>OW203725.1:7206901-8520234 GCA_934045075.1 Yponomeuta sedellus
AATAATGTTGTTAAAACAAATTTAGAGAATTTTTTTTTTAAATTTTTTGAACGAAAAGGTATGACTTCTAAATTTAATTTAGGTATTGTAGCAATATATATTGGAGACCAGCAAAATGTATGGTTAACTTGGCACCGTATTACTGTATTTTTATGGACATCAACTGCGCAACTAAACAAAAATGAAAAGTCCAACGCACCAAACCAACTGTAATTTCCCTTTTACGTAAAAAAACACACATCATACACGCGCGCTGGCATATCGCGGCATAGCACGGCACAACTTCCTTAAAAATCCAGAGGTTCACTCGTGGACGATACGCCTTAAAGTATTACGCCGTGCTATCCCAAAACATAGCTTCCATTCAAAATCCAGTTGTTCCTAGATGGGTGCTATACCAACTCCTTGAATATGTCATAGCACGACATATATCGGCCATTCTTCAACTTAAACTTCAGGTGTTTATTCACGAGCGCTATTCTGTTGAACACCCTAACGCATACCTATGCCCTGAAATGGTATGACGTGCTATAAAATCGCAGTTAATAGAAATTGTGTAAACATGTAAACAAACAGAGATGAAAATGCGATAGTTTATCCCTATTTACTCGATGTTCTTTTGATGAATTTCAGTGAAGCTTATTTCAACTTACAGAAATTAAATTCACGTTAAGTGTTTACTGCATATCTTAATTTAAATATTGATTTAGAATCAAATGCAATAAGGAGCTTTGTTCACAAAGTTCCCAATTTCAAAAGAAATACAGTTTACGTTGGTATGTCATAGCGGTACATTCCACGGCCTAGCTTCCATTCAAAATCCAGATATTCACACACACGGGTGCCATTTATTCTATACACCTGAAAACCGTATTATGCCTTCTACACCGCGCTATGCCTATACCCAGCTACACATTTCTAGTTTATGCATAGCATAGCTTCCATTTAAAATTCACAAGGGCGCTTATCTATAGATAGATAGATAGATAATATATTGTACATTAAAATGGAAATTACACAGATATTTCTTAACCTAAGCGTACAGACGGCGGCTTTATCACTATACCTATGCCGTATGCATCGGTTGAAATCATATGCCGTGTTATAGTTATACATACGGTATGTATAACCGCGGTATGTTACACGGTATATACGTAACATACCGCGCTTTACAGTATAGCAGTTGCTGACGATTAATAGCTTTATAAACCGGTTTTGTACACAGATAGTTTTTCTTTGTAATGCTTTTTAAAAAATACATTTTAGCTATGACGAAACCGTCTTTCAAATAACAGAGGCCATCCCGGCTTATTCCGGTTTACCTGCAGCGAGAACCGCCTGTGCGGCGGCTTGCGGCCCCCGCGCCGCTTGCTGATGTGCGGGTTGTCGCGGCGCAGCGTCTTGTTGCGCAGGATCTCGAGCTGCACGTAGAGCCGCTTGAGCTCCGCGCGCACCTCCTCAGAGGTCGGCTCCTCCTCGCCCTCCGCGCCGAAGCCCTCGGCCGGCCCGCGCCGCGACACCTGGCGGCCGGAAACAACACGGACACGGTTTTCGACAGCGTGAATGGGTGACTGTGCCAAAATTGCGCTTTAGGAGCCGAATGTGGCACAAATATTTTTCTTAAGGCGCTGGGGGATGCTAACTCGCGCCACCAATGGAATAAAATCATAAGTTGTTTTATAATACCTACGTTTTGTTCAGAAAGTAAAGATCAAACATCTTAATATCAGTGATAATTATTTTTAGAACATATACTTTAATAGAAAACGGCCGTTTTTGGCAGAAATCGATTAAACTTTTACGTTGTTGAACCTAGGTTCTAGGCTGTAGGTTTTAGAAATAGTCATAGTGGTTAAGATTTTTTATGTTTACTATTTGAAAAGAACGATTATACTATTTTTATTTTTAATGCACAAACCCGTGCTAAGGACAAATTTAAAAACCTATTTAGAGGCTAAAAATTTCACCCATGCCGGGAACAGAGGTTGCGGGTTCGAATCCCGGCATGGGTGAAATTTTTAGCCTCTAAATAGGTTTTTGAAAAGAACGAATTATGATTTTTATTTTATTTCGTGCTAGTTAGCACCACATTTGGCATCCCACCTTAGTTCATCAAAATTATCAATGCCTAGTTGTGGCCAAGGCTTGTTACTTTTCTTTTTCTCAAATAGGTCTCGGAAATTAAAACTAAGTACATAGTGCAAAATAACACGCAATACCTACTCAAAGTCCAGATATGTTTTTATTTTCCTTTTACAGCTTATAAAAAACTTCCACCATCTTTTAAAAAAATTCTCCGCACACTTTTTTTTGTTTCCGTTCATTAAATACTAAGACCGATAGTATAAAATCTTACTTATTTAGATTTAAGAAATATGCTACTACTTTTTGTGCTTTTCAAAATCTATGACGAACATCAATATATTTTCCCGCGTTAAAGTGTACATTCATAATTTTTTTCTTTAAACAGTTTTGTATTTGGTATCCAGTTCGAAATTTAAATATTTTTTTTAATAAGTTACCAACAATTTTATATTAAGTGTTTCGCGTACATAAGTAAATTTTATATTAAGTAAGTACTAAGCGTAAAATGTTTCGTGTGAAAAAAAGGATAATTAATTAAATGTTAGTTATAGTCTGTAAAATATAGCTTGAGCTCCGCGACAGCTGTCATCGAAATTGAGTCCATGAAGTTTTGAATTTTTTCATAGAATATTTTTACTGCGAAAACTCCGTACTTACTGCACAGTTAGTGATGTCTAACCATTATAGTAACCGTAAGTTACAAACTTTCGATGATTTGGTGATGGATGATCTAAACTGCAGGTTTACTATTGGAATTGAACTTTATTTGTTTAAAAACCATAATCAAATTTCAATAGGATTAAAATAATGAATATTGTGAATTAATGAATAAATTGTTTTATGTATTATGTTATGTATGATTTATATAAGTATATTATTTTTAAGTATAAGTATGTATATCAATGTTCATATTTGCACCAACTACCCGTCTCACTTTTCCTTCAGCAACTCTCCATCGTGGGTTGCCTGGAAGAAATTGCTCTAAGCAATAAGGCCGCCAATTGTACTATATCTTTGTAATTATGTTTTGTTTGTTTTTTCCTGGTGTACAATAAAGAATATTCTTATCTTATCTTATAATGAATATTGTTTTAATTAATACCTATGTAACAAAATACTGGTGTTATTGTGGGGCAATAACCTACAGCGTGTGTGCACGGCTCTCCGACTTTGCTCCGAACCTCCATGCTTCTGGGTTCTGGTCAGCCGCGTGCTCTATTGACAGGTTTTGATTTTTATTGAGTGACGTTCTTGTTTACCCTGACGATGAAATATTTGTTGGTGATGAATTTTTCAAATTATTTTGTATTAAAGTATAATTCAAGCTTTAAAGACTGTAGTTGATATCGTGAAGTTGATTAGTTGAGTTAAAGTTGTTCCGTTTAGTTCGCATGATGCCAAAAATATCAAAAAAACTGTTTTGAACAGTGAATGCCGTGAGTTTGTAATTCGTTTGCGCGAATATTTCACGCGCGTAAACCAAAACCATGGTCCGCTTCTGCCATTAGAGCGAGTGTGTGACAGAGTTGCGGATGCTATTGGTATTGGACGATCTACGGTGGTCCGTATTAGCAAAGAAAAGTACGGAGAGTCATCAAGCGAGATGCCTGAAGAAAAAGTGATTAAAACACTTTCATCGCCAAATAAAGAGAGCAAAAACTTCTTCCGTCACAGAGGTTGATAGTTTTGACCCCGCCGCAATCCACAACCACATTATACGCATATTACTCAAGAGGACAATTACCCACATTAAGAAATTTGGGAGCGTCACTTAAAGAGGCAAATTTGTTTATGCAAATTTGTAGCTTACCATCATTGGCTAAAATTGTAAGAAAAAATGGGTTTTCATATAAAAAGAGCGTTAAAAGGAAAATTGTAATCAGAAACTGATTTAGGGATATTACGATACACCTCTACTTGAATAAAACTTGGTAAAATAATATTTCTCGTGTTTGATTTCATGTTTCCAACTTCTCGAAATTCTTCTTTCCGTACATGTTATCACACACGCTTTAAGTGACATTTGATGTCGACATTGTCCCATTCCTAGCCCTGTCAGTGTGACAGCTGTCGTGGAGCTCAAGCTATATTTTACAGACTATAGGTAGGTACATAACAGGTTTTTCGCATTTTTTGAAAACTGCAAAACCCCGAAAAAATATAAGTAGTTAAGGTTTTATTGAGTTTTTCTATGTCCTTTGTGATATAAACACAATTTCACTCCAAGGAATGTTCCCTTCTCAGAAAAATTAAAGTTATTCACATGTAAACAAACAATAATGCAATGGAAGCAATAGTATCTATCAAGTTGTTTGCCCGTCCTAGGTTATTCATTTTCATCTAATTAATTCACGAAATTCCTAACTTACATGTATAGGAAGAGATCACTTTATTACACAACCAGAAAAAAGAATTACCAATGATGGAAACCCTTTTCAAATGTTTGATTACGTCAAGACCAAAACGATAGACTTACTTCCTGAGCCAGCGACCTGGTCCTATAGCCGTGCCAGAGCCGGGGCGCCAGCACGCAGGCCAGCGCGGCGCCCGCGGACAGGTGCGCGCGGGCGGTCGCGGCCACGGCGGAGCGCTCGGGCGCCGCGCCCGCCAGCGCCGCCAGCCGCCAAGACACGCCACACAGCCCCTCCAAGCAGAGGGCGGCCGCTAGCCAGCCGCGCTCCTGGTGAGATAACAATATTCTTTATTGTACACTGGAAAAACAACAAATACAAAATAACTACAAATTACAAATGGTTGTCTGGAAGAAATTACTTTTAGTAATAAGGCCGCCACTTGTACTGTACTGTTATTTTATAAGTCTCTTATGTAATCCTTGGTGTACATGCAATAAAGAATAATCTATCTAAATGTAGGTACATAGTACAATTGGCGGCCATATTGCTAAAAGCAATTTGTACTATTAGTACAAATTAACTTTATGAGTGTCTGAGGTGTTCAAATATATACCACAGTGCTTGAAAACTGATCCGTGGTGGGCTCGCGTAATAATAATTAAGCCTATAGGTAACTACGCTATGTAATCTCTATAAAAAGGCGCCAGCGCAGCCGCACACACATAGCCTCATCTCGTCCCGCGCTATTACACGTCGAAAAACGCATACAAAGGCGAATCGGGGTGGTATCGGGTGGTAATCAGACGGGTTGCTTTATGCGCCTGACCAGCACGCCAAGTTCGGTTTTAATCAACTCGCGCGTGACCTCCACGCACGTCGCTCCAATTCATTGATCTCCACACTCTCTCTCTGAGAAAAGGCCTGACGTTTATAGGCTACATAAAAAAAATACTGTGTCAAAAACAAAATTTGAGAACAAACAAAAAGCTAAAACTCTACGACCAATGCGTGCTACCTACCATCTATGACTTACGAACTCGACACTTCTAACTTTAATAAAGATTCCGCTATCGGCTCCAGGTAACCCCGAGAGCTATGCTCGGTATTTTCATCAAAAATCGCGTGGAACACCGAGATCGGAGGCGAACTAAAATAGGCGTAATCGTCACAAAAAGGGTCGCTCTAAAATAAAAACGGGAAGTTCATGTTTGACGTAAAAATTATGAAAGATGGAGTCGCAAACTACTAGAAGTAGGCTGAACTTGCCACAAGAGGTGGCGCGACGATATTGTAGTGGCAGCGCGTAACACAACTTCTATGTGACAGATCTACTATATCTCTATATCTATTAAACGTGAAACACCACATTAGCAATCCTAAAACCCCCATCCAGCAGAGGCGCTGTAATCTAACCCAAAATGGTTTTACTGTGAAAACGTGAGACACGGAGCACGCGTATTATATATACTGTACCTGAAACGGCACGTTGGCGTTCCTGGCTGCATAAGCGATCCTGACTCCCGCAGCCAACAGCAGGAGTTCTGCTGCGGCCGTGACATGGTGCCAAGAGGCGCGCGCGCACGCGTCCCCACCGCCCGCGCCACACGCTGCCGTCGCAGTAAACGCGGCCAGGTAGCAGATGGCACCGACCACCATCGCTGCTACTATGCGGAGAACCTGGATGATAGGTCTCGATTTGAAGCTTCACTTCATATTTTCCTGGTTTTAAACGAGATCTTCAATGACGCAGCGAATGAGATTTGGTTTGTGAACACTCGTGGTCGTTTGGGTGGGTGAGGGAAGAACCTTGGAAAATTAAGACCAGGAGAAAAAAGTTAACTAGCAGATGTGAAATTAATATTTTGTGAATATTTTAAAAGGTGAGTCTAGCCTGTAAGAAACATGAAAAACTTTTTTTTCTCGTATTACTGTGTTGTGGTGTTACAAAATTGAAAAATATATCTCGGAATAAAGTACCTTAAAAATCAATGGATCAATAACTAGCAGATGAAGACCGGTCAAGGTTAGGTAAATCTAGGGAACTCACCTCGGCATCTCTCGGCGTCCACCGATGGGCCTTTCTTGTTCGAAACTCGGCCAGCAACACCCAAAGGCGCAGCACCACTGAGCCGTAACACGACACAAAGCCTAGCTCCCGAAACCAGGCGCCCGCGATACACCGCCACCGCGCGTCCGACAGATACTGCGTCGCCGCCTGCAAGTAGCGAGGGCGAGTATGTGTGATCGAGAGACAGCGTACCTCGAAGCGTACATAGAAGCGATTAATTTTAAACGGCGAAATTTTTATTCTGTACTTACAGAGCCATACATTAACAGAGCACCAAACAGCACCACTTCCAGGACAGTCCACATTCCCACAGCGACTGGCTAGAAGAAAACAATCCAAATCATTAGGACATCTTATGCACAGGATAATTATCAATATAACACCTACTAAAACAGTAAGCTGGCTATGTATCTTAGGATAAAGGGAAGGTAAGGATATTCATGTAAACATGCCTCATGTGCTCTCTCATTTCTAGGTTTGGCTCTACCCCCACCTACTCCCGTTAGTTGACTAGAATAAAATACTACGTATTAAAACTGATAATTATTGTACAATTCCTATTTGATTAAAAAAATCTATGGTAGGCGGACCCGATGTGGAGATAAATTGAAGTGAAGAAGAGCAAGAAATACAATTATTTGCAACAACAGTCACACACACAAAGGTATAATTAAATAGACATAAAAAGAAAAAAGAATAGACAGACAGATAAAGACAAATAGCCACGGTGTGTCTGCTGCTGCTAAATTCATCTAACTCAGCGGTGTGCTAAGGGTTGACCCCTCAGCGCAAATTTTCAGTTAGTGCCAAATGTCAAACGAGCATTTCAGCTGCGTCCCTGTCTAATGTCTGTTTCAGTTGTACATTATGGATATTTAAAATAAATTGCATCGTCATAGTGCACGAAGTCAACTCTCCCACAATATATACCTTACATTTCCTCTTCCGGAATATAATAGCGGCTATAACAAGGCAGAGCAGCATGCCAGCCAAGTTGGCGGCAAGCAGCGCCACGCGGTAAGAGTCGGCGAGGCAGGCGGCTGCCTCGCTATCGGCGGCGCACGCGGCACACGAGAGCCATGCGCCGGAGCCGTCGGCGCGCGCGGAGCCCTGCGCCCGCAGCACGCTGCCGCTCACCCAGCCCGTGCCTTCTGCACGCCAGTGCCCCTCCCGACAGCGGCACACGTACTGAAAAGTGAGAAAAGTGTAAAGCCCTAGCGGCGACGAGTGAGGCTTACCTATAAGTTAGAAACATAACACAACGTCATGTCCGTCAAGTCATCAGTAGGATAATGGCCTGTTAGGTCATGTACTGTTGAAGGTTGAGGGATGTTATTGAAATATATCGTTGTATATTGTACTGTGCGAGAAAAGAGCATATTACATACTTCACTACGACTATGAATGTGTGGGTGAGGTATCATCACACTACATTGTCTTCGAACAACTATTAAAGGCCTGATGGATATCGCGTGTCCGTGCTTTTTTTTGCAGCCATATTGTACTTTCTAACATTCTAGTTTGTGTTGCTATGTACGCTCCCGGCACATTGTAACTTGGACAGACATTAATGGAAACCAGGGGTAAAAATAAACAAAAAAATCTAATATCGAAGTCGAAGTGTCTCTAGGACCACACTTCAGCGCGGTAACTTAAAACATGGTTCTCACATCTAGCATGTATCTGGACCCACTGGAGGGATGAACTTCGCATTCAGTGGTGACAGGATCGCACTCCGGCGCACCGCCTAGCCACTCGTTAAGAGACTCTTCGCACGGCACCGAAGGCAACCGCCTGAAGATCGCCGCCGCCGCCCGGTGAGGCCCCGCTCCCCTCGCCGCCGCCGCACCGCTCCACCACCCTCGACCGTCTTGCTCGCACGAGAACCACGCGTTCGACCAGACAACGGCGCTGGCGTTCCACGCCGACGCGAGAGTTCTCCAGAACTGCTGTAGGGTGGCGGAATTGTTCTGTTGGAAGACGACGAGTCGAGGTGGGTCGGCGACGTAAAGCACGCCTAGGCGCAGCTGCGGCGCGCCGAGCGCGACGGCGGCGAGCGGCGGGTTGATCGGCACGCGGGCAGCGGCGCGTGCCAGGGCCGCCGCTTGCGCCTCATCCGCCGCGCCCTTCTCTATCAGCTCGGCCAGCAGCCGCGCCGTTTGCGCCACACGTGCCTCGTGCTCGCGGACATTCTGTCGGCAAGTTTGAACCGCGTTAAAACTTTCGCGTTTTGTTGCGCTGCCGACGTCGTCGGACTGTGTAATTGAAATAAACTGAATATTTATAAATCTTCACTCAGATATCTTCAGTTTTGCATAACAATATTCATGAAATTTACATTAGCATCGTTTGCCGTCCTATATCTCGGCATCATGTTTACAGTTGGAATGATATCCGAGGCCTTAACTTACAGCATTCCAGTGCCACCTTGGCTGACCCTTTTAGCGCTGTCCGCTCTATAAATTATAGCTGTCTGACTATTCCTTTTCAAACTTTACTTATCTACGTAGGTAGGTAACTATTAGTTACAATTTATTGTAAGGTTGAACTACTGTCGACTGTAGTTGACAATCTTGCTGTGACTGTAGTAAAGTCTTCCGTTATACAATTGAACAGTATACGAAATGTACTGTCGACAGCAGCTATGTGGTGACAATATGACCTTTACTGGGCACGGCACCGCTTACAATTACCGGTGGCAAGATCGGTGGGCGCTGCAGGCTAAGCGGCTCGCAGGTCGGCGGCGGGCGGTCGGCGGCGGCCGGCGACTCGGCGGGCGCGGCCGCGGCACACGCGCACCACGCCAGCGCCCACGCCGACCACCGCACCCGCATCGCTCACCTTGCGCTCTGAAAACACACGAAAACAGGACTGGAACTTATACTCTTACGTGTATATGCCGCATGCTAGTTCAACGAATATATTTTTTTATTATATTTTGTTTCCTTTATTTTTAGTACCTACTTACTCGTATATAGGTATATTTTATAATATAGCAAATAATTAGAGATACATTACTTTGTATCGTACTTTAACGATCTTTATCAAAGGTTTGTAACCAACAAAGAATCGAAAATAGTATTTCTTAATGATTCGCGATACTCATACATAGTTATATATATATATATATATATATATATATATATATATATATATATAACTATGTATATTTTTTGATTCTTTAGTTATATATTAAACGGGACTAATCGTGATTATTTATTAGGTAAAACGTAATTACCTTATTACCCTTATTAATATAAATATATATATATATATATATATATATATATATATATATATATATATATATATATATATATATATATATTTATATATATATATATATATATATATATATATATATATATATATATATATATATATATATTTATATTAATAAGGGTAATAAGGTAATTACGTTTTACCTAATAAATAATCACGATTCGTCCCGTTTAATATATAACTAAAGAATCGAAAAATCAAAGACTAATACGACCACAGGACCTACGGCCTGTTAAAATATTTTTATTACAAAATATTGGTACAAAGACTTAATAATGAGTTTTTTATTCCGGCTACCAATATAATCGTCATAAGGTACTTAGAACGAGGAATAAACCGCATACGGATGTTGAGTGGCAGGGCAGGTCACCCTAAATTACCGAAATTTGGGTCAGAGCGAGTAAATCCAATCAATTAAGCGAGCACACTCTACCCTGTCACAGGGACATGGACTGTCGATAATAATGCTCATAGAAACTCGACGCACGTGGCGTGGATGGGTGCTCTCTATTTACACACACACAACTCAAATAAGGGAAATTCGTTTCGAGATGGGACGGAGCTTACCAGGCTTATACAAGGTGTTCAAAAAGTAACACCCGACCTGCTCCTATATTATGCGCACCAAATCCTGAAAGTTTCCAATCGTGTAACTTTAAAATAAGTATGAATTTGACAGTTACACGATTGGAATCGCTCAGGATTTGGTGCGCATACCTAGTTAGGCCCCTGAAAGTTACACATACTAGACGACACAGGGAATCCTAGTGTGCAAAGTAGTGTAAGAAAGAGACAGACCTATTCATTGAAATATATTTTATTAATTTTGTGATGAAAATGTTATATGTTATCTTTTGATAGAAAAACTTTTTAACTGGGGTCGCGGTTCATTAATCTACAATCATAACTATTATGACAATTTGATGTACATTACGTAGCTGATTCAATAAATAAATATCTCCCATACAACACAATCTCTTGTCTTGGTCGCAAACTAGGCTACACCGTGTGTGCTATGGTAACCAGGCAAGGACATCACAAACATGGAAATACACCCTTAAGGTTAAAACAACGAGATAAAACCTTACGCTCTTCAAAAATTGTCATTGGTCAGAGTCCTTGGGGACCACATATAAGTACACTATTTTTATTTTTAATGCACTAACCCGTGCTAAGGAACAAATTTAAAAACCTATTTAGAGGCTAAAAATTTCACCCATGCCGGGATTCGAACCCGCAACCTCTGGCTATCCGTACCAGCGCTCTACCAATTTACCAATTTCTCAATTGGTAGAGCGCTGGTACGGATAGCCAGAGATTGCGGGTTCGAATCCCGGCATGGGTGAAATTTTTAGCCTCTAAATAGGTTTTTAAACCACATATAAGTATCAAGAATTGAGATTTTGACGATTTGAATACATTGCGGGTTAAAATTTAAATATCCCATAAGCCGTTGATTTCCCAGCAAAGGTTCCCTTCGGAAAATATGTTCGCAATGACGCATCAAATACGCAATAAAGCTTTGGGGAGGAAGGGCGTTAGTAAATGAACACCCGATATAGTCGGGACCTCTGAAGTATAAGTGGGATAATAAAACGAAGGATATGATACTCGTAACGTACCCCTAGAACTTTAAGTAATTTTATAGATATTGACGTGAAGCTTGCTCTACAAGGTTACCTATAAAATACACAATTCCTGGAACACGTTAGTTAGGTACCTAGAAAAGCTGTTACCTAAATTTCTTTACTATTATTCTAAAATAAATTTGATGTAATAAATACAGCTTTATTAATAAAAAAAACACTATGTACCAGAATCTTGAAAACTTTGGTAAATTAAAATAAAAGTCAAATAAAATACTTTATGCACATACAAATTAATTTTATACAAAAATATAGTTATAAAGGGTCCCAAAACAATAGTCATTAATAAAAATTAACGTTAATACTATATGGTCACTACCTACTACTAATGCCTCCTTAAATATATATCTACTTACATAGGCTGCTACTTATGTATGCGGAATCTGGGATTCCAATAATTTTAAACGCAATGTCTGACCTCCATGGTCAAATTCGTTCTTTTTTTAAATACTGGCCGCTAATATTTTTCTCTTATATACGTTAGTGTTTTGTTTTTGTTTAAAATGTCATCGCTGAAAAAATGGAACTCACTCGTGAAAATATTCATGCTATGTATTACGACATATATATTTATTACGATTTTCGATGTGGTTTAACGCAAAAACAGTGCGTAGATCAATTAACTTCGACTTTTGGTGGTGAAGCTCCATCAAAAACGACTGTGTATCACTGGTTTAGTGAGTTTAATCGTGGACGCAGTAAGCTCACGGACGAAGTTAAAGAAGGTCGACCGAAATCGGTGGTTGTGCCACAAAATATTGAAGCTGTGCGAAAAATAATGCAAGACCGCCATGTTACGTATCGCGAGATAGAGGCTATTCTAGGCATATGTATGACGAGCATTCATAGGATATTACATTAACATTTGTCTGTAAAAAAAATTTGTTCGCGTTGGATCCCGCACAACTTAACTCAGGATCAAAAAGATGCTCGCGTCGAATGGTGCAAGAAAACCTTAAAAAAATTCAACGGAGGTGACTCTAAATCTGTTTATAATATCTACTAATCCTGGATCTACGCGTACAATCCCGAAACTAAACAACAATCAACAGTTTGGGTGTTTCAAAATGAGCCGAACCCTACGAAAGTGGCTCGTGCAAAAAGCACTGTTAAGCAAATGGTGGCCTGCTTTTTTGGTATTAATGGCCATGTGGCTACAATACCACTGGAGAATCGCAGAACGGTTAATTCGGAGTGGTACACGACCATTTGTTTGCTTTGTTTGCCGGAAGTATTTGAAGAAATACGCCAAAACAACCAGCGACGCAGAATCATACTTCACCATGACAATGCCAGCTGTCATACATCTCAGGAAACAACTAAATTTTTGGATGGTCAAAAAATAGAATTGATGGGTCATCCACCGTACAGCCCTGATTTGGCTCCCAATTATTTTTATTTATTCCCAAATGTAAAGAATAAATTACGTGGTCAACGATTTTCGACCCGTGAAGATGCCGTAGATGCGTTCAAACAGCACGTTTTGGAGATACCTCAATCAGAGTGGAAAAAGTGTTTTACAAATTGGTTTCATCGAATGCAAAAGTGCATCGATCATAGTGGAGAATACTTTGAAAAACAATAAAAGCATATTTAGACATATACATTTGTTTGAAATTTGAAATCTATTCCGCATACATAAGTAGCAGCCCTCGTATCAAAATAGATGAATGTTCTTATGAGAGTCCTATTTTATTTACAATTTATTGTTTACTGCGATAGTTCGATTTACGTTGCAAAGTCGATTAACCCACAGGTTAAAGCATATTAAAGTTAAATGATACTTGGCTACGGAGTGTAATAATAAACTATAAATTGTAGTTTTATAAAACTCAACCCTGCAACACAGTACAAATAAAGAGTGCGGTTTGTAAAGTCGCTACTTTTGACATTTGAGCGTTAAAAAACGCGTTAAAAACGCAATTTTCGGGTACTAAATGCGTCTGTAAGTGTTTGAGATTTACAGTAGCTAATGTAATTGTTTTGAACTAATGTTGTTATACCACTTTTGATTTTCCAGAGATATGAGATGTTCCACTTCGTTTAAAAACTATAGGTATTAAAACTTTTAAGACAAGGAGTCCCTTAATAAATTGTCACCAAATTAAAACCAAGAATTAAAAACCGCCAACTTGCGTGTACAAAAAAATTCCACACATGAAATTAAGTGGTCACTCTCGTTTAACGCCACTCGCGCCGTCATTATATTTGTACCTACTTATAAAATTCAATGATAGCAGGTATGATCGTTGAATTTTAATTCAATGCTATGATTGATTAAGTAAGTGGAGATTGAATATTTGAATCAGCGCGACAAACAAAGCACTCACTTACTCTACAATCGTTTAGTGAGTTTTTCCGTTTCAATTTCCTCCCTCGTGCCGTTCACGCAGCAAAACTGTGACTTTAAGAACCGCAAAATAAAAACTTTTAATTGGTTCATTAACTGAATCTCGTAACGTATTTGCATAATGCAAAATAAAATTCAAAATGGAGACGTGACAGCTATATGTCCTTACAATATTAAGCGACTTCGCCTACGACTTCACTTGGCTATTCGAATTCGCGTATTTGACCACGATTTATTTCTTGCAGGTTGTATAAAATCAGTGCTAAAGATTAATCAGAAAACCTGACAACAGATGGTTAATCACAGTAATATTATAAAGGCGAAAGTTTGTGAGTGTGTATGTTTGTAACTTCTTCAAGCCTTAACGGCTGGAGTCATTTTATTTTGGTATGGTACTGACACCCTGGATTGACATATAGATTACGATTAAAACTGTTTTTATACGGATCTATGCTCGTTTATTAATTTTTTTACAATTTTCCAACGTCATCCGGGACCACGGCACCTGAAAAAGTGCCGAAACGTTGGAAAATTGTAAAAAAATTAATAAACAAGCATAAATCCGTATAAAAACAGTTTGAATTATGTATACTGCTCGTGTTAACCTTAGAAAATACTACATAGATTACGTTTTGCTGCGGAAAAATATCTTATTCCCATGGCAAATTCAGCACAGCTAGTATTTGATATTTGCCAACTATGTAAATAAGAGTGTCCAAGCAAGGCTTTTCGCAGTAGAAGTGCAACATACCTGTCGTATTCGCATTTCCTGAAACTGAAACAAAACAATAACCATAAATTACTTTTCACAAATAGGTTTTATAGCGACTGTACGACTATTGGAGCTCACCGAACTCCCCTATTTCCTTTATAAACATAGAACACAACACATTACCGTACAGCTCGACGTCGCGGGCGTCAATGACAAAAACTCGCTACGTGGAGCTTTCAAGAAGCGTTAATTTAATAGGATCAATCCCCATTCAAGCGGTACTGTTATTTCGGGCCCGATATAGCATGTAAATTCTCTTCATTAGAGCTCATTGTTAGTTCGGTGTCTGTAACCGCTCCCACAGAGAAGCAAGCGACTAATCACGGCAGGGACGATCAAAAGTACCTCTCCTTGGGAGTCTTTTTGGAGGATTTTAAAACTTTTATCGTCCCTCACTGAAGTGGCCACTTATGGAGTCACGCGCCTTTCTACTTATTTTATTGCGGGAGAACGCTTTCTGCCGTTGTGAGCCGTACTTAAATATTAGAATACATCACTTACAGAGGAAAATGGCCCTTTAAGTACATGAACGAGGAAAATGGTTAGATCAAATTTATTGGGGTCAGAACTTCAAAAGTCAGCGAAGTACTCATCTTTTGAATTACGTACGTACATTTTATCACTATGTTCAAATCAGGGTTCAATATAGGGTTCTATGTGTATGGTAGGATGTATGTAGGGATACATTATGCACATTGCCAAGTGCGTGTCGCGTTTTTGTATTCAAAAACGTATTTGTTTTTGCGCGTATTTGTCCTCAAAATTTACGAACTTAGAAGGAGGAGTTTTAGATTGATATTAGGAATTTGTTGTACATAACGCCTGGTTTACAAATCAACATTGAAATGTGAAAGTTACTTTGCTAAATTCCGCCAAAAATCCCACAAGCACCATGCGGTTAGTTAATGCACCGCCCTCCCTCCCACTTTTTCAAGCAGAAGCAAGATACGAACAAACCACCAGCGACACCAATACTTGTGTGAGAAAATACGCGACGCGTTTCGCCTCTAACACGAGACATCCTCAGGCTCACAAGTGCAAGTGAACTACATCAAAGTAATTTTCTATGGAATTTGTACGAAGTTTTCTTTTTATCATCATCATCAACCATTAAGTCCCCACCGAGGGACACGGGACTCTTCCCTAAGAAAGGTATAGGCCATACTCCACCACGAGGCCAAGTCCGGATTGGTGGAGGCTTGCAAGACTAGTGGCTGGTTTTACTGTCAGAAGTTCTCAAGCCGCCTTGAGGCCTCTGACTTGGCTTAACGGCTGCCGTCAATATATGGATAGAAGCCACCAACTGCTTAGCATGCCTTGCGAAGTAGGTAACCGCTGAACGCACCTCCGTGATCGTTTAAGATCGCCCAGGCAGCCGGGACTACGAGCGATTTTAGAAGTTCGATTTTTACTCGATAATATGTAAAGCCTACTTAGCCGTGATAATATTCCTTTTAACTTCGATATTCAGTCCTGCTGTTTTAAATGTCTTTAAAAATTCTCACGTTTCTACAACCACCCGTTGCTTGTAGAAAACGAAGAATTTAAAGCTTCAAAGCCTAACTGCACACTGCCTCCCATTTTCGAAAGTATACCTCTGGCTAAGGGGATTTGTCTACATGGAAACCGTTGATATAAATCGTTAAAAATACGGAAAGCTATAATGTCTTCATGTACCCAATTTTTTAATTTTTTCTGATTAGTACATAATGCGAAAAACCATATTTGCAAATTATTGTTTTCTTTAATATACGACTGTTGATTTGATTTATTTGTCCATCCTAGGTAGGTACCTACTTTATCACATTAATCCAAGAACTATCAAACCCCTAAATAAATTTCTGGACTCAAGCAGTATTTAAAAAAGAAATGTGTATTTTTTCAGATGTAGTATTTTTCCATATGTAAGCTGAATGAAACAAAACGGTGGGGGTTTCGTTACACAGGTCATTCGTGCTCCCTCGAAGGTCATTCCGAGCTGTTTGATGATTTCCTGTTAGCCCTTGGCGATGATAGGTCATCCACTAATGAACGGAAGTCCTCCTTTTAAGTGTTTATGTCCCTTTTTGGGGTTTCGTAGTCGACACGGAACCCTTATGGTTTGGCTATGTCTGTCTGTTTGTCTGGTACCAGAAGAATGATGTTAGAAAGCTGAAATTTGGCATAGACATATCTACACATGAACCAAGCCGACACAACGGTAAAATAAAATTAAAAAAATAAATATTTTCCTACCTACTACATTCATGTCATGATATTTTCTCTCGTGTTTTCTAGAGGATAATAATTTGGATATTACTGGATTGATCGCTTAAAAATATTGTGGGTAAGTCAAAAAGTCAAAAGAAAAATTAAAATAAAACAAAATGTTTACTTAATGAACGTCAAAGCTGTATAGTTTCACAGTTATCAGATTATGTGGAGAAGAATCTAACAAAGAAACTCCATATTTTCTTCAAATCAGATTTTATTAACTTAATTACAAGGTGTTCAACTTAAAATTGCATTCTTCTTCTTCAGGCTATATTAGTCCACTGCTGGACATAGCCCTCCCCTAATGAGCGCCATAGCGCAAGGTTGTGCCATCATTGGGGGGTAATGCCCATAATCCCCACGCTGGGCATGCGGGTTGGGGATCGCAGTTTGGTGGAATTGTACTGCAGGGGGCAATAAATTACATTACTCTAGACATATTAGCCAAAAGTCTGTATTTATCGATGGTCAAAATACAAGTATTTATCGATTTGGGGAACGTTTCAGTTTCAAAAATATTAAGCTTTTCGTTCAAGTGAAATCTCCTGGCTAAACGGCTGTTTGTAAAAACGTGAAAAATGTCAGAGCAGTAACACGTAATAAAATTAAAAGGAGAACTGTCACGGCTAAGTAGGCTTTACAAGTTAACGAGTAATGCAGGACCAACTTTTAAAAGGAAAATTTTGTACAATATCCATTCAAAATTACTTTGATGAAGTTAGTTGTTTAAAGCAATCAAGAATATCATCATAAAGAGACGAAATAAAAATTCCTCGGAATTACTTTTGTGGCTACAAGATGTTTTTTTCAACTTTATTTAATTTTTTTTCGTTGGGGCAATCGTGACTACGAAAAAATTTTTTTTTTGCGTTGGGGTAATTTTTTCTCCCAAAAAAAATACTTCTGGGGAAGTTGCCAACATGTCGAGTCAAAATAAAAAAATACAGCCTTATTTTTTTATTTTAAGCGGTGGTAGCGTATAGTTGGCAGCTCATCAACCTTTACACACGTGCACTCTATTCAGTCGTCCATAATGTAGGGCGACTTTGCAACTAAACTGTAGAGATTGATGTGCGTCAACGTACCTACGGATTATATTAGTATTTCGTAAAATGGAAAATCTTTAAACAGTTTCAACGGTCAGTAGGTTTAACAGCTTTTAAATCATCAGAAGTCATGAAGTGCCGCTAACATGTTTTTGGCGAACTCATTCGAAACTCATTGTAAGCTTTGAATTAATTTTATTACCTAAACGGCTCTATCTAGCTCCAACGTTTAATTTGTCTACTCCGTGATTCAATTTAGTCGCATAAACAAAGTGCAGAAACAATGTTTAGAGTATGTATTTGGTAGTTAGCCAATATCTAAAGGATGGGAGCACGCGATCCAAAATGCTCATATCTGACACGTATACAAGTAGTAATCTTGTTGATAGTCAGTACCATGTACCAAACTGTATATAAGTCAGTACTCTCGGTACTTACAGTAATTTTTTTTTTAAATATCATGTATTTTTACCGTAGAGGGACTCTATCTACGATTTTTACGCTTATACACAGACCAAGTATAATTGATTGACCTCACACATGACATTGACATGTAGGTAATAGGTACTTTCTTTTTGACATTTGTAAATTTGATTATTATTTCTAAATTGGATTGTTATTATGTATGGAGTTTAATCTTGACTTGTAATGAATATTACCACAATATTACCAATAAATGATGTCTATGTCTAATTGTAGTATTTCATTAATGATTGTGGGTAGTCACTTTTAGTTTTTCGCAGCGAGCCAACACATTGACTGTACTCGCCACTTCAGTCTACCAGTGACCAAAGAGTATATAACCACCAGTGACCACGGCAACTGCAACGTTGCTGAAACGTCAGGAATTACGGTAATTACGTTTTATCTAATAAATAATCGCGATTAGACCTGTTTACTATGTAAATTATGCTATGTCATAAGTTTGTTTGTTTTTTCCTGGTGTACAATAAAGATTGTGCTTGTCTTATGTCACTCTTAAGTAGCTAGAATTCACTTCCGATGTTGCATCAATTCCGAATATGAAATTTTGTCTCGTGTCACAGTACTTGTTATCGAACTTCTCGATTTCCCATTTTTATTTTATATATTTTAAGGTTTGAACATAGTCTAAGTAATATAATATAGCAAAACGACGTTTGCGGGGTTGTTAATTTAATATACCTACTCGATAGTATAATAAAGGTAGAGCCACACTGAGCTTTTGCCTAGGTCACGAGAGCTTCCGATGTTCAGGCTGAAATTTACCTAAGTCAAGTCATAATTGAGCTGTGGCGGTAACGTCGTAAGAGCATTAACAGTCAACAGAAGGAACGTGGGACGGGGGCACGAAAAAGACGCTACGCACGTTGTATAGAATTCACTATTGAAATTATTTTCCGCGTTTTTCGCGCCCCTTCGGTGTGGCTGCTGGATTATTTATAAATAATGAGACTTGCTTTTTGGAAGATCTTTAAATAAAACGTTGTACAACCTTTACAGGTGATGGAGTGCTTACTGGGTGTAACAAGGAGTGACCGAATCCGCCACGCTGTGCTGCAAAACTGTTGGTGTCATTGATGTTGGAGCTGCACCACAACGTTCAAATGGAATCCAGACCAAAAATGTTTTAGCCACAGACAGATAGACAAAACTTACGACTGTCTGGTAAGGATACCGCAAACGTGGCCTACCAAGGCGGAGATAACGAGACGATCGGGGATTTTAATAAAACTTGACAATAATATAGCTTACACATCAGAATAACACAAAGGCTACAATTTATAAAGATAAATAAATAAATATTCATGGACATATTACACAGATCTCGTTAGCCCTATACTAAGTACAACTAAATGACTTGTGTTATAGGTGCTAACTCGACGATAGATTTAATACAATAAATACATAGATAACATCCAAGACCCGAGACAAACTAGAAAAGTTCGTTTCCTAGTTTGACCCGGCCGGGGATCGAACCCGAGACCTTCGGTTCAGCGGAGTCAGCGTGCCAAACCGCTGCGCCACCGAAGCCACAGATATAGTATTAATTGTCCAAAATATGACGATAAGCGTCAAGTAAGTAGGATAAAATCTACCCGATAATCCTGCGCAGACGAAGTCGCGGTCACCAGCTAGTATATCATGAATAACATGAAGATTTCATTATAAATCACGTTCTAGTAAAGTGTTATAACCGGGCCAGATTTATGTAAACACATGTACCTACCTACTACATTTTGTAAATAAGACTAGATAGGTATTCCGGTCGACTGACTCCCAACCGTCGATCGGGCAGACTATCCTCTGTAAAAGAGAGAGGTCTAATCATTGAATCAATTATTTGATATGATTGAATTGTTCAAATGTGTTCTCATTTCGGATAGTTTCTCGCAGTGGTAGGGGTTTTACCATTCATAAAGTAATTATTACTTTAAAGTACTTGGGAGCGGCGGTAGCCATGGACAAGAAAGTGAGAGACTCAGGAACCAATTTGTTTTCTAAGTTATGTACATTTGTGAAGTCAAATGGTAGGTATTTGACTTCACAAATTGCTTGAACTTGCCAATCCGAGGTGGAGACGCGTGGTAATTAAGCCCACACTCTGTTTCTGAGAGAAAGCCTGTGCCCTGCAGTGGGACGTTTATAAGCTACATAGAAAAAGTACTTAATAACTATACATAGGTTTAACGCTATCTGACCTAAATACAATAATCTTCATCATTTATAATGGGTATCCCCATACCCATTAATTTACGCTATATAGTTCCAATACATGTACGAGGGCTGCTACTTATGTATGCGGAATAGAAAAAATAAACAAATGTATATGGCTAAATATGCTTTTATTGTTTTTCAAAGTATTCACCACTATGATCGATGCACTTTTGCATTCGATGAAACCAATTTGTAAAACACTTTTTCCACTCTGATTGAGGTATCTCCAAAACGTGCTGTTTGAACGCATCTACGTCATCTTTACTGGTCGAAAATGGTTGACCACGTAATTTATTCTTTACATTTGGGAATAAATAAAAATCATTGGGAGCCAAATCAGGGCTGTACGGTGGATGACCCATCAATTCTATTTTTTGACCATCCAAAAATGTAGTTGTTTCCTGAGATGTATGACAGCTGGCATTGTCATGGTGAAGTATGATTCTGCGTCGCTGATTGTTTTGGCGTATTTCTTCAAATACTTCCGGCAAACAAATGGTCGTACCACTCCGAATTAACCGTTCTGCGATTCTCCAGTGGTATTGTAGCCACATGGCCATTAATACCAAAAAAGCAGGCCACCATTTGCTTTACAGTGCTTTTTGCACGAGCCACTTTCGTAGGGTTCGGCTCATTTTGAAACACCCAAACTGTTTATTGTTGTTTAGTTTCGGGATCGTACGCGTAGATCCAGGATTCGTCACCTGTGTAGATATTATAAACAGATTTTGAGTCGCCTCCGTTGAATTTTTTAACGTTTTCTTGCACGATTCGACGCGAGCATCTTTTTGATCCTGAGTTAAGTTGTGCGGGATCCAACGCGAACAAATTTTTTTTACAGACAAATGTTCATGTTATATCCTATGAATGCTCGTCATACTTATGCCCAGAATAGCCTCTATCTCGCGATACGTAACATGGCGGTCTTGCATTATTAGTTTTCGCACAGCTTCAATATTTTGTGGCACAACCACCGATTTCGGGCGACCTTCTTTAACATCGTCCGTGAGCTTACTGCGCCCGCGATTAAAATCACTAAACCAGTGATACACAGTCGTTTTTGATGGAGCTTCACCACCAAAAGTCGGAGTCAATTGATCTACGCACTGTTGTTGCGTTAAACCACGTCGAAAATCGTAATAAATCATAGCACGAATATTTTCACGAGTGAGTTCCATTTTTTCAGCGATATGACATTTTAAACCCAACAAAAACAAAACACTAACGTATATAAGAGAAAAATATTAGCGGCCAGTATTTAAAAAAAGAACGAATTTGACTATGGAGGTCAGACATTTTGTTTAAAATTATTGGAATCCCAGATTCCGCATACATAAGTAGCACCCTATGTACCACTAAAACATAAATAATAACGTAGGAACAGATAACTTAACATAACATAACCTCACGCCTGTATCCCAGAGGGGTAGGCAGAGACCAGGGACTGCTACATGCCACGATCCTGACAGATCACCTCCGCTTCATCAACGTTCGTTGCATGCATGCACGCCGGTTCTGGGTACTTTTTATATTCCACTTTTCCAACACATAAATACATAGTATAACCTTCTAATTCACATTTTTTTATGTTTGATTTGATGTTAGAATTTTGTGTATCAATCTGTGATATGTGTTATTTTTGTGTCTTAATTATTTGCGTGAATGTGTATGGATCTCGGTCTGAAATAAAAACGTTTCATTTCACTCATAATGAGGCATATATAGGGAATCTGCTATATTTATTGCCGGTTAAGTTTACAGGCCAAAAAGGCCAGTTTTAAATGAACAGAAAAACTGCTAATTCCGTGCAGCCAAGGAACTTGGTAGAGTTCCTACATAAGATAAGACATGAATATTCTTTATTGTGTACAGTAAAAACAACAAATACAAAGTAATTACAAAGGTACGTAATAAAATTAACGGCCGTATTGCTAAAAGCAATAACATAAGCAATATGTCTGCGTATGAGAAGAGAATTGGGTCCGATTTTTCAATTTATACTAATATTTTAGTGGACTTCATTAGTGACAAAGATGGAGGACTCTAATAAAGTGCGTCTAGTAGTTTAGAGAGGAGACGCAGCTGCGAACGGTGCTTGAACCGTACCTACAAATATGATCAGTTGCCATCAAAAGAGATAATTTGTATTGTTGCGATTGTACTAATTTTTAATCTTTAAATGCAGCCAAGATTTTAACGAAGTGCTCGTGGCCTAGTGAAACCGAGTGATTGGGTTCAAGTGAATCAATCACTTAGGTTAAACAATAACAGGCGAGGTCAGGTGCTGGATGGATGATAATCCTGACTACCGCTAGTGGCATTTTTTCCGAGCGCTTCCGTGCTTCGCAAGGAAAGTAAAGCCGTTGGTGCCTGCTGTCATATAATGGCAGTCGTTAAATCATCTCAGAGGCCTTATAATTATATAAGGGCGGCTTGATAATTTGTGACAGTAAGGCCCGCCACTGTCTTATAATCCTGTACCAACCCGGACTTGACCCCGGTGGTAGAGTATAGCCTAACCTTCGAAGAGACCCGTGCCCCAGCAGTGGGGACGTACAAAGGGTTGATATCAGAAAACTTTATCAACAAGACAGTCTCTTATTAAAGTTTTGATCTATTTACAACTAGCTTTACTACAGCCTTTAACGGTCTTTACTATGCTGTTTCAAATTACATCGCTGTGTAACCCAATCACGCTGTGCAGGTATTCTAAAGGATTTTCCCTGTTTCCTTTGTTTACTCCTTCGGGATACAGGCGTTAGTTTATGTTTGTATGTATGTACAAAGTCTTTGCTATCCGGTATCAACCCAGGACCCCGAGATGCGGGATCAGCGCTCTACAAATGCGATACTACTACCACCGCTCCTATTTCATTATTTTACCATATCCGGTTTTTTACAGATCTCGGGGTCACGAGGGCCTACTTATTAAATACCAGAAGCATTGAAATACTCAAAAAAATACTTACTACAAATGCGATACTACTGCCACCGCTCCTATTTCATTATTTTACCCAAGGATGTTTGGGTAAAACGTTCTTGATTTTACCATATCCGGTTCTTCACAGATCTCGGGGTCACGAGGGACTACTTCTTAAATACCAGAAGCACAGAAATACTCAAGACTAAATTGTGCCTTTAAATTAATAAAAAAGAACATCTTTCAACTAAAATTTTCGTAAGCACTACACATTGTTGACCTAAATCCGGATAAAGCATTAAGCTCTGGGAATCAGAGCGAAATCTGGTCGGACTCTTCCGACAAAAATGCAAATAAGTTAATCCGGATTTAGGCTAAACAATATCGGTAAGTCGTAAGTTTTCGAACCGGCGTCGACCATAAGACCCATTTTCTTTTATTTTTATATTTTTTCGCCCTAATAATCATTTTACGGTGTGTAAAACAGTTTGTAAATATTGTTTGTGATATTTAAGTAAAATAATTTCAATAGACAAAAAAAATTATTATCCCTCGTTTCAATGTTCCTAAATAATGGTTGAAATGGAAACATTAAATTTATCAACTAAATTTGAAGCCTACCCTGTAGAAGCTACGTTACGTGTCGGATAATGAAAGAATCCGTTGTGATTCCCACAAATCGCGTTTTATCGGACGTGTGGGTCAAGCTCCAGGAACTTTATGCGGGCAGCAGTAAAATGGTAAAAATATAACTGTGCATCGCTCAGCGTACTACGCAGTGTTTGGGAGGCAGCTCGTAAATTAAATAACAGCGTTTGCGGGGTCATTGTGGCAGCTACATCAGCTATGTTTTATTCACATTTGCCTCATCTGCGGTTAGAAACCACCAAGCAGTCATTTGAATGTTTACTGGTACATTTTTTGGATTCCGTTGCCAGAGGGGGCTAAAGGGCTTGTTTACCGGTAAAATTTTCAAACCGGTACCGTTCTAAGTACATAGGAGCATTTTATTTCGGTTTCGTTCTACCTTAACCTTAAAAAAAACCGGTTTCCTTAAGAAGCAAAATCAGAAAGGGTTTCGATCTATTAACAGGTTTTTAGAGGTTTTCATTTCGCTCTTTCCGACGTTGCCAACGCAATGTGAATGAGTAATTTTCATTAGTTTCTTTTGGAACCCTGTCCTGACTGATTGACTGCTCCAGATGACAACGATGGGTAAGTTTATGGATGTCATATTTTCCTCGTTGCATGTCATGAGATATATAAAAAGAGATATGTATATTCTATTCTGTTCTATTCTAATATTGTTTTGGAAATGGATTTGACAGCAGGATGCCTACGTGGGCTTAAATAATACCTACTTTAAAGGAACTGAGAAACGGTAGCGAGCGACAAGTATGACTTACCTATATTTTTTTCACCCCGGGGTGTTATAAATTTGAATGCTATTTGTATGTGTCTGTGTGTGAATGGCAACGTAGCCTTAAAACCGGTAAACCGATATGGATGCGGTATTTTTAATTTGAAGGCTGGTTTTCTAGCGAGTGTTCTTAGATATGTTTTAACCTACTCAATGCAGCAGTATAAGAGACATGATAATTTGTCCTAATGTCGTGGGTTAATTTTTTTAATTATACTATTTTTTTTATTTTTAATGCACTAACCCGTGCTAAGGACAATTTTAAAAACCTATTTAGAGGCTAAAAATTCCACCCATGCCGGAATTCGAACCCGCGACCTCTGGCTATCCGTGCCAGCGCTCTTCCAATTGAGCTAATGGGGGTACAGTGATATCATTCCGATGTAAAAACCTAACTGCAAAGTAGGTAGTCGGGGCTGTAAGTGATGCAATTTACTTAAGCCAGATGTCGCTGCCTGTACGTAATATAGAGAATAGTGTAAAGAGGTTCGAAATTTCACTGATGCCGGTGAGTCGCCCATTAGCTCAATTGGAAGAGCGCTGGCACAAATAGCCAGAGGTCGCGGGTTCGAATCCCGGCATGGGTGGAATTTTTAGCCTCTAAATAGGTTTTTTATACTATTTTTTTTAATGTAGTATTCTTATTTGTTTTGTTAAAACTTTTTCATCTTTACAGGGTTTTCGATGCATGGACCGTCAAACATTTTTGGGGTACTAGTGGGGTCATGGTACTGGTGCCCCACACACCCTATATATATAAAAGGAGAAGCTAAAAAACAATCAGACTGGTTAGGACAAATATGACTCAAAATGTTCTAGATGAGCAATACCAGACAGACAGACGGACGGACGGACGGACAGACGAACGGACGGACGGACGGTTGGACAGACGAATTACTTAATAATTAAGCTTGAAACAACGAAATTAAATATTTTTCTACTAATCTTTCGACGCATCGATCTGCGATTGAGACAGAAACAAACAAGTTTTTACTTGCGTGCAGCTCGTGCGGCGCGGTGTGTGTTCCTTTTGGATTAAACCGGTTAATTAAGGTTTTTAGGTACGCTCTCATTTCGGTTCCGCTCCGAACGAAACCTTTTCTAAAAACCGGTAAAAACCTTTATTAACCGGTATTTTCGAAACCGGTTTGAAGCCCTGAATGGGACTATCTGTTATCTTGTCTGTTATATTGTTATCTGCGTGTCTTCCTACCTTAGGGTTGTAGAAAGAAAACACTTCTTTGTTACGTACTTAAATATTTTAATATCTGTGGTGGTGCGGAACCACCGGTGTGTCAGTTCACCTTGCACTTGCCTGATTTTGACGCAAACAAAATATGAGTCATGTACGTCAATCAACATTGTAGCTACTAGAAGCTTTTCCGCAAGAAAGAAACAAAATTAGTGCTGAAACATTCAGTGGAATAGATGATATTCTCGAAGCGACTCTGCAGAGGAAATTCAATGAACCGCTATCAAAGAGGTTTGCTTGAGTATATCCAGGGCGTTTTCATAAAACGGATAGATATCTTAGGTGCCGGGAACCCCTAGCAGTTCCTCAATAGCTCTCGAATAGCCATTTATGAACGTGGAATCTATGAGACGTCCAATACACAGGGTAAGATAAGGGTAATTCCTAAAATGCCTAAAACGTTTTGGTTAGAGTTCGTTATATAAAGCAACGATTGTTTTAATTTTTTAAAATAGCAATTTTTTTTTGTTTAATTTACCTTCTAAATATAGTTTTTGTACTGTTTTTCTACTTTGTATCGGCGATGTTTGATAGATAATGCTTAAAACCATATTTTTTAAAATAGAATGAACGTTCTTCTATGTAGAACAATGATTTACTAGCGCGTACGTAGTTCAAACACGTATTTAATAAAATATCATGATTCATATTTTTCTGGGAAATCTGAGAAACAACTTGTACTTAGAACAACAGTTGTTGTAAAATACGAACTCTATTTAGGATATGCCGCGAAGTGCGCATCTATAGAAAATAACCCAGTAGTGGGAGCCTCGCAGTCGTCAACAATCAGGCTATAGAGGGCCGACGTGGACCGTGAAGTGTCCCACAAGACGTCGTCAGCTCATATCCAGCCACTACACTATTGTCCAGCCGAGTGCACAGGTGCCGGATTCCACTCGAGTACAATCGATCGGGACGGAACTAAACCGCTGTTGGCGTCAAGTAGGCATATACCCACAAACACACACAAATGGGTTTGATTATTTATGATCATAAACTCACGTTTATATCCCTGAGGGGTGAACAGTTGCGACTTGCCAGGGTCCTGACGAACCAATTACCTACGCTTTATCAACATTCATTAGTCGCTTCACGAAAGCACGCACTTATAAGTATACAAAGAGAAAGAAAGAAATATAAGAAGATATAACAATATATAAATTAGATTAGAACTCTTTATTGTATACACCCGAAAATTACCAACATATCTAACAATATAAACTTTGCAAGAGATACATCCAAGAAACTATGCGTAAAAACCAAATATCTGCGTATCCTTATCCAATTGACGGATTTATTGACAGACATTAAAAAAGCCAACGTTCGTCGTCGCCTTGGGTAGTGCTTTGGTTACGTTTGCGCCTGTAGAGTGTTGATAGAATCAGGGTTTCTCCAATGCCTATTTATAATAGAGGTGGCTTCGACGGGGGGCAGCAGGGGACGCGGCACCGCTCCATTTAACACAGCAAGGCAATGGCTTCAAGGCTATAGAGGAGTATGTTTGCGGATAATAACGAAAGGAGTGCCACGATATTGCTTGTTTGCTTATCAACTAGTGCAGTGTTTGCGGGAATGCTCCAGCCGTACACTTTGCTGTGACATGCTAGAGGCTATGGTAATTAGATTCGTAATGTAATCGTCAAAACTTTACCACAAGCAAACTTTTATATCTGGATTTAAAGCATTATTGTACTACTGGTACTATCAGCCAGTTTAAAATAGTCTAGATGATTCTTTTACAAACCAATCCCGACATATTTCGTGGCACTTGCGCAATATTTAAAAGTAATCAATGTTCAGATATTCCCACTCTAATGCCAAGACTCCAGAGATATTATTTATTTTGTCTGCCTATCAGAGCTTCCCGTCATCACCCGTGTATTTGCACAGAGTCTCGCTCGCGGCCGGGATTTTAATATCACTACTTGGAATTAATTCGGCGTTAGTTGGGGAATGCAAAGTGGGAACTCCGCTTGTGGGGTTTCAGTTAAATGTTGCACTAATTCGTACGCCTTTTCGGTGCTGTCCGTAGTTGGATAGAAGGTGAATACTGTGACTTTATTCGTAGGATTAGGTACCTACTATTGCAACACGACTGTCAGTTGTTTTCATTATTTATTGCTCAACTTCTTTCATTTGAGATTGGAATTCAAATCGTACAACAAATAAAATCTATTACATTGTATTGTCAGCTGAAAGTACTTAGTTGTATTGTCAGCTGAAAGTACTTATTCAGAAATATTATGAGCAATTCGTTAAAACGCTCGTTTTCAGTAAGGGATTGATTATACTTTTTTGTCTTATTTTTTTTGGATACCTGGAATCATAAAACTTATCATCAGTCACAATATTTTAGAATCCTTTATTTGCGACTCTTCCTTACTTGTGATAATAAAATAATTATCATTAGCAATTAAGAATTGGGTTCACAAAATGTTTCGTAGAAGTCCTAAAATTTATGCGCCAGCACACCGCTTTCAGCAACAACTTAAGCACATAAAATCATCTTCAAATTAACATTAAGTAGTTGCTTTACAGCTCATTTTTAGAGTAAATTCAAGTGTAATTAAGTTCATACTTAGGTGTTTATCATCTTTTTATTGTGCTATACTTGTTTGTTTTTGAGCGGGAAGTTATCGAGTGCGAAGTGGATTTCGTTGCCATTAAATGGTTAAAGACGAGGAAGACGCCAAATTGTGGCGGTGTGCTACTAATGAAATAGATTTAATTTATTTTATTATTAACCTGTTACTTCCTTATCGTCACCGTGAAGGAAAACATCGTGAGGAAACCCGCGGATTGGTTGGCTCCGCACGTATTGACTAGTCTTTCCTGTGGGCTAGGCAGACTAAGCTGTCAGGATGTTGAGCTGCTGAATAAGCCTACTCTATCTAAAAACAATGTCCAAGATACTGCAGTCATCCTCCAAGATAAGGCATCACTCGGTCGCTACTGTAGCGACCGAGTGATGCCTTCACCCATCTAGTGTTAGTGAAGGTACCACTGGACGATTCATAAATCATCTCATTACTTAGATACAAAGGCCAATGTTTTTTTATAATGTACTTAATTCTAAGAACTTGAACTAACACCAAATATTATGCGGATATTTAATAATACGACTTACCTTTAGCAATTCGAACTTAATCATTGTCTTCTAAAGTCGGTGTCATTGTCAGCACATGCCAGTTTCAATTTGAACACGAAATAACAACAATCTCTTATTTTGTTACCGCGCTCGTGTCACTTTTCATAACTGTAAAGATTGTCACAACTTACTAAACTACGCGTAGGTGTCGTTTTACTGGAAAAATGGGAGTCGTTCGGCATCAGAACTCCAGATAACGTTTATCACTACCAGCAGCAGGTGGCCAGGACTGTCCAGCGCTACATTATGTATAGCAAAATTGACACAATTTAAATTTGAAAATTGCTATCATTCACTGTTAGTCATCAATCAACAAATCTTACACTGTTGCTTTATAGGGTGTGATGTATTTGATTTTAGGTAGTTATTGGAATGTGTTTCATTCTTTTTTATGTAACATTTACGGTTCGTTCGGTTTCGTTTAGAGGCGCTTGTTGCGCGCGCCCCGGGAATCGACCGGGCGTACCGCCGCGCAACTGAGCGCTCTCGCCAGCTCCCGGTCCACGCGCGCATTGCGCATGCGCGCCGTCACCGCGCCACCCGCGCCGCCATCAAGACTGCTAATCCATTGCGCGGTTTACGGATCACACAGAGACAGGCGCTCCGCTGGACGCAGCTAGCGACATTGTTCACAGAAATCCCCCGCCGCCAGGAGTCGTCGCGGTAGGTGCGCGCGGTGGCACAAGGATCACAGCGTGCGTCACGAGTCTCTTCACCATTGGTCCGCAAGCTCCTCGCCGCCAAGACGACTGCTCGTATATTCCCTGCCTTATTTCATTAACGCCAATGAGACAGTCATAAACTGGCAAATAAAACTGATCCCCGGATTTCCAAATTAAACAGTATAAATCTACTGAACCATGATAGCGGCTTGCCCGACCACATTTAATGGTTTCGCTTACATAAGGTCTCTTTTAAATTCTATAAAAAGTGAACTACTTATTTCAATGAGTTGTTCATCTGTAGTCTCATTTTTTACGATACTTTTAGTTATAAGCGGGGCAAAGAAATGGCCAGCGTGAACCTTTGTTTTTTTCGTTGACGCTTGAACGCTACACAACATAATGAGAAGATTTATGCCGAGGTCTTCGGCGGGATTCGCAACCCCATTACTGAACCCATAAACACAAGTCACAACACAAAACAAATGAATCGTTCTTCAAATAATTACATGTTACATCTATGTATTTTCACGTGAACTAACAACAATAATAAATACGAACTAAGTCCTTAACTTCTGCGACTCCTAGCGGTTTCATGAAATCGGTAAGCAAAGAGTTTTCCGATTAAAGTAAATTGGTCTGGATAGGTGAAGGTCAGGTCAAGGGCAAACAACAACTTTCATCATTGAATAAATCTATATTTAATGATACTTATGTGCTCTTCATTTTTCTTTGATTCGATTGCTTAATTCTTAAGGCGAGTAAAGATAACGCGGTCAATTAAAAGGTATTGTCAGCACGGCGTTGTAACATTTATATTAAATAAATGCTTGTGGAATACGGAGAAGCCAGATTTTTAATCTAGCCAGCTAGATTAAAAACTATACAACTATCAGAGACACAGATAAAGGCAATGTTATTTTTTAATAATCTTTACAAAAGTACAACCTAGCAAACTATCAACATCACAACGGAAAATCATTACTTTTCGTTACAAAAATCATTACAAAAATTAAGCCTATCTACATCGCGATCTACATAACATCAAATCACAAACTTAACAACGCTTTAGAAAACGAACTATCAATTTCATAATTTCATCAGAATGTTCCAATGTAATTACGCTTTACACAAGGAAGACATTACAAACGTTCGGCAGCATTGTTAACCATCATTGATTTAAGTCCGGATTAACTTACTTGATTTTTCAATGTGTAATACTTACGAAAGTTTTAGTTCAAAAATTCGTAACCATCAATCACCAATTCGTATGTTAGACCTTAGGTACCACACCACACGAATAGTTTGGAACGGGAACGGGTAACAATTTTATTGTAGTCTTTTATATCGCGTTCAAAATCAGCCGTTGGAATGATCTCACGAGTTATTATTAGACTTGTATAGTTAGAGAGAAATTTAAACAAATCCGGTTGTCTTGCTACTATGCTACAAGAGCACAAGTGGCTCAGTGAATGCTCCGACTAACATTATATCAGTAGATAGAGCCGCTCTCATTACTTGTGGGGCGATGGCGTCCTTGACTCTTAACGAAAACTCCCGACGCGCCGCCGAGGGCAAAGTACCCCCGGCCGCTGCTAACAACCTAGCTCTCCCTGCTGCATCCAAAGGCGTATCTTCTGCACTTTTCCCTAAAATTGTTTTGGAACATACAGAACGACAAGCTTCTCTTTCCGCGTCTTGCAACTCGCGAGCGGCGATCTCAAAGGTCCGCTTCGAATCGCACCCAGAGACTGAACCACTTGCATTTGGAGCACACTCCTCCAAAACTCGTGCCGCCCCAGCGCGTAATATCGCTGGTAATAAAAGTTCTGCAACAGCAGACACAGTTTTTGACCTTAGAAAGTGAAGGATTTGTTCAGCTTCTCTGTTCTCATCAAACAGTCGACGTTGCCTTGCTGCGGGCACGGGGCGTGCTACAGTCCACGCTTCCACCCAAGGATTGTCTGGTAACAGCATCCTGTCACTGAGTTCACCACCGTTATCTGGCTTCCAATCTCTCGGGGAGTACCATTGAACAAAATCACATAGCTCGGCTCCCGTATTTGCCGCTTTGAAGGCTTCCATATCAGATAGTAGAGAAGCGCTCATCATCCGTGCGCGCATTTCCGAAGCCCTGGCGTCATCGCCTAGCCGCACCATCAGCTCAGCATCTTCTTCTAGTTGATCTTCGGTCTTGGGCGCCGGATCCTGTAGAGGAATGTGCTAATTATGCAAAAAAACCTGACCGATATAACTACATTATGTATGCATGTTCGGTTGCAGCGGCACGCGCTTTCTCCTTTTGAGACACTCTTTGCTTAGTTACCGCTTTGTGCGTGAATGTTTTAATTGCAGCGCGTCGATTTCGTCGGACATACCTGTGTGCGCGGCACGAAGAGCGGCGCGCCGTTCTTGAGCGTTGCATCCTCGAGCCGATGCAGGCGGCCGACCGGCTTGTCCCAGGGCGCCGCCGCTGGCTCCTCACCTTCGCCCTCCGAGCAATCGTAAAACTCTTCATCCGAGTCATCGCTCTTTCCAGCCGCGCCCTCCGTGGCTCGCTCGATACAACAGTTCAACATTTGCAGCTTCTGATGTAACAAGCAGGTCCGCGCGTTAGGCGTGCCCTCCGCAACGCTGTCAACAATAAAACAGACATTTTGTTACTTTTTCACGTGACGCAATTTGTCTGAGGGGCTTTCTTTTTTGAGCGATAAATTAAATTAAATAGTACTTTAGAACTCGTGTATTCATTAAATAACAACTGTCACGTCGCAAGACTTCGTTTACAACTTTCACTGTGGAAGCAATTTCAAGTAGACAAATGCACGACCTCAAAAAGAAAGCAAATAAATCAAGAACGTCCAACAATCGACATAAACTCAGGTTTGTTTTCTCTTTCAGCTATGCAAATGTCGCACATTGTCTCCACATGCCACTATCATGCGAAACAAAAGACCTCCGACTGTCCATTCATCCTGGATGCTGCAAGAAACGTATCAGCAGATCTACACAGCGAAACTAATTACAGAGTATTAAGTATTGTTTCCACACATAACCATCTATTAGATGTTTTTGTGTGTCAAGCTGAGACCCAGAAACCGCGAGAAAAAATAAACGCACTAAACAATGCATTCGTTCCCAACTGTGATTACATTGAATTGATACTTGTGTTAATTTGGGACGCGTGCGTCCAGCCTGTAGCACTTGTTTAGCATTCTCATCAGCTTCTAATCGGTCGGCGAACCGTTTGTTTGCCGATGCTGGAGAAGACCTGCCGATGCCGCCAGTGGCTGTACCGGTGGCGGTGTAGGTCAGCGCGCGTGGAGGGGGCTCGGCGGCGCGCAGACGCGCAGTCGTCGATCACGGAAGACGCGCGCGCAACGCTCCGAGCGTCATGGCCCTGCGAGCCCCGGCCTAGCACGAACACCGGTTTCTACCGCGAATCGAGAGTGGCCTCTTTACTACTGTTATGACCCAATAATGAACCACGATCAGTGATCTTAAACGTTCAAGTTTCTACGTGACAGTGTTCACACAAAGTGGCCAATTTTGTGGAATTCCCCTACTCCTCGAGGATTATCTAAATAATGGTGAGTGCCGCTGTAATGTCGGGGATTTGGGGATATGGATATGTTGATGTTCGAATACGGCTGCGATAACGACAAACACGCGGGAGAAAATCTCTTCGCGTACGTTGACCCACTTCGGAGAAACGCTACAGACAGCTACGGACCGGCACAAACAATACCTTCTTCCACGGTTATGCGAAACTAGTTTTTTTGTCAGGCAGGTTATCCCATAAATAACATGCTGTTTCACAGATAATTCATTGACTTACTTAACATTAAGATACTTAATTCATTTCACTCTCATACTCGCAAGAGTTTGAATTTGCGAGAAATTCCAAGTTCTTGCCACACGGGCACTAGGCAGCTCCATAAGATCCAACACATCTCCCTGAATTAGGAAAAAGTAAACTTACTTATTTGGACATAACTCACAGTAATTTAACAAAGCAATGAAGCGCACATTTATTTAGATATAATCGGATGTTTCATCCGACTGGCGGCAAGCGCAGAGCGCACGTGTCGCGCGGAGACAACTGCCGCGAGCATACTTTCTCAACTTCCGATATCGATACGAATATTTGTGTCATAGCGCAGCGGCTTCTGAATGGCAATAAAAATCGGGTGGCCCAGTTAAAGTCGAATACCTAGTTTGCCCCCTTAGTGGAGTAGAGGCGGGCAGTAGTTTGTTTACTCTGTAAAACAGTATTTGCGGCGACGGGCCAGGCGTACCTCCCCGAGGAATTCCCAGCGTGTCCATCGGGTGGCGCCGGCACCCAAGCCACTCGATTTGACTCAGTTCCGGGCTCTGCTCCGCTAATGGCCTCGCTGTTTGCGTTTATCTGACCGTAAACATTCCGCAAAAGAAAGAAAATACTTCCTCTCTTAAAAATAGTTGCAGGAAATATGAGAATTGTTCGTGAAAGTGAGATAATCTTACTCGCGGTCCGTCGGTACAAAACACACGCCGCCAAAATAATGTTTCTTGTCTTTGTCGAAAGCATTTCTAACACAGGAATTTCTCTTTTCATGTGTAGCTTTGTGCTGAGGTCACATAGCCGTTTACGCAGTCAAACATGCACACTACGTGGTCAGCCGGTTTATACCTATTACTTGTTTGTAGAACCCATTCAGATAAGAGGGAAAGTTACATGTATTCGGACAGCTTAGCTACAACAATATCAGGTTGATATTAACACAATATATTACCGCAGGCAGAAATACTATTGTTCTTAAGATTCTATCAATAATTTTAATAATGTCAACCCCGATCAGCATTATTCCAATAATAGCCGCATTTTGTATTAAAATGTAAATTAATTCAACAAATTTCAGTTTTATTATTTTTTTAATGCACTAACCCGTGCTAAGGACAATTTAAAAACCTATTTAGAGGCTAAAAATTCCACCCATGAAATTTCACTGATGCCGGTGAGTCGCCCAAATAGTTGGAAAGAGCGTTGGCACGGATAGCCAGAGGGGTGCGAATCTCGGCATGGGTGGAATTTTTAGCCTCTAAGGGCCTGTTTCACAATCTGCAAATAAAGTTCCGGATAAGCTATCCGCATCCAGGGCTGCCATTTGTTCTAAATTTAAAGCCATACACAAACACACGCAACATAGGAATATTTATTTAAATTTAGAACGGCAGCCCTGGTTGCGGATAGCTTATCCGGAACTTTATTTGCAGATTGTGAACCAGGCCCTAAATAGGTTTTTAAATTTCAATTCACGTTCGTCACTGATAACGTGGAATTTCTTTTAGACAGAGATATATCTGAATAAACACATGTAAACCTCTTGTTTCTTCAAGTGATTTGTTACCAGTACCGTAAGCCACCTTTGAAAGAGTTATTTATATACCCAACCGCACTATTCATGCACAACAAAAATCGATCGAAGATAGACCAAGAGGTAGAGATTGTTGTCAACATAGCTTCTGCTGAAGGTAGAATATTAGAGTTGTCTGACACACGTGCGTAGCAAAAATGTCAGCCATAACGGGGCCTCGCGGGCCATATCAAAAACGCATTACGAAAGCATTTTCACATTTCCCCCTTATGTAACGTATAACGACTAACAATTTCGCGCTAAGCGTTTAGCTGACAGAAAACAAAGTCAGCGTAAGATGCGTAACTCATACAAAAATTCATTGTATAACGAATTTTCTCATGAAAGACTAAACTATAAAACGATTTAATACACTTTTTACAGCCGCCGATTAGTGCCGCCTGATGCTGGAATTATGATTAGAGACCTAATAATAACGTAAGAATAATTTTATTTGTCTATAAAATGGCTTCTAGAAAGAAATGTTTCCATTTTGTTTGATCTTTTTATGAACTATTACAATCCTACTTATCATCATAAAAAAGAACAAAAAAAATACATAATTGAAAATATAAAAATGAAACTAAATCTAAAACTAATTTAAATAATATATTTGAACCACGATATTTATTTTGATCTTTTAAGTTAAATTAAAAATGAGAACCGAGGCGGACTTATGCACTAACATACATGTAATAATAATAATATAGTTTATTTGTACAGTCTACAATTTTTATCTTAAGCTTAATACATAGGTTGCTCGTAAACGGTGTCATTATACCTACAATTCGAACTTCTGACCCTGAAACTAGGTAGATGTTTTAGGGATCGGCGGTTCTACTACTGGTATTAATAAACAACTATATTTTGAGAGCTATACGTAACAGCGGAAAGGGCAGAATCAAATAAAATAAATAAATCACTTGCACAAATTTTATTACAAACTTATTACAGATTTATTGCGCAAAAATGTTCACTATTCACCGGTTTGTTATTATGCGTTACTATTTTATGAATACTACAATCAGCCCAGTTGCCGTTTACTTTTTATTTTACGGTCGGACAGACAGATAGTCATTATAAGCAAATTAATAGGTTTTGTACCTACAGGTACGTAATCTTAAAAAAGGCATGGCCAAACGAACTCGGGCCCTGAGCTGCAAAAGCGCGAAATTAAATTCATTCGCGACAATAACTTCCCGAGCCGCTTCAGTCTAGTTTTCGGGTTATAAAATTATTTACGACACGCGATTTTTTTCCGCGTTTTTACTGTGTCGCGTTTACAGGCTGCTACTAAAAATACACGTAATGCAAACAGACAGGCAACAACCAGGTAAGCGAATGTGTAGTTTGTTTGCTTACATCGCATGGTGCAGTGCATCGCATATGCATAATGTAATCAAGGCAGCTGGCTTTTGGCGAATATCCTACGCTTCAGAATATCCCAGCGAGACTTACTGAGTAACAAACTTTATGAACTCTGCTGCATGCAGCGTGAAGAGTGGATAGACTGTTTCTTCATATAGGTATTATTTGCCCCCAGAATATATCGTAACCTATTTTTTATCGTAACGTAACAATATTTTTTTAGACCTTATTCAATTAGGTTTGCGAGCCCAATACGCAGGTTGTCGGGTTTATAATATAGTCATAATACTTTGCTCTGGCTCTGTAGTACAGCAGTACACTGTACAACAGGGTAATATTTGCGTAACTTCCATTTTTATGTACACTAAAGTTATCTCAATGTATCTAACTACAGGTGACTTCAAATTCTGTTGACAAATTTTAAGAGGACATTCTAACCATGATTTAGAAACATAAGACGCTAGTTCTCTAAAAATAGGGCATCCAAAAATAAACAGAAGTCATCCTATAGATACCATAAAATTATATTGTTGGACTTTTATACCCGTTTAAAAGCATGGAAAAGGTTAAAGCGGAGGGCGAGTATCAAACACAAACTGTTCCGATCGCCAATAGTCCCCGACTGCTTGTGCAAACAGCGAAATTGAAAACATAACTTGGGCACACGTTCGCCGTTTACAAAGTAAACAATTTCGCAGTGTTCAAACTGCTTTAGCCCGCGATGAAAATCAAATTATAATTTCAGTACCCTCGCTCGCAGACGCCATTGGAATAAAAAACTCGAGATTATGAATGAAACACTTTTACAGGACTTTATTACTCATTTACGACATGGCCTTTACATACACAGATTTTTCTATTTATATTTTCTTTTAGACTATAAACGTCACAATAAACCACCGCAGGGAACCGGCCTTCTCACACAGAGAGAGAGAGAGAGAGAGAGAGAGAGAAAGTAGAGAGAGATAGGCTTGATTACAATAGATGGGAATCAGAAAGAGAGATAACATAAGATAAGAATATTCTTTATTGTACACCAGAGCACATATTATAAAACATGTAATGATACAAAGTACAATTGGCGGCCTATTGCTAAAAGCAATTTCTTCCAGACAACCTTACGACGGAGAGAGATGATTACAATTTCAGATATTTGAACACCTCAGATACTCAGGTTTAATCACGATGTTTTCCTTCGCCGTCAGCGAGTTGTACTTATAGCTGTTATAACTTCACAAATGTACATAACTTAGAAAACAAATTATTGGTACTTGCTCGATCTAGGAATCGAACCTGGATCTCTCGCTTTCGAGACCATTGTTCTACCCACTGGGCTACCGCCGCCTTAGATAGATTTTTAGCACTTTTTTTCAGGAAAGGGAGTGAATAACTAGGTAGATATTTTTTTCTCGCCCACGCAACATACACAGCAATATTGTTTAAATTATAGGCAAATAGTTGTCCAGTCTCTTTCTCTTCTATCTTTATGATAATTATTGAGGACACCGTTCAACTCAATGCGTGTGTTATGTTATATGGAAGGTTTCGTAGCACCATAAAAATATGTATCCTCTCAAGTACCTAATTTACTACATTCTTGATTTTCCAACCATACCCAAATCTTGCTTTCATACTACATACATAAGTATTGGAGTCAGCACTGGATTATAGATGGCCAATCCTTGTGGAAATGTTTCCCCTACTCTGAAGAGAGTGCAACGGTTTTTACAATTTCCCGCTTTTACTCTTCTTTCCTATCACCTTCACACTTTCCATGGGTCGTAAGCAGGCTTTTCAATCCGATAGATCTGATCAGACGGTAAATTAGTTAAGTTGACAAAACTAAGCGGGCTGGGCGCAAACTAAGCTGCAGTTTACAATCACCAACATGCACCCGGCATGCAGCGGTTCTACTTTCCAGACTTCAGAATGCGGTCCGCTTCACCCCAGAGTTACCAGTAGGTACTGTGCTTCTCTTACTGGCTACAAATACACAGGGTGTCTTTGAATTCTGTTAAGAAATTTTAAGGGGAGATTCTAACCATGATGTAGAAACATAATGTGCGCTAGTTTTGAAGAAAATGGGGCTCACATTTTATTTTAAATTACCCAAAATTACTTTACTTTATGAGGATGAACAGATACAAAAATAAAATAATAACCTATGGTTCCAGCGTGCTATATCTATCATACTATCAATTCTTTTAATTTTTTACTCTTATAACAGTACAGACTGTTACCCATTTAACATTGCTATGTTAAACGGGTAACATAAACATTTTTCAACGTCATGGTTGAAAAGTGTTTTCTCATGATACCACTTTGAGGTTAGATTCACAATTTCGAGCAAAATCGGAAATCGCGAATATTTACTAGTATGTTATACCATCGATAAATCATTAATAATAGTGTAATAGCTAACTATTTCAAAATCACCCTATAGTGATGGGCGGAGAAGACAGTTCTGAGACTCTGTCAGAGAATGTTCTTCCGAATTAGATAAACGAGTTATTCTACTGTAATCAATAGTTTTTATTCAAAGTAGCGCAGAATCTGCGGCTTAATGAACGTTACAATTCAAACTAGGTGTCCATTTCAAAATCTAGATCACTTTGGAGAAAAAACTGTTACGAGTAATATCATTATTGAAATAGTATACCCAATATATTTGACGATTACAGTGAATAACAGATCGGAACGACGATATCATCTTTCGATTAAAGCGTCTCACCTTGCGAGAACATTCTCCCCGGCTCATCTCTAGTTGCAACCTTTTAGCAGAGAGTGTTTTCCTGTCAGGGGCGGGCCTGTGCTCGCACGGCCTTTTACCTCGCATCAAGGGTATTACTGTTCATCGCTGACCGTCTCTAAAATATTATATCAACGATTTTGATGGTTGATTATGGATGATTAGCACCCTGAAATCTTACCGAGGGCGAAATACACCGCAGCCGAATTCGTCAGCCTGTTAATTGAATTCGCTCGTGTTCCGCACGCCTTAAGTACCCTGAGTAATTGGCTTTCAGAAGTGAGAGCTCTGTGTAAGCGAGGAACTAACTTTTGAACCAAAAATACTATCCTATTGCAGAGAAAAATAAAATTTTAAGCTATCCGAGCCAGGTCGCGGGTTCGAATCACGGCATGGGTGGAATTTTCAGCCTCAAAATAGGTTTTTAAAATTGTCCTTAGCACGGTTAGTGCATTAAAAAGAATATAATAAGAATAAAATTATTATTAAAAATTAAAGGCCCGCCAATACATCTTAAACAAGGCGTCAACGAGTCTACTGAATGTTAACTATAATATGTTTCAAATCATATCACGTTTTTTTTAAAACAAGTTGGCCCTTTTTTAGGATTCCTTACCCGAAGGGTGCCAAACGGGACCCTGTTATTTTGCCTGGCCTGCGGTCTTTGGAACCGTCGCCAGTTGAAATGTTCACAGAATATTACGGCGGATTACGTAAGATGTAAAAAGGGGGTCTCTTTTTTGTTTATGCTCTATCGCAAAATCGGTAATACATACAGGCATCAAACTTGGTATGATTGTGAGACAGTTATCTGAGGGAACGGTAGAGCTCCCGCCAAGACGAACCAAGCTAAGCGCAAAGGGTCTACAATGTTTTTTCGAAGCGCCTCGTCGTATTTATTGAACGCTCAATACTAGGGTTTGAATTATATCAGATATCCAAATTATCATGTTATTATGCCAATAGTGAACTTATTAAACATATAAGATTTTAATTTAGGTCTTAAACTTTAAATTTCATTGATATCAAATACCCCCTTTTTCGTCACTGACTGAATATTGGCTATGAATATTGATGATTATATTCATAGCCACATATTTTTAGTATTATTGTTAATGTGCTGTTTTCATATATATAAATATTACAATGGCAATGCGGAGAACCATTTTTAACAGATAACCGAAGAAGGTGTATGCAAATAACTGATATGCATAAAGAAGTGTGAAAAAGATAAATGATACCCAAAATCAAATAAAGTAACTGAGGTAATAATATAATATAATGTAATGTAATGTAATGGAATGTAATGTAATGTAATGTAATGTAATGTAATGTAATGTAATGTAATGTAATGTAATGTAATGTAATGTAATGTAATGTAATGTAATGTAATGTAATGTAATGTAATGTAATGTAATGTAATGTAATGTAATGTAATGTAATGTAATGTAATGTAATTTAATGTAATTTAATTTAATGTAATGTAATGTAATGTAATGTAATGTAATGTAATGTAATGTAATGTAATGTAATGTAATGTAATGTAATGTAATGTAATGTAATGTAATGTAATGTAATGTAATGTAATGTAATGTAATGTAATGTAATGTAATGTAATATAATGTAATGTAATGTAATGTAATGTAATGTAATGTAATGTAATGTAATGTAATGTAATGTAATGTAATGTAATGTAATGTAATGTAATGTAATGTAATGTAATGTAATGTAATGTAATAAATATATAAAGGGAAAGAAATAAAAAATAACAGTAATACAGTGAGAGAGAGACACGTACTCAACTGAGATCGTGCCTATGGGGGTCGAGTTAATTTTGACTAAGGTGTAGAGTTGACGAAGTTAGGGCACAGATTAGATAATAGTACTTGATTAGGGCTTGTAATGTTAGAAAAGTTAGAAAGTTGGCTCTACACAAGATCTGAAAACTATTTACAGTGCGACGTATGTTGCATATCGAGGAAACATTTTACATGAAAATGTTATTGGTGGGTTTATATACTATAACGACAAAAACGTCCACACGAGAATCGGAATCACTATATGTGATTACGACAGTTATTAAAGAATAACTGCACTATTAATTTAAATGAATATTAGTTTAGTATTTCTCAATGATTCGCGATACTCATATATAGTTATACATTAAAGGGGTCGGATCGCGATTATTTATTAGTTAAAACGTAATTACCTTATTTCCCGACGTTTCGGCAGCTACCCATGGTCTACCTGAGACCACGGAAACTGTAACGCTTACCTAATAAATAATCGCCAGTAGACCCGTTTAATATATAACTATGTATATTAGTTTTACCACCAGACGCGAGATACGCGGTTCTTTTTATTTATCACTAGCTGACCCAGCGAACTTCGTACCGCCTAACAGTCGATTCTTTAATTCTTTTTGTTTTTCCCTCCGTAAGAACCATCCTCGTACTTCAAGGCATATTCTAAAAAAAGAATTAGCGAAATCGGTTCAGCTGGTCTCGAGATTTGCGCTTACCAACCCATTTTATATTATAGACCAGCTGACCCAGCGAACTTCGTACCGCCTAACAGTCGATTCTTTAATTTTTTTTATTTTTCTCTCCGTAAGTACCATCCTCGAACTTCAAGGAATATTCTAAAAAAAGAATTAGCGAAATCGGTTCAGTTGCTCTCGAGATTTGCGCTTACCAGCACATTTTTATATTATAGAAGATTTGCTGGAATGGCTTTATAACCGGTCACCCTTTATTATTTAATTATAATTAAATACTTAAAGGCTCTAAATCAATTAAATGTTCCCAATACATTTGATGATCTATCAGTGAGAGCAATAATTGGGATTGTGGAACAACGATCTCTTGAAAACTAGCTAAACTAAATCAAATCGTTTATTATGACTTAAACTAACATGACATACTGTTACAGAGTATACCTATAACTAAATTTCATTTTTACCAAGTAATGCAACGTCTGAATCACATGACCTATTTAGTTCTGGTATTGTTGTTGTCAAACGCTTTATTATACATATCTTTAATCATGGGGTACTTTAAGATTTATTTATAAATATTTGCCAACGGTAACTTGGTAACAGTCGAAGATTAGAAGTCGAAGAAAACTAGCCTATCTGGGTGCATGAAAGAAGCAATGTTTCTCTTTGGTAATCGTAACCCGTTTGTACTTATTTTCAGTCCTGTAACATAATATCTGGCTTCGATATTATGTGGACATAGTTGAAGAAAGAGCGGAGTTGAAAAGGGCTCATAGAATCGTGTAATGTACACCCGCGAGCAATGAATAGGGGTCAGCGTCAAAATCCTTCATATCTTAGCAAAGAAGGATACTATCATGATACCATTTTATGTTTACGGGACAGAAATGTATCGAATGAATAGCGTTTTAGGAAAAAAACCCTTTTGAGGTACGGAATCCTAAAATTGAGTAATAAGTGACGCAAAAAAAAAACCCGATCATTCATCCATCCTACCAGTTCAATCCAATCATAATTGAACATTTCTCAAATTTTTGTTAATGAAGTTTTGTTTTTATTTAATAGAATTGTAATAAATGCAATTACGTTTATTTGCTGTTAGTAATTAACATATATATAATTATCCGGCACACTGACCTCTTGTTCGTGGCAATATCATGTGACTGACCGAACCCAAGCCTTAGGCGTAGGGCGAGCAAGAGGGTAGTGTGTAGGGAGTCTTCAAATGTCTTTTTTAGTATTTGTATTAGTATTTGATATTGTCAGTCTATCTGTTGAACGTTTAATTGAGATATCGTGTGTGGAATTGGATAGGTATATAGTTATGTGTGTTTATAGGCCGCCACAATCAAATTATAATGAATTTGAATTACTTATGGAGGATGCCTGAAAGATAATCATTTTGGGAGTCACGTAAAAGATAATCATGCGCCTCTCGAGCGCACGAAACATTAAGACTTCTCTGTGGCATGTACAGCTTTTAAATCTGGATCTACCTACTTTGGTATAAAGTACATACGTAATAGAATAAATTAAAGTCAAATCTTAATGGAAATTATTTATTTTACGAAAAATCTAACACAATGTTCTAAACCTCTTCGAAAAATTAACAAAAAATGACAGTCTTCTTTTAATAGACCATAAGTTCTATTTGGGAGATCACGATCGCGAGTTCTGCTTAATTCTACTCGAAACTAAGATAAAAAAATATAAAAAATATCTTTGGGTCCAGGAATGGCACACTAAATACAGTCTAAACACAAATCTTTTTTATGCTCGCCACAGATGCACTTTTTGCACTTAGCGCAAGTCATTTTGGACATCCGCCTTTTTTTTTATGTGCATAGGTCACAATATCGCCGTTTCTTTGGCTCGGGTTCATTTTGTCCATCGAAAGCTTCATTTTCAGAAGATTTGGGTAATGCAGCTTCTATAGCAGTCCGGGCAGATCGTTTCAGAGTTGGTATGCGCAATCTGCTGCTCATCCAGGGTTCCGTAAGTTGAGTGTTCAATTGTTTCATGAATTGTCTGCGATTCAATGGCTTTTGTTTATTGACTGTCATATTATGGCAGTAAATGACGTATGAATTAACAAAAGCCATATTCAATATCCCATAAAACATTGCCATAGGCCATCGATTAGTTTTTCGTGAGCAGGACATAGAAGAGCACATTTGATCAAACGTATCAACGCCGCCTTTTGTTTGATTATAACACATAACTACCTCTGGCTTTCCTGTGGATGTATTTATAACCCCTTGCTCATCACACGAAGACAATAGATATACCATCTTTGAAGGCTTCGGCTTGTACGATACCAGGGTCAGAGGACCATCGTAACAAAACATAGACGAACCGACTGGGCGAGAGGGAGTGTTTTTCATCTCTTCAGGTATCTCACGTTTATTTGATCGTATAGTTCCAACAAGTGTCAGTTTGTATGGTTGGAGGAGAAGAGACTTCGCGAGGGGAACTGACGTGAACCAATTATCACATGTGATGTTACGATTCGAGCCATGTACACTGCGAGACAATTCTTTTACGTAGTACTCTCCTTGTGGCAATCCATTTGTTTTAGTGGCCTTACCTATGTATGGCATGGCATCGATCATGTACTTAGAGCCATTATCACACATCATAGGGATTTTGATGCCGTACTTATTTGGCTTATTCGGGATGTACATTCGAAATGGGCATCGACCACGGAACCCCAGTAATTGCTCGTCAATAGTTAGGTATTCTCCAGGCGTATAGTTGATTCTACACTGAGTTATAAACAGTTCCCAAACTTTCCTGATGGGTATGAAAGGATCTTGTTCACGAAGAGCTGGGCGTAAAGTCTTGTCATCCATCCTTAGACATTTTATCAAAAAATCGAACCTGTCTCGGCTCATAGCTGCTACGTATCTTGACCCAGAGAAAGATGTATCAAAGAGCTCATCAGTAGAAAGGTGGTTATCTTTCATTACAGCAGTTAGCACAAGCACACCAATCAAGGCTCGGATTTCTGTTACAAATGTGTTAGCAAACGTCGCGCTGGTCATATTTTCTCGCCGTTTGTAGGATATTTCGACATTTGTCCACTTGACGATCTCCTCAATTATTTCCTCAGTGATGAACAGGTCAAAGCATATTATTGGATCAACAATATTCCTACACATCCTTGTAGGACCCCTGGCAGAACGAACAATATTTATCGCCGATGTTCTAGCTCGGTTCTCCCCTTTTGACGTAGACCAACTATGTTTGTTTTTACCTTTGAGTACTCTCTTGCGCGGTATAATAATCCGCCTGTCATGTCTAGGGGAATCTTCCACCACATCCAGGGGAATCTCAGGGGATCCAGAAGGTGAGGGATCAGCGATTTCATTTGAAAATGTTGTACTTTCATGGACAACTTCAGTATTAATTGACTCGTGATACCCTTCTTCCACATCACTCTGTACCTCGTCCTCACTCAAGTGATCCTCCACCTCACTATCACTGTCCTCACCAGCAAGCTGGATGTCATCATCACCTTCGCCATAGAGCTCACGTTCTATTTCTTCATCAGCTAAATTTATATTTCGTGCCATGATTTCCAGAGCCTAAAACACATAAAAAACTATAAAAATAACAACTAATCAATCTTGATAAATTCCGTCTAAAGTTACACAAAAGATAATCATGCGCTCCGCGAGCGCAAGACTTAGCGAAAACAACTAAACCAAAGTACTTACCGGTGGCACGCGTCCGCCTTTCTGATGCACTCGGCGACGACTGAGATTACCTGTGGCGACAGGTTCGAGAGAGCGCCCGTTAAAAAGATATATCGATAAATATGTTTCGCTTGCGCCTTTGAGGCGCAGATTATCTTTCTAGGGTTAAAACGCCTATTCAGTACTACGAAGAGCATAGTGGTGTGTGGGGACTTCAATATAGATTTCTTAGTTCAAGGTCCACTTAAAACTAAACTCGCAAGCCTTTTCAGGTCATATAATTTAGATAATTTATTTACAGAACCCACTAGGACAACTGCTACTAGCGCTACCTGCATAGATAATGTCTTTTGCAATTGTGAATATTTAGAAAAAGAAGTCATACATAAATTACAGTCGGACCATAGCGGGCTATGGGTAGTCCTACCGTCAGTACTGGAAGCAAAAAAATGCAATGAATTAAATCGTAGGCCAATAACAGAGAAAAAAATTGAATTATTTAAAAAAAACCGGCCAAGTGCGAGTCAGACTCGCGCACCGAGGGTTCCGTACAAACCTGTATTATAGACCTGAGTATTTGGTATGAATTTTAATTTAATACCTCTACGCGTTTATGAGGAAATGGGTAGTAAGTTTAAAATTATTAAAAAAATATATATTATGTGATGTAACTAAAAATTTATGGTTTTCGTAATTTTTCCTTTATCTATGCTATAAGACGTTGCTTCGTATCAAATTTCAAGATTCTGAGTTCACGGGAAGCACCCTGTGGGTTTTGATTCCCTTGCAAGTGTCAAATTTGCGGCATAAACGGCTGTATCTTTTGATTGCGTTGGCTTAGAAGTTTGATTTTTTCACAGCTTCAAAGGACAGTAGACTTGAGTAATTGATATAAATTTCAGCTTCATACCTCCACGCGTTCCTGAGAAAAAGGGTCTTGACAGACGGACGGACGGACGGACAGACGGACAACAAAGTGATCCTATAAGGGTTCCGTTTTTTCCTTTTGAGGTACGGAACCCTAAAAATATAAACATAAAGTTAAATTCGTTGAATTTCGATAGCAATGATCCGAATACGTTATATCAAGTATTGTTTTCAACCATATCAAAAGAATTTGAACATGTTTTTAACGTAAAAAAAATTACAGAGTTAAAAAGCGGGTTTTCAGAATGGGCAACGCCAGGTATATATAGAAGTAGGAAAAGGCTTTATGAATTGTATGAAGAAAAACAATTCAATCACGATCCGACGTTCAAAGAGTACGTAAAAAAATATTCAAAAACTTTTAGACAAACTTGTTTAACAGCCAAATCGATAAGTATAAGTAAAAAAATTATGGCGTCTACTAATAAAATAAAAACAGTCTGGCAAGTAATTAACAAAGAAACAGGTAAAACGAGACCTAAGGACCAGGGATTTGCGTTGAAGATCGAAGGTAAGTTAGTTAATTCGAAGAAGGACATAGCAGAAATATTTCAAACTTTTTTTAAAAACATGCCACTGCATATAACGGCTAGCTTAAATTCTTCCTCCCAATTAGCCGATACCTTACTTTTGGAAAGTACAAATCCATGTAAAGTTGACTTCCAATTCTCCCATATAACTACCTTAACTATTGTCAAAACATTTAAAGAGTTAAACTTAAAAAAGACTGAAGATTTGTGGGGGTTATCGGTTAAATTAATATCCACTATAATCAATATTCTAGCACCTTACCTTGCTTTGATTTTTAATAAATGTGTTGACCAGGGAACCTTTCCTAATCTATTAAAGTTAAGTAAAATCGTACCCTTGTTTAAATCTGGTGATAGTGAAGATCCAAATAATTTCAGACCTATAGCAATACTGCCGGTGCTAAGTAAAGTTTTTGAGAAAGTAATATTACATCAATTGCAAACTCATTTTAGTATAAATAAGCTCTTCCATAAGAAACAGTTCGGGTTTACAAAAGGCCGCTCAACGACGGAAGCAGGCATAGCGTTAGTAAAGCATATCTTTGAGGCGTGGGAGGAGTCGCAGGATGCCATTGGGGTTTTTTGTGACCTATCTAAGGCGTTTGACTGCGTTGACCACGAAACACTTCTCATAAAATTGCACCGATATGGTTTAAGTAATAAATCACTAAGTCTTCTTCGATCTTACTTAACAGACAGAACTGTAAAGGTTGATATTAATAGAGTTAAATCCTCGGGTTCTGATGTAAAAGTAGGAGTCCCTCAAGGTTCTATACTGGGTCCGTTCCTTTTTTTGGTATATATAAATGATTTGCCCTACCTAGTAGAAAAGCTTTCGCAGATAGTGTTGTTTGCAGATGATACTTCCTTAATTTTTAAAGTAAAGAGAGGTATAAGTAATGTAGACGATGTAAACAATGCTTTATCTACTATTCTAAACTGGTTCACTATAAACAATCTGATGCTAAATGCAAAAAAGACAAAATGCATCAAATTCTCACTACCCAATGTTAAAAATGTTGACACGAGTTTAAAAATATCTGGTGAGAGGCTAGAGCTGGTAGAGTCCACGCTTTTTTTAGGCATAACGATAGACTCAAAACTGCAATGGGGTCAGCATATTGGAAAACTGTCGGGTCGGTTGAGTTCAGCAGCGTTTGCAGTCAGAAAAATTAGACAACTTACAGACGTGTCGACGGCGAGGCTGGTCTATTTTAGTTATTTTCACAGTGTCATGTCATATGGTTTGTTATTATGGGGACGGGCAGCAGATATAGAAACCATATTTGTCTTGCAAAAAAGAGCAATAAGAGCTATTTACAACTTAAACAGTAGAGAATCGCTAAGGGAGCGTTTTAAAGAAATAGGCATTCTTACACTGGCTTGCCAATATATATTCGATACTATAATGTATGTCCGAAAAAATATAACAATGTTTAAATTAAATAGGGACGTTCATAACGTAAACACAAGGAATAGAAACAAGGTTGCTTGTACTAAATCCCGATTAGCCAAGGTAGGCACATCATTTGTAGGTTACTGCGTTCGTTTTTACAACAAAATTCCAGAACGTGTTCTATGCTTGTCTGAAAATAAATTTAAAACTTTCATTAAAAATTCGCTATGTAAAAAGGCATATTATAGAATAGACGACTATATAAACGATCCTAATCCGTGGTAGTAAACCAATTCCACCGCGATTTTATTGTTAAGTATAACTAAGTATAACATATTTTATAATACAAGTGTGTACAGACGACGTGATTGCATATTAATAACTATATGATACCTTATATAACTGACAAAAACTTAACTGCAAGTTTGCTAAAGGTCATTCGAATGGTAGCGTGGTGTTCGGGTCATCTATCTCCCTCCAAAATGGTTGAGACTGATGATGGCTGAGCACTGCGTTATGCTCGTGAACGAGTGCTGTTCGTGTGTCTGGCCGCAGCACTTATGTTTTCCCCTATTATTGTGAGACATTTGACTAATGCTTTGGCATTTAGGGTTGTTAATGGCAATCATGAAATCTTATTAGGTTTACATATGGCAACTGATGTATTTGGTTTTAAGATGATTTGAGAAAAGATGGTCAGAGTGGAGTTTTTTTTCCGCTGCCTTTTTCTCCACTACAATTACGGCCCGAAGGCGGCGGCTTACACTTTACATTGTACATTGACATTTAGCAAACAGAATGTAAATTCTTTACGTTGAAATAAAATTATTTGAATTTTGAATTTTGTATGTACCTAGCATATAAGATAACTTTAACTATTTTATATGCTAGATAAAAAAGGGTAAAGCAATAGCATCTGCAAACAAACTGTTATGCAGTTTGGAAGGAACCAACTTCTGTATTTTTTTGTATTTTTATTTGAATAAACGTCTTCAATCAATCATTCAATCGATCAATCAATCAATCAATCAATCAGTCAGTCAGTTACAGAGATAACCTCGCCTTTATACATCTTATAATTATTTTATTTAAAAAAACTGTATTTGCATGGATATTTACTGGTTTAATTGTACATTTTACAATTTTCCGGAATACAGTTTTTATTATGTCTAGTCCTCGTGTTAACCTTAGAAAATACTATATTTTAATTAAATAAAATATTTCAAACACCGTATATAACTTGTATACTATTGACATTCTGTTATGTTGTAATGAATGACGTATATAAAATTGACATTCTATTACGCTGAAATGAATTTTTGTTTTCTCATTTTGGGGAAACTAAAGTATTTTGATTCACCTTGTATAGGGGGTAATTAACACAGAGGCTATGATCTCATCTGTTTCCTGCCTTCAATAAATACGTCTAAAGGGAGCTTCGCGTAAAAAGTTAAAAGCGTGTGGCGCAAATTCAAAATAACTTTCGGGTTGAGAGGCTTTATTTATAGGGCGGGAGCTCGCTGAGCGGCCGAGCAGCCTCTCGAGATCGATCGATACAGATTATTTAAGATAGAGCCGGAGAACCTCAGCGCTCGTAAATGTGCCTCATGACCACTTTGTCTCTTTATCCTCCTAAAAATAAAAGTTATGCGTAGTAAGTTCATAATAATTTCATGTATTTTTGTTTAATATTTCATCAGATAAAATTAACAAATCTCGACAAAGCAAAACTTCAGCACGAAAAGAAATAATATATTTTTGTGCTTGACAGAAGGGTAAGTTTAGTAGTAGTAGCGGTAGATAGGTAACATTAGAATCTGTACAAAAAAGTACCACGGATGACTCAACGGTATCTCGGTTCATTACGTCGTCGGTCGTTTTTTGCCGGGAGAGATTTCCAACAGCACTCGACCGGAGTGGACAAAAACCCCGGCGACGACCTCGAGACAATGCGTGGAGCATCGCCGACGCTGATCACCGGCTGACGCGTGCGTGAGAGCCATTGTACCCCGCGTTTTGTGCCACCTGACACTCGTCATTCAAGGCTGATAATACAAGCGCATCGTCATTCATAAAAGCGGGGCTGACTTATCAAATGCGTTTCTTTTCTAATGCGGCAGTCTGATGGCCTCATTGACTAAGCAGCGCTTAATCCAGCGGCGCACGGAGCTGGATGTGAATTACATTCGTCTTTTACGAGGCGCCTTCGTTCAGGTAATGCTCCATAAAGCCCGGGCGACGCTGAAAGCGTTAACAGGTGTTGCCGACACTTAACCACCGCTGCAATGTTTATCATCCAGAGATGAATCTGAAAGCTGCGGGTAGACCCGTGGTTTATTTCTTTATTTATGATATTTTAATACAGAGCGGAGGAAGAGGAACGTTCAGTTGTTTAATTCAGCTGCATTGGATGTGAAAAGGACAATGTAATGAAAACTTAATTTATTAAAGGACTTTCCTGATTCAATTCATGAATGAATGGAGTAGTCTTTGTTGTTGAATTTGGGACACGAACATAAAGTTTAGTTTATTGAGTTGGAGAGAGCCTAGCGGCAGTAAGAGCTACTGAGACGGCCCAAAAAGCACCCTTAACCAATTTACTACCGATACGGTACTCCGGAGACACATCGGTTCTGCTCCACTTCACTTCCAGGACACCAGAGGCCATTAATTTATAGACATAATGGTAACAACACCACATATAACAACGTCTCACCAATTGATAGAGTAGGTTACTTTAATTGAATCATTAAGGGTAATGAAATGAAATGAAATGAAATGAAATGAAATGAAATGAAAAGGTTTTATTCAAAGTAGCGCAGATACTGCGGCTTAATGAACGTTACAAGTTAAACTAGGTGTCCATTTCAAAATCTGGATCATTTTGGAGAAAAAATGGACAAAAAAACTCCAAACTTAGTCTTTTCAAATTCCTTAATTAACAGAATTTACACAGATACTACAAAACTCGTGAATTTTACATGCTTGAATTCCAGACATCATTGTCATCTAAATAATCCTTAATATTATAGTAGCTCTTTTGGCACAAAGTGTACTTTACACATTTTTTGAACCGCGCTTCAGTCAAACTTAATATATCTTCAGGGATTTTATTGTAGAAGCGTATACAATGCCCCATGAAGGATGTATTAACTTTTGCCAGCCTAAATCTTGGGATCAAAAGTTTATGTTTATTTCTAGTATTTACATTATGTTGGCTACCTGCAGTTTTAAAGTTGCTAATATTTTTCCTGACATACATAATATTTTCATAGATATACTGACTGGCAACTGTCAGGATGTTTGTTTCTTTAAAGAATTCTCTTAACGAGTCTCTACTGCCTAGCTTATAGATGAATCTGATCGCTCTTTTCTGCAAGACGAAGATGGTCTCAATGTCCGCTGCCCGTCCCCACAGTAGTATGCCGTAGGACATGATACTATGGAAGTAACTAAAATAAACGAGCCTGGCAGTTGCGACGTCAGTTAGTTCCCTAATTCTTTTAACAGCATATGCTGCAGAGCTAAGCCTATTTGCCAATTTTTCTATATGAGGACCCCATTGAAGCTTTGCATCAATTGTGATACCTAAAAATACAGTTTCTTCGACAAGGTCTAGTTTGTCCCTTCCCAATATAACTTTGCTGTCAACTACTTTGACATTTGGTAGAGTGAACTTTATACATTTTGTCTTTTTTGAATTTAACAATAAGTTATTAGACGTAAACCAGTTTAGTACCTGAGAGAGAGCAGCATTAGTATTGTCAAGGTCATCTTCTTGTCTCTTAATTTTGAAAATAAGTGACGTGTCATCTGCAAATAGTACTATCTCTGACATATTTTGAACCATGAACGGCAAATCATTTACATATACGAGGAAGAGGAACGGCCCCAAAATCGATCCCTGTGGTACTCCTATCCTGACCTCTGACCCTGAAGATTTAGTTCTATTTATATCAGCTCTTTGAATTCTTCCTTCTAAATATGATGTCATAAGTTTTAGGCTATTCCCGTTTATACCATAGTGCTTTAATTTTAAAAGAAGTGTTTTATGGTCAACGCAATCAAATGCTTTTGACAAGTCACAGAATACGCCTATAGCATCCTTGCGATCTTCCCATGCACTAAATATATGTTTAACTAACATGACGCCGGCGTCCGTTGTAGAGCGCCCTTGCGTAAAGCCGAATTGCTGACCATGGAGAAGTTGATAGTCATTGAAGTGTGTAAGCAGTTGACCTAGAACTATCTTCTCGAATATTTTACTCAAAACGGGTAGAACCGAGACTGGTCTGAAATTTGAAGGATCTTGCTTATCACCACTTTTAAATAAAGGAACGAGCCTACTATATTTCATTAGATCTGGGAATATACCCTCATCTAGACATTTGTTAAAGATTCTGGCTAAATAGGGTGCTAGGGTGTCGATTACTGAGCTAACTACTGTTACTGACATACCCCACAAATCTTCAGTTTTTTTAAGCTTTAGCTTTTTAAACGATTTAATCACGGTATGAGCTTCAATATAATCAAACGAAAAATCGTGATCGCATAGGGGGACATTGTCTTTCAAAATAGTTTCTGCAAGAGCTGGAGAAGAGTCTAAAGGAGCTGTCGTTATAATTGGAACATTTGTAAAGAACTGTTCAAAAGCCGCAGCAATGTCTTCATTTGAGGTTATTAATTTATTATTTATTTTAAGTGCAAATTCGCGATCTCCCAATTTGGATTTACCAGTTTCCTTATTTATAATAGCCCAAATTGTTTTAGATTTATTAGAAGATTGAAGGATTTTTGATTTTATATACTCGCATTTTGCTTTGTGGCAGACGGCCTTAAATAATTTTGAATATAGTTTTACATACTGTATAAAACTGGGGTTGTATGTATATGTTTTTTTCTCATACAGTGAATAAAGTGTGTCCCTACTTTTTCGGATGCCGGCAGTGGCCCATTCACTAAATTGTAATTTATTTTGTTTGCAGGTACCGTGCGACGGTGATCGATGCGAAGTTCGATCTGTGGTAGGCCGGTCATACAGATCTACAAAATGGGTGTTTTGATCCTTATTGTCTATCCAATCTCGAAAAAGTCCGAGTAAAGATCAAGACAGGCAAACATCGTAAGAATTTATAAGATTAAAAAGTTAAAAAAAAAGGTAGAAGATTTATACGCAGGTAACTAAATAGTATTTATATCAGCGACATGATGTCGCAGCGACCTCGTCATTGTCACTGTTTACCCCTTTAAACACGTACACCCCGGCGTGAGGCTATGTTTTTTTTTATGTATCTTAAGCGCTCTTTCTTTGAAAAACTAATAAAAACTTTTTAATCTGAGATTTTACTACAGCGCACGAGGCGATTAGAATTTATAATAGCTGCGCGGCCGGCAGGGTCACTTTCTAAACCACTATAATCTAAGGTTAGGATGATGGGATAGCTGTACTAACAATAATATCAATACATTGGAATTTTGTAATTATAATTCGATGGAACTAAATGGAAAATGATAGTATTCAATTAGCGGCAAATGTGCTCAATTTCTCAGAACTCATGTTTATTCAAATATTGCGAAAACGATCGTTTGTTGAAACGAAAAATCGAAACGTGTTATTTTTGCAAAGGCATATTGTTTACACAAATTCAATTCAAATTAGAAAGGGAATTGCGAGATCACAGTACAATACAAACACAAATTAAATATCGTTAAAACGTCGGGAAGAAAAATTTGCGCCGCGCCCATCTTGGTATCGTCAAAATAATTATTCCGATGGCACGTCGGGACCGCCGACCAAGTTGGCAAAATTCTCATTCGGCCTTAATAAAAGAACAGAACACGCCCGCTAAATTAGGCACACCCGTGAAGTCATTCCGGGTGCTTTAATAATGTCTCAGGCGCCGACGTTCATCCGAGAGGAACATCGCCGGAGTATGTACTTTCCGCGATAGCGATCTATCGATTGAAACGTAAGGTAGGATTTACGTAGCGATAGCGTAGGCCACGGTCGATGATATAATCTTGCGAGAGTGCAAATTATCAGTGCGCCATTCCGACGCGTGGCCGCAGGATCGTCTTGGTTGTTGAACCTGCCCGAGTGCAGCAGGTGCAACATTCATCTCAGTCACATCATGTTACGTCACCGCCCCTCATCACGACACCTGACACCCTCCTCCGTGCGCTCGAGATGGATTAGCAGCCAACGAGGGTATTAGCGACGCTGAGAACGAGTTCAAACTCTGGATCCTCCCTCTGATATTATATTTCATCGCATTTTTATAGCTATTCGCTTGCGATTTTATGTCATCGATATACGTGGCACAAATCCCTGGTGCAGCCACAAGTGTATCAAATAGGAGTCTCTTAACGCTATCTTGTGATTGCTTGGAACATTTTACGACGCGACGAAGTCAAAAAGCGTCGATGGGATATAGATTTTACCAGTACCGAGGTGGGCAGCGAGCGGTCGGTCGCGCACCGCTCGCCATCGCGGTCACACCACTCGCATCCACTTTATAAGCAGCTTCTTTGCGCATCTCTAGGCGAAAGTAACGCATCAGCGCATCCCGCATCCGTTTTTTGCCCGGAGATCAGTCGTACGGACGAAGGACCAGAAAAACTAATTAACTCCAAATGTAGAGTCCATAATATACTGCGGAGTTATGAGAATCTAGCAGCGGAAAAACATAGCTAATCTTTCTTTATATGAACGGCTTCCTCTCCACGGACAATTAGAAATAGTAAACGGTTGGAAGAGGATGTTGGTCAAGGCAGGACTCGACGCATGCGACTCCGCTTCCTCTTAAGATCGTGGAATTCCGTCCCCCAGCCCGTCATTTTATATGTACTCGCTCTCTAGGAACGGGGCCATTATATCCAACTGGTTATACTTCAACACTCATCTTGGCCATATTACTTTCGATGCAGGCCAGAAACATCGTTCAAACGATGTGAACCTAATATCCCTTGATATGATGTGTATGCATAGAGCTAATTTATTTTATTGCTCCATTTAAATTACTACTCTGGTAAGATGCGATTATCCTAAAGTTGTATTATTCTGTTTGCCCTCTTGCTCACGCCTGCACAAGGGTAACGCCTGCATAATAAAGGGTTAAGGAGATAAGATCAAAAACCAAAACCTGGCCGGGGGTCTTTTATTGAAGCCTTCTCAACAGAACTACATATTGCATTGCAACTGGATATTGCAGCAGCGTTCGCAGTGGTTTTTCTCGCCGCTGTTTTTTTCTTAACCAAAGCGCTAATGAGCGAGGTGTAAACCCAGGTATACTTGTCTACAGTTAGGGACGCTCGACGACACCGTGCCACGATCAAAGCGCCTGCGTCGCTTGGCTGACGCCACTTACGCGATGAAGACGCATCGCGATGCGTACAGCACATGCCCACTCGATCCAACGACCGCACGACTGCCTACTAATCGTAGGGAGTTGCGCTTTCTAAGCACGTATTACTGCGTCGGTGTACAGTTACCTAAACTGGGGCCGCCTTCTTTTATTCCAGTTATTTCATATCATTAGTCGCGGGCACCAGTTTTCGAAGATAGTTTCACTTCGGAGCTTTTAGGCCTTGACCGAGCAGGTAGGTCTTCCAATGCAACAGTTTAATACGATCGTAGTGCAGCTTCGAGAACAATTCGTATAATTGGCGGTTTAATCCCTTTTGAAGGCGGCTCACTGGCCGGGGAGTGCACACTATCAAAATTGAATCTTCCACTATGGGATTACAAAACGCCAGTCGCCCGCTGTTATTTTACTGACTCTACAATGCTCTGTTGTTTCATTATACTTACATATTTTCTATACATAGAGCGGAAGAAACATAGATGGTTTTACAATTATCTGTGTGTGAAATCACACATAATAAATGGTGTGAGCGAGCAGTCTCGCCCTAGTAGCGGTAAAGCCCTGCCGTTTGTGTTACGTAGGCGTGATGTAGCGGTGCGCACGCGTCGCATAACGGCACCAAAGATCGATTTACTCAAAACTGTTAACAGTTGTTGTGACACTAATGCGGTATGGTACATCCGTGCCACCGGCGGCCGGCCGGTCGCCGCGGCTTCAATGCCGTCGAGATAAAAAGTAATGCAGCAACATTAGCCCATATTTGCTATAATGTATTGCGGCTAAGATTACAGTGATTTTATATGCATCTATCTAGTAGATTGAAGCGGTGGTAGCTCAGTGGGTAGAACCATGGACTCGCAAGCGAGAGCCCCAGGTTCGATCCTGAGTGCGGGCATGTACCAATGACTTTCTTTAATTTCAAAGTTACGTACATACGCGAATTTGTAGTCGCAATAACACACGCTAACGGTGAAGGAAAACATCGTGAGGAAACCCGCGGCTTGGTTGGCTCCGCACGTATTGACTAGTCTTTCCTGTGGGCTACGCCGATTAAGCTGTCAGGATGGTATAGGTGCTGGGCAAGCCTACACCATCTATAAAAACCATGTCCCAGGCACTACAGCGTCGGAGTGGTCCCTTCACCCATCTAGTTTGTGTGAAGATGCCACTGGACGCTGTATAAATCATCTCATTAAGTAGATGCAAAAAGGCCAATATTATTATTATTAGTAGATTGAAACATGATAGTAAGCGATTAAATTACTTTCATAAAATTTTGAAAGAATTCACATTCTACTATCGAATATATAAAAGCGTTCCCGACACAAATGAACGCCCTGTAGAGCTTATCAAAACCAGAATCAACAAATATGGATCAAATTATAGCCAATGGTGATTATTACCTTACTGATAAGTATTTGATTATATCTTATCAACATAAGTGTCCTATGGCACAACCTCATATTTTACCATCGATTTAGAGAAATAGAAAATTATACCCAACAAGGTGTGCTAGGTAAACAATTTATCGTACACTCACTATAAGTGAATCAGTGCTATATTTGTATATATATACTAACTGACCCCGCAAACGTTGCTTTGCCATATTAATAAGCATGCAACATTTTCTCAGGCCTACTAAATATACACAAAAAAGCATAAAAATTGGTGATACCGTTTCGGATGAGTTCGCACAGCACAAGAATAAACTGTAGCGTCCGAGTGTTCTCTTCACTCATCTAATGTGAGTGGAGGTGCCACTGGACGCTGTTTATATTATCTTATTACGTAAGTTCAAAGATCAAGGCCAATGTTTTGTACAAACAAACCAATCAAGTGTTATGTATTTTCTACTACCTTGTCCTGCTCTACACCAAGGATTGAGAGGAATTCAGTAACACAGTTAAAGACGCAATGTGGATATAACAAATTGAAAATAATGACTAGTAAAAAGACCCCTAACACAATATGTAGATTATCACAGTTGGAAAACCCAAATAAAATTCGCAGCAAAACAAACAACTGACACTTCGAACAATGCCCAATTTTTGGTAATGTTAGGGCAATTCATTTCACCCACAATATTTAACTTAGACGGTATTGAAATTAAACCATAACTAAATGAGATATTCAGTAGTTCAGTAGGTACTGAATAAGGAGTAATCAAAGCCGATTGTGTTCGTTGCCACGAACAAAGAATTCCAAATGCGGGAAGGAAAGTGGGAGCTGGCAAAAAGATCCTGAAAACAAGACGCCCGAGTAGAAAAACTGATAATAAAAACAAAAACCCGACTTCTGAAAAGTCTTGATGTAGTTGTTAACGTTAAGACTTTTCTCATAGATGAGTTTGTCTGCACCGTGACTGCCGCTTGTGGTATTATTCCGAGCGCTTCTGTGCTTCTCAAGGCACGTTAAGCCGTTGGTGCCGGCTGTCATGTGATGGCAGTCGCTATGCTATGTCAGAGGCCTTATGCGCGGCTTCATAACTTCTAACATATTTTGATAACTTCTGACAGTGGAGTATGGCCTAACCTTCCTGCGATGCAGGAACTTCCTGCATCGCTGGGGTCTCTTCCTGCCAGGAAGAGACCCGTGCCCCAGCAGTGGGGACATACAAGGGTTGATATCGATCGATCGAGTCTGTTCAATTTGTAATATCAGCAGACGGATTACCTTACCTACAATAAAATTAAAAAAACAGGTCAGCCCTGCTGAGGTTGTAGATGCTGTATGTTTTTATATTTGTTCCTAATCGCCACAAATTTGAATATCTGTGTTAATTGTATAACTAGAGTTTTTTTTTTATTTGAAGGCTTTTACTAATAATATGTCAGCTAACATTTTTTGTGACATGTTATAGCCAGTGTCACCTGCATCTTCAGTCCAATGGACTTAACAGGACACTTCATTTCTCAAAATGTTTGGCCTACGCGTCGTCATAAGTAAACGTCATATATTTGTACATTTATAAATATGCTCTAATAATAAAGAGACTATCTAGTCTCTCTTGCCTTCGCAGTCGGGTAAAAAAGAATAATCGCAAGTTTCCACGGAAAGTTTGTTTACATCTCTCCCTCTTGTTAACGAACGTTGCTATACAACTCTCTCTATTGATATTATTAGGGGATGAGCAATTCATTGCAATGAACGTTACTGTAATCAATCACAGGAGGCATTGAGGGATTTGCATGAAACCGAACCCGGCTTGTCCAATCGTCTCATAGACACAGCCTGGCTCTGCCACGGAGCCCGGACATTGAATAAAGTATTCCCTCCGCCTACGCACATGACATCAAACATCGTAAGTTTGCTCAAGATCGGGTTTCGCAACGGAGCCGTATATTTAAGCTATCATTTACTCGGGGCGATGGGTAAAGTTAAGGTTGAGATGTGCGGGAAGTAAACGCAGTGTGCGATGTTAATAGAAGCGTTAATAGTCTCAACTGCTTCACAAGTTCATCGTTTATAATTGGAAATGGTAACTATTAGACACGCTCCGAAGATAATCCGATGAGCCTACTGCGGTTCCGTATTTGTTTCTCGTTAGAGGCTCTAGCGACTCGTCGGCCGGCACGCATATCTCACGAGCCGCGACCAATTGACCGACATACGGCGATGGCAACGGCACATGCATGCGGGCACCCGTCAAACACGTTTGTTTCCGTTTATACTTAAGACTTACCTACCTCCATTTACTAGGTAAGACGGGCCAATAAAACGATGATTAGAAGGGCCCGAAATTAACAGTTTTGTCTTGCCAGTATAACAGGCACATGTAGATTTTCTCTTTCAACAGTGTGTCGCCTAAAAGAAACCGATCGGTGTTTTCGCAGAGTGAATCACAAGAGAAAGGGAGATGCTTAAACCATGGCTTATCGGAATCGTGTTAAAGCTGAGTGACTTTCGCTAGTGATGTGACAAACTGGTCGGTTTTAAAAATCGTTTTAAGAGAGTGACAAGGTACAGATCATCACCACCATTGAAACTTGTCCAAACTAATTACTTATCTCATGCTCATTCTCGTCTTGAAACGCTGGTAATCAGTCTTACATAGAGCGGCATAGTAAACTTAAACAAATCATTAGAGTCCGTATAGTTCATAGTAATGGCCTGTTTACAATTTTCACTTGAATGACACGTAATAGCACCGTTTGTCAACCAACCAAGCCACCAAATGGATCTGATACGAAAACTAGACCACGACGGAAATTGCCGGCTCATAGAATATAAGCGAATGTACGCGGCGACGCTGGTAGATACATTTTATATTAGCGCAAAGTGGCTGTGCAAATAGATTGAATAAGTCACTTACTAAATATTTGACACAATTTCGGCTTATGTGAGGTCTTCGTCGCTGCGCAAAGTTGAAAGAGGCTTCACTTGCGGCCTCCGAAAACATTCTGGAAGGTGGTGTGGCCGCCGTGAAACTTTGATGACGCCAGTTTTTCTTTGCGCCGCGCGCGATAAATTTTGCAGAATAGGCAAGCAAGGGGACTGTAATGGAAGATACAGCGACCAATTTCTTCGAAGACCGCCAACTTTATTTCACGACGCGCGAACGAAAATAATATGGTACAACGGAAAATAATACAAGGGAAAATACGAATTTCAGAGGCTTTTAAAAATGATAGCACAGGATAAGTGCAGAACCGAGGCGTGGTTTGAAACGTTAATGTGTCTCGAGCAATACGGTAAACGCTTTCTTAACATTCCAACATTACTTCAAGCAGAAAATAGCGTCTTCACTCTTTCTACGACTCGTCTCCGAGACTGCCGACTTTGTAGACGAGTGCTACTAATAGAGAGCCTACGAGAGCTAAGTTTTATTGTTTACCTCCCTAAATGCTGTCGAGTAATATTAAGCTAGCGTGCGGATCGAAATTCCATTACCATTATCGGTTCACGCGGAAAATTTACACATAATTCACTTTTTTATAGAAAGCAATTTTGTCGGGTGCCTATTGTTATATCGTAAAGCCGACTGCTTTATAAAATATTAATAAGTGATTACATTACTGATGTAATCTTGTCATAATTGGAAATAAACGACCAGGACACATATGTATGCGACTAATTCCATTTCCAATTTGAAAACTTTATACTTATCGCTAAAAAGTTGAGATCCAAAACGTGAAGGAAACTAATAAACAACATTCATAAAACAATGCATGAAATGAAATGCATTTCACGGCGAATACAGATGCTGTGAAAATGCGCGCAGTCGGTAGTCACTCGTAACTGTAAGTTTGTCTCTTGAATTGTTCGGAAAAACCAAAACAAGCAAATAAATTTATTTTATTTTATTTATGTAAAGGAAAGACTGACATGGAGGACGGGCGCGGGCTAGTCCAACGAATTTTCTAATCATGAAAAAATAAGTCCATTGAAATTGTTGTGCCTCCCCGGCGCACGATATGTACAAAACCTTTAAGATCTATTTATTTATTTAGGAACGCCAACAGCCTAGTAACAAAATGTATGCGCAAATTTCCAGTATGCATCCCAGTTAGAGTCCTGTCAAGATCCATTCACATTACAATTGGATCAGTGAGCCCATCGATATAGACTGAAATGAACCTTACATACTTTTAGCTTAGATACTATAATGCTAAGCTAAAAAGGGACCCTTTACTCTATCGTCTTTTTGCACCTGAATTGTACTCCCTGATAGCCAGTATTGAAGGTGTATTTTAATTTGTACAGTTGCGCCCGTACGGCCGCGGCCTGTAACGCGGATAGCCTTTAATATATTTATAATAATGTATTCCTTATTCGGAACGTAATTCGTCTTCGCGGCCGACACGCACGGCACAGCAATCAGTTGCTGCATGGCCGTTCATCACGTACCCGCCGATGATACGAGCCTCGATAACACGGCCTTATTGCGTCACGTAGGTATTGCGTAAGAGAGTAATGCCCGCCCCCATACTCAATAAATTACTTAGTAGGCATTATTGTCTAGTGAGAACACAATGGGTTGAGTTGCGAATCACGTTACAAGTTCAAGTATTACGTGCGCCACAAAAAGTTGGTTGAACTTAAGGCTTGGTTGTATGTTCTTATGTTCTCCGACCGTACCCCTAAAACAGGTGTTCTAATTTTACTTAAATTTTGTTCTATTTTGAACAAAATTTAAATTTTTCTATGTCTTATCATTATCACGGGTTTTATTTTTATGATTTTTGAACTATATCTAAGCATCAAGAATTATTTCGAACATTGGTCTAAATTATGGTTTTATAAATTTTACTAACCTGAGTGTCTGAGGTGTCCAAATACGTCAGCGCTTGAGATTGCCAATCCGCGGTGGGAACGCGTGGTAATTAAGCCCACACTCTCTCTCACTGAGAGAAGGCCTGTGCCCTGCAGTGGAACATTAATTCACTACATAAAATTAAGTTTACTATGTTTACTTGCTTTATTTATTTATACAGCTTGGAGAATCATCAGCTTACAAAATTATGCTAGTAGAAGAAATAGGTTACTAATATGGTATGGTTAGTATGGTTTACTAAATTATGGTCTACTTACTACAGTGCTTGATAATAAACATATACCAAAATGATTATTACTGAATATGTTAGTGACGTCGGTAAACTAAATTGTATTAATTAGTTGTACATATTCGCGATTTAAAAAAATAACTACTTCTCTCCCAACAGTTCGCTCGCGTAGCGCTATAAGTCCAATAGAGTTCGTGCACTCAGAGACCCGGCCGGCCAATTTTAATAATGACGAGAATGTATTCAATGACGATTGATTATTGAGTGAGAAGGGAAATATAAAAAAACCGAGAGCGAGTGGACTAGCGCACAGACAAGAGGATACCACCATAAATATAGCATGGCATGAAATGTCATGTACATGATTTATAGCAAATATTAGCAAAAATGTGTATTTTTTATTTATGTCGGGATCTCACTCTTAGCCGGTTTTTATTATTTATTGTTATACTGTAGAGACTACGATCACACTGGACGAGGCGACAAAAAATGCTTGCCTTTTTTAAATTATTTTTGAGAAGAGGGGGATAAATAAAGTACCCGTATCTTTTCGATTTCTTCCTGGACACATATTTAATAAGATAAAGATTTTAGAACAAATAAATCATTTAACCGGAAGTGACGGAGCTCTGAGAACTGTATGAAATTAACACTAAATAGTTAAATAAAACAATCACAAAAACCTATTAAGAGGCTAAAAATTCCACCCATGCCGGGATTCGAACCCGCGACCTCTGGCTATTCGTGCCAGCGCTCTTTCCAACTGAGCTAATGGGCGACTCACCGGCATCAGTGAAATTTCGAACCTCTTTACACTATTCTCTGTATTACGTCACTCATTAGCTCAGTTGGAAAGAGCGCTGGCACGGATAGCCAGAGGTCGCGGGTTCGAATCCCGGCATGGGTGGAATTTAAGCCTCTAAATAGGTTTTTAAAATTGTTCTTAGCACGGGTTAGTGCATTAAAAATAAAAATAGTATAAACACAAAAACTTAGAGGATACAATAGGATGGTCATCTGTCAAACAAACACTGAGATTTTTTTAGGCGGTGACGACGCAGCTATGAAAACTTGCTTATTGTGATCGAGCTGTTACGTCACACATAGGTTTTCGAATATTTTTTTTCTCCATAATTATTGAAGAAAAATTTACAAAGTATTTTTCCTGCACTCTATAGAGGTTAATCTAGAAACGGTATTTTTTATTTCAGCAACATATTTTTTGTCGTATTGTCCATTATAATGTATTATCATTTTTACGGCCGATAGAGCCAAACCAAAATAATCTGAATAAATTCGTTTGTATAATTTGTTCGTCAATACACCATAATGTGAAAATTACAACTCGTTACCTGTGACGTGATCCTTCAAGAGATATAGGTAGCCCTTTTAAAGTAAGACACAGTACTATTATTATGAATGGAGAATATAATAATGCGCCGAAGGTAAATTTATAAGGTTCTGTTTGGCACCTTTCTGATATGGAAACCATACCCGTAAGCGTTGATGCTCTTCCTTAAGCTTTAAAACCCCCAACAATTTCATGAAGAAGATGGATCTTTCTTTCAGTAAGAATAGGGGTCAGAGGGATTTTAGCCCACCAAAAGCGTAACATTCGGCGGTGGACGTCACACAGTCGCGTGACCAATCCGATCATCATTCCCCATTTAACCTTTGGAAAGATCACTTAAATCTTCGACAACAAAGTTTCATATACTGTGGTGCGAGACACAACCATACTGTAATGTAGAAATGTATAAGCGACATCTAGTGTCAAATAATTTAACTAATTTTCCTCTAGTAACTTTTTTTACATTATCACTAATACCTGAAAATTCAGGATGAAAAAAATAAAATATATTGATACGAATAGTGCCAACTGGCGCAAACCAAAAAAATCTTTGCTATTGTCAATAAAAAAATGTATTATTGGATTGTAACCGGATAAACTTACTAGGCTCCAGTTACAATCCAATATTGTGTAGTACTTACGAAAGTTCTTGGGTATCTTAGTTAAAAAAAAATTGTATACTATTAACGCACCGAAAATAATAACTAACTAAATATAAGAAATCTCGCGGTGTGTGAAATTCAAAAGTACGACGATATTTCTGTCACAGGCAAATGCAATTTCTGGATTTTTGACGAGAAAGTTATATAGCGGCTGAGAGAAATACTCGGTTAGAAAGACTTCTGAAACTGAGTTACGTGGGATTTCTAGTTTGTACAGCCCACAGCAGTTTTTTTTTATTCGTAATTTAACCGAATAGGAGTATGCAGGCGCCTCCGGCAGTTTTCGCAACTGCGTTTCGTAACTGGCTGCGAAACTAGAATGGTTATTCATTGTTCGCAGCCAGTTGCGAATTAAAAAAACTTTTTCCTTAGCCGCAACTTGGTTGCGAACGAAAAATACGATCTTCCCAAACTTACAGAGTTGCGATGGGAGAAATTCATTTCCTTATACGCAACCAAAGGCAAATGAATGACTGTTCTTGTATATTTTCTTACGAGGGTACTGGTAGCCCTCATACAGCATTTTCGAGCCTCCTCGCTTACTTGAAATAAATTCCATATTGGATGAAGTCAGGACCACGTTGGAAGAAGACATATTTAAAGTATTTATTAATAAAATAGATTTGTATTTATCAGATGATGAAATGATTTTGGGAGCACGTCAACGGTGCGTTAGCGTGAATGTATTGACAAGACTAGATATTGTCTATTAATATTATAGTAGAGGTTAGTGTCTTTTTGAAAAGTTTGTTATACGAATCAACAAAATAAAGGGTCATGAAATAGACAAAGATGGTTGCGAATAAGGAAAAAATAATCTTTCGCCGCAACTGGTTGCGAAACATAACTATTAGGATGCCTAGTTGCGGCTAAGGAAAAAGTTTTCTAAATTCGCAACTGGTTGCGAACAAGGAATAAACATTCTTGTTTCGCAGGCAGTTACGAAACGCAGTTGCGAAAACGGCCGGAGGGGTGCAGGCATGTAAAAGTCGATGCGCTGAAGGACGACTGTGTACCTAAATAATTATCTGATGTCTATGACATGCTGATCTGTTCTTTGTATCTTCGCAATTTAGCCAAACTAAACATTTCAATTAAGATACTCTCGACGTGCCAACGCGAATTGAATCATAAAGTACCATAAACGTAGTGAGAGGCAGGTGTAAGTCACAGACTGAAATTGATATTCACCGTTATACTGAGAACGAAAGTTAGACAGTGCCGCGCCCAAGGATTCCAATTAATAATTCGGAGCCTTGACGTGCGAATGGAAAAGCCAAGATTCTTACACAGCGGGCCTAACTTCCTAAAACAATTAAGTGAGAATTACCGGCTTATGATAAACCAAATCCAGGTCGAATTTCCGGACATTTCTCGTCCGTTAGCGGTCAGATTATGTGAAATTCAATGTCGCAATCGGATTGGTTTAAAAACAAAGCTAAAGATAGATTTTACAACAACCCGAGATATTTAGCTGAGTTTTATTTGGTTCACTATTTACAAAGTACTTATAAGTACTACTACCAAGAAAAGTTATTAAAAAGTTTTTTTGCTTACTGTTTATTTGTTACAGTTCCGGTTTTAAGGTACCATTAGTATCTTCCATAAATCCTCATTCACTAGGTCCTTTTTCTTTGTTTTGCGCTTTAGATAATTCATTATATGATAATGTGCGATATCAGGAACATAAATCTTTTAAATATCGTAAAGACTACATGAGCCACAAATAGTCTGTTGATCAAATATAGTCAGTCTTGTTAGGATACTTTGTAAAAAGGACAAACGTTCACAACCGCCTTCTTAAAAGAAAAATACTGCTTTTGTCATCATAATGACAGGTTGGCATCGAATGACGAATTATATATCCAATAAAGTCGTACCCAACTCAGCGACACCCGAGTGGGTGAACTGCGGAGGTAAAAGTTAAATCGATCTGTCACTCAAACGCTGAAAGCAAATTCTTTTAATGAAATCTAGAGGGAACAGCATGTATTTAACATTTAGGTGCACACCGGTCAAACAGTTTTGGCATAAAAGTAGAGAACTGACTCGGAATTCAAGGATAGTAAAAGTATATTTTACACACTGTACGTCGCGATAAAAAAGAAAGGATAAAAAGTACCCGGAACGGGTGTGCGTGCATGCAACGACTTATGAACGTTGGTGAAGCGAAGGTCACAGGACCGTGGCAAGTGGCAGTCCCGGGTCTCTGCCTACGCCTCTGGGATACAAGCGTGAGGTTATGTTATGTTATGTACGTAGCGTTCTCTGTGTACCACCTGTGTATTAGATTTCTATGGCTATTTTCAAGGTCAGGACTGAGGAGGTTAGGGGGCGCTATGACTTATACTGGGGCCACCATCGAAAAAAATAAAAAGATTTGTTTTTAGAAATAATTTTTACAAAAAGTATCTGACTATTCTCTCAATCATGTTAATGGTGAACTTAGGACCATCAACCGGGAACCTTCAAATTCACGGACTTCAAAGTAGTAAAGCGTGTAAACTATAAAGAGAAATTAACCACCAGGCAGATCGTATGAATAGGACAATGTTAAATAACGATACATTTTATCGTATGCAATGTGATACATTTTGCTTGTGCGATGATGCAGGAATAACTGAGTATAGAGTTGGCGCTCAGAGATGTGCTCTGTGCTCGACACACGTACGTTTATACAAAGCAGCCGTTTTTGGCGTTCATGCTATTAAGTCCCAAGTGTTTTGCCTTAAGTCCTCAGCCATGAACTAAGGTGAATCTCATGGATCCCCTAAATTAATTAGGGCTCGGTTGCTATACATTATGATTTTTGTATTTGTCAAAATTTTTACAAGCGCGAGCTTTAGCATAACATCCGAAGGAGAAAGGCTGCAAACAAGGGGTGTGTCTTTCGACATCCAAGATATGGTCTCCTACAACTCATAATAGTGGTAAGAAAAGGCTTTTATTATAACAAGACAAATCATAGATACAAAAAAACTATTTTGACAAATTAAATTTAGTCAAGAGACTGATTGATTGATGGGAAAAATTATTATAAAAAGACAAATCACAGAAAACAAAAAAAATATTTTGAAAAATTAAATTTACTCAAGACTGATTGATTGATGGGAAACATTGCTTACAAGAGACGCGTAGGCCGAAGAAAGAAGGAGCCTGCGGGAGTGGACTGGAATTGCAAGTGCTGCCGAGCTTTTCCGCTTCGGAGAGGCAGAGATTAACATGAAGAGCTTGATGGCAATCATGAAATCTTATAGTCTTAATCTCATATTTTTAGGTGGCAATTGATGTATTTGGTTTAAGATAACTGGAGAAAATATGGTCAGAGTGGAGCTTTTTCCGCTGCCTTTTTCTCCACTACAATACTGCCCGAAGGCAGCGGCTTACATTTTACATTGTCCATTGACATTCAGCAAACAGAATGTAAATTAGAATTATTTATTAATCAGAATTATTTACGTTGAAATTCATTGAATTGTAATGTAATACCAACCTTCGCTAGACTAGGCAGGAGAGGCACTAAAAGCAGAAGAAGTAAATTTTATGCAGCCGCAGACGCGACATATCAGGTTTTGCATAAAACTTTAAAATATTACTAAAACTATTTACTACTAAACTAATAAATAAATTTGAAATTTATTGTAATGGTGTAACTACATTACGTACCGTCTCCTATTAGAGGTTGGCAACCAATTCGGCTACTTTACTTTTCGAGGCTGCCAATAAACAAGGAACGAATGTCCTTAATATCTGTTGGCGTATTTGACGAAAACCAACTTTTCCTTTTATTAAGCCATATAGGCCGATGAACATTTTAGTGCACCCGTCAATTCTGAACAAGTCAAGAGTGTGTTAGATAGTTACCGACGGTATCCTGTGAAGTTCTACAAACTCGAGACACTTCAGACCGTTTCGGCGCAACTTTGCCAACAGCGAAGTTTGCAGTCTGCATACATGTGACACTGTCTCTACATTTACCATCATTAAACATGTTAACATCAATTACAAGGCAAGAAAGTATTCTATTGACCTTCATATCATTAATTAGTGTTGTCAGAACACTTTATTCGACTGTAATTATGGTGACTTTCACCTGTAGGCGCCACCGAACTGCGTTTATATCATAAAGCGTAGGAACCTACTCCACTGTATAATGCAAAGCTGAGAGGTACAGTTTTCCCTGTCTTTATCAATTGGCTCATCTGCGAAATCTCCATAAATTAAGCTACCTCCTACTACCTCGCTCTAATTTTGTTTGGCAAAATTTTGTCTATTTCTTCAGCTTAACCTCATTCCAACGCAGTAAGCTCGACTACTTCGACGGACTGATGATTTAGCACATCTTATTGAAATAGAGCCAAACCTTTCATCCTCTATTCAACCGGTTACCGATCAGGTCGTTTTGAAACACATTTCTTTAAAAATAAACTCCAGCTACAATGGTGCAAAAGAAAATCGTAAAAACATTTTTCACACGGCCTGGGTGTATCGATCGCTTATCGTTAATTCATAACAACGAAACATGTTTCGAATAGTTAGGTCACACACAGTTATGTAGTACCATAACAACAATACTACGTGCTGGCTGACACAACTTAACTACAGGGTGACTTCAAATTCGTTCACCGTTTTTAGGGGTACATTCTAAACTCATATTTGGCCTTTGCATATACGTAATGGGAGCTAGACGATATATAGATCGTGTAATGGCACCTTCACTGTCACTGGAAGTGTGAAGCGACCACTCGGTAGCTTCAGTGCCTGGAACATTGTTTTTTAGATGGAGTAGGCTTGTCCAGCCTACACCATACCGACAGCTTAGTCGGCCTAGCTCACAGGAAAGACAATTCAATACATGCGGGTTTCCTCGCGAGGTTTTCCTTCACTTTAGCGTGTGGTACTGCTACTAGAAACTCGCAGATGCACGTAACTTTGAAAATAAACAAAGACCTAGTAAGTACCTAGTAATAAGCATGAAAAAAAACAAGGTTTGGACACCGTATGGTCGGCGCCGACCAACTTCATAGTTATTACACTAGTTTATACATATCTGACGGTAGACTTTTAAATATTTAAAACATAACAGAAAAAAAATTCAAAGCAATGGTCTTCTTAGTTGTCGAGCAGTTGCAATTTGTAACGGTAACTGCGTCACAAATTGAACTAATTTTAACAAAAACAGAATTTTAGTAATAATTGTTAAAAGCTAAGAAGAACCCAATGGTACTTATTATCACTTGGAATTTGGATTCACAGTTTCGAAACAAAGATCGGAAAACACCCATTGTACCCTTTTACATCGCTAAGAATATTGTTAATGATAATGAAAATATAATTCCCTCTAAACATAGGTAACGATTTCAAAATCACGCTGTATAGTGCGGCTGGGATCCATTTCCGTACAGCAACATGCGATAACGCCCGTGCCTCTCCACACAAGGGATAACAGACAGTTACTTGAGTTAACGCACCAATTGTCCGTTTAACAATCACGAATTTGCACGCAACGTAATCGATACAGTAACTGGCTGGTAACGACGGAAGCATCGAACCTACGCAATAAAACGAATATTACAAACTTTACAGCTCTGTCGTGCGTGTATATACCGGTAAATATGAATGGCTGGTTCCATCGGCGTACCTACGAAAGTATTCGGGCTTGGCAGATCCGCAAGGCCAGGAAAGGCCACGCGAAAGTGAATTCAATTGGGCGGACCAATCGAGAGAGGCGAGAAGCTGACGGCTCGGCGGCCTCGGGTACCGTTAGCAAGCAACGAGACTTAACTCATGTAAATAGGGTAGTGGTACACACTGAACTGACTGGCCGGCTCGGCGCGTCACACACCATGACATGACGTGCGGAAAATAGATACAAGTGTTTTAAGCTACGAATGTCGACGACGAAACAAGTTATCTTCACTTCGAGCCTCGTGATATTATTGAATGCGGCCAAATCGCAAATACATATTCGCACTTCAAAAGGATGAAAAGTTACTTCCGAATGGGAGTGCTCCTTTAATCGATATGACGTCTGTGGGTAGATTTGATTGATTATTTCTAAATGTAGGCACGCGAGGCAAGGAAATATTCACTGTATTTATTGCGTGGTTTAGAAATCAGGAATTTAAAAGGCCACATACTAACTGTATTAATTGCTACATGACTTCACAATAAAACTTGTCTTTATATATCTAAAAAGGAGACTAACAACTTGCTAAAATGAAAGCGAGCGTGGGTGCCAATTTGGTGAAATTATAAATTGGCCATAAAAGTAATTTCGAGGAGCAATTTCTCAAAGCGTAGCCGTAGCCTCCGCGCAAAGCTGGGTGCGCGAGTTCACAATACATCATTAGACGGCTGTAAACACAGACACTGCAACTAATAGCGGTACTGGGCCATGGTCTGCAGGCAGAGCCCAGTGCAGCGTGACGCGGGAGCCGCCATCGCACCGGAAAACTAGAGCTTTCCCTCCAATTACCTTTTGTTTTCGACGTGAAAAACATTCTCAGCCCTCGACAGAAAGTCGCAAACAGGCAAACCGTTGGAAGTAAAAGTGTCGTGTAGCAATTTAAACAGTATATAGTAAAATGTAGAGGCGAGGCGGCGAGATGCACAGCTTCTCTTTAAATACGAACCTACCTACATAATTAAACATTACGGTGGGCGGCCGCGCGGAAACGGATTCCAACAGACTCCGCCGCTCCTCTAGTTAAAGTTTTATGGAGGAAAAATTTCCCGCGACCACCAATTTACAAAATCTAATGGTCTTATTTATAAAAACACGTTTCTTTGGAACACTCCTTAGAGGAAATTTTAATAGTCTGTGGTAAACAGCTACATTTGTGAAGTTATATATTCTATATTCTATAATCAGCCCACATCAACTCACTGCTGGGCATAGGCCTCCTTTTTGTTGCGCCATTCCTCACGGTCCTGTGCTAATCTGATCCATCTCTGACCCGCAACCCTCACAATGTCGTCTGACCATCGTGTCGGTGGTCTGCCTACCAACCTCCTTCCCTCCCTTGGCCACCACTCCGATACTGCCCTGGTCCACCGGCCGTCTTCCCTCCTAGCCAAGTGTCCCACTCCCTAACTTTGAAGTAAAAATAGTAGATATACCACTCCCTAACTGCATGCGGAAGCCATAGTGAGGAAATCTGAGTGTCTGAGGTGTTTACATACCTCAACGCTTGAAATTGCCAGTCACTCTCTCTTTGAGAGGAGGCCTGTGTCCTACAGAGAGACGTATATTATACTGCATTATTAAAATTATTATTATTAAGAGTTATTTCAATAACTGCTATCCGATAGATTATTAAACTGTCTAGGTCTCTGGCGAATTGAGTGTTTTTTTCATAAATAACACCGTTAGGGACACCTCTAAGCTTTAATTCTCTGCTCATTTGAAATTTAGGGCTTGTGCCTCCTCGATTTGTCTTTTCCGAAATACGGTACCCAGGCTACGAAGGTCACTTAAAGTGTCAATTTTCCTTGCGCCCGTCTCAGACCGCTGTCAACGCTCTAAGCTCGCATCAATCTCGGGTGCTGGCTTGAATTAGTCGCATTAGCCCAATACGCTACGCTTTTACTGAAATATTTCGTGTGCTACTGTGTAGGCGTTTTTCTCAACCGATTTTAATTTCACAACACGCGCCAAAAGACTCGTATGTGATCTTATTTATTGATCAAAGAACCGAATTTGACCGCCTAGATATACGATTTACGAAGCAAATTATGTCGTAGAATCCTTATAAGCTTTGTTACATAACAATTATGTTCTATAAGAGATATCACGAATCTAATACTGGTTAGTTGATACTTACCGAGCCATAATTGGAGAATACCGGATTTTACTCATCATAACTGAATAAGGAGCGATATGATTACGCGATGGCGGGACGAAAGTTTAATAAATAAATACCTGCATGTCAAAAAAGCAGAAATATAATCTAAAAACGTACAATGATGATCTCACTTCAGAGATTTCATCAGCGACATAGCAAAAACTATTTTGTAATTATGGTCTACAAATTTTGTATAATATCGACTTAAGGGACTACGTTATCTTCGAATACGTGAGATATATTCTTAGAATACGTTATTATTATATAGATTTGTTTTTCAGGCTATTTTAAACCAAGACAAGGTTAATTAACAAAAAATACATCGAGAATTTGAAACTTCTGCTTATAGGAAGTGGTCAAAATGTTGATGCTGAAGAAACGGTCTTCAGGTTTCGCGTTATTTAAATAACAAGTTGTAGGGTTACTCAATAATGTGCAAATCAAATGCAAATTTCGTGTTTTCGCGTTAGAAAAAATCTGCAAGTTGTTATTTTTGTTTTTTCTTAATTTTTTTCGTTTGTCTCTTAATTATATTTTTCGATATTCTCTGAGAACTAGATTATAGAAAAAATTACATATCTTCCCAGCATATAAAAAAATACCTTCACGGAGAATCTTGCTTGCAGGCAACACTTTCCGTGAATCAGTTTTCGATGTCTAAGCAAGCCTCTTGGTCTATTGCAGAGGACTCGCCGAGTGGGCGCGTGGCCGCCCAGACCGCTGACGCCGCTGACGCTCGTGGTTGTCCTAATGTTGGCGGCGCGGGCAGCGGCGCAGTGCCCCTGGGACGGCGTGCCTGCGCTGCAGGCCAGCTGCGTGTGCGCACTCAACCTCGCGAGGGACCTCTCCGTGCAGTGCGATCAGGTATAGTTACTTTACAATTATTTGCTCTTAGATTACACAAATTTGGGCTCAGACCACCAATAATATACCGAGCGAATGTGGGTAGAAGGGCCGGTACGTCCTCACTATCCTCGTCCTCACTCACTGAAACCGACGTGCATACATGCAATATCTACTCTCGGTCTCTTCCTACCCCTCTGAGCTACAGACGAGAGTTTTTTTATCACTTACGTAAATACTCCGTCTAAACCGTCATGAACCTGATGGAGGCAAGGTTTTTTTTTTACTAAAATACGTATTGCATTAAACCTTCTTTCCATGTCTCCTTTCCAGGTGGATTTCGTGGCACTCCTGGATGCAATGAACGCGAGCGCGAGAAGTATCCCGATCGATCTGCTCTACATCAACAACTCCACAATCCCGGCGCTAACAGACAACATGTTCGCCCATCTCAAAATACACAACGTGCAGATCTCTGGCTGCAGGATACGGAAGATTGAGGACGGCGCCTTCAGGGGTCAGGGACCCTACATGAAAAACCTAAACTTACAAGACAACGAACTTACTGAACTACCAGTGAAAGCGCTAAAAATACTAATAAACCTTTCGTTATTAGATATATCAAAAAACAAGATAACTTATATCGGAAACCATTCATTTATTACGCTCCAAAAATTGACTACACTCAAGTTATCAGACAACAACGTAACTTTGGCCAACCATGCGCTCACAGGACTGGAAGGCTCGTTGAAAAACTTGAATCTCAAGGGAACTAAGCAAAAGATTGTTCCAGAGTGCATACAAGGTTTACGAAGCCTGGCCTTTTTGGATCTATCCCAGAACAGCATCAGAGAACTGCCCGGACCAGGCGGAAAACTAACATTTGATGGTCTTAATTCTTTAACAGCATTGAACTTGGAACGAAACGTTATTCACAGTCTGGAAGAAAACGCTTTCACTGGAATAAGGCATACGTTGAGCTCACTGAGCCTATTAAACAATCTTCTACCAGAATTTCCTACAGCCGCTATAGGAACTTTGACAGAACTACGAGTTCTGGACATAGGATTTAACTTGCTGAATAAATTGCCATCGGACGCTTTTGTAAAGAATCCATCCATAACGCTTCTGGCTTTAGATGGAAATCCACTTCCAACAGTTCCAGAAGAGGCTTTGGCACATCTCAACCACACGCTGCGTGGCCTTAGTTTAGGCGGAAGATTCTTGAATTGCGACTGTCGTTTGCGATGGATTATAGAATGGATCCGCAACGGAGAGCTGCAAGTCACTTCTCGGGAAAGGAATCCTCAATTTTGCGGCAGTCCTCAACATTTTCGCGAAAGAGGATTCTACAGTCTCGAGCCGAGTGAGCTAGTCTGCGAGTACGAAACTACTACGGCATACTTAGAGCACTCAGCCAGGCCCAAGAAGGAAAGCGTTGACTGGAATACTGTAACGACCACATTCCCAACTACAAGAATAACAAGTACTTCTAGTTCCACCTCCATAGATCCAGTAACTTCAACCACAAGTACAGAGCCTGCTCCAAAGCCAACCACAGCCTTTCCCACCACCACGAGTAGCGGTAAGCCGCCTCGGGCCCCATCCGTGAAGCCAGCCGCCCCCACCTGGCGCCACGCCTCGCACCAGCGCCCACCGGTTATCATGAATTTTCCGCCCCAAAAATCTAAAATCGACGACTCAAATGAAGTGATCGTTAAGAATGCGTACCGGCAAGACAATTCGGTCATCATCCAATGGGACTCTGACGTTGCAAATATACTTGGTTTTCGGGTCGTCTACCGCCTGTTTGGAGACAAAAGCTTCAAACAAGGACCGCCCTTAGAAGCCAGTGAAAGAGAATTCAAGATCAAGAACGTACCATCACAGGTAAATTGCCATTTACATTCCTCATAACTTGCAGATCTTGCGATTCGTCCAATTTCACCTATGTATATTCGACAGGAGTGCATCGTGGTCTGCGTGATCTCCTTGGAGGAGGTGCACGTGAGTCCGGAGTCGGTGCCGTACGCGCAGTGCCGCGAGGTGCGCACCGTGTCGGCCGCCGCGTCCAACATGGACAAGATCACGATCGCGGCCAGCGCAGCCATCTGCGGCACCATCGTGGTGGCCGTGCTGGTGTTCGCGGCCATGTCGCGGCGGCGCGCGCGCACCGTGCACCGCCTCGCGCCCGCCGACAAGCTGCCGGGTGCCTGCTGCGCCGCCGGCACGCCCAGCCCCGGCGGCCCGCTCTCCTCGCTCGCCGCGCTCAGCGCTTTCGGCAAGCAGCGTGAGTGGGATCAGGTGTCCGCCTACAGCGCACGCTCGATTCCCCGCGCACGCACCTATACTGAACCGGCACCTCCCGACCCCCTGCCCGGCCGGCCCGGTCGCGCGCGCTCTCTCGCCGACGGACAGTCGCAGCACAGCTATTCTCAATCTGGCCGCTATGGACCTCCCGGGTATCCCGGCAGCCTCTTAGGATCGCGGACCGGTGAGTGATCCAAACCCTTGACTGCTTCTGTTGCTTTCGGCACCTTTCCTTTCGAGCACGCTTCTGCCCGCACACTCGCAACAGTGGTTCGTGACCGCGATTACAATATTTCAGACCTACGACAGTCTCGGCAGTCGCTGGGCGGAGCGTCGGAGCGCGCGTCGCGGCTGTCGTTGAGCGGAGCGGCGGGCGGAGCGGGCGTGTCCGGTTCGCGGCGGAGGCCTCGCTCCCGCTCTCGCCCCGCCAGCCGCTACAGCGTGGGCTCACTGGGAATGGGCTACTGCGATACGTCGGACAACTGGACAGATCACGATATGGACATCTACATGGCGCGCAACGCGACGGCGCGCGGCGGCCTGGTGCCGTTATAGCGCGTTGGGGGCGGTGCGAGCGCGGGCAATGCGCGCGGGGGCCGCGGGGGGACGCCACGCGCGCGCTACTCGCCGTCGCCTCGGGCAAGCGTGCCGTGCACCTCGTACTGCGCGCGTGATGTAAGCGCCGCCGACCCCAACCCCACGCGATCCCGCCCGCGCCGCCCACGCCGCTCCACTGCCGGGGAGCGCTCCAGCCCTCCCTGGGATGAGCTGCGCGACGCGCCCTCGGACCCCACCAAGTGACTTCGCACCCGCGCCGTTGGAGCGCTGGATACAGCGACTAAACTCGTGGCTATGGCCACGCCAGCCACGCCAAGGTTTTTCCCGAAACTGGCAAGAAGACCGTTGTGCAATCCCATAGGAGAAATAAGACGTAAGGAAGGATGTATTGAGACTTATGTCTACTATGTTAAGTATGCATTGAAGCATGAGTAGCATGACCTGCCTACTGAAGAGTAGTTTGTAATGACTCGTATGTATTACTTTACCTATGTCCATACTTTGCCTCAAGTTACTTTTTTTATTTTATGTCTTAATCCTTCCACTCGACTGTATGTATAGCATGTGTTGAAGTTTTATTTTAACAGTTAAGTAACTCTTGAGATAGAACTTTAACAGGCGGCCCTTACTTTTAAGTAAATATATATATAACTCACAAACTAGTTGACTAGTCACGATTCCGTCCAGCTCGAGACTATAACACAACAACGCAAGTTAACGAAATAGGTTGGTATATATGTTTTAATTTGAATAGGAGACACGGTGATTACCCAGTCTTTTGCATATTACCACTGAACTAAATTATGATATTGTACTCTAGGAAATAGGTAATATGTTATGCTAATTATTGTTATAAAATAATTTAATAAATAAGTTGTAAATATTTAGATAGCAATCTAAAGGATGTCTATAATATTATACTAATGTAGCCAAATGCAACACAAGCTCAATCCAAATGGTGCTATTATCTTGGGAAAACAGATTTATTGCATATTTTAATTTATCTACTGTAAATCCGAGATTTGTAAATATGGTTATATTTTTAAACAACATTGTTGAAGCCAGCATACACATTAAAAATAAATTGTTACATTTGAATTGTGTTTTACTTCCATACTTTTTATGTTAGAAGTCAATCCATATACCCTGTGTATCCTTATGAAACCGATGAAAAGTTCATCATCACCCCAATTCTACCTGCTACCTGTGTAGGCCTTATTCCCATCACACCATCTTTCGCGGCATCACGCCATCCGCATCTATGGGCCCTCTGCCGAAAGCTCACAAAAAATGAACGTTACGATCCTGTAAAAAGTGAAATGCTTACCCTGGGATCAGAATCCTATGCTCCCATCTGTACTGCAGTTCCTGTGTGAACTCGTACCAGAGATGCGCGAGGTAGGGCAACCCGCCCGCGTCATATAGACGCGCCGCCGCCAGCGAGACCCGCCATGCCAGCCCTCCCTCCGGCGAAGTCTTCACGTAGCTGCACAGACGCGGCTCCTGGGATACAGGGGTAGATATTTCACGCTTCGGGTAGGGTTCCAAAGGGTAGGATAGTTAATAATTCACTTTTAAACTAAAACCAAATTTAGAAAATAGAAAAATTGTCCAAAATACAAAAAAAATGCATGATCATCACAGTTACATGAAAATAATATGGTAAAACAGTCTTACAATATAGGCATTAGGGGTTTGTAAATAAAAAAAATAACCAGGATAATTTTATGAAATATCAGCATTTTAATTTGACTTTGAGTGGTCCCTACTGTGAATTCCTCCTTATTTATGGTTTAGAAAAAAATTGTTTTAGTTACCTGTTTCTGCTCCACTTCCAACTTTTGAGGGTAGTTAAAATTATCATCCTCTACTGCATCAGGGAATATGTAATACAGTAGTGGCATCAGCAAGTCATCCGCTATAGGGCCCTTAAACTCTGAAGACGATTTGGAGCCCATTGCAGCCTTTACCAGTTTGGATATTGTAATTGGTGCCTCAGTGATCTTATGCAGAGGGTTCACTAAGCCTAGGCTTCGGCTGAGCCCTAAAGTGTCCATCAAAAGTCTGTTATTCTCTAAGAGATCCATGACTTTTCTAATAATCTCAGACAGTTGGCAAGTCATGTTGTCTCTCATCTTTATACTGATTGACCAAGTTGGAGCCATTATAGGATCAAAGTCTGAATAAGTAGAAGAATCAATGACAGCATTTTCAATAAATCTTGGCCAAATGACATTGAGAAATGCACTTTGAACCGGATTCTTCATCGCACCAAATGGCAACTCTATAAGTTTTTTCACATCAAATCCATCAATAGATAGGAACTCATTAGTAATTGAGGGTTTTCTCCATGCAAACGGTTCGAGGTCTTTTAACTCGTAAGAAAACTTCGCCGACATCAGAACTGGCTCTAAAGAAACTGGTGAGGCAATTTTACCTTTGAAAAGATTGGCAAGACCATTCAAGTGAGAACATTGATTTGGTATCCTCTTTAAATGGATTGTGTCGAAACTGGTCTTATGTTCACTGTCTTCATATATTCCGAGAAAGCATTGCTGCCAATGCTCTCTGACTTTGACAAAGAATGGTACAGCACAGTCAACATTGGCAAAGGCAATATTAACTGAACTCATCACAAGTTTGATCTGATTTTCCTGTACCAACGGATTACTGGGATACAGCATTAGGTACTGCTTCAAGCCATACCAAGTGGACACGGGGTAGGGGCTACCATCGTCGTGGTCCATGAAGTTTTTCGTGGCTTCCCACAATTTATTGTATAACTGATTTGTAGGCTTAGGTCCACCATCAACCTTCTTTTTCTCTGAGGTATTCGTCGCAGGTTCCAGTGTGTGATAAGATAAAGTAAAGTTTAAGCCCTGAAACTGGATTTCTTCAGATTTCCTTAACCATTTCTTTGTGTACTCAACTTGGTCTTGTAATATTTTTGATTTTGATAGACGCCATTCGTTTAGTACTTCCTCAATGCGAGCAATAAAAACTTCCCATTCGGAAGCAGTGGTGAAATCTTGATGATATATATCGTACTCGTCTATTTCCTCGTTCATTTTTATGATTTTTCAATATTTTTGTAGAAAGATAGGAAGGAACAGCTGTTTTCTGTTGTTGTCATTTGACACACGTCACCACAGATTATAATTGGTACGAACGTGGTACGAACGAACGATTCAAATCGATCGATTCGATTGCACAACTAGCACGGACCGCAACGATGACAGAATCATGACCACAGGCAAGTAATCTGTGAACCGGAATCTCAGCGTCTTTTAGTTGGTACCTCTGCGTAAATATTCTACATGATTTCCATAGCAACAGCGCGCCGTAATCAAACAAGAACGAAACATTAAAAAAATCTTTGAATATGTAATTACTTTTTTTTCTGTTTAGTTGGTGTCCGCTGTCCATACAGATATAAAACGTTACGAATAATGTTTCGCGGAGACACTCCTCATTCATTGAGCTACGAACAACAGGCTAAATTCATACAAGATCGCATTGCTAACGTAGAGAAAAATTTCGGTGAACTGTGTTCAGTTTTCTGCGACTACGCTAGGAAAACCGCAAGGTAAGCTACTCTATCTACGAAGGTAAGTCAAAAATAAATAATATTACGCTTTTATATAATATGTATGCAAATTACTTTTTAATAATATTGTAACTCTTAGGTTGAGAGATAAAGGAGATGAGCTCGCTAAAGTGCTGAAAGACTATGCCAACAATGAAATAGTTAACAAATCGCTCAGCACGGGCTTGGAGAATTTATCTATTACGCTCACTGCCGTCGAAGAGTACAGGAACTGTGAGGTACAGCGCATCGAAGCAAAGGTATACGTTATTATGAATTACATTTAAGTACTCAGAGGCATTGACTATAATTCAATGCTAGTGGTTGTAGGAATACTCGTACCTAAGTACGTACGTATGACGTACATTAACAGGTACATTTATCGGGTCTAATCGCGAGTGCTTACTCAATTCCCAACGTTTCGGCGATTGGAGTTGCCGTGGTCACCACTCACCAGTTGACTAAAATGTCGAGTACCTACGTGGCAGTCAATTACTGTAGTGAGAATAGGTGACCTACACACAATGGGCTACAATCAAGTCACTTGATATAATTGTTAAATATAATAATAACTAACGGAGCTAACCACGTTCTGCAAAGTAGGAACTCGGGGCTGCAAGTGATGCAAAATTACTTCAGCCAGATGTCGCTGCCTGTATAATACAGAGAATATTGTAGAGGTTCGACGCTAATACCGGCACTTGCCCACTAACTCAGTTCACAAAACTCAGTTGGGAGAGCGCTGGTATGGTTAGCCAGAGGTCGCGGGTTCGATTCCCGGACTGGGCGGAATTTTCAGCCTCTAAATAGGTTTTTTTTAAATTGTCCCCAGCACGGGTTATTGCAACAAAAATAATATAGTTACTAACGGAGTTAAGAAATAAATAACTTTCACACAACACAATCACTTGACCTGGTCCTAAACTAGAGGATACCCCCTCTACTATGGTAACCAGGCAAGGATAGAAAAAAACTATCACAAACATGAAAATACACCCAGACTGGGGCCACTTGTACAAATGTACGGCGGCAACTAATGGGAATCGAACATACGTACCTACTCAGTCTTATTTGATAAGCGCCTTAGCGGCTACACCGACGACGCAGTCACATGTTTTTATTTTGTATCTTGTGCTTATATGGACCGTTTTACAAAGTAAATCGATAGATAATTATTTATTTTCACTTTTTGACACACACACACAAGTACAATCAGCAACCAATCGAATATAATTATGTCTACTGTAGGTACCTACCATAAATTATTTAGATATAGCAGGTACCATTACCATTAGGTAAAAGAAACTGTTGTTGCAATAAACATTTGTAAGAGAAACACTTTCCAGGTGATAGGAGAACTCTCTCAATATGAAACCATCTGCAAGCATGCTAGGGAAGAATTGAAACACACCATGAATGTCAGAGAGAAGGAACTTGGGAGGAAGAAAGTGTTAGACAAGGCCAGGGAGAGGCAGCCCTTCAACCGGCAACACGTGGTAAGTTTCAGTTATCATATCAGGCTTCGTTTTGCAGTCAAAGGATCGCCTAAGACTGCAGTCTTTTTTTTACGATTCTCTTGAAGCCAAAATGTACCACTTTCCTTGGCCTCATTAAAATTACCACGCTGTTGTAAGTTTGCAGTTTTTTAACTGCGACTTAAAAATATCCAAACTTAGTCTTCTAAAGTCCTAAGTTAGCAGACTACATAATTGTTACTCGTAAATATCAAGGTCATACGTTGTACTGGCTTTAATTCCAGACATCATTGTCATCTAGATGATAACATAATGTTACAGTAGCCCTTTTGGAACAAAGTGTAGGTTCTTAACACATTTTTTTTGTGACACATCATCATGATCGCATCGGTTACCGCATCGCAAAAGGAGCTCGAATCTGGTGCTTCGAGGTCGGTTAGACCGGTATGTACCATACCAATGACTTGGTTTCTAAGTTACATTCATCCGTAAATTTCTGAATTTGTAGTAGCAAATTATTTAACATTCGTTCTACGCTGAAGCTATCTATAGGTACTTACTGCAGTAGCACATTTCCTCCTCGACAGCGCTTTAAATCTCCGACTCTCTCTCCGAGAGAAGGCTAGTCCTCTCCAGTTGGACGTATATAGGCTGCTTATATTATTTGCGTATGGGCTAGGTGGTTTCTACCACTATAGAAGGGATCGGTAACGTACTTCTCTTGGTTGCTCCCTGAATATGATTATCCTCAGTCATTCGCCGAATCGGAGCTGCTAAAAGCCTCTGCTGAAATGTCGCGAACGGCCAAGGGCCTCAGCGAGCAGACAGAGTTCTTCGAACGACGCAAGCTGCAGCAGCTCAAAGGGCTGCTGACTGACTTCATAATGACCGAGGCCACTTTCCACGCCAAGGCCGTGGAACTCTTTACCGTGGCCTACCATCAGGTGCAGGGCATCAACGATAAAGCCGACTTGGACGTGAGTTTGGAGTACCTACCTAATTTCGAAATAACTTTTTTAAGAGCACTTACTACCGCCGTTCCTGGTGGTCATACTAACTTATCACATCAGTATGACCACAAGAATGTACATATAGTCATACTCACTTTCCTGGACCTGCTGTAGGAAAAACAATGTCTATCCATATGAAAATAAAAAAAACGTAATTGTTATTTCATAATAGTTATTTCATTCCAACGCAGATAATTTTGAAATAATCAATAAAAACTATTGTTTGCAAAATCTTGGAAATTAAAAAGGTAATTTTCCAATATTTTCAATTGACTAGGTTGCCTGTAGGTTCTTTTTGTATAATGTATGATATTCTAAATCGATAAATTTACTGTTAATCCAAAAAATATAGTTACTAGGACATGGTTCGACGAACATTTAATTTATATTTTTTTGTTTTTAAGTTTTTGAATACAGGTCTTTCAGACAGTGAGGAGCCAATGGTAAAAAAAACAGTAACTTAGATTCTATTATGCTATAAAGCTGAACATTTTGTAACCGCACACTATTTTATAGAACTTCAGAAGGAAACTGAGGTCCCCAGAGAAGAATGTGAGCACTGGCCTCCAGGCAAGGTCGTCTTCATTGGCGTCCCTGATGATGAACCAGCCCTCACCAACTAGAGACGAGGACGAGTCTAGTGTGGTATGACATCTTCATTCAACAGTCTCCAAGACATAAAAACATACTATGTAGAGTATCTATTTATACTATTTTTATTTTTAATGCTCTAACCCGTGCTAAGGAACAAATTTAAAAACCTATTTAGAGACTAAAAAAAGCCAGAGGTTGCGGGTTCGAATCCCGGCATGGGTGAAATTTTTAGCCTCTAAATAGGTTTTTAATTTTTTTTTTTATTTGTCCTTAGCACAGGTTAGTGTATTAAAAATAAAAATAGTATAATCATGTGGGTACAGTGATATCGTTCCGATGTAAAACCTAACTGCAAAGTAGGTGGTCGGGGCTGTAAGTGATGCAATTTGCTTAAGCCAGATGTCGCTGCCTGTACGTAATACAGAGAATAGTGTAAAGAGGTTCGAAATTTCACTGATGCCGGTGAGTCGCCCATTGGCTCAATTGGTAGAGCGCTGGCACGGATAGCCAGAGGTTGCGGGTTCGAATCCCGGCATGGGTGAAATTTTTAGCCTCTAAATAGGTTTTTAAATTTGTCCTTAGCACGGGTTAGTGTATTAAAAATAAAAATAGTATGAGAATACAACAGACAGAAAACAAACATCCTCTACCTTTGGGGGCCTCTAGATTAAAGTTATTCATAAATATCATCATTGCTTTAGTAGGCGGGTCCATACAGTCTGAGCAGCCTGGTTAGTCATTTGTTGCATGGCGCAGCTTGGTCTTTCTGAATGTGCCTCGCCGGAGGTGTACCAAGTAAATTTCTTTCTTTTCCAGAACATAAGAAAATCAAGATCACCTGAGAGGTCTAACCCTGGAATGACAAGATCCAATTCATTGGGAGTGTTAATGAACCAGTCTGTGGGTGACGATAATGACGATGATTCTGTTAGTATATTTCTTTTTATTTGTTAATGACAGCTTTACACGTCTTATTATTGTGGTAACTGTTTCAGGAGTCTGATGGATCTGGGGAAACCTCATCAGGTGTAACAGAGAGTGATTCATAGTAGTGCGTAATTGTATTAGTGAATAACTTGTGATACATGTTTATTAAGTCTCTTTACTAAGTATAGCTCATCTTTTTACCCATGAATTTTATTGTCAACCCTAAGAACCAATAGCTGTATCCTTGCATGTCTAACTATCATAAGCTTCATTGATTCTCCATAAAAGAGTTTTGGTCTTACATTGTACCACATTGTACCAGGCAGTGACTTTGAATCAATATAATTCTTGAGGCAAAAAGGAAATGATCATGTAATTATAAATAATAGATGTATAATTACAAAATAAACATAGGTACATTCTAAAAATACAAACGACTTTTGAACCACTGCTAAAAACAATTTTTCTTACTTGAATACATATCTCATCAAGTACCTATGGTGTTATTTCTACAGACAGTCATAAACCTTATTCTGTAATACACTTGATGAGTGATGAAGTCCACTAACCACCTGCCCACTATCTAGATCTAGTAGTGGTTAGGATAACTGGATTTTACCTATTCTTATTATTATATTGCTTTTGCACTTAATTTGTACAGAATAAAAATGAATTAGATTTACAGCTACATGATAATGCTACATGTAGATGTTCAGATACAAGATACATTTAGAAAAAAAAACAACAGATTTCAGTAGCCAACAATAATCACAGAGAAAGGAAATGTAATGGGATTATTGAAATTTTTGCTAACAAACAGTGAATTAAGTATGAATCTTTGGGTGAATTAGTGATTTACATAAATGTTAATTGTAATGGAATGTGGATGCTACTTCTCATTCTCGACTCCGGCTTGTGTCATAAGGTCTGTGATGTTCTTCTCTAACTCATCCACCCTCGTGCCCATATCATCTATTCTGTTGATGATCTGGTCGGACATCGATTGGAACTTGTCTTGCATATTTTGCAGAAGTGACTGGACCTAAAATAATGTTATTGTATTTCAGAAAAGTAACCTCAACACAGGTAATATTTAAATGTTAGTTGTGGCTCATATAAATAATATGGATATGGAAGAAAACGATGTAAAACAGAAAGGAAATAAATTATGGTAATGAAACAAGTTCAAATACTCACGTATTGAGTTACTTCTTGCATGTTCTTAGGATCATTTGCTGGAGTTGAATAGTTGTTCTCAGCTTCACCTGGGATTACTTCTGGACCTTGCTCTGCCATAATTATTTTGCCTTTTTTGGGTAGCTACACAAGTCAGGTCTTGTCCGAAAAGCTCGTCGATCGACAAAACAAAAATATCCAAGCAATGAACCAGCGCCAAAGTTTTTTTTAACAACAATGGCTTTGACAGGAAGGAAGACGAGCAAAGAAGCTGAAGCTAGTGTAGCTAGTGGTTATATACTCTTTGGCTGAAGCAGCTTGGTTTAATTGATCTGTGGCAATGAATGACTGACTAACCCACAGAACAATTAAACCAATAGAAGAAACGATGGTCACGTGACAGCGTACAGGCCTAATTGTCAAAACGATACCCTAATGTCCTGAGTAAGAGTCCAAATTAAGATGGTATTGTAACTTAAAATAGTGGCAGCACTCTGAATGTTTTCAAATTTAGTCGGGTTATCGCAAGTGTAAAATCTGTGAAGTCGGCGTCGGATTATTTTAGAAAATTAAAATAACTAAAATACTTTGGTGCTAACAAATTACCCTGGGATATTGTACAATAAATGCACAATGAAGTGAAAAGTGCGTGGTGGCTGCAGGTCACATAAGAAACAAAGAAAACGCAGTTTATAATATGAACTTCCAAAGGTGAGTACCTAAAACCTATGTTTTCTCGCGTAAAAGGACCGAGCGATGAAATATCACTTTGATAATAAACTTCCTAACGACTCGTTAACCAAAATTACTGTAATTGTCGTTTCTAAAACCCTTCTACGCCCTAAAATTAGGAAAATAAACCAATCCATTTGTAGGTTGTACTAGTGATGGCAAAAGCATGGTCATCGATGAAAATTCGCCTCAGTAGCTGTATAGTCGATAAACGTTCATCACACCATCTTAGTACATAATCCACTGTTTCTTCTTGTTCAAGTTTTCCCAAATTGATATATGGACGCAATGGCACGCAAAGACGCAGAAATAAGAAACAGGACCAAAACGACTGTAAACTGTGCACAAGGCACATTAGACCCGAGTGATTTGGACAAAGAAACTTATTGCGAACACGCCTGAAGGAAGATGTGGTGCCCACCTTAGACCAGTAAAATGGAAGTAATGGTAAGAAAGTTAAATATTTGTTACAGAATATTTATCGCTTGTCACGTTGTGTGTTTTCTCCAATGCCTTGAACGGCTCAGGTTTCGATTTACTCTGGTAGCACCATAGAATTTTGTAGGCTGACATCTCTTCTTTAGGTCTGTTTTGATGAGAGGCCGCCCCGTTTGGGTTGCCATAGGAAATCTAGTTACGCCATTTCAGGGAAAAATAGTAACTTCAGGTATTGATGAATATCATTTATTTAATTAAAAGATAGAAAAATATTTACATAATAAACAAAGACTAAATACAGCTAGTATTAAAAAAAATACAAGTAAATGTTATTTACACAATATGGAAATTTTGGAATATTGTTTTCGGAGATAATAATTTTCAGATTATGGCCACCCAAGCATAGGATTGAGAGTTGTGACATGACTAGCTGCTTGTATAAATTGGGCTAAATTTGTAGCTTGAAGCATCTGGTGATTGACGGAGGTCTGGTCCTCCATGGTGAGCAGACTTGGCTCAGATGGCGTCGAAGCAGCCCATTTAAATCATATTTGGTAGCAGCAGGGACCCTGTAAGTAAATACTTATATGGAAAGCTGTGTGTAGAATCTTATACAATTCAGGTTAGGTCATCTCTTATATTCGTGGCTATTTTCAGGCAATATCAGACCCATGCTAAGGGGTAAAGGAGGGATTACCAGCTTTGAGACAATCCTTAGTTGCTGAATGTCTTCGGTAAGATTTATCCTGATTTAATAATTGCCTGCCACATGCATAAGCCATTTGCAATCTTCTAATAGAAGCAATTTTCTTCCTTTCAGCTGGATAGGGTTTATTTATTTATTCATTTTTTATAGTTTTTTTTTAACTTTTGGAGATTTCGTTTGGGGCAGTGTTCTCTTTTCGCTGTCGAGAAACAGCTGCTATTTTTGGCTGCCGGATTGACTTCACATGAATGGTGCTTCTTGGCAAGGTCTGTGAAACAATTTTAAATAAATTAGGGAATTAGGATTAAAGACATAAATATAATTATTGAAATTGATGGCAATCTGATTTTAAGTAGGGACAACTTTAGACAGTGTAACTTGTGAACCAATATTAGAACCACATTCTGTAGCGACCCCGCTCTGCTCTGAGCTTTTCAAAAAAGTTAATTAAGTAATTGTCTGGGTTTAGATACTAAGGTTTCACAATTATACTATTGCTACATGTATAATTCGACGGTTAAAAGGATATAGGGCATAAGTGACAAAAACCAAATTGTTCAGGAGCGCAATTTAAAGTTTAAAATTTCAGAAAAAAAATCATATCTTTTTTATTTATTGTCATAACAAAAATATGGAAACAGCTCTAAGCTCGAAGAAAATACGAGCATTAATTGACATTTTATTTTATTTCATTCGACGATGCTCTATGTAGTTTAATGTCGCTTAACTCAATCGAACATATTTTTTATATAAAGTAATTCGGCATAATATGTCATATCTTCATATAAAAAAACGAAGAGTATAGAAGACTAAGCTACATTTGATTTCCGTATACCAAGAGGTAATAGGGCATGAGTCACATGACTGTTGAATAACTAAAATAGGTAAAGAGGGATATATGACGTTTCACACCATTGTGACAAAAGGTAATGGAGCACAAGAAACAGTGCTTAGTCAAAACATGGTGAGGATGTCAGACTTTAGTGACACCGTAAGTGGTTTGAAAAAAAGGTAACATGGTACTTCCACACGTCAAGATTTGTAGGCCAAGAGGAAAACAAGAACATCCAACATGTGAAATTATCTGGGCAACCGGTAACAAGGATTAATCGTCACGTCCTAAAAATAATAGATTCACAACCAACATGATTCTCCTTTGAAATGAGACCTAAAGTAACTGCATACGTTAGATGATGTTAGTGTTATCATCATCGTTCTTATGTACCAGATTAGTAACCTACATTAGATACTATTTGGAGATAGTGATGATACTCGCGTCCGCAGGAATTGCCCTCTGAAACCCTGCACGTGCCTCCCGGGTAGTGCTAAACGAGTATTAACGCCGAGTATCGGGCGGCAGTTATGATAACCCGACAACTGGCTTGCCAGAAGGTCCCACAGGCCTAGAGGACTAAATAACCTCTGTAAACGATGGAGCGAAAAGGATGGGGATACTACCGCTACTAATACTCCCAATAAAACTATGAGCAGGATGAACAATAGTAAGGATTTGTCGGACCATCCGGTTGACGCACGGCGCCAGGATGGTTCCGGGTCACCTGGTGTGAAATATGCTACCGGCCGCAAGAAGGTGACACAGCAAGCCCCTTGCGGAAATTGGGTTACTGCTGATCAAACTCTACTCCGTAACAAAAAGAGACAAATCCCGGACATTCACCACGCTCTCACCATAGCCACTTGGAACGTTCGTGGTCCCTCCAAAACAGGAACAGCCGAAGTCGTGAAGAAGGAAATGGACAGGTATAATGTGGATATTCTTGATGTAAGTGAAACCCATATAAAAGACTCGGGACACTATACTACTCCATCTGAAAAATTGTTCATAGTGTCCGGATACGTCGACGTACGACCTCGTCGCCAAAACGCACAAAGACAAGGTAATGGGATACGATTCCATCAATGACAGGATATTGAAAATCAGATTAGAAGCACATCCATACCCACTCAACCTACTCGCCATCTATGCACCAACATCTGCATCCAGTGAAGAAGAAATCGCTGAGTTCTACGACCAACTAAACAAAGCAGTCCAAGATGTTCCTAAGAAAGAGCCATTATTAATACTTAGCGATTTTAATTCCAAAATAGGAAAAACTGAGGATGATTGATGAAATCTTAGAAAGATTGTCGGCAGGTTTGGACTGGGAGTCAGAAACAACCGTGCCAACATGCTTTTGGACTTTTGCATGGAGAACGACCTTTCGGTCATGAACACCTGGTTTCAACAACACCCAAGACGACTCTACACGTGGACGTCACCTAATGGTCTTCACAGGAACCAAATTGACTTCGTTCTAGTGAACCAAAGATGTAGCTCATCTATATCAGCAGCAAAGACGAGGCCAGGTGCAGACTGCGGCAGTGAACTTAGCTTCTGACTGCTAAGCTTAAAATCCGTTTGAAGAAGTCAAAAATAGGTACCATCAATAAAAAACAAATGGTTAAGCAGAGGAAATCCTTAAAGGAACAGGACTTAAAATAAGCCGAAGAACGAAACCACTATGCGGAGCTACATAGCGTTGTCCAAAAACTTTGCAGGAAAGATCGAGAGGCCTATATCGACAGTATTTGCTCCGATATAGAAAAATGTTCGGGAAGGGCGCACTCCCGAGATATGTTTCAAAAGGTAAACCTGCTCGCAAAGGAATTTAAACCAAAGCACTGGACCATTGAAAATGAAAAGAGGACGCCCTTATTGGATAAAGATCAGGTACTCGAAAGATGGAGGAGCTACTGTCGGCAGCTATACGGCGAAAACAGCGATGAAAGAACTATAGAAAGGGATTATTCGGAAAAGGAACCAGACATCCTCCTCGAGGAAGTAGAGGCAGCACTTCTCAAACTTAAACAACAAGGCATGTGGCAGCGATGGCCTAGCCGCGCAAATCTAGGAAGATCTAATCTAAGAAATATAGGAAGCGAAGGCATAGCAATCGTACATACCGTGTGTCAAAAAGTCTGGAGAACGGGTCAATGACCAGCAAATTGGACCGAATCAATCGTAGTGCCTATACACAAGAAAGGTTCTACCCGTAAATGTGAGAATTACTGAACCATCTCTATCATCTCTCACGCGTGAAAAATCCTCTTACACGTCCTAAACCACCGGCTTGCACCCTACATCAATAGCCAAATACCGAAGGAACAAGCTGGATTTGTAAAAGGAAGAGGAACGAGGGAACAAATCTTGAACATTCGACAGCTGATCGAAAAATGCAGGGAACATACATCACTATAGCCTTGTGTTTCATCGATTATGCAAAAGCCTTTGACTGTATCAGTTGGAAGGTCATGTTCAGGGTTATGAAGGAGATGGGTATACCGGACCACATTACCTTTCTTGTGCAGCAACTGTACACCAACGGTCAATCTAAAGTACGAATTGAGAAAAGTCTTTCACACTGCTTCAATGCAGAACGAGGAGTGCGCCAGGGATGCATACTATCTCTCCAACTGTTCAACCTGATCGGGGAACATATAATGAGAAGGGTTTTGGATAATTTAGAGGAGGGGATTCGGATAGGTGGGCATCTTCTGAACAACCTTCGCTTTGTCGATGACACCACCGTCATAGGCGCCTCGGAAACAGAGCTGGCTGAGCTTCTAGCGCGAGTGGATAGTATAAGTAAAGAATGCGGACTTCATATCAACAGAAATAAGACCAAGTTGATGTTTATTGATAGATCGGGCACCTTGCAACGAACCAACGAGCTGCGAGACCTTGATGTTGTACACAAATTTGTATACTTAGGCTCGCAAATAAGCAATGACGGAGACTGCGAACAAGAATTCGACAGAAGATCCCAAATGGCTAAGTCAGCAGTGAAAAGGCTTGAGAAGATATGGAAAAACAGAAGCATCAACCGCAAGACAAAGATAAAACTAATGTGGACCCTTATCTTCTCAATATTTCTGTATGCCTCGGAAACCTGGACATTAAAAGCCCGTATTCTGAAAAGAATAGATGCGTTTGAAATGTGATGCTGGCGGAGAATACTCCGTATATCTTGGACCGAACGCCGCATAAACGTATCTATTCTAGAAGAACTTCACATAAAGACTGAAGTTCTTCGGACATACCGTCCGACGCGGGCCAGATAACCTGGAGTATGTTATCATCACCGGTCGAGCAAACGGGAAACGAAGCAGAGGACGACCACCAACGCGTTGGTAAGATATAATAACTAAAGCTTCGGTAAGGACCATACATCTGGCGCGTAATATAATCCAATGGAGAGAGCGGGTGGCGGAATCTGTCCTTAGTCACGTCCCTCAGCCATGAGGAAATGACGAAGAAGAAGAAGGAGATAGTGAGATAAAGAGGATGAAGAATGAGAGTGGAACATTCGGTAGGGGATGCCCTAGGCGCACATAAGTAGACCAAATTGGGGACGTGTTGGCAAAGGGCCGGATAAAAAGTACCCACAACCGGAGAGCGTGCATGCAACGACTTATGAATGTAGATGAAGCGAAAGAGGTGTGCAAAGATCGTGGCAAGTGGCAAGCCTTAGTCTCTGTCTACCTCTCTGGGATACAGGCGTGAAATTACCGACTGATTTTGGGATAAACGACTCGCTAAATAGGTACTTGAGAACAACAGAGACCTGATTATGTGATATAAATTGGCATACGCACCAATTCATAAAATATCCTTGTAAAGTAATACGGCATAAGTAACAGAGTTGTATTATGTTGTAAATGGTAGTAGGGTATAACCGACAGTTAAATAGTAAATAGGTTTTAGTAATTGCCTATAAGCGACAACTGTATGGCAAACTTGAGAATGGTAATAGGGTATAACCGACAATTCAATATTAATTAGGTCTAAGTAGTTGCCTATAAGCGACAGCTGTATTGTAAACTTGCAAATGGCAGTAAGGTATAACCAACGCTTACCGCCTTATTCCAAAACGCGGTCTAAATTTTGTACTGGGATTGTTACCAGGTTTAAACCATAGACCAAGTAAAATGTTATTACAAAACGAAGTTTATCGCTACGTCATGGACTAACTATAGTACTAAAGTTAAACTTCCGATACCCCTAGTTTATCTGTGGACTAACCTCCAAATTGAAGTTTGAATTTGTTTGGTTTCGTGTGTGTGATAGATTGCAATAAATAATTGATATTGTGGACTCCATTGATATGATGGATTTCGATGATTTGGACGATTTGGGCATGCTGGAGATGTCTCGGCGATCCAGCAGACATCGTCATCGTGTGAATCCCTTCGAATTAAGTAACGAATCAGACAAAATCTAGTAATAAATAAATCAAAACTTACTTTATCTTCTGAGCTCCAATTTTCACTTCTTTTTTTCTTCAAATGTTCCATTTTATTATTATAATAATCAACAACGAAACCGCCCAAAGTATAAAAATTTATATTATGTCACAAATTAGTATTATGTACCTATTCCCAGTATGAAACTATCAGAATATTTTGACATCTCGGATTGGCGCGCGCGCTCGAATATTTCACTCCATTTCACACAACACGAGAGTAGCTAGTTGATTATAAAAACGCTTCAATAACAATATAATAATTAATAGTGCTCATTTTAGTTAGATTGGAACCTAAACAAAGAACAATTTACGATGTATAGGTATTTTAAACGCAATAATGAATATTTTTGCGTTAAAAATGTGAAGATAATATCCATTTAGTGAAACGGAACGCAGCATTGAATGAAAGCTGAATGAACGAATCAGTGAATATTATTTGAACCATGGCTGATCTCTGGCTTAACAGATCCTCGAATAGTCTTCTATTTGTAATAACGACACACATTTGATCTGGGTCTAACTTTGATACCGTAACAATCCTAGATCTTTTAGTCTTGGTTTAAACCAGGACTTATTCAGGTTTTTATAATAAGGCGGTTAATGTTTTTGACGACAAAGGTAAAGAGACATTAGTTCCAACTTTAAAAATAGTTGCTTCTGGTAAAGAACCGTAAGCGCCCAGAAGCTCCACACCAGTAGGAAGTAAAAAGACATTACCGACTAGAGGCCAAAGTTGATGCCATTTTTACAGGGATTAGGTCGTTTTTTCCTTAAGTGCAGTTAAGGAAAAAACGACCTAAAAATAGGTCGGTAACACCAAAACGACATCTAAAAACCCAGTTTTTTGCTTGGAGACAAGTGACATAAAAGTCATTGTAGAGCCGTGGGAGTAAGCGCATTCGACGCAGATTTTTTTTTTAAGTGAGATGGCATTCAAAACTCAGTTTAGACCACAATGTCGCTTATGCCCTATATCCTTTTAACCGTAAACGTTAGGTAATAAAGATTGTGCTTAATACTAACCGTTTTCTTTCATCCCCTTATATTAAGGCCCTGATAGCTCAAAGCTTCCAGACAATCTTCAGATTTTTGGTGGCTCCAGACACATTTACAGTCTCAACATTTCTGTTCTGTCGACAACTGTTTCCTCACTACAGGGCAGGAAGTAGTTATGTCGCACGCTACCTTTTCATATACACTTATCACATGTTTTTACAAAATAGGATGCTCCCAGGAGTTTATTTTGTATTCGAGCTTTACGAGAATAACTACTAAAGTTTACTTTTTTTTTCCTTTACCATACTTCATTAGTAAATTCTACTACATCCAAACAGTATCCCAGGCACCACAGCGTCCGAGTGGTGCCTTCATCCATTTAATTCATTTAACAATTTATCTTTATTTCAGTATTTCTAAATCGTAATAAGTAAACAGTGTGATGTGAGAATTGATTATATCAAAAAAACAGGCCCAAAATTCCCACATCACGTTGTTGCTTATATTAAGACTTCTACGTGTAAACAATTTGTTTTCCAAACCCCATCAGCTGTTTGATGTTTGTCCTGAATTTAAATATACAAACTACCTACAACCATAGACTAATATAATACAAACTACCATAGACTTTCCCACAAAAAACCATCTCTCCAACAGTGTAAATCATAGATAGATGGATAAAGAAAGCTTGAAAGGTAAAACAAAATGTTAAATGAATGACGTCAAAGCTGTTAGTTTCACAATTAATAAATTATGTGGTGATTACCTTATTGCAAAAAATATGTGACTATGTAGATGCAAATTGTACCTTACTTCAAAGTATGTCAAGTTACTTATCAGGATCAGTCAATAATGGATGTAGCTTGTAACCCAAATTGCTTTTATAAAGAGATCTAAAACGAAAGTGTTTAAAAGTGGAATATTTTATTATTTAAGCAGCTCTCTTTTGTAGCAAAAATGTCTGTTATCTGCCAATGTCACGGTCATATTCTTCTTTCTTGATCAAATTTACTGCAGACTCACGTAGTTGATGATCCTTATAGTCATCCGTTCAAAAATTCTTTCGTTGATGACGAATATCTATTGTCTAAAATCTGTCAACGAAACGTATTTAAATATCAGAATTCATCACATGACATATCAAATTACCGCATCCATCGAATTACTGAATTATTACTTGCAATATAATATTGTGATATACGTTTTGCCGGCAACTATTAGCGACTGATTCCGGTCGAAGATGGATTTACCTAATATTAGCAATATTTTTTTACTATTCAAACTTTGTTGCAAGATAAATATTAAGCTTTGATAAATTGATAGGTATTAAGCTTTGATAACTTGTTTAATTAACTTTTAATACAAGGTATTAGCTCGATCTGTATTTTTACTAAATGTGAAGAAGAAACGTAACGTCAATATAATACGTCGTCACAGATTTTTTTCTGTAGCATAGGCCTTCAGCAAGAAATCCGAGACGGAGTATTATGTTGACGTTGACGAATATAATTGTAAATAAACTATTTTGGATAAAAAAAGTGTTGCTATTAAAATTATTTTGATAAAACATTGATTTAAAACTTATATACAATGCAATTTGATTTAATTAACACGTTAAACGCCAAGGTGGAAGTGGTGATAATTAAAAAAAAACTTTTGACCGTAAATTTGTTTCTTATATGACTGAATACTTGTAGAAATAATTTAATTTTAATATCTGATATATGGTTTATGAGTTATTTTAAAAAAACTGTCTGAGGTCACTAATGACCCCCATGGCGCCCTGTGATGGAAAGTAAAAAAACCGTTACAGTAGCGCCGCGTCGCCCTTTGTGCCGGTCACCCTCGCGCCTCAGTCTGTCAGCGGCAGTCAATCAGAGCGCTGTGTTTTTGTTTCGGCTGTGTTAAGATTTGTTTTATTATGATTTATTGGATATAAATATTATTGTTTTGACTTATTCCACACACTAGACAATTGACAACATTTCAAAATTGTATGGAGCTCTAATTCGAAAACCATTTCGAGATTTGGCTTTGTAAAGCACGCAAACATTTATTTCAGTTTTTTCTGTGGTTGCATTTCCGAGAAAATGGTAAAAACACAAAAATACACTGATGACGTCACACCATGGCTCTCAGTGAACATGCCTGTGCCACGATAAAAAAAAAGTCAATTTCAAGATCTAACCTAAAAAATTACTTTGTGTGTATTTAGTAATTTTTCGATACGAAATGATGGGCGATGATGTGACAACTTGGAGACCAATGAAACTGCAATATTGCTTCGTGAACAGATTGAACAAAATTGAGTAGAAAGAAATAAATTTAACACTACACAAAGTTTGTTTACGTTACGCAAAGCAAGCCACACAACATAAGTATCAGGGTTACCATGCTTTATACTTACCATTATAAATAACCTTGAAAAAGTAGCTACAAAAGTAACAAACTGGCAGCAAAAACACTCCGAACGCAGATAAAGGCTTTGCTAACAAAAAATGCATTTAAAAAAAGGAACAACTACATACATAAGGGACGATGAATTGAACTAAGCTGATTTAATTGTATAAAAGAAAAACATATTTGCAGATGTTAAAAAAAGACAGAAACTGTTTTTTAACATGGCCCTGGCAATACTAAAATGACATTTGTTGGTAACTATGTTTTTTTAGGATATTAGGCAAAAGAAAACATATTGTGAGCCTCGTTGTTTCGTCACTTCCGGTAAAAATATTTTAAACTTTAAAATTGATAAAATATAAGAAAACGTGCGTGTTTCAGAAAATAAAAAAATACGGGTCGTTTTATTTTGTATCTAGTTTCCTTTATGACAATAAAATACGTATGCTAAAAAAATGAAATGTTGTCAATTAATACACTACATAACTATTGCGGAGTGATAGTTTCCGAGAAAAGATAGTTTCTCAATCAATCACTCATACCTAAAGAAGCTATAAATGTTGTGTTTATTTATGACGATTACCCACAAGGCTTACACCCAAACTAGGATACCCAACAAAAATGATTAACTAAAATATTACTACATCTTTTCACGTACTGTCTTAATTTCCTAACTTCCGACTGTGGCACCTAAGTCCCAGACAATAGTTATTTGTTATACAAGAGTGCAAAGTTGCTTTTTAACCGCGTGTTCAATTTTGATGACCGAGCAAGCGAAGGATTCTAAAATTGAATCACGAGCGCAGCGAGTGATTCAAAATTAGAATCCTGAGCGTTAGCGAGGAAATCAAAAGAGCACGAGGTGAAAAATCTTTGCACTCGAGCGCAACACGTAACTTTTCATTCCACCTCAGCGAGGAAATGACTAAATGCAAAAAAAAACGTTTACAATCACAAGATAGGTACACTTTTATTTCAGTTTAGGTATTAATTACTACATTATGACAGGTAAGTATTACAGAATAATCTTTAAATCATAACAAAATAATACTAAGGTATAATTAAGAAAATTTTAAAGTAACGTTGCTACAGTTATTTAAATTGAGTGTAATATTTTTTTAATTCACAAACTTAGTGCACACGATGTTCTAAATTCAATTTACTTTATCCTCTAGAGAATCAAAACGGCTTTTCCACTCAGATATTGAAGATTAAAAATACTCTTTCCGAGATGGTGGGATGAAAAAGTTACTAACTTGCATTTACGGCGCAGGACAGTCTCTTGAAAACAGGTCTGACTTGAGGTCACTAGTGACCCCCAAGGCGTACTAGGACGTACCATATGAGGTCACCGGTGACCCCAGTGGCGTTTGACGTGTTAATTACATGATTTAATTCAAGTCTTCATTTTTCAACGTTTCTATCGATATCGATGGACAGTTAGGCCCATCCTTAGTCGGTAGCGTTTGACAGTAGGGCCTGTACGCACCTTGAAATCGGTGCATTGATAAACGTAGTGCCATCTCTTTTTTTCTTATGGAAGGTTGGTTAGCGAAAGCAGGACAACATTACTGTCGAAGGTTTCTGCTAAGTTACTGCTACCCACGGATGTCAAAAAAGACGGATGGAACCTTCTATAATCACGAGTGAAGCAGACCTCAGAATAAGGACTAAAGCATACACAGAACAATAGATACTGAGTTGGCAACACTGGAAGCCAGACCAGATGTCAGTGTCAGCATGTCAGCTCTGCTACAACGTAGGTAGTGGTCAGGGGCAGCATAGCGCAAGTAGGAACTTTGAATTATTTGTTCGCATTTAGCCCCGTTTTAATGGCGGACATATATTTGTCTCACTCTATAATACTACTTACTCTTTCTTTGCTGTCAAACTGAAAGAAAACAAACTCAACAAATGTCATGGCGGAACGCGGCACATATTAGAAAGTTTTCTAGTTTAAAATTTTTGTGTTTTAAGTTTTTTCAATATCTAGCTGTGTGTATCTTGTTGTACAGTGTTTAGTGATTTTTTTTTAAAAATGACACTTATCGGATGGTGTCGAACTTGTGCCATTTGTAAAATAAGATGCAGCCGGTCAAAGGGTACATACAAAGACGTACAAAGAAAGTTTATGAGTAAATTTCCTAGGGATGAAGACCGGTAAGTATTTCTGGCTACAGTTTTTGTCGTCTTGCACAAGAGTAAGATCATCAATTATGTTAAATAACGTAATTAATATACTATGAGAAAAATATTAAGTTGTTTCAATGTCATAGTGATGTGCCATACACATATCAATATCCATAAAAAATATCTGATAAGTACCTTGGTCAGAATTACTACTCAGTGTACGACGGGTGAGTTGTTGTAAGCCATAACAATGTTTCAACGATGCACTATTAGTGGCTGCATTGAATGTGGTTTTTTTTTTAGATGCAGACAATGGGTGAAAATTGTGGAAGATCTTGCGTGTATCCCCATCGAAAAACTCCACCAACATAAATATGTTTGTGGAGATCATTTCCGGCTGAAAGATTTTAACAAAAAAAAGGAAGCCGATTAAAGAAATGGTGAGTTGTGTTATAACTTATAATAATGTAACAGTCACTACATTTCATGAATAATTATGTAATTAAAAAACAAAATACGCCTTGCTTTACGTCGAACATTTGAATGTATTTTGCTCCGTCATTTAGAACGCAATATTATTATTACGTCTTAATACATAAATGACATTACTTAGATAAAAATTTTTTTACAGGGCTGTACCTTCTCTACTTATAAATGCGCCTCCTCTTCCTGATTACTTACTAGCTGAGTTTCCTTACCACGTAGCCACGTCGCATCACTTGAAACTGGTTAGTGATTGGAATTACTAAAATATTTTTTTACTAATTTTAACTTGAAATATTTTTTTTTAAAAATGTATTTGATAGTTACATAGTCAATTATGCAGTTATGTGGTAAACAGGAACAAACTATTTATTTTTCTTCGGACTATTCTTCCAATTGTTTATTTTCAGATTCAGCTATACGAAAACCTATTAGTTGTCGAGCTTCACAAAACAACTCTGGTACGTAGACTTTTCATGTATCGCTGAAGTTTTTTGTAACTAGTGTTTGTTTACTTTGATAAATTACAAAGTGTTATCATTTTCAGCACCTTGTACAGCAGCCAAAATATCAGCTGTTGCAATTGGTCCAGTAGGGTTTGACCACAATTATTGTGGCCTGGAATCTCAGCATATTTATCAGAACTATCCCGGTAAGTAGCATAGTTTACCAACAAATTAATAATCAATAACGACTCAACTTAACTTTTTTTTACAATTTCAGCACCCGAATCCAAACCACCGATTGATGAAGTTCGCTCAGATTGGACACCTCTAAAGAAAAACCAAATAGCTGCTGAAATAAATTCAATAGACCCTGACCACAATTATTGTGATTTGATAATAAATAATAAAATACTAATTTCATTTGTCGTTTTATTGAAAACATTGATTTTTATTAATTTTATTAGGCTAACTGCGAAGCCCCTGGATGATAATTTATCGATATCGATAAATATAGTAATTTAAGTGGACGTCCCTATTGCACAGATAAGTTATTATGTTGGTAGCACTTACTTTTGACATTGCATTTTTGCTCTATTGGTTGGTATTGCTAACGGGGCTTAACTCATTACAAAAGATTATAGGGAGGTCCCGTCTCTTAGAACGTAGTGGTCAGCCTAGCGCAAGTAGGAACTTTGAAATTTTTGTTCGCATTTAGCCCCGTTTTAATGGCGGACATATTTTTGTCTCACTCTTTAATACTACTTACTCTTTCTTTGCTGTCAATGTCAAACTGAAAACATAACAAATATGGCGGAACGCGGCACATACGCGGCACATATTAGAACGTTTTCTAGTTAAAATTTTTGTGTTTTAAGTTTGTTCAATATCTAGCTGTGTGTATCTTGTTGTACAGTGTTTAGTGATTTTCTTTTAATATTGGCATTGATCGGATGGTGTCGAACTTGTGCCATTTGTAAAATAAGATGCAGCCGGTCAAAGGGTACCAAAAGAAAGTTTATGGGTAAATTTCCTAGGGATGAAGACCGGTAAGTATTTCTGGCTACAGTTTTTGTCATCTTGCACAAGAGCAAGATCATAAATTATGTTAAATAACGTAATTAATATACTATGAGAAAAATACTCAGATGTTTCAATGTCATAGTGATGTGCCATACACATATTCAATATCGATAAAAAAATATCTGATAAGTACCTTGGTCAGAATTACTACTCAGTGTATGACGGGTGAATTGCTGTAAGCCATAACAATGTTTCAACGATGCACTATTAGTGGCTGCATTGAATGTTGTTTTTTTTTTTAGATGCAGACAATGGGTGAAAATTGTGGAAGATATTATATCGTATATCCCCATCGAAAAACTCCACCAACATAAATATGTTTGTAGAGATCATTTCCGGCCGAAAGATTTTTACAACTATTTTAAAAGGAAGCCGATTAAAGAAATGGTGAGTTGTGTTATAAACTTATAATGTAACACTTACTACATTTCATGAATAATTATGTAATAAAACACAAAATACGCCTTGCTTTACGTCGAACATTTGAATATATTTTGCTCCGTCATTTAGAACGCAATATTATTATTACGTCTTAATACGTAAATGACATACTTTGATAAACATTTTTTTACAGGGCTGTATCTTCTCTACTTATAAATGCGCCTCCTCTTCCTGATTACTTACTAGCTGAGTTTCCTTACCACGTAGCCACGTCGCATCACTTGAAACTGGTTAGTGATTGGAATTACTAAAATATTTTTTTTACTAATTTTTAACTTAAAATATTTTTTTATAAAAATGTATTTGATAGTTACATAGTCAATTATGCAGTTATGTGGTAAACAGGAACAAACTATTTTTTTTTCGGACTATTCTTGCAATTGTTTATTTTCAGATTCAGCTATACAAAAACCTATTAGTTGTCGAGCTTCACAAAACAACTCTGGTACGTAGACTTTTCATGTATCGCTGAAGTTTTTTGTAACTAGAGTTTGTTTACTTTGATAAATTACAAAGTGTTATCATTTTCAGCACCTTGTACAGCAGACAAAATATCAGCTGTTGCTATTGGTCCAGTAGGGTTTGACCACAATTATTGTGGCCTGGAATCTCAGCATATTTATCAGAACTATCCCGGTAAGTAGCATAGTTTACCAACAAATTAATAATCAATAACGACTCAACTTAACTTTTTTTGACGATTTCAGCACCTGAATCCAAACCACCGATTGATGAAGTTCGCTCAGATTGGACACCTCTAAGGAAAAACCAAATAGCTGCTGAAATAAATTCAATAGACCTTGACCACAATTATTGTGATTTGATAATCAATAATAAAATACTAATTTCATTTGTCGTTTTATTGAAAACATTGATTTTTATTAATTTTATTAGGCTAACTGCGGAGCCCCTGGATGAAAATTTATCGATATCGATAAATGTAGTACCAATGTAAGTGGACGTCCCTAATGCACAGACAAGTTGTTATGTTGGTAGCACTTTTGACATTGCATTTTTGCTCTATTGGTTGGTATTGGTAACGGGGCTAAACTCATTACAAAAGCATATAGGGAGGTCCCGTCTCTTATTTATATGCTCTGTGGTAGTGGTTATACTCTTTGGTCTAGGCGGCGATTTTATTTGTTTTGGTTTTGGATTGAATTGTATAAAAACTGAAAACTAAAACACTTCCGGGTTCTGTTCTGTTAAAATGCAGCCACTATCAATGAATTCGAAAGGAGACATCCAAATAGATCTAAATCAAGTTAGGATAGATATTTTACAAGGAATAAGCGAGTGCACCGACAGAGGTCTAAGACAAACAAGTAAGTGGCTCTCGGAGTTAAATTTTGCTCTCAGAGACCACAAAGTTGACTACGATGAAGTGCCAATAAACCGAAATGATGTGCCAGTCGAAGAACGCGAGGCATACACTCTCGCCAAGAGTTATTTTGACTGTCAGGAATACGACAGAGCGGCTCATTTCCTCGAGCATTGTTCGAGCCAAAAGTGTGTGTTCCTTCACAAATACTCTCAATACATGTCCAGTGAGAAGAAGAGGTTGGATAATGCTACTGACTCCAGTTCTGAGAGCACCGAGTCCACACAAGTTTTATTAGACCTGCTATCATTCTTCAAGGTATCATCTTATATATTTTGCATGGTACTTACATTAATCAATTTGTATGTTTTTACATGAACTTCCTTCTCCAATGTATTAGGCCATTACATCAATAAGTGCTTTGGAAGAGATAATTTTTAGTGATAAGGACGTTGTCTATACAATAGTATCTATCAATTATCATATGATAGGCATACATATGTTAGCATTAAATAGCATTAGCAGCTTATATAACTTGATACACAGCACAATCCTTTCTCATATATTACATATTCTAATAATATATAAAATTTCAGGCAAACAGCAACAAACTAGATGGCTTCCTTCTCTATTTACAAGGAGTGGTCTTAAAAAAGTTAGATCTACGGAGTCAAGCTGTCACAGTTTTGCAGGCCTCCGTTGCAGCCGTGCCTACACTTTGGTCCGCCTGGGTTGAACTAGCAGGGCTAGCCAATGAGGCAGAGGCATTAGACTCTCTCCAGTTGCCTAAGCATTGGATGATGTACTTTTTTGCTGCACACGCATTTGTAGAGTTGAAATTGTCAGAACAGGCCTTGGAGGCATACATGGCATTGGCGGGAGCTGGTTTTCACAGGAGCACCTATGTGACTGCTCAGATGGCCATTGCACATCATGATCGGAGAGGTGAGAAATTCTTCACAATCATGTTGAGCGACAAACTTGCAGTGTTGATGTCTTTTTTTATTATAAGTAGTTTATGTGTCAATATTTTTTATTACAAAATCATTCATCTTTCAGATGTAGATTCGTCACTGTCATTATTCAGGGAGCTATTCCAAACTGATCCCTACCGCCTAGACAACTGGGATGTCTATTCACATCTGTTGTATCTGAAGGAGAAGAGGATGGAGTTAGCCAACCTGGCCCAGAGAGCTGTCTCTATTGACAAGTATAGAGTTGAAACTTGCTGTGTTATAGGTGTGGTATTAATTTAATTAAAAGATAGATTTTTATTTGATCGAAATGTTAGTGCTTTTCAGTACAATGAGTGATAGAACTAACTTTTCCTTCCCAGGAAATTACTACAGTTTACGTAGTGAGCACCAGAAGGCTGTATTCTACTTCCAAAGAGCTTTAGCGCTGGATCCACTGTACCTGTCCGCTTGGATTCTCATGGGCCATGAGTTCATCGAACTGCAGAACTCCAATGCTGCCATACAGTGCTATAGACAAGCTATAGGTAATACAAAGTACTAATATAATTGACGTCCTCTGTGGCGTAGCGGTAGTGCATCTGTTCGAGTCCCAGCTGGGAACAAAAAAAAGAAACCCAAGGTCTTGGATGTTTACATGTTTGTTATGTAGTTTTTTCTGGTTCCCACGACACAGGGTATCCTAGTCCACACTGGGCCCACGCCCAGAAGCAATGTATGTGCCTGTATGTAAATGTTTATGATCTCTCCGAGCCCATAACACTGCCTTATGGGTACTGATGTATCACTCTCCAGTTTATGCCGAGTGAGAGCCCTTTTGCATTTGCAACACCTACAGTACTCATACTAGATTAGATAATGCATTGCATATATCAAGATTGGTCTTTTTGTAATATTGTGTCATTGAGTTTTGTACGAATAAATAATTTATCTATCCAATATTTTTAAAAGTTAGGTCTTTTAACTTACGAGGCAATGTTTTTCACGTCTTAAGACATTTTAGCCAGCGGCCCCACAGAAGGGCCTGGGGCACGGAAATGACGCGACATGTATAGAGATCGCGCCGTCGGCCCCATCTCTTCTGTGTGGGATTCGTCTCAACCCTTCAGTTTTTTGTATGTAAAGTTTTGCTTCTTCTTTGCTTAGTTTCTACCATATATCCAAATCACATTACAGGTAAACATCTTATTTCTTAGAAAACACTCAATTTATGAGACAATGAAAAAATAAGTAACAGTCTTGTGCAGTTTTTGAACTAAAACTTTCGCAAACACAACACATTGTAGACTTTTAGTCCGGATCTACCTACTTACGGGTATTGTTATATCGGAAGAGTCCGACCAGGTTTCGCTCCGATTCGTAGAGCTTAATCATAGTGAGCAGAGACGGAGCTCGCGTCGTCGGTTGCTCGTCCCACACTGCGGGCATGATTAAGCTCTGCGAATCGGAGCGAAACCTGGTCGGAGTCGTCCGATATAACAATACCCGTAAGTAGATCCGGACAAATAGTCTACTAAGTCTTTTGCAGGTATGATTAATGTAACAAAATATGTTTTATTTTTTTCCAGATGTAAACAGGAATGACTACCGAGCCTGGAACGGTCTAGGCCAAGCTTATGAGATTCTAGGCCTTAATGGTTACTGCATATACTACTATTCGAGAGCAGCTCAACTAAAACCAGATGATTCAAGGATGCTGGTGTCATTAGGAGAGGCTTACGAGAAAATGGATAAGATACCGAACGCTCTCAAGTGTTATTACAAAGCACATAGCACAGGAGATATTGAAGGAATGGCATTGTTTAAGCTGGCTAAGTAAGCTTTTTGTTATCTATGATCTACAGTGAACCATTGTGTATAAAAATGTGCACAGGAACTGACTTCCATAAGATATACCTCAAACATTGTTTTGCCATATTAGCCTACGACTTACTCTTGGAAGTTTTAAAAACCTATTTAAGAGGCTAAAAATTCCACCCATGCCTGGATTCGAACCCGCGACCTCTGGCTATCCGTGCCAGCGCTCTTTCCAACTGAGCTAATGGGCGACTCACCGGCATCAGTAAAATTTCGAACCTCTACACTATTCTCTGTATTACGTACAGGCAGCGACATCTGGCTGAAGTAGATTAGAATGACTCTTGGAAGTACCAAAAATTCACAATAAATGACATAAAATTATGAAGCCTTTTCGGAGGGGTTTGATAACGAACACTGACATGATTTTTATATATTAGATTTATTTATTTATTGTATTTTAGGAAACCCATCGACTAATACAACAAAATGGAGAGTACATTTGTACAATATAGCAGTAAAAAGTCATTTAAAGGTTTTCACTTATAGCTACATAGAAAATAACAGGTTCGTGTGTTTACAACATCAAAACAAATAATTATATTAACCTACACTGCCGAATCTTAACATCAACTAAATATATAATAAGCAAATCAAAGCAACCAAACCCATCATACAGTAGACAACTCGCTACCAAAGAAGATTTATTTCTGTAGTTCAAGAAACCTATTATTACCCGACTGCGCCAGAAGTAGGGTATGATTTTTGTGTGTATGAAATTATAAGACAAATAATAAACAACTAAATATTGAGCTTGCCTGGAATTGCTATTAGCCATAAGGCTGCCAATTGTATCTTATCTGCTGTTTCTGTAACAATTTTTCAGCTCATAATAAAGAATATTCTTATCTTATTCTAACCGCGACTCCTCTGACAAAAATCAAGTGAATCCGAAATTCAGCTAATAAAATATTAAATGTAAAAAAATATTTAATATTTACCTATGTGCGAAAGGGAGGGAATAATTTTTGTGTTACTAATGAAAAATTATTAGTTATATTATTCAGCCATTTACTACAAATATAAAAATGGTACTGAAGTTTACGTCGGGATTTTTAATTTCAATATTTTTTGTAATGTTATACAAAATACTGGATACTCTTAGTTGTTTTTTAAATCGCTTGGTTTCGCGTGCTTACAAAAGATTCAATTAAAATATTCTTTTTCGTCTGCTATTTATGTGCTTGACTCGCCACGTTTCTTTTTTATTCTATTATGTAGTAAATAGTAGGCTGTTACTACATACTGTTTCACAGCATTTAATATTCTGTTTCTGACCTCAGTTATATTCCTATGCAGGCTTTACGAGAAGTCAAACATGCCAAACAGTGCAGCGGCGGCATACACCGCGGCGTGTCAGGATGCCGCTAACGCTGGGAGCAAAGAGCTGCCGGCCGCGCAGCGTTACCTGGCGCAGTACTATCTGCGCTTCTCGCTTCTGGACCACGCGGCGCACTACGCCTACAAGTGTCTGGAGCACGAGAGTGTATGTCTGCTTACTCTTCCACTTTGTAACGATCAATTTTGATAGAGCAATAATTATTTTTATGACCACTTATTTATGGAGCCTTAGTTTGATTCTCGCGAATCAAGCCAATGGCTGGCATGTATCAATGAAATGTTTTCGGAATTTGTTGTATGAATACCACTAGATTATTGTAATAACGTGCCATCAAATAAAACCGCACTAGATTACGATTGTGATAATGCGTCATCGTTCGTTGCACTTCCTAGTGAACTTTGTCGGTCGGTGCGCGTGCCCATATTTTTAAAGGCACACGTGCCACCAGTTTCCCATCCCTGACATAGGTATACATACATTCGCGTGTGAAATCGCCAATCCCCGTTGGGCATCCTTAGTCTCCTAAAGTCTGTATTATTTCAGTTAATGAAATATTTTTACTATTGTCCTGGTTATCATATCGTAGGCTATCCTGGGACCAGCACAAGTGAAATCGTATGGACATAATTTTTCATTTGTTACTACAGACGAAAGAGGCGGGCAAGAGCATACTGAAGACGATCTCCGAGAAGAGAGTGTCAGCTTCTTCGTCGCAGCAGCCCGCACTGCCGGATGACCTGCCCGAGGCCATCAGGAATGCATCCATAGCACCCGAGCCGCCGAAAACGCCTCTGCAGAGCCCCAACCAGACACCGGAAAACTTCTCTACGCCAATGCTCGCACGAAAGCCCGCCAAGTATAAGATGTGACGCTCGCCGCGCGCAAAAGTGTGAGATCCTATATTTTATTAAACTTTTCCCTAAATAAACCGTTACATGGGGAACTTAATTATGTATAGAGTCGTTTATAGATCTCATTAATTCAAGATAGGTATAAACCCCAATTTGGGGTTTGTATCTTGTGTACAGCTGGGACAGCAGGGAAAAGCTGACTGAAATATGGTGATTTGTACAGTGTAAAATTTATATTTGTAGTACAAAATACTACAATAAACATGAAATGTTGAATGATGTAGTTTTATTGTCATTGAATTTAAGTAGAATAAGCCGGTGCGTAGGCACCAGTTTATTCTACTTAAATACCTCCAGGAACATTGCAAGACGTTTATGTAGGAGAAAAACCAGCAGTATATTTTAATAAAAAAAATATAATAGTGATTATTTTTACAACTTTTTATACAAATTAACAGATCTTAGTGCTCAAATAGTAAAAAAAGAAAACAAGTATAAAAACTAAATAAATAGTCATGTGCAGTTGATAAAAAAAATATATTGTTCAAATTGGCTCCAGGCTCATCATTAAAATATTATTCATTACATCACAGATATAGAAAGAAATAGTGTTTGAGAGCTTTGTTACGTTTAGTATACAGTGGCGCAAAATGTTAAGTGAAACTTTTTAGGACAAACTATCGAAAATAACTGTAGCATGAATAAATTTAAATTTGCTTAATTTGTAGAATAACATGGATAGTTCTACTTTTGGCAAATTGAATGCCTAGGCCACGGAATATCGAACATGATGACTTCATGTTACTAGATGACTCACCAACAACCTACAGGTGCTAAATATCACCTCAATCCAAATTCGCATAATCTAAGGCACTAGCCTTGACTTGTTTTTCACACATTTTTGCTTCAACAAAAATCTAAATACAATAATGTGATTATTCTAATTTTTCAGTTCATTGACTTACAATTCAATTTTTTTAATTTAGCTAAAGAAGACATTATGACCTTCCCAGCCACAAATCTCATCTGGTGTATACTGATAGAACAATACAATCACAAATACTCCATATACATAACAAAATATTATAGATTCTTATGTCTCGAAGGCAGTTAGAGAGGCACTTATGTATAACCATAGTTTAAGCGCATCAAAGTTCTATGGCAAAACAATTCAACATTTAAAAATAATTTAAACTATGTTACAAAACTTCATATTACATTAATAAAATTTGTAGCTTGGTTTGTGCTTTTTGTTGCGGTAATTTGTTCTTTGACTCATAGCTGAATGTTACAGCTGCCCACGCCATCAGAGGAAGGGATTATTTGAGTTCACAAAACCACCATTGTTAGCTGACGGCTGAAACAAATACAATGTGAGACATTACCAATATAAAAAAATTGCTGAATTAAATATATAGAGGGAAACAAAATATAGAGATATTGTGTCAATTCTGCAAACTACATACATAAACAATTACTGTGAAATACGCAATGACTTCAGTTTCCTGCTTGATAGATAAGAATGGCATGTTTGAAGCACCAACCAAAAATACAAATCTGAAAGCAACGATGCAATAAAGCAATAAACGTCGTTGGTAAAACGGCGTTAATTGAAAACGTCGAAATTCTTATATACGCAAATAGCACATATTGTTACATTATTTCACTGCTCGGTTTGGGAAGGGTTTATTAATTTTGTAAAGCATTTAATTATTTTGAGAAGAATTTTTATTTTGTGAAGCTTTTACTTACTTGGGTGAATTGATTTAGTGTAAATTGGTTTTACTCATCCTTGGTTATACTAGAGTTAAATATAGTTTTGGGAGCATTTAAATCATACCCAATAACATTACACTGTATAAGTGACCTAACAATACATTTGGTATGGTTCTGAATGTTCTAAGAGCCATTTTTCCAACACAAAATACTTATTGATCACATCTCAGCCATTAAAGATAATTTTAGCTTATCAAAAGGTTAGTAGGTCTTCTCAAGTAGTCCCTCACTGACACTATGCCAAATGTCATTTGAGTTTACAAGTAATTGAGTCTAAAGAGCAATCAATGAATAAATTGTTTCTCATCAATTTGTTTATCATGTTGTTTATGATTGATAACTGGATAGTTTAATGCAAGTGGGAGCATTACTCACAAGTATAGCGGCAATTCTTGACATATTGATGATAAATGAATATCAATATAAATTTGATAAGACATGTCAGCAGATTATTCTCTCTTTATCTGTATAGATTAGCCAAGAAATGTTTGAAATCATTAAGAGAAATCACTTACCATAAATGGATTGACTGGAACAGCACTCCACCCTCCATTGGAGAAAGGATTCTTGTTGGCAAAGAAGTCACTGGTGGTTGCACTTTGGAATGGATTCATGTTGATGGCTCTGCTGCTTTCTTCAGACACTAAAACAATCAGTCTGCTATTTCATTCAAGTTTATTTACAAAAATTGTCAACTAAAATTTTATACTTACCTATGGCCTTCATATTCTGTTGTCTAAAGGCATGATCTAAATCAGCTAAAGCTGCATATCGATCATCTGAAAGAAATTATGGCATCAATTGGTCAGAGCAATGACTCATCATTGGTGATTTGCAACTATTGGAAATTAATGTGATAGGTAATGACTTGTGAAAGGTGAAAGTTAGTAAATACAATAATTAAATATGAAAGGTTAATATGTATGGATGTAATAAGCATGTAATTAAGTATGTAAATTGTTTTAGACTTTCTTTTCTATGCACTTACTTGTTGCAGTGTTTTGTGTTGCAATAGCATTAAATAGTGCTGCAGAGGCAGTTGGCTGCGGCATAAAGTTATTGTTCATATTGTTGGTATGCTGACTACTGTTGTATATGTTAGCTGTTGAAAAATCAACAGGGAAACTGAAAGAGAAAGTTGGAATTTGACATCATGGTTTCATGAATTCATAGTCAGACAAAATATCAAATACAATAAGATACATTTCACACACACACTAGAAGCAAAATATGTATTACTCAGGTACAGGAGTTGGGACTGGTGGTGCAGCTAGAGACGAAGCTGCTACAGTATTCAAAAAGTTTTGTTGAGGCACAAAGTTATTGACAGGCCGAGCCAACTTGTAGTTGGTTTCGTTGACGATCTTTGGCGCGCCCGTGAAGCTGCTGTTATTGCTTGGTGGCTGGGGAGTCTGCGGCGAGATCGATATGAGCGGGGTCGCGCCACCAACAGCGCTTCCGCTTCTACTTTTAGACTTGTTTCTCCCTGATACACCATTAGTGGAGGCGGCATTATTAGCCGTCGGTTCCAAATAATAGCGTCGCTTCTCGTACTTGTCCGACATGAAATCTTTAACGCTTTGTTCGTCGGCATAGTTCACACTTTCACCCTCATAAAGGCCGAGCCAAACGCGTCTGCAAAAGTCGTTACCCCGAGTCTTGATAAATTCCATCTCTTCTGGAGTAAAAGTAGCCATCGATATGGATTTCACGCGGTGAGGCGGTGTAAGCCCGCGCCTGGAAGAAACCAAAACAATATTTGTCTCACTTTCACGTAAAATAACATGATTATACGCAGAAACTTTACTTACAACATTCCCGAACATTTTGAGCACACGAAAGATCCTATAGTGGTATTAACGTATGTAGGACCCCTTTGATTGCAATCTAGACAGTACTTGTTTCCATTTACAGAAATAAGTTCACGTAAAATTTCTAAATTTTTATCATCTTGCTTCCGACGACTTGCAGCCATTTTCGACCACAACCACAAACTAAAACAATTTTTTTTCGTCCCACTTTCGAAGTTTGACATTTTTTTTTTACATTTCCAACTGACAAACAAATATTCATCTATGAGACTTGCTTAATTCACACACAGATGGTTACGCGACAAGTCGCGCGACCTCCACGCGTGCTTGAATGGTAAGCACGCACGAATGCACGTTGAATGCAGATCAGCCAGTCTGTAATAGTAAATTCGCGATACTCATTACATAATTATATTGTATGGGGTCTAATCGTGATTATTCATTTGTAAATATTTAGGCATTAGGCTCGTTAGTACCTATATGAGTTCGGCTTTCTTTTTTTTACTTCAATTAGGTACATTACTTAATGTGTGACTTCAATACTTTATGCGGCCAGTACACAATGGCCCATACTGGCCGACTGCTCACCATTGCCATTGTGTACACGGAATAATGGTGTGCGGTGGCGGACAATGAAGAATGTTAACTAATTTTGATTATTAGCACTCCATATTCTCTGTCAAAAATAAAAAATACTAGTGAAAGAATTACTTCGATACGTTAATTAGTTTCCAATTTACGACGTGGGCCGCTGGTTACGCTGTGACGTCATCGCACAACACGCTCGACCTGGCTCACTCAGTCCGCTCGTAGTCGCGCGCTCGTGCCGTCGAAATGAAGAATGTTACTAGGTATGCCAAATCGCTTGAAATGCTTGTCTCAGTAAAGCCTGTATGTATACAAATACATTAGTTTTTGTTGTAATCAAAAATACCTAGTAGTTTTGATTTTATAGGCATTCAAAGTTACGAAAAATATTGAGTCCCGCTAACAGGGCTCGGGCCGCGGCCCGCTTAGCAGTGCTGCAAACTCTACTGATTTATCAGGAGATTTTCTGATTTTAAGCACTGTCTCCTGATCTACTGTTTTGTTTGTAGAATTGAGTAAAATCTCCTGAATTTTAACAAGTAGCCACTACATTTCTGCATATTCCACCTTTGTTAGTTTATTGAACGAATATAATGAAACAGAACGTTTTCATTCATCGACTCGATATGCGAATATTTCTTATCCGGGAGCCAATTCGCACTTCATTAGCAAATAATTCGTATTCGACTCTAAGGCTTACGACTTGTGACTTCTATATAAAAAAATAGGAGCGACAGCCAAAATCAGTATTCTGAACACCATGCTACATTGAATTCGAATAAGAAAATAAATGTCTAATGAGTCTGTTAAGTTTCTTATTTTATTTTTATGCAAGAAATGTCTAAACCTTCGAATATTTTGCATCTACGCTTTCAATTCGCATGGGCGAGAATCGGCTCTCTGTGTTGTGCTACGAATACTATCAAAAGAGGAAAAATATTAGAAAACAATGTCATAAAGGAAGTCGCGAAGATATCTATATATATATAAAAGAAAGTCGTGTTAGTTACTTCACTTAAGTTATAACTCAAGAACGGCTGAACCGATTTAGCTGAAAATTGGCAGGGAGGTAGTTTAGAGCCAGGAGAAGGACATAGGATACTTTTTATCCCGTTCGACATCATTCCCGTGTGACTTGACATGTAACGTCAGTCACTATAAAACGTGGTATAACAAAAAAGAATCAGACTTGGAATAACAAAATTGACGTATAATGACAGCTATGTAATGACGTATGGATGACAATTTGATATTTGTAAGAAATCAATAATAAAACTATTTCTATTAAATAAATAATTAACATTATTGCCCAATTGCCCATTCGTATAAACAGTGAAGTGAACTATAAAACTCGGTATGGTTGAAAATTTAAGTTTTTAGGTGAAGTGAAGTTTAATTTACGCAATGACTCGAGTTGTTTTGGAGGAGCAATGATTTTACTTTCTGGCGATTTCCGCCAAATACTGCCAGTAATTCCAAGATCTACGGCTGCCGACGAAATAAACGCTTGCCTCAAATCGTCAAATCTATGGCGCCATGTGAAGAAACTGCAACTGACAACAAACATGAGAGTTACATTGCTTAATGATACATCTGCTGAAGATTTCTCGGAGCAATTGCTGACTATCGGTAATGGTCAAGTACCTGTCGATGAATCGAGCGGATTAATATCATTTCCAAATAATTTCTGTAATTTTGTCTCATCAAAAGACGAACTTATCAACAACTGGCTCTAAACTACCTCCCTGCCAATTTTCAGCTAAATCGGTTCAGCCGTTCTTGAGTTATAATTATAAGTGAAGTAACTAACACGACTTTCTTTTATATATATAGATGTATTTCCAGAAATTATTTCTAACTACAAAAATTATGAATGGATGAGTGAGCGAGCAATTTTAGCGGCAAAGAATAAAGATGTAGATGACCTAAACTACATAATTCAAAATAAGATCATTGGAACAATGCATTCATTCAAATCTATTGACTGCGTCACAAATGAAGATGAAGCCACCAACTATCCAATTGAATTTTTAAACTCTTTGGACGTGCCTGGCTTACCACCGCACAATTTACGCCTAAAGGTTGGCTCCGTAGTAATCATGCTTCGAAACATAAACCAACCAAAACTGTGCAACGGTACGCGTTTGGTGGTTAGAAAATTGATGAACAATGTAATTTACGCTACGATAATGATAGGAAAATTCAAAGGTGAGGAAGTTCTCATTCCGAGGATACCGATGATCCCAACCGATATGCCGTTTGAATTTAAAAGACTTCAATTTCCGATACGTCTTGCATTTGCCATGACCATCAACAAATCACAAGGCCAATCCTTAAAAGTTTGTGGTTTAAATCTAGAACATTCATGTTTTTCCCACGGTCAATTATACGTGGCATGTTCACGGGTCGGAAGACCATCTGCGTTGTTTGTTTTTGCGCCTGATAATAAAACAAAAAATGTCGTGTATCACAAGGTACTTAAATGAAGAGCAACCTATGTACTAAAATACAGAAATAATTATGAATGATTGATGTCGAAATTTTTTTTTTTTTGTATTTTTCCAGTAAAAAAAAACTGCTTATCTATTGACATTAAGGCGGAACAAAGTTCGCGGGGTCAGCTAGTATTTTATAAAGATAGTGGAATATGGTCTTTTTTTAAAGAATGAGTGGCCTATGATCGGTGCCTCGCCTGACGGGCTTACTGATGACTGCGTTATAGAAGTAAAGTGTCCAACCAAGGCAAACAATTTTATTACGTACTAGCTGAGCCGGCTAACTTCGTACCGCCTAACAGTCGATTCTTTAATTTCTTTTTTATTTTTCTCTCTGTAAGAAGCATCCCCGTACTTCAAGGAATATTCTAAAAAAAGAATTAGCGAAATCGGTTCAGCTGCTCTCGAGATTTGCGCTTACCAACACATTCAGCGACGATTTTTTGTATTATAGACTAGCTGACCCAGCGAACTTCGTACCGCCTAACAGTCGATTCTTTAATTTTTTTATATTTCTCTCCGTAAGAACCATCCTCGTACTTCAAGGAACATTCTAAAGAAAGAATTAGCGAAATCGGTTCAGCTGGTCTCGAGATTTGCGCTTACCAACACATTTAGTGTAGCTAGAAGTGAAAACCTTTAAATGACTTTTTACTGCTATATTGTACAATGTACCCTCCATTTTGTTGTATTAGTCGATGGTTTTCCTAAAATACAAAAAATAAATAAATTTAGCGATTCATTTTTATATGATAGATTAGTAAAGGTAAACTAGGCAAAAAATATGCTCAGATACAAACCCAAATGACCGGAAAAAGAAAAGCCCTATTTTGTATTGCACACGTTGACTTTGAAACCTCAAGGAATGTTGATGTGCATGAAGTAGTTTATAATAAAAAATATTGTGATGATCTTTTTGAAAAATGTGTATAGTTTTGGAAAAAAAATATTTTTGACAAAAATAATAAAATAACATTGTCCTAATGTAACATAATTTTATTATAACTCTATAAATGTAAATTTTTTATGCATTTTAACGTCTTCTGGAACTATAAAAAACAATTTTTCTGGCGAATTAGTAGTTGTATTTTTATATTTAGGCACAACACATGATTTCCTAGTATTTGGATGGACATTTTTAAAAGTATTTAGGTATAATTTCGACGGCACGGGCGCGCGACTATGAGCGGACTGAGTGAGCCAGGCTGAGCGTGTTGTGCGATGACGTCACAGCGTAACCGGCGGCCCGCGTCTTATGGTTACAACTTGTTTTACTTCTAAATCGAAAACTAATTGACGTATCGAAGTAATTCTTTCACTAGTATTTTTTATTTTTGACAGAGAATATGTAGAGCTAATAATGAAACTTAGTTAACATTCTTTATTAAACCTAAATACTTTTAAAAATGTCCAATCCAAATACTAGAAAATCATGTGTTGTGCCTAAATGTAAAAATACAACTACTAATTCGCCGGAAAAGTTATTTTTATAGTTCCAAAAGACGTTAAAATGCAAAAATATGGATATTTATAGAGTTTTAATAAAACAATTTTACATTAGGATAATGATATTTCATTATTTTTGTCAAAAATATTTTCCTTCCAAAACTTTACACATTTTTCAAAAAGATCATCACAATATTTTTTATTATAAACTACTTCATGCACATCAACATTCCTTGAGGTTTCAAAGTCAACGTGTGCAATACAAAATAGGGCTTTACTTTTTCCGGTGATTTCCATTTGTGTTTGTATCTGAGCATAATATTTTTTTATATTATTATTTTTAATGCACTAACCTGTGCTAAGGACAATTTAAAAACCTATTTAAGGCTAAAAATTCCACCCATGCCGGGATTCGAACCCGCGACCTCTGGCTATCCGTGCCAGCGCTCTTTCCAACTGAGCTAATGGGCGACTCACCGGCATCAGTGAAATTTCGAACCTCTTTACAATATTCTCTGTATTACGTACAGGCAGCGACATCTGGCTGAAGTAATTTCTATTACTTGCAGCCCCGAGTACCTAGTTTGCAGTTATAATATTTTTTTCCTAGTTTACATTTACCATAATACTTAATAAAAGTGTTTGCCTTGGTTGGACACTTTACTTCTATAACGCAGTCCTCAGTAAGCCCGTCAGGCGAGGCACCTATCAGGCCACTCATTCTTAAAAAAAAAAACAAATTCCACTATCCTTATAAAGTGTATCTTCGCGACTCCCTTTATGACATCGTATTCTGATATTTTTCCTCTTTTGATAGCATTCGTAGCACAACACAGATAAGAAATATTCGCATATCGAGTCGATGAATGAAAACGTTCCCTTTCATTATGTTCGTTCAATAACCTAACAAAGGTGGAATATGCAGATATGTAGTGGCTACTTGACAAAATTTCAGGAGATTTTACGCAATTCTACAAATAAAACTGTAGATCAGGAGACAGCGCTTAAAATCAGAAAATCTCCTGATAAATTAGTAGCGGCCCGCGCGGCGGGTTGTGACATGACGTCACCAGCGGTCATGTAGCTGTTAGCGGGCCTCGATATCTGTCGTAACTTTGAATGCCTATAAAATCAAAACTACTGGGTATTTTGACTACAACAAAAACCCGTGTATTTGTATACATACAGGCTTTACTGAGACAAGCATTTCAAGCGATTTGGCATACCTAGTAACATTCTTCATTGCCAGACAGCAATGAGCCACGCGCCATTGTGGAAACACCAAGTGATCGTGGTGGCCTACAGTTGGCGATGGCGAGCAACCAGTGGGCCAGCATGGGCCATTGTGTACTGCGGGCTTTATACTTTTTGTGACATAAATATGCACAGTACAATTAAACAGACTTTTGCTTTTGTCCACAGAACAATTAAACCCTTTTGTCACAATCGCAACGAGTCTTTTTAATCTGTGATCGCAACGCAACTGTTTGTGGGGGAAGTTGGCGGGCTTTTGGAAGAAGAGGGCGCGAATTTCGAAACTCTTATTTTTTTCCTACTTTGTAATAATTGCGATAATTTGTGTTGTAAATACCTAATATTGCGTGTATATAGTTTCTCAAAATGTCGCTCCCAGGGGAGGAGCCCCCTGGGACGCTGCAGGGACTTGCTCCTAAAAAAAGAAGAATTGTACAGAGGGATTCAAACGAATCTAACAGTGAAGAGGACTTATCGAATAGTGCAAAACTAAGTGATAAATGTTACTTACCATACCTCAAGCCTGGGTATGTTCGACTTTTCCCGGAAAATGCAGACCCAGCCGCGCTGACGGTCTTCGTAGAGAGCAGCAAAGGCGAAAACGTCGGCAACAGAAATCCACTTATTTTAGCCAGTGTGTTCAGGAACGATATTAAAGGTGTATCTGATATAAAACGCATATCGGCTACGAAAATTGCTGTTACTTTTAACCAGTACAACAATGCGAACAATTTCCTCCAGAATGAGGATTTTCTAAATAGACATGGGTTTAAAGCCTACATTCCAGCCAGGGCAATTGAGAAAATAGGAGTCCTCAGGTACGTACCAATAAATATAAGCAATGAAGAGCTTTTCAAGAAACTGACTGCATCCGTCGAGATTATTGGGGTGAGAAGGTTCACCCGCAAAGTCAACGGACAGATTAAACCGTATGAATCAGTAAGTGTGACTTTTGTATCTAATGTGCTGCCAGACGCGGTATACTTAGATATATTCAGATATCGCGTTCATGAATACATTGCACCTTTGTTGCAGTGTTTTAAGTGTTTCAAGTTTAATCATGGAGCGCGAGTCTGCCGTTCTAAGCAGCGATGCTCCATTTGCGCGGGGGAGCACCGCTACTCGGACTGCCCCAATGAGCAGGAACTGAAATGTGTCAATTGTGGTGGGGCTCATGTGGCCATCTCGAGGGATTGTCCGGTTAAGCATAGTAAGATACAGGAAAAAAAGAATAGAGTCACTTATGCGAGTGCTGTTAACAAGTCGGACAGAGAAAACTTACTAAAGAATTATGCTACAGATTTCCCCACGCTGCCAAAACGAAAGGCATCAACAACCAGCAACAAAACGTCTTCCATACCCATCTCGGTTACTACGAAAACACCTATTTATATGTCTCCAGAAGTTGTTTCCTCGGAAACACTTATTGATCAAATTTTAAATAATGATAGAGTATTAAAAGGTTTGGTTGCTGCTTTGGTTTGCTTGGCGAATTCCAAAGATGGCCAAAAAATTACCACCTCAGTTATTAAAGACGTACTAATAAGTAATTTAAAAAAATGAATAAGCAGTATTTACGTATAGCTCAATTTAATGTTGAAAGTGTGAACAGTAAAAAACCATTATTAGTTGATTTTCTATCTGAGAGTGATATTGATATATGTTTGTTTAATGAGACCATGCTTAAGAGGAAAGGTGATTTCAGGATTTCTGGTTATAACTTTGTTAGACAAGATGGACCCAATGGTAATGGTGGAGTTGGAATACTTATTAGAAACACCTTTAAATACAGGTGCATTCAAACACGTTATCATGATAATTTACAATCAGTTGCTTTAGTTCTTAAAACAGATGTTGGCGATTTGTCTATTTTATGTTTATACTGTCCTCCAAGAGGGGGTCGCTTCAGATGCAGGCAGCTGAAACAAATAATAGATACATTACCAAAACCCTTATTTATGGCAGGAGACTGCAATGCCCATCATGTGGCTTTCGGATGTAGATCCATCAATTCTAGAGGTTCTGATGTCTATAACTTATTAGATGAATGTGACTTATGTATATTGAATACAGGCTTACCAACAACAGTGGGCAGGCCTCATCAAAATCAGTCAGCCATTGATATCTCTTGTGTTAGTCCAAGTATAGCTCCCCTATGTGAATGGCGAGTTCATAGTGATCCCATGGGTAGCTACCACTACCCAACAATTGTTAACATTCAAACAGCAGTCCAAAAGTTTGAGGTGGGTGAAGTCACAGAGCGGTATATTTACAGCAAAGCTGATTGGAATAGGTTTTCATCTGAAACAAAAATCATTTTTAAGAATTTTGCTATTGATCCAGAAAACCCATTGTTTAGCTATAACTTATTTTGTGATGTACTTAATAAAATCAAAGATGAATGCATTCCAAAAGTGAAAACCTGTTCACAAAAGATTCTCAAAAAATCTGTTCCGTGGTGGGATGATGATTGTGCAATTGCAGTTAAAAATAGTACAGAGGCCTTAAATGTATATAGATCAGATTCATCTTTGGAGAGTTTTATAAATTACAAAAAACTAGATGCTCTCAAAAAGAGAATTATTAGTGAAAAGAAAAAAAATGGATGGAGAAAATTATGTGATTCATTTAATAGATACACACCTGTCTCAATTATTTGGAATCATATTCGCCGATTTAAGCGTATAGCTTCTTTTAGAGCCTCAAAAAATGATGAATGGATCCCAGCCTTTCTGGATAAGTATGCTCCAATTTCACCACCTGAAAAGAATATTGATACAAATAAATTAAATTTGTTGTTTGAAGAATTAGACCCTGAAAATTCTTTTCTTTCTGAAAGCTTTACGTGGATAGAGTTTCAAAGTGCACTTCGATCCAGAAAAGATACCACACCTGGTTTAGATAATATTCCCTATAAGCTTATTCGACACATGCATAGTGATGCACAGAAAATTTTGCTTGAACTGTACAACACTCTTTGGAAAACTCAATCCATTCCTTCTTCGTGGAAGACGCAATGTGTTATACCTATATTAAAACCTGATAAGCCAGAAAATTGCCATAACTCATACAGACCTATATCATTATCATCTTGTGTAGGTAAGATTTTTGAATACATGTTAAAGGTTAGACTAGATTGGTATGTGGAATCAAAAAATATTTTACCTGCAGAACAGTTTGGTTTCCGTAAGGGGAGAAGTGCTGCAGAAAATTTTACTTCATTACTAGCTGACATAAACAGTTCTTTTTTTAGTCATTCGTCTACTGTGTGCGCATTTTTGGATGTACAGGGTGCTTTTGACAATGTTGATCCAAGTGTCCTGGTGGGCATCTTGAAGGACATAGGAATTCCCGGACAAGTCTGTAAATGGATATTCAATTTCCTATATGAGAGACAGTTATTTGTTAAATATAATAATAACATCCACGGACCTAGAAATGTGTATAAAGGAACCATGCAAGGTGCAACCATTTCGCCTTTGCTTTATAATTTGTACACTTGTCATTTAAATAAGTTCCTTAAAAATGAAAATGTTAAATATCTTCAATATGCTGATGACTTAGTTGTATATAGTGTAAATAGAGATGTGGATATAGCTGTAAATAATTTGACTACAGGTCTTTTACAAGTTAAAAAGTTTTATTGTAATAAGTTAAAGTTAAATATAAGTTCAGAAAAAAGTGTTGCCATGATTTTCTCAAAAAAAGTATTGGGTTGCAATACTTCTGTAAAGTTCAATAGCATGGCTCTACCATGGGTTTCTGAAAAGAAGTTTTTAGGTGTTTACTTGGACCAAAAATTGAGTTTTGGAAATCACATAAATTACTTGATTCAGAATGCTTCAAGAGCTTTGAATATCCTTAGGTCACTTGCGGGTGTTCACTGGGGTTCAGACCCTAAAATTTTATCAATGTTGTACAAAAGTATTGTACGTAGTCATTTTGACTATAGTTCTGTAGCCTACATGAACTGTAGTCCTACTTTATTACGAAAATTGGATGTTTTACAAAATAAAGCTCTTAGAATTATAACTGGAGCCATGTGCTCCACACCTATAAATGCAATGCAGTGTGAAGCTTGCATTCCTCCTCTAGCCTTGAGAAGGTTACAAATTGCTGAAAGATTTTGCCTTAAAATAGTAGCTTCAGACAACAAACACATTATCAGTAGAATCCTACCTATTGACCCATTGCCCTTTAACATGTCAGGACCGTATGTAAATATTTCTAATGTAATATCTGGATGTGTTCCACGCTTATTAAGAATTTTAAGTCATGTAAATGATATTTCTGTAAACATGTATAAAAGCAGCCCTTGGCCACTGTACAACATGGATTTTGATGCACTTGTTAATTACAATGTAAATAATCTTCAACTTCCAATTACTAACCAAAAGGAATTATTAGCATCAGTTGATGAACATCAATACAGGTTGTACACAGATGGTTCTAAGAGCCAGAATAACGTGTCATCTGCCTATTATGATCCACAGAGAAAGATAAGCTATTGTTTTAAGATTGATAACCACTGTAGCATCTTTACCGCTGAATGCTACGCAGTATTCTCAGCACTATTGTACATTAATGAATTTGTAAATTGTAAAAATATTGTTATTTTCACTGATTCACAAAGCGTTCTGGCAGCATTAGAAAATTCTAGTTTCAAATTCAATTTAAATTACATTGTGTATAATATTAGGCAAGTATTGTATGAATTAACTTTAAGAGACAAATTTGTAAGTTTTAATTGGGTACCTTCTCACTGTGGCATCACTGGTAATGAAGAAGCAGACACAGCTGCAAGATCCAGCTTTGATGAAGATCACTCTTCCATCTTGAAAATACCATTCACGGACTTTTATGCTCACATGGCTGGAAACCTGAAAGCATTGTGGTTTGATTACTGGGAATATGCAAGCCAAGAAAAAGGCAGATGGTACGCAGGGATACAAAAAGCCCCGCCCGCCAAACCCTGGTACCATGATTATAGAGAAGCAGACAGTCGCAATTTTATAACAACTATTAATAGACTGCGATTTGGCCATTGTCACACTAATACTCACCTAAAAAGGCTTAAACTGGTGGAAAGTTCTGATTGTTCATACTGCGGAGCTGAAAATTGTAACCTAGAACATTTATTTATGACATGCTGTGCTTTCGGTATTGAAAGATTAGTGATGTGTAGTGAACTAAGTGAAATAATTAATGAATCGAGTGACTCGAACAAAGACAAAGAAGTGCCTAATAATTTACAAGAATTACTATCTAATAAACTGTACTTTAGAACTCTTTATAAATTTATCACAAAAACTGTTAAAAAAATATAGTGAAGAATTGAAGCGAAGCAAGGCTTAAAAGGGCTTGTACCCAGAGCCGTTAAACCAATTTAAAAAAAAAAAAAAAAAAACTGTTTGTGGTTTGTTTTCCGATTGAATTTATTTTGACTTTGTGTTGACAATTACCTTAATAGTTTTGTCAACACAACTACTTTAATTTATGACAACTACCTATTTAATGCGCAATTAATAAAACAAATTATGTCTGATGATATTGATATTTGCAGACTGTGTGCGTCCACACATTATTTAAAAGATTTTTACAAGACAAATGGTCTCTCATTACGAATAAGATCCTGCCTTGGTTTACAGGTGATTTCATGGTCTAATATTTTACAGAGTTAGTCATTGCACAGCGACATAATCGGTTAGCTAATATTCTGCTCTAATATTCTGTTTTAGTTTGCATCAGATGACGGACTGCGCCCCCTAATTTGTGTATTATGTGAACAGACTGTCAACAACTTTTATAATTTTAAGCAAAAATGCTTGGCTATTGATTCGAAGCTGAGGGCGTATGCTAAAACCAATGAATCGGTTAACAATATATTGAAGTGTGACATTAAGCTAGAATGTGAGCTACTTGATGATAGTGATTCTAAGGGTAACATTGAGCCCTGGCTGCAAGATGAGTGTAGAACAGAATTTGACAAGAAAGACTTTGATAATGATTCACTAGATGAAAAAGAAGATATCACTCAAACATTAGATAAAAGTTTGTTGAGGACAGAACAAAAAAATACTGTTTTCCAAGACAGCACAAAGTTAGCAAGAAAACCTAGTAATGTTAAGTTGAAACTCGAAAAACTGCTATGTGAATTATGTGGAAACATGTTCAAAACCAGACAAATATTGGAAAAACATTCCGTAACACATACAGGGCTCAAAATGTTCTCATGTAAATTATGTTCAAAGGAATTCACACGAGCTGCACATAAGGTAGTCCATATGAGGAGACATATGGGCATCAAACCATACACCTGTGAGATTTGTGGCAAGTCATCCACGAAGCGGCAGGATCTCATCAGGCATCTCAGGATACACAGTGATGAAAAGAAATACCCCTGTCCACAGTGTGATAAACGTTTCAAACGTTCGGGTGATGTGCACACACATATGAGGTCACACACAGGGGTTAGACCATATAAATGCAACAACTGTGATAAGTGTTATACTTCTCATAGTGGTCTCAAGAAACACCATAGAAGTCATTGCAAAAAGGAGTCCCCTGTAAAGTGACAAGAATTTATCAATGAATAAAATAATAAGAATGATCTCTATCTGCTTTATTAATAGCAATAAATAACTAAAGGGAATAAAAACTGGCCAAGTGTGTGTCAGGCCATGCACATTGTAGGGTCATTTTTGATAAGATGGTATACGGTGAACTCACTCTTATTCCACTAAAAAGTTTCTAGACACATCACTACCCTTTTCTTTCTTATTGGCTATCCTGGAGCCAAATTGTAGAGCCCTTTTAGGATATGTCGCGACGTCCTCTAGACCAAGCTTAAAAGCCACCAATCTGAGCATGAGCTTTTCACCTATCCCAGGGCCTAGAGCTTCAATGGGCACACTTCTGTAAAAGATAAATGCTACAATTAATCTCTGGCATACAAGACTTTTCGTTTTCATCATATAAGTATTCCTTTGCTTCTATTATTAGGATTCCGTAACGTTTCCACTTTGAAACCTTATTTCGGTATACAGGGCGTCAGACGCGGCTATGTCACATCGAGTGTGACCGATTGCATTATTTAAAAGGGGCACCATAGTAATATAAAGAATGCTATTTACGTTATTTTAACTTAACCGTAAGGTAATACATAAAAACTTAGTGTGATTATAGGGCACTCCCTCTATTATACAAATACACTAGTGGGCTTTGCGAATGTAATTTTGCTATATGAATTGGCCCAAGACCTACCAAATATAGGTACATAAAAAAATCTAAAAACTGGTGAAGCCGTTTCGGAAGAGTTTTAAATACTCTCACTAAGAGTCCCTGACTGAATTAATCAAAACACATTTTTATAAGCATCAAACTTGATTTTATATTTACGATTTTACGGAATCGTCGGTGCACTAGTCCGACTCGCTCTTGACCATTTTTTTCTTACATATAAGTTGTCCTCGTAAAATTATTTATACAAACCTAAGCCAGGGCTTTAAAGACAAAACATAATTTGTAAAATCTTCATCCAAATACGGCATTCTCGGCTGCCGTCCGTGGTCGCAAATGACGCGATTGTCGCGCGCTAGATTTCTAAATGCAATCCTCTTCCAGTCTAATGTTAATTCCTTTTGGAGACCAGTCCAACCATGATACTTGTATGCGTTCCTGTGCCTTGAATAGCCCCCAAATAGTTCATCGGCGCCAGAACCTAACAATAAGACCTGAAATAAATGTATACAGAAAGTTATTTAATTAGAAATATGCATATTTATACAAAAAACAAAAAGGACTTTGAAATGCTAGATGTCGCTGGTTTATATAATACAGAGAATATTGTAAAGAGGTTCGAAATTTCGCTGATGCCGGTACTTGCCCATTGGCTAAGTTGGGAGAGCGCTGGCACGGTTAGCCAGAGGTCGCGGGTTCGAGTCCCGGCGTGGGTGGAATTTTTAGCCTCTAAGTAGGTTTTTAAAGACTTTGAAAAGACTAAGATTGGAGTTTTTTTGTCCATTTTTTCTCCAAAATGATTTAGTTTTTGAAATGGACACCTAGTTTGACATGTAACGTTCGTTCGCAGTCTCTGCGCTACGATGAATAAAACCTTTTCATTTCATCTCATATTAAATAACATATTGTTATATATTAAAATAGTCTTATCGCGATTATTTATTAGGTACAACGTAATTACCTTAGATTCTACCTTAATAAATAATCCCGATTAGACCGTTTAATAATTACTATGTATGAGTAGTCGCGAGTCATTAAGACATACTAAATTACATATTATGTATTTTTATGTAGCCTCGATTGTGTCCCACTGCGGGGCAAAGGCCTCCTCTTTCGCTTTCCACTCCTCCCTGTTTCTGGCCACCTCCTCCCTGGCAAAAAGGTCGCGAGGAGACATCCCGCCATCTCCGCTTGGGTCGGTCACGTTTGCGATATCCGTCGCGTGAAACCCAGTCAGTGACGATTTTTGCCCACCTGTCTGGGCCCATACGACTTAGGTGCCCGCCAAATTCCACTTCAGCTTAGCGGTTGCAGCTCACATATTAAACGTAATAAATGTATTAGTTCAAAATTAAATTTACCCTGCACGATGACACACCAAATTCATCTCGAGCTCTGGCTGAAAACCAAAGGGCAGTTCCTAGGCTTTCATCTAATATGGTTTGTCTGGGATACACCAAGTCAGCTATGGTACATTTTTGAGTTTCCTCCAGCTCATCTTTAGGTACGTTTACTTCTCTGAAGACCCATTTCCTGAGATAAGAGTTTGATTAAACATAAGCGCAGAGGTGGAACACCGGCTTCTCAATCGGAGTTCGTGGGTTCGGTTCGTACCAATGACTTTATTTTCTAAGCTATGTACATTTGTGAAGTTATATGGGGTACTTTAAAATGTGTAATTCTTCTTCATCAGGCTATATTATGTAGTCCACTGCTGGACATAGCCCTACCCTAATGAGCGCCATAGCGCCCTGTCTTCAGCTTGCCGCATCCAGCATCTGCTGGCAGTTTTTCGCAGATCGTCATTATGTGTAATTAAAACACATAAATTATAGGTAGTTTGCCTTTTACAACTTTTGTTATACAATTTCGGTTTTTTTAAACTTTTTTATGTAGTTTACGATTTTTTTCTCTGTAGGTATTGTCGCTGTCTGCTAGATACGGTTTAAACCCATAAGACCATAATTTGCGACACTGGAATTGTGACTATAAATTCCAATAAAAAAATGATTACACAAATATTTAAAAAATATTAATCTGAAAGAAAACCACAACATAAAAAATTCGTAAAACACACTAATCGAATTGTTCCAGAAATTGCTGATTTTAAAAAGACCCTGTGTAGATATTATCATCCAGGTACCTACAAAAATCACGCCTGTATCCCGGGAGGTAGGCAGAGATCAGGGTATGCCACTTGCCACGATCCTGACAGACCCCTTTATCCCTTCATCGACATAAGGCTCTTCGGGGCGCTAAATAGCGCCACCAATGGAAAAAAGCTAAAGCTCGGCGGCGCTAGTTAGTTTTCAGAATAATTATTGTTCTGAGAGTTAGCTCTAGAGCACGCATTACGGTTTTTGAGACTTTCATCTCTGAAAATAATAGCTACCTTCTTCCTCGTAATAACATGCATCATTTTACCGGTTATTCTGATCTAGAAAATTCACCCTAGGGTGGATTCTGGGAAACGTGAGTCCGAGAATTTACTCTGCTAGGTTAGAAAAATTTAATTTATTTTAGATTCTTATTCCGATTTTTCACCCTAGGTACAGTTAACTTGTCAATCATAGGTACCTTATATGATTGTTATACGAATTGATTTGAGTTAGTAATGTGTAGTGCTTACGAAAGTGCCTTCGATAGTTCCAAAATTTTACCTGTTATTGCAAAGCTTCTTCAGTTCCTCAAATGATTGTTTCCCAGTCAGACGATCTGGTACATCATACGAGGACCCAATATCTTTTTTAAATGCCACGTTGATCAGGTCTATTGGCTGATCTTTCGACACATATTTATCCGCTAAATATGCTAAGATAGTGCAGTCCAATCCTCCAGAAAATAGCACCCCTATAGTACAGTGATTGCATTTAGCGAAGCCATTTTTATAAATACATTCCTTACATCTGTTAGGTTGAGTTTCCAGACGGATTTTCACACTTTCCTCTAGTAGTTGAATTATCTTTTTGCATGTTTTGTTTATAACATCATTGTTGAGAAGTTCTCTCATCACTGTTAGCTTGGATTTATTATCTAAAGCTATTCTTTCAATGCATTGTACTAAGTTGTCCTGCAACAAATAAATATCAAAATTCTTCAGGTTATTAATTTCTGGAATTGTTATTTGAACCTTTAATTGTATTCAAGTACTTGTTACCAGACAAAGGATATAAGACAATTTATAAGGAAAATGTTTTTATAAAGTACTTAATTACAACAGACTGTTACAAAACTTACGTCATCAAATAATTGATTCTCTATGTCAAATTCATATTCTTCATCTGGCAGACCTTGCTTGTCTTGAAGATCTTTCCACCAAGTATTAATGTCATATTCAACTACTCTATCACCACTCCAGGGGTGGAGTTTAATCACATTAGTGTCCAAGTCTAACATGTGAATGAATGTGGCTGGTATTTCTGCACATTTGTAGTTCCTGCCTGAACAAAAGCTGAATAAATACATGATATTGTTAGGTCAATGTTATGCTGATTTTACCATGGAACATAATTTTAGGAAATATCGCAGAGATTTTTAAATTTCTGGTACTGATTGGTTAACCATTTTTAAGAGTAGATATCACAAGAAAGAGATACCTAGAATTCTCCCAATACTTACCTAAAACACTGCTAATGACAATAGATTCATTATGTTTATAAAACAAGAGGCTGCTCCGGCCTATATTATCCCTTGTAAAATACAAACAGTGAGTTGCTTTGTCATAGTAAATCAGGCTAAATGGGCCTTTCAATAACTTTAGTTCATTTATCACATACTGTTCATGGGATTCTGGATTAGTCATCTGGAAATGTCAACGGAAATTACTTAACGGCAAGGTGGTGTGAGAGAGGTATTACTTTTTTTTTGGTGAAATTGTATTAACAGTGAGTCTACAAATTAAGAATAGGTAGGATGATATTTAATTAAGGATATGCTTAACTTAATTTGAGTTTACATTTCCTTCACAGTATATGGAGAAGTGAAGTTTAAAAGAAAGACTGGGAGAACTCATTTAAGTACATTACCTTTTTTATAATCTCCTCTGGGATGAAGGTAACTTTAAGTTATGTGTTATAATATGAGACAGAAAAATAATAAAGTGTTATTAAATTAGAGTGTAAGGAAAAACCTATCAAGAACTTCAGTGAGTTGGGTGTAACCTTACCAATTCAATTTTGTTTAACTTCTGCATTATAAGATGTGTGTCACTAACAGACTTATCCCATGTTTCATCGAAGATATCTCCGTTGTACAAGAGCACACCAGCGGCAGTTTCCACAGGCTGTGGTGTACACTCTCGCCCCTGCATCCAGAGCACTGTTCCCAAGAAATGTAGGCCTATTGTATCGTTAACAGTGACCTGTGCCTCTTTAACGCTGTCTGGGCCTCTATTCTTTACACGCTGCAATATTTTGTCGTCCTAGAGTGAAAATAAAATAAAAATATAAGATTTCGAGTAAAACGACAAGGTATTTGTCGTTATTTGTACTTACAAATAGGATCTTAGCTTTTCCTGGACAACATATTTCGCAGAAAATGCCACACATTTTTATATTCACCAATAATTTAAATCAAATACATAATTATATTCTTATTCAAAACAGGGCACAGCGCAGCGTATTCTCATTTGTGCAGCGTATGAGGATAGAAACGTTAGTGATTACATACTCTTTGGATTTTGGTTACAAGAGGTGAGGTTATGTACAAAGAGTATTTAGGTAACATCACGTGGTTTATAACCACTACGTTATTTTTTTTTTTTGAGTTTTTGTGTTTGTGCCTACGCCAGTGTCAAGTTATCATCATAGACTACTGGGACTAGGGTAAAGGTAAGGAAACGGAACAATAAAATTGAGAGGGAAAATTAAACGGAATTTGGAAAAAACCACTACGTTTTGTGTTGTTTACGTTGAGTCTTTTTAATCTGTGGTTTACGTTTACTTTATTAACGGAAGTAGTTTGTACCGGAAACGGAAAAGGATAAATAATTTGGCCGCCTTAGCACGACCATCATCACGAATCTTTTGATTGATAGGTGTATTTCATACTCTGTGAAGTTTACGAACCCATTACGTCTTCTATCGTAGACCGTAGTCCATATTATTCTGTGGTGCTTTATGTCGGTTCATTTAATTTGTGGGTTCATGTAGTCTGTGAAACGTAGGTAGATGAAATCACAAGCAATCCTACCTTTTTCGCCCCCTTATATAAATTCATTATGAACAGTGGAATAAAAATTTAAAGTGACTGGAAAAACTGAACATTATAGTGAAGTGATACGGAAGTGATAAGTGCTCTTATCTGAAAACTAATACTATAAAAAACTAATACAATACTCAAGGCTCAAAAGGACACGGATCCAGGGCCGTAAAACCCTTTATTAAAAAAAAAAAAAAAGATGAAATCACAACAAAAATAAATATAGTTTACCATTCATTTTGATTTATTTCTTGACTGGTGTAGATACATTCAAAATGATATCAGAAGAGAAGGAACCTGAGGCAGAAGAAACAGCCAAAGTGGAAGAGCAGACAGAAAATGAAGAGGAAAACGAGAAAGTTGCACTTCAAGAGTACATTTGTAACCTAGAACAAAGATTAAAGAACAAAACAGAAATACGCAATGAGAACTTGAACTGTGCCCGACCTCCGGAAAACCATTTCTCCAAACTAGATTCTGGCTTGAAGAAAAACACGACATTTGTCAAGAAACTGAAAACGTTTAGTGCTTCACAGATTGATGCTCTCCTGAAAGACTACTGCTCACTTAATCTCACGAAATATATATCAGAAGTAGCTGCAGCTATCGCCGAGGCCAAGTTGAAGATGTCAGACATCCCAACTGCAATAACCCTCTGTTCTGCACTGCACCGTACCTATGCTGAGTTTTCCTCCAATTTTTTTGAGAATTGGCAGAAGATACTGACTTTTAAATCGACTGACAAGATCACTAACTCTTCAAAACTTCGTGTGGATATCCGGTTCTATGCTGAGCTAGTCACTGTCGGCATATTTGCCAATAAAACTGGTTTGCCATTGCTTGGTAATGTACTCACAGTTTTGATTAACATGGATAAAGAGGAGCATAACAACATTCCAATACTACTGTCCTTTTGCAAGCATTGTGGCGAGGACTATGCTGGCTTGGTTCCCAAGAAAATTAGAGAAACAGCTGAGGTAATAAATTATACCTATTTATTAGTTTAGATTATTCTTTATTGCACAAGAGGCATATTTGTACAAAGGCGAGCTAAATACTAATGAGTATGTTCTTCCAGCTAACCTTATATTGTTCATTATTTATGAATACAGCTGAATAACACACTTGTAAGTGTTTCCATATTTCCAATGCCTAGTTTTTGCCATTTCCAGAGGAACAACATCACTATCCCACGCAATACCTTCCTGCCAGCTGAGAAGCAAGCGGTGGTCCGAACATTGCTGCGGGACTACTTCCTGTCATTGACAAAGCACCTGATGGCAGAGCGCGCACAGCTGCAAGCCCTGCATGTTGCCAACCAAAGAACACTGCATACGAGGGGGGAGCTGTCTCAGGAAAGGAAGGATCAGCTGGAGCAGCATCAAGTGAGGAAGAAGATAATGTTGCAACTATAGACTAATAGTAGTCTTTTTTTAAAGTAAACCTCAGTCACAACTTTGGAACACCTTGTTGTGGACAAGGGCATTATATGTTCATTATTTTGTGTTATAAATTTAAATTCTGAAACAAATTAAGGGTAGTAGAAATCTTAAGACAAAGTCCATGAATACCATAAAATCTATTCAGTGCTGGCACTGCCACACAATCTACAATCACTTGTCCCTTTTTTCCAGAGTACAACCCATGTTTTCCTATGAGAGATTACCTAGAAGCAAATGATTGCAGTGAAATTTGTCTTTTACTCCATCCTTGCAGTTAAAGACAAGACCACATTCCATGAACTTAATTATCTTTCAGGCTACTTACGAAAAACTATTGACGGGGGCCCAAAGTTTTGCTGAGGTGCTGGGCGAGGATCTAGGCGAGGCCGGGGAGCCACCCACTCTATCTCTGGCTGTCACTGAGGCGCAAGGCAGCATAAGCCTGGGTGGCAATGAGGATTTCCCCATGCAGGCCGGCGCAGACCCCTGGCAGGATGAGGATACCCGGACCTTCTACACTAGTCTGCCTGACTTGAAGGTCTTCATGCCAAATTATCAAGTCAAAGAGGTGAGATTCCCCTTGGGCTATTTGCTCGCAGACATTTGCTTGTGGCAAGTCTGTTGTTACGATTAATTACGCGATGTGGAGGTCCACCATCCTATCAACAGATCTTCAAAGTATATGGAATGTGTGTGATAAGATAACATGTAAATTTTTTTGTACTTAGTAAGTATTATCATTACTAAAAGAAAACGTTATTGTGTCCTGTTTTACCAACGATTTTTACCAACAATATTTTTACTTCTCTTTTGATGGTGAATAAATATGTATACCATTTCCCATTAAAATGTTTATATGAGTTTTATATGGATATTACAATTTGACAAGATTTTGCGTTATCCATGTTTAGATCGTAGCAAGAGTCGTAGTTACGTAATGCACTAATAGACATCCCCTTGGCAGTGGTAGCATACATTACAGGCCAAAGTCATACTTCCATAATTTTTTTAAGAACTCATCCAGTGTGATAAGTCACCTATTGATCCAGTGACCGACTCTCATAGCATACAGTACTTTGTTGCCGAAATGATGTGACAGCCATTGGAAATTATTTTGACATCGCGAACCGTGTGGTGCGCGTCAAAGCGTCATACATACGTTGTACAAGTACATAGTTATATATTAAAGGGTCTCATCATCATCATCAGGCTATACTAGTCCACTGCTGGACATAGCCCTCCTCTAATGAGCGCCATAGCGCCCTGTCTTCAGCTTGCCGCATCCAGCATCTGCCTGCAGTTTTTCGCAGACCTTCCCACCTAGTCGGAGGGCGTCCTACACTACGTTTGCCGAGTCGTGGTCTAATTAACGGGTCTAATAAACGGGTCTAATTACCGGAAATAAGATAATTACGTTTTACCTAATAAATAGGTAATAGCGATTACACCCGTTTAATATAAAAGTATGTATGAGAATCGCGAATCATTAAGAAATACTAGAATAAGTACATGACCGAAGCTCAGCCAAAGCCAAACCTACCGATATAAATTGGTTTTTGTTATGGTACTGTGGAGATTTAAAAAGAGATGTCGGTTAATCATCCACTTACCTCTTTTAAACCGTGTCAGGCGGAGAAGGAGAAAGGTAAGGCGGAGACGGTGACTGAGGAGATGCTCGACGAGGAGCTGAAGGAAGAAGACGATGAGGAGGAGGGGGAGGAGCCCGCCATCGCCGTGCCTGACGTCGAGCAAGACGAGGCGCCGGCCACCAATGTCTCCAATAAGTGAGCATAGTGTAGCTTGTTTTCATATCTAGAATCGGGAATCAACGAACTTTTATAGCAAAATATTAAACAATTTGCAAAAAGTCATTCGAGTGAGAACGAGGGGCCGGAATAATACGTTCTTGGGCGCCGCCGCCTACCAATGTTTGCAGCAGGTAAGTGTAGATTGTTTTAAAATAAAAGGAAATTTAATGATCGATATTTTTTTTTTCACATGCCAAAGAAGGCAGCCAACAATTTTTTTTTATCAGATTGTATTCATTTACATATAAAAGATCTACAAATAAATCAAATAAAACATTTTTAATCACTTTTTCAGTGATTTTGGACAACAGAATAAATAAATGAACAACAAATAAAACATATACTTAGAAAATAAATTAGTCTAATACTATTAAGAATTTCAAGCGGAATTTTCTACTGATAAATTTTCTGCTCCACAATTTGATTACTTGGTGCTTTATTTTATATTTTCTGCCCCTTACTAGTTGAGCCTCAAAAGGATTATATTGCTCACAGAAAATAATTAACTACAATAGCTGACTAAATACCTAATAATTATGTTTTATTAATAATAATATCTCTCGAAATCTGAAGCGACTTTTAAACAAAACGAATTTTATATAAATTTATTGTTTCGGGTCTTGGAATTTAAAGGAGTGAAAGATTTATTCGAACCCGAGCTCAGTCTCCCATATGGACAACTTCGTCAATAATGGCGCTGCTCATCCTGAATTCCTGATTGCTAAAGGCTTCACTGAATTTTAGAGCAAGTCTTGATTCTTTCTGCAGCCAAAACATTAAAATGTTGAGGTAGCTGGAGGAATACACTTTCCAACCTTTTCCCCAGGTATGCACTCGACGCTTTCCTGAACGAGCTCCCGAACTGCATCAACCGGGAGCTGATTGACAACGCAGCCGTGGACTTCGTACTAAACCTCAATACAAAGAACAACCGAAAAAAATTGACCCGGGTCCTCTTCAGTGTTGCCAGGACTAGGCTCGACTTATTGCCGTTTTACTCGCGATTCGCGGCGATCCTGTATCCTGTGTTGCCTGACGTCTGCTTGGATCTCTGCCAGATGCTGAAGCAAGATTTTAAGTATCATGTCAGGAAAAAGGATCAGATCAATATTGAGTCAAAGGTTTGTAAAGTCTGCTGAATATTGATATATTCCGCCAAAAAGTCCTAATATTTTTTTACTGACTTTCTTCCACGCAACATTTGCGTTTTTTTAGAAGTGCGTCATGTGAGGCTTTTTATTTAGATCGGGGCTTCCTAAACCGGATTCGGCGAAGCCAAGAGTTCTGAAGAAAAGTCCCTGAATTATAATCTAAATATTTTTTTGGTTCAATATACGAAATGTAGTATCTAGGAATTTATGACAGTGGCAGTACACCGTGAGAAGCGTGAAGTAAAGTTAAATCGAATACGAGGTTTTAGTGTCCTAAAGCCTTAAAGTTAACCCTTAATTTTGATATATACGAATTGGTTTCCAATTTCACTATTAAATATGTCTGAATAGATTTAAAAACGTAACTTTAATTTGTAGATAAAAGTGGTGCGCTTCATCGGCGAGCTAGTGAAGTTCAGTTTGTACTCAAAGATGGAAGCCCTGTACTGCCTGAAGGTCTTATTGCACGACTTCAAGCACCACCACATCGAAATGGCCTGCAACCTGCTGGAGACGTGCGGCCGTTTCCTTTACTGCAATCCGGACACTCATCAAAGGACAATGATCTACCTCCAGCAAATGATGAGGAAAAAGGTAACATATCTACGATTCTTATAGACCTTTAGTTGTCTCTGGGTTGTCCTCATACATATTATCAACAACAGTTTTTTTCATATTCTTTTATCATACTAATGTTTTTTTATGATTCCACAGACTGTATCAGCTCTAGACTCACGATACGTAACGCAAATAGAGAATGCATTCTACTATGTTTGCCCACCGGAAGCACCCGCGCAACCCAAGGAAGAGGAACCTCCAATGCACCAGTTTATCCGCAAAATCCTTCACGAAGACTTGCAGAAAAGCAACGAGGAGAAGATTCTCAGACTCATGAGGAAACTCAATTGGGATGACCCGGAGATCGCAGCAGTAGCGATACAGCATTTAGCAGCCGGCTGGCGGGCCAGAGCCAGTGCTAAAAGAGCTCTGGCGCGCTTGACGGCTGAACTAGCCGCTTGGCAAGAGGCAGTAGCCCCTGCGGTCGTTGACACAGTGCTGGAAGAGATCCGAGTCACCCTAGAAGATCCTCATCCCAAGTATAACCAGAGGAGAATCGCCACTGTTAGATACTTGGGAGAACTGTACAATTACAAGCTCCTGGATTCCCGTGACGTGTTCACAGTCCTATATTCGTTCATCACGTTTGGCGTAACAAATGACCATATTGTCATATCGCCGTTTGACCCGCCAGAGAACGTGTTCCGTATACGATTGGTATGCGCATTGCTGGAAACTTGCGGAGCGTATTTCAACAGCGGCTCCAGCAAGAAGCGATTGGATTACTTCCTCGTCTTCTTTCAGAATTACTACTGGTTCAAAGCCTCGGACCCTTACTGGACCGACGATAACAAATTCCCGATTTACGTGAAGTATATTTATCAGGAGTGTTTATCAAATTTGAGGCCAAAGTTGACTTTGTTCACAACCTGGCAAGAGTGTAAGGATGCTATTGAGGATTTGCGGCAGACGTTGTATCCTGACTTGGGCGAGGAAGACCAGTACGACAATGACGATCAGGGCGATGACAGTATAAATGAGGGCCTGGACACGATCATCGAGACTGACGATGAAACTGACAACCCTCAGCTCATGGAGGAGAGTTCTGACGAAGAGATGCGGACTGAAAACATAGACAATACTAATGACGAAAATGAAGTGGCCGTTGACGACGCTATAGCTATGGAGCCCAGGAGGCCTGCGCCGAAACCGGTAAGTCGCAGCGATCTAATACTTTGCTCCCCATTGGATTTGTTTTTGTCCTAAAAATAATAGTTACTAACAAAATTTCGCGTGCACCACTTCAAATGCCCAAAATATATATATTGTTAAAGATCACCAATAACACTACTTCCATTTCAGGTTCATTAAGGATCTGCATACAATATCTAAAGACGCATTGATTACCTTGAATGATTATTTCACTCTTATCTGTCTCTGTCTGTAAGACATTACCTTTCCAGTCGCAGAAAAACAGGACCTTGTTCACAAGAAAAACATCTTTTGCAGGTGGAAGATATGGAGTTCGAGACGGCATTCGAGAGAATGGTGACAGAGAACATAGCGGACCGGCAGCGCGAGAACCGGCCGCAGCAGCGAGACATCGCCGTGCCCATGACCTGCAGACAGACCACCAAGAAGACCTATGAACAGTTGTTGGTAAGAGCGAACATTTTTGTGCAGAAAAAGTTATCTGGGGAAGCTGTTCACCCTTTAAGCGCATTGATAGCAAACAAAACGGGCTATATGGTATTGTTTTGACGTAAAATTTTGCAACTGCTTACAGTTATTTAGGGCACGAACAGTTTTAGATTGTTGCAATCTGTGAAGCCCTAAATTTTGCCAGAGCAACATGGCTTCTTACGCCGTTTCTTAGTCAAAAACTAATTGTAAATAGCCTTAATTTTATTTTGTACTTTTTAAATTTTATTTCTCGGAATATTACTATTTTTTATCATTAAAACAATTGCATTTTGAGCGAACGGGTTACCGAAAAATGTCTACCTACTTACGGCCTTATATTTAAAAACACGATTCCACTAATAAACTCAAAACGTTTTATTTAATCAGCGGTTACGTCTCTTCCTTGTAAAATCTCCAACACATTATTTTAATAAGCGTTGTGGATTCGTTTTTCATTAATAAAACCGATAGTTTCCGGCCAAAGGTAAAAGCAGCATAACACTACATAAACTCACGCCTGTATCCCGGAGTGGTAGGCAGAGACCAGAATCTACCACTTGCCACAATTCTGACAGATCTCTTTTACTTCATAAACATTTTTTGTCGTTGCGCTGACGATGACGCACGCCGGTTAGGTTAGGCTACTTTAAAGCAGTCTACCTTTTTTTAATCTGTTTTATTTTGGGAACTTTTGTCACAAGGTGACGATGACAGTTCCATCGTACGCGTTATGCAATTCAATTATTATTAGGTAACAATGTACATAACAGAATCAAATGAACGAAAACTTACAAAAAAAACAACTCTCTTAGGCTAAAATAGAATAATAATTTGGCTGAGTCAGACAGAGGCTCAGCCAATATACTGTGAATAAGTCCCACCTGTAGCCTATTGAGACTGAACTTATGCTGAGCCAGTAATTGTCTTTTCTCTCCGTTCCGAACACACCCATAAAAAAATGTTAACAGTCTTCTTCAGTACCACAAATATCACAATTTGGAGAAGTAACTTTTTTCTTCAGTCTTCACCTTTAGTACATTTAACTTTGCAGCAAGGCAAAGAAGGCGTGGAGTTCGTGCTAATGGTGCGGAAAGGCACCAAGCCGCAGTACAAGTCGTTCAGCGCGCCTCCCGAGTTCGCAAGCAACTTACAGCAGCAAGCGTTGGCGGATAAACAAGAGATGGAGAGAGTAAAACGGTGAGGAATTCTCGTAGCATACAGGACATGAACACAGAATGCGAATTCGATAAAAGGAATGATCGGCATAGGAGAGCATATTTTGTGTGAAATCTTCTATAAATAATTTAAGGAGGTTTCATATTTTTAAAATTGGTCATAATCAAGTTGTGAATCACCAGACGGAAATAAATACCACCAATCTTAGCCGGCACTAAAAAATTGTTATTTTGTAAAATTACTATTCCTCTTAAACATCTCTCAAATGCAGTTCAAATAATCTTGCGTAAAGGGGAAGTTCGATTTGAAATGCATATGAGCGTTTTAAGGAATCGTGTGTGTGTATAAATAAAACTGGACATATGTGTAAAAATGGACAAAGTTTTTTGTCCATTTTTTCTCCAAAATAATCTAGGATTTTCTTGAAATGGACACCTTTGTTTTAACATATAACGTTCGTAAGAGCGATCGGCATGTTTTCTAAGTTATGTGCATTTGTGAAGTTATAGTAGCAATACCACTCGCTAACTATGAAGGAAAACATCGGGAGGAAGCTCTAGTGTCTAAAGTGTTAACGTACCTCAGCGCTTGCTACGTACAAAGGCCCTACAATGAGGCTTCAGTGCGGTAATCTGACGTCTAACTATGTAACGTTTAAAAACCTATTTAGAGGCTAAAAAACGTAACGTTTAACGTTTATGTAACGTTTGTTAAGTCACTGTCTCTGCCCTACATATGAGTCTTCTTCTTCTTTCGTGTCGAAAGCGCCGCCCTCCTCTCAGACATCTCGCTCCCAAAACCGCGCCACTGCGAGCGCGCCGGGTGATGCCTCCATGAGATCCCGCAAACTGCACTGTGGAGCTTCAGGGCAGACACAAAGATGCATTGTTGTTTGCGCAGCTCCACATCGGCACAGGATGTCAGCATCTGTGGGCTGATGGGCAGAATCCCCCATCTTTTTAGGTTATCTCTGGATCGAGCAACACCAGCGCGCAGACGGTTCAGCGATCTCCATACTCCCCACTCCTCATGCCCTCCAGGTGGTATTGACTCCACCGGCTTTATGAAGTCAGGAAGGTGTTTTGTCTGCTCCCTCCACCTACGCAGTCGAAGTTCTGCCGGTGTATCCCCGTCGAGTGGCTTAAAAGTAGTAAAACTTTTCCGGGACTTTAGCCGCTTTTTCGTTGGGACATGGCTATGCATTGGATGGCGGTCATCATTTGCTTGTCTCTACCGTTCAGTAGCAGCAGCAGCCTCTCTACGGATTGCTGGTGGCGCTATTCCGGCAAGCAAATGTAGCTTGGCGGTCGGAGTCGGCCTCAAGCAGCTGATCAGACGGCAAGTCTCGTTTAGGGCCACGTCGACATGACCAGTATGCGCAGAGTTACTCCAGACAGGGCTAGCGTACTCCGCGGCCGAGTAGCTGAGTGCCAAAGCAGTAGTCCGTAATACATGTGGATGGGCACCCCACGTGCTTCTTGTCATACATATGAGAAAAAAAAATACCTTGACATGACTCTAGACACTTTCCTGCAGGCTAACGCTGAACATATCGGAGCGCCAAGAGGAGGAGGAGTACAGCGCGGAGAGCGGCGGCGGCTCCGGCGGCGGGGGCAACCCCAACCGCGGGCAGCACGCGCGACAGAAGTACCAGCACCCCAAGGGCGCTCCCGACGCCGACCTCATTTTCGGGCCCAAAAAGTTTAAATGAGGGACCCTCCCAGCCTATCCTGCCCAAGAAAAGAGCCCGCTGCTGAACATAGGCCTCTTCGCTGACACGCCGACCCTCTCGGTCCCCAGTTGGATGTGAATTTGAGATGTTATAAAGTTTTATTGTATGTAGTTCGAACGCGATTAAATTAATTTTCATACTTGTGTGTTTATTTTAAAATAAAAAGTTTGGCCACTTATTTGTTATAGTTGTAACGTGGTTGTAACGGTGCGGTAACGTCTATACAACATTTTTTATTATATTCTTTATAATGCACTAACTAATGTACTATTTTTTATATTTCTTCCATTTTGTCCCTTCATTTTTAAATACTTAATCTAAATTCAGATTTACGTACATATTCTAGATTTATTTGCATTTATGTCTTCCTACTTCAACTTTGACGAAACAAGACAACTAACTAGCCATAATCTTCTCCTTACAAATTATAAATGTTTCCCATTTATTCAGATCAGGTTTGTTTGAACACTTTTAATATAAATACAGTATTATTGAAGTCGTATAATTTTTTTTATTATTTAATACAAGAACCGTGAATTGGCGCCCAACGTGGGGCGCCAGAGTAGAGCATAGAGGTAGTAGTAAAGGCTCTCTCTATAAAGAGTTCGCAGTGTGTGAGTGCCGTTTGGTAGGTACTAGAGATTGGCGGGCGGTATACCCAACCGCGGGCAGCAGTGCTAGCACCCCGGCTATCTCGAAACCGACTGTAGAACCCTCTAAGTTTAAATGAGGGAGCCTACGAAACTCACTGGAGGCGAGTTTTTCAGTTACTGGAATTGTGAAATATAAGGGAGTCTATCAGACTTAACCCATACTGTTGAATATGAGATGTTACGGACTGATTTTATACTAACTATTGTTACGTTATGGCATCTATGATTAGATACAACACGAAAGAGAAAATGCTGAGCATCGCGCGCAGGTAATATTAAAAAAGCATGTGCCTAATTTGTGATGGTAGATAAAAACAGCACTTTATTGCGGGGGACGCAAACAATATTGTAACTGTTCAATTCAATTCTTGTTTATTGTTTTGAGTAACTTACCGTTATCACGGATGTCAATCCGTGCTTACCGTGTCCGTTTTGTCTTTTTAATCTGTCGTGTCTGTCTGTCTAGGATGTTTTAACTTTTTTGATCTAAGGGGACCTTTTTTAAAAACCTATTTAGAGACTAAAAATTCCACCGGAAAGAGCGCTGGCACGGATAGCCAGAGGTCGCGGGTTTGAATCCCGGCATGGGTGGAATTTTTAGACTCTAAATAGGTTTTTAAAAATTGTCCTTAGCACGGATTAGTGCATTAAAAAGAATGGTTCGAATCCCGGCATGGGTGGAATTTTTAGCCTCTAAATAGGTTTTAAAAATGGTCCTTAGCACGGGTTAGTGCATTAATCAGTTATCTTATAAAAAAATAAACCTTTTCCCATCACTAAGATGAACGGTTTGTCAAAAAAAAAGTGTCCTTTTAATAATCTGTGGTCAAAACAATCCTAACCCTCGGTATCTCGCGGTTTTGCCGGTTTTATCGTAAAATTATTGGTGTTATAGTGATTTTGCATATACCTCTTTTCATTTAGCAATATAAATACAGATCTTATGGTTCTGAAACTTTATTTAATTTAGACCAATAAGTGCGATATAACCTCGACAGGGATGTCGGACGCGGACTTTAGCAAGCTTCTGCAGCAGGCTGAACAACTTACGACGGAAATAGAAGGCAATGAGGAGCTGCCACGGGTCGAGCGTTCACTGGGGCAGGTCCTCGAGGCCTCCCAGGAGCTTTACTCGAGAGTCATCCAGTCTGGCGCCAATGATATGCAAGCGTAAGTAGGTAGTATGCTTGCCGTGCTTTTTGTTAATATTCTCTGACTATCAACCAATTTCTTGCCCAAATCTCCTTTCCCACCCTCCGTCAAAGAGTCATAGCAAGTGACTAACAAGCTATTTTCAAGATGTTTGCCAACACATGTACGCTGATGAACAAATACTGAAAGATAGATAGATAGAGAACACTTTATTGTACATAAAAATGGAAATTACACAGATATTTCTTAACCTAAGAGTACAGACGGCGGCCTTATCACTAAAAGTGATCTCTTCCAGACAACCTTCGGATGAACTGGACTAATACATTAGAGAAGGAAGTAGATGTACAAAAAAAAAACATAGAAAACATTAATTTCAGAGGTTCCAAATACATGCCTCAATAACAGTTAAATAAAATTTTCAACAGATACATACAAATAATTTACATAAATAAAAATAAAAAATGAATATTATACATAAATACATAAATAATTAACAAAATATACACATTCAAAGGACATAAGTAGAACACAACAGCAGGACAATATTACAAAATTAAATAATAACAGTATTACAGTGTAGTAGTGAGATAAAACTCCTTTACCATAGCCTTAAAAATGGGAAGGGATTTGGCTTTCCGTACCTCCACCGGTAAGGCATTCCATAATCGGACTGCCTGCACGGTGAAGGAACAACCGTTAGTTCCGGAAACTTATAGTCTAGTACATCTGTGCCCCTAGATTTGTGGTTTACTGTAGGACTAGGATCTAATGAAATTACTAATCTGATGTATATTGGTACTGTGTGGGTATTGTATTATAGCTTTGTAATTTTCTTTTTTTTTATGTACAATAATGTGTTCTCTATCTCTGTCTAAAGTTACACACACAATCTAACCATAATAAATTGTAATTTTAATTTACAGGCATCTTTTGTTTGGCGCAAAAGGCATAGATTTGCAGCAAATTTCTCAAAAACTTGAGACCCTCAGCTCGAAAAGAACGTTTGAGCCTCTACAACCAATTGCCGATTCAGATGTTGAAAGTTTCTTGAAAAACGAGAGGGAAAATGCAATTTTGTCACTTATTGATGAAGTCAATAAGAATGTAAGTATAGTTATCTCATAGTTCCTTATATGGTTACTTAGCAACCAACACTGCTCAAGTAAAATTTGATGGTTATGCCCATTGAATGCCATTGGGTGCTGATTTTGAGAGTGAACCTATAAACCTACAAGATTCAAGTATTCACGCTAATCAACAGTAGTTATTAAAAAGTCCATAACAAATATTTTCCTATGGAACACCATAGTACAGTCTATTAGTTCTTAGAATATACCTCAGGCTCTAGAGTAGGCTTCGGTTTTCGCCAAAAGCACACGAGTGTAATACTACTTCCTGCTCTGTATAAAACTTGTCTTCACTATTTTGAAACATTATGTAAATTAAGTGTTGTATTAGTTCCAATATTTCTATTACACGATTATATCCGTTTCTATCCGATAGTAGCCAAGGTGTATTCTAAAAGCTAACAGACTGTACTATTGTGTTCCATAGGAAAATAATTGCTATATTTGTACTGTATACAAAATTAAAACATTTTTTGTCTTTCCCGTAAAGTAAGTGAAAAATTATTTGAGCAGTGTTGTTTGCTAAGCGACGCATAATAAAGTTATAAAAGCTATTGAATGATAATAAAGCAGGTGATTGTATAGTATAACTTGTACAATCCTACTATTATAAATGTCAAAGTTTGTGAAGATGTCTGGACATTTGTAATGCAATAACCGCAGAACGGATTTACATGAAACTTGGTTTACATATTAATTAAGGTCTTAATTGAGACATAGGATACTTGATATACCAGGGATACCAGGGATAATTTCTAACCCGGGTGAAGCCACAGGTTAAAGCTAGTATACAATACAATAGATGCAATACATACATATACATAGATGCAAATTGTTTAGACATTCTAAACAAATTGTGTATTACAAAATTTTTAAATTAAAAAAGGTTTTCAGATTCTATCAATGAAGACATACTTGTTAGACATTAGTTCATACAATAATTTTGGGATATCTCTCCTACTCATTACTACATTGCTCTAGATGCATTTTTTTATAATTTATCATGTGAATTGGTTATGAAACTTTTTATGTTCCTTGGTTTTTAGTCCTTACAAACAACAGAAGACCAGAAATGGGAGCACATGCTCTCAGAATGGAATCGTGAGAAGATCAAGCTTATGAATGCAATGATTGGCCCATCTCAGAATTGGTTAGACTTAAAACGCACTCCAGAGCCACCCAGCATTGCGGACACTCCGAAGAAGTTTGGCCATTCAATGCTAGATAACATTGAGTTGGCATATGCTAGGCAAGTGCATCAGTATAACAAGTTGGTGTTTCAAGGGTCTAAGTCTAGAGTTGCCCTGCATCAGAAGTTTGCACAAGTTGCTGAAGAATTAAATGACCCTGTAAGTATTCTACATAGTTCAAAGTAATAATAATAATAATATCTTACACTTGTGTGTGATCACTTGACCTGGCCCCAAACTGATACCCTGTGCTATGGTAACCAGGCAAGGTCGTCACAAACATGGAAATATACCCAGATCGAGGCCAAGTCTTCACAAAGAAATCAAAATTTATAGTTATTAAAATTTCCTGTTTCGTGTCAAGACATGACTTTGGCAGAATTGATCGAAGTCGGCTGGTTGCCCTAATGCCATTTCAACAAAAAATGGAATAGAAGTATTATTATTATCAAATTCTTTTTTGTACCTGTACAGATTGTACAATTGGCGGGCTTAATACTAAAAGTATTTTAAGTATTGCAGTAACATTTAGAGTATCTTCTATAATATAAAAATGAATCGCTGAATGTGTTAGTAAGCGCAAATCTCAAGAGCAGCTGAATCGATTTTGCTTATTCTTTTTTTAGAATATTCCTTGAAGTATGAGGATGGTTCTTACGGAGGAAAAATAAAAAAAAAATTGAGAATCGACTGTTAGGTGGTACGAAGTTCGCTGGGTCAGCAATTTTTTATAAAAAACAAATTTGGCGTTCTACTTTGGCCTTTTTTTATTTTCTGAATTCTTTGATAATTTTGGGAATTGAAATCACCTATGCTTTCTAACATTGTAGATCGTATTATTTTTAACAAAGTTCTCCATCTTACAGAAAGTGAAAGAAATGTGGGAGATCATCAAGACAATGTCCAACATTCCAGCTCTGGCTCGTGATGAGGACCCTCTGAAAGCTAGAGGCAACCCAACTATCCAGCAGTGTCTTATTGCTCAGGGCAAGAAGTACTTAGAAAGCAGGTGAGGATATCCTAGTTTAAACCTAGGACTAATGAGATGAATTGTTAAAATATGGAAAGCAATGAAAAACCGCAATTTTTTTTGTCATTAATTCAAGAAATACAGTAAATTTCTTGACTTTGATAGTACATATTTGACGCCCTGGGAGAAGCAGGATTAAATAAATTGTAGAAAGTTTATTGATTACTCCCGTCGAAATGTTTGTGATTGATTTTTAACGTGAGTCCCGCTTAGTCCGAGAATTTTTATTTCTATCTGAAGTTGGCTCAACCATCGAAACCTCATAACAGTGAGATCAAATCGAATACTTGTTTCGAATCGAAAGATGGTTTCGAGTGTTGAACAAACTCATAATAATGTCGAAACTTTCGCCGTCTCATGATGATGTAAGTATAAGTCAGTGTATGTCAGATGTGGTATCAATTGGTTCATACTGTATCGTACCAGATACAAGCAGTACATGTGCGATGTGGTTCGCGCGAATCCGGCGGCTGCCATGCGCGGGGGCGAGCCAGGGACTTACCCGCTGGTCAGAGGTTTCGTGGGACTCCGGCTGCAAGTATTGGGCCTTCAGGGCTTGGCTGATGGCGTGGTGGACGAGCGCCCGCTCTGGCCCATGGTCTACTACTGCCTGAGGAGCGGCGACGCCAATGCTGCACTCCACTGCTTGAGGAAGGCGGGGTAAGTGACGTAGTTGTACCTTACATGCTTACGTAGATGGTCTTAAGCACACTACTGATTTGAGTAAGATAAAAGTTATTAACGTAATTCCGGATTCACTTACTTAATCTTTTGTTGGAAGAGTCCAACTTGGACCGACGCGAGCTCCGTGAGTTAAAGATATGTGAAATAAAATTGTAAATAAATGTTTTAATTGCTTTTAGCAATAAGGCCGCCAATTGTACTATGTATATTTGCAATTGTTCTGTATTTGTTGTTATTCCAGTGTACAATAAAGAAGCCTCACAAATCTCCTAAAACAGCTTTTCAGCAGATTAATTGGTGCTCCTAAATCTCTTTTGTTTGCATCTAACGGTATTTTTGTAACTATTGTGGATTTTCATAATAATCAAATTAATAATTGTGGTACCAATCCCAAAACATTTTAAAACGTCCGGAAAAGGAAAAGTCGGATCTGGTAATTGTTCTATTGTATCATGACAATGATTTGTCATTCCAGGCGAGACCACGAGGAGTTCATTGCGGCTTTAGAAGAGCACATCCGCAGCCCGGAGAAGCCACTGAGCGATAAGCTGCAGACAGCTATTAATTTCCAGTACCGGATACAAGTCCGAACTTCCAGCGACCCTTACAAGAGAGCTGTAAGGATACCCTATTTTCTTTGTAGCTTAAGTGGTAAAGTAGTTTCTTAATCCAGAAGATAACCATTGTCAAGCATACAAAATTATGCAAAACATAAAAATTTAGTCTTCATGTCTTTAGTAATTTTCCAACTTTCTGTCAAGTCACAGTACAGTCTTTTTATTCTTACTTGTCCAATTTAGTAAACAAGATTCTACCCTTAAACTGTGACTTTTTAGTCCAAAAGTGCCATATTTCCATAAATGAAGTAATTTGGAACACTCTTTTAGATAACACGCTGCCAATTTTATAAACATAGTTCATAGATAGTTCATGAATTTGCGAGAAAATGTCTAGTTTAGGCATCTAATCTCAATTTTAAGGTTAGAATCTTGTTTACTAAATTGGAAAAGTAAGAATAAATAGACTGTATATCTTTCTTTAAATCAGTTCACTTTTCAACAAACCTTTAACAATATTGTCGCAACAATAGACAGTAGATTATGTAAGCCAGAATCCAATCCGTTCAATGTTCTACATAGGCCTACTCCAAGTCACGCCAATTCATTCTGACTTCGGACGTCCTCATCCGGTCGCTACCAGTAATTCGCGCTTGAATTCCCCAATATGCGGTTAGCACACGTATTAAGCTCATAATTTCACTCTGTGAAGCGTCTTGAGCCCATCGGTGGGATGTTTATACTTTGGTTATGGCTGTTCAAGATCTCTAACTACGGTCAGTCATCACTTGCCATTGATAGACATACATAAAAGACTTTCATATTGAGAGTAAAGGAGCTGAAAAAGAAGAAGGTCTATTCTAAAAATCCGTGTTTCCGCAGGTATATTGTGTAGTGGGTCGTTGTGACACGAGCGAGGAACACGTAGAGGTGGCGCGAACGGCTGACGACTACCTCTGGCTCAAGCTGTCCGCGATTAAGATTCGGCCCGGCGAAACCACTGACTTCTCCTACTCCGATCTGCAGAAAATGATCCTTGAAGAGTATGGTGAGAATAAAAACTTATTTTGCAGTCTAACATTCGTAAGCACCGTTTGGGAATGCCGGGATGAGCCCGCGTGCGGTGGAGTATTACGTGGTTATTAAGTTATTCTTTAGTCTGCACCCTGCACCTATGTAACTCTTGCAAATACTATCTCTCCTTATTGTACAAAAAGATGGTTGCTGTACGTAATACAGAGAATAGTGTAAAGAGGTTCGAAATTTCACTGATGCCGGTGAGTCGCCCATTGGCTCAATTGGTAGAGCGCTGGCACGCATAGCCAGAGGTTGCGGGTTCGAATCCCGGCATTGGTGAAATTTTTAGCCTCTAAATAGTTTTTTAAAGATGGTTGCTTTTCTTGAAAAAAGTTTCCGTCGAAACAACGTCATTGAGGGCCAAATCGCAAAATAATCCTGTTACTTTCTTTTATGTTTCGATAACTATTTATTTGTTGTTTAGCTATTTATAGCCTTCTATCATCGACGTTATTCAAGGTGGACTTGTCGAGTATGATCAATGTTGAGTTTGAATCTTAAACAGGTTGGTATTTTTCAGGTGAAACACATTATCACGCATACGAGAAGCCGTTGGTCTACTTCCAAGTATTAACATTGACTGGACAGTTCGAGCCTGCTATCGAGTTCTTGTCCAGAATACCCAGGTAAGCAGAGTATTACTGACTTAAAATATGATCCAAAAGTTTGTTTGGTTATGTGATTTTGAGCAATTGTGTTATTGCAGATATCAAGTTCATGGCGTCCACATGGCTCTTGCACTCCACGACGTCTACATGTTGGGCACTCCGAGAAATGTGCAAGCACCATTACGTAAGCAACTATCTTCTTACTGAGTGACGGATGCGGCAATTAGATTCTTGGCTACAGAGAGTAACAAAGAAATATACATGGCTACACTCGAAATACGTAACACTGTCTCTGGCTCAGTCTGGTAAAAAGCATCGTTTGTTTGTAGTGTCGGTGGACACCGAGGACCCTGCGCCGCTTCGCCGCCTCAACCTGGCCAGACTACTACTGCTCTACGTCAGAAAGTTCGAGCTCACAGACCCGTCAGACGCCCTCCATTATTACTTCTTCTTGAGGTAAGCTACTTTTTCCACAGTTAATACAATCTTTGTTAAAAATAAAGATCTCGCTATTTTGAGTTATCTACTGTTTGTCATCAATCAAAGTGCATCATAGCTGATTGATGTAGAAATCTTTTGGTTTGTTGCTATATGTAAATGTTGTGGTATTTGCACGTTATGACTTCTGTTACTAAACACTGTTTTCTTTTTTTTGCGAGAAAACCAAGAGCAAATTCAAATTTAGTTTTAAAAGACTTTTAATTTTTCTATGACCAAAGAATAAGTCTAATAGAGCTGCTAGTATAGTAGCCAGCACATTGATTTTTATGGATTACGGACGACTGCGACAAAGGTTGACTTGCCGTTGACGTGGTCTAGACAAAGTCAGAGTAAAACGAAAAGTAAAAGTAAAAACGATTTTGTTGCCACCAACAATACACTGGTTGAAAGAATAAGGTTAACATACATATTTTTTACAAAGTAATCTCAGCCAGTGTGCGAGTCCATTCTAATTCTTGGTCGGTGCACACTTGACAGCGGTCGCGGTTTTCATAAAGACGTTTTTTTGCACGCTGATGTTGCGTTACTTGTCTATTACCTGAAGGTTGTAAAGTACGTACTACTTTTTGTATATTTGATTACGACAACTTTTATCTGACTGCATCTTCTGATAAGATGCAGTCGTATGTTCACAGTAAAAGTTCACAGTATTGAAAATAATTTGAAAAATAAAATGCATTCACTAGTTCTTTTTTCGAATGAGACGCATATGAATGAACAGTTAATGTTGCCACAAAAATGAAATATTAAAATGCGGAACTACAAAGTTATCCGGATCTAATCCGGTTTACCTAATAAACAATGGTGTTTAGTTAAGAATGAAACACGCCAACGTGTCCCTGCATACGTAATTTACTGCAGTAATATTTATATAGGCCGTATACGTATGTAAGGACCGCCACCGCGGCTGCCACCGCGTTTGTGTGTTTCACCATTTTATTGTACATCTTTCATGGTACCTCTCCCCTAGAAATCTGAAGGACCCGAGCGGCAAAAACCTATTTATGTGCTGCTGCACGGACCTGGCATTGGAATCTCGGGACTACGAGCTTTTGTTTGGGCGAGTGGACGCGGGCTCCGGGCTGCGGGGGACGGGACTTCTCGACCAGTTCAGCAATCCGCACATCGACACGCAAGTCATCGCTCTGAACGTGGCCGAGCAGCTCGTGGCCAAGGGATTGTTCGAAGACGCCATCACAATGTTCGACGTGGCTGGGGTGAGTACTGGCGGTGTAGTGGTGAGGGGTAGCAGATTTGATTTATTGAACGCTGGTGGTGGTGTTTATTGAACGTACTACGTGACTTCCAGTCGGATTGTGAGAAATTTGTTTTTGTGTATACTGGTACCAGTTTCGCCACATTCCGGTTATGGTTAAATATCAGTAACACGAAAACGGCGCACAGGGATAAATTGTCGTTTTGGCTATATAGCTTAAGTATCTACTGCATAACGCGCACTCATCAGCTGGAAGAAAGTTTCGCGGCGCACGATTTATATTTACGTGCCCTCTGCAAACGTGACTCGCTGCGCGCAGCTAAGTTTCTGTTCCGTGATTCGATTATTACTCGCGGACTTCTAGAGGTGTATATTTTCTATATTATTTTAATTGTTTCTTTACTGGTTTCTAAGTTTTATGTTCGTTCTGCGAGAGCAAAGAGCAGCTTTAACACTCTTTCGCTTTTTCAGAATCTCGAGAAAGTCCTGGAGCTGTTTTGCGTGCTGCTAGCGCAAGTGGTGAACAGCGGCGGCGGCGCGGAGGGGCTGCGGCAGCGGCTCGGCGCGCTCGCCGACCACGTGACGCGCCGCCTACGCTCCGTCGACGCGTCATCGCTGCCCGCCGCCTTGGTCGAGGCTTACACCAAGCTCTGCCGCCTGATGACTTTCTTCGACCAGTTCCATAGCGATAATTACGAGGCCGCACTAGAGGTAAGTACTACGTCAGTGAGATACGTCTCGAATTGGTAGTATGGCACCGCCTCCGGCCTGTCGACGCGCCCAAGCTGCCAGCTGTTCGCCGATACTTATACCAAGCAGTGTCGCTTGATGACCTTCTTTGACCGATGCCAAAGTGACAATTACGAGCCCGGACTGGAGGAAAGCGGTATGTCTGAAGTGAATCCGTAGTATTGAGGAAAAAATGCGCCGTGTCAGCTCTTTGGACGCGTTTTTCCTGCCCGTTGCTTTGGTCGAAGCTTGTAAGAAGCTGTGCTGCTTGATGACCTTTTTGAGCAATTCCATAGTGATAAATAAATAAATATTCATGGACATATTACACAGATCTCGTTAGCCCTATACTAAGTACAACTAAATGACTTGTGTTATAGGTGCTAACTCGACGATAGATTTAATACAATAAATACATAGATAACATCCAAGACCCGAGACAAACTAGAAAAGTTCGTTTCCTAGTTTGACCCGGCCGGGGATCGAACCCGAGACCTTCCGTTTTACAGTCAGCGTGCTAAACCGCTGCGCCACCGAGGATAATTACGAGGTTGCGCTGGAGGTTCGTGTGTTGTGTTCAGCCCGCAAGTGAGTTTCAGAATATTATGGTCGTGCGGTCTCCGGTTCGTTGACGCGTCGACGTCGGCCTTATACGAAGTTACTTTCTGACCTTCTGTGACTAGGTCTACAGCTAAAATACGTTGAAGGAGGCTACTTACTTTCAGTGTGACGCAGTCTTTGTGTAAACAATTTGACCCTTCCGGCTTTGCGGCTTGGTGACATTCCATATCAATTACGCGGCTGCGTTAAAGGTTACTGCGCTGTGTCTAGTTCAAAAACCTCTAACGATATCTAACCAGTGTTTCGCTTCGTCTCCGTTCCGCTTACACGCAACTGTGCCGCGTTAACCTTCAATCAGTTCCATAGTGGGAATAATGGCGCAGTCGAAGGTTAGTAGGGCACGCCAATCGCATTTCAGTCTAGATGCAGGTCTTGAGCTAATTGTTTCTTGTAGCCTTTGTCGAAACATAAAGCGAGTAACTTTGCTAGCCCTTACATGAAGATTCTAACGAGCTGGCTAGCAAAAGATAGATTTAGTTCGAGAGACATCTTGCGCAATTATGATTCGTTCACTCCAAGCATAGATCTAAATCTTAGCGTCAACATCCTATAATACATGTCCTATTGTGGAGCACAGGCATTTTCTCAGAGAGAGAGATAGAGAGAGAGAGAGAGAGAGAGAGAGAGAGGGATAGTATGGTTTCATCACGATTTTTCTTTCCCAGTCAACTTCTTCAATATAAATAACTCAGAAAAAAAAGTAATAATTAATAACATTCTCACAATCACTTGTTGTGGTTCCTAAATAGCATCGGAAACCCGATATTGCAATCAGATAAACATAGAACAAACAAACATAGAAATACACCCCGACTGAGGTACAAAAAGTACGTCGGTCGACAGTAGGAATCGATCTCAAGAGAAACTGCTCCCCTTAGAAAGAGTTGCTCCCCCGCCAAACGCCGAGGGAATGCGAGCTAGCGCCGCTATCGGCCGGCGAGCTGGACAACCTTACATTAATCAACTTAAAGCAACGAGTAATGTTCCTCCCTCGCCCTGTACCTTGTACCCGGACCTAACCTGGCCGAAAACGTTGCTACCTCGTCAGACGCTGTGGCAATGCGAGCTGGACGAACCTTACATTTGTCAACTTAAAGGAACGAGTAATATTATTCAGCCATAGGTCTAAGTTAATGTTTCTCCCTGAGTTTATGTAAGTTTATTATTGTATTTCACCTTTTTTTTCCTGTACTACCCTTTGCCAGTCTCTTCAATACCAGAGGTTTGCTGGAAGACAAGGTTTCTTGCATTAAGCACGCCCTTGTAAATGAAATGAAAAGATTTTATTCAAATTAGCGCAGAAACTGCGGCTTAATGAACTTTACAATTCAAACTATATAGGTGTCCATTTCAAAATCTAGATAATTTTGGAGAAAAATTGGACAAAAAAACACCAAACTTAGTCTTTTCAAAGTCCTTAATTAACAGAGTTTACATAATTATTTTAAAACAGAGAACGCATGCAACGTACTGGCTTTAATTCCAGACATCATTGTGATCTAAATAATCCTTTATCTTATTATTATTATTAATACTTTATTGCACCATAAAATTGTACAATGCGGCGAACTTATATCTTATAGTAGCATTGTACATTTGCAATAAAGAATTAAAATCTCCCTCGCACTGCACCGTGTGCCCGGACCTAACCTAGTCTAATCGCTCCGGCCAGACGCTGCGGCAATGCGAGCTGGTGCCGTTATCGGCAGGCGAGCTGGACGCGCGAGTGGCGGGCGCGAGGGCGGCGCGCGGCGAGCTGCTGCGGACGCTACCGGCCGTGCTGCGAGCAGTCTGTACCATCCTGCTGGCGCAGCGGCAGCGGCTGCGTGCCGCGCCCGCCGCACAGGCCAGGCAGCCCCACATCAACCAGAAGGTCCGTTACGGCGGTCAATGATGTCACGTCTCACATGCACATGTCAGACGTGAAATCGATAGCAATAGGAGAGCTAACAAATAAGTCGAAGTGTCACTCCAATGACTGACTCGTCATTGGCAGAAATAGTCGTCCAAATTAGGACCAATTTGAGTTGCCATTGCCTAAATAAAAAAAAAACGACATTTTTAAGGGTGCGTGCGGACTCGCTGTCACACTATTTTGTCACGCTAGTGTGACACAGTGATTGTTATCAAATGTGTATACTTTTTATAAATGTGGTCTGAGGGTTTGATAATTAGTGAAATGAAGATAATTATCAAAAGTATTTTTTTACAATCAATAATAATGTTACATTGTGAGAGTGATACGGCATACGCATAAGAGAAGTAAAAGCAGCTTTAAGGCTGTTAAGTCCATCATTCAATCCCGTTAGCACATTCTGATATTGTTAATTAAAGACTGATAGAAGAGGATACTTTTGATGAATGTTGTCTGAAGCTTTGCTTGATAATGAATTTGCAAAATTGCTAACTTAATAAAATTATATAAACTCTGCGTAAGTGGTCTGGGGTGGCCCGGGAACGAAAACTCTGAGCGAAATTGGGGGCCTTTGGCCCAGCAGTAGGACACAAACGTAGAGGCTTCGTTAAAAATACACATGTTATTTCGAAAAATATACGGCCATTGCAATACGGCCCGGTGGCAGCCGCTTACGTTTTACATAGTACATTGACATTCAGAAAGCAGAGTGTAAATTCTTTACGTTGAAATTAATTGACTTATAAATATGAGCTAAAACGACCCGTGCAATGTGCAGTATGCAGTTGTGCACCGTACTGCTTCCACAGCGACAGCGACTACGAGCCAAGTCTGCCGTGCAACCCTAGGCTAATTAGGAGGATAGCTCACCTAACATAACGGACCGGCCACAAGCCGTGAGGCTTTTGGTAACGACAGAAACTTTTCGTTTGTATACTACAATAGCGTATCCAAGGAAAAGGAGTTCGCTGATAGTCGTCCAGGAAGCGTCAGACGTGTAGGGGCCCGGTGATCGGGTATATACGTCGTTCGGGGAGGGTCCTTTCCTTGTATAAACTTAATGCTTTAAGCAATCTGATCTCTATGTTACATCTACCCTTTGTTGATAGATATACTTGTTTTTCTCGTACGAATTTGGAATTGATCTAGGTGCTCCTTGGTAATGTTTGGGTGTTTGTTGCAGCAAGTGGAATGGCTGCGCGAGCAAGCGGAGGTACTCAACACGTTCGCGGGTAACATCGCGTACAGAATGCCTGGCGATACGTATAGTCAGTTGGCGCAGATGCAGATCCTGATGCACTAGAATACGGCTCTTATGTTGCTAATAATAAGGTAGGAAATAAAATATTTTTTAATTTTAACTTCATTTGTATTATTTTAAATACGCAAATTTCGATTTACAGTGGTAAATAAGCAATAAGTATATTTTACATTGCAACAACCAACATATTGTAATGTATAGTTTTTGTATATATTATTTCACGTTATTAAACATTTAGATAGGTTTAAAAACCTATTTAGAGGCTAAAAATTTCACCCATGCCGGGATTCGAAAAAAATTTTTAGCCTCTAAATAGGTTTTTAAATTTGTTCCTTAGCACGGGTTAGTGCATTAAAAATAAAAATAGTGTAATTTAGATAGGTACTTATAAAGTAGGTGTATCACAATAAATAGGTAGGTACCTAAAGTACCTTAAATTCCATGCATAAATAAAAGATTATTCATTCGTTAAAATTCATTCGTACATTCATTACATTAGATCTAAAACTTTATCGCAATAATCAAAGGAACATTGTGTAAAATATATACATTAACGCAACATCGTAACAACGGTTAATTCTACATAATCTATTCACACGTTCGATCGATATCAACCCTTTTATGTCCCTACTCCTGGGGAACGGGTCTCTTCCTGCATCGCAGGAAACGACATGAAAACTTAATTGGTCCATTGTAATAAAATATTATAATTTCTACTAACAAAGTATTGTCAATCCTTCACGCAGCTACAATTAGTCTAAAGAAGCACAGTGTTTTTGATGAGCATTTCACAATCACACTTTGCTAAAAAAAGAAATCATTCAACATCTTATCGCTTGCATCATATCATTCAATATTATAATCACTGGTATAATTTAGTTGCACAACAATATTGGTCTACGGACATCACAACAATATTGGTCTACATACATCAAAACATCAATGACTTATCTATCTGAGAGGACCATCCTTTACTTTTTCAATACTTCGTTAGCGCAGTCCTTTATTTCCTCCCACGAGATTTGAATATCGCTGTCTTCAGTATAACGCGAGCAAATTGCCAATCGTAAGAAGTAAACATCATCTATCTTGGAAGGAACCAGATGTATTTTACCACGAGCGTTGATGAGTTTAAGGAGTTCCTCATTGATTTCATTGTTGCCCTTTAACCTGAAGCAGACCAGGCCCATTGTGACTTCTTCATAGAGTTCAAACCTCTCATCTGATGTGCAAAGCTTCTCATACAAATGCGCTAGAGCAATTTGCTTCCTGATGTGTTTTTGGATGTTTTCTACGCCATACAGTCGCAGCACAAACCAGAGCTTCAGGGATCTGAAACGGCGGCCAAGAGGGATCTGCCAGTGACGGTAGTCGGGCGCGGAACCTTGGTGGTCGTGTTTCAAGTATAGAGGGTCCACGTTGAATGCGTCGACGATCCAACGAGGTTGTTTCAGCCACATGGCGGAGCAGTCGAAATTGACCAACATCCACTTATGGGGGTTGAAGTTGAAAGAGTCTGCTTTGTCGACTCCATTCATGAGGTAGCGGTACTCCGGGCAAACGAAGGCCGAGCCAGCGTAAGCCGCGTCCACGTGCAGCCAGATGTCCTTGGACTGGCACACGTCGCCGATCTCGTCCAGGTTGTCGAAGGCGCAAGATGAGGTTGTTCCCAGAGTTGCTACCACCTAGTAACAGAAACATAAACATATAACAGGAACAGAAACTAGTAACAGAAACAGATGAGAATTTTCTTCAGATTAGTTAATACTTTTTTAGGCAAAGTTGTCCACTTACGTAGAAAGGAATGAGTCCGTTCTTCAAATCTTCTTCTATGGCGTCGCGCAGAGTATCACCCCGGAGACTCCTCTTTGAGTCCGGCTTCAGCGTTCGGAGCTGGACCCCTCCTAACAGGCCAGCGCGCTCGACGGAAGAATGGGCTTGCTCTGTTATTTAAAAACCAAATTATGTTTAGGGTTTCATTCAAATTAATTTGACTACGTTTTTTTTATTGAAACTTACTGTTGCAATAGCCAACAAGTTTTGAGATGATCTCGGTATCGGACCACTCCGGGTGTTGTTCCCTGACGCGGTGCAAGGTGCGCGATTTTGCCCCAAGTAAAGCCACCAGCGTAGCCTCACTGGCGGTTCCCTGGATGACTCCGCCGGCTTCGCCCCCGGACTTGGCCAGGAAGCTGTCGGGCAGGCCCAACATTTGGCCCAGCCAGTCCAACATCACGACCTCCAACTCGGTGCAGGCGGGACTCGCGATCTGAAGACAAATAAGGTTATCTTATATTTGTGTTACTATTATACCGAGTATTTGATGCACAGGCGAGTGTGAATAAGGATGCCACTGGACGCTGTATAAATCAACTCATTACGTAGATGCCAAGCCCGAAGTTGTTATACCGAATGTTAATGAACTAAAATTTTTACAGTCTGTTAGGTTTTAGAATGTACCTCGGCTACTATCGAATCTGATATATTCGTGTAAATATCGGAACTAATATGACACTTAACTCTACATAACTTATAGTATTTTCTAAGGTTAACACGAGCACTAATGTACCTCGGCTACTATCGAATCGGATAGAATCGGATATATTCGTGTAATAGAAATATCGGAACTAATATGACACTTAACTTTACGTAACTTATAGTATTTTCTAAGGTTAACACGAGCACTATAGACATAATTAAAACTGTCTTTATACGAATTTATGCTCGTTTACTACATTTTTACAATTTGAGACCACGGCACCTGAAAAAGTGCCGAAACGTCGGAAAAATTGTAAAAATGTACTATACGAGCGTAAATCCGTATAAAAACAGTTTTAATTTACATAACTTTTCATATTTAAAAACCTATTTGGAGGCTAAAAATTTCACCCATGCCGGGATTCGGACCCGCAACCTCTGGCTATCCGTACCAGCGCTCTACCAATTGAGCCAATGGGCGACTCACGGCATCAGTGAAATTTCGAACCTCTTTACAATATTCTCTGTATTCTTGTATTAGTCGCCCATTGGCTCAATTGGTAGAGCGCTGGTACGGATAGCCAGAGGTTGCGGGTTCGAATCCCGGCATGGGTGAAATTTTTAGCCTCCAAATAGGTTTTTAAATTTGTTCCTTAGCACGGGTTAGTGCATTAAAAATAAAAAATAGTGTAATCATGTGGGTACAGTGATATCGTTCCGATGTTAAACCTAACTGCAAAGTAGGTAGTCGGGGCTGTAAGTAATGCAATTTGCTTAAGTCAGATGTCGCTGCCTGTACGTAATACAGAGAATATTGTAAAGAGGTTCGAAATTTCACTGATGCCGTGAGTCGCCCATTGGCTCAATTGGTAGAGCGCTGGTACGGATAGCCAGAGGTTGCGGGTTCGAATCCCGGCATGGGTGAAATTTTTAGCCTCCAAATAGGTTTTTAAATTTGTTCCTTAGCACGGGTTAGTGCATTAAAAATAAAAAATAGTGTAATAACTTTTCATAATAGTGAAGAAAAGTTTTATACAGAGCAGGAAGTAGTATTACACTCGTGTGCTTTTGGCGAAAACCGAATCCTACTCTAGAGCCCGAAGCCCGAAACATATTTCCAAAGAAAGGCTTAGGACATATTCAAGTTCATATTCACACAATTTTAATGCATTTCTTCTCTAGGAACGTTACAGTAATTTTGAAACATTCTTTTAGAAAACGAATTACTAACTTCAACGCGCAACGTATTCATCGGTATCTTTAATAAGCGCGTCTCAAGCTCGCTGTTAAACTAATAGTAGCTCTCGGGTCGGACGTACAATCTTTTAACACCCGGTATATTCGTGAATTTGACTCTAAAGGCAATTAATAAAGTAAACTAACAAGCGTTGACATAACACATGATAGTGGTTTTCCTTGTCCAAGCTACATGTCAATGTTATGTCGTGAACGAAAGGCAATGACATTGGCATTGGACTCGATCATACCTAGAAACCTGTACATGTAGTCACGTTTAAACAGAAAGTTTTACTTGGCGCTTTTGTTTTACACCTAGTTTCTTATTAATGTTCTTATGGGCGAGAAATATTAGTACAGTAGCAAGAACGTTTTACCCATCCTTGTACAGTAGGTATGTTTTAAGCTTCCTGCGCTCTTGTTCTAGGTATTACTTAGCATCTTTGGCGTATCTAGGGTTATTTTCTAGGAGTTTGGCCCTGAACGCATATATGCAGTAACTCATTCTTCGGCGGCCCCTGAAGATTCTGAGAAGGGCAAGACCCACCTGGCTCCTCCCTATCTACCTCAATCCGTAGGACACAAAACACTTCTCGAAAGTTCTTACCCACGTGAAGCCAATACAGGCGATGGCACCACTCAGCATGTCAGCGACGATGGCCGGGTACGAGTTGGCGGTGGGGAAGTACGCGTGGAAACGCGGCGAGTGCCAGTGCGTGACGCCAGACATGATGACGCGCTCCAGATCGGCCATCACGGCCGTCCAGTGCTCGGGCTGCTGAGGAGCCTGCTCTGGTACCAACGGCCGCAGGTACCCCGGCTGCACTGATGGGACTACTTGTCTGGAATTGCGTAGTGATTGTTTGAGCTTCGGACGAGCGCTGTTATTTAAGGCGTTTCGTGGCGCAACTAGGGCCACCAATGGAAGAAAATTATAACTTGTTAAGATTTCTCATGTTCACTTTTAAATAAAAACGTATTAGTTAGTTAGACCTGAGATTTCCGCACTTAGCCTCATGGTTGGGCCATTGTACGTAGTGAAGCTGTCATTTTACTCCAGCCAGCCTATCTCTTTCCAGAAAGCCAGCAGTGCTCCGATGTCACTGCGGGCTTCCTGAAGGGACCCCGGCTTCCCAATGATGGCGGTCCGTTGCTTTTCCACGCCTTAACAGTGAATGGTCACGTGGGCGGGTGTTTCCTCTTCTTTGAGGCATCCCCGGCAAAGCGGGCTGTCGGTTAGACCCATGTTGTAGAGATGTCTGTTCAGTGAGCAGTGGCCTGTTACTTAATATAACACGTATTAATTTTGAAAAACGTATTATAACACGTATTAACACGTAATAAGTAATTATTCTTTTTCCATTGGTTCCATGTTGTAGAGATGTCTGTTCAGTGAGCAGTGGCCTGTTACTTAATATAACACGTATTAATTTTGAAAAACGTATTATAACACGTATTAACACGTAATAAGTAATGATTCTTTTTCCATTGGTGGCGCTAGTTAGCACCCCGAAGCACCTTAATGGGGAACCAACAGCTTATACGAATGCCTCTCGTATAATTTACAAAATTGAGATGAATAGATTCAAAGCCAATAACAGGTTTTCAATAGTAATCAGATTTTATGTTTGAAAATTATCATAATGGAATTACCATATTTATAAAAATTTTATGTTATAAGTTACCTACATATAGTCCGTAAAGCCTTCACTAAGTGGATTCTTTTGGTTTCGCCTATTAAGACAGTTCGTCTTAGATGCATATTTTGACACTCCGGAGTGGACGTAATAGATCAGATAATCCACCTGCTGGAAAGTTACAGAATAGGGGATGTATTTTTCAATGCCGTGTAAGCGTAGCGTAACGCTATCTTGTCCGGAGCTTATTTCACAGGGATGCGTTTGGCAGCGTATTGGAGAATTGCTGATTTCTCAGTATAATAAATGTTTTCTATATGGTCGATAGCCACCACCCAGACTAAGCTCAAGTTGAGCTGGTAAGACAAGTCTCCGCTTAAAAACGATGCTAGTTTTAAACGCTGTAAAATTAATTTGCAGATTCGCGGATGCCTATCTTTTTCTTTTTAAGTTTATTCTTTTAATGCTTTGTCGATATGAGCTGTTATGCTTACCTGTCTCTAATGTTCTCTAGATAATCCGAGATGAAGTCCACCATGGACTTGGCGAAGTCCGAGAAATCCTTGCTCTCCATCGTTTCTGCGGAAAGAAGTCATGAGGTTTGTTATTGTTAAGGCAACACGCCGCAATCATGTCGACTATTTACAAATACTCGTCACAGAGCAAATTAAAACAACAGTACCTAAATCTGCAAGCAGTCATCAAGCAACAGTAACTAAACTACGAAAATTAACCACGGATTAAGTGTTTTACCACTATAGTAAAAAAATATAAGCATGCACCAGTCATACTCATAAACTATGCAAAAAAAATTGACCGCTTAAAAAAATTACGTAGTCGTACGACAATAGCTTGGTAGGTAATCCGGCACGTGGTTAAATTAAAGTAGACCAACCATAGTTGCATTTGAGGTCCTGCTGCGACATGGCCAGACCTTGAATCATGTTGAGAATTTACTGATTACGAAATAGTACAATCAACGTCAGTTGGTACCTTACCGGTATATAGTATTCGCATGGTTTACTTACGACCGTGCTAGAGACCTACAAAGTAGCGATATCTCTGGTTGTACCAAAGATCGTCTTCAAGTATTTTTTAGTCGTAAAGTAAACATACAAGTACATTCCTAAACATAACGTGGTATTTTTATCAGGCATACGTTTAATACTTAATATGTTTAAGTGAACACTTATTCCATTGCCTCAATCAGACAAAAATATACCTGAGAGTTTTAAAGTGAAAAAATATCATATAGATTAATATTAGGTATGTAATGTAGTCTAGTCCTACAGCTATGAGAAATAATAATTGTCTTAGTTATGAGAAAATAGTAGATAGATAGAGAATACATTATTATAGAGATAGAGAATGTAGGATTTGGGACCCAAACTCTACACATTATGTTGTACAGTCGACAGCAATTCGATGTTTGTTGCAAATTCGCCCGTGATGCGACAGAGTAGAGAGCACGAATGTAATTCATTGTGCTGCTGACTGTACTAACTGCGTTTGTCTTGCCCGTCGCACGTTCAATGCCGAGAGAACGGCGGCTGCGCTTGCGCAACATTCGGCGCCGAAGCGGCTGCGGGCAAGTGGTGCGAGGTTAGCCGTAGACCTTAACGCTGTCCGGCCGATCGCCATAGCAGAAATACTCAAATAAGTATAGTGCCTAATAAAATTAGTGAAATAACGATGAACAAACCAACATCAGAAAAGAGTAACTATCTAAAAAAACACTTTCACTCCTCCGCAGAATGCCCATATAAAAACGTCACTAGCTAGTACTACATATAACATAACATTTACATACAGGCACATACATTGCTTCTGGCCCCACACTAGGATACCCTGTGTCGTGGGAACCAGAAACAACGACATCACAAACATGTAAACATCCAAGACCTGGGGTTTTTTTCCCAGCCGAGGATCGAACCCGGGACCTCTTGCATGGTAGGCAGATACGCTACCGCTGCGCCACAGAGGCCGTCATCAAGAATGGTATAAACATATGTATGTTTATACCACTCTTTACTGGAAGATGCATGGCAATCACCATAACACCACAACGCATCCTATAAATACTAAAAACAACGGAGAAAAAAATCTCCTCCACGACCTCAAGCCCATTAATATAAAATATACACATCCGACTGCTACTGAAGGAGCCCTGCTCCCGAATACTCTATATAAGAAAAAGTAAGAAATGTTCCAACCCTCATCCCCCAAAACATCAGTATGACCTAAGGATTCTAACCATACCACAGACATTCAAGCTCTAGGAACAGCGAATCCTAAAGTGTGCGATTATTAAGTGGGTCACTGGAGTAGCGTAAAACACATGTGTCACTGAATTGTTGGATTATTACAGTATCAGTAAATAAATCCCTAATAATTTAAAACAAATATATATTACGAATGTGAGTGGAAGGTCTGGTAAGGGACGTCCTAGGCGGACATATATACATCGACCAAATAGGCGATGTATTAGCAAAAGGAAAGATAGAAAGTATCCGGTACCGGCGTGCGTGCATGCAACGACTTATGAACGTTGATGAAGCGAAGGTGATCTGTCACGATCGTGGCAAGTGGCAGTTCCTGGTCTCTGCCTACCCCTCTGGGATACAGGCGTGAGGTTATGTATGTATGTAAATAAGTCCCTCTACGTCAAAGATAATAATTATGGATTCAATGCGACAGGAACAATACCTTCAGCTTGAAATAAAGTCAAATGTTGTATTTGTTTTTTTTACACTGGGTTCCGTAAAATATTAGAGTATTGTATTGTTAGTGATCCACAGCCTTAAAAGTAGGAGCCACTGCTCTTGAGAGCGCCGTAGCTCCTCCACCTTAGCTCTCTTACTGTGCCAGCGATAAAGAAAACATAAATAATTCAAAAGGAGGGCCATTCAATCTCCCACACACTTAACACCTCACTGATTTATAAGCGGGTCTTCAGTTTTAGATCTACAGGAATAAAATACCCCCACTGAAATGCGTTCCTGTAACTGTGTCTACTGGGAATATATCTAGGTATAATGTCTAGTACGACTGTGCGTAGTCAACATAATTTCTTGTTATCTCGTCTCTTTCCTTGATAAAAATTAAGTACATTATTTAAAGCATAAAGCCAAAGAACTCATTAGTCAATATTCCTAAGTAAAACAATAACTGACACATCCGATGCAATTGTGTTACATATTGTTTACAACAAAAAATGGACGGTGAGTTTTGCCACCTCCGATAAGAAATTAAATTCTCCTTAAATCTAAAGGCTTTTCGATTTTTAATGGTTTTGTAATGATTTGACATAAACGGATCGCGACTAAACCATTTAAGATTCGCTGATGACCTGGTCTGTTGGAGGAGAACCCAAGACTACTGGAATACATGATACAAACGCTAGCAGACAAAAGCCAAGATGTGGGTTTGGAAATTAACTCAAGCGAAACAAAAATGATGACGAACGCAACAGCTGTAGATATAATTGTCAATGGACAAAAACTTGAATATGTTAAGGAATATGTATATCTAGGTCCGATCATATCTCCAAGCGACCAAATGTCCAAAGAAATAGATAAAAGAATCGCTACGGGGTGGAAAAAATATTGGGCTTTGAAAGAAATAATGAAAAGCAAGGAACTCGGCATAAAGATAAAGAAAAAAACCTTTGATACATGCATTCTTCCCTGCATCACATATGGATGCGAAACTTGGGCTTTGACAATAAATCAAAGAGAAAAAATTGCAAAATGCCAACGAGCCATGGAAAGGAGCCTACTGGGGTTGAAGCTAAAAGATAGAGTCAGCAATATAGATATCAGACGCAAAACCAAACTAACAGACATCCTAACACATATTGACCAACTAAAATGGAGATGGACAGGGCATATGCTCCGCTGCAAGCATTAAAAATGGAGCAAGCAGGTAACAGTCTGGTATCCAAGAGATGGGTCAAGGAGCAGGGGCCGCCAAGTGACAAGATGGGAAGATGATCTGAAACTGACTCTAGGTCCGCTTTGGCTAAGAATTGCAACAGACAGGAAACAGTGGAAGACGTTGGAGGAGCCCTATGCCGTAAGGCACACCGAACTTAGAGATTTAATGTGATTAGTGTACTGGAACTATTTGTAGAAAGGAAATTGTAAAAATTCGGAATAAAAGGCTTTATTATTATTATTATTATAATGATTTGATCAAATATGCCATATGTTAATAATAAATAAATCTTCTTCTTCAGGCTATATTAGTCCACTGCTGGACATAGCCCTCCCCTAATGAGCGCCATAGCGCAAGGTGGTGCCATCATTGGGGGTAATGCCCATAATCCCCACGCTGGGCATGCGGGTTGGGGATCGCAGTTTGGTGGAATTGTACTGCAGGGGGCGCTGCCGCCCACCCCCCGGTCTCTGTCGTCCCTTAGTCACCTTTTACGACACCCGCGGGAAGAATTTGGGTTGGTGCTATTCTCTAGGCCGACACCACACAGCAAATAAATAAATGATAATAGTAAATTAAAAAAATATTATAGATTGTGCGGATAGTGTTGTGTGGAATCTATTACTATTTATTATTATATTGATACCTACTAAAAATGTAAAGCGCTCGTGGCCTAGTGAAACCGAGTGATTGGAATCAATCACTAAGGTTAACAAGAACAGCCTCGGTCAGTAGCTGGATGGTTGACCATCCCGTGACTACCGCTGGTGGGATTTTTTCCGAGCGCTTACGTGCTTCGCTAGGCACGTCAAGCCGTTTGTGGCGGCTGTCATGTAACGGGAGGCTTCTGACATGGTTAAGCCATGTCAGAAGCCTTATGGGCGGCTTGATAACATCTGACAGCAAGGCCCGCCACTGTCTTACTATCCTCCACCAATCCGGACTTGGCCCCCGTGGTTGAGTTTGGGCCAACCTTCCTGCGATGCAGGAAAAGACCCGTACCCAGCAGTGGGGACATAGAAAGCTTGGATACCAATAAAAATATATATAAATAGCTTGAATTTAATGAATTATGTACCTACACTCGTAGTTTAAGTGTACCTAATTTGAGCCGGAGTAAAAGCGCTTCGACATCGAAGGCCAGTTTGGCAAGAAAATTGTATCAGTACTTATTGCTTATTGAGTTTTTTTCTTTATATTAGCTTAACTCTTCGTATGCTTTGTCACGGATCCGGGCGCCATCCCTCGAATGCTTTGTCACAGATCCGTGCTCAATAAACTTTGATCACTTTTAGACAATTTTATTTATTATCCCGTTGGTTTTAAGGTTTAAAATCATTTGTAAGTTATTATGAATGAACCAATGTACCATAGACATCATACACTTATTTGGAAAACACAACACAATAATCGTTTGTTTCTTTCTAGTTTCTTCAAAGTGAAAATGGCTGCCTTGTTTATCTCATAAGCAGTTTTCAAATTAGATTTTCTGAATAATTTCCTTTGATAGTGCTAATAACTTTTATATTAGTGGATTGTTTTACTATTAACCTAGCTTAGAAAATAAAAATAACCAGGTTTTATGTGAAAATTTATTGAATTTTTCTCGTTTCTCTCGATGGGAGAATTTTCATATTGAATGCTGATTTATAGAGCTACAAAAAATAAATAAAATCGCTACCAGAAATACTAAATACAGTGAAACATTTATTATTTACCTGACATCCAAAAACATTTGCAATTAAGTAGGTCATGTATCAAAGAAATTTTCGAATAATTTTAGTATAATAAGAACCTATCTAACTCTCTCTCTACTGATTGAAAAATGGCGGCATACTAGCAACTTCTATAGCGCCACCTGGCAGCATACGAAAGGTTAAAATTTATTGAAAGCGTAATTAAATTCACGCCATATTGCGTTACTAGAAATATCTTATTTACAATTCTAAGCCGTTTTGTTCACTACTTACCTAATATTTACCGTTGATTCACTTCTCTGAATAAAATCCTCTTTATCCGCAATTGTGGCCTGAATTGTAGAATTCCGTGATAGAATGCTTGGTAAATACAAGGATTCAACCGTCAATGTCGAATCGTTCAGACATTCTAAGCACAATTTAATTAAATAGTAAAACAATATACTAACAATACTTATACATTTTTTGCCATGTATAAAAATGTGAATACAAAATAAAATAGTTACAATAAATGTCACATTTTATTAAAAAAACAAAACATGCACAGTACGATATCCAATAAATTTTCGTCAAGAACACAGAACACATAAAATAATAATAATTTAAGCACACAAAAAAACCCAACTGATCAAGCCACTCCGGAAAATATCTGAACCAAAGATCCTAACACTGCCGTTAAGCCCACGATCCCTCAAGCGGCGACCCAGCTCCCTAACAAGGATCTTGGTCTGAGTCCCCCAAACCCCCATTGTCTCTACAGCAAATGGAACAATAGTAGATTATGCATTAAGGGAATAAAACCATGTATTACGTCATGGGCGGTATATTGAACCCTGAGCGGAGCGAAGGACTCCGAGTTAACTCCCGAGCGCAGCGAGGGAGTTAAATTTTAACTCCTGAGCGAAGCGAGGGAGTTATGTAGAGTCCTGAGTGAAGCCAGGGGTTCATACCGCCCGAGACTAAGACATGTTTTATTCCAGAGGTGAATACTCTACTTTTCACACCATCTGGGAGACAATAAAAAGACAGGGCTGCATAAGTTGAAAAATATTTATTAATATAAAGTCCACACTCTTTTACGGCTTAGCAACTTAAATTGAATATAACTTTTAAATTCGTATTTGCAATTCGCGCCTTTTTTTCTTTTTTTTATTGGTGTTTCGCGCGGTCACACGACACAGTAGTTCAGAAAAAAAAGAAAAAAGGGGTGAGTTTCGAACAACAATTCGAATTTCGAATTGCAATGCGGGGCTTCTTCATAGTTTTCATGCGAATTTTGACATTCTAAATTCAAATCACTTTATTCCCTAGGGAAATTCTCGTAGAGGGAGTAAAACACTCTATCTACGGAAATTCTTCATTATTATTGCCCTCGAGAGACAAGGCTATGCTTTACGATGATATTTGACGGTACGTAATAAGAAGGCATTGTCGAGCAGGAGGTGTGAAAATATATATAATTATCCATAAGGGCACCATATTTTTGACACTTGAGCGTAGCTGCCGATTCCGCAGCGGCACCGGGTATAAGAGTAGTAGCAGTGGTTACATTTTCTTTGTAGCGGACAAGTGCCATATATTAGATATTGCACAACAAATTAATGTAGTAACATTGTTCATGTAAATGTGTAAAGTAAGGCGTCAATAAACTATTTCAGGATTTTGTACCCGGCGCCAATAAGATCATATTGTTGTGCTTACGACGTATGTCTGTCTGTTTGTTTGACTGAATTGCCTCTATATGACGCGCACCAAATCCTGAGCAGCGATTCTAATCGTCTTATTAGATTGATATTTGACAGTTAGAAGATCGGAATCGCATATTTTGCCGACAATCGCAGAATTAGGTGCGCATAATTGAACCGTAGTACGTTAACATTTTCACATATTGTGAGTTATTGCGACAGATCTTGGCCCGTATACGAGGAAGTGTTGCGGGTGTTGAATTAATCGGGATTAAACACAAAATAACATTGGTATATTATATGTGGTCAGAAGGAAAATATTGTGAGGAAACATGAGCATCTGAAGTACGAACGAAATACGGACATACCTCAGCGTTTAAAATTGCCAACGTGATGGGCACTTAAGCCCATACCTACTCTCTGCTCTACAGTAGGACGTATGTTGGTTGCTTTATATGAAGTACGGAAAGATAGGTGTGCGGGTCCGGCCGGTTTTGAAGTAATGTGTCTGGGGATTCCCTTGCGCATACGACGACTCTCATCACAAATACGCTAGGAGCATTATGTATGACAGCGTCATTTCCCCAACCGGTTTATCTGAGAGCAGTTTAGTTGTGGAAAATCCGATTGGTAAATCACAAAATGTTATTTTCCTGTCCATGATAGTCTGCACATCAACCTTTATACGCGCTGTAGCCAGTGACGTTTCGGGTAATTTTGCAACAAAAGTATAGGTTTGACAAAAGTATAGATTATTATGAAGTATTGACCACTTTTGCGGGATCAGCTGGTAAGCTGACACCATAAAGAAGTTACTTAGACTACGACTTATTCTATACATAACAATATTCATAAAAATCGCTGATGCCGTTTCGGAGGAGTTCGATAACAAACACTGTGACGCGAGATTTTTATAAATAGATACCTATATTAGGTTAAGAAAGATCTGTAATTTGCATTTTCATGTACAATAAACCATCTCTATCTATCTACACCAAGAACGTTTCCTTGATCTACACCTCCCAAAATTGTGTTTTATTGGACTGTAGAAAAAAGTTTGATGAAATACAGAATAAACCGGATAAAAGATAATTTGCAAGTAGATAAAAGCTGTTAGGTGTTTCGTCAAATTATGGTGAAGTAGCAATGAAAATCTAACAGAAATCCAGAGTGGGTGAAGTAATTTTAAATGGTGATTTTAAAGTGGTAGGACAAAATGATAGAAATATCAATAATGGTGTAAACAGGTTAATACGGTTACAAGTGTAAAGGTGGACCTGCTGTGGACTGTACCTGCATGACTGGTATATGGTATATTTACGTATTTTGTTGGAACTGTATACACGGGAGAAATCCGGGGCGTAACTTAATCAAGCTACAACTGGAAAGCTAGATAGGTACTGAATTTTCGCCGGATTAATTAGATTTTGCGATAGGGTGTTGCTAAAAGGCCTAGGGTTATATTACTCTTTAATACCATCGATTTATATTTGTAAATTAAATGTCGATGATCGATACAAACAACATTTACGGTTAGATAAAATCAAAAATTAGAAGAAATAAAACTTAAAAACTAAGAATTGGTATGAAAAGGCGCACTGCTGCTCCTGCTCATTTGAATACTAAATGTTGATACTTGGTTTAAGAAATGTATGAGCCAGCTAGTATTTTTTCGTGATCAGAGATAACAGATGAGCTTACATTAAAAGTAGTTTGACCCATGAGTAGAACTCGGGCCTAGTAGAACTTAAGGGGGTTATACTTAGATTCTACTAGGCTAGAATTTCATTGAAAAAACTACATTCGTAGTTTATAATGCGAATTCGAGAGTGTACCTACTTGTTAATCTGTGGATTAAACCATAAATTGTAGTTTTATAAAATAGGCCGAAGTCATCTCTGCAATAATACGAGTACATACAATATATTGAAATATAAATACTTAAGAAAACAGGATTTCCCGATGATTTTCGGTACCTATTACCGCATTCGGCTAGGGACACAAATTGTCTATTAATTATGAGAAAACCATATATTTTCCTCATGCAACTTAGTGCGAACAATGACCGCTGATTCACACAAGCGTCCTGTACTGTGTACAATGTACTGTACGTGGGGCTTTACCTTTTTATTGCTCGGATTTTACTTCACTATTCGTAATCATATTGGGTTCGCCACAAGAAGCGTGCAATAAGGAATTAAGTTCAAGGCAGACACCCTGTATAATTGGTTGATCATTCATTGTCAACCGAGGTATATCGCTCCATTGAAAGTGTTCGACCTTAAACTCCTGCCACAGCGAGTTGAACTACTGAACTTATTCAATTGCAATAATTGTAAATATCTAATTCAACATTTTGACAACTTAGTTACGTGGTAAGTTTTTCTGATATTCAGTGCTAAGAAAGAATCTCCAGACTCGTAATACCGACTCATTCTGGACACAAAAACAAACCACTTTACCATAAAAATTTTGCTGGAAAAGTACATTCGGTTATTTTTTTATACAATTAGCGTATCTCATTGTGGGTAAGGTTTGCGCTAAGGTTTGGTAGAGTCAGTTTTTATTGCTTCAGTTCTAAGTGCTGTAGAGTACATAATAATATGTAGGTCCTCTAGGTAGAAAATTTTGAGATATTGAGCCATGTCTAACGAAATATACAAGACAATAACTTGTGAATCCTCCTCTAGCAGCTGAGTCTTTGAACGTGCCATTTCGCTTATTTATTTAATTGGAGTCCTTGCGAACTTGCTCCTTGCAGTCGGGGCTCGGAAATGGGACGGTTTCCGGGGCTCTTGTACTTACTATCTCTATTGTATTGTATATATTGGACTGATTTAGGTACCTACCTAAGAATTATTCTAAGAGCTTCCTTTTCAAAGAATTTTGCGACAATTTTTTCCCTTAGACATAATTTCGTGCGGCGTTGAGTTTTTGGTGTGTTTTGTATTTAATATTATTGATTTCCATCGGGAAAAAGGGCAGATATTTGTTGGAATATTTTTGTTCAAATATTGTTTAGGTATGTTAAACAAAACCTTGACGAAATCGTTTCATGATTGTAAAATGTTGTAAAGTTATTATTAAAATCAGCCGACCTTGTTATCGGCCAGCATTATTATGTTACCAAATTATCTTCAAATTACCTATTCTGCTACTTTAGGATAGATTGTTCAGCTCTACATAACTAAATATGTCAGGATAAATTATTTTTTTTATTAGCCTACGTAATCTCGTCACATATTCCATTTAGCTTTTCCGGAATATAATATCATACAAATTTTGTTTTACTGAAACAAAATGTAAAAATCTTCGTACATCCGAAAATGGGAGGGATCAGCCCGTCAATCCGAATAACTCTATAAGATATCTTTAAAATCTTGAATTAGCTGTTTTATAGGACAAGCTGATAAGTTTTCCATGTAGTAAATTTTTTTGTTTTGCATTTTTACACGCTGTATGAATTATATAAAAGTTATATATGATCTATGAAAACTAGCTGATCCAGCAAACATTGTTTTGCCATATTAATAAGCCTTCGACCTATTCTCAGACCGATCAACTGTAGGTACACAAAAAAACCATGAAAATCGGTGAAGCCGTTTCGGAGGAGTACGATAACAAACACTGTGATACGAGATTTTTATTATATTAGATATATCCCAGATAAGCTAATCGGATATCAAGAGACTGTAAAATAGGCCGTGAATGCTCCTATAATTTAATTATAAATAAATCGTTAAAACTTACTTCTTATTTCCAAACTATTTTTCCGAGATCACACTAACACAATTGCACCGTTCTCGTGGGCTATCGCAATTGATTCAGGCGCGAGATCGGCTGGACGCAGCACGGAGCGCGGTCGTTTGAGCACTACACGCCCGCCGCGAGGACCCAACGCTTTTATATGAGAGCTAAAATTCACCACACGATATAGCCTGCTACTGCACTTAGCGGATTAGCCGAGAAGCATGAGCTTGGGACTCGGGGTTGAATAAATTGAGGCAAAGCATCAGGGATTTGGAAAAAACGTACCTGGATATTTATCCTTTAGTGTTCCATACCCAGCTGTGGACTCTTTAAATTCCTAAAACACCCCAATTACAGTTTGTGAAACGAAAAATTTATAATTATAAAAATTATAAATTTGTCGTTTAAAGAAATGGCAGAAAAATCAAAAGTCGTAGAACAACAGTTATTTTAATTAGATTAATTTAAAAAGGCAAAATTTCTAAAATGCGGTAACAAAAAAAGTGTTACGTGTTAACGTAACACTTTTTTTGTAATTTTACCGTTTTCTGCTTTGTAAGTGTCACAGTGGCTAGATAATAAAAGAATTATCCATATGTGCCAAATAGGATGAACAATATTTTACATTAATTATGAAAAAAAAACTTACATTCACTCTATAGACATCAAATAATTTTATATTTGAAAATAATTTAGCGGATGTTGCGTCATTAGGTAGCCTTACGAATGACGCAACATCCGCTAAATTATTTGCAAATATATAATTATTTTATTCGATTTGTAAATAGAGGTCTTTGGACATTTGTATCTCATAATAGTTTACAGATGTATATTTATTTATTTTCTATTTCAATAAAATTATGGAACCTGGTGTTTAAAAAACTATCCGAAGAATACTTACAAAAAATATGTAATTTTTTTAATTCGCACAACCTTCTGGAAATAAAGAAATTTTCTTATATTGTCTCACAAACTCGCGCAAACGAAAGACAAACTTTAATTGGGGTGATTCAGGAAATGTGCATTTTAGAGGTAACCCTGTAGAAATAATAACCTCCATCGCCCTGTCCTTGTTATTTTCAAGGACAGAGCAGCTAATGTAAAACCTGGAAACTGTCTCTTCAGGACAATTAAACCACAAATAAAATTTCCAACTTTATTTTTCGTTCCACAACCTAAGACTACACTGAGCATTGAGTGGCTCCACTCAATGCTCAGTGTAGTCTTCCAATGCACGGCATAAGCTTCGGTCTTGGGCTTTTCGCATTCAGTCATTCCCTGCTAAAAGGTGTACTATTTCGAAACTGGTCGCCGAGGCCAGTATCTTCGAGTAGGCGACGTAAGTTATTAATTAGGGGTCATCCGCACAGTACGTCACACTAATCTCGTGACTTTTTACCGCTCCCCCGTCCTTGTCAAAGTTGGTCATTCCTACGTCATTGATTCCATGTAATTATTTTTTAATACCATCAAATATTTTTTAATATCAAACATTTGAAAAATTAAGCAATAAATTACTATATAGGTAACAATATTTTTGTAATGTTACTTTACGAATCTTAGGACTTAGAATCCCACCGCTTCACAGTAGAATGTGAAGTTCTAGCTGTACTTAATAATTTTATTAGTAAATTAAATAAAAACGTCTTAAATGTTTAGAAAAATGATAAGTTATGTATTTTAATATTATTATTATGTTATACATTAAAAGTGAAAATTTGAAAATATTTTTTTATTTTTTATTTAATCGAATTATTACTATCTGAACTAATTGTTTTCCTGCGCAGCTGGTTCATTTGTGGTTGGTAAGGCAAGCATAATACTTCTGGGTCTAGTAAGCTATGTCTCTTTTTAGACTTGCTAGGAAAGGATCTGATGAAATTAACAAGCGGTTAAGAAGATCAGACAAGTGTTGATGTCAATTCGATGTTTTACGAGTAAAATGTTCCCTGTGTCTTCTCACATCCTTATTTCGAGCTTCCTGTGCCTCTTCAGACAATTTTCCGATTGGAAGAATGCAAGATTCTACAACGTTTTATAAAACAGAGGTTTTTAATAAAACCTTAATTTTCTTAAAAGAGCCATTTCGAATAGTTTGAAATTCATAAGACTCCATGACAAAGGCACACATAGCCGTCCAGTCGCTTTTTTTCGTCCGGTTAGAATAAAATCAAAAATTTGTTTTATGTCTAACACGATACTCATTCTGAAAAACAATGTATGGGCGTGGCTAAAACGCGCAAGAAATGTAAATGTGATGTGAATAATTATACTTCAATTTAATCACCCTGAAAGTTTCATAACTAAACTCCACTAAACACCTCAACTTTTATTCATATTACCCGGGAAGCATATTTAAAACTAATGCAAAAAGACCTACGGCCATACGTACGGTAATACCTAAATCGAAATCATTCAAGTGAATTTGAATAAAAATGTTGCTTAATTTACCTTGAAGAATTTATCAACACAATAAACAAAACAAAAGGCACTCTAATTCCGAATATGTGCTAAGAAACGATCGTAAGTTGTGGCAATTTTATGGTTAGACGAAAAGTAAATATGCGATGGTGGTCCCTTACTTTATTATTATCCATCATCGATACTTGCGTCTATCGATGCACACTTTCATCCATACTCTCCATCTACTCTTCATCCGTAATATTTTTGTCGTACTACCTCAGCGCTCGTGGCCTAGTCAAACCGAGTGATTGGAATTAATCACTTGAGTTAAGCAACAACAGGCGCTGACAGGTGTTGGATGGTTGACCATCCCGTGACTGTCGCTGGTGGCATTCCGAGCGTTTTCGAGCTTCGCAAGGCACGCTAAGCAGTTGGTGCCTACTGTCATGTAATGCCATGTCAGAGGCTTTATGGGCGGCTTAGTAACTTCTGAAAGTAAGGCCCGCCACTGTCTTACAAACCTCGAGACTTGATCCCCGTGGTGGAATATGGCCTAAGCTTCCTGCGATTCAGGAAAAGCCCCGTGCCCCAGCAGTGGGGACATACAAGGGTTGATATCGATATCCGTACCCTAAAGAGTTAGCAGAGATACCTTCTGAACGGTACGTGTACACATTATACCTAAGTCGTATTTCCAAGATTGATTATCATCATCACTATCATCATCAGCCATTTGACACCCATAGCAAGACATAGGCCTCCTGGTATTCCAAACTTCCCGGTTTTGTGCCGCCGGGATCCAACGACTCCACGCCACTGAAATCATCTGGTGGAGGGCCTGCCCACGCTGCGTCGTCGGGTCCGTGGTCTGCAGTTCACAACTTTTTCTCCCCAACGGTCATCAGGTTTGATTGATGCTTATCTTGATGTGTCGTCAAGGTCTGATCAGCCTTCTATCTAGTTTCTTTTGTTATCTATTCACTAATTATCCGTAAAATATAGGTCAGTCAGCTGTAGGCAGTGGACTAACTGATTACCCCTTACTAATTACGATTCTCCATGTACAGTCGACGGCACCTTAAACTTTAGGTTTCAGTTGCAAGCTGCAAGTAACGTAGGGATGTAAACGTAGATGTGCGTTAAACTGGCTGAGACTGAATCGTAACGCACAGTGAAACTAAATGGACATCATTCAGAGAAAAAAAATACGAGCCATCTTTAAAAGGACTTCTAACTTGACACACTTAAAGGACCTAGCCTAAAGAGGCGAGGGTGGGCGGCCCCTCCACAGACTTCAGACGACAGAAGTACTGAGTCAGAATTGATGACGAAAAGACTTTGTGTAGATTCCCAAACGCTGTTGAATCCTCCTCTTTGCCTCCTTCTCGAAATTGTTTTTACCTAACTGCAAAATCTGCCCGAGGTAAGTGTATTCAGAAACGATTTCGAGAAGGTGACCATGTACGACGACCGGTATTGGATCAATGTGGCCATTGATTATGATCCAAATTCATTCCAAGACCGATGCATCACGAGGCTGAACCTAGGCCGGCCAGCATCCGGTTCAGCTCCTCTAGCGACTCCACCATTAAGACTATGCCATCTGAAAATCGTAGGTGTGAGATGTAGTCGCCATTTATGTTACGTGCTTTCCTTTCCACTCCAGCGTCTTAAACATGTCTTCCAACGCGCTTGTGAACAGTTTCGGGGATATAACATCCCCCTGTCTTACTCCTCTGCGCAGTTGGACAGGTTTAGACTGCTGACCCTGTACTTGGACACTCACGGTGGCGGCTTCGTGCAGATATCTCAACACCTCGATATAACGATAGTCTACTTGGCATTGCTGTAAGGATTCCAGAACAGCCCAGGTTTCGATAGAGTTAAGGGCCTTCACATAGTCCACAAAGGCCAGACACAGGGGCTGATTATACTCTTCACATTTTTGTATAATCTGCCTCACAGTGTGAATTTGGTCTATGGTGCCATATCCTCCGCGCTTCCCGGCTGGAACTCGTAGAGTCTCCTGGCGAGACGATTCGTGACCACTCGTGAAAACAAATTATAGACACGGCTCAGGAGTGGGACATGTCTGTAATTTTTGTAGTGAATTTTTTCCCTTGCAAGAAGTTATCAAAATTTCGAAAAAATGGTAATCTATTGGAGCAAGGTCCGGAGAGTACGGTTGATGTCTTTGACATTCCAATTGATGCTCCCCTAATTTGGTAGCCGTGTTGTGCAGTGTGTGGTCTAGCGTTGTCCTGAAGCATAGTTTGCAGTTGCTGACCATAGATATCTGCCGTAATCGTCTCGCCTGATTTAAGAAAGCTGTAGTGAACGACACCGGCACTGTCCAGCAAACGCTCACAAGCTAATTTTTTTCACTCAATTTTCGCTTGGGTCATGCTAGTTCGCCAGGGTTCAGCCATTGCGATGAGCGCTTCCGATTATCGTACAGGATCCACTTTTCATCATTGGTAATGATTCGATTTAATATCCCTTCATAATGCCGGTTAAGTATTGTAACGCAGCAGTCGACGCGCGTTTGTCGATTTGCTTCACTCAATTCGTGAAGTATGTACCCACCTTGCAAGCCTTTTCACCTTCCCAATTTGCTTCAAGTGGATTAAAACAGTTTTATCAGCAAAACCGCAGCCTGCAGCTAACTTGGATGTGTTTTATGATAGATCCGCTTCCACAACAGCCTTTAATTATTCATTATCAACTTTGGTCTCCGGCCATCCAGGGGGCTTGTTCTGCAGGTCGAAATTTCCAGAACAAAACCGTTGGAACCAAAAACGCACTGTGTTTTCTTTTACAACACCGCCGCCATACACATAATTACGCTTTCGAGCCGTTTCTGCAGCACTGGTGCCACGGTGGAACTCGTACCTACTCGTAAATAACGCGATATTTCATGTTCGCCATTGTGCGAGATAAGCGACGCCAAACTAAAAAAAAAAACAAATGAGCCGAAAAACAAATGAATGTCTATTTTCGAAACTCAAATATACCAGCTAAATATATTTATAAATTTGAATTAGGAATCTTAACCAAAGAGGAGATCTCATATCAAAGTGTCCAGTACGACGAAATGCTAATTTCATATGTAAGGACCTAATATTATTTATTTTCAGATGTTTAAGGGGATTTTATTATACCAATAAAATATTTCCGGGCACAGTATTAAAAGTCTGCGTGTGGTCCTTCTGTCGTCACTATGTTGTGTGTGCCTCTCCATCCCGTTGGGAATAGAATCAATTCCTCTTAAGCCTGCCAACGCGCGCAGAGTGGATCTGATTGTCTGGAAGAGAGGCCGATTTATCGGCACAAGAGAGATGAATATTTATTTATGGTAGGTAGAAATAGGTATACCAGTAATAAATCACCGAATCTCAACTTATCTAGGTAGACAACTTGAGATATGATATGTACTAATAAATGCAGATTTTGTGTTATTTCAGACTTATGTTTACTCTACAAAAAAAAATACAGTCGTTGTATCTATTTAAATCTCGGAGTAATACTCCGAGATTTAAATAAAACCACAATGGCCTATGTGAGGGTCGGTACCACCGTAAATATAGGTAATATTACGTAAATAACAAAAAAAACTTTTTTTTCGTTTGTCGCACGTTAACTTGTAAAGCCTACTTAGCCGTAACAGATTTCCTTTGAAGTTCATTATTATGTGCTCTGCCCTGGATTTTTTCAGGTGTTTACAGTCATCCGTTTAGCCGGGAGAGGAGGGCGGGACGCCATAATCTAACGATAATTTGTGCTTTAAAGCTTAATATTTGTCAATTCGGTTTTTTCTCCTTGAATAAATAAAATAAAAAAATAAAATAAAATATTTATATCTATGCCAAATTTAAGCTTAGTTGTACTAGTCGCCTTTAGACAGACAGACTGAAGGCCATAGGAAAATCATAAGGTTCTTGTCTACGAAACCCTAAAAAACGGACAAACATGAACTGAAAGAAAACATTACTTACACATTTTTTTTGTTTGGGTAGTTAAACGCATAAAAATACATAAGATCATAAACCTATTATGTATGTTTTAGCGATGTAATATATATATATATATATACACATATGTATTAGCTATATAAGGATGGTAGATATATGTGCTGAACAAGGCCATCTAAAAAACAATATTCCAGGCACTGCAGCGTCCGAGTGGCCCCTTCACTCACACATCTCATTAAGCAACTGCCAAAGTTTTGAATATATTAGCCTAGGGCAAGATAAAAAGTACGCAAAACCGATGTGCGGTCGTGTAGCGACTATGAATGTTGATGAAGCAAAAGAGGCAAATGATACAGGCGTGAGTATACATATGTATTTACGTGCATCTAATTCCGATCACATAAATATTACACAATACAGTGGTACAGCCACCCCTGTCACAGCCAACGTATCTTAATAATTGTATTAGGACACTGTATAAGCAGAGTGCTTAGTGCGAGTTTTTTAACTACTCGATCGCGTTAACGTAAACTCATATTTCTATGGCATCGAGGAAGCGCCACCTAGTGACAAGTATGGAAATTAAAATTGCTGAGTGCGAGTTGTAATGGTTTACGTTGAGAAGTGAACACGTTTACTAGCCAAAACACGAATACACGCGAGTGCGAGTTGTACTGTGACAGGGTTTTGCCAGTTCGAACGGTTAACTTACTCATACTCACTACTCGATGCTCGATTAACGCGGTAGTAAAGTTATTCGATTGGATCTGTCAAACTCGCACTAAGCACTCAGAGCCACTCCAACCTCCCCATCAACCGCTTGTGTAATTACCCACATCGGCCTCTACGTGACACGAGCCCACTCTCAGCTTTTGACTTCAAAAATGGGGTGGTAGGGTGAGTATGGGGGGCGGGTAGGGAGGCTAGTGGCCGTCCGAGCCATCCGTTGCTTAGCAACCGAGAGTGTAGGCGCTAGGGTTGCTAGATATGCTGCTGTAAATTCCGTGAGAAAGAAATGCACATACATATCTTTATTCTAATCAATCAATCATTAAATAAATAAGGTTGTCTGAAAGAAATTGCTTTTAGCAATAAAGCCGCTAATTGTACTATGTATATTCGTAATTATTTTGTAATTGTTGTTTTTCCAGTGTACACTAAAGAATATTCTTATCTTAAATCAGCCTATACTCGTCACTTCCTTCTGTCCTTGGCCAGCCCCATACAGCCACTGCCAACAATCTGTCTCAGATCGTCGGTCCAGCGAGCTGGTGGTCTCTACTCAAAAACCCTTGCTCCACGTCAACTATCGGTTTTTCCGCATAATATGTGACCAGCGGCCAGCCCACTGCCACTTCAGCTTGCTAATCTGTCAGTTAGGCTATGACGTGTCACTGATTATTTGGCGTATCTAATAATTAATGAAATTAATAATATAATATCATGCTTTTGGCGGCTGTTATTATTATTTCTGGCGCCCTTATTATTTATGTCTTCACTGTGTTGGATTACGTCATTTAAGATTTTTAAGCCACTCTAGCTGTCAAATACATCTTATAAAAAAAGATGTATTTCTAGTTTGGCAAAAGAGTCTAGAAATTTAAAAACAAAACTTTGTATGGAGAAAAGTCACTTTTTGGAACTTTAGTATGGATATTGTTGCCATAATTAATATCTAAACTTTTTTGCCAAGCTTGTATGTAGGTACATATTTTGACTCTTGGAAATTATGATGGAATACCCAACATGGTCCAATATAGTGGAGGATGCTCTATAATATAACGTTTTTATAAATTTTAAACATGATATTTAATGCGCGTAAAATTTGTTGGAATACTTGGAACTGTACTTTTGGTGAGATTAAAAAAAACTATTACGTTAAAAAAAACCGGCAAATTCCTGGACCCGGGACATACACTCTCATTCCGGGAAACTTGCGGTGGGTTTCGGCTATCTGGCAACCCCAACCCTAGCAGGATAGCAAGAGCATAGATGTAGTATAGGTAAGGCGCAAATGGAAGCTGTGAATGGAGGTTGCAACAAGTGACTTTGTGTGGGTTGGTAGATGCTGGGTAGGGTTTAGTGACGCCAATAACGGTCTCACGCACAACGCTCTGTATAGTCAACCTTTACAGGTTGACTGTACAGAGTACTATAGTAGGTCAGCCTTTACAATATTGTTGCAAAGTTGCCCTTTACGTATTCATAAGAGAGTAATTTTGCTATGCAACTGTACGTCCTAAAGTCTGATGCATTCGGCGCGGAGATGGACCCTTTCTAAGAGATGGCGATGGACCTTTGCTTGCCATTATCAGTAAAAAGTCATTGGTTATCTTATCTATGCTGCGGAATCTCTGGGTTCAACAGGGTCAGCTATTACCACAAATATTAGCGAATTAGTGTAATTAACCGCTATAGTTTCCTTATGATGTTGTCTTAACACTCCCCGAATTACCCTATCTGCGCTGGAGTTCCTCAGAGTAACTGCTTTTCACCGTACTGTCTGTATGCGGCTTCCACGTATGACATATCTATGCTGGAAGGCATTACCAGTAGCCGGGAAGGTGAACGTAGAGTTGTAACTCTTCCCCAGTGACAGCGCCTTCTTCGCTTCCTCACGCAAACTGACTGCGGCGAGAAGATGCAGATGCTGCTGGAGAGGTGGAAAAGTTGTGCGTGGCCGTAGGAAAGGCCGCAGTCATGTTGAATAGCCGCCATAAGTCAAGTCCGCGCACCTGCAGCTCCGTGGCCAGGACATCTCGAGGAGTTCCTCGGTAAAGTACGTTGCATCCCACGTACTTTACCGAGGAACTCCTCGTCGTCGACCACAAGCTATGCATGAGGGTCGTAGGTCGAAAACGTCATCAGCTAAGCCCCGATGGTACCATTGGTACTAAGGGCACTATTGCTCCCCGTGCTAGCCTTCTGTGTGACTGACACCTCAGACTACCACCCTACGTGCGCTCGCACCTCACTACGCGGCGCCGGTATGGTACGTCTTGCCCCGCGACCAACCAAGAATTTGCAAGCCCAGCAAACATTGCCCTGGGGACCATAGTAGGGGCCAAGCGTTACGCCCACAAAGACGTAATTACCCGCGATTCGGTGGTAAGCCCAGGCTCCGCCAGGATTCAGGGAGCTGCATCTGCATCTATACGTACTATGAACTAATATAAAATTAATTAATTTTATGCTTTTTTTTATTTGATCGCCTCGTAGTAGATACGCTTTTTATATGGTCTAGTTGGCTGGTTGGTAGTGAGGCCCCGCGGCCGGATCTACAAATGTGTGTCTCGTTCCGGCAACTTTGCTATTTCGATTTCAACAGGTGCATGAAACGGCTCCGATTTATTATTTAACCACTTTATCGATTATAATATTTCATGATTCGATGCATCAACTATTTCTGATGCACATCTACTCAAGCGGCAAGAATAAGAGCGATGACGCTACGTAGGTACGTAAGATTCGCCGTGGATGCGGTTTTTGCTCGGAATATGGAGAAGGCGCGCGGCGCGTCGAGTAATCATTACCACAGAGCATATAAATACGTCCGTACTTGCGTTTCAAAATCATCATTGCTTTGCTAAAGAGGTCCTTGATTCTGTGGTTATGTCCGTGTCTCAGAACAATGTACGTCAGCGATCTGTCAGTGTCGTGTCCTCGTCGTGTCAATCTTTTACTCTGTGGTGCTATGCAAGCAAAACATAAGATTTTAGGCTTAAGGACTCTGTATCCAATAGCCAAGCCAATAAACGTTTAAAAAAAAAAAAGCAAAACATAACCTCTCGTTTCGTTAGTTTTCTCATGGTTTTTTGTTGATATTTTACACTATAATACAAGTACAGTGAAATATAATTGATGTTATAAAGATGAATTCAGATCGCAATATAGTAGGTGTGCTGTTCCCAGGGATTGTGAAAAATGATGAAAAGGCCATACAGTGCTTAGGCGGCATCAAAAATATTTCTGAGGTTTGATTTTTTATTAGATTTGGGCTTGGTTTAAATAATTTTGTAATACTTTCTTTTTGTTTGTGGTTGCCCACACTGGGCTACCAAAAACAGAGGTCGTGGAATCGATTTTAAACGCTAGCTTTTCAGGTGTGTGGAAATAACAAAAAACGCCTAGGCCTCTCATTTCAACCAGATAAGCCTCTGATAAGGAAGATTTATAGTGAAAACAAGAAGACAGCTGGTATATTGATAAAGGTTAAAGTGAAGAAGACTCTGGTGAATAATGAGATAAAACGGGAAGTGGTTTCTACCACTGTCTTAGGGAGAGTCACCAAAATGTATAAATTTGATGGTAAATATGCTTTTTTTTTTCAAATAACCGGCATGCAAGCATGCTACAACTTATAAGTGATGATGAAGCCAAAGACATTTTTTAGAACTGTGGCAAGTGGGCAAACCTGGTATCTGCCTTCCCGTTCAGGATAACGGTGTGAATTTATATAATATATCATTTATTCAACTGGCCTAAATCCAGTTAACACAATTTCAATTGCATCAATCCATATGTAATTTCATTACCCCTTTAAGTATATGGGCATGTAATGTAAATAGATAAAAAAAAAATGATGTGACCCAAGTACTGTAAATTGTGAACAAAATCATGACTCAGATCCTTTAAGGACGGCCAGATCTTCCATTCTGTCTATTGTTATCTTTCCAGGACTGGAAAACTGCTTGAGCAATGACTTTAAATTATATAACAAAAATTATTAATATTAATAGGTGACCCCACAAACAGTGTTCGCCATATTAATTAGCCTACAAACTATTTTCAGACCTACTTAATACCCACAAAAAAAAATCATAAAAATCGTGAGGCGGTTTTGGACGAGTTTGATAGCTGGAATATAATGCTGGCTTTCTTTGGGCACATCGCACAACAACCTAATAGCCTTTAATATAGTATAATTACAAAGTGGAGGGTTGAGTAAAGTTAGTTAATATTATAGCCCTCTCATTTTTCGATTTGGCACTACCTGCACCTTGTCTGTTGCTTGGCTACAGTAAAATATTAATTAGTATTATTGGTATTAGGCCATGGTCCATGTATATCACATTTTTAAAGTATATAACAGAAACAAGTTTTATTTCTCTGCAATTTTTTTATAATCACTTCCTTCCTATGTTGTAAGATATGTTTTTTATCATTGCAGCAATGTCTGACTTTCAATACTTGCCGGTAGAAAGTGATGGTAATGGTACCACACATTGCACAATGGCCAAAATTATGCCATCAGGAATTGACACACTTGAATTTTTCACCAGGTAATTTCCATATCTTTACAAGAGTTGTTTTTACCTTTTCAGAGTATAACTTTGTTTCTGTAAAGTTTTGGTTAAGTTACCTACTTCAACACTTTGTCCGCATCACTGCAGCTTAGCCCTATTAATGCATCTTTCTTTTGACGGCCTCGATGGCGCAGCGGTGTGGCACACTGACCGTAAAACTGAAGGTCTCGGGTTCGATCCCCTGCTGGGTCAAACTAGGAAATTAACTTTTCTAGTTTGTCTCGGGTCTTGTATGTTATCTATGTATTTATTGTATTAAATCTATCATCGAGTTAGCACCTGTAACACAAGTCATTTAGTTGCACTTAGTATAGAGCTAACAAGATCTGTGTAATATGTCCATGAATATTTATTTATTTATTATATGTGCTGACTAATTCTCCTTATCCTAAGTCTCCTGGAACCTATTTCATGGAACTAAAATTCATGGTTTATTATAACAATTTGTTGTACATTGCATAGCAAATTAACCCGCAGACTAGAAAGTATGAAGTGTCGGGTGCACAAATTTTCATAGTAGCCGAGGTATATTCTTAAAACTAATAGACTATACTAAACTGTGCATAAATTGTAGTTTTATGAAATGCGGCCTTTGGTAGGGCGTGGATGTCCACAATGCCCCGCTATCTTGTTCTGTGTTAGGCTGCGCTATGCAACTCTGGTAAGATTTCAAACTACCTAAGACAAAAGCCAATTATTATAGGCTTCTAATGGACAAAGAATGCTAACACATTTTTTTGTTACAGAGATCAAGAAACCGTACCACCTCACATTCTTCCCCAACAACTGTCAAAACTAGACAAACCTTTTCCCTACCGTTACACAGATAAAAAAGCCTTTGGTGTATTGGCAGCTGGTGATGACGAGGTACGTCAATACATTATTATCGATATCGATATGAACCCTTTATTTCGATATCGAATGAAGATTATTCTTGTGTGAATATGTACCTACTTTGTGACGTCATAAGTTAATACATAGTTCTGTAGCGAATCCGTCGATGCTCTCCAGGGTTAATAGACAGAGGTTTCTTTTGAAATGAAATGGCTTTATTCAAAGTAGCGCAGAAACTGCGGCTTAGTGAACGTCATAATAGGTGTCCATCTTAAAATGTAGATAATTTTGGAGAAGAAATGGACAAAAAATCTCCAAATCTTATTGAGGATGAGCCCAAGTCTAGATTTTTAGAATTAATAACATAATGTAAGATAGTGTAAAATAACATAATACTTTGGATTGTCTTTAAAAGGTGTGCACTCGGAGCTCTCGTCAAAAAAAAATGCCAGGGATCCGTTTCAACTTAATAGACGACATTCCGACTGAGCCTCTTGAATACGATTTGCACAAGCTTAAGGCCAGGATGGCTATGATACCTTCTACGAGCGAAGACTTTGAGCTACTTAAAAAGGTAATGTAATTTTGTCACTTTTATAGGTAGGTAGAAACTCAACTCCGATAAGGAATAACTATAACAGTGTTTACAAAGCTCAGCGCCGTGCTAGGCCTCCAGTGGCTAGGGGTCGCCCATAAAGTACTTTCCACTATGTTCGTGATTTTTCACCCCTCCCCCGCCCTTGTCACACCCCTCCCCCACCCTTGTCACAGTCACATATTTTGCACTATCACATATAGAAATTGTTAATTTGTACTTCCGACATTACTTTTATTTCCAGTGAAATATATATTTTTTAAATATTATTAACGTCGTGTCAAACAAGCGGTGGGCAGTGACTAGAAGAGAAGAGCCGACGATCGGGCTCAGTGGCGTGTCTTGGGAGAGGCCTATGTCCAGCAGAGGAATGACAGCGGCTGTTTATGATGATAATTAAATATTCGAAAAATTAGAAAACATTGGGACAGTATTAAAAACCTATTTATTAAACGTGATGTAAGTGATGCAATTTACTTAATCCAGATGTCGCTGCCTGTACGTAATACAGAGAATAGTGTAAAGAGGTTCGAAATTTCACTGATGCGGGTGAGTCGCCCATTAGCTCAATTGGAAGAGCGCTGGCACGGATAGCCAGAGGTCGCGGGTTCGAATCCCGGCATGGGTGGAATTTTTAGCCTCTAAATAGGTTTTTAAAACCTATTTAGAGGCTAAAAATTCCATCTGGCTGAAGTAATTTGCATCACTTGCAGCCCCGAGTACCTACTTTGCAGTTAGGTTTTTACCCGGTGAGTCGCCCATTAGCTCAGTTGGAAAGAGCGCTGGCACGGATAGCCAGAGGTCACGGGTTTGAATCCCGGCATGGGTGGAATTTTTAGCCTCTAAATAGGTTTTTAAAATTGGCCTTAGCACGGGTTAGTGCATTAAAAATTATATAATCAATTTGGGACAGTAGTATTTTTTAATGATTCGCGATACTCATACATACCTAGTTATATATTAAAAGGGTCTAGTCGCGATTATTTATTAGGTAAAACGTAATTACCATATTTCCCGAGCGTAACAGTTGCCGTGGTCTCGGGTAGTCTACCCGACTACCCGAGACCATAGCACCTGTAACGCTGCCGAAACATCGGGAAATAAGGTAATTACGTTTTACCTAATAAATAATCGCGATTGGACCCGTTTAACATATAACATTGGGACAGTGTCTGAATTGAGAATTTCGCTAAGTAAGTTCTTAACTGTCGTGCTGTATCTTCCTAATTTCTCAGAAAAGAACGTGACAGGACGTTACTTAAGTATTTACTTAGTTAAATTATTAATCCAGAAACCGGCCCATTATGTTATTAATTATACTGTTGAAATGTGACGCACGAAACTTAGGACCCTACCACGTATCAAATATACACAAAAATGTTCTTAAAAATTGGTGAAGCTGTTTCCGAGGAGTTCGATAACAAACGCTGCGACACGAGATATTTATATATTAGACTAGCTGACCCAGCGAGCTTCGTACCGCATAACAGTCAATTCTTTATTTTTTTATTTTTCTCTCCGTAAGAACCATCCTCGTACTTCAAGGAATATTCTAAAAAAAGAATTAGCGAAATCGGTTCAGCTGCTCTCGAAATCGGTTCAGATTTGCGCTTACCAACACATTCAGCGATTCATTTTTATTTTATAGATTATAGATAAATGCTCATTTTGAATTTATTCGTCGCACTTCTTATCCTACTCTATTTTGCAGACATTCGAAGAGAGGCCTGTTTGGTCCTCCAATGCCCTTGTGTACGCCACTAAAGTAAAGAGAGCTGCCATAAAAGTGATAGTGAGGTGCGTGGCTTATTTGTATAACAACGGACCTTGGCGTAAGCTCTGGGTCAGGCTCGGCTATGACCCGAGAAAGGACCCATCTTCCAGAATTTACCAGATTTTGGACTTTAGAGTTAGGAGCGCAGGTGGGTTAATCGTCTTTTTTGTCTTTTGAATGTTCTTCACTACTTTAAATACGTGGTCCATCGTGGTCACAACAAATGGAAGAGATAATACTATAGTCGATTTGTTTAGATACTTGAAAAATGTAAACGTCTTTTCATTGAAATATACACTTTTTAAATCGAAATCTTTACGTGATGATTTAATGCGACTTAGCCGCTGATAACAACGGTATGTCGCATATTTTGACAAATGCGCTCGTTCAGTGCTCTTAGCATAACAACGGGCGACTTCACTCGTCACACGTGTCTTAAAACGTGTGACAAGCGAAATCGCGTGTTATGCTACGAGCACTGAAGTCGTGAGAATGATAAGAGAATAATTTATAATGATGTACATCCAACAGCATAAAAAAAATTTTACTTCAATAAATGTCACCATCTGAGAATATTTTCCCTTAATTAAAAATGGGCTCGGCTTCCTTATCTAATCAGCTTGCCACGCCCCACGGTGGTACCGTAGTAGGTCATAGGACTCGGATGGCAATGACTGAGCTAAGCCATGATATCTGGCTCAGTTACCCACTAATTGTCATACTACCTGAGGGTATAAAAGGTTTCGCAATCTATTGTTCCCAACATTCCTTTTTCGGCATCCGAAGTGAACACAAGTAATTAGTCATCAACCTGTTATCACCAAGTGCTTTAATTAGCCCAAGACGCGACGCGTGTGTTTAAGTTCCAACTTGTCTGTGACCTGCTATTTTACAATGGAATTTGAAGTCACAGGTATGTATTATTAATTTACTTTACTATTTTGCCTTTTCCTTCTACATTTTTTTTTTAAATAGAGTGCTACGCCAACGTGGCATTTTTTATGTATTTATGTCTGTATATTTTTTACGTTGAAGCTTTTACTTATGTTTGTACCTACTTGTACCATTCAATTTGGTATAGAAATATGGGTTACAATGTCTACTACTAGGCCTCTCCAAATTTAGCTGCGTCATGCTGCGTCTGTAAGGTGCAGCCAGGTGCTACGCCGCGCGCCTGAACGCGTAGCAGGCGCGTAGCACTTGCTACGAAACATGTATCTATTTTGATCCGCTTTTAACGTATTTTTATTTTGTTTTAGGTACTAGTATTAAGTGTTCTTTCAAAAGAATGCTTGTACTAGATACTTGGCTGTCTATTAAAGACAGCAAATCTGAACTGGAGCGTTGGCATCGAGTTTTTCGAGACCTAATACAATTGCTGCCTGATGTTGAGAATTACATTGCTGATGACTTGGAAAAAAGAGTTACTAAAGTTTGTACAAGATTGGTAGCAATTTGGAAGCAAGTCACGCGCAACCATTCTCGCATGGTCTCTAAGTACGGAGACTGGCTGAACGAAATTGAAGTTTGCGTTCTGCCAACTTGTGCAACAGTAGGGAGCCACAACACCCAACGGCCAGCAGCAGAAGCTTCGACAAGCACCCAACAGCACCAGCACAGGAAGGACTTTGAGGAATGTAGCAAGAGATCAAAACGCCGCAGGCTTGCAGAGTTAAGTAAAGTAGACAGTTCTGCGATAAATTCTTTGTTGGACGATTCTAGTCTATCTAACGCCGCTGCATCTTTAAATTTCAGCACTGACGAAGTCTTGTCTCTTATAAATGAGACAAAACTGACTAAACATCAGTATCTTTTGGTGAAAGACTTCGTTAATGCAAAATCACCTAATGCATTACCATCTTATCAAAAAGTGTTAGAAGCTAAGAAGCGGTGCTATCCATCGCAAGAGTTTATCACGGAATCATCTGCTGAAGTAGAATTACAATCATTGTTAGATCATACTGCTTGCCGGATACTAGAATCCCAAAAACCCGTTTTGAATAATATTGACCCTAATAAAGAATTTGTTTTGATTGGAAAATGGGGTTTCGATGGGAGTACGGGGCACAGCGAATATAAACAGATTTTTGGAGATTCTGGTATCGATGATGATGGCAGTATGTTTGTTACTTCATATTGTCCTCTTCAATTGGTTTGTAAGTCCAATACCTCCGACCCAGATCAAATAGTTTGGAAAAATCCGCGCCCTTCTTCCACCAGGTATTGTAGGCCTATTCGATTCCAATTTGCCAAAGAATCCAAAGACCTTTCTGTGCAAGAAGAAGCTTATTTCAAGACTAAAATTGATAGTTTACAACCGACTTCTTTCACTCACGGTGAATATGAAATAAAAGTGCAGCATTCTTTACAATTAACCATGGTTGATGGTAAAGTGTGCAGTGCTCTGAGCGATACATCTTGTAGTAGATGTTATATTTGTGGTTCAACTCCAAAAGAGATGAATGACATTGATAAATCGCTGAGCAAAACTGCAGATAGTGGTACCTATCAATTTGGACTATCTCCTCTTCACTCGTATATCCGATTCTTCGAATATTTAATTCACGTTTCTTATAGATTAGACATAAAGAAATGGCAGGTACGTTCTTCAGACGAAAAAGCTCTTCTTGCACAAAAAAAACAACATGTGCAGCAACAGTTTAGGCAGAAACTTGGTCTAATAGTCGACAAACCGCGAAGTGGAGGAAGTGGCACATCTAACGACGGAAACACTGCCAGAAAGTTTTTTTCTAACTCAGCGGTTTCAGCGGAAATTACTGGATTAGATAAAATCCTTATTGACAGATGTCATAATCTGCTGCAGTGTCTTTCGTCGGGATACAAAATTAATAACGCCACTTTTAAAGAGTATTCTCTAGAAACAGCACGTAAACTTGTTGCTACCTATCCATGGTACAACTTGCCATCGTCTGTACATAAGGTCCTCATTCATGGGTCGGAAGTAATTGAACACGCATTATTGTCAATAGGTGAGCTTTCGGAAGAGGCCGCCGAATCTTGCAATAAATTAATCAAACTCTTCAGGCGTGACAACACGAGGAAAATGTCTCGGGTTGTCACAAACACCGACTTGATACATAGACTTCTCCTTAATTCGGATCCTTATATTTCTAGTTTAAGAAGGTTACCACAGAAGAAGAAGTCTATTCTATCAAAAGAAGTATTAAATTTGTTGTCGGTTTAGGAAAAAATGTAAAAAATAAGATAGGTATTTATGTTATTTTTTACATAACTCCTATTATGTAAATATAATATTTTTTGTCCAATTGTGTGTTTGTACTTAGATGTTAGTTAAGTATTTACTTTATTTGTAATATAAAATGTAAATAGTAAGGTTTAATAGTTATTAAGTTGCAAACCTTCTTTTAAGTGTAATAAAAATGCATAATTTTGTAAATAAAATAAGCTTTTTAAGATTATTTTGTTTTTTTTTTATTGTGTTATGGCTTAAAGTATTACAAAACACCATAATAATAATAATCAGCTATGACAACGACAGTCATTATTATCGCGAAACCCTATGACCGCTACTCTTAGGGCGTGGAACCAGTGTGCGCCCTTGACATTACGACTAGATCGCGTATTTGAATGGAACTTAAGCTCGCAAATGTTGCAGCTGGAGTGAATTCTCTGGTGTCCAAAAACGATAAGAACGAGGATGACGTGACGGAAGGAACCGTGATATTCAGACCGGGGATCGCATTGTCTCAACGTCAGGTCTTCTATCAGGTAAGCATTACTCAAGCTTTCCGTTGCCGTGTCCCATAGGTACGTATCACAATTTTTGTTACCTATAGTCGACTAATATCTGCATCTACTCGATGCTCTGTAACTGTTAATTTTGATTTAAACATAATTAAACATTTAACAATCAATACTGTCAATCATCATGATCAACCCATTATGTCCCCAACGAGGGGCACGGGTCTTTTCCCTGAGGAAGGTATACTCCACCACGGGGGCCGTAGTCCGGATTGGTGGAGGCTTGCAAGACTAGTGGCTGGTCTTACTGTCAGAAGTTTTCAAACCGCCCTAAGGCCTCTGACTTGTCTTAACGACTGCCTTCTATCGACGGCAGCCGGCACAAACTACTTAACGTGCCTTGCGAAGCACGCAACCGCAAAATACTGTCAATGCATTGTAGGTATTAGTAGGTACGGACAAGATTCTTTGACAAGAAGTTAACTACATGAAGTCAGCATCACATATTATAACATCCATACAACATCACATATTTGTAATAATTTTAAGTTAATACAGCAAATCCTATGTACTAAAATTGTCCTTTGCGCTAGAGTGTTAACCCTCATCTTCCCTTAGTATTGCGACATCAAGCTGCCTGAGGTGGAGGAATTGCTGCTAGTGAAGCCGCAGCCGGGCTACTTGTGCCATCCGACGCGCGGCTGGCTGCCGCCGCAGTCCGATGACATTGTTCGCGATCACGTGTTTCGCTACGCCAAGCAGACGCTACTGGCCACTTTCAGCGCGGACCTAAAGTTTGAGGTGAGTCCATGAAGGTTGGATGACAACGCCTGTAACCACATAATTATTGGAAGCAGACATTACTGGCCACTTTCAGCGCGGTCCTAAAGTTGAAGTGAGTCCATGAAGGTTGGATGACAACGCCGGAAACCATATATTGCAAGCAGATCTTACTGGCCACACAGTTCGGACCTGAAATTTGAGGTGAGTCCATGAAGGTTGGATGAGATCCATCTCCTCCTGTGACCACGTTTTGCACTACGCCAAGCTAACGCTACTGGGCACTATCAGCGCGTATCTGAAGTTTGAGGTGAGTCCATGAAGATGACATCGCACGCGATCTGCAACTGTGTTCTGCAACACCAAGCGGAAGGTACTGGACAGTTTCACCGCAGACTTGAAAATTGAGGTAGATAAGCCCATGAAGGTCGAAAATCATTTGCGACTACGTTATCCGCAATAATCATGCAAAGACCGATATGTGTAAAGTTACGTAGGTACTAAATGATTCTATCAAATCACAAAACGAAAAAGGAAAAGTAATTTGTAAAAGTTCAGAACAAAAGTTACATGGATATGAGGTATTGTAGAAATTGATAGGATGACTACGTCACAAAACCGTATTAAGCGTTACACCCCACCTATATTTTAGCCGTGTCAATAAAAACACGATTCCTCTAAAATACTTTTCAAAATCAGATTAAATAATCTGTCGTTACGTTTTCTCCTTTTCTACATACTATTTAAACTGCATCTGAGAACTGTTTTAAGTAATCGTGTTTTTTTTAAAATAAATATTTAAGTTCAAAGAACGTAAAGAGACTAAATTGTATGATTAGTCCTTGACTCAGGTTTCTTTTAATAGTTATACGTAGAATCTTCCTACTTGGTAATTAAAATAGTAATTTCTATTGCAGCAAGCCAGCAGCGAAGACGAACAAAACAATTCAGACGATGACGACATCAGCTTGGCTAGTTTCGTGACTGAACCATCGACCTCAAATGTTGCCTCAAATACATAACAAAATTCGAAGATTTTATGGTTTTTATTATACACCTAATGCTCCCTGAATTGCCAGTTTATGTCAAAGACTTATTAGACTGTTGAAATTGTAAGTGCTATTGTTTTACTTTCGTAAGGTACCTACGTACTAACGATTTATTATATGGCGGTATTAAGAGCAAAACAACATAGCAAGCCATGGTCAAGGGAATATCATATTTTTAAAACATATCAGAAGAACGGATTATTTAAGGTCTATTAATTAAGGACTCTGGAGTTTTATCCATATTTTGTCCTAAATGATCTAGATTTTAAATGGTCACCTAGTTAAAATTGTAACGTTCTTTAAGTCGCAGTTTCTGTGTTACTTTGAATAAAACAGTTTTGAATTTAACATAACATTTACATACAGGCACATACATTGCTTCTGCCCCGCACTGGGATACCTTGTGTCGTGGGAACCAGAAACAACGACATCACAAACGTGTAAACATCCAAGTCCTAGGTTTTTTTGTTCTCAGCCTGGGTTCGAACCCGGGACATCTTTGGTTGGCAGATGTGCTACCGCTGCACCACAGAGGCCGTCATTTTGTTTTAATAAACGTGTACTTACTTAAATTAATTCCGTCCGAGTCATTTGTCGTTTTTACAGAGTCTTATCCTTAGTTTGCTAGGGCCAAACAAAATTTTTGTTTGAAATCCATTTACAAATGACTAGCACAATTTTAAAAAGAAAGCTCAAACAGTGGCATTTCGGTAATTTGTTTGCTGATGATATCATCTTTTAATGGTGAAGAATAGAACCTAGCTTCTCTTAATTCGATTCGGGCTGGTTCTTGTACTGGAGGTCTTTAAGAAACAAAATAAGATGGGTGCCTTTGGTAAAGTTAGTAAAGTTCATCGCTCAGGGAAAGCGAGCTCAACGTTTCGGAAGACTTTTCGAACTGCTATAATTATCCGAATTATCCTTGGATACAATCTCCTCAGCGACGACACGCCGAGAATTCTTTACTATGTTGTCAAAACCTACTGCTTTTCTATTGCCATAGCAATGTCTGTTTTTTTCTGCTACTTCATGCAAATGGAATATCCACCATCTGCGAACATCCTCAATAGTTTGGTCCTCATCGAATACGTTATTACGATTCTCACTTCTTGTGTCAGTTCATTGTTTAACAATTTCGAAGAAGTGGAGGTGGACCTAACTTCGGCAGTGACAGAGAGAACCTACGCGAAGCTGCTGTTGATCTGTAACGTACTTTCTGCGTTCATCGTTGTTAATAGAATTGCTATATCAATGACTTGTTACATGTTGCAAAGCTACTGTTTCGATAGCCAACTCATTATTATACTGTTGAGTTTCGCTTTAGTGGCGATAGAGCTTAATCAAACTCCCCGAGTGGTTTTCTTTTCACTAGTTTACTTCAGAATGAGGGTGCTTAGGAAGAAAATCAAAGCTCACTTGGATGCTCAATATTTCTTAGCTAGCATTAATAATGCTAATAATGTTGGTGACTCCACTGTTAAGTCTCTACTGACGTACTTGAAGATGTATGCGGGTATTCTTGACCATGCGGACTACGTAGCCAGTCGCATTAACCCTTTGGTTAGTATGAAATATTTGTGAAACTTTGTGGACCTATTTGTATGCCTATAGCTAATCGTTATCAACCCTTGTATGTCCCCACTGCTGGGGCACGGGTCACTTCATGCATCGCAGGAAGGTTAGGCCATACTCCATCACGGGGGCCAAGTCCGGGTTGGTGGAGGATTGTAAGACAGTGGCGCTAGTATAACATAACATTAACATAACATTTACATACAGGCACATGCATTGCTTCTGGCCCCACACTAGGATACCCTGTGTCGTGGGAACCAGAAACAACGACATCACACACATGTAAACATCCAAGACCTGGGGTTTTTTTTTGTTCCCAGCCGGGATTCGAACCCGGGACCTCTTGCTACGTAGATGCACTACCGGTACGCCACAGAGGTCGTCTAATAGCTATAGAGTTAATAGTTTTGTGTATCTTTCAGTTCATGCTTAGCCTGGTTTGCTGTTTCCCGAAAATAATGTGTCATCTGTATGAGATACTTGCCTTGACTCGAGCTGATGTAAGTATACAATATTCTTTTTTCGGCGTTTAATTTAATATTTTCACAATTGTATGTACTAAAATTTTGAAAAAGGAACAATGACTCGATCTGAGTGCACCCTGGAGCGCACTCTCGCGTCGTCGTAGATCTGATGTGTGCCACACGGCTTTTGTTGTATATCTTAAAATAAATAGTCTTATCATTCTCATTCCTACATACATATTTGTGTAATCAAAGAACATGGAAATCCAAAACGTTCTTGTGGAAATCCAATGGAAATCCCATCGTCTTGCCGAAAAGTGTGGTTCTCCTCACAAATCGTAGAAAATTCAATCGATCGTGAGTCCGATTCCTGCTGGTCGCCGACTTACTTTAAAATAATACAGATCAAGTTTTTTCACGTGGGTGATGTCCTAGTCTGGTAAACCATATCACGGCATGGGTGGGCACCCGGGTTAGATATAAGAAAATCTAGTAATGGTGAGCAGGGAATCCGCTTTCATATAGGAAATGGAGAGGTTCTACGCGACAAAACGAACAAAACTTTTACCAACCTGCAGCAGCGTGATTGGAACATCTGATATTTTATTCACGATTTGAAGTACTGACCGTTTTAAGGTTCCGTACCTCAAAGGGAAAAACGGAACACTTTTGCTGTCCGCTGTACGCTGAAGCTCAACGCTGTTCTTCATTCTATCCGCCTGTCTGTCAAGACACTTAATCTCGGAAACGCATAGAGGTATCGAGTTGAAATTACTACCGTGTTACTCAGGTCTAGTCTCTTTAAGTGGTGAAAGCAACAAACAGTTAACTCAAAAAAAAGTTACGACCATGTACGCAGTAATTTTTTTTATTATAATCTCGACACTCAAGGGAATCAAAATTCATAAGGTAGGTACTTCCCGTTGACATATAAATTAAATTTTGCAAGTAATATCGATTATACTATTTTTATTTTTAATGCACTAACCAGTGCTAAGGAACAAATTTAAAAACCTATTTAGAGGCTAAAAATTTCACCCATGCCGGGATTCGAACCCGCAACCTCTGGCTATCCGTGCCAGCGCTCTACCAATTGAGCCAATGGGCGACTCACGGCATCAGTGAAATTTCGAACCTCTTTACACTATTCTCTGTATTACGTACAGGCAGCGACATCTGACTTAAGCAAATTGCATTAATTACAGCCCCGACTGCCTACTTTGCAGTTAGGTTTAACATCGGAACGATATCACTGTACCCACATGATGATACCTTCTTTGTCTATGATTATACTATCGTTCCGATGTTAAACCTAACTGCAAAGTAGGTAGTCGGGGTGTAATGAGGTTCGAAATTTCACTGATGCCGTGAGTCGCCCATTGGCTCAATTGGTAGAGCGCTGGCACGGATAGCCAGAGGTTGCGGGTTCGAATCCCGGCATGGGTGAAATTTTTAGCCTCTAAATAGGTTTTTAAGTAATATCGACTTATACCTACTACAAATACAGGAAAACTCTGAAAACTATACATTTGTAATTAATTCTTAATAAAATGCTCCTTGAAGTCCGGAAAAAACTGCGAAACTTGATTCCTAAACTATTTATACTTAGTACCTACCCACGGGAATCGTCAGTGCGTGAGTCCAACTTGCACTAGGCCAGTTTTTTTGGTCGTAGAGGCAGGTCATCAACAAAAAAATTGGAAATCCAAATCCAACTTTCAAGCCCCTTCCAGATCCCGGTGGTATACTTAGTGATACTGTCAGTGGACGTGGTACTATGGTTGATCATGCCGTGCTTGCCGGGCGTGGTCGCGGAGTTGGTCGCTGCTGAAGTCGACCACATCAAGCAGTCACTTTTGCACCATCGGCTTCGGGAGACATGTGAGTTGCGAAAAAATTTGAAACCAACGGATAACTCTACTTTAGTGACTTAAATCCGTATTAACTTAGGTAGATTTTGGTCGGAATAGGTTGCCACCCCATTCAATAGAGATAACGGTAGGGCTCTACCGCCGGGAAGACGCGCGATTTTTTCGAAAAAATCTGTTAGATATGGAAAATGTTTGAGGGTGCACGCACTTGCGAAAATCACGCGAAAATAGTTACCAGTCGGTACGCGATTTCAAATCCGTTAAAATAAATGTGACTTTATTCAAATAACCACAATTTATTTATTTCATTCAAACGTATTTCATTATTTAATTCAACAGACAAGGGGTGATCGCCGTGCTTGGCCGCTGAGGTCGCCACAAAAGCAATTGGCATTGAGTCTACTTTTGTACATTATTTTTTGCGAAATAAATAATTAATAATTATAATAGAGCAAATGGTACAAAATGCCTCTGTGCTTTTGGCTATAGCTCCACGCATGCCTCAAAAGACCGGGTTCCTATGGATCCCTGAATCTGTAACAACATAATAATACCTAGTAAAAGCCGACCAAATGACGCAGTTGATCATCCTCGTTTGTAATTGAAAAATAAACATGGGAATCCTTGGAATAGAAAGAAAGAAAAACATTATACCAACAATACACATCACGGAAACAAAATAAACAGATAAATTAACATAATATGAGATAACAGAAGTAAACGAAACAAAAAAAGACATAGGTTTAGCCTGTGGTGTGTCTAAATTGCCACAAAGGGCAGCACCTCAAAAACCTCATGAGACGGCCTCTTATGGTCTAGATTTCTTAAATATATTCTTTATAGTACACCGGAGAAATACAAAGGTATATCTTACAATTGGCGGCCTTACTGATAAAAGAAATTTCTAAAGCTACAATTTGTCCAGCTACATCACCGATACAGTGGTTATTCAGATTAGAGACTAGAATAAGAGAGCTAATTGAAGCTCGGTGACAAAGCCCAGAACGTGTAATCCACGTGGCGATGGCACGTGTAATGTGGATAGACATTTACCCATATATCATAGCAAGAATTCCATCGCGGAGTGGCGTTTGCGCTGCTATGGAATTCTATGATTGGGTATGGATTTAGACGCTAGAGATCTTAAGAAAGATTTCGAAGGCTAGTACAGTCACTACCACTGACTGCCATGATACTCGTAGGAATTAGGAATAATTTTGCATAATAGTAGTCGCCACTCAACCGTCTTCAATACGACAAGCGGCGACACAAAACAGAATACCATTATTTTAAGAGTTGGTGGCACCTAAACATACTTTACTGCAAATCTAAATTATGACATAAAATATTAATAACAAGATACACAAATAATCATACATAGTGTCCAAGAGTTGTACAACAACCTAATAGATAGATTTCTGCCATGGGATTAATAGATATCCCGAAAAAAAACCTAAAATATATGAAAATCTCGTAAAACAGCTCTTCGTATAAACCTAGTGGACTGAAATCCAGACCATAGTCGAAGTGGAAATTTAGTTATCCGAATTAACTCGTTGCTAGAGGACAAGAGCCGAAGATCGGGCTCAGTGGCGTGTCTTGGCAGAGGAATGACAGCGGCTGATTATGATGGCGATTGTTATTATTATTAATTGTTTTATTGAATTAAAAAACGTTTTATTACCAAAGGGTATTTAATGTATATCAATAAGCTATGCTAAGTTAGGCAGTAATCTTATCAATCGTGCTTCGCAAGGCACGTTAAGCCGTTGGTGCCGGCTGTCATGTAATGGCAGTCGTTAAGACATGTCAGAGACCTTATGGGCGGCTAGATAACTTCTGACAGTAAGGCCCGCCACTGTCTTACAATCCTCCACCAACCCGGACTTGGCCGGTGGAGTATGGCCTAACCTTCCTGGCAGGAAGAGCCCCGTTCCCCAGCAGTGGGAACATACAAGGCTTGATATCGAATCTTATCGAAAAAGTCACGACGAAATGTGTGAGAGAACGTTCTTTACTTTCGTAGGAATAATGCTTGGCAGGAAACTTGAATAAAAATCCGCGCAATCGGAATTAGATAGATAGAGAAAACTGTACTTTACTGTACATAAAAAGGAAATTACACAGATATTTCTTAACCTAAGAGTACAGACGGCGGCCTTATCACTAAAGTAATGGATCATTGATTCCAATCACTCGGTTTGACTGGGCCACGAGCGCCTCGCCACAATCATCAAGTTATTTAAGTAGGTGCTCGCAGAGATATGTCTCATTGTCCCCACAAATTCAACATATGACAAAGATGTACAACAAAGGTGGCATTAAATCATCATTATCGTGAAAGGAGGACTTTAGCATTTCTTTGTCTGTATAAAGACGCCCTATATACTCAATGTACGAGTAGGTCAAACTGATAATATCCGATTTGTAGGTGGGCGCTTGGAAATGTCAATCCTTATCTAAAGTACTTTTACGTGTTAGGTAATCGGATATAATAGTCATAATAATGATCCTATTGAAGACAGATAAAATAGTGGACTTTTGTCGTCGGTTATACAAAGCTCTGTCTTATGAAGATGGGAGTTTCCGTTCGTTATAAATGTGTAATAGACTGAAGTTTACATTTATATTATGCGGGGCGGATTCTCCTAAATCCGTCGCGTCGTATAGCGTTACCTCTCAGTTTATATCAAGTCAGAGTTATAATTATTCTTAATTATATACCCAATACCGTCTGATCCTTTAGCATAGTGTCAAGACATCTCTATGTCTTATCAACAGAACTAAAAAAAGACTAAGATAATCTTGTACCCACCTGTAGGTACCTAATTGGCATACTAGAATAGGCCGTATTAAAAATAAGATATTGTGTAATAGTGTAATAAGCATGTATAATTCATATACATCTGAAATCATTTCATTTGTTTGTACATCTACTTCCTTCTCCAATGCTTTGCTCCAGTCCATCCAAAGGTTGTCTGGAAGAGATCACTTTTAGTGATAAGGCCACCGTCTGTAGTGGTATGTTAAGAAATGTCTGTGTAATTTCCGTTTTGATGTACAATAAAGGTGTTCAATATCTATTGCGAACCCCTTTTCAAAAGACAAGAATCACAAGAAAAAAATTGCGTGTAATATTAAATGCTTGAGACAAGGTAGGTATGGCACTTGCCCTACTCTGTCACAGATATGAATGACGCGTGTTATCTTTTTCAGTGTCCGAAAGATACCGCGGTGATTTGGGCGAGTTTCTGAGCTACATCGAGGCGCGGCCGTTTCGTTACCGGATCTGGCGGATAATTCCCGTCGACCTCACCCTGCCTGTCGGCCTACTTAGCCTCTGCACCACCTACTTCATTGTTGTTATACAGTTCTCGCATTTATATGGATAGGAATTATGGTTGTTTATGGCGTCTCACCGCACTGATACTGTAGATATATCACGTTGGAACATGCGGTGCTCTCACTAAAATGATAGCGGTTTTCACGCGTGGAGTGTACCCGTTTCCTGTTGTAGCTAAATATTAAGTAAATAAATAACTTTTTTGCAACACCACCTGTCTCGTATCAAACTAGGATACCCTGTGCTATGGTAACCGAGCAAGGACATCACTAACCAGGAAATGATTTTTAAAAATCTATTTAGAACCTAAAAAATCCACCCATGCCGGGACTCGAACCCGCGACCTCTGGCTAACCGTGCCAGCGGTCTCCCAACTGACCTAATAGGCGATCCACCTGCATCAGTGAAATTTCGAACCTCTTTACAATACTCTCTGCAAAGTAAGGTATTCGGGACTGCAAGTGATGCAAATTACTTCAGCGAGAGAGTATTGTAAAGAGGTTCGAAATTTCACTGATGCCGGTGAGTCGCATATTAGCTCATTTGGGGGAGCGCTGGCACGGTTAGCCAGAGGTCGCGGGTTCGAGTCCCGGCATTGATGGAATTTTTAGCCTCAAAATAGGTGTTTAAAAATTGTCCTTAGCACGGGTTAGTGCATTAAAAAGAATATAATGGAAATAATTTTCAATCATTTTGTGTGTTACGTTGACAGCAGTTCAAAAATTTTATCTGCCCCGTTGGTCTAGCGGCAACGCGCTTAACTACCAAAGCAGGTTCTGGGCTCGTTTCCCGCTGGAGACCGACTTGTCTTTCACGGATGGCATAAGTGTCCCTGTAATAAATCCCTGTCTATGATTGTGATGTCCTTGTCTGGTTACTATAGCACAGGGTATCCTGGTTTGACACCTGGGCCTCGATTCTGTTAGTGCGTTATAGTACCCTGACAAATACTTGGTCGTGTCATGTGGGGTGTTTTTCCATGCCGTTGACGCCTAGAAGGTTCGATGTATGTGCGCGCGTAGACTTGAAGCAGCAACGATATTAAATCGCCATTTTCATGCTATTGTCACTGTACCACGATGCAATAGCAGTATCTAGGCCCAGGACAAGTGAAAATAATGTTGTAACTTAACTGAATAGAAATCACGATCGCTAAAAGTGTTGTATTATTTGTAATTTTCAGGGCCTCAATAACTAAAAAATGTTTACCTACACACGTGTACACGTCTTATGAACGTTGATGAAGCGACGGTGATCTGTCAGGATCGTGGCAAGTGGCAGTCCCTGGTCTCTGCCTACCCCTCTGGGATACAGGCGTGAGGTTATGTATGTTTGTAAATACGTGTACACAACTAGTTGAAAAACAAATATTATTATGCATGTCTTATCTACACATATGTGCCCGGGACACTGATCACTAATTTATGCTTAATTTGTAATAAATTATAACCGTCGCAAGCATGATGATGTAAAGCGATATTGTGGATATGAAGTTCTGAAGTACAATGTTTGTTTGTGAGTCAGCGTCATCATGATTAAACGTTTGTAGTTTGTACTATAAGCTCGCCCCGGTGCCTAGATTAAGCGAAGTTATAAAGAATATGTTTAATGTCCAATATGTTTGTAAGTTTATGTACTATTGAAGAGAAGCCTGAACTTCGCCCAGTTTATTTCCACAACGTTCATTAAGTGGCAGTTTCTGCGTTTGTAATGAAAACATTTTTTTTACAATGTTTCTCTTTAATACGAAGAAGATTTCGGAATAAATCAGTCTATACGAATACGGAAATTTTTAAATGTTGGAAACTAAAGATCACAGAAAAATCATACATTTTATTAAGTTTGATGGGAGTACAATTTTAGAAAGATAATATGTTGAAAACCAAAAATTAAACTAATATAAGCTAAATAAGTGTATTGTTTCTAAAATTTTGGAAAATTAGGTACTACACGAGCTGCAAGATTGGAAGTAGAAAAGTAGTTATATGTACGAATAACAAAAAAAAATCATGATCATGAATCTCCCGTAGTAATTTTCCAATATTTTAGATTAATTTTCCAATATTTAAAGAATTTCTCACGCGTCTAGGTTTCCTTCAAGTTGTTAAGTTATAAAAATAATCTAAAATGGACATGGTTGTTTTAACTTGTACTGTGAACTGGGTGTGACCTAATTTTCTAATCAATGTTCATCTTAAAACAACAAGGCTATGACGGTAAGCAACCTATTTAATGCAGTCAAATTTGTCTTTAATTATCTCGGATTAGGAATAGAAGGTTATAATATTTAACAAATCAAATAAACCAGGAGCAGTTAGGACTTCGAAAATTTTGGTTTTCTAAAATAGATATCGAAGAAAACGAATTTATGCAGAAGAGTCTCCGTTTGGAAGAGTCAATTCTTGTCGTGTTCTTAGTTGCACGGCAGTGTGTAAGCACAGAATACATTATAGTGCAGGTGTGGGTAAGTAACATTTTCTTCATAAGTACTTAATATACATAATGCATCATATGAAGTTCCGGTGGCTCTATGTCCGGATCTGATCCAGATGAATAAGAAAAGAAGAGAGCCAAACACATTGTTCAGTACCTACTTATTTGCCGTAAGATAGATGCTTAGGTACACAGTGAAACCAAAGGCAGCAATTCAGCAAATTGCGGTAGCTCTATGTCCGAATCGTCTGGTCCAGATGCATAAGAAATAAAGACAACACAACAGTACCTACTTACGAGTATTTGCAGTAAGATAAGACACACAACAACAAAAGATACAGCAATCTATAATTTTCATCCCTTGTCGTCAAGGGTGGCGGCGGGTGTTGACAAAGCCGCGCCGCTATCGCGCGCATAAAAGGCAGCGCAGCTTGCGCGCGCGCACACTCGCCCGCGCACGCGCACGCCGACCGACCGACCGATTTCCCGCCCTAAGTCGATTTCCGCGCGTGCGAATTTCCCCCGTGAGTGAGTGAGGTTAGTGTACGATTTCCACAGCTGATCGCGCGAAAACTAGAGCGCAAATTAACGAGTTTGTGTGGTTCATTTTTGTTGCTGGCTACTGTGTCTCAATTCGGGTTGGAGAAGTGCGTTATCTATATTGCTAGGCTTGAACAGGATTGCGTATTTTATTAATGTTTAGTGCATTTTTAATATATCTGTAGGTGGATCTGATTTTGTTTGCCTAGTTTATTTTTTACTTACACCTCTGCACTTTTGATGCATTCAAACAGCTTTTGTAGGATAGCTTAAACACATAAATAAGGACAGAGGATGCGGATAGTGCCTCGATAATTTCCATATAATTGTTGTTTAAGTACATACAATTATCTATTTTAATTTATTATTGAATCACGTAAATTAATACCTTAATAATTATTGTATTTTAATTAATTGTTAATTATTTATGATCTCTCACTACAACAGGTGTACAATAAAGTTGATGCGGTAAGCATTGCATGCCTAAAATTTATGGAACAGGTTCGCAAGTAGGTGGAATATAATCACATAGATGCTCGTGCAAATCAAGTTGATTGAACCTACGATGCTATCAACTAGATAAATAGTGCACCTTGCATATTATGTCGATCAAACAGCTGCCACTCTTGCATGGCGTGATTACATCACACAGGCACATAAGCAAATAAAATGCCTAATAATCGAAGGCAAATGCGGCTAACCACTTCTTCAATAAAAAAATTGTCTAGCTAGAACTTGCTAGATTTCAAATAGTCGGCATATAATGACGGGCACAAACTTAAATAGGCTATCATGTCATCAAAAATGCCGACACTGTGTCTTAACTTAACGGCCGTTGTTACTTAAGTGCCTCTTTCGAAAAGCGACGATTCCGTCTAAGATTAAGTAATAAACATGTATAATTTAAGCGTTAGGTAGTTGCTAAGTAAACGCCGCTCCTAATTACTTATTACGAATGAATGTGTTCCCAGAAGTAAATGATGTCGTTAAGAGATAAAAGTTAATGAAAAACAAAGTTGTTTATAAGCTTGAACTTCAACAACTCATAACAATTACGTTTAAACAACAACTTTATGGCTCTACATTATGTACGTAAATTCATTAAAAGGCACTATGTGTAGCTAATTTATTATTTCAATGCCTAGCGTAGGTACGTTTGGAAATAGCAAACTGCAACTAACGCCAAATAAGTATTCATTGTTATAGTTCTTGCTATAGTATCTAGCAATTCTGTGTGATTGCACGGCCGCATACGATTGGTACGTTACAGCATTAATTCATTACATAAGTTACTTAATATGCCCTACACTGATACGAATTCCTTCCAATTGAAAGTAATGGCTTTAATCAACCAATAAATTACTCCCCGTGAAATAAATACCTACGGAGTTTGTGCACGTCATTTGTCGTACGCGTATCGAATCTAGAATTTGAATTAGTTCTTACCTTGGGCAGGTCACTCGGAATGCCTAAGTTATCGATGCTTTATCAGTCTAATTCAAGAAAAAAAGACAATAAAATTATAAAACAAAAAATAATAGGTTTGATTCATTGTTACAAATAAGAAATAAATAAAAACTGATAGAAATACAAGATAAAACTACATCATGGGGGTCAAAAGTGCGTACAGTCGACAACAGCTAAACCTTTACGTGTCTTGTTTGTTGCAAGGTGACCGTGGTGTATCAAAGTTGAATATTTTTCATCTCGTTATTTTAAGCGCCCTCAGTACTTATTGACAGCGATTCTCTTGTAAAGAGTCCACAGCTCAAAGCATGTCAACATGATTACGTATTCAAATGGGATGCCTGCTACTGTTTCTAATCTTAGAGCTGTTGCACTGGAACTCTTAATTGAATTGTGATTCTACATGGTTATTTTTTAAATGTACAATTTATATAACTCGTTTATTACAGAGAGCACGGTGTTATTTTAAAAACACGATTCCCCTAAAACGCTTCTAAGAGTTTAAATAATATTTCCCTTTATTACAGATTACTTAAACTGCCTCTGAGGTGTGTTATAAGGAATCGTCCTTTTATAAATAAGACCGTTCTTGTTTGTATTTCACAAAAACTTTTGTTTCACGAGGTTATTTTCAGATTGATGTTTTTTGAAATGGTAGAGTTTACGAAATTTTAGGTTATCATGCTTGTAGTAGAATACCAATGTAGTAGCGACCGGTACATCATTGTCCTATAAAGTTTATAACAAAATCCACACATTAATTCGTACTTTGGTCTAACCACAGGTCAGAGGACATGTACAGAACAATTGTTTTTTTTTACGATATTGAAGTTTTTCCCTATTATGTAATTCTATATGCAATAAGTAAATCGCGTTGACGAGAACAACCATCCATTTAAAATATGTGAATTGTGTTACATCCTGTATAGAATGGATGCCCACATTATCTAACACTAAACTTAAGAAGTTAGAAAAGAACAGTGTTACGTAAAATACAAATGGAAAAATAGTAAAAAAAAATTAAAATCAGTCGTGAAGATGAACTGAAAACATCAATAGTACGAATTGAGAAAATTAGTTTAACGACCGAGATACTTATAGTAATATGCGTACTTAGTTTCTCCTAGTTTATCGTGATAAAATGCCATTACATAGCGTTTTCACAAGTTCATCATAAAATATGCGGGAAGTAAATCTCGCTCGCAATTTGCATGGAAATCTTTGCGTCACTTGATGTCATACTTTGAAGCATGGCGTTCGGCTCTACCGTAACCTCTACATTGAGGGTCGTAATATCTTCTAAACTTGCCCTCTTTGCTTAGGCGAAGACACCAGTTGACGGACAGTCGATGATTGGGCTGATACAGGAATTTAATAGTGTTTGACTGGTGTTAATACGAGTAACTTCACGGTCAGTCTGAATGCCTTCATAGTCCGTTAAGCAAGTCGCTGTGTAAACGTTGAGTTAAGGTAAATCACTAAGCAATATTTCTGCCTTTCAGGAGACGGACGAACACGATGAGTTCCTCGGAGTTCAGACTAGAGCGGAGCGTTGAGCTCCTGCCGGAGACTAAAGAGCTAGCTGAGAAGGAGTTGCGAGAGACTCCGGAACGCACCAAAGAAGCGTTGGAGCGTTTGCGAGAACTACTCAAGGAAAACAAAGACCTGTACTACGGTGACGACGATGATCTTCTGACGATCTTCTTGAGGCCGTGCAAATGGTATCCTGAAAGCGCCCTCGCACTCGTGAGTACATATCTTTTTTATTTTATTAGGTCGTAAAGTATTGACTTTTCGTATTTGTAGAGTTCCGTCAGTTCCGTACACGAAGGGTGCTAAACGGGACCCTACTGCGTCCGTCCGTTATCCATTGAGAGGGCTCTACATATATACGCTTCTATTATAATAATATCTCTGAAGATATATCAAGCTTGCGTGAAACGTGGTTCAAAAAATGTATTGAATACACTTTGTGCCAAAAGGGCTACTGTAACATAAAGGATTATTTAGATGACAATAATGTCTGTAATTAAAGCCAATACAATACATGAGTTCAATTTTTATAACAATAATGTAAACTCTTGTTGTATAGAATCAGGCGTTACTTTGCGGAAATCCATAATAGCATTAAAAAGTTAAAATTACTTTGCTGAATTCCGCCAAAAATCCCACAAGCACCATGCGGTTAGCTAATGCACCGCCCTCCCTCCAACATCAATAATTGTGTGAGAAAACACGAAAACACGCGTGTTTTCTCACACAAGTATTGGTGTTGGTAGTGGTGTGTTCGTGTCTTGCTTCTGCTTGAAAAAGTGGGAGGGAGGGCGGTGCATTAGCTAACCGCATAGTGCTTGTGGGATTTTTGGCGGAATTCAGCAAAGTAATTTTAACTTTTTAATGCTAATGTAAACTCTGTTAATTAAGGACTTCGAAAAGACTAACTTTGGAGTTTTTTGTCCAATGTTTCTCCAAAATTATCTAGATTATGAAATGGACACCTAGTTTAAATTGTAACGTTCATTAGTCGCAGTTTCTGTGCTAATACTTTGTTCTTAAATAAGTCAGCCTTTAAGTAGGATATTTTTTGATAAAACGCAGTTTAAAGATGGTTCTAGTTACACACTCATCGCTGTATAATAAATTTAGTAATAGTAAGGGGTTATCAAATAGTGTAATACAGATGTTGTCGATTAAGAATTTCGAAGTGGATCAAAGTTTACTTTAGCTAACAGAACCTAATCTGTATCGGAATGGAATATATAAATACTTATACACTTAACAAACACATTTTTCAAAAATATTTTTAACCACATAGTTGCAACGCCTTAGGAGTGATTTGTTTTTCGAGTTACTAAACAAAATGTACTCCACCTACTTTACTCCGAAAAAAAGTCCGTGTCGCGTTAAGTTCTAATGAATAAGGTCTTCTTTGTTGAGCTTATTTGTTCTGGGTTCAGTGTTTAACTTCCTGTGAGAGCTTGAGTCACCTTATACTTTGTATATACCCAACAAATAACTTGAACAAAACGGCTTTGACCTCGCATATGCGTATTTTGGGTCTACGCACAAATCCCACCAACTTTAGACTTTGCCTTTTTTACCATTTAAATATTTATTTATAAATATTCTTAAAACATAACATACAGGCACATACATTGCTTCTGGCCCCAAACTAGGATATCTTGGATAAAAATCTTGGAACTCTTCGAACCTAAGTCAGTTTATACAAATAATTAAAAAAAATTAGCTCACATGACCATTACCAACTCATTCCTACTGCGCCGGGATTGTTCAAGCTATCTGCTAGGCTTCATACAGGGACGAACGAATTCTATTTACCGAAACGATAACCTCATATAGATTCCTCGGCGCGATAATCAATAATACGAGTAAGTCTAAGGCCGAGCCGGAGGATGTTTGCGGTTGTAATGAACCTCGTAACGTTATCTTCTAGGCATAATGTTATCTGTTTCGGTATTATGTAACATTCATTAAGAAACAATAACAACAATGCGTTGTTGACGACAATGAGAGTAAGTGAATCTACGCCAAGCAGAAGCTGACGCGATGGTGAACTGCGATAATACCTACTTGATTTTATCAGTCAACATCCTACTTCTCAGCTATACTAAGGTGTGACAGTATTTTAAATACGTTGGTTTGTTTATTCAAAGCGAGAAATATTAGTAATACAAGGGTAAGATTGTTAATTGACACGTTTGTTACGAAAATAAGTTCTACGTAAATTATGCTTTGTTTTACGTGAAATGTGCTTTGTTTTACGTGAAATGTGCTTTGTTTTACGTGAAATGTGCTTTGAAATGTAATGTAAACCAATAATGATAATAAGGACTTCCATCACTTGTCCTTACGCCGAACTAGGATATCCTGTGCTATGGTAATCAGGCAAGGACTACATAAACATGGAAATACACCCAGACTGAGGGTATTTGTACAAACGTACGTTGCACGAATTGAACCCATGACCTTCAGGATGGTAATCAGACGCGATACCGCTAGACCAACGAAGCACTGAAAAGATCGTAATTCTAAGGTCCTTCAAAGTGTTTATTTGCTTAATTATAAGGTCTTCTATTTTTAGCTTTTGGATGACCGATGGAGAGCTAAAGTTAGATAATGTAAGTATATTTCGAGATAATAAAACGCACGCAAAACTAGTCCACAGAGACGTAGCGAAGCAAAAAAATGCCTCGAAGGTTATCAAATTCAGATCGATTTCAATCCGAACCACAACGCCGGCCTACAAAGAGGTCATGAAGTCCTCTCTATTAAAATTAACTTAATACACAACGGGAAAACCGTTGTATAGTGTAAATTTCATACCGTTAGCAATATTTTAAGTGAATGTTCTTTTATTTGCTTAATTCCTAATCACTTACTGCAATTGTTGTTAAAAGAGTCCGACCAGGTTTCGCTCTTATTCGCAGAGCTTAATCGTGGCGAATACCTATTATCAGTGCTTACGAAAGTTTTAGTTCAAGAATATTCGTTTCATTGGAATACTTATAATATTATCGTTTTAAAAGCAACGGTAATAATAAAAAAAAAATGTGATATTCAATGCTGGCACTATTGACTCTAAACTGTATCTTAATTTAATGGTGAGAACTATGTAAAATAGGAAGTAAAATGTTTTCTATTTATTTATTTAGATGTGTATTTTTTTAAATCTTCAATCAATTTAGTTGGCCGGCGCCGAACCGAACAATATTGTTTTGATCTGGAACTGTTATGGTTATTTTATCAGTCAAGTTACTTATAACTTTTTCCATTATACATCGTGCTAAGAATAACAATCTAACCTATTACGCCTCACTGTAGGGCACAAAGCTTCTCTCAGAGAGAGAGCGTACCCCCTTAAAGGGGTGTCGATTGCGAATTGCAATTTCACGCGCTGAGGTACCTATGTAAACACCTCAGACACTCAGGTTTTGCTACTATAACTTCAGAAATATACGTACCTTAAAAACAATGTCATTGGTACATGCTGGGATTCGAAACTACGACCTCCCGAATGACAAGACTTTTCCTGCTCTGCTACCACCGTTCTCATGGTTAGAATGTTCTACCTATTATATTTTTTCTTGCAGTTGTAGAACTTTGTAATCAACAGATAGTTGTCATTAAGGTGATGAAGTAACAAACAAAGCATACAGTTTGATGTAACGTCCTACTTTTGGCTCATTTATTTCGAATTTCGTAATAATTAAAGAATATTGTACCCTCACTGTGTGGTCTGAGCAATCAATGGTTGCCAAATAATTACTTCTGCGTTGCACACTGAATCCTAAGGTACAATCAACATGATGCAGTAGTGCTATTACCATACAATAATCACCTTTCTTACTGGATTAGTAAGAGCTGTATAAGCATTGTTTGTTTGCACCTGAGTTTCGTCCACATAGGAGACAGAAGATCAACTGAGACCTTGCTGTGCTGAGAACATACAAAATGCCTTATGTAAACTAGGCGGGGTTATTGTATAGCACTTCAAGCAGTCATAGTTTAGGTAGGTATACCTACCTGAACTATGATACATGGCTTGCCTGCTGAAGGCATTTCAAATATATATTTCTTATGTTGTACTAAATTTGAAGGCATGTGCTCTAAGCTCTGAGGGGGCATAGTCTGAGTCTGACAAAATGAAGTAACTTAGGGTAACATAGGTGTAGGAGTACTCGAAAACTGCATTGTTATTAATTGATGTTTCGAAAATTGTTAAGTTTTGATCAGAGAATACTACTTTTTTTTCTGTTTTGATTAGATTCTGATTGTAATCCACTGTCCACCATTACATGGTTTCGGGGCAAAGGTTTCAACTTTTGCCCGAAATTATCTATTTTTGTTGGAAACGTGATACTACCCTGCCGTAATACAGTTAATACTAGTACGGAGGGTGGTGGACCTTTTCTTGCATGAATCTATAATAGTTACGGCTTTTTTTGTACCATGTAAATGCTGAACAAGCGAAATAAATTTCATTTCATTTCAACTAGAGTCCAAATGCGTGTATAATAATGCAAGTGAGTCTTCTGTATTGATCTCTAGCGCACGCACTCTTCCACCGGTCTTTGCGCAAGCGCGCCTTACCAACCGACGTGTTATGTTAAAGTTTGATTGAGTTGTCCTAGACCTCGCCAATTACGCTCGGTTGCAGTTTCGTTGCCTCGGTGAATAGATCATGTAGATATCGAGGATTATCTTCATGAGCAGGCAGGCAATTGTGCTTCATCAAAAGAATCAACTGAGTTGAACGTTAAGGTATAGAACGCAAAACGCAGTACAGATGAGTGCGGGTAAAATTTTACAAAAGGGAATAACAAATTACTTCACTTCAAAGTGTTAAAGGTTGATTAAGTTGTCCTACCTTGCCTATTCGCTCAGTTGCAGTTTCGTTGCCTCAGTGAAACGACTAGGCCGATAATTAGAATTACCGTCAACAACAGGCCAATAATCCTTTGTCGAAAGAACCAACACCAATTTTCAGAAGATTAGATATACATAAATAATTCCTTCAAACCAAAAATATTTCCCCATAGATAAAACGATGAACAACCTCTTGCTGTACTGAACAACTCTTAAGCAATGAAAGCGATGGCATCAATCGGGATACTTTTGTTTTCAAAATTATGGCTCCCTTTGGCGGTGTTTTTTCTCTGAGAAAAACCATTACCGCCACAGGTTCAAGCTTCAAGAGGAGAAGAGGTTTCGACCTACAATTTCACGTGTCCGGCGAACGCAATACGCTGTGTTGTGCCGCTCTGAATCGGAAGGGCGTCCAACAGATAACGAAGAAGAGTCAGTCAAAGTTCTCTGACACAAGTATTGGCCACCGTATTGCGGTGGCTGCATTGCAGTTTTTTTCTCCGACAAAAACCATTACTGCTATAGGGCCATGCTTCAAAAGAAGAGGTTTCGACCTCTAACCTCACGTGTCCGGCGAACGGAATATGCCGTGTTGTGCCGCTCTGAATCGGAAGGGTGTTCAAGCGGCCACAGATAACGAAGGAGAGCGAGTCAAAGTTCACCGTCGATAACAGCCGGTACCTAGGTCTCTTATCTCTTTGACGCATTCATGTGAGGCCGTCTAAACTGAATAGGTCGCATTGTGCGATACTAGTGGTGACAGATACGTGGTAGGTAGGAATTTTAGTTGGTTAGTAATTGTAGGAATTTTAGATACATAACATCTCTTCATGTCTTTAAGATGAAGAGATGTCTGTATTAAATATCTATGCTGGCTTTGTGAATCTCTTGAATGGGAGCTCTAAGAGTGTCTTATGTTGAAAATGTAACAGTAAAGACTTTATAAAAAGTACTGGAATAGCAACCTATTAGTAGTAGGCTTTGAACGTGAATTTTAATATCTATAATATAAAAATGGTAAGCGATCTCGAGAGCGGCTGAACCAATTTCTCCAATTCCCCATTCAGAATATTCCTTGAGGTACGAGGATGGTTCTTACGGAAAGAAAAAAAAAATCACTGCTAGGCGGTACGAAGTTCGCTGGGTCAGCTAGTACAGAATAAATTCTAGGCAATAGACTTCGTTCTATATAATTTTTAGGGTTCCGTACCTCAAAAGGAAAAAACGGAACCCTTATAGGATCACTTTGTTGTCCGTCTGTCCGTCCGTCCGTCTGTCAAGACCCTTTTTCTCAGGAACGCGTGGAGGTATGAAGCTGAAATTTATATCAATTACTCAGGTCTACTGTCCCTTGAAGCTGTGAAAAAATCAAACTTCTAAGCCAACGCAATCAAAAGATACAGCCGTTTATGCCGCAAATTTTCGACACTTGCTAGGGAATCAAAACCTACAGGGTGCTTCCCGTGAACTCAGAATCTTGAAATTTGGTACGAAGCAACGTCTTATAGCATAGATAAAGGAAAAATTACGAAAACCATAAATTTTTAGTTACATCACATAATATATTTTTTTTTAATAATTTTAAACTTACTACCCATTTCCTCATAAACGCGTAGAGGTATTATATTGAAATTCATACCAAATACTCAGGTCTATAATACAGGTTTGTACGGAACCCTCGGTGCGCGAGTCTGACTCGCACTTGGCCGGTTTTTGTAGTACTTACTCTGTTATTATTAGATAGTAACTGCAAATTATTGACAAAACCTACGTTAAATTCCAACAATAATTAACAATGAAATAGCGTACAATGTCTACCCAAGTCTATCAGGGAGAGTCCATCTGCGACTATCAACGCAAAATAAAAAATCTTTCTTTTCTATTACAATAAGTACATTATTATTATTAATAATACTTATATTGCAACGAAATTTTAAAATAAAATCGTTGAATCATATATGTAATTATGTAATTATTTGAAATTCATAGCTCTTAAGCATTTCAGTAGATATACATAATTATTATTACCTATGTTAAAATATAGGAATAATTAATTGGATACTTTTCCCCCTCGTTTATACACGTAATGCAACCACATCAAGGGTTGGCTCGAGCTGATTTCTGCTGCTCACTTTTTATTTTGTAAATTTAGTGTTTTAAGTGCAATGAAGTACAAATAAGTGATGTTTTGAAGCGCTCGTGGCCCAGTCGAACCGAGTGACTCGAATCAATCACTTGAGTTAAGCAACACCAGGCGCAGTCAGGTGCTAGATACCCATCTAGCACCTGACTGCCACAAAATGCCACTATCGGTAGTCACGGGACGGTCACCCGACCGTCCCGTGACTACCGATAGTGGCATTTTTTCTGAGCGCTTCGGTGGTTCGCAAGGCACGTTAAGTCGTTGGTGCCGGCTGTCATAATATAATGACAGTCGTTAAGCCATGTCTCCACGTCTTATGGGCGGCTTGATAACTTCTGACAGTAAGGCCCGCCACTGTCTTACAATCCTCCACCAACCCGGACTTGGCCCCCGTGGTGGAGTATGGCCTAACGTTTCTGCGATGCAGGAAGAGACCCGTGCCCTAGCAGTGGAGACATGCAAGGGTTGATATTGATTATGATTTTATTGAAAACATCGTACTTTAATAGTATTTTGTAGCAGTGGGCAGCGTAGCGGTGTGCTGATGATGATGATAGGTACCTACATATTTCGGAACAACTTCAATAAAGTCAAGCGTTTGTCAAACTAAATGTTATGCCTATAACATTTATTGTTATGCCTATAAATGTATGTATTTATATAAAATATATATTTTTATATCACTTTCCATTTATGTATATCATTATTTGTATGTATCTATTTATGGTTAGTATAATTATTTTCTTAATTAAGCATGTTTTATTCAAATGTATCTGAAATATTTTGATTTATTTGTACATCTATGTACTTCCTTCTCCAATATATTGCTCCGGTCCATCCAAAGGTTGTCTGGAAGAGATCACTTTTAGTGATAAGGCCGCCGTCTGTACTCTTAGGTTAAGAAATATCTGTGTAATTTCCTTTTTTATGTACAATAAAGTGTTCTCTATCTATCTATCCAAATGAATCTTGAAAGATAAACTTATCAATTTACATTGCTTTATCGCGACCTGGGGAAAGTTACATAGAAATACAAATTATGGTTAACTATGACAATTCGATCTACATTGCGAGGGCAATTAAACCATAGATATATAAACAAGTAGACTATGCTACTCAATGTAACTCGAATTTTCATCACTGCGACTTGTAGCTTAAAACTCGACCCTGTTCATGTTTTGTAATTCTTTTGTTTGGTGTTTTGATAGAGTTTCGACTGTTTTATTTTGCATGCTACTGCGACTTACCATTCACGGTGAGATTCTCACAGGTGACCTAAGAATAACAGTTCCTGTGCATTCGATAATAATATTTATAGGCTTTGAAATAAGAGTCATAACATAACAGTATAATATTGAGGTGCGCATATAAATACTGTCTGGTCGTTCGCTATGCTTAAGTTTTCAATGCTAACGCCTTTAATGCCATCGACGTTTGTGATTTAATTATCCACATATTAGCCATTCAGTGTCCACTCTGTTCCTGTTGTAAGCTTGTATAATATTAGCTATGCGCCATTGCTTCGATTACTTCTAAAGAGTATTCTATTACTTGGTTTTATTAAGCGGGTCGTGGGTTCGAATCCCGGCATGTACCAATGACTTTGTTTTCTAAGTTATGTTCGTTATCAACCCTTGTATGACCCCACTGCTGGGGCACAGGTCTCTTCCTGCATCGCAGGAAGGTTAGGCCATACTCCACCACGGGGGCCAAGTCCGGGTTGGTGGAGAATTGTAACACAGTGGCGGGCCTTACTGTCAGAAGTTATCAAGCCGCCCATAAGGCCTCTGACATGGCTTAACGACTGCTATTATATGACAGCCGGCACCAACGGCTTAACGTGCCTTGCGAAGCACGGAAGTGCTCGGAAAATTTCCACTAGCGGTAGTCACGGGACGCTCACCCATCCCGTACCTGTCCGCGCCTGTTGTTGCTTAACCAAGTGATCGATTCCAATCACTCGGTTCGCCTAGGCCACGAGCGCTTCTAAGTTATGTACATTTCGTCGACTAAGTTATGTACATTTGCGATATTATTGTAGCAATACCACTCGCTTGTGAAGGAAAACATCGTAAGGAAATCCTAGTGTCTGAAGTGTCAACGTACCTCAGCGCTTGCTGAGGCTAAGTGCGGACATCTCAAGTCTTACTAACTACGTGGTCTTCCATTCTTGACCTCAGATTAGTGATGTACCAATTGTTTATACAATATTTGGCAAGTTTGAAGGAGAATACATCCCAGGCCATAGCCAGCGGCCACACAGAAGGGATGTGGGATGTGTAAAAGACACGAAGCGTTGTGTAGAAGTCGCGCCCTGTCTCTTTTGTGTGGGTTTCGACCCCCGTCTTCAATAAATTTCGCATGAGTGTCGTCCACGCACCTTCTGTTTGGCCGCTGGCTTAAAAACAAAATATCGACTTTAACTCATGCCAAGAAATCCTTCTTAGTCTTCTTCAGGCTATATTATGTAGTCCACTACTGGACATAGCCCTCCCCTAATGAGCACCATAGCGCCCTGTCTTCAGCTTGCCGCATCCAGCATCTGCCTGCAGTTTTTCGCAGATCGTCTCCCACCTGGTCGGAGGTTAATAAATCCTAGCAAAAAGAAATTGGTTTGGTGTTTTAATAATGACTACTAAACAAACAGTCCACTAACGCTAAATAAAAGAGAAACGTAGCTAGGTTCGATGTAGCAAGTATGTGGAGAACTTTTCAAGGTTTCTGATGCAAAAAGGAGGTACGCGCTGCGATATAGTTTATTCATAAACTACCATTACTTTTTATCTGCAAGATACTTAAAAATCCAATAACACAAATTGATCAGTTCGGTCATTAATGATATTGCGTGAGGTACGGGATAGATACGGCCATTTTGTACTGCTGCATCACACACACGCCATACAATGGTTTTCATGCCTTTTTTTTGTCTTAAGTCATGCATGCATAACTTTTACGTATTATTTTAAGCTTTTGTTTTGTTATTTGTTTGTTTGAAAAGTGTGTGTATTTCAAAAAGTGCAAATAAATAATTATCTTACTATTTCTATGGCATTTATGCAGCATTCTTATTTATTTCAAACATTTGATTATAAATTTATTAAATTACACGAGATAACCAATAGTTCTTAATTTGCTGGTGAGTGTACTCACCACAGAGGACTTATCGTGTACAATTATCAACAAATGTGTTCAATGTCCTTATCACGTATCATAATAGGTAAATAGTGGTGATGGACTTTGGTTGATGACTATACATTAGTAGGTAAACATAGATAGGGAATAGAAGTAGGCATGCCCGTATCACAAGATATGAGCCGGATGTGTGGTCATGCTGTGTTTGTGTATCGATATGATAGCTATTTCCAGGCGGAACTGCAGCCGAGACTCATACTGTAAAGTGTTAATGATATCTTTATATTTGTAATTAGTTGAAATAATTATATCATGTTCCTTAGCACGGGTTAGTGCATTAAAAATAAAAATAGTGTAATCATGTGGGTACAGTGATATCATTCCGATGTTAAAACCTAACTGCAAAGTAGGTGGTCGGGGCTGTAAGTAATGCAATTTGCTTAAGTCAGATGTCGCTGCCTGTACGTAATACAGAGAATATTGTAAAGAGGTTCGAAATTTCACTGATGCCGTGAGTCGCCCATTGGCTCAATTGGTAGAGCGCTGGTACGGATAGCCAGAGGTTGCGGGTTCGAATCCCGGCATGGGTGAAATTTTTAGCCTCTAAATAGGTTTTTAAATATATCTACAATGTTTACAACGAATTGTTGATGAAAGCAACGACCGTTTTAACCGACCGACTTTAATTAAATTAATAAACTTTGCTAAAAGTGTGAGAATTCCCAAAATAATTTTACTATCTACCTAATCTGGATTCACATGAAAGATATATTTAAAAATTTATGTGTAACAATGGGAAACTTGCCTCAAAACTAAATTGGAGTACCGTTGTATTTTTGATAGGGGTAGTTACAATACGGGACACCGAAAATTCAAAAATTAAGAAATATCAGTCCATAAGTACAAATATTATTATTTATTTACTCTGCCAACAGAATATGTAGGTACATCCCAATCACAATTGAAACGATAATTAAATTTTAAAATATTGTATTTTTTTCATCGTTTTACAAATGTCAATAAAAGTGACTGATCAAGTTATTCTAATAATAAAGCATGAGTTACATTAATGTTTTTCTTAGTATAATTATCTAATAAAACTGTTTTTACGAGATAGCTCAAATACATACTGATAGCGCTTCATAGATTATATTATTTATAAGGGTCCACTCGGAATTGGTTAGTTAGTTAGACCTGAGATTTCCGCTCTTAGCCTCATAGTTGGGCCATTGTACGTAGCAAGCGCTGAGATACGCGAACACCTCAGACACTAGAGTTTCCTTACGATGTTTTCCTTCACCGTCAGCGAGTAGTATTGCTACTATAATTTCATAAATGTATATAACTTAGAAAACAAAGTCATTGGTACATGCCGGGGTTCGAACCCACGACCTCCCGATTGAGAAGCCGGCGTTCTACACCGCTCCGCTACCACCGCTCTGTGGTCCACTCGGAATTGGTGTTAGTGCCTGATTTTGACGAAGCGTTTTTATACCGCTTTAATTGAATTTTCTACAGGTATAAAATGTATAAGCTATGGAGAAAATCATTACCCCCGGTATCATATATACGCTAACAATTTGTTAATCTACTGTTGGGAGCCGTTAGCAGATTTTTTATACGCTTTGGCCAACTCACGTCTATTAACAGTACATTGATAGGTCGCCACCCTACTAGAAACCATTAGTTAATCTGTAACATTGCCTCTCCAATGACATCAACATTTTTTTTGCAAGTTCCCCATCACGATGTTATTATTTTGCTCTTATTGTTACGTACTGGTAAATATTTCGTTTGCAATGTAGATAAAGTATAATAATAATGTTACTATTATTATGATTTACTATGTCCACCACCGGCCAAGATCTATATAGGAATATAATTTCCACTGATTGCAATTCACGTTTAGGTCAAAAATATAGCAGTTATCTAAATGAGGTAAACATCTTCCTCGCAATTGGTCAAATTGCGAGCGCATCCATAAAAACATTGTTAGAATCCATGACCTGAATTAACAATTTGAGTATGTTTTCAAAGACCTTGCTGCGGTCGTTGTTGGGCAATTGATAAGTCTAATTATTTATTTAAAATAAACAACGGCGATTACGATAATAGGTTACATACTAGAATTTAGTACTCGTAGTATGTTCTGCAGAAAGGCAATGTAAGTAAACCATGTGAACATCTTTTTGACGCCGCCATAAGAACTTCCCCAAAACACAATCACAAGTCCTGGTCCCAAAATGGGATACCCAGTGCTATGGTAACCAGGCAAGGACATTAAATTAAAATTCAAAATTATTTATTTATAACAGTGGTAACAATAATAGGGTCGAATCTTCCTTTTAAGTTTACACCTGTATTAGGAAGAATTCGCTCTTCCAGCCGATAGGTTGTACTAATTATAAACAATTTTTTACCAACTTGACAGTTACACTTAAGAGCTAATTTCTATTTATTTACAAACATTAAAACACAGTGGGATCCAGTGGGACACACGAGCCAGACCAACGAGTTTGCTTAGTATACATAGTATACTTAGTATAATTGTGAATCCGTGTCTGCGAGTTGTGAACTCGTAAACAAGTTGGATACGACCGATAGTGCTGATAGCACTTGATATTTGATATAATCTCTAAGCAAATAAATTAGAACTCAAAAATATATTTAGTATCGAACCTTCGATATTAATAAAAATAATTTATTACTCTATTAATAGACAATTCTACTGAACCGACTGAATGTGTTTGTTTTAAAACATCACATGTAGCTCATTTTAAATTCCGCTAGTATTTAAAATAGATGCTCATTATTCAGTGATGATAGACAATCTATTGTTACGATTTACCAACGCTGTAACAATAGAGTAAAGGCCAGTTTGTATGGATCAACTAATTGACATGTGTATCCATCCATCACAGCTCTCAATTGTTATTTATACGTATCGTTGTGCAAGCAAAGGTAATAGGGTCCAGCTAGTGCTTGCGAGTTACGACTAAACGTGTGTGTCAGTTTGTTTGCAATCAGTCGTTAACCCGCAGTGCCCGTGAATTGAGCAACGCCTGTGCCTCCGACCGACGAATGCATGCATCGACGTAACACAATTATCAAACAGAGACTCGTACTGGCCGAGGTCAGGAGCTCTTTCGATACCAACTCACTGCACCGAGTCGAAAGAGAACCATAGGCGTATTATTTTGAAATGTATTGTCCACAGTAAAAGTGGAGTCATGTAACTGGTGGCTGGAATTTATTGAGTGTTTCTTTTTGATCGTCCGCGTGTTAGCAAATCGCCATCCGACAGTAATGCGGTAGTTTCCTCCATGGCCGTAATATTATTGCATATTATCGAAACTCACGAGGGAACCGGTGCCCATTGTGATTCAGTAATGTAAACTGCTCTGTATTATGATAACAAGTTGAAATTGCTTGCGTTTTTTAGCTTCTTAGCATGTTAATTTTTCTTCGTTATCGAGCATTACTTGCATCCCACACGTGATAGATGCACGTGGCACTGAGTGGTTGGATTCATGATTGGTTATGTATGATACTAGCTTTTGCCCGCGACTCCGTCCGCGTGGACTTTAGTTACTCAGCATGCTTCAATAAAATGTGCTGACGATTTTTGTTCTGATAAATTATCTGAATCTTCGACAAATCGTAGAAGAACAATAGATTTTTTAATTATAAAAAATGAACTGTGTCGATTAAAAATTCTTTAAAAAAGGACGAAATGTCTCAAGCGCTAAGGGTGAGCTGCAAATCCGGAAACTGAGGGTATGATTACTTTGTTGTTATTGACAGGGGGTTAGTTGTGATTATAATAATTCATAATACTTCTTTATATACCACATTAGATGTTCTTCCCTCGGGTGCTGATATATAAAATTCAAAGTCCTGACTGACTGACTCACATCAACGCCCAGCCCAAGCCGTTAGACCTAAGAAGCTGAAATTTTGCACAGAGGTTCTATATATAATGTAGGCAAGGAAGCCCGGTCTTTTTTCTTGTCTAATTATACATAGACCCTTTGTGCAAAATTTCAGCTTCCTAGGTCCAATTTTGGAAAAGATTTAAAGAACAAAATTGTGCAACCTCTTTCACTGCCTTAAGGGTTAAATTTAGAAAAAGCGGCGAAACACGGTTCAGTCAATTGTATTGAAGAGCATGTATTTTAAGTTTCAAGAAAATTAGACAACATTCTTTATAGGTACTTCTTATACATATTTGTGGCAACCCTTTTCGCTCCTTTAGGGGTTGAATTTCAAAAAATCCTGTTATATTCTTTACCTACGAGTACATTATATACAGATTTTTTATGCAAGTTTTAGCTTCCTAGGTCCCAGGCTTGGGCTGGGCGTTGATGAGTGAGTCAGTCAGGAGAAAAAAATTTTGCAACCCCGTTTACTCCCTTAAGGGTTAAATTTAGAAAAAACGGCGAAATACGTGTTCAATCAATTGTGTTGAAGAGCATGTATTTTAAGTTTCAAGAAAATAAGACAACATTCTTTATACCTCCCATACAATTTTTGGCAACCCTTTTCGCCCTCTTAGGGGTAGAATTAAAAAAAAAAATCTATCTTATTCCTTGCCTACATTATATACAGAACCTCTGTGCAAAATTTCAGCTTCCTGGGTCTAACGGCTTGGGCTGGGCGTTGATGAGTGAGTCAGTTAGTCAGGACTTTGAATTTTATATATTAGCACCCGAGGTAACTATTATCTAATCTGTGACCCGAGGGAAGAACATCTACATAACATAATTAATTTAAGTATAAATATTTGCATTTGCAACCAGCCCTATTTAAAACTCCTAGAAATGATTTTGTTGCTTGGAGAGTGCCAAGGTTGAACTTTACAAAATACCTACCTTGAGCTGTGATCTGTACCAGCAAAATGGTATTTTGTTGCAGATGCGTCGCGTTGCGGAGTTCAAACGCGACAACGCGTCCCTGCTGGACGGGCTGCTGCCTGACGACGAGAAAGACGCCTTCCTCAACCACAAGGTCGTCAACGTGATGAAGGGCCGCGACCACAAGGGCCGACGGGTCCTCATCGTCAACGTGGGAGGTGAGCACTTTTATTTATTTAGCTACTCCCCGCGACTGCGTTCGTGTGAAGCATGTAACTAAAAATATCGCCTATGTGATATTCCAAACTCTAATCTATATATGGGTCTAATTTCAGTCCGATCAAAACTGTACCTAAGTGCAAGTGTACCTAAGTCCAATCAAAACTGTACTATTCTGGTGTATTTGAATTACATATATCAATCGCACTTTCGCATTTATATTAGTAAGTAAAAAGTAAGATAACTTGGTTACTAAATCAATACGTATTAAATCTTCATAATATAGAAATGAATCGCTGAATGTGTTGGTAAGCGCAAATCTCGAACCGATTCCGCTAATTCTTTTTTTAGAATATTCCTTGAAGTACGAGGATGGTTCTTACGGAGAGAAAAATAAAACATAATAATCGACTGTTAGGCGCTACGAAGTTTGCTGGTTCAGCTAGTTTACTAAAAATATCCAAGAAAGAACAATGTTTACACTTACTCAACTCTGAAAATTCGACACTTGAAATCTCTGTAGAATATCTACCGAAAACCTGGAGGATGGAGTCAAACCTTTTTTTATTTTGTTTACCACCAGCAACGCTTTTGAGTTACAGAAACCTGTATTTAAATTTTGCCTATACCAGCAGTGAAACTTGTTATAGAAATTTATCGATGCGAAATTTTATTGCTTACATATGACTGTCAGTGTTCACTAAGGGCTAGTTTCTGAATTGATAATTTCACTAAGTAAATACTTAAGTAACGTTCTGTCACGCTCTTTTCTGAGAAATTCGAGGAGACGACACTAGAGTTAACTATTTACTTAGCGAAATTCACAACTCAGAAATTGGCCCTAAGGAAGCCAAATGTTGAGTTAATTTACGATACATCAACTTATGAGTCCGACTAAAACACTGTGTTCAAATCTTCAGTAATTTGAACTTTCGCATAGAATTTTGAAATGAGAAATGATTACAAGAAAAAACTTGGCTCTTATCTGGTTTACAAGACTAGTAGTAAATAAATGTAAAGTCACATTGTCTAATCGAAATTTTCTTTATCTACCGTTTCGTGTCAAAACGGTCAAAACACAAGTGTGTTTTGCCAAGAAGCTGCCTACATTGGGCAGGCCTCCGACCTCCACTACGATTGTTTACAGTAACCTTTTTTGTTCGTCTTATCGTGAGGGATCGCAGTTTTCCATTGAAGGGAGCCGCTGTGCTAGAGTGAAGTCATTACACCTTTAAAGCTGCCGATAGACTTGGCATTCGGTTGTACTTATTGAGCATTAATACCGAATGTTCATTTAGAGAAAAAAAGCACACAAATTAAACGGGAGTGTTTTAGCGAGCATTATAGCAAACGTTGTAGACAAACGCCATAAAATTTGTTTCGAGTCCTTTTTGCAATTTTTACCGAGCCGAGGAAATTTCTCATTGTTCCACCGTCTGAGACCTTAATACATAGGTATTATTTGTAAAGACACGATTCCTCAGAAGTCTGTGGTGGAGATTTTGCAAGAAAATAACGTAACCACAGATTAAACAAACTGACTCTAAGGAGTGCTTTATAAATAAGACTATAGTAAGTACCTATGACGAGCAAATGCTCGTCAGACGTCAGTCGATAATGCAGACAAGATTACTAAAGCTTTCGTTCGTTGTTCAGGTCGACAAATTAAGAAACTATATTCAATGTTCTGTTCGAGGTGAATGCTCAGTCTATTACCACCTTAAGGCTGCTGTTACCTTTGGCATGTCGCCTCGTTCGTGTATTTTAACATTTTTAATATTTGTAAAAAAATATATAAGGTTTGTGGACTTGCTTGATGATTAAGTTACAGACATTCAAGATAAATAAAATAAATAAATATTCAAGGACATATTACACAGATCTCGTTAGCCCAATACTAAGTACAACTAAATGACTTGTGTTATAGGTGCTAACTCGACGATAGATTTAATACATAGATAACATCCAAGACAAACTAGAAAAGTTCGTTTCCTAGTTTGACCCGGCCGGGGATCGAACCCAGAACCTCCAGAACCAGATAAATTTTTACTATCCATTAATTTGATTTTTATTGAGGAAGTTTGATGCTTAAATTAATAAGGTTAGACAACTTTGCTTTATGAAAAACTAGGGTCACAAAAATGTCATATCCCTAATTTTATTATCTAGAAAAGCATCATATCAAAATTATAAATTTTTTACATCATCAAAAGTGTTGAAATGTGTGCGTGTGACGGCACGCCATAACATAGTAAAAACTGTTTTTTGCCTTTCCTTCTATTAATTAGATGATTTAGCCCAGTGGCACCTTCACTCACACTAGAGGGTGAAGGGACCACTCGGATGCTGCAGTGCCTAGGTCATTTTAGTAGGCTTGGCCAGCACCTAAGCACATACCATCCGTATATTATTATAATGAACGTAATACAGAGTATTGTAAAGAGGTTCAAAATTTCACTGATGCCGGTGAGTCGCCTATTAGCTCAATTGGGAGAGCGCTAGCACGGTTAGCGAGAGGTCGCGGGTTCGAGTCCCGGCATGGGTGAAATTTTTAGCCTCTAAGTAGGTTTTTAATATATACCATCCTGACATCTTAGTCGGCTTAGCCCACAGGAAAGAGAAGTAATAAGCACTCAGTTAATACGTGTGGCGCCAAAAAAAAGCCGCTGTTACTTAACAGCAGCCTTAAATACCCGGTATATTATTTATTAGAATAGAATAGAATAATTTATTTGCTAAAGCATGGTAATTACATATCATGTAGGTGGTAACTTAATATTATGGTACAAGCATGCTCTACCCGTCAGGGTGCGCAAATATTACTTTGTTTGTGAAAACAAACAGCCTACTTATTCATTAGCCAAATTAGAAACTAAATAAAAATATGTACACGAATCTCTGTAATACAACAAAAAAAAATTGTTAAGCTTAAGATTAATTTGAGTTTACTAATTAATCAATTTATTTGTTTTTCTGTAATGGATCTCCAATATTTTATTGATTGTAACGTCATAAAGTGGCACGAAATGTAACGGAGCGCTATGTACAGACTTTATTTTAAACTTGTGACCGCTTTACGATGATGGAATATTGTTGATGTGGAGAAGGTGTCCATTGCAATTTAGGTGATTAATCTTTACAAAAATGTAAATATTAATCACCCGATGACTGTAGGTACCTACGTCAGCTAATAAATCTTTACATTTTCTGTTGCAAAGTAAGGTAATCAAATCATGCATGCACAATGTACTCGATTACATACCTTGTATGTAAAGGTTGATGTGCTGTCAACTGTACCTCTTGGGTGTAGTTCATTGCAGATTTCGCGTAGTTTTTTACGCAAGTGTAGATATCACGTAGTTTTTAATGCAAGCCTCTGATATGATTGGAAGCTTGATGAGAGGCCTATTTGGTCGAAGGATTTAGCGTAGGCACGAAGAAACATTACGGGATCACACAAATGTAGATAAATGATTCATACATTATCCGTTACGAGCGCCTTCTCAATATGTATGGCGCGTTTTTGTGCCACGTGAGTACAATTACTTTTCAATATAAGGTTTCAAGGGTTCTTGTTAATAAATAATAAAATATGTAAACGTCTTAATAACATCATCGTCATCAACCCGTTATGTCCCCACCGAAGGGCTCGGGTATGTTCCCTAAGTGAGACTTAATAACACTGTATTTATTTTAATACTGATCAGAATAAAATAGAAAAAAATATAATTAGTAACGAAATTGTAATTAGTCTTGTTTCGTCAAAGCTGAAGTACCTATAGGACGTGAAAAATGCAAATAAATAGAATGGGTGATGTAATTTTAAATTTCGATTTTAAAATTAAAGAAAAGACGGAAGCAATTTAAGAAATGGTGTATAGGGGTTTGCACCGTTACAAGGTTATATTATGAAAAGTATTAATGGTGATAAAGGTCATTTTATTCTACGATTAATACTTTTTATAATATAACCTTGTAACGGTGCAAACCTCTATACACCATTTCTTCCACAACACAGGTTTTCTGCTTATCTCTAATCTCATCTTATCTTTTAACAAGTCCTCTCTACTGAGATCGGAACATTGTTTTGCGCTGATTCTCCACCCAATACACAAATTCCAATTCCGTTCGTCAGGCACATGGGACCCGAAGAAGGTGACGGCAGACCAGCTGTTCCGTCTGTTCTACCTGATCCACGTGGCGGCCATGCTGGAACCGGAGTCGCAGGTCCGCGGCACCATCGTGCTCATGGACTTCAATAACATGGGCTGGACGCAGGTGAGACATCATCATCTACCCATTATGTCCCCACCGAGGGGCATGGGTCTCTTCCCTGAGGAAGATATAGGCCATACTCTACCACGGGGGCCAAGTCCGGATTGGTGGAAGCTTGCAAGACTAGTGACTGGTCTTACTGTCAGAAGTTTTCAAGCCGCCCTAAGGCCTCTGACTTGGCTTAACGACTGCCATCTATCGACGGCAGCCGGCACCAATTGCATAACGTGCCTTGCGAAGCACGGAACCGTTCGGAAAAACTGATAATCTAAAGCGCAATGAAAAAAACATACCTTCTTTTATAATACGTTTTCGAAAATAGTGAACCAAAAATGTGGCCTAGAACCTTCGATAAAAACGTATGTTTTGCAGTAGAAATCAACTGAAGTCCTTGGTTATTTATTTACCTTAGGTTCTAGGTAGGTTCAATTTAATAGGTAGGTGGTTTTCCTTAGTGGCACCTACAGCACAAATCATAAATTCTTTTATGATTTGTGCTGTGCTGTATAATAAATACATTTTTGCAAAAAGTGAACCTTAAAAAGAAACTTCGTAAAAACGAGAAACTACGCTAAAACGACTGTTTTTAGCAGATATCATGTGAGATCATTGGTTATTGACCCTAGGTTCTAGGTAGGTTGAATTTAAGTATGTATCTAGATTTCCTAAGTGCTAATCTAATGGCTAGCGGTTAATAGTCAAGTGTCATATTAGGACTTTTTATACTGCTTTATTAATTTTACTGCAGGGCACGTAAAACACGTTCCAAACCAAGCCTTTATCGTAATTAAAACCAAAGAAACATGTTGAAACAAAGAATATTGTCTTGAAATTAATGAAAAAAAATGTGTGCATAGTTATTGTGCTATACACGTGACTGACAAAGGATGCGTTGACCTTTAGCGCTGTTATTATAAGGTTCAGTAACGCTTGCATTTGTTGCGTGGCGTTGGCCCGCTGCCCGATATTTTTCGTAGGAAGTTGCTTTTGAACAGCTAGGCCATTGTTTACGTTTAATTTCTGTGACCTACTTACTTATCGATACTCCTAAACAGATATTGACACAATTACTGAGTGCGTATTTGTAAAAGAAATTTATTGCGAATGACGACTTATTTTTGATGTCTTATCCATTCTGTTTCTCTTAGATTAACAATCTTTAATTCCTATTTTGTTAACAGCTGACCAAAGTGCATACAAAAAATAACAACTTACAGCCGCTGGGCACCAACTATATGATAGCTACACATCTTTGGTTTGAGTACCAGTTCCGTATTCGTATAGGCAGCCTCGAAAAGCAAGATAGCGGAATTAGTTGCCCACATACATACATCGATAGTACATAGATTAACCTCTATGACACAATTTCTAGAACCTAGGACTTTAATCGATTTCCACCAAAACGACCGTTTTCAGCGGAAATCGTTTAAAGTAATAGGATGTCATACACGCTCTAGGCTGTATATTCTAAAAATAGTTATCACAGGTATTAAGATTTGAAAATTTTATGTATTATTCCATTGATGGCGCTAGTTAGCACCCCAAATCGCCTAAACAAATAGGTAGTTTGAGTACGAGAAAACTAGTCAGATCACAAAAACAACCGACTGGTGTACGATACCGTGGCGTCAAATCGAGGCTTTCACTCATGCATGTCCCGCGCATTGGTGCCGAATGCCAGTGCAAGATTGATCGAGGTTTATCATTTGCTATTAGCTATGAGGTCACACCTTATGTAATAGGCTAAAGCCGGCTTTTGACTATGGGATGTAATATATATTACATCTTCAGACATACTCGTAAGTTATCGCTCGTCATACATTTTGTACGAGACCGGTGCACACAGTGCTATAATAACATAATAGCTATAAAACTAAGTGTATGACGAACGATAAAATTATTATATAATATATTATATTACATTCTATAGTGAAAAGCCGGCTTTAAAGGTTGCAATACGGCCGCTTTTATGGAGCTAGAACAACCAAACGCAACTCAGTTGCGCTTTTCACAATAAGATAATTTTCTTTTATGTTTGGCCACTGCTTCGTCTCCCATATTCCCTTTGTTAAATGCACAAAGGCTGTTTAAAGTTATGTAGTTACGGAACTCGGTGATGATATGCGTTTGTGTACTTTGACTTGGGAAGTGAATCATACATCCATTTGCGACACGATAACAAAGTGTGTTTATTTTGGTCTCTACATACCTCTAGTACTGTCAATACCGGGTGTAAGGATTTCGAAGTGACTATAATTATTGACTGTATTTTTCAACAATACCTTTAACTTCCCTGAAGTAAGTACATTTTGCATGCTTACTGAAAAGAACAAAGAATTGGTTTTGCTGCACGCGTTTCAAATATTTGGCTATTTATCAATTATAACCTGAAACAAAATCTTGCTGAAGAAATATTTTGCATTTTTGTAACTGCATATTCCACAATGCATTCCTTTCTTAGGTCGCTATTCATTTGGCGAAAATTTTTACGTTATTTATAATACTCGTGGAAAAAATTGAGAATACGTTTCTGGGCAGCAAATAGCAGTTACCGTGTGAGTACACGCAAGTGCATAATGTGTACCTTATATTATTTGATACTTTTGACCCCTTAGACGTCATCCTTTGGTTCAATTCAGATCTTTGTCTATCTGTACCGTGAAGTTTCATGTAAATCCATTCAGCCGTTATTGCGTGATTGAGTAAAAATATCCAAATATCTTTACAAACTCTCATTTTTATAATATTAGTAGGATTTTTCATTACTTAATAGTGTTATCGGAGTCAATTGGTTGATATTCCACGCTATATTTTTGCTGTAGTAATGTCGCCCAAAGAATAAAGCCTTCGGTCGGTTCGGTTCTGTCGGTCGGTCGTTCAGTCAATCGTTCATTCGGTCAATCGTCATTATTTTTCATTTTAGGTAAGATAGGATTCTTTACTGTATACACCATTAAACAGTTATTGCAACTGGCGGCCTTTTTGCTGATAGTCATTTGTAAAACAGCAATTAAGAGGACTAACAGGTTATTTTGTTAAGGCATTATGTGAGTAATTACGAGTTTAATTAAGTACCTATTTTGTTAAAACGTAGTTAATCAAAAGGAGTCATCAATTCATAATAAGATCAATTTATAATTATAAGAGAAAATCCACAAATCATAATCACATATGTTCTGTCTATAAACTAGAATAGCCTGTGCTTTGGTAACTTGTCTAGAACATCAAAAAGTTGAAAATACACACAGACTGAGCTCATTTGTACAAATCACGTACAACGGTCTCCAGTAGGACTGGCTACCGTAGAAATCACTACCTCCGTTTTGGTAGTCAAGTGTGTTGACCGGTAGACCAACGAGGTAGCAAATTTTAGGATCATACTAAGATCTCATCGGAAGGGACAATCAAGATATCGTTTGAAAACACATCACGCAAACTGCCTTGTGTTATTTACAATGCACGAAGAATCATTAAGTAAGTGCAAGCATCGATTAACATGTACAGTCGACAGCATATCAGTTGTTACACGCGTGCACTCTACTCTGTTAAATTACGGGCGACCTTGCAGGAAAATGTAAAGGTCGAGCTGTCGACTGTACCTTCGAGTATGCCGTGCATAGACATGAGTACATTGGTTGTTCCGGTAAAGAATAAACAAAGGGCAGGTAAAGCTAGGCACTGAACGTTTTCCGTCAAAATTTCCTACTTCCCAATACAATAACGGCCTTATTTATAAAAACGCAATTTCTTAAAACACTCTCACTAAAATAGTCTGTGGTGGAGATGCAATTATAAAGCATTAGTTGCTATAAAATGGTACATTTTGAAGATTGTATATGTATATTGCTACCGTATGCGGAGACATTTTGGAGAGTGAAGCCGAACGTTCGATTCCGTTATCACCGCTCAAACAGGTTTTGGTTAAGTTTTTATAAATAAGTCTGAAACTTTGCCCACTTATTTAGCCAAAAGAATCCTTTACCTATCATGTTATCCAGACATGGCTGAATCACTAAGTTGTGAGAAGTACGCAGTAGGTAGTAGCATATAGTAGTAACTATTTCACGTATCTACTAAGTAAAACAATAAGGAAAATAATTAAGGCAGGCAAGGCAACATCCGACCAAGGGCCACACGTCCGGTCCGAGGCTGTCCGCGCTTGTCAATTCCGAAGAAGTCTCGTGAAATCACTGCTAGGCTGAGATGGTATCATTGACCGGCGACCTACATTGATTAGAGGTAGCTCGGTTTGGGATAATCGTGTAATTTAAAAATAAAATATTAATACCTACAGAAGTTAGGAGAAGAACATAAAAAAAATCTCTTGCGGCTGCAAGTGATGCAAATTACTTCAGCTACCTGTACCTAATACAGAGAATATTGTAAAGAGGTTCGACATTTCACTGATGCCGGTGAGTCGCCCATTAGCTCAGTTGGAAAGAGCGCTGGCACAGATAGCCAGAGGTCGCGGGTTCGAATCCCGGCATGGGTGGAATTTTTAGCCGCTAAATAGAATGCATTAAAAAGAATATTAAAAAAATACCGATGATTCTCGCGTAGGTCACAAGAATTTTTAGATTTCTGATTAGTGGGTGAGATTACTTTGCAGATTTAAATGAGATTACTAAATTTTGTACATTATTAAAACTTATTTGGTGGATATCATTGATTACATGGGAATCTTTAGGATTCTGATTAGAGGGCAAGAGAAAATTTCGTTTGCTGGACTTTAAGTTCACATTTGGGATTTGTTTTTAATCAAGAAGACTCAAGTCAAGTAGTTGCAACGCTAACAGTACAAAAAATTACACATGTCTTGAACTTGAGTACCCGTAGATGTCTTTTATTGCTTTTTGTGTCTTTTGTTATTTTTATGGGGCTTCTGTCTTACATGTCATGTCAACGATGATGTATTGCTATTTGTCTTCCAAAGCTTTAATTTACATTGTAATAATATTGCAACAAATGTTTTCTTCTCGCAGAATGTCGTTTGCAGCGACAGTCACGTCTCCAGAGCCTTAATTCTATCGCCACCTCTGAAATCAGAAATTTATTTCAATAATTTTGAATTAAAGAATTGACATTAGTTTTGTTAAAAAGCGAAGTAATATTACTTCGCTTTTTTCGGGCCATAGTTGTAGTTAGTGGAGAAAAAGACAGCGAGCAAAATGTCAACTGTGACCATCTTTTCTTAAAATTATCATCTTTAATGTAATTAATAATTAGCGCCGATCCCAAGAGTGCTATTGCAGGTTCTTGCAATTCTAAAATAGTTATTATTACTTTCGTACAAAAGTAGGAAAACACTTTTGTACGAATAGTAGGGGAGCGAGGGGCTTGTTGTAACAGTTTTCATGAAAACTAATATACCTTGAGATCTATTGATTAAATTGCTACAAAATAAAGGTGGATGGGTGCTGTAACTCTTCCTTTCCCAAATCAAGTAGAAATAATATCATAACCATTGGTTATTATTATACAATTAATTATTTTCTAAAAGAAGTGCGGTGTTACAACTTACCTCGTGCTTGGGGCAAGTTGTAACGTCTACCGGGGCAAGTAGTAACGACAAAAAAAAAAACGACAATAATACGTCTAACCATTTAATTTTTGTTTATTTTTAACAAAATTGACATATTTCTAAAGTACTGCACACCGCATTGGTAAGCTAGATTTCTTACTTCCATAGGAAGCAATCCAAAATATATTGCGGCGCACTTGAGGAGGTAGAAAGCCATAATTATCTTCTTAGGTAGGGAGCCATCTTACATAAATACTTGTCTAGGTTTAACAGAACCAACGCTTAAACTTTCATTATTCTTCTTTTTCTTTATGTATCTATAAAGAGAGACGTGACATAATCCGACAGTCTGACGAGCTTTCTGAATACTACATTTTTTTTCTAAAACTTCAGCTGCCGTTAATTCGTACACTTCTTGGCTTTGTGTTGTCCGCTCTGACTTTCTTTTATACACCCTCATTCTAGAAGAAAGGAAAAAAATATAGGTATCTTTACAACTCGGGGCATGTTGTAACACGTTACAACAAGCCCCGGAATTTTGTTACAACTAACCCCATGGTATAATTTTTAACTTTTATCAAGATAAGTATTTAAACAATTTAGCAATCTTAAAAACTGTTCCACATTACCAGGAATAGATAAATTTGAATGAAAATAAGGTATAGAAAGTTTGAAATTAGTCTATAATAATAAAGCAAACCAAAATTTTACGACAGTGCAATTTTATATTACCTGGCAAAAATTAAGCGCACGCATACTTCCGCTCACTGCACCGGCCGACGGGACACTCTACGACAACATGATGCGGCGCGGCTTATAGGTCAAATTGAGTGAAACAAATACGTTAATAAAGTTTAAGATTATACAATTTTTATTTTAATGCACTAACCCGTGCTAAGGAACAAATTTAAAAACCTATTTAGAGGCTAAAAATTTCACCCATGCCGGGATTCGAACCCGCAACCTCTGGCTATCCGTGCCAGCGCTTCACGGCGGGTTCGAATCCCGGCATGGGTGAAATTTTTAGCCTCTAAATAGGTTTTTAAATTTGTTCCTTAGCACGGGTTAGTGCATTAAAATAAAAATTGTATAATCATGTGGGTACAGTGATATCGTTCCGATGTTAAACCTAACTGCAAAGTAGGTAGTCGGGGCTGTAATTAATGCAATTTGCTTAAGTCAGATGTCGCTGCCTGTACGTAATACAGAGAATAGTGTAAAGAGGTTCGAAATTTCACTGATGCCGTGAGTCGCCCATTGGCTCAATTGGTAGAGCGCTGGCACGGATAGCCAGAGGTTGCGGGTTCGAATCCCGGCATGGGTGAAATTTTTAGCCTCTAAATAGGTTTTTAAAGTTTAAGATCCTAGTGAAAAATGCATGTTACTACTTACCCCTGTTACTACTAGCCCCTATAATTATTTCTTAACCTAAGATGAATTATTTGTCAGTTATAATTATAAGTTTATAACTAATATTAAAAAACACATTTAGACGCTTTATTTTATTTATAACTAATAATTTATCTTAAAATTAACGCTTTAAGTATTTATTGTCACTTTAATTTAATGGTTAAAATAATGTGTTACATACACGGTGAAATCTGGGTAGTCTGAAACCCGCGGTTGTGTAATTAGAAATAAAAAATGGAATTAATTTAAGTATAGACTACAAAATTGAGTTCAATATTTTTATATTCAGTTGAGAAATCTTTTTCTAAAAATACGCTAACAACTATACTGCTCCTGACTATCAGAACAGCCGCTTTGGTTGCCAAGCTCCAATAGAAGCCGGCATATAATGAAGAAGAAGTTACTTTATTGTTTAGTAGTTAGGTACACTACGAAACATGCATTTCACTAGGCCCCGGTCTTCTTATATAATCCATTATTGATGTGTTTACTTGAACTTTGTCTCAATATTGTAGACAAATATCCACACTAAGTCCTCGCAACGGGAAAGGATGTGTGTTTTTCTTTTAACTAGCACTCTTAAAGGAATTGTCTCAAACACGGCCTGAGTCAACAAGCATTATACGTTCCGTTGGCGCTTCAAGATACCTGGTACTCTCAACTCATTGGTGCGTTGAAGGATGATATTTGTACTCTGGTTAACATACCACTTAGCTATGATGACATTTAATACCCATTTTTTAACTTAATTAAAACCGTTCACCGCTTGAATAATTGTCGACAATAATCATAAATCCTTGATATTTTATATGATGGGACCGAATATGAACTGCCGTCTGCAATCTACAGTTTTTGGACTGTAGATTGTTGTGGCTACCTACCTATGGCTTTTGATAGGGAACGACCATAAACGTGATAAACGTAGCATGAACATTGTATAGACTGCAGGGCACAGACAGCGCAGAGATTTATAGAGAGTTTAAAATATATAGGTACAGCTCATGAAAGAAGCCATTGTTGGGCATAGGCCTCTTCACATTCACGGAAACTTCTCGAGTCCTCTTCCGATGACTCCTCAGGCAAATGGCTTACGAAGCTACCTACCAGAGCCTAAATTCTCTTAGTGCATTAAAGTACTCGTACAGTGAAAGATTCATGGTTAGGTCACGTGACATGTTTGTCATTACATTGCGGCTTAAAAGTTTGTGCGCGCGTAGACTTGAAACGGCAATGATATTAAATCGACACGTTCATGGAGTTTCATTGTACTAGAGGTACTACGCATTAACTGCATCCAGATTCAGTTCGTGGTCATAACTCTGGTCGCTTTCGTCTACTACCTTACCAGATGCCCATATATTACTATTAGGTACTTCTTATTATGTTCGAAATAAGTGCCAGTTTTCAAACTACTCACGATCGTCTCCCCGTTTTCCGCAGACAATGGGTCTGACGCCCGCGTTCTCGAAGCGGCTGCTGACCTTCATCCAGGACGCCATGCCGCTGCGGCTTAAGGAGGTGCACTTCGTGAAGCAACCCATGATCTTCAACGTCGTCTGGAACATGTTCAAGCCCTTCATTCGGGAGAAGCTCAAGACCAGGGTGAGTGTGCGCTGTGGATTATTTCTACCTATAGGTTACTGTTACTATTAGGTTACTTTAGAAAATATTTACCGTGCAAAAATTGTATCATTATTATTCATTATATCAATATAAAAAACCCTTTGTAGTTACGTATATGTGGAGAGGGTGAGCGCGTTTGGAACAGAGGGACCCTACGGTACGGTCCCGCCATTTTTTCTTTGAAAATGAACAAATCTCCTAAACGATTGGTTGTTAAAACCACCTCGCCCCAATTTCATTGAACATAGCCGCCTAGGCCACAGATTAACAAGTAGGAAGACTATTAGTACTAAACGGCTTCGCTACGTACATCAAATGAATTTGCTACGTACTATAAATTAAAGTTTTATAAAACACAGCCCTGTTGCTTTCAAACTTCGTGTTATTTGGCAAAATCTAGAATCGCTAGTTTTTGACACAGTTGTGCAGCCACTACCTTGAATACTGTTACCTTCTCATCTATCATTCTTGTATTCATCAAAGAGAATACAAGAATCATATCCCCACTGCTTATTTATGATGACGGATCCTTGCAGAACGAACGCGGGTGAAAGGGCCCCCTTGAACAGAATAGTTAAGTCTTACAATACCTACTTAAATAATTTAGATATATTTTCTTTATCACTCCCCACATTCCGTGCTCTGGCCATGGAATGTTTTGAAATGGAACTGTAGTTTTTTGCAAATGTTCATCAGTATTTTTATTTTGTTATCCCCAAAAGTGTTATTGTTTTTCTTTTCGTGTTTAGAATTCCGGCTATAACGCAAAGCATGCACGGTTTATAGCAATGTTCAAAAGGCACAAGAATACAATATTAAATTCCCTGTTTTGTTTTTTCAAAATATTTAAACTATGGTTAACGGTGCTGGTGGTACAATTATTTAATACCTTAAATAATTAAGTATTTATGTTAAAGTGCCATTGTACTACTGTTTGTTTTCCTTAATAAATAAAAAATAAAATAAAAAATCTGTGCCAGTCGATTTGTGGACTTGTTCATCCTTACCTTATCTTATTTGTGGCACTTTCTGACCAGCCCATTTCCCTACCTAGATCTTCTTCCACGGCTCCAAGATGTCGGCTCTGCATAAGCACGTTGCGGCGTCGCACCTGCCCGCAGACTACGGTGGTGAGCTGCCGGAGATCAACTACTCCGGCGCAGAGTGGTACCCTGTCATCAACGACATCCTGCCCCACATCAACAAGTGGAACAGCTACGGCTTCGTCAAGGAGGCGTAAGACTCCACCACTGCAACGGGCTGCCGATGTGAGGGCGCAAAATATACAAAGCTTAACCTCCTCAGTTGTCTTTGAAAATAACAAAAGAAATCTATCAATCAAATGTACAATGTGTTATTTTTAAGGTCACGACTGAGGTTTAACACTTTTAAGGTTACAGACTACAATACAAGCGCAAAAAATGCGCGGCCCGGGCAAATCACGGAACCGTCTTTGTTGCACTTGTATTGTGGACTCGAATGTAGTATTAAGGATTATTTTACGTCGCCGACCCGTTATAACCTTAAGGGTGATGTTAAGCATCAGTATCGCTCGCAAATTATTATTATTCATTGTTTATTGTACAAAAGAAAAAAATACCATTAGCGTAAGTTGGACTTACGTACATAAAAAGTTCAATTGATGCTAATGGCATTTTCCATAATTTCCTAGTTTTTGTATGACTAAAAGAATGGGTACGCACTGTGAAATTACCGCATGTGCGGCAAATTATCCGTAGCGCGCGACGGCCACATCGGCGCACTAGACAGAAGGCAGCTTTATAACTCTTGCGCTATGTGCGGATCACTCAGATGGGACGTGGAGGCGATGAAAGGGCGCCGACGCGACTTGTTGTGTGATTTCGCATCTTCGTCGCGTCCCATACCTACTGGTCGGACTTCCCATAGCTTGCGTACATTTTGTGCGAAAGTGAATTGAAAGGACCTGCGTGGCCGCTCTGGGGTGCGATCACTTAAGCCCCCACTGTATGGAGTTGTTTGATTTAGCCTACTCCGAACTGTTAAATTTCAGAAGAATTAAAACTGTACAAATAGGGTTCATGACCTATTGTTAAGGTAATTTTGTTTAGTATCAAAAAATTATTGGAAAGGAAAAAATAAAAAAAAAGAGATATTAAAAATATGTTTTATAAGTAATTAAATATGTGGGTGCTAATAAAGTGATCCGGAATTTAAAAATCAGAGTCAAACACCCAGGTTTAAGTCTACTGGTGTGCAGTAGTCTCTACTAGTGATTGAGTAGATAGTTATCTATCTCCACAGCTCTGCCGAAAGTGCCTGTAGTTTATTTAGCCCTCTTCGCGATAGTCATCTATCTTATTAGATGATTATTGTGATCAATGGTCGCCTGGGTTATAAGACTGAGCAAGGGCAATATCATTGAATAATTATAAATACCGCTGTTCCCACGACGACAAAGCGAAATTGGGTTATATGGAAAGTTCGAATGCCATACAATTCCAGGGAATTACGTAGTTTAGCATGGTTCCTAATGTTTAAGCATGATTCTAGTGGTTAAATGCGTTTTAACTGTTTTGCAATTTGGGGTATTGTCGTGATAACATGAGCTGAATAATATGTAGATTTAATTATATTAGGTAATTATGTAAACATTTTATTAACAGAATCAGCAGTGTCTATGAACAATTGTGTGCCTATGTTCACGTAATTTCTGTAATAGTGTTGTTACGTGACTTGACAATTTCATCCCTCACGCATTTGAGTAGAGTTTAGCTATAAACTTAATTTTAAGAATAAATAGTCTCATTGAAAATTAACCTTATGTTCTTGATTTTAAGGTTCTTATGATTGGTGTCTTTAATGGTAAGCATAGACTTGATATAAAAATATCCTGTGAGTAGCTTTGGGGAATAGTTTTCTATAAACCTAGCTCAGTGAGTGTGAGCTTATTTCATTGTAATGTTATGTAGACCAGACATTTGTATTTATTAAGAATAGATATAATTTTTCTATTAGTGGTAACTTTTATACAATTATAAAAGAGTATAATTTTGAAAATATATAAAAAGAATTGTATAAAAGAGTAACTTTTAAACCATGAAATATCGTTTTATGACAAAATATCTCTTGCATGTGGTTTAAAATACATTCATTCTATTAAGGCTGTGAATGTGATATAGTAGTTCAATTACAGTTTTGTTACCGTTGTCACCAAAATCTAGTTGTAGTTAGATTATCATGACATTTTTCTAATTGCCTAAGTCTAAGTTTTAAGGGATGTCTAAAGTGCAAAGTTTATTATACTGGAATATCTAGGGGTCCAGTGCAAAAGGAATGCATTCCAAAAAAATATATTTACTTATAATAATTAAAATCGAACTAAGAAATACCTGACTTGCTCAAAAACAACAATAGATATTAGATGTTTTTTGGACCGTGACATATTTATTGTTCTTTGAAATAAACTTGTTTTGGATACTTTTTAGTGTGTTTGTTTTAGCAGCCGGTAGGAATTGTGTTTTATTCCCATAGAATTCCCTTAGATTTTGCTAGGCTTTAGCCTTGACAGTTATTTATTAATAAACAACTAAAAATATGTACAGGCCTGCATTTCCAATCGACATTGCATTACATTCAACAGCGGTGGAACTGTCGAACGCCGTCTTCTAAATCGGGAGTTGGAATCTCGGCATGTATGAATGATTTTATTTTTAAGTTATGTGCATTTGTGACGTTATAGTAGCATCCATTCGCTCATTCTAACTGTGCGAGATTTCCACACTTAGCCCCAAATATGAGACTAAGTGTGGAAATCTCGGATCCAACTTACTAGCAATACCTACATTGAAGTTATGATAGGGTACCTATTTGTCAAACCATAACGCCAAATAAAACCTGTTCATTCCATTTCTTTTCAATATATGCAGATACAGCAAGACATACTATAAAACAAGTAACATACCAAAATATATGACAAGCAATGAATTTACACCAGCAGTTGGCTGAAGCGTATAAAAAGAAAACGCCGAACGCTGTTACATAGATAACAGTCTGTGTACCAGAAAACGAGTATTACTTAGTAAACAAAGTCATTGGTACATGTCGAGTTGAGAACGCACAATCTCACGGCGCTCTTTAGGGGAGGACTATGTCCAGTAGTGGACTAATATAGCCTGACGACGACGACGACGATCTCACGCATGTGTGGGAAGCATGTTACCGAGTACGCTACCCAGCCGGATCTACGATTTCTTGGACCCAGGGGTAAAAAATCACCCCTTGTCATTTATACCACTTTGTGTTGTTTGAAAACAGAATAGGATACGTTTTTTGTCGTAGTAGTTTTGCCGTATCCGTTATTTAGCGCAATCGAAAATTCACAGCTTTTGCTGCAAAAATTGTGACGTAATGTAAATATAACTTTTCTGGTGAAGAAATTTTAATTTATACCTGTGATGTAGCTCGGCCTAGGTAGGTGGGTGCCTCATCTTGCCTTCCCCTAGATCCGGGTCTGAGCTACCAGCTACCTATTCTTTGTTAACGCCTTGAACGTAATATACAGGTTTTCCTTAAACTTTCACATGCAGTGGTTCAGCTTGTTGCTATAATCATTTCAACAGGTGTTAGTACAGTTGATTTACTATAGACATCAATCAGGCCCTATTTCTCGGCACCAAATTCAGGATGGTTTATCTGCATCAACGCAATATATAGGTTTCATGATGCTGCACAATGATAATTACATGCGACAAGTAGGTTAGAGGCATTTTGACGCACTGCATTTGTCGGATACATTTCCAACCAGGAGTAAATGCTCAGTGTTCACAGATAAAGAGAATACTGAATTTACTGAAAAGGTGATGGCTGATGATAAACATCAACCAGGATGCACTTTTAAACAAACAGTTAGTTAATAACAGAACAATCTATGATTTTTTTTTCTGACAGGGGTGCAAGTGCACCCCCACGCACCTTGCCTAGGTAGTACGCTGGCACAAGTCACGCATTTTGTGGCGATAAAATGTCAGAATTTGACAGTTAATTTACAGGAGTCTCATCGTACTACCCAGGCTGCTGCTAGCGTAGCACTGACAATCTGTTCTGTGAACAACTGTCAATCAGTCACAGCGCATACAAGAAATAAAACAAATGACACTTGTTAACAGTACTTTTTAACCACACTTTAACAGATCGTTAGTGTACGAGAAACCGGGAGTGGACGGTGTATGAATAGTGAATGACCTCGATAAAATAAAATAATATATAATCATTCGGAAAACATACGTATATAAATTGATATGTAATATATTTTAAACTTTCGCGACTTGAACTCATAGTTAGAATAGCAATAAATTTCTTTGTTTAATAAATTTCGATTAAGGCCCGAAAACATTCTAACTATAAATTGGTATGTGGTATAAAATGTTAATTGTTCCATCCAGTTTGGCCACTGAGGCGTACAAATATTAATATAATAAAAAGTCTAAAATTATTGTATGTGCATAATAAGTAATTTAATTTAGGTACTAGGCACACTAATAATAATATAATTAATAGTCATTTGAATCGTAATAACATTAGTTATATATTGAACGGGTCTAATCACGATAATTTATTAGGTAAAGTCCAGTAAATACAAATTACACGCTTTATCACCGGACCTGTCCGCGGCCGTAGTGAGTGTTGTGTGTCGGCCAGCTGCGAAAAACTAAAAATGACTACGCATAATAATTGACTGTACTCGCCACTTCAGTCTACCCGTGACCACGACAGCTGTAACACTGCCGAAACGTCGGGAAATAACGTTATACTTAATAAATAATCGCGATTAGACCCGTTTAATATAGAACTACTTATGTACAAGTATCGCGAATCAATAAGTAATACTACTGTAGTAACAGTTTTCGTACAAAGTTAATTTCAATTGCTTTTTGTAATAAGATGTCTTTATCGAGGTCTTTTAAGGTGGCATACTGTATTTTAGCTCATGCATAAAATGCTTTTGGTCATTAATGCAGTCATAGCTTTCCTGACTCTAATGCGTGTAGGATCCTAACTTCGTATACCTTTTGCAACTGGTCTGTGTGGAAATAATTCTAGATTTAACAGCACAAAATATGATGATAAAAGTGTTAATGTGATTGTGGAGCCTCATTGCAATCAATGGTGCACCTGCTCCAATGCCCATTGTGTCCTCACACCTGCACTGTGGAGGACCTAACAGAGGCCAACGCTGCTGCAATTGTAGTAGCCAACTATTGGGCAGGAAAAATATAAACTGGTCGAATCGTTGACACGAAAAGAAGAAGAAGAAGTGTCAATAAATATATTAGGTAGGTAGGTCTTACAATTATTATAGTACATTACACAACTAGGGTGGTAATACAAAGAAAGGCCGAGATCGCAGAAGTTTGCGGCCCGAGCTGCAAGCGAGGGAGGTAAATATGCGATCGAGAGCTTTCTTTATTACCTCCCGTGTTGTGTACATCTTTTTATGTCTACACTTGGCCAGAAAGCGGCCACTTTATTGCCAGGTGTGGCATAAAATAATTTACATGAGTCGGTAGGTTTCAGTCCTAACACTGTTTGTAGACATTGCTTTTGTACTTTAAAAACTCGCTCGTGTTCAGTCGCATTTCCCCAAAAATGATAGTACTAGCTTTTGCCCGCACTCCGTCCGCGTGGACGTCTATGGCGACCCCGTTCACTCCCTTAAGGGTTGAATTTAGAAAAATCGGCGTTCGATCAATTGTGTTGAAGAGCATTTATTTTAATTTTCAAGAGAATTTCTTTCAACATTCTTTGTACCTCCCATACAAATTTTGGCAACCCTTTTCGCCCCCTTAGGGATTGAATTTCATAAAATTCGGTCTTATTCCTTGCCTAGATTATATGTAGACCCTCTGTGCAAAATTTCAGCTTCCTAGGTCCAACGGCTTGGGCTGGGCGTTGATGAGTGAATCAGTCAGTCAGGACTTTGAATTTTATATATATAGATGACTAATCAAATCATAGATAGCAACCTTTGTATGTCCCCACTGCTGGGGCACGGGTCTCTTCCTGCATCGCAGGAAGTTAGGCCATACTCGACCACGGGGGCCAAGTCCGGGTTGGTGGAGAATTGTAAGAGAGAGGCAGGTCTTAGTTATCAAGCCGCCCATAAGGCCTCTGACATGGCTAAACGACTGCCATTACATGCCAGCCGGCACCAACGGCTTAACGTGCCTTACGAAGCACGGAAGCGCTCGCTAAAATGCCACTAGCGGTTTTCAGGGGACGGTCACCCATCCTGCACCTGACCGCGCCTGTTGTTGCTTAACTCAGATGATTGATTCCAATCACTCGGTCCGACTAGGCCACGACCGCTTCTTAGATACTGTTAGTCATAGATACGGCTATAGTAAGCCGTTAGCAAGGTGTTAAAAGTTAATTAGGTTTGACAAATGTTATGCATAGTGTGTCTATGTATAAAAATACTCGTATATTGATATAATTATGCATTATGATATAATATGTATATGAAAATAAAATGAAATGTAATATGAAGTATTAGTGTGTCTAGTATTATATTATTGCTGTAGTATTTGTATTATATGTGCCCACGCTTTGTAACACATTTAGGTACTTAGAAGTATTTTTATCTATTTATTTTTTGCACGCCCACCTCAAATATTGCCTCTTCTGCACCTTCTGCAGGTTAACTGGTAGAAAATGCAATTAGCATCAAGTCCTCCTTTTGTACTTTACCTTTGTGCAATAAATAATTAATAATATTATAATAATAGTTAGTATCCGCTGGCTAATAATATAAGTTTTGTTAAGATTTATCTTTAAATGGTTGTTTCAAGCAAGTCGGTCATCGCCCGAAGTTCTTTATTGATGTCGTGTTCGTAAGTGGATACTCGACACTAGATAGCAATTGTGATGTCAGCAGTAAAAAACGTCATGAAATGCTCTACACACTTGACCACTTGATTATTATGACCCTTTTATTCTAGCAGTCCGAGTTAAAGTCTTCCCGAATTCCACAGTGTTGAACCCTGAAGGGTTACCGTGAGAGTTGGTCACCATTGTCCTTGATTTCCAATGTACCACTGTAAGTTTTAATAACATTCCGTAATTTGTAAAGACAGTGAAAGACTTGGATCCGACAGAGAACCAAAATATCGACATATCTCAGAGAATTAGCAAGCTGAAGTGGCAGTGGGCTGGCCATATCTCGCGAAGAACCGACAACCGTTGGAGTAAAACGTGTTCTTTAGTGGAAACCGCGACTCGGCAAACGTAGTGTAGGACGCCCTCCGACCAGGTAGGATGACGATCTGCGAAAAACTGCCGGCAGATGCTGGATGCGGTAAGCTGAAGACAGGGCTCTATGGCGCTCATTAGGGGAGGGATATGTCCAGCAGTGTACTAATATAGTCTGAAAAAGAAGAAGAAGTGAAAGACTAAACTTAGTTGTTGCCACAATGGTCCACATATTAATACAAAAATACCGACTTGCACAGATACCGACTTACACTCATAAGTACACCCACACACACCCACATAGTTACGGTAAATCATAATGATTAAATACAATACCATTTAGCTACTATAACATTACGTAAATACACTTTTTCTCCTACTTTAACCTATTTTATAACTGCATTAAAAAGTTAAAATTACTTTGCTGAATCCCACAGCAAAAATCCCACAAGCACCATGCGGCTAGCTAATGCACCGCCCTCCCTCCCACTTTTTCAAGCAGAAGCAAGACACGAACACACCACCACCAACACCAATACTTGTGTGAGAAAACACGCGACGCGTTTCGCCTCTAACACGCGGCATCCTCAGGCTCCCAAATGCAAGTGACCGTCTCCACAAAAACTTTCAAAAAATTTTATAACTTGTAATGTTCGCAGTATCTGAGTTATTTTGACCCTATTTTTATTTCTTAATGACTCACGATTCTCATACATATATACTTACATGTATGAGTGTGAGACAAGCAACCGACGACGCGAGCTCCGTCTCTGCTCACCATGATTAAGCTCTGCGAATCGGAGCGAAACCTGGTCGGACTTTTCCGATATAACAGCACCCGTAAGTAAATCCGGACTAAAAGTCTACAATATACTTACATGCATCACAATTAATTGTTTTTAATGCAATTGTCAAACGTCTTTTTTATAAAACAAAGCCTGATTACTTTGTAAACAATTTATAACTCTAGGTAGGTTAGACTGGTATGATCTTGAGTTTGTTATGCGTCCATAAAGCCTCTAAGTAATATAAAAACATTAAAAACAAATCTTGGATTTGCAGAATGTGTCCCCACCCGAATAGCAGAGTAGGTAACTATTAAAATATCGAAAAGATAGGGGGAAACAATTGATTCTGAGGCGGTGCGGAGTTTGCCGGACCAGATAGTTATTTCATCTGAATTGAATATCACAGAAATCGAACAGAAATAACGGTGAAGGAAACATTCGTGAGGAAACCTCTGAGTGTCTGAGGCATTTACGTACCTAAGCGCTTGAAACGCGTGATAATGAAACGCGTACCCTACTCATATAGGCTACATGAGAGAAGAGATAGAGATAGATAGAGAACACTTTATTGTACATAAAAAAAGGAACTTACACAGATAATTCTTAACCTAAGAGTACAGACGGCGGCCTTATCACTAAGAGTGATCTCTGCCAGACAACCTTTGGATAGAAATATTGTAAATTAATTAAGTAAATAAACAATTTTGTATCTTCGTTACAGATTTATGTGAATGGTGTCCCTTGCTAACTCTGGTATAGTATAACTAAATTTGTGCCTTTCATACAGATCAGTAATCATCTTAGATATCTCAATGAGATCTTCATAGAATATTGTAATAACTACGGAATGGAAGCAATGCCACACTTATTGTGGAAGGACAGACGACAGCACATCAGCCTTTACATTAAAATTTGAGTTGCAATATCGCCATTAAGGTAACTAACTGAGTAGAGTGCATGTTGAGTTGATGTGCTGTAGACTGTACCTATACTTGAATATGGCCCTTTATTCAGAACATGTTACGAATAAATATCTGAAACAAACCACTTGGTTCTGATATGGACCTGTCGCCGCTGTACTAAATTACTGCTATACCGTCTTGAACTGACCTAACCTTTAATGTAGGTAATTGTACCCCAGATTATCTTTCATTGTCACTTGTGTGCAATTTAATATCGTGATGTATCTCATCAAACCGAACACAATAAGGGGCAATGTTACACCTTTTGCCGGGAAGTGCAATTCGTTGAACAGAATGTCATCAGCGTATCCCAGTGGCTAGAACAATGGACTCGCAAGTAAACCCAGGTTCAACACAGGCATGTACCGATGACTTTGTCGAACCCCAAAATTACGTACAGTGTCCCAGGCACTGCAGCGTCCGAGTGGTCCCTTCACCCACCTAGAGTGAGCGAAGATGCCACTGTACGCTGCATAAATCATCTCATGACGTAGATGCAGCAGAATGTTTGCTCATAGACAAAAAATAAAAATGTTGCGTAGACGAACAACGCCGAAGATTCACCGAATTATGTGGTTTAAGTTAGATGATAAACGTAACTGCACGAATTGTTGTAGGTATTAGTATTCATAGTACGTTCGCATAAAGTCCGTATTGATTTTATGAAAATTTTAGTCCAAATGTACACTATAATTTGTAAGCTCAGTCTCAAAATATATTTCGAGGCCTAGGGCCAGTTTCTGAATCAAGAAACTCGCTAAGTAAATGCTTAACAGTCGTGTTGTCTCTTCGAATTTATCAGCAAAGAGCGTGACAGAACGTTACTTAAGTATTTAGGTACTCAGTGAAATTCTCAATTCAGAAAACGGCCCTTACCAACCTATTATAACACTTTGTGGTACAAAATATTAAAAAAAAAACCGACTTCATATCAATAAAAACACAAGTCATTTCAAGTACCTAATTAGAAGTAGGTACAAATATAGATTTTGTAGAAGTACCTATAATTTGAAGTTGTAGCGTGACCGTGACATATATACATTAGGACCGACTCCAAATAAAAACGGAATGACTATCTGACAACGGACCACCGCTCGTGAATGATGGCATGATGATAGTTCTAGCAAAAGGAGAGTGGAGTTCTTAGTGAGTATTAGTGTCACACTAACGTGACTTTGTTGACACATTGTTCAACGCATACTGGTGCTGAGTTCAGTTTTCGGCAAAAGATCTACAAATACTGCTTGGTCACTGCATGGAGGTGGGACCGTTAGACGGTTGGAGTGACAATAAGGTATGCGGTACACCAAGCTGAACTCTAGGTTGAGGCACCATGGGCTGAAATTTAGTTCTCCGGATCAGGGGCACCGGACCTGGGGAGTGAGTGTCTATAATGCATTTGTTCTATAGAGTCATATTAGTCCAGTACTGGTCGTTTTATTCAAACTATCGGTAGTCTAGTAACGAATCGCATTGCAATGGTATACCCGATAAACTGCATTAGCAGTTTGGCAAACTATTGATATTGTAATCTTGCATTGTTTACAGTGAATAAATATATATACAAATATATAAACCCGTGCTACTTAATTTCGGATTCGATCTTCTTCGCGAGAGATGCCTATTTAATTTGCGCATGTTATACCCCTGACAATGACATTGACACCCAATGACATTGTACTGCAATTGCTAAGTATAAGAATCAATTCATGTATTTAATAATTTAAAATGTGTATTTTAGTTTAAGTTAGTACATAAGTACTAATATCATATTAACATCTACTAAAAATATTCTTCGAACCCAGAGAATTGTGTCCGGCTGCGTACCATTCAAACCCGTAGGCTTCGGGTAAACGCAGCCAGCTGGGCCCGCTTTCATAAAACTACAGTTCGTAGTTTATTATTATGACAATACCTCAAACAATTCGTAGCAGACTCCACTGGTTAATCTGTGGGTTAATTGACTTTGCAATATACTTCGAATTATCATAAAAAAATATTGACTTGTACTTCTAGGAAAGAGGCCCAAGCTTCTGCACGGGTAGATAGGCCAGACAAAATCACGGTCGCCGGTGGAGAATGGTGAATGGTCATGACACTGCGGCTTGGTGTGTCGCGGCACACAAATGCGTGATCGCCGGAAACTGATGGCTAGGCCAGTTGTATTGCACAGCGGTGCGTAAGCGCTCGGAGAGAGCGGGCGAGATATTCAAATTCGACCGCCTAAAATATTAATAAAAAAAACAAATTAAATATTTTAAGGATTTTGTTGAACTAAAAGTTGCACCTATTTAATTGTTGCCTGAGAGTTCAAATATTAACCCAGGAAAAGCGTTTATAGAACTTATTTAAAAGTTCGTACCACCAGTAAAAACCTCCAAATAATAAAGTTTAAACTGGGCCGAGTTGATCTCTTGGTGTCGGTGAAGTGAAGGGTCTCACCCGTTTAGTGACCTACTGTGACAAGACTGGTTGTGTTTAGAAACACTATCGAGCGACGGACGGTCAGTTCGAAGACAGCATATCCGAAATGAAGATCCAATTCAATGAAGATGGGACGCCCTTCGTAATGTGGGGCGAGAATAAGATCCAGTTAGAGAAGATGCCCATTACGGAGTATTATAAAAAGAAAGCGGAAACGGAACTGCGGGAGACTCCGGAAAATGTCGAGAAAGGATTGAAAGAGTTACGGGCACTGCTCAAAGGTAAGTTCTTCTGAGTTCCCAATATTGCCACCTACATCTTTGGAATCTAAGTCCTACTTTAAATGTTGCTGACTCTGTAGACCTAAGGATTTACTTATTATAATTAAAACAAAGTTAAAATAAACATTTGCAAGAATTTGTTAATTTGTATAGATATCTAAGTGCCCAGTACTCAATGTAGAGATAGTAATGATTACATACGGATAAGATTTGGTACGTCTTTACGCTACCTAATTGTACTGATAAGAAGTGGAATGTTGTGACGCTAAGATTAATCTATAATTTTTACGAAACATTTGGGTGTCGAAATTTATTAAATGTACCTATTATGTTGTAAGTCGCATTAAAAGCATGTTGAATTTACTTTGCTTTACTTAAGAAAAGAGAGAGAACGCCAATAATTTTCGTAGTTAAAATAAATTAGAATATATAGGTGGCTCCAGCCATAAAAATAAAGATTTTTGCCAAGCAAGTTCTCACTGAAATAATATCAATCAGTGGAAATTCCAAGAATAGTCACGGTCTTAGTAGAAATGTTAGGGTAAAACAAAACACCCTTTGTGTATCTAAAGTGGGGGTTTCCACTTCTTCCACTCGTCGATACGAACCTTCCATGTATTTTGATGGCTTACGAATAGCCATGTTGGTACGCGCCAGATATATGGCGCTGCTTTTAGAGTCCCTCCAGAAGCTTAAGTTATATTATCCAAGGTATTGGTGCTCGTCCTCTGCTTCATTTCTCGTTCGCGCGATCGGTAATAATCACAGAACATTATGTTCTGTGGTAATGATGACATTTTCCGGCTATCTGGCGCGAGTGTTGGTGGTGAAAGCTGCCCCATATTCACGTCTCTCTTTCAAGAGGACACGAAGAAATAGAAGCAGATCATTACAGCTTCTTAGGTTGTAACTTAAATGTAAATCAGTGAGTTTGATGTTGTCACTATAGTAAAAGTTATTTGTGTTGACGTGTAGAAAACTCCTTTCCCAGGTTCGCTAATTATTTATTTTATTAAACTCTCGTTTCACAAATTTCATTGTCGTAGAAGAATATAGCCATTTTATTTAACACGAATTATAGTTAGGCGTATTCGGTGAAACAGAACTAATTATATATATATATATATATATATATATATATATATATATATATATATATATATATATATATATATATATATATAATTCTACTATGCGTGTGTGACATACGTACAGTTAAATTGTATATAATAATTATATATAAAATATTGAACTCCTCTTAAACGGCTGGACAGATTTGAATGATTTTTTGAATGCGTTTGGGTCGCGCCCTGGGTGGTTTAGATTCACAATTCAGCCCAGCAGATGGCGCTGCATGCAGGTTATTATCAATACCGAAAATTGAACAAAACATTTTCGAACGTTGTAGGTAGAACAAAATTTGCGGACTTATTTCAGTAATGCACCTAATGCACTTTTTAAAATGTAAAACGCAATACAACAAACATTCTTACGGGCCATGAGTGTAGAGGCTGACAATCAGATATTACCTTGTTCGCATAGAAGTTTTACAACCTGCTATGTTCAACCTTTAATGTTCCAAATCTGTGCCAAAACTGCGTGGAGTTGTAAAACTTTGCATCATACAGAGTTGTGCAATTTTAGACGTAGAAATCTCAATCCATCGGATGGTGAACTTGCTCATTGGCAATGATGAAATTCGGTCGTTGAAATTGTAAATGTGAGTAGTACCTTACGGCGGCTCCTCAAAGAGCAATTTCAATACAACCAAACTGGGTACAGTTTGGTTTTTATTTACAAACGACGTCCAGGATTGAAACTAAACACTGTCATTTCCTTTAGAGGGTTGAACGTCCTTACAATTGAGAATAGGAGAATAAAAATTAAATAATAGCTACATAAGTCATTTTATAAAAACTATTCTCGAGGCTACATTTTATTTTTTATGTAACTTTATTTGCATTCTAAGCACAATGAAACCTCAATTTCAAGGCCTCTCACGAAGTTATTCTTATACAAACGCAATGAAACTTTATTAAATACACAAGTAGAGGTTTTATCGTGCTTAGAATTGCAAATAAACTAATCAAAAAGAAATTTGTGCCGTATAAAAAATGTGTAAGAAAGATGATCTAATTATTTTTTAATTTATTTATTCTCAACTCTAAGCATGATCAAACCTTGATTTGTATCCTCTTAACAGATCGTTTATTGTGAGCTAGCGTGTTGTTTGTAAATAAAGCCAAAATATGTTTGTATGGAAATGGCTCGCGAGGCGCCATCTTAATTCAAGTTATGAAGCCACTTACATTAATTTGATTTGGATGAAGTGACCACTTACATTGATTTGAGTTTCTCTTGTACCTTCTAAGTAAATTATATTTTTTTTTACTGAGCGTAAAATAAACACTTTTGATTTGTAAGTGAAGTCACACAATGTATGTCAATAGTTTTATTAGCAAAAAGCTAAAAAAATATTTAATGTTAATCTTTCGATCGGGCATTTCACATTCTATTGGTAAGGCTGTGAAAATAAAATTTTGCACTACATAGTTATTCACATTACGATAAAAGATCATATTTCTAAAAAAACTAAGTTAAACCTTAGTCCAACTTTATTCATCTGTTTCTAAATAATTTATAAATATGTTTCTAAATTATGTTTAAAATTTACAGTGTCATCTTTTCGAAAGAATTTGAAGTCACTCTGTAGACAAAACCTTCAATCAACAGTTTGCTCATGAACTTTGTGGTTTGATCCCAGGTGCAAACTTACGACGTTGGCAATAGATATTATTAGCACCGTCTTGTGACCCAGATAAAGACCACAAAGTTGTTATTATGCTAAATCTCTATCTATGCAAAAAGACACGTAGTCAGATGTATTGTAAATAGCGACATGCGTCAAATTGAGAACCTCCTCCTTTTTAAAGTATGTTAAAATATATTTCGTAATCTATTTTATATTTATTGCAGTCCAGAGAAAAGTTAACTTGATATCAATCCTTGGATGTCCCCACTGCTGGGGCACGGGTCTCTTCCTGCGTCGCAGGATCGTTAGGCCGTAGGTACTTCACCGCGGGGGTTCCGGGTTGGTAGAAGATTGTAAGACAGTGGCAGGCTTTAATGTCAGAAGTTATCAAGCCGCCCATAAGGCCTCTGACATGGGTTAACGACTGCCATTACATGACAGCCGGCACCACCGACTTAATGTGCCTTGCGAAGGACGGATTTAACTCACTAACAGAATATTTTGAAGCTGACCGAAAAGGCCTGAAATCAATTCTTATCAAAACTATCAAATCACTTTCAAACTTATCTGCCTTAGGCCTAGGCCTAGGCCCTTAAGCTGATTTGATATTAACACTTATCAAATCAGCTTAAGGGCCCCTTTCTGAATTGAGAATTTCTCATGAATTTCTCTTAACTGTAGTTTCTCTTCGTATTTCTCAGCATAGGCTGTGACAAAACGTTACTTAAGTATTTATTTCCCGAAATTATCAATTCAGAAACCGGCCATAAATATCGATATTTCTTTGTTTTCTTGTCGATTTCGCGAGTTACAGCATAAAGAACCCTGCAAAGTAGTCATTGCGAAATACCGTTTACTTGATTGTCTCCTTGGTCTAACTGTGACACGTTCGATTCGCATGACAACGTTCGTGGGTTCGAGATTACTTGATTTGCACAAATGTCTTAATTTGACTTAATCCCATGTTCTCTGTTTACTACATTACTGATTATTCTAATTTGGGACCTAGGGCGCTATCCCGTAACTCCTCCACTGTATGGACTTGTCCGATTTAGCCTAGTCGTACTAGCCTGTAGTCGACAAAACGGTTGTTTTATGTTCTGTGATTAACACGATAGAGTGAACAGCTACAAGATACAAGAGTAGGACAGTAATTGTTATGTGTAGATGTTATATGAGCTATTTAAATGATACTGCACATCGTGCGTAAGAAGTTAATTAATTAATGCCCAAGAGGGAATCGCAAACGCGTCTGGCAATAAAACGCTGCTGAAATGATATGACCTCGGCTGAATCCAGACACGCGGTGACTATCGGTTTCAATTCATACTGGATAGCAACTATATGAGATGGCAAATTAAGCGTAGGTATTGTCTTCGGAGGCGTGTCTTATCTAGGAAATTAATGAGACACTTAGTTATGCGATAGAAGTACCTAAGCAATTAATGGAAACTCGTACTGAAAGTGTATAGCTGCTTTTCTGATGAGATCGTTTCTATTTGTATGAATCAAGATAATATTCAAACAAGAAACTTATTGATTTACAGGAGAAGAAGACCTGTTTGTTCCAGCCGATAACGACGAGTTCTTGATGAAATTCCTCAGGCCATGCAAATTCTACGCAGAAAGCGCTTTCAAAAGAGTAAGAATACACTTATGTACCATAATCCTACTTTCTCGATATATTTCTACAAAGTTACCTCAAGAGAAAAGTTGCAAACTACAAATGCCATTTACCGCCAACGTATATGGTAGCTACAGAATATGGAAACAAAACAAAATTGCTGCCCGTTATTTACTAGGTTCATTGTCATACATGCCAACTGAGCTATACAAAGCACATACAACTATGTTTATAACTATAAATTGTACTTAGTTAATATCGTGACGTTTCAGATACAAGCTTACTACAAGTTCCGGCAAACTCACAAGGAGTACAGCCATGACCTGACGCCGTGCGCCATCAGAGCCGCCTTCGATCACTCCATCATCTCCATCCTGGCTCCCAGGGATCAGCACGGAAGGAGAATAATGCTCATAGAGTCTGGAGGTAAAATTATGCCTACCGAGTTTACTTACAGAGGCATTCTAAGTCAAGCGAACAGAAAAAAATGGTGACGTTCTCGATTTTGGCAATGTTTGGTTATGTTACATATCTACCTATGGTCCCGATATCCAGATAAAAAAAATATTTTTACAGTAAAGTCTAGTTTACGAGATAGAGTGCTTTGAAAATGTCACTAACCGGTAAGCACTAATATAAGAAAAAAAGTTAATGGTCGAATTTGGTGAAAACATAAATATTTTTTGATTTTAACATCCTAAAATGGACTTACAAAGCTCGTGAAATTAAATAAAAATACGACTGATTTATTGTTACTTTTTAAAATTAGATAACAGAAATCAGCAACGTTTATGTCGCTACAGCTCGTTAACTAGACTTTTCAAAAACAAAATATTAACAAAATAAGAAACGTCATAATTTTTATCTGTCCGCTAGACGTTGAATGGCCGAATAGTTTTTTTGATTAAACAAAAAAATTCGGTCATTGTTATATGAATGGAAGGTCAGACAGCCTAGATAGAGCTAATATCCGGGTTCGTATTCGCCAAAAGAAAACGAATCTAAACGTTCTGAAATTGTGAATTCAATTTATCTACAAGCACATAATTATGGCCTAAACTTCCTGCGATGCAGGAAGAGACCCGTGCCCCAGCAGTGGGGACATACAATGGTTGATATTGATCGACGTTTAACGGTTTAATGAGCTCATACGTACTTTTGTGACCAAATATGTATTTTTATACGAAATCGTATTGTCACTTGAAACTTATAGAAAGACTAGGTATAACCACAGAGCACAAAAGAAAGTATCTATGCGGTTAGCCTTTGCTTCGCGTAGTTGCGGCAGCATTGGCATTGGCAAATCCAATTCTAGGGGGCCTGGCTCCTGAAGAGCCAGTGCATGTATGTGGTAACTCATTCAGACAATGCTGAGGTGAGCTCGTCCCACTTTCATAGTTTCGAAGTAAGTAGCATCACACTCAACCGTGGTAAGATTAGTAAGAGGTAGTAAAGTCTATTTGTTTTATGGTTTCCAGAACGCTGGAACCCCCGGGAAGTGCCTTTGTCAGAGATGTTTCGGGGAGTCCAGCTGGGTCTCGAGTCGGCGATAGTAGAGCCACTTACTCAAGTCTGCGGCGTCATCGTCATCTTGGATATGAAGGGGCTTTCCCTTGCTCAAGTTTTGCAATTCACGCCGTCATTTGCCAAAATGGTTGTCGATTGGATCCAGGTACGTATCTTTGTGGTTTCTCTTTTTATGTACAATAAAGTGTTCTATATCTACAATTGTTTAACACTCTCCTTAGTTATTCTACCAAAAAATTACATAATCTAACTAAGGACCTGAGTTCCTGAATTGAGGCTTACGCTAAGTAAATAGTTAACTGTAGTGCTGTCTCTTCAAATTTCTCAGAAAAGAGCGTGGCAGAACGTGACTTAAGTATTTACTGAGTTACATTCTCAATTCAGAATCTGCCCTTTACATACATACGTACATAACCTCACGCCTGTATCCCAAAGGAGTAGGCAGAGACCAGGGACTGCCACTTGCCACGATCCTGACAGATCACCTTCGCTTCATCAACGTTCATAAGTCGTTGCATGCACGCACGCCGGTTCCGGGTACTTTTTATCTTTCCCTTTGCTAATACATCCCCTATCTGGTCGATGTATGTCCGCCTGGGACGACCCTTACCAACCCTTCCACTTCCACATCCGCCCTTTAACTGTTGTACATACTATTTAATATTGTCCGTTGAAGAGATCCTGTGTCCAGCCTTATCAGTCCCCTCGTCGTAGCCTAGTCTCAATTTTTTCAGAATTCAATACGAGCGAAAAGGTACAATTTGTCTCAATAATAGCCAGGCCTTCCTGCAATCCAGGAAGACATCCGTGCCCCAACAGTGGGGACATACAGGATTGAATCGCAATAGCCAGGCATCTAATTCGTTGTATAGACCTCTGTATTGGTATTCCGAGCGTGGCTACTAGACCGATGACAGGTCACGCTCGTGACGCATCTGAATGGATAAGTGAAGGTTATAACGACTATGCAGTTGCATATAGGTACTACTCATAGACCGTGAGTAGGCAGATATAAGATGCGTACAGATTTTTAAGTTCTATTACAAACTTTTAATGGTCAACACAATTTCTCATCACGACAAGCAATAGGGTCACAGGTTACTTATGACCGTACCTGCCCTTCTATTACGTAACATTCCATTCTATCGAGTGAAGCGTTTAGACAACTCCAGTGTCAAAAAAATGTATGCATCTGACAGCTGGAGTAGCTTAAGAAAAGTAAAAATCAACGTCACTCAACTCAGTGGATACTTACATAATAACGTTCCTGGTAGTCATCGGAATGGGGTTACCCTTGCTTCATGATTACTTTACGCTCCTAAAATTATAGACACATTTAATGGCTCTTTAAAAATAGTGGAAATCACTACAAAAATAATACGGTACTTTTTTTTAAGTAGTTACACTTGACCCCAATCACGCCTGATGGTAAGCGGAGACGGGGTCTACGATGTTACGTGCTTACCTGTTAAATGCCGGTTAACTCTACATTTAAAGACACCCAGGTTATATGTCCGGAAAGACAGACGATGGCAGCGTGTTCCACAACTTTGCTGTCCGTACTTAGGTACTCGAGTGGAGACCACGAATGTCAAATGGAAAAGTTTAAATGGACTGAGTATTTTAGAATCGTAGCTTACTAGTGGTCTTATTTTGCGAACAGGTAATTGATTGTGTTTCAATTATTAATTAGAAACTAGATGTATCAAAGAACGTTAGATAAATCATGTTACCAATCGCTTGGTTGCTAAAGTTGAAATTTCCAAATAAAAAAACGCCCTTTTTTACCGACCAAAATAACATCTACGTAATAAAATTATCTTTCTTTTATTTCAGGACTGCACCCCGATCCGCCTAAAAGCTGTGCACATCATCAACCAACCCTACATCTTCAATATGCTCTTCGCTCTCTTCAAGCCTTTTCTACGGCCGAAACTGCGCTCGCGCATTCACTTTCACGGCTCCAATAGGGAGTCCTTACTAGCCCATGTGGACGAATCTGCGCTGCGTAAGAGACACGGGGGTACCCTGCCAGATCCCGAAATACCGGGAGATGTACTGTGGAATATGCTGAACCATTTTGAGTCTAACTACGAAGGTTGGTTGTATAACATTTAACTCTACATTCTTCTACACGAAGTCAGGAACTATCTTGATAGTGACAATGGTTCATTGCGCGTTTTTCACATTCTTTAAGTTGTTGATCCAGAAAAAATCCGTGTCAATTTTGAGAATACTACCCCTGAATGCACTAAGGCTTTGTAGCGCTGCCTGTTACGCAAATTTACCAGAAAAGCCAGCCAAGTGCGTCCTGCAACAAGGACAGGGAGGGAAATATGCTAGACTCAATACCAATTAGAATATAAGAGTTAGAATTAGGGGTCCCAGATAAGCTGTTGAATATGCTACACTATTTTGCGGCTGACGAACAGTGAAACAGTTATCAATTTCGTTATATAACTGGATAGTGACGTGCGTTAAGCAGTTATATGTATATCTGGATCGAATAGAGACAGCTTCGTCATGATTAACAAGGTTCAAACTTGGGACCGATATTACAATATTGTTGTAGACAGTATGATATCAATTAACCCTTTGTGTTTTCACTGCTGGGAGCACGGGTCTCATCCTGCATCGCAGGAAAGTTAGGCTATACTCCACCACGCGGGCCAAGTCCGGGTTAGTGGACAACTGTTAATAGTAGATTATTGGCTAGTTAGTGTACCAGAAACCGGGACCAAGTCACCCGTGACTTAAACGAGTAAAGTGCATTCGTAATTTAAAAGTAGTTGGCAATTATTCTTTCAAGAATTGAGATATCTAACTTCATTTCCTCGTGCTCTGCATAGTAGGTACAGATTGAGATAATGCTAATTACATCGAGAATCTTAATCAGCCCCTATATTACGCGCACCAAATCCTAAGCGATTCCAATCGTCTGTCAAATTCTATACAACTGAAATGGGACAGGATATGGTGCACATAATTAGGCCCCAGTACGCAGTTGATACTGATGCCGCGAAATGATCCTTAAGATTTACCTATGTAGATGATGTATTTAAAAAACGGTCATCCTTTGTTTCTTTTCAGTTGCAAACTCATATGGATATTCCAATAAGAAGAAATGAAGCTCGAGAAGATAGCCCATGGAACCTGAAGTACAATTGGATGCTTTTTAACGGTTTAAGAGATTTTGTTTAGGCTTAGAATATGTTAAGCATTTGTTTAAGGGCAAAAAGGTACTTACAATAAAAAGTACATGAGTACAATGATACTGGAACAGACTGTGATTCGACTGATTTTTGACATGACAAAAATAGTATTTCTTTTTCATGTTACAATTCATGTGATTTGAACTTTATTTCTTAAGTTAGATACAGTTAGTTTTAAAAGCAGGTAAGTAGTTATATTGGGAAGGTGTTGATATGGATCTTGTAACAATAAAATGTACTGTCTGAAATTATTATGCAACATTTTAATTATAAAAAATATTCTCCCCTTAATCTAAAACTAAAATTTATTACGAGTAAACTTTGTGATAAAATCTTTCCTTTTAATTTGTTTATGAGAATATAATCCCTGTAATTATTAACAATATCAACAACAGTCATGCAGATACATTAAATAATTCTACATCATAATGGCATAATGCTGAATGCGATCACAGCCTTATCTAATAGAAAGTAACGTTCGTAAGAAAATAAAAAGGAGCTTTCACACTTATCTACTTGGATAAGCATTTATAAAAGACATACGCTATCTCAGAGATTAATAAATAATACATAATTATAAAAACAATACTCCAACCGACGTCAAAATAAACTAAAAACAAATACCTATGAAGGAGGCTTATTCATTAGGTCCGTAAGATATGAGGCCACCCCAAAGGGTTCACGTATGGAAAAAACTTAGATTTTCATATAAGTACGTGGTTAAAATAAGAGCGGTTTCGCACTACGCATGCACTACGTTACCCTTACGCTGTTTTTACGTTAAACGATAATGTGGAAATTAAAACCTGTTTATGGGTCAGCTTGGGTTTTGCCCTTGAATTGGTTGGATTTAGATCAGAGATCGGACTAGTGCATAAGCAATGTCCGAATTAAGTCCGAGATTTCTAGACCCGTATTTTCAAGGGCTCGGATCGGATTCGGATCGGACGTAGTCCAAAACCGCTCTAAGGGTTATTATATAACATAGAAGGTAGCTGGGGTCGAAAGCGTTTGAAAGGGGAAATTGCCTTACATAAGAAATGAACAGCCCTAAGTACTAAGTAAGTAAGTAAATCAATAATTACAATTGCTATGAAACTACCTATCTAAACAAAATTAATCTGAATATTTTCAGTTGTGATGAAAAAGAAACTTCTGAGATTGCAGATCTTAAGGCGTGGCAAAATCGGGTCTGAGGTCTAACTAATCCTAAGAGAAGTAAATAAGTAACGTGCGTAGTAAAACTCAAGGTAAAACACATTGTATCTTAAAATAGATTAAAAGAGATAATGAGAATAAACAGACAATCCATTTCTTTCTGAACAAATCTGTAAAAAAAAAAAATTGTGCTGCTTACCCTTAGTTAAACTAGGCAATCTTACTTTCACTGAAATAATAAAGAAGGAATGTTTAAGACAATAATTACTTTTAAAGAAAGTAAATATATACAGGGCTACCTCGAAAATGCGCAATTCCTGAACACCCCGATTTATTAAAGGGGATATCTAGTCTGAGACCAAACTACCTTCGTGGCAGATGCTATACCGACAAAAGTCCAACTCTAAAATATAATTATGATAAATGTATGTATACGTAGTTTGTGCTGGACTGTATGTACACACTACTCCATTTGTAAATGAGCTGAATCCACCGAAGCTACTAATTGTATTACACAAATACTCCTCAAACATGTAAAGTCTTACGTGAAATATCACAAGCACCCAAACACAAATCACATGCCGCTGGTAGTTCTCTTACTTCTTCTTGTAGCCATAGGAATTGATTGCTGAAACAGAATAAAGAAACATAAGTATATTTTTAAGTAGGTACCTACCTACCTACTTGTAAATATTTTTATAACATTCTTAAGATAACAGAAACAAAGAAGGAAACAAAGGAGACAAGTATAAAAATCTCGACAGCCAGTTTAATCGACGGGTTATCCTGGGGATGGCTTAAAGTTTTTTTTCATAGAAAAATCGTGGTTATTTACAAGGAAACGCACAAACACTACGAACTGTGAAAACTTTGTTTGAAAACCACTTTTTTTTTCTTCGAGATGCCGTGAAAAAAAAATGCTGCCAGTACCGACTCTAAGAACTTCAAGTTATTTTAGGACAACACAATCAGCAAAGAGTATATTTGCCAGCTAACCTCCAAACTCCTGATCGCACATGAGGAGTAGTTCCAACCACTGCGGTCCCGTTACCCTTGGCAACGACAGGGTGCCTCCGTAGCAGTCAGGCAGGCACTTCGGACTAATGTACTTGTAGAGCTGGTCTCGGTCATTGCCCATGAAGATGATGCGAGACCGAAGCTTCTCTTTGAGGAAGGGCTTGAACAGTTGGAACACCATGTTGAAGATGTAGGGCTGGTTCACGATGTACAGCCCTTTGACGCGGAGTGGGATGCTTTCCTGGAGAGAATGGAGGAAGTTTTATGAATACTTGTAGGTACAACGACATTACATACGGATGGGGCGGCTGAGTAGAAATTGGAAATTAATACCCCAAACGTAACACTTAATGAAACAGAATAAATGTTCCCGGAGAAAAATATTTTCATCGAAAAAAAAAATATCAAATAGGTTTCATACTTTTTCCGACATTTTTAAACTTTTTCTACAGTTCAAGTTGTGTTCGGATTTAGCCACGTCTCCTGCTAAAACATATAATAATCATTCCGTTTTCTTTGCGCAAAAGATTTACGTTGCTACGGGAAGTAATATAAAAGAAAATAAACATTGAAAACTGATTGTTTTGTATAATGTTTTATGAAAAACACGAGCAGGAGACGCGTCTTTAAGTTAGCGAATAAACAAAACTAGAATAAAAAAAAAACTGGCCGAGGGCGTGTCGGACTTGCGCACCGAGGTTCCGTACAAATTTGTAGGTAACACACTACTTACATATTATCTATCACACTATAATTTTATAGATAGCTTAGGAAGCGGGCTTGCAGTGTCCAAGCATTTGCCGAACTTCAAATTCAAAGACAATTTTTTGTATGATTTAATTACAAATGTATAGTTTTTAGATTTTTTCCTGTAGGTATTTGTAAATTAAGACCATATTAATTGCCGTACTTCTAAGTCAAAGGGAAGCCTTCTGAATTTTGATATCCTCGAGTCGAAATATACTTTTTATGTAGCATAAACAGCCGTAACTTTTTTTAGTTCGTCCAGAAGTTTGCTTTTTTCACAACATCAAGGGACTAATAGACCTGGGTATACGGTTTTAATTTCAACTCGACACCTCACGTTTCACACGTTTCAGAGATAAAGGGTCTTGACCGGACAACAAAGTGATCCTATAGGGTTCCGTTTTTCTTTTTGAGGTACGGAACTCTAAAAACGAAGTGAGGTAATGTTTTCTAAAAAGGAAGGGGCGGAGGGCGGAGTTTTCGGCATAAATAAAAAAAATTACACCATGACCTGTAGATAGGTTAGACATTTGATCTCACGTAGCGGAATAATAATATAGATTTCTATTGTATTCTGAGGTCAAAATCAATTTAAGGTTAGATCAGTTACATTGAAAAGAAATCGACAAAAATGCAACACATAAGTGGACTTCATCAGACCTACTAATAGATCAGAAACCGCCTCCTACTAGTGTTTTTAATGAAACATTATACACAACAATCAGTTTTCTTTGCGCAAAACATTTTCATTGTAGAGGTATGTAGCGGTATTATAAATATAATAATCTAAATATAATGTTAACATTTTTTTATAATATAAAAATTGTTATATAATATAATAACTTTAATTCAATCTGCACATCTATTCCGAACATTTTTACGATTATTCGTTATTGTTGCACTAGCTATATTTGTCATATTAATTTGAGGGCTTAATTAACCAACTCTCCGACTCTCTAAGGTTTGCTGGAAGAAATCTCTTTCAGAGATAAGCTCGCCTTTGTACATGTTATTTCTTATGTAATGTCCTGTTAAATGTTTCGTGTGCAATAAAGTATAATTAATTAATTAACCAACCATATATTTGTTCTAAGCACACTCCCTCCTGTTTTAAAACGAGATCTGTCCCACTTTCTTCTTTCTGCTCTTTCTTGCTACAATATACAGCTGCTCGACATGGGAAGAGAATGCAGACGACCGAGCCTGTGGCGCCACATAGTTGGAACTAACATCTTTGATTTCGAGGCCAAACTAGCTACTCTTGATGCCAGAAGTGATGAAATCAGATGTAGACTACCAGCTGCCATACAATACCACTACTCAGGCTGTACGAGCAGAGGAGAGCGTGTGCGACTCAACTCTGTCGCACAGCAGATGTTGTTGGTTGTAGGGCGGTGGTGGAAGAAGAAAGTAAATGTTGACGTTCAGGTCTTCATGACGTTTATTAGGAATCGTGCACAGTTACATGTTCGAAGACGTATGTTGTTATCGAGTGGCAAATGCCAACTAATTGGCGCAGGCAACAAGACCCGACAGTTCGACTGTGCGCGGTGCACATTCAGCAATTTTTGAGCCGGCGGGAAACTCACTTGTAGCCTATGCAACCGCACCTTTAACGCGAAGATAGGTTACATCAGTCATATGACCGAAGCTTTCCCCTGCCATAACATTCGCCGTGACCGAACCCGGTCGGAAAGAACCATCATCATCGATCATCATACAGCAGCTAGCTCACCTGCAGCCAGTCGACGATGCGCTTGGCGAAGAGCGGCGTGAACTGCCAGACCTGCTGCATGGAGAGGCCGTCCATGTCGAGGATGACGACGGCGCCGCACACCTGCGTCTCGGGCTCCAGCATCGCCGCCTCCAGGAACAGCACGCAGCCCTTGAACACCTCGTCGAGCGTGCACTTGTTGTGCTTCCATTTCTCTGGAGAACGATTGAAGAAGGTTTGTTTTTAAGAAGCCTTGCTATGATTACACTATTTTTATTTTTAATGCACTAACCCGTGCTAAGGAACAAATTTAAAAACCTATTTAGAGGCTAAAAATTTCACCCATGCCGGGATTCGAACCCGCAACCTCTGGCTATCCGTGCCAGCGCTCTACCAATTGAGCCAATGGGCGACTCACGGCATCAGTGAAATTTCGAACCTCTTTACACTATTCTCTGTATTACGTACAGGCAACGACATCTGACTTAAGCAAATTGCATTACTTACAGCCCCGACTACCTACTTTGCAGTTAGGTTTAACATCGGAACGATATCACTGTACCCACATGATTACACTATTTTTATTTTTAATGCACTAACCCGTGCTAAGGAACAAATTTAAAAACCTATTTAGAGGCTAAAAATTTCACCCATGCCGGGATTCGAACCCGCAACCTCTGGCTATCCGTGCCAGCGCTCTACCAATTGAGCCAATGGGCGACTCACGGCATCAGTGAAATTTCGAACCTCTTTACACTATTCTCTGTATTACGTACAGGCAGCGACATCTGACTTAAGCAAATTGCATTACTTACAGCCCCGACTACCTACTTTGCAGTTAGGTTTAACATCGGAACGATATCACTGTACCCACATGATTACACTATTTTTATTTTTAATGCACTAACCCGTGCTAAGGAACAAATTTAAAAACCTATTTAGAGGCTAAAAATTTCACCCATGCCGGGATTCGAACCCGCAACCTCTGGCTATCCGTGCCAGCGCTCTACCAATTGAGCCAATGGGCGACTCACGGCATCAGTGAAATTTCGAACCTCTTTACACTATTCTCTGTATTACGTACAGGCAGCGACATCTGACTTAAGCAAATTGCATTAATTACAGCCCCGACTACCTACTTTGCAGTTAGGTTTAACATCGGAACGATATCACTATACCCACATGATTACACTATTTTTATTTTTAATGCACTAACCCGTGCTAAGGAACAAATTTAAAAACCTATTTAGAGGCTAAATGGCTAAAAAGCACTGGCACGGATAGCCAGAGTCCAGAGATTGTCCCCCTCCCCGCTAATTTTAGTATTATGCACAACCCCTCTAGAAATTATCCATTATCCACAAACCAGCGGCTCGATAGAAAATGCTACTTAGCATTAAATCCGCCTTTGTACCAAACATGTGTTTTGTACAAAAAAATAATGGTGCATTCAATAAACCCTCCCAAGTGAAGAAACCGCTTTTTAGTTATCAGTCAATCAATCAGCCCAATCAAAGCGCAAATGATTTTTTATCTATCACTCAGGGCTGATTTCAAGTTATGCGTTATTTCAATAAATCAGTATGAATTAAACCCCAAAACATGCCTTCCCTCAGTGGGGAGAGCTTGGGCTTAATCAGCATTTTATTCTTTTATTTTTCATACAATCATGAAATTAGACACGGTCAATTTGTGTCAAAATACAAAAACGTATTGAGGACTGAGAACTATTGCTTAGATAATGGAAAAGGATTGTAACAATAAATAACACGTTATAACGTCCCACAGCATTGTACACACACCACATCAGGCCTTCTCTCAAATTTTTTTTATACATTTTTGAAATTTGCGAAATTGAAAGCGACTGAAATTGCCAGTCAGCGGTGCGCACTCGTGAAAATTAAGCTCATATTTTCTCTCCGAGAGAAGGCCTGTGCCCTGCGTAGACCGTAGTCCGTGGGACGTTATAAGCTACACAAAAAACATGTTGAAGACGAAGACGAATCTAAGACGGTAACCATTTGTATGAAATAATAATTTGTATTGTACTATGTACCTTTGTAATTATGTTGTAGGTAATTGTTGTTTTTTCCAGCGTACTATTAAGAATATTCTTATCTTATCTTTTAAAAAGAAAAAATATATGAGAACTGGGTCGTTTATCAATACTGAAGAAACAGTATTCACGTCTTGCGTTATTCCAGAGGCTCATATTTTTTAGTCTTGGATTTATTTAATTTGCTTACGACTGTATCAAGAGCTAAAGTACTTGCAAGTGACCGACTCAATATGGTTACAACGAGGGCTGTGGCAATCAAGAGGGACGACCGGCGATGTAACATTTCCGTTCCGTTCCGGTGCACAAAGTACAAAACTAATGTCCCATTAAGTGAGTGAAACAACGGCAAGTACGAATATTCGTCAATCAACAAGTATATTTCCACGCTGTCATAAAATTGTTTTGTTTTTACGGCACCGATACGCAAAAAAATTCACCGAAATAGAACAATTTGCTAATCATTCAGGATGTGTTTTGAGAGTCCTTGTGCCGAGTAAAAACCTAAGAGGTCTGATGTCACTCTCGGCACGATAATGTTAGCGAATGACTGCTAATTACTTAACTATAGATTTTTGTTAAAAACATGATAACTGTAGAGCCTATCTTTCAAGAACACTGGTTTTGCAAGAGCAAAGGTTAGATGCTATTTAGAGATTTACGCCACGTTCAGATCGTATCATGCTAAAATTATTTACGATTGATATAATGTGATCTCGCGATTCGTTTGATGTAACTAGTAATTTCAGCTCATGACTTCGCTATTATCCTCGTGGGTACCTCTATGAAAAATTTCCGGAGCCGTCGATGCGAAGCGGCCAGCGGCGTCACTCTGCCTTTTGTTTTGTTACTATGACGTCTACGTCTGAACCTATTACTAATGGTCGTCAGCCAGCCTATCATCATAAGGATATGTAGACAATATTTTAACGCCTTGATTATAATGACGAGAACGTTCTGTGGATTGATTTAATCGTGATTTTTATAACGTTATATAATGTACGTCCAGATCTAGCAGAGATTGTTAGTCTTAGGATTAATTGATTAGTATAGATTGTTATTAACGTTTCGTGAGTGTTTATTAATTATAATAATCTAATCACGTGTTTTCTTTTACAAATAGAAGAAGGTATTTCGTGATTTTAATGATAAGCATTTTATAAGAAAGCACAAACACTTCCTTACAAAAAAATCAACTTCAATTCAATCTTTATGACAATTCAATGTACATTGCGTTACCGATTAGTACAATTAGTCTTCCTATGTACTTGATAGGCTATGCAATTTACATTGCATGGTCTTAGTAATTCTATGAAATAAGGCCCAGGTAGGCATAGAGTCTACATTGGTTACAGACTAGAATTAAATAATCAATAATAGATTCAAGAGTTCAAACTTAGTTACTTCACCTTTGGTAATTTTTCAATAAAAAGTAACCACTATTCTAAAAGGGATACTTGAAATTCGTCTGTGGATTTGGTTTTATTGTAAAACTTTTGTTCTAAGTGCTTTTTTTCTCCGATGGTTATTTTTAACCTGACGTGTAAACACAAACTGACGTGTTTCAAGGAGTTGCGCATAAAAAAAATATAATTATAAATTTATTTTAATATAAATTCATATTAATATATGTTTATACACAACACGCCTGAGAGCGCGCATCCAATACCCCTCCCCGCAAAAAAGATGTGTACGACTTGTATGCGGCAATACTTAGATATGTAAACCTTTTTATGTATTTTGTTTTCTGGTGTGTACAATAAAGAGTTCTAATCTAATCTTAGCACTCACTTCCAAGCTCGATGACTAATATCCTGCGGCCCAGCTGGTCCCGGTTGGGTAGTACCGTAAGTATGTTCTGGTTGAAGATATTCTGCTCTTTGCTGGGCAGCAGACCCTCGTAATGTTTTTGGTGCTTAACTTTGAACGAGTAGTAGCGCTTTATCTGGAACGGGCAGAACACAAGCTATAAAGTTGCATGCATTTGGGTCAAACGCCATTAAAACGACGATGATGTTATATTACAAGTTACTGCACTTTCCCACACACACACGCGCACACACACACACACACAAACACACACACTTTGACGTACGGTGTAAAAATATAAAAATAAAGGCAAAGGTACTTGGCTAGATAAAAACAAAACATTGTGAGTACAAAGTCAAATAAATAGTCGGAATTAATGAAATAGCAATTATAGAATTTATAAATGAATTTAAAATACTTATATTTATAAAAGAAATCACATCATATTCATAATTAATTTAGATTGCAAGTACTTTCAAAGACGGTGTTGACCTCTGGAGCTTGTTAAGTTGAGTATGTTTTGATTCTTTTGCAAATGCTCTTTAGTAATCTTGACATGAGTTGAACGTTTTTGAACATGACTTAGGGACCTGAAGAATCATACTAAGTAAACGTGCTCAAGTCAAGCATTGTTCCAGCACATTTAATGTATGTAGGTGTGAACTTGTACATTTACATGAGACTTGATGCTTGTATGTTAATAACAGCTGTAAAATTCACGATCGTTACACCGCTTTACGGTTCAAGTTTAGTTCTATTGTACCAAGCATCCTTCAAGGGTAAATTTTAATTTTTCAAAAGGGTGTCTTCCGATGTCTGAATAGGAACAGAAAATAAAATAATAAATAATAAGAGGAAATAATTGTACTTACTAGATCATGTGCACTGTCAGGGTAGAACTTGCATGGCCTGAGGAACCGAACCAGCCAAGCTTCATTGTCGAGTGGCACGTGGAGTTCCTTGTCCTCTGAAAACACAAAAGTTTTCTTTAAGTACCTTATGTTTGCGGACAGGACGAGTGACTGCGTTGTTTGGATGTTATTATTAAGTATCTTCATATTTTTCACCTTCTTTGTCATAAGTTAGTGAAACTAACTTTCAGTCAGTAAAAACAATGGACAATACTTTTGGTGAAAACCACAGTTAGCAATCGACTAAGCAGCTAAATCAGTTGATCAATCTTAAGGCCGAATTTTCCGAGCGCACGAATTCTATTGGATTATTGTTCAGCGCGAGCGAATAGTTAAGGGAAAAGTAGGCATTTTTGACATGACAGAAATGAATACCTATCTAGTTAATACAGTGTTGATGGACGATGTCACTGACACATAGGTACAATGATAATAATTTTGGTATATTTTTAGTATCGAAAACTCAGTATAGCCCAAATGAATCATACCTATATGGTTAGTAATTTAGACCCAATTACGCGATTTTTTTAAACAGTAAAGTTTAAATATTAATTTCCTATAGCCCTCGATAGATAACAGAGTAAAATGTATGATAAAACATCTGTTCTAAAGATACGGTAGAATAACCCAGCATTTAATCATTTTGGTTGTGAATTCAGATAGATAGACAGATAGAATATTCTTTATTGTACACAGTAATTACACTAACGAAAATTATATAAAAAATACAGTGAAAATGGCGGTCTTATTACTAAAAGCAATTTCTTCCAGGCAACCATAGACTGAGACAAGAAAGAAATTAGAGACGGGTAGTCGCTGCAATTCAGCCGCAATGATAACCTAATTTATTGGCACGCATATGGCTTGTCAACAGAGATTCTCGCCAATATTTTATTTTTCGTTCTGCATTGTCACTTGTTAGTCCTAACGACGTCTAAAGGCGGTTTTAACTAACAGAATAAATAAATGACACTAGCTGATGGCCTCGGGATTCTACCATCAATTCATGCGATTACGCTGTCGCTTGGGGCCAATTTTCGAATGGAAAACTTTGTTAATTACGTTGATGGAAGGTAGTCAAATAGTTTAACATCTATAGTATAGGGCTAATCTGTGTAATATGTCCATGAATATTTATATATTTATTATATTATAATTTATAGTAATAATAATAACTTGCACACAATACATTCACTTGACCAGGGCCTCGATTCTGATAGTGCATTACATTACAGTGACAGATAACTGGACGGGTCATGTGACATGTTTTATCATAACGTCGGCGCCTAGGAGGGGTGATACGAGTAAATAGCCACGATCATGCAGTTGTCATTGTACTACAATGCATTAACAGAATCTAGGGCCTGGTTCCAAACTAGGATATCGTGTACTATGGTAACTAAGAAAGGACGTCACAAACATGCAAATACACCTAGACTGAGGCCACATGTACCTACAAATGTACGGCGGCCCCCAGTGGGAATCGAACCCACGACCTCTGTCTTGGCAGCAAGCACCTTAACAGTAAACAAATAAACACATCCAATTTTGTGATTATTTTATTTAAAATAATCACAAAATTGGATGTATTTACATTCATGTATTCACAATGTATTTACATTGTTTGTAATATCACGTTCAAAGGAATCTACGTTCTGTGAAATTGGGATTCATCGGTCCGTACTATCAGTCATAGGCAAATTTCGTATTGAGGAAATGATGTAATGGCTTTAACATTGCCTTTTCAGGATCTTAAAGCACTTACAGATGGAGACTCTGCTATGGAGCCCGGTACACGACACACGGTTCCAGTGCTATATGTATGTACAGCGCCCTTGTCTTTAGTATAATATGAGAGGCAATTTCAAGCGCTAAGGTATTTGAACACCAAAGACACTCAGGTTTCCTCACGATGTTTTCCTTCACAATTAGCGAGTGGTAATGCTACTATAACTTCACAAATGTACATAACTTAGAAAACAAAGTCATTAATACACGCCCGTACAGGGAGTTGAACCTGGGTCTACCAGGTCTACCCCACTGGGCTACCGCCGCTTCTGTCCATACTCTCTCTCTCTCTCTTTCTCTCTCTCTTTCTGAGAGAAGCTTGTGCCCTGCAGTGAGATGTTTATAGGCTACATAAACAAATATGAGACATATAAAGTACCTACTGGTCAGCGGTGAGCTTTAATGTCGTCTTAAATAATGTTCAGCTATGTCATTACTTATAACTAGAAATAATTAAGTGAAGAATGCTGATGTACTATCAAATGTGGAGGATCACGATCTTAATTATTTCCTTAATTTGTTAATAGCAGTTGATGTTGACCCGACAGTTCAAGGCGACGGAACTGTAATGTAAGGAACTGTAATGCCTAAAACTGGTTAACTGAGGCATTTTATTGATCATACTACTCAGTTTTAATTATCTTATTGATGAACAGAAACATGCAAAAGATCAAAAAACTATAACCCTCCTGCTAAATGATGGATGGTGCCAGTAACGATTATAAACGATGACATACATATATTGTATCTTGTATTGTATATGTATTCTATCTGTATCTTTGTAATAATTTTTTGTTTATTTTTTCCTGGTGTAAGTACAATAAAGAATATTCGTAAAACTTCAACATTAATTTCCTTTCTTTCATGTGATATCTCAGTCGCAACGATTTTCGGCATGGGGATGCTACCTGTCGCACTTTGTGATTTTTATTTGACACCATTATGTACAGTGACAAATTATATATGCCCACTTTACCTTCCATAAAATGCTTTCGTCTTTTGTTCTTGATTGTATAAAAATTGTAGACACAAGTATTTTAGACACTAAAAGTGAGCATTATACGACTAAACAAACCATTCTAATAGCAGGATTCATGCTATTTTGGGCATTGTGAGATATCACTTATGAATTTATATAATGTACCTAACAAAGTGCTATATAGTGGGCATCGTGCTAGCAAACCATCAAGAGGCTTACATTTGGCTTCGCCGTAGTCGGGCAAAAAACAAACAGTCTCGAGCAATGATTGATGGCATAAAAAAACAACCGGTATTTGGCGATGTAAACACGATTTAATAGAACTTCGACTTATTCTCTACAGACGTGCTAACCAAGTCTTAAAATTAGAACCTACAGAAATATGTCTAGCAAATGGGGGCTTACATTTATGTATTCGGCAGTTAATGGTCTAACTAACTAACTAACTAACTAGGTTTTATTAGACTGGCACAAAAACAGCTTCCAAAGGAAAGTATAAGTTCATTGTTTTTATTTATCTTTTTTTTACATACCTAAAAATCTTACAAAAATGTCTTTTAAAAGGTTTTAAATCATTAACGAATTACTTAACTACAATGTTACTTAACTACACGTTACTCGACTTACGTATTGCACACAATAAGTATTAATTAATGGTTAGCCATACAACAAATATCAAACTGATGCCTTCATTGGAAAGCAAAGAAAGTTGCAAAAAGGCTCGGTGGAATTTAAGGGAGTTAATTCTAGTCAATAAAAACAAATTTTATCCAGAATCAATTCTAAAATCGCTAAAAAATCCCCTGCAAAAACGTGTTTTTTTCTATTGAATTACATAAAATTCAATTCAATGGTTAGGAGTTTTTCACGTTCGCTAAAGTAACGAGCAAACTTCCTTTTATCTCTAATACCGCATGCTACTTGGAAATTGCTGTACCCTGAATAAGTATCTGTCATGTACCTATGAGACAAACCCTAAATGGAACATCTATACTCGTCTAAACATCTATACATAATCGCAATAAAGTTATGAATTATAAGTAGGTATCAACACTTTTCTCGCGATTTAGGAGTCCTACAGTAAAACTTGTCTATGGATGAGTAAAATGACCCCCTTATTAGATAGCGTTAGTTTAGTAGATACCCAGTTGGTGGAGTATTGTAAGACAGTGGCGGGCCTTACTGTCAGAAGTTATCAAGCCGCCCATAAGACCTCTGACATGGCTTAACGACTGCCATTATATGACAGCCGGCACCAACGGCTTAACGTGCCTTGCGAAGCACGGAAGCGCTCAGAAAAATGCCAGTAGCGGTAGTCACGGAACGCTCACCCATACTGTACCTGACCGCGCCTGTTGTTGCTTAACCAAGTGATTGATTCCAATTACTCGGTTCGCCTAGGCCACGAGCGCTTCTATTATGTAAGCCTTATTCAGCCTTATTCCTCATTCTGAGAAAACAAAAAAGAGACCGCAGGTTGATAGAAACTAAGTACGTAGAAAGTCGTGACAGATTTAAATAAAAAGCCCTAAGCTTGAAATTAATTTTTATCGCAAAATAATCACCGAATTGAACTTTTGCTTCTGTCAAGTTCCGAGTAATATGCTATACAAAAACCTTATATTTTTACAAATGTTTACACATTGTGTTGTAGGAACGAGCCCGGAATTGTATGAAAAAATCAGGTACCGGGCGTACTACATCGCCCGGTACCTGATTTTTTCTACAACACCTAGAAGAAAAACACGTCGAAATTAATTATTCGTCTACAGACTTCATTGACAATATTTATAGCTCCTAATTACACTGAAGTTCAAGTCGAGTTCATAGGTTAAAAGTGTATTTATCTTCTAAGCAGTACAGGCAAATAATACAGAAAAACAACCTTACTTGCATCTCTAAAATGTTAACCATTGTGCCGTGCAATTCAATCACAATTAATTTGTACTTAGTGTTAGGTACATAGACGACTTATAACATATTGTAAGTAACTCTCAGAGATTGGACTTTGGATGTATGGCTCTATCGTGGTTTTGCTTGACGTCAATTTAGACATAAAAGTATGAAAAATTACATCTAGAGTTATGAATATAAGAATAATGTTATCAAAAAGTCACACATCCTAAAAGGGAAACTAAACTTCTCAGTTCAATAATTTTCCATTGACACGTGGAAACGTATATGATCAGGATTGGCCTCAATCACTGCTGGCTTACTATCTTGTCCATAGAGTACCGAGGGAAAAGTAATCGTATCTTTTTTTTATAAATCGTAGTTATTTGCAGAAAAATTCTGTACAATCTCTTAATTATATTAATAGTGATTTTTAGTGTTAAGTTTTTCGTCTTAGGTTCACGTCCTAAACATCACTATAACATGATTGGCAGACATTTTTTTGGAAATATGATCAATGAAAAATTGGGCGATATAAATTTTACGATATATATATTGTCATTTCAAATGGGTCTTAATCAATAAAGTTCAATTTAAATACTTATTTCAAATCATAGAACTTGAGCATCAAACTGGTTTGAACGCCAGACATCAGTGTCATATAAATAATCTTCAACGTGCAAAGCACACTTTATGGCTCCAAGAGCCTTTTTTGCATAAAGCGTGTTATACAAAATATTTTTAGAATCGCGTTTCTGGTAATCTAAATATACCTTCAGCAATTTTATTGTAGAAGCGTAAACAACAATATAAATAAGATATATAGCCCCGGCTGTCTGAGTGATCTTAAACGATCGCGAAGGTTAAGCAACATAGGGCGCGTTTATGCACTAAAGATGGGTGACCGTCTATGACTAAGGCTAGTGGCATTTTTCCGAGCGGTTCCGTACTTCGCAAGGCACGTTCAGCAGTTGGTGCCGGCTGCCGTCGATAGATGGCAGTCGTTAAGCCAAGTCAGAGATGGCAGTCGTTAAGCCAAGTCAGAGGCCATGGGGCGGTTTGAAAACTTCTGACCAGCCACTAGTTTTGCAAGCCTCCACCAATCCGGACTTGGCCACCGTGGTGGAGTATGGCCTATACCTTCCTCAGGGAAGAGACCCGTGCCCCTCGGTGGGGACATAATGGGTTGATGATGATATGGCTTCAAACCCAGCTGGCTCAGGTATCGCTGTCTTACTTACTACGAGCGTCTGCCGTATCAGTTCCCAGCTAATACCTCGACCAGTCTGTAAGAGCTCTCGTTCCGTACCTTCCAAAAGCCTCCGGAGCTCAGCTACAGCTGACTTCACCACCTCAGGCGTCTCCCGCAGTTCCTCGCGGGCGATCTCCGCCACGGACGGCCGGGGCTCGTCCAGCTCGATCTGCAGCAGGAAGTCTCCCAGCTGCACAGCTGGCAGCTTCTCAACGTCTGTCAGCATATGTTTCGATACTGGAACAAGAGATGAGATTTGTGAATACATTGAACTTTAATTATACTATATTGGTAACTGACCCCGCAAACGTTCTATTTACCATAATAATTAGGCTATTCTAAACCTACGAAATATGCACAAAAAAAAATCACAAAAATCGGTCAATTTTGGACTTCTTCAAACCCGTTTTGGAGGAATTCGATGACACTGTGATACGAGATTTTTATATATTAGATATTTTATGTGGGTAGTTTGATGGTTTTGGTCTATCGATAAAAGCTTATATGGGTTAAAGCTTTACATCCGTGGTTAAAGCATTCATTAACAAAGTCACAGGAAATTTAAATAAAATCTGTGGTTACGCTATTTTTATTTTTAATGCACTAACCCGTGCTAAGGAACAAATTTAAAAACCTATTTAGAGGCTAAAAATTTCACCCATGCCGGGATTTGAACCCGCAACCTCTGGCTATCCGTACCAGATAGCCACGGATAGCCAGAGGTTGCGGGTTCGAATCCCGGCATGGGTGAAATTTTTAACCTCTAAATAGGTTTTTAAATCTGTGGTTACGATTCTCTCTTTACCACAGACTATTTGAACTGCCACTGAGGAATGTTTTAAAGAAAAGTGGTTTTATAAATATGATCGCAAATATTAAGTGCGCTGAATTCAAACACATATTAAAATAGTGGGAAGGTTAATTAATTACATTAATAAGGTATGTAATGAAGTAATCCGTAATTAATTTTAAAACAAAATTATAACCTTATAATTATTTATCGTTATTTAAATACCTGATAAGTATGAGAAGATTAAATGACGTAACAGGAAATAACTAAATAATCGATTGGTAGATTGTTGCTTATTAGTTGTGGTCAAATTAATGGCTTCATTCACGTATTTGTACTAAACTTACTGCGACGCTAAAATCACTGTCGAAAAGGGTAGGAACATTTTGAACAGGGTTTTTTCCAAAGTCTTAAACAATGCGATAGCCACTAATCGGTGAAGTAGTTAAACTGGAAATATGGGATTTTTATTTTCGTTTCAATATAAGCGAGTTTCATACTAAAAGATACAGTTTAATGGCGGCTGTACACGCTCGCTCTGGAGCCCGAGAGTGTATCACTCGTTGCAGGTTTTACACAATCGGCACTATGGGATCGTTCTGTGAAACTAGCAATTTAATATAAATTTGCAGGCTCTCAGGCGAGTGTGTACAGCCGGCCTAATAAACGTTAGTTCATAAGTTCATAACGCTCGGCCTTGTCGTGACATATGTGACATTGGATTTGTCATAACGTCCATTATGTTTATTTTTGAAAAGCCATTAATTCAATGATTTCAGGTTAAAAAACGTAAAGGTTTCAGCTAAAGTCAGTTTTGCTAAATTGAATAGATGAATGCCTAAAACTCGACATTGGCAGAATCCTCGGGTAGCCATAAAATAAGAATTGATTGATTATTTTGTGAGGTTCGTTCTACATAATAATGTAGATACATCTACATCTCCAATCCCTTGAGGCACACTTTTGATTGTTTTGAACAAAGGTTTTTATTATTATTTTTAATATTATTATTAAAAATACGTTTCTTGCACATAAATAAACATAGTATTTTCTTAGGTTAACTCGAGCACTAGACATAATTAAAACTGTTTTACACGGATTTTACTGGTCACATTCCTAAAAACTTGTCCACATAGCACAATATGTGCTAGCACATGTGGAAAACTTAACCAAGCATTTTTGGTCAAAACTGCTTGCAGCATTGAGTCTGCCGCATAGTCATTGTAATGTTTATTTATAATAAAAACTGTTTTTACATGGATTTTACTCGCTTGTTTTACATTTTTACAATTTTCCGACGTTTCGGCACTATTTCAAGTACCGTGGTCTCGGAAGACTCACGTGGTCGTGGCTGTGGTCTTCCGAGACCACGGTACTTGAAAACTTTCGGCATTTGCCGAAACGTCGGAAAATTATAAAAATGTAAAACAAACGAGTAAAATCCATGTAAAAACAGTTTTTATTAAAAATAAACATTACAATGACTATGCGGCAGACTCAATGCTGCAAGCAGTTTTGACCAAAAATGCTTGGTTAAGTTTTCCACATGTGCTAGCACATATTGTGCTATGTGGACAAGTTTTTAGGAATGTGTAAAGTTCTTGAAATACACTTACTATGCATTTTCGTCGCGCAATATCAGCACTTCACAGATTTTTTGCAGAGATACTTGTGTGGTTAAAAATTAGATGTGTGCGACTGTTCAGAGAGCCGAGGTAAAATGCGGTGAAGTTTAAAAAAACTATTGTTTCTTAGTGATTACGCGGGTAGGTGATTAGGCAGCCTTCGTTCTATCTACCTTCCATTTGAGAAAGTTAAACCACGACCACGGACTGATGGGTTCCTTCGTGCCAAGAAAGCTGAAACGTTAGCTGTCTAGCTAATAGGTGTCACAGAACTGTAGGTGAAATTAAGGAGCTTTGTATATACCTACAGGTATATTTTTGTAACTCCAGTTTCTGAATTGAGAATTTCGCTAAGTTAATAGTTAACTGTAGTGGTGTCTCCTCAAATTTCTCAAAAAAGAACGTGAAAGCAAGTTACTTAAGTATTAATTTACCAAGTGAAATTCTCAATTCAGAAACCGGACCTAAATCTAAAACGGCATCTCGATTGGCATGGCAAATCAATTTGGGATAGTCAAGCGTCTTATCTAATCTAGTCTGTATGAAAACACTGCTTATACCTGGCAGACAAGGAAATTGGCAGTCATTACATATCAAGTATTTTTCGATGTGCAAATTTGACTCGATTTTCATTTGTTTTGGGAGTATTCTACACACGGAACATTCTGTGTTTCTAAAATATATTACAGGGTTTCCCCAAAACTGCACTATTCGTGAATCAAGTCAATTAGAGATTCCTGTTCTGTGAGTTTTGTCTCAGGTAATTTTTTTTATTAAATAATAACCAACCTGTATACGCTATATACATTATACATTACAAGTATAACACTTGAACTATACCTAAAAGGACATGAATAAGTGGAAGTTGACGTGGGTTTTTTAGCATCATATAAGTTTCATCTAGATTACACAAATAAAATTTGGAGCGAATATTGAAACGAGTCACATTGCAGAACACTGATGTAAACTGATCGGAAACAAGGTTTATGGGTCAGTGATTTCTCTGTCTGACCAAACAGATTAAACTAGCGGATGTACCAGAGATTGGTCCTTTTTACATTGGACGATAACTGTTACGAACGACACGTCGTCAATGGACTGGGCCGAGTTTCAAAAAACTACAATTCGTATTTTATTATGATTCTTGCGAAAAAAATCAAGTAAGTGATTCCGTAATTACGTTAATAATATCGTGCAGTTACGGTTAACGTCAAATGTGAACACGACCATTGCTGTTTTTATGTGTGAAAAACTGGTTTGACTGCATTGAAAATATTTTGTATCTAGCATGTTTGCGATATCGTTCAATATACATATATAGAACGATATCGCAAAATTTCATCAAAACTTAACCGTTTTTGTTCAATAAAGTAACCAACATGCGATAGAAACATTTGCATTAATTATTTTAGTGTGATTCATCATCAATCATCATGAACAACCCATTATGTCCCCACCGAGGGGCACGGGTCTCTTCTCAGAGGAAGGTAGAGGCCATATTCCACCACGGTGGCCATGTCCGGATTGGTGGAGGCGTGCAAGACTAGTGGCTGGTCTCAGTGTCAGCAGTTTTCATGCCGCCCTAAGGCCTCTCACTTGGCTTAACGACTGCCATCTATCCCGTGCCTTGCGAAGCACGGAACCGCTCGGAAAAATGCCTCCGACGGTTTACCCATCCATGCACTGAACGCGCCCTGTGTTGTTTAACCTGCGCGATCGTTTAAGATCACTCAGGCAGCCCGGGGCTTCGAGCGATTAGTGTGATTAATGAGTTACAATGTGAAATCGTATTCAGCATTTGTGTTTAGTTTTGTTTAACATTTATATTTACGTTATTATGTTAGAACGTTTATGGAGTTTTGTGGTTTGCTTAATCGATGCTTTAATACTGGTAATTTTGTTAATAATATGCTAAAATAAATTATTCATTGGTACATACTTCACTAAATTAATTTTAGTAAAGTATTTTCTAAGGTTAACACGAGCTGTAGACATAATTAAAACTGTTTTTATACGGATTTATGCTCGTTTATTACATTTTTACAATTTTCCAACGTTTCGGCACTTTTTCAGGTGCCGTGGTCCCGGATGACTGAGGTGACAGGTGTCTTTTAGAAATCATTAACGGTTAGTTTACTACCCTCGGCAAAAATTACAAAAGTGAATTATGAAGTTACGTTCCAAAATAGACAAACCAATTATTTGTGTATTAAATGGAACCTTAGGACATACAGTTTATAGGAAAAAGACCCACACTGATAGGTACCTAAACGGTGAGTCTCACCATCACCCGTGTCAGTTGTCTACCGTTGGAAAATCTCTGTTACAGAGGGCACACCGAATCTGCGACAAGGACCATCTACCTGCGGAACTCCAGCATGTCAAACGAGTACTTCGTGCAAACAAGCTGCAAGTTCCGCGTGTCCGTCGCGGTGGACGTGTCAAACCGGACACAGTCGAGCGAGTTCCAGCCTACCTGCCTTTCGTGAGAGGAGTGACTGACAAAATTGGGAGTATTTTGAAACGCGCCTCAATCAGAACCATCTACCAGCCGCCAAGAAAGATACACCAATTCATGCGAAGTGTCAAGCACAGGATTCCCTTACAAGAGGCAGGAGTATACAAGCTTGACTGTGAATGTGGTTCCTCGTACATTGGTCAAACGAAGCGTACCATAGCTGAGCGGGTGAAGGAACATATCGCTGATGTGAAACATAAGCGCTCTGGTAGATCTGCAGTCAGCGAGCATACACTTAGCGGTACCAACCACTTTATACATTTCGATAAAGTTAAAGTTCTAGCCCGAGAAGACCGTTTCTTCCCTAGAATGATACGTGAGGCAATAGAGATCCGCCGGCATCCAAATTTTAATAGAGATCGTGGTTGGAACATACCGGTAGCATGGGAACCAGTGCTTAAGTGCATGAGACCCCCTTGCTAGAAGTGTGACTGTAGAATAAATAATAAAAAATCAATTTAATTTCAATTAATAATCGGTATCTTTAAGTTCATATAAAGTAATTAGTTTATAAATTTAATTTTAACTTCAATTACTAATAATCAATATTGTTGTACTTTATATAAAAAATAATTGGTTTGTCTATTTTGGAACGTAACTTCATAATTCACTTTTGTAATTTTTGCCGAGGGTAGTAAACTAACCGTTAATGATTTCTAAAAGACACCTGTCACCTCAGTCATCCGGGACCACGGCACCTGAAAAAGTGCCGAAACGTTGGAAAATTGTAAAAATGTAATAAACGAGCATAAATCCGTATAAAAACAGTTTTAATTAATTTTAGTAAGACATAACACCGATTGGGTCAATAGCAATACACGCAATCGGATCTCTAATATTTATACTCGTACTATCAGGGAAGTAAAACCTGTTTCAAATGCTCTTTAAGTTTGTAGGTAAATATCTAATGAGCATTAGATTTTTTGTATTCTATAAGAAAGTCTTGCTAAAACATTTTTCATTATACTCTATGGATGTGTCAAACAAAACGCTTTTGTTTTGACACGGTATTTTGTGTATTAAATGACACGGCCTTTAAACCTGTTTTAACTAACTCCATTTTATTTGATAATTAATTATTACATGTAACCTATGATTTTTTTAATATAATTTCGTAATTTACAATTAGATTGTATATTAACTGTGCTATTTAATAAATAAACTAATAAATTATAATATATTCCTACAATATTAGTACTTAGCTGGATTTATATATTTACAAAAGACTCCATTTGGACAGTCTTGAGTGGGATCGAATATCTTGGTAGTCTAATGATTTAAAAACCTATTTAGAGGCTAAAAATTTCACCCATGCCGGGATTCGAACCCGCAACCTCTGGCTATCCGTGCCAGTAAATAATAATCTAATGATTATTTTGTTGTGGTAACCTGCCACATACGGGGACGTGGGACGGGGCCGACATGGAAACGAAGAGACGGTACAAAGCCCACACAGAAAGAACGTCTCTTCTATGTGTCTATGTATCTCTTCAGTTCATCTTGTATGAAAGTGAATTGGATAAGGGCATGTCTCTTCCGCACCCCCCCGTCCCACGTCCTCTCTGTGGCTCTTGTCAATTACCATGACGAATAAATTAGAGAATATTTTTTTAGCTTTCGAGAGGTAAAATCTGACCACTGTCGCCTTTTTAAACTCTACTTCTCTTTCTACTAGGAATAAAAAACGACTTAGATACACGAGGCAAGCTCAGGTGTGATATGATAAGTGTTATTGACCTTGCTGGTTATCAATTAATTCTAAATAAGTAGTAATTAGAAAAGTAGCTTATACTATTTTTATTTTTAATGCACTAACCCGTGCTAAGGATATTTCGCTGATGCCGGTGAGTCGCCCATTAGCTCAGTTGGAAAGAGCGCTGGCACGGATAGCCAGAGGTCGCGGGATCAAATCCCGGCATGGGTGGAATTTTTAGCCTCTAAATAGGTTTTTAGAAAAGTAGCGTTAGCATAACCAAACGAACGAAAAATTTTGTCCTAATTTCGTGGTAGTGATTAAATGAAATCCTTTATCACACACTATTTGACCTATTTTCGATTTTTCAGTGTAGAGGGCGCTGCAGATAGGCCCAATAGAACTTGAGATGGTCGATTAGACACAACTCAAACTTTTCCTATGCGACTAACTCTGAGTTCATAATAAGAGCTGTTTGTAAATTATAAGCAGAATAATTAGCCTCTAAATAGGTTTTTAAATTTGTTCCTTAGCACGGGTTAGTGCATTAAAAATAAAAATAGTATAATCATGTGGGTACAGTGATATCGTTCCGATGTTAAAACCTAACTGCAAAGTAGGTAGTCGGGGCTGTAAGTAATGCAATTTGCTTAAGTCAGATGTCGCTGCCTGTACGTAATACAGAGAATAGTGTAAAGAGGTTCGAAATTTCACTGATGCCGTGAGTCGCCCATTGGCTCAATTGATAGAGCGCTGGCACGGATAGCCAGAGATTGCGGGTTCGAATCCCGGCATGGGTGAAATTTTTAGCCTCTAAATAGGTTTTTAAATTTGTTCCTTAGCACGGGTTAGTGCATTAAAAATAAAAATAGTATAATCATGTGGGTACAGTGATATCGTTCCGATGTTAAAACCTAACTGCAAAGTAGGTAGTCGGGGCTGTAAGTAATGCAATTTGCTTAAGTCAGATGTCGCTGCCTGTACGTAATACAGAGAATAGTGTAAAGAGGTTCGAAATTTCACTGATGCCGTGAGTCGCCCATTGGCTCAATTGATAGAGCGCTGGCACGGATAGCCAGAGATTGCGGGTTCGAATCCCGGCATGGGTGAAATTTTTAGCCTCAAAATAGGTTTTTAAATTTGTTCCTTAGCACGGGTTAGTGCATTAAAAATAAAAATAGTATATAAGCAGAATAGCCTAATAATTTATTTCAAGAAATATTTTGCGTTTTACTATAATGTAAAAGAAACAATAATAATTCCCCATGGGCATCGTCAGTCGTCAAGAGGTTAGCCTAATCAATTTTCCCCGCACCTTATCTGCTAATAATCAAAGATGTTTAGTGTTATAATATAACACTACGGTACGGTATACCGTACAAAAATGTTAACAGACCTTTGGAGGACGACTGTATCTTGTGTCAAACACAGGATTAATTAGAAGAATTATCTCGTCTGAGTACAGTCAACCGTTTATATTATAGTTGCGAAGTCACCCTTAATATTAATACGTAGGTATGGAATTCTGGATCAGAATGCGTCATGGATTAATCACTCCCTTGTAATTAGTGCAATAAAGAATTGAAAGAATAACAATAATAATAAGTATGTGACTCCTCAATGTGATAAAAAGAACTGTAACGTTATCAACCCGTATGTCACCACTGCGGGGGCACGGGTCTCTTCCTGCATCGCAGGAAGGTTAAGCCATACTCCACCACGGGGGCCAAGTCCGGGTTGGTAATTACGAATAAATTACTGCTTGGACACCAATGTTTACTAAACGATTCGTGAAATTTATTAGTTTGAGGCGAAGTTGTGAAATCATGCCAAAAAAAAATATGTACAGAAAAACAACGTCTATCCAATGTTTGTTATACCATTAACTTTTAATGTATAAAGTATAAAACAATGAGTCTTATAAATTATGTCAATAAAACTAAGTTTATTGCTTCTTTCTGTTGATCTCGTAAATGGATCGTTCGTTCATTGCACTACTTACAGTGCAGAATTTGATACTTCAGCTCCTATGCGGTACATTGTTCTAAGACACTGATGGCCTTATTTATAAAATACGACTCCAAAAACTAAAATAGTCTATGGTGGAGATTCCACATGGAAGACTCTCAGGAGCGCTTTAGAGTAATCGTGCATGTATAAATAACTGTGCCCCGCGGTGTTACCCCCCGGTTTATCGATTTTCCCATGGGAATAAGATATTTTCCCGCAGTAAAGCGTAGCCTATGTGTTAATCCAGGGTGTCAGCTAACTCCACACCAAATTTTATTAAAATCGATATAGCCGTTCACGTCTAAACGTGAAGATTACTTTATAATATTAGTGTGATGTTATGTGATACACAATTCCTTAAACCAAAAACTATAATAGTCTATGGTAGAGATTCTACAAGGAAAAGACTCATGAGCGCATTAAAGGAATTAAAATAATACCGTGAATGTTATCTTTTAATTTCACAGCCACAAAGGCTGCCAAACCTTGAGGTCAATATATCAAACATTATAGTATTTTCTAAGGTTAACACGAGTAGTAGACATAATTAAAACTGTTTTTATACGGATTTATGCTCGTTTATTACATTTTTACAATTTTCCAACGTTTCGGCACTTTTTCACTTTTTCGGACCACGGCACCTGAAAAAGTGCCGAACGTTGGAAAACTGTAAAAATGTAATAAACGAGCATAAATCCGTATAAAAACAGTTTTAATTATATCAAACATTGCCTATTATTTTAAACTTTTTGAAAGAATAACATTCGTAAGCTATACATCACCAGTATTAACTTAAAACCGCTTTTTTTGTCTTTGTATTCGTTGTGTCCCTTTTTATGACGAATGTTTTTATGGATGCCCTTGATTTTATGTCGTAATGCGTAACGATACAAAAAAATATTGTTATTTAAAACCAAAAATTATCATCATCATCAGCCATTTGACGCCCACTGTAGGACATAGGCCTCCCTCGTGGTTTTTCAAGCTTCATTATGAAATAATAAATTATTTTTATTTTAGGTTAGATATCAAGAATATCATCATAACCCACCATTCGTATACACTGCTCTTGATTGTTTATGCCATATGATTGGTAAGTATTTGCTTTGTATTAAACTCCCATTCTATCTCTCTCTGAGAGATGCCGTATATAGGTTATGCAAAAATAATAAGCAGCCTATATACATAATGTTCCTAATTATATTATTATGTTATTGGTACTTACAACCACCAAACGAGAAAGTTGCAGTAGAAAGGAGCTTTCGGAAATGCAATAAAGCTCTATAAGTAATATATATAGGTGGAATACGTACGATTGCCCATGGCTGTTGACGGCAAGATCAGGTAAAGAATCAGTCCGTCGTTGCAGTGCCTAGTTCTGTAACTTGTTTCCTTTGGTCCCCTGTGATCGGAACTGTATGTAGCGAAAGTAGGTCGCTGGGCAACACCGGCGCGGGAGGGTCTGCACACGCGACTGCCGCACGCGCAGCCGTAGGCCGGATTATAAACACAGTTGTATTGCGTACCACTGCGAGCGCTGGTTATCAACCTGCACGTTCAGTAGAACTTGCAATGGGCGTGTTGAGGCCACCAGAGTTAGGTACACCTTTTGGTGTAGATTTTTTGTGGTTTATTAGGGGTGTATATGATAAACCGCCTCTGTATTATATGTTGAATAATGAGATCGATATAATTGAGTAAAGGACAGTCCACAGCACATCAACCTTTACATGCATTCACTTTACGTAGTTACGAGTACGTTACGGGTGATACAACTCTGTTTAAAATCCGATATGCACCTAAAACTTTAAAATTATTTGGTACCACCGAGAGCGGTGGTTTTCAACGAGGCCTATCTAATATACCCGGCAATGACAGGTGACAGTCGACTGGTAACAGTCGACAGTCTGATAGCTTGAATGACATTTTTGGTGACAAATTTGTCATGGTGGAAAAATCGACAAAAATGTCGACATAGGTACCGTGAGTCGCGGAAATTTGACATATTACCTACTGTTTAGTACGTAGTTTTACTCCCTCTACGGTTTAGTAAATAATTTCATTTGACGTGTGATAGCTGACGACTTGGCCGGAATAAATTGTCAAATTAATTTTTATTATAATCTAAATTGTCATGCCAGATAACAATGATATTTGTCGATTGGCCAGAGATTTGTGGGCATCCTAAGCCAATGTCAAGGTACCTACTTCGGTAGTTAACTAATAATTTAAAAAAAAATGTGTTAACGTCGTTGACGGATAGCAGTAGTGCCGATAAATATTTTCGTCTAAAATGTGCGACTCCGCACAAAATAATTTTAAAGTCAAGAATGAGAGTTTATTTCAAAGTTAATTCTGGACAGGGATCCAGTGGGCAAACTGGATCCTTGTAAAAATATCAAATGTTTTACAGATTGTATTTGCAAAAAATATCTGTACAATTTCTCAATCATGTTAATAGATAGTGATTTTTGGGATCCATGACCGTAAACCTTTTAAAATCATGGTTGTAATTATTTTTTTCTGGCGGTGCAATAAAGTGTTCCCTCTCCTTCTCTTCCTCTTTCTCAAAAGCAAAAAAAAAAACTGGAAGAAACGGCGTTATGTATCTATCTATCTAGTCCCTGGTTCGTGATCCTAGGTTATGTTTTGTTTTTGTTCTTTTTTCGAACTGCAAAAAACGATATGATTTATTAGCATTAGTGGAGTCCCTGAAGCCGCTTAAGACGCTTATTTGTCGTGCATTATAGCAAACAAAACACTGGAGGTAAGTGATCTTGTCACTTCGTTTTTTTAATCTATGAAATTAACGCCATATTAGCCGCCGTTGTGACAGAGGAAAAAAGTATAATTATATTTTAACTATGAGTTAACAAGACATTTGTAGATATTTCTGATCAAAAGTGATTCTTCGGTTTTGTTTTATTCTTTGTGAGTGGTTCCCGTAATATCTAATCCCGTAAAGTGTTTTTCGTAACGTCAGAAATTGTGTGCATGCGGCATGTCGCTCGTCACGTCCTAAATGCATGTGAAATGAACTGCTGCCAGAGTGACCGCAAAGCTTGCGACGCATAGGTTGATCGGATGACCTCTCTATACGTAGTACTTCATACTCTAATCAAATCATTATGTCAAAAGCGACAATTATCAATCACCATGACAAATAAGTCAGAGAATATTTTTTTAACTTTCGAAAGGTAAAAGCGAAAGGAAAAATCTGACCACTGTCGCCTTTTTAAACGGGTTTTTAGTCTGACCATTTTGTAACTTGTAAGTTTTATCTGTCACATGAAAAATAAACTTAGGTGAGCTGGTACATATTGTTAAGTAGCATTATGTTCGCCTTTTATATAGCCTAAATAAAAGTCTCACTGCAGGGCACAGACTTTCTCTCAGAGAGAGAGAGAATATGGGCCTGATTACCACGCGTGCCCACCGCGGATTGACAATTTCAAGCGCTTAGATATTTTACACCCCAGACACTCGGGTTTCCTCATGAAACGTCTCACGTTATTTATTGTACATAAAAAAGGTTGGTACGTTATTTCTTACAGACGGCAGCCTTAACTCTAAAAGTGATCACTTCCAGACAACTTTTGGATAGACTGGAAGAAGTCATAATATAAACGGATCCCAGATTGTGCAGCTACAAAAGAATAACAAGCTTTAAAATATATGGTTTCCACTACAAAACGAAATTTAATAACTAATCTCGCTTTTTTTACAAAAAAAACTACAAAATTTTGATAAGTTACAAGTAGCCATTTATAAAGAGGACTCGTTTACAGTTACTAAATTATAGGACTTATACATGTAACAAAATAAAATAAAATAAAAAAAATTAAGGTTGTAGTTGGAACATTCTATTGTAAGGTAACTTGAAATAAACCACAATATGTATAGACATAGGAATCGACCTAACATCAGCCTTCGGCTTTGTTTAATCGAATTTTAATGGCGAGCGTGTCTATTATTGGAAGGAACTTGAGCTGTTGCCACGGAAGTGAGTAAGCCATTGGGATACCCCAAAACAGATGTGATGGCCTGTCGTCTTGTAGCGTTTGTTTGCTATAAGTCTTGACCTTGAAACTAACAAGTTTTCGATAGCTATTTTCAAGGTCTGGTCTTAGGAGGATAACACTCGAAATTGTAACGTCCGATAGATAACTTGAACAAAAGTCAGAGTTTGCGATGGACACGTGAGAGCACAACTTTTTTTTATTAAGTATTTGTTAAATAAACGACTGTCATGTAATGGCAGTCGTAAGGCCGGTCAGAGGCCTTATGGGTGGCTTGATAACTTCTGACGGTAAGGCACGCCACTGCCTTAAAATCCTCCACCAACCGGGAGTTGGCCCCCGTGGGGGAGTATGGTCTAATCTTCCTGCGATGAAGGAAGATAACCGTGTCCCATCAGTTGGAACATACAAAGGGTTGATATCATTTGAGCATAATTGGAGCGATGGTATTGGATAAATAGAACACCGGCTTCTCAATCAGGAGGTCGCGAAAACGAATCCCGACATGTCCCTATGACTTTGTTTTCTAAGTTATGTACATTTGTGAATATAGGCTAGGTACATAAAAAAATGATAATGTGACAAGCTTAAGTCCAAAGAATTTTAAATCACATACCGCGTCCCCTTCGGCGAATACGTCGACGCGAACTGAAAGTCCAAGTAATTTGTCGGAAATTATCAGTAGTCGATAATTTATGGAATCTTATCACATGGGCAGCAACCGGTGGATGATTTGAGTAGAAATAGCAGGTTTAAGGTTTTGTCCTGCTGCCTTTTTCTCTATAAATACGGCCCTAATGCAGCAGGTAACTTTGTGTACATTAATATTAAGCACACAATGTAAATTCTTTTATTTATGTTGAAACACAGTTTTGTTTTCTTCATATATTTTGGTGTACAATAAGCGTAGTATGTTAGTTGGGAAGTATTAAAAACTAGTAGAATCAAAGTTGTTATAAATTAATAATGATATTTTATTTCTTAAAACCCTATCAAAATAACATATTATAAAAGATAAAAGCACAATACAATTAACTTATTTTATTACCAATGATCTAATGAAACGGATCGTTTTGGATGTAGAGTATGATAAAGATTTGCAGAATTTCTCACAGCAGAGATTCCTTCAGTTTCTGTTACGTGAGCCACGAGGCTCGCTACGGGGCACAAATAGTATTTAAACTGCTTTCTAGTTGCAAATAGATCATTCAGAAGAGATTGAGAAGATCTACATGAGAAACAGAGTGTGACGGTTTTATTTTAAAAAATCATCTTTATTTTTCCTTGTTTATAAATTATAATACTGTCGATAAAGAAAGAAAAAAACTGTATTAGAGGAGTATTCAAGGAATCGAGTTTTTTGTATAAATAAGCATGTTAGACTGTATTACGGGATGAAATGTCAGACCATGTCCTGGGTGTAATCCTTTTAATGAATCTCACACAATCAAATTAATGTGTACAAAGGTAGCGGATAAAATATACACTAGCGACATCTATTGAACATTTGTAATAACAATTTATCAAAAGCTTAAGCGCCATCTAGTTTTGAGTAGCGGTACGTTTCGTAGCTATTAGACAATAGATGGCGTTACCAGCATTGTAAAATTAGCAATTTAACGTTTGAAGATTATGGAACGCAATGAGTATATTGATGACACTAGACGCGTACTGAAGTACAATAAAACGTTTTTTTTTTGTTGCTCAAGATTAAATTTTTTTGTTAGTTGACTCTGGATGCTGAAGGTTGAGAGGCCATGAAAAAGTAACTTTACTATGAAAGTGCCCAACACACTCAAGCACAGTTAATTATACTATTTTCGATAACAGCTTCCACCTATGCCATCTTCTCTATAATATAAGAATGCATCGCTAAATGTGTTGTTGGTAAGCGCAAATCTCGAGAGCACCTAAGCCGATTTCGCTAATTCTGTTTTTAGAATATTCCTTGAAGTACGAAGATGGTACTTATGGAGAGAAAAAAAAGAATCGACTGCTAGGCGGTACGAAGTTTGCTGGGTCAGCTAGTATACAATGCGATATTTTCTTCTGTAGCTGAATGTAGTGGCTGCATGAAAGTACAGTCTATTTATTCTTACTTGTCCAATTTAGTAAACAAGATTCTAACCTTAAAATTGAGATTAGATGCCTAAACTAGACATTTTCTCGCAAATTCATGAACTATAGTATTTTCTAAGGTTAACAGAAGCAGTAGACATAATTAAAACTGTTTTTATACGGATTCATGCTCGTTTATTACATTTTTACAATTTTCCAACGTTTCGGCACTTTTTCAGGTGCCGTGGTCCCGGATGACGGATGTAATAAACGAGCATAAATCCGTATAAAAACAGTTTTAATTATATCATGAACAATGTTTATAAAATTGGCACCGTGTTATCTAAAAGAGTGTCCCAGGTTACTTCATTTAGGGAAATATGGCAGTTTTGGACTAAAAAGTCACAGTTTAAGGGTAGAATCTTGTTTACTAAATTGGACAAGTAAGAATAAATAGACTGTAAAATGTGAAACTTTTAAAGAAAAAAAATTGCAATAGAGAATAAACAGGCTGCGGTAAACGATTACAGAAGCACTTACGGGCTTATTTATAAAAACACTATTCCACTAAAACACTCCTAGAGGCGTACTATTTGATCGTGGTTACGTATTTTCCTTGTAAAGTCTCCACCACACCAGTGTTTCAGGGAACTGTGTATAAGATTAAATAAATTGTGTTAAAATAAGACTTGCAAAATTTGCACTCGCAAAATTAAATGAATACTTTAGAAATTCTAAATCTAACAAGTTGCTGATTATTACAGTAGCACCATTTTTTTTAAACTCCATTTAGGTCAGGTTTTCACGGTCTTAGTACGCTCGGACCGAGTACGCCATCCGAGTAAACTAATGCTCCTGATTGGACGGTTTTTCGTGATAACACCAAAATAGCCAATCAGAAGCATTAGTTTACTCGGATGGCGCACTCGGACCGAGCGCACTAAGACCGTGAAAACGCGGTTTTAAATTGCAAAAAAATATCTTTCCTTATTTTTTAACTTCTTTTGTGTATTTTTGTACGAGGTAAGTATGAATGCTATTTTATTCTTGGTTTCATCCCAATAAAATTTGAGTGACTACAGTATTATTAGGTTGGTCGTAAATGAGTGAATAACGGCAGTCAGCCCATGACCTACAAGTCGGTCCACACACCGCGGGAAGGCCGAGGGCACTGCACCCGAGACGCCAACTAATAAAACCAGTTCGCGGCGCAATTTAATTTTATTATACAGGGGGAAGCGCTTGGGGCCTAGTCGAACCGAGAGATTGGAATCAATCACGTTAAGTAACAACAGGCGCGGTCAGGTGCAGGATGGGTGACCGACCCGTGACTACCGCTGGTGGCATTTTTCCGAGCGTTTCCGTGCTTCGCAAGGCACGTTAAGCTGTTGGTGCCGGTTGTCACGTAATAGCAGTCGTTAAGCCATGTCAGAGGCCTTATAGGCGGCTTGATGACTTCTGACAGTAAGACCCGCCACTGTCTTACTCCACCAACCCGGATTTGCCCCCTTCTAACCTTCCTACGATGAAGGAAGAGACCCGTACCCCAGCAGTAGAGACATACATACAAGGATTGATATCTGTCAGGATCGTAGCAGATGGCAGATATTGGTCACTGCCTAGCCCTCCGGGATAAAGGCGTGAGTTTGTGTGTGTATACAGAATGGAACAAACGCCGCTTACCCTTCCGAAAGCCTCGTTTCAGAATGGTAAGCAGTTTTTTTCCACGTAATACTAACATTGTGATAATAAGGGAATTGCGAAAAAATATCAGCTAGGTATTAACATTTTTGTAATAAAATTATCCTTATTCGACGCAAAAAATGCAAAATAAATGTAGCTAAAAATATCAGTACTTTAAACTAAATATATTAATGTCTGAGAATTTTTTCCTCTAGCCGCCTGTTTCTTCAGTAATTGATGAGTTAATTTTTTTTTCAATAATTATTTATCATATGTATATTAGTATATTACGCATTGACCGCGTCGATATTCAAGATGAGAAACCTAGTATAAGAAATAAAATAAAAGTAATTAATATTTTATACTCTTACTTGTCGGGAATGGTTTGATTTACCGTTACTGAAGAAACGGCTTTCAGGTTATCAATATTATTATTTTTTGACCCACCCTGTATGTATAGGCCAAACGCCCAACTGCAGGGCGCAGGCTTCTATACTTAAGTATATGTACACTCAATGTTTACCACCTTAAGGTTGGTAATTGCATGCACAAATCTATGCCACATGGTCGATGATATTATGTGATTTGATTAGGCATAGAGCATAGATTAGGCATAGAGCATAGAAGAAGCAATAGAGATTCACCCAAGCGAGGTTGCCATGGTTTTACAATCAATTTCTATTATTTCAATCCTAGTATTTTTGATAATTTTTAATGTCATTGTGAAAAATTCAATTATGTCAACTTTTAAATAAAGAAAAGACTTTCATCATCAAAACGTCATGAATACTCTTTTTGTTAGAATCGATGCTACAACTATTAAAAAGTAATACCATTGAATTTGAATACGTACCTAGATATAGCATTTTAGACTTTACTGCACACAGTGTGCTAAAGAATCTAATTTGAAAACTGATAAACATTTTTAGACCGCGACCGTATCTATAGAAAATCCGATATAACATAACATACAATTTATATACAGGCAGATACGTTGCTTCTGGCCCCACACTAGGATACACATAACAGCTGATATTTTTGCCACACACACCCCCCTTCTTTTTCTGGAAAGGGGATGTTTTGTAACACTCTGTATATCATTTAGAACAATGCTTAGGTACTTTTCCGTTATCTGTAGACCTAGGCCCTTTGTTGATCATAGTGGCTTAGACGGTAAGTAACGGTTTATTACAATGCAGTGATTCATTCATTACGGAAGATGCGTGTTGTAGGTACCTTCATAATTAGCTAGAAAAATCGAGATCGACTTAAGTTTACATCCGGGTGTTGAAAGGACATATGAGTCTAACAAAAATGTCTGGTGGAGTCTAATTGGATGTGATAAGGTATCTCATTTAAAAAATATAAGGAAACTAGCTGTGCCCGCGACTTCGTTCGCTTGGTTGTAGAATAAACCCATGTCCATCATGAAGGTCCATTTTAAATACAAAGAAATTTTAAAGTCGAATCAGCAGTTTTGGAGATTATATAGAAACCTATATACAAACTTTTCCCCCTTATATATAACATTAGTATAAATTAGAACAAAAATTTTTGTTCTTATTTCGATTGTTTTGTTATTCGTAATCAAATAGATGACTCTATCACGTCCGATTCATGCCTACGCCGTTTCTCATTCGTTCTAAGGGGTTGTCATATTTTAAACTTTCGCGATTTGTACACATAGTTAGAATATTTTCGGGGCTTAATTGCGTAGTAATTTATTGCTATTTTACCTCGACATTTCGACGTTTCTAAAGAAGTATGCAATCAAGACAGTTTTCACTCCACTGCTCAAGATAGCAGCGCAGGTAGGAACAATCAAGGATACCATACCCTATCAAACACCAGGTGTGTACAAAGTCGATTGCAGTTGCGGTAGTTCTTATATAGGACAAAGTAAGCGGACCATTGCTGAAAGAGTCTAGGAACATATCGCAGCTGTCAAAAACCGCCAGGTGGAACATCTGCTTGAATCAGGATCAAACCACTGGATAGATTTACACAAACCATCGGTACATTCCAACGATCGCCTTTATTATAGCCGAATTGTGCGTGAAGCGGTTGAAATTAAGAAACACAAAAATTTTAATCGGGAATGTGGTTTCAAACTGTCGCAAACGTGGGATCCGGTCATCAAGATGACATCACATTGTGTTCGAGTGGAAAAAAGTCGCATGGCTTATCGTCCGACATTGTCAGTGTAGTGTGTCGTAATCGCAACCCTAATAGTGCTTTGTGATAGCTGATTGAGGGTAGTCTGAAACCTCATCAGCCGAAGATGCGAACGGGTGCCTGCCATCAGTCTTCTCGTGACCACGATGACTGTAACGTCGTCGAAACGTCGAGGTAAAATAGCAATAAATTACTACGCGATTAAGCCCCGAAAATATTCTAACTAACCCATTCTAAGCAGATAAAGTAGCGTTAGCATAAGAAAACAAACAAAATAATAATAGATAATAATAAAAAATGTTAAACAGAACTTTTGCACTGTACTGAATTTTACGATCATATCACCGTAAAATATATTCTCAAACAAAAAAGACACACTTTGTACACTTTCCGATATGCAAGAAGAAAATAATGATAAATAAAAAAAAAACACATATGACACAAAATAAGTAAAACAACGTAACATTGTCATTCCAAGCCGACTAATCTGCCTGCCTTGCTGGTCAAGTGGTTAATACACTTGATTCACAAATCAGAGGGTGGAGGACGCCATATTTGATATTTATGAATGACCTCATCTATGTGTATTTCCATGTTCGTGATGTCCTTGCACAGGGCACCCTAGTTTGAAACTAGGACAAGTCTTCTTCTTCTTCAGGCTATATTAGTCCCATTGCTGGACATAGCCCTCAAGGACAAGTGATTGAATGTTATTATTAATGTAGTTTAATTTCTGGTGTGCACAATAAAGCGTTCTAATGTAACCTAATAATAACCTGAGAGGATTTTACAGGTACTGGGCAATCCTACACGTCCTACCGTTTCAGCCTCTCTGTGGTCTTGTCACACAGTGTCACTTTACCTATCTAGTGACTGTTTGAGTAGCTGCAAGACGCTGTAAAATCATCTGACATGGACGTAAAAGGTCTGCCTTATTGTTATTCATACTTAATTTTATATTATTGTTCTTCTCGGCATTTTCCGTGAAGCAACCTATTAAATCAATTTGTTTAATTTGTTCTTAGCCATTTATAATTTATTTCAATAAGCCGTTATGATAAAACTGTGGACTTTAATATTTTGCATCACCTAGAATAAGAAAGCGGAAAGAAATCTTTTGACATGTTAGGCACTAGCTTTAGCCCGCGACTTTGTTCACGTGGAAATTTTGATGGGTATTTTTCCGAGATAAAAAGTAGCCTATGTGTCATCATAATCTATCTCTGTGCTAAATCCCATCCAGATCCGTTTCATTGTTCTGGCGTGAAGTAATAAACATTCATCCAAACTTCCACATTTATAATATTAGTAAGATTTCTATAACTATTGGTACGCAATAAAGTGTTTTCTATCTCTATATACCTATCTAGACGTATTCAATAGTTTCTGGTGATTGACGCAAAATGTTACGGCTGCTAATAAAATATATAGGTATTTGGCAAGTTTGCATCTCGCAAGCACGCACTGGGCGAATGTAAAGGAACGATACACATACTAATAGAGATACTTCTATAAGACCCCATACCCTCGGGATCAATTCGGCCATATTACGCTATTTTATTTTGTTTTTATGATATAAGTTTCTGATATTTTTTCTAAATTTTCTAAAGTATTTTTATAACTGAAAAGCGTCTCAATAGTTGTATCTGACATAATTATCGCACATAATTGTAGAGTAATTTGGACGGCAACAACGTTGAAAGTACTGTGTAGTCTGTTAGCTTTTAGAACATACATCGGGCTCTAAAGTAGCCTTTGGTTTTCACCGAAAGCACACGAGTATAATACTACTTCCTGCTCTGTATAAAACTTTTCTTCACTATTTTGAAAAGTTATGTAAAGTTATAAATAACAATACAAAATAAAACTTCCCTCATTGTAATATAATCGGTCTATCCGATAGTAGCCGAGGTATATTCGAAAAGTGCACAGACTGTAAATGTCTACTGTTACAGTTTCTAGGGTGTGGAAAAAACCGGACCTTGCCAAAAGGTAAGCTTGTACCGTATGTGCCAAAGAGAATAACTTATCATTATTTTTACAAAATGATCATCTGATTAAGAGTCCTGTCTGTGGAATATTACGGATGAAGTTATTAACGTTTGCGCCGTGCTATTTTTGGGAAGGAAGCCAATTGCAAAGGGTTAATGCACGATTGCACGTGTCAACAATCGGCTTGAGTGTATTACTGCTTCATTGTTTCAGATAAAAATAGATGGACTATCCTTATCGCGATCCTATTTTGGGGTGTTATTAGAACTGCGAACTTGGTCGCTGACTATTACAGTCAGTGAATTAGTACAAATGAAATGAAATGAAATGAAATGAAAAGGTTTTATTCAAAGTAGCACAGAAACTGCGGCTTAATGAACGTTACAATTCAAACTAGGTGTCCATTTCAAAATCTAGATCATTTAGGAGAAAAAATGGACAAAAAAACTCCTAACTTAGTCTTTTCAAAAGTCCTTAATTAACATAGTTTACATAATTATTTTGAACATAGAACTCATACATTGTACTGGCTTTCATTCCAGACCTCATTGTCATCTAAATAATCCTTTATGTTATAGTAGCCCTTTTGGCACAAAGTGTGCTTAACATATTTTTTGAACCGCGATTCAGGCAAGCTTAATATATCTTCAGGGATTTTATTATAGAAGCGTATACAATGCCCCATGAAGGATGTATTAACCTTTGCCAGCCTAAATAGTGGGAACAAAAGTTTATGTTTATTTCTAGTATTTACATTGTGTTGGCTACCTAAAGTTTTAAAGTTACTGATATTTTTCCTAACGTACATAATGTTTTCATATATATACTGACTGGCAACTGTCAGGATGTTAGTTTCTTTAAAGAAATCTCTTAACGAATCTCTACTACCCAGCCTATAAATGAATCTGATCGCTCTCTTCTGCAAGACGAAGATGGTCTCAATGTCTGCTGCCCGTCCCCACAGTAGTATGCCATAGGACATAAGACTATGGAAGTAACTAAAATAAACAAGCCTAGCAGTTGCGACGTCAGTTAGTTCCCTAATTCTTTTGACTGCATATGCTGCTGAACTAAGCCTATTTGCTAATTTTTCTACATGAGGACCCCATTGAAGCTTTGCATCAATTGTGATACCTAGGAATACAGTTTCATTCACAAGGTCTAATTTGTCATTCCCCAGTAAAACATTGCTGTCTACCGTTTTGACATTTGGAAGAGTGAACTTTATACATTTCGTCTTTTTTGAATTTAACAATAAGTTATTAGAAGTAAACCAATTTAGTACCCGAGAGAGAGCATTATTTGTATTGTCAAGGTCATTTTCTTGTCTCTTAATTTTAAAAATAAGTGACGTGTCATCTGCAAATAATACTATCTCTGACATATTTTGAACCATGAACGGCAAATCATTTACATATACGAGGAAGAGGAACGGCCCCAAAATCGATCCCTGTGGCACTCCTATCCTGACCTCTGACCCTGAAGATTTAGTTCTATTTATATCAGCTCTTTGAACTCTCCCTTCTAAATATGATGTTATAAGTTTTAGGCTATTCCCGTTTATACCATAGTGCTTTAATTTTAAAAGAAGTGTTTTATGGTCAACGCAATCAAATGCTTTCGACAAGTCACAGAATACGCCTATAGCATCCTTGCGCTCTTCCCATGCACTAAATATATGTTTAACTAACATGACGCCGGCGTCCGTTGTAGAGCGCCCTTGCGTAAAGCCGAATTGCTGACCATGGAGAAGTTGATAGTCATTGAAATGTGTAAGCAGCTGACCTAGAACTATCTTCTCGAATATTTTACTCAAAACGGGTAGAACTGAGACTGGTCTGAAATTTGTGGGATCTTGCTTATCACCGCTTTTAAATAAAGGAACGAGCCTACTATATTTCATTAGATCAGGGAATATACCCTCATCTAAACATTTGTTAAAGATTTTGGCTAAATGGGGTGCTAGGGTATCGATTACTGAGCTAACTACTATTACTGACATACCCCATAAGTCCTCAGTTTTTTTAAGCTTTAGCTTTTTAAACGATTTAATCACGGTATGGGCTTCAATATAGTCGAACGAAAAATCGTGATGGCATGGGGGGACATTGTCTTTCAAAATACTTTCAGCAAGAGCTGGAGAAGAGTCTAAAGGAGCTGTCGTTACAATTGGAACATTTGTAAAGAACTGTTCAAAAGCCGTAGCAATGTCTTCATTTGAGGTTATTAATTTATCATCTATTTTAAGTGAAAGTTCGCGATCTCCTGATTTGGATTTACCGGTTTCCTTATTTATAATAGCCCAAATTGTTCTGGATTTATTAGACGATTGAAGGATTTTTGATTTTATATGCTCACATTTTGCTTTGTGGCAGACGGCCTTAAATAATTTTGAATATAGTTTAACATACTGTATAAAACTGGGGTCATATGTGTATGTTTTTTTCTCATATAGTGCATATAGAGTGTCCCTGCTTTTTCGGATGCCGGCAGTAGCCCATTCACTAAATGCTACTTTATTTCTTTTTGATGATAACTTTTTTAATTTAAAAACTTTTTCAAAACTACCTGAAACAACTTTGAATAAATCTCCATAATGAGCATTTGCATTAAGGGTCTCATTATTTTGTGTAGGTAAGCTACTTTGTATGTAATTTCTAAATAATTCCATCTTTTTTGCTGTAATGGGCCGATAAATTATAGCTTGCTCCTTTTTTTTAAAATCTGCTTCAAAGTGGACAATTTGACCATTGTGGTCTGACTTTAAGCAAGTTACTGTAGAACAATGCGAAAATTCACAGTCGCAGAATACATTGTCAAGACAGGTGGCTGTGTTTTCGGTAATCCTAGAAGGCTCTAAGAAAATATTAACTAAATTAAAAGACTTGAAAATAAGTTTTAATTTGTTATTTAAAACGGAGTCTACCAGCAAGTCTATATTAAAATCTCCACATACTATAACTTTCTTGCTACTACTTGAAGCTACCTTTAAAACATCCTCTAGTACGGATTCAAATAAACTGTAGTCACTGGCGGGGGGCCTGTATACGCTTACTACAATATGCTTAGCCAGTTCAACACATGATAGTTCTACAACTTTTTCAACAGAAAGTCTGCTAATATCTTTTCGTTCTTTATACTTCAAACTACTATTTACTATTATTAAAGATCCACCATGCAATGCAGACTTTCTATTAAAGCAACTGGCTATTTCATAATTATTTACAGAAAAATTCATTTGGGACTCTAGTAGCCAGTGCTCAGTGACACAGAGTACATCTACTCTATGTTGTTCTAGAAATAACTCTAATTCTAGTAATTTACCAGAAAAAAACCGCCCTGTAAATTTTGATTAGCTAAGATAAGTTTTTTTAAGGGGGGCTTTTCTGTTGTCTGCGCTGATAGTTTAAATCAGCAGTCAAGCTTAACCTACTTATACTAGGTTTTTTCAAAACCTCAGAATACAGAGGTTTGAGTGTAGAACTTCTACAGTTAGCAACTTTAGTTGGTCCCTGTTTTATTGTCTCAACAATAATGGGGTCATAAATATTGAATGCCAATAATTTGGCAATCTGTCGTTTCGAAGAAAGAGGCACATGCATTGTGTCCCTAGTCAATATAAAGTTTCGAATAAAATTATTCGTATCAAAATATAATACTTTGTCTCGATGGCCAAAGGTCATATTAAACAATAGCCGATTTAACTTATCTAACCGGGCATTTTGTGTCTCTGACAGAGTTTTTGAGTAAGGGAAAGCGCAAATTACAATTTTTCTTGCTTGAAGAGCAACTATAGAATCAAAATAATTTGTCAAATCTTGTTGCTGTATTCCTGTGCTGTCCCCTATTAATAACACAACAGTAGTATTATTATCATACTCCTTACTAAGCATGCAGTTAACTATTTGCATGTAAGATGCATAGGGCATACATATATTTTCAACATGTTGTTTTAAGTTATTTTGTAGTCTACTGCCTAAACCTAAACCTAATTTATCTGAATAGATAATGGTTTTGTACTGGGTGTCATTGTCAGGAACTTGGTAGCTGGTGGGTCTAGACAGACACTGATGGCACCATTTTACTAATAAATATTTTGTAAACGGTAGCATTGACATACTTTTATAATACTAATACTCAACTCATGCATAGCAATAGTTTCACAACTGACAAAAAAATATATAATTGGAGTATTTGATAGATAAGAGACAATTAAACTGTGTCAACGGAGGTCGACACGCTTATCGGAGTCTTGATTGGGGAGCGAGTAACTGTGACAGAACACAGATGACTCGTTGACTCATTGCTTCACACGCACGCTACCCGACGCGACGAGTCTTTGTTATAGCGCCCACAAAAATACTGCATATATGATATCAATACTTTGTATGTCCCCGCTGATGAGGCACGGGTCTATTTCTGCATCGCAGTAAGGTGAGGCCATACTCCACCACGGGGGCCAAGTCCGGGTTGGTGGAGGATTGTAAGACAGTGGCGGGCCTTACTGTCAGAAGTTATCAAGCCGCCATATGGCCTCTGACACGGCTTAACGAATGCCATTACATGCCAGCCGGTACCAAGCAACGGCTGGTTTAACGTGCCTTGCAAAGCACGGAAGCATTCGTAAAAAAATGTCACTAGCGATAGTCACAGGATGGTCACCCATCCACCACCTGACCGCGCCTGTTGTTGCTTAACCCAAGTAATTCCAATCACTCCACTAGGCCACAAGCGCGTGAAGGCGCACTGTAAACAAAAACTATTTCGTACACATGCATTTTAGAGTCCAATAATATCAATAAGTTTAGAGAGTAATCTATTGCTGGTAACAATCGAATGTAGAGGAGAAAAAAAGCTGGGCCACACTGGCTTCGTCACGACACTATTATAATTATAACAAACATAAAAGAAGGAATCCTAAAAGGAAAGAGGCATCGAGAAAGGCCACGGAGAAGCAGTTTTGAACAAATTAAGGAGAAGGTGGATTACCAGGCTTAAAAAAAATTGGCCGGTGATAAGTGTACTCTTAAATAAAAAGATGAATATCCAGAACTATACTTTCCAGTCTATATATTTTCCATTTAGACAAAAGTAACCTTTGACTATGAAGCTGAAAGACGCTATACTTTCAAGAAATCATTTGAAATTTTTAATAACTTGTCCGTAGGATGTTGAGAACGATTTAAGTAGAAATCCATGGAGTAACGAATGTGGATGTCATATGACGTGCCAACAGTTCTCAAGAACTGTCATTGACCATCAAAAAGGAGAAACATATCTAGAACATTATCAACTTCCTCGGGTGATTGTGACGGGGAAGAGGTAACTCGGACGAAGTTGTAACTCCGAAATAACATTGAATGGACGAATGAAGCCAGCGTTAAAGACCTATTTCACTAGGCAAGAACTAAAGAAGAACGTGTAGAGCTGACGACCAACTCCATTAGCGGACAGTATGTTAATTCTAATTACTTATATTAATGTCGGTTATCCGAAAGCCCAAGAAATGCAAGTCGAATGCAGGAAATCTATTAATTTGTATTCAACATACGCCTGGGATACAACAATCGTGATGTTTGTGCCAGACGTGACCTACGCATACCATCATCTTCTTTCAGAAAACTCAATTATGGCACGTTGGCCGCATGCTAGAACACAAATAGCAATGCTTGAACTTTGGCGTTATGTTTTAGCCATGAAGAGGCTATATTATTATTTGGTTGTACAACTTTCTTTTTAATAATTATTATTAGTAAGAGTATTAGTTCTTTTACGTCTGCATGATCTTTGCACACGTAAATATATGTTTCGCTAATGATTTTAAAATATAAATTAGTAGTAAAAAGGTTAACTCTCTAACTAGCGTATTTGGGGGAGCTGGAAAGTAATAATATAATATACATTGATGTAAATTAATTTCATCAATAATTATTTACAAATTTTCACGCTTGGATTGACTATCGGTCATTGATTCTGTCCTTTATTCATAAAACCTCGTTTGCTCTAAAGCACTCCTCAGAGGCTGTTTATTTAGTCTATGAGACGTCCTATCCTTTTAAATTCTCCACCACAAACTTTTCGACTGTTTTAAGAAATCGTGGTTTTATAAATATAATGACAGTCATTTGACCGTCATTGTTTTGTTTATGTAAAATCCAGTCTTGTGCAAAATCTTTTGAAGAAATATTTAAAAGAGGTAGAGTATGTGTCAATATCTACTCATTTTAGCAACTGGTAATTTAGTTGATTGCGATCAAGTCTACATTAGCATAATTCGTTGTAATAATAATAATCCTTTTAAATTAATACCAGTAATAGTACAAAGGAAAAAATATTGGTTATTCACCTATTTTTTGTTACTTATTCGTTACAAGACTTATTCGTTGCACTTTGTACGTCCCCAAAAAATGAAACATACAAAAAATGCAATAATCTTGTCATGTCCAAAAGAAATAAGCCTGCAAATTTTGTTTATATCTGATTCATGAACTTGTCTCTTGTCAGTGTTGGTGCAAAAACTGTCACGTGTATCACATGTGATTCACTGGACAGGGAAGGTTCCATGTCCAATGAATTAAAAAGTTAGCACTCTTATTTATTTGTATAGAACTAAAAACATTCGCCGTACTTTTATAAAGAACACTTAAGAAGATAACTGAAGTTTCGTTCGGTATGAACTCTTGTATGTCCCCACTGCTGGGGCACGGGTCTCTTCCTGGAAGGTTCGCAGGAAGGTTAGGCCATACTCCACCACACGGGGGCCAAGTCCGGGTTGGTGAAGGATTGTGAGACTCTGAAGTTTATGCACATACAATTTTGCTATAACTAAAAGAAAATTTACTATTTTTAAACATTTTAAACTCTACTAATACCACAGAGGAAAAAGGTAATACTAATTTAATTCACTAACAATATGGCATAAATAGAACAGCATGTTCAGGCGATAACTGAATGAGTTGAGGCACATCATCCGTCCTTTGTTATAACTAAGGTCCTAAAGTACTAAAGGTCGTACATATATTTGCATTTTGTTTACTTAATATTGACGTGACAGCCACAGTCACTGTGTTAGTCACAAATATATTGCACAAAAAGCATTCGGAATGGCGTAATGGATTTACATGCGATTGGAAATCCATTCCTCGACACCGTCTTATAAATGGACGGCGTTCTCTACATTGACAAGCTGAATTTGGAATGTTAGCAGTCCATTTGGACGTCTATGGGGAGCTAACGAGTGACGTCCTATGCGCGTAAATAATCGAACCATCGATATCAACCCTCGTATGTCCCCACTGCTGGGGGACGGGTCACTTCTTGTATCGCAGGAAGGTCAGACCCTCGTCAGACCTAACTCCACCACAGGGGCCAAGTCTGGGTTGGCGGAGGATCATAATTGAACCATAATAACGCAGAATACGTCTCATTATAGGGCACAGGGGAGTAAGTGAAGACCTCAGGCACTCTAGTTTTATAACTGGAATCGGCTTAAATACCTTTTTTAGATGTCTTTTTAGTGTCTCACCGTTTTCTCTAAAACTTTTGTCATAGGTTTCTACATCATAGGTTTCCTTAAATCCAACGTCGTCGTACTTAAGGCTTCAGGTAAGGCTTTATCTAGCGCAAATGGTAGTTGGGTCATGTTTAGAGGATACAAGTACATAATTACAATAATGGGTTTTTTTGTTTTTTACATCAGACCAAAACAAAACGTATTCATTCAAAATCGGAGGCGATAGCACAGAATGGTGAACCTGGTGTACAATAATGTATGTTCTACTCTAAGGGCGGGCTAGCGCAGTTCGCTTAAATATAAGTTTAGTAAAATATTTTGATAGATTTTGTACTAAGAATCCGGTTTAAATTGTTTAAATCAGTATTTAGGGGCTTGTGCAAGTGGCTCTAAGAGTAATGTAGTGCCCACAGAACCACTGATCTCTGGGGAATATCAATGCAAAACGGTGTAGTGACCAAGGATTATTTATTTCAAATATCTCAAACTCGTAATGACATTTATTTAAAAGTGTTTTTGAAATAATAGCACTAACTGAGGGTCCATAGACAAATTTCAAATCTTGCAGTTGATTTTTGTACCGTTGAATGAATACCCAGCAGGTTTCAAATGTTGGGCAAGTTGAGGATGTTATTTGTGCACAAAAAGATAACGCAATATCTCGGTTAGACAATGGACAAATTATACTGTGATTAATGTGTGATTTACGTTGAGAAACCAGCATCTCACATAAAAACAGGTCCATAGGTCGGCGCCGGCCTATTGTCTTTTTGACGAAACTTTACTAGCCTGAATCCGTTGAATGTTGAATATTATTATTACTAACTTTTGTCTGCGACTTTCTCAGCGTGGACTTTAGTTTAATAAATTGGTTCTAAATAAGTGCCCTAAACAGATGCTTTTACCGCACGTGAAAATCGTAAAATATATCCTCCTAAGCCCTGGAGGTAAGAGTTACTTCAAGTCTTTTAAAACTACGTAGATTTAGAAGAACTTTTTCTTCTTTTTGTGCAAAAAATGGTGAGAAAATTTTTGGACCTGGAACAGTAGTTTCCGGACTTCCTACTAAATCATTGGGTATGAATTAAGAAAGTTATTCGTGATGTCCTATTTTTGGGACGCCAGGGCTTAGGATATGCTAAAAAAAATTTGAGTAACTTAGAATTTCGTCTAGCTAGGCCTGTCAAGTTTTAATAATCTGGCCGGGCGAGATGCAGACCTCCTTTTTTCTCAGCATGTCGATGGCACGCCATCGTGGTGTAAGGATTTGCCAATAAGCGTTAAGGATTCACTGATCAGTTACCATCCTAAGTTAGTACGTTGACGCGAGTCACGAATATGATATTTTCCCGCCGTAAAACGTAGCCCTATTACACATTCAGGGATTAACACATCCAGGGTGTCACCTAAATCCATACCTAATTCTAGTATAATCGGTCCAGCCGTTTAAACGTGAAGAGGTAACAAACATACACACTCACAAATTTTCGCCTTTTTAATATTTGTGTGATATTTATATTTTTACAACGGATGTTTTACCGTGTTTGTGATGAATTTGCTGGTGGATCTTCCAATAGTGGAACAGTAGACATTTTAGATCATAACTAAAGGATAAAATTATACAATACTTAATTTGAATTAAAATCATCTTTTATACGCTCGGCAAAGTATTCAAAAAAATCAATACATTGCCATAAAATTAAGACATACTATAGGTTTATAATTGTGCCCTACAACAAAAAAAAGGTATCAAAAGTATAAGAACATCCTATTTTTGGAAGGCAAATGCATTCCTACCAAGTTCATGGTCCTAACTTTGGGGGTTCCGCTAGATAAAACAGTTGATCTCGCAATGTACCTTTACCCTTGGTTGCGATCAAGATATTAGATAAGTGATTGCATTTTGTGATAAGTAGGATGTTAGGTTCCGTTATTACAAAATTACTTAGGCTCTCCAGTAGCTACAGTCTTATTTATAAATACACGATTCTTATAACTCTCCTCAGAAGCAGTTTAGGTAGTCTGTGTTAAAGGGAACTCTTCTCGGATGGGAGCTCTAGAGGAATCGCGTTTTTTTTTTTATAAATAAGACCGATATTTCCACGACAGTCACCATAGCTTCTTTTAAGGTATAAATAAATAGAAACTGCTGTTATAATTATTATAGTAGGTAAGGAAAATAGACCACCAATTCATTATTATTGTACAGCTCATTATTAACCATAATTCCTCATTTCACAACTCTTGGAATACTATGGAATGTAAGTCATAATAATAATATATCTTGGCATTTAAAAATGATACAATGTTTCTTCAATTGAAAAAAAAAATAGTTTGATTTTTCCAAAAACAAGAAAGATAAACTTACTGTCTGGCGTGACTTCTCTGAAAACTACCCTGGACTCGGCCTCAATCTCCGCCGGCATTTTCGCTCTATAAAACCGCTGCGTTCACACACAAAAACACGGAACTTCCGACGTTGTTTGTAAACAATAGAAATGTTTTAGCCCGAGCCTTCTATCAGGCACAACCCGCACAATGGTGCGGCGTACGGTACAGTTAGGTGAGCGTTGCTTTTTTTAGACCTTTAAGTCTGGGGACGCAAAAACCGGTGTATGTTGACACTGGCATCGGTTGCCAGGTTCCGTCCGCGACTGCGCTCTCGCCCGCAGCAGATGTGGGACTAGTTAGTCTCAGGCTTGTTACAAGTAGGCATTAGCTTCGCGGGATGATGCAGAGTCTCTTTATTATGTCTTTGTTGCTGATATTGCATTGTGGAGAGGCAAGGGCCCTCCGCTAAGTTTCGTGACCTTCTCACGTTTTACAGTTTGGGAAGATTGGTAGCGACAAATACGTGCTTCACATCACAATCATTATGTCATCATAAAACGTATATTTGTAGTGTTGGGTTGGTGTTATGTTAAAGGGCTCCATATTCGTTTCCAGCACCAATGGAAAATATTAATATATTTTTGTATCTTTTTAATCGGCCTTGAACAAGGTCAAAAACCTAGGGAAGTCCGTGATTCTTGGTTTTCGGTCCTGGGTCCTAAACATCAAATATTAACATTGCTGATATAATATTCTGACACTTTTTGGAAAAAGGATTAAAAAAATTTATGATTTTTTTCCATTGGTTATACTGGTTGGAGCGCCTTAAGGCAGTATAATGGTAAAACAATAAACAAACCCTTTTGTACTAACATTAATATTAACAATGCTGATAGATTATTCTGACACTTTTTGAAAAAAGGATTATAAAAATGTATGATTCTTTTCCATTGGTTTTACTGCTTGGAGCCCCTTAATGCAGTATAATATTGTAAAACTGTAAACAAACACTTTTCATGCATATTAATTGTTGTTCTTGTATTGTTGAAATAATTGTATTCAATTACGAAACGAAGTTGTTGCTTTTAATCAAAATAATCATGAATTGTTTTCTATAGGTAATCGATCCATAGCTAAAACGTGATTCTTTAAATCACTCTGTGGTAAAAACTGAACCACAGATTAAGTATTTAACACGGTCTCTGAGCTGTGTAATCAATTAATCATCCTCTTTATCTATCTCTAATCCTCCCTTGATGCATGAAGAAAGAAGTAAGACAGAGTAAGGTCATCATTGCTTGGGCATGATGCCCTTACTCTTTCTCTCTCTGAGATAAAGCTTGTGGCATGCAAAGGGACGTATTTAGGCTACAAAATAAAGATGACCTCTGTGGCGTAGCGGTAGCGCATCTGCCTACCATGCAAGAGGTCCCGGGTTCGAATCCCGGCTGGGGACAAAAAAAAACCCAGGTCTTGGATGTTTACATGTTTGTGATGTCGCTGTTTCTGGTTCCCACGACACAGGGTATCCTAGTATGGGGCCAGAAGCAATATATGTGCCTGTATGTAAATGTTAAAAATGTTAATGTTAAGTATTTTAAACAATTTGTGTGATTTACCGTAACTTTGTGTGCGTGTGTGTTTCTTGTGTAAAAATTGTGCGTGTTTCTGTTATTGTGTAATATAAGTACATAAACATAAAAAATTAAAACAATTAGAAAATTAGGTCAGCGGCCGGGCGCGGGCGATATGGCGTCAAATGGTAGTAAATGTGGCAGCTCATTTCAGATAAATAAGTTTATTGATACTGAAAAAACGCTCCAAGTGCTAGTCGGACCCGCGCACCGAGGGTTCCGTATAAATTGGTAGGAAGGTACTTACATATTATAAATAGTTTAGTAATCGAATCACGCTGGTGTGTGTACGCGGTACAAAAAATGTGTAAAGTACAAGTGTGTGCCAAAAGGGCTACGATAACATAAAAGACAATTATGTCTGGAATTAAAGCCAGTACAATGCATATGTTCGAAGTTTTACAATAATTATGTCTTCTTCTTTGTTTCTATTCAGGCTAGATATTAGTCCACTGCTGGACACAGCCCTCCCCTAATGAGCGCCATAGTGCCCTGTCTTCAGCTTGCCGCATCCAGCATCTGCCGGCAGTTTTCGCAGATCGTCATCCCACCTGGTCGGAAGGCGTCCAGCACTACGTTTGCCGAGTCGCGGTCTCCACTCAAAAACACGTTTACTCCAACGGTTGTCGGTTTTCCGCAGTTTATTCCGAGCTATTCCCGAACTTCAAAAACATTTCTTAAGATTTTATTACAATTTCATAGTTCTAGGTCAACGGGAAGTACCCAATGAATTTTTATTCCCTTGAGTGTCAAAACATACGTTTTTTTTGCGGCACGAACGGTGAACCCATATTTGCGTTAACTTAAAAGTTTGATTTTTTTACACTTTCAAGGGTGTGAATCCCTTGAAAGTGTAAATAAATCAAACTTCGCGATACTCCCTCGCAATTCTGAGATAAAGGGTCTTGACCGACTGATGGACGGGTGGACGGACGACAAAGTGATCCTATAAGCGTTCCGTTTTTCCTCTTTTTGGTACGGAACTCTAAACAGGGCCAAGTGCAAATCGGACTCTGTACCGAGGGTTCTGTGCATTCTGACTTTTTTGTAAATATGTAAAGTATGTAGTGAGTCCGCCTCGCGCTTGGCCATTTTTTGTTATTTGTCGTTAGAATAATAAGGACCACTAACAAAAACTACACCAAGTTTGTATGTTAATATATTACCATTTACACAGAGCATAAACAAGAAGCGCTCGTGGCCTAGGCGAACCGAGTGATTGGAATTAATCACTTGAGTTAAGCAACAACAGGCGCGGTCAGGTGCAGGATGGGTGACCGTCCCGTAACTACCGCTAGTGGCATTTTTCCGAGCACTTCCGTGATTCGAAAGGCACGTTAAGCCGTAGGTGCCGTCTGTCATATAATGGCAGTTGTTAAGCCATTACAGAGGCCTTATGGGAGGCTTGATAACTTCTGACAGTAAAGCCCGCTACTGTCTTACAATCCTCCACCAAACCGGACTTGACCCCGTGATGGAGTATGGCCGTACCTTCCTGGATGGAAGAGACCCGTGCTTTTGTTTATCGTTATCAACATACAAGGGTTGATAACCATAAACAAAAAACGGCGAATATGGGGACGCCCCTTATTTTATTTATTTTATTATTTTCTAGGTAACACGTATTTTGTGAAAACTTTTATTGGCTACCCGTTACGGTTTCGAAGATAGACTATTCCATTAAAGGTCGGATGGACGGAAATACAGACAGACAGTCGAGGCTGAGTCAGAGAATAGGTCCCGCTATTACTGAATGTATTTCCGTGCGGCAACCTTCGAGTACGGAACCCTAAAAACGGTTTTGAGATTTTGCCTTATTCTAAGAATACGTAAGAGATTCGTCAATAGCAAAAGATCGACAGTTAATAAAATGGCTAGTTAACAGATAATCCAACCATTAAGCCAGGCTGTACCTACTTTCGTCGAGCATTCTGTCTCATTCACACAATTTAACATTGTGATTGTAATAACAGTGTAGGTACACATTTGATTAATGTGGTCTCAGTGTTTGATAGATAGATAGAGAACAGTTGTACATAAAAACGGAAATTACATAGATTGTTCTTAACCTAAGAGTACAGACGGCGGCCTTATGACTAAAAATGATCTCTTCGACACAACCTTTGGGTTTGATAGAAAATATAATTGCCGAAATTCGAGATATATTTTCCTTATTCTGTACCTAGGTTTTGAGCGCGAAAATTTCATTCCAAAATTACTTATTTTGTAAACGAAATTTTACTAAACAAAGATTAATATTTGAAACGTCCATAATTTATTTGCGGATCGAACCTTCAGACCAGACTACAATTATCAAAAGTTCATTCATTTTATTGCCATAATTGAAAATGTTCGATTGTGCGAGCAAGACAAAAAGTTTTTTTTCGGTGGCTTTATGATGGAAAATTACGAAAGCGCGGATAAATCGCTAGTTATTCTAAGTTACTGTGTCATGGACAAAGATGTTATTTACCAATATACTATCTCATAATGTGATATAATATTTTTCTAGTCATTTGTGTCTTTTGTTTCGCAAGATTAAGCAAGATAGCAAGGGACACATGAAAAGAAACGTCTAAATAAAAATAAGATATTATTTTACTGAGAAAATATCATAAAAAACAAATTAAGAGTGAATTTATTAGCAGTGTTGCCATTGTGGTTTGTGTTTATAAAACCTATTGCCTAATATGACTGCTATGTCGCCTAAAAGTAGTTATGTTAAACTTTTATATAAAATATACTAACAGCGGTGACACTTTTATAGTTAAATATAATTTCACGTCTCCTTACTGGGTTTTCAGTCTAAAAGTTTTTAAATTTTTAACCATGTTGGCCAACATCGCCTCATAGACATTTTTTTTAAACTGTGGTGCGAAACTATCTATCAAGACTTCTTGTAACAATATGTTTTATTAGTCTTAAAAATACTTTCTTGAAAATAAAATAAAAAGGCCATCGAAATTTCTTTTATTTTGTTTATTGGGTTTTAGGAATAGCCTCGATGCAAAACAACAAAATAGACGGTAGGTACACTGTACAGTCTGTTAGCTTTTAGAATATACCTCGGCTACTATCCGATAGAATCGGATATATTATTCGTGTAATAGAAATATCGGAACTAATGTGACACTTAATTTCGAAATGACTTTTCAAAATAGTGAAGGAAAGTTTTACGGAGCAGGAAGTAGTATTACACTCGTGTGCTTTCGGCGAAAACCGAAGCCTATTCTAGAGCCCGGGGTATATTCTAAAAGCTAACAGACTGTACCACCAATTTTAGTAGCACTTAGTTATTAAAAAGTTTTCACTTTATTCACTGAACCTTAATTTCAAGCGCCTTGCTAAATCTAAAGTAGAGTTAACATGGTCAAACAAAATCCCAATAAATAAATAAATATCTAAAAAAGACGAAACCATTGACATCGCGAATAACATTTGTTGGGTTGGGAAAAAATGGGTTGTTAGAGTACCAAAAACTGTTAGCATTCTTATGGTCTTGTTGAATATATTCAATTAAGCGTTGAAATCATAATATTCGTTTTCTAAGCTTCAACATGTCGATTGGGAAGATAATTTGATTCACGAAGCGGACGTGGAAGTAACCTCTCTTTCGAAATTAAATCTAGTAAATATCATAAGCAAAATATATAATAAATCTATGGTATACGATAACCTACGCAAAAACCTGTGCAAAAATATGCAAAGAAAAGTGATCAATATAATATCTCCTAAATCGTTGATTTCCCAGGCTTGGTTTCTTTGCTAAAAACATCGTCGATCTAGAAACTACCTACCTACGTACTCTGCATGTACGTAGGTAGGTTGTTTCTAGATCATCGTCAGTAAAGTAATACCATTTAAATAATTTGTTTTGGTTTTCTAAGTATCGTAGAGCAGACTAAATTATTAATCATCATCATCATCAGCCCACTGTTGGGTATAGGCATTTTCCCCCAGATGCTATCTCTCACGGTCCCGTGCCATCCGCATCCACAGACCTTCCGCCGACTCAACAATGTCGTCGGACCATCGGGCTGCTCGTCTGCCCACTGATCGTCGTCCTATTCTCGGCCGCCACTCTGTGGTTGCCCTGCCCTCCTATTACGTAGCACTCCACTCTATCGAGCGAAGCATTTGGACGACTCCTAAGTGTCAAAAAATGTATGCATTTGACAGGCGAAGTAGCTTAAAAAAAGTAAAAATCAACGTCACTCAACTCAGTGGATACTTACGTAATAATGCCCCTGGTCCATCTGCCGTCTTCCTCCCTTGCCAGGAGTCCTGCCCATTTCCACTTTAACCTCGAGACTCTTTGGCCAATGTCGTCGACCTTTGTCCAGCGATGGATAACGATATTGGGCACCTGATCTTGGAGTCTGAGTCCTAACACGGCTTGCTACATAGCTCTTTGAGATACTTTTATACGGTGCAAGTATTAATAAAATAGAGTAATTGTCAGCAACATAAGGCGCACAAAAATCGAGATAGCCCAATGTTGGAATATATGGTACGGAGGGGGTTTCGCGATAGCCGAAATGTCGATCAATTGCTTAATCTGGCAACAGCTGCTCAGAAGCCTTTTTTTGCTGAGTCACAACATTTTTAGATCAGGAAGATCGTCAAAAATGGGAACGGTGATTTTTTTTATTATATATACTTATCAATAATTTTTAACGGATCATTGTTTCAAAACTACTTTTATTTATTTTTCCTAAGACGTCCAAGTGTTCTTGGTAAATATACTCGTATGTATAGTTATCGTGTGTAAGATTAAATATAGGTTCATTCAACCAAATAAGTAACGAATACTGTAATTTTATAAAGGTCTTTAACTCGGTGTGGTTATACAGTACTTACAGCCCCTCTATATCAACCCTTTGTATGTACCCACTGCTGGGGCACGCGTCTCTTCTTGCATCGCGGATGGTTAGGCCATACTCCACCACCAATAACTTTATAACTCAAGCCGCCCATAAGGCCTCTGACATCCCGGTCCCTATAAAATAACAAGTAATAGAAAGTGGCTAAGTGCAAGTCGGACTCATAAAGGACTGAATGACAGAAAACACATTTCTGTAAAATTCTTAAATATAAGATAAGAATATTCTTTATCGTACACTGGAAAAAACAACAAATACAAAATCATTACAAGTGGACATAATTACATATTTACAATTCATCATCATCAACCCATATGTCCCCATCGAGGGGCACGGGTCTCTTCCTAAGGAAAGCATAGGCCATACTGCACGGAGGCCAATTCCGGATTGGGGGAGGAGTTACAATTACAAATTACAAAATATTTACAAAAACAAACATGAAATTAAATACTACAGTTGGAAGCCTTATGTCTCTTATTTTATTGCACAAAAGTGCTCAAAAAATGTTCACTTATGAAAAAATTCATAAGTGAACATTTTAAAGCCTAGCAACTGTGAAAATTATTTTTTGAACCAACAGACTAGAACTTTCCTTAATAAAATTCCGCTAAAAACGATAGTTTTTCGTAAAACTCCTTTAAAGTCCTAGGTTCTAGTCTTATTCTTGGCGATAAGTTGTTGGTAAATTCTGAAAATAACTACTGTATTTATTAAGATTTAAACTTTCGCGACTTGTACACATAGAATATTTTCGGGGCTTAATCGCGTAGTAAACGTCGAGGTAAAATAGCAATAAATTACTACGCGATTAAGCCCCGAAAATATTCTAATTATTAAGATTTATTGATGTTCACTTTTTCCAAACACGCGTTATAAAAAAAACATAATTTTTTTCATTGCCACTGATGAAAATAGTAGATTTTACAACAAGTGCACAAAACGAACAATTTTTATCCGAGACTTTTAGCAGCCCGAGCCGAAGTCGATAGGAATGTCGAGAATAAAATGGTTTTGTGGACGAGTTATAAACTCTGCTTTTCATTTCGATTACGAGGAAATAACACAGCAGAACTGAAAAAATTAACAAACGCACGACAGAACGACCTGTTTCCCGCCGGTTTTTTTGTAATTTTGTAATAGTTTTCTGAAATAAATTAAATAACCTACCGTACTTCAATTTCAATGTTAATATATTTTATGTCTTAAAAAACACATAAGGCAAATAAATTAAAGTAGATATTGTAAAATTTTATCTATTATTTTTTTATTGTGTTTGGCTGTATGGCTCATTTTCTTTGCCTTAATATGCACTTGTGCACAAAAATCGATTTTCTGCAGCTTATTAGCAATAATTTAGCAATTTCAGAGTATGAGAATTGAAATCAAAACAACCAACAGCTAACAACTTTGACATCCATTAAGCAAACATTTTGTTTTTAGAATGAATAAAAATAATTGAATTGAATTGATAGTTAGCGCTGCGTTGCGCCTAACCAAATGACTGACGCACGGACGTATTTCGGGTCTCATTAGTGTCTTATTATTAGGGAATTTTAGTTTATAATTGAAAAAATAAATTGCTCTTACGTGTCCATCGCAAACTAATCCTAACTGCATTTATGATAAAGTAAACGAGTATTTCATATTCAAATAACAAAAGAATTTAATTACATACTTTTTAATCTAATAAAATAAAAAACAAGCTCTACCCAATGCACGCAAAAAATTTAGTTCTGTTTTTTGTGCAAGTTATCTGACGGGCATTATAATAACGGTGGCACTGTATCCGCGGGGCGCGGGTCGGATTTTTTGTATCTGTAATGGTGATTGATAATAACTAGTTCGATGAGTAACATAGTAAAAACAATAAATTACCTACTGGAGTTGACAGAAATGGAACTGAATAATTTAACTTACTGTACAGTGGCGCTCCTGTCTCAATGGTGTAATGAAAGACTAGTAGTTCCGCTACTCGACATAAGATGGCGCTACCAAGAGCAGTTTTGGAAACCCGGCAAAGAAACGTTTTCAGACGACAATGACTTATTTTTGTATGGGTTAAACGTTCCAACAGTTGAGTAAAAGCATTACGCGGGCTGCGTAGGTAGCAAGAAATGCAATTGAAAAATTTAACTTATTGTACAGTGGCGCTTCTATCCCAACTACCTATGTATTGAAGGAAATACTTTTATGACTTGTTACTTATTTAGTTCCGCTACTCGACACAAGACAGCGCTAAAAAAAGCAGTTTTGGAAAACCGGCAAGGAAACGTTTTTCCGACGACAATGACATATTGTTCTATAGGTTAATCGTTCCAAAAGTTAAGTAAAAGCATTACGTAGGCTGCGTTAAGGTAGCTAGAAATACATTAAATCTTCGTAAATGGCAAGTTCATCAACCTAGAAAAGTTCAAGGTCTCTTGCCGAGGAATAATGGAGTGAGCTTGTGTTACACCTTTCAATTAAGTTGACGCCTTATTACATAATACATTATTAAAGAGTTCTAAAGCATTTCCGGATCTTAACCACAGGTAGAAAGAAGTATGTGTGCGAAATGCTATATTTTTTTATAGTATTTTGACTCTACCGAATAAAGGTCATAGAAACCTATTACCTATAATTTAAATGCGTTTTCCTGCAACTTTTGCAAAAGGAAAAGTAGGAACTTGGTAGTTTGTGTATATTTTACTATCACTGGTTTCTCTTGACCGATTTGTTTTTTTTAATTCATTAGTTTTTTTATTCTTTCGTGTAGGTATTGGTTTAAGGGAATTACTCGTAAAATGTTGGGGTATGCAGCCCAAACTCCGGTAGTGAAAAAAAACATGATATAAAAATATTTGACAGCTTAAACAGTTAAAAAAACTAAGTACCAATATTTAAAAACCTATTTAGAGGCTAAAAATTTCACCCATGCCGGGATTCGAACCCGCAACCTCTGGCTATCCGTACCAGCGCTCTACCAATTGAGGTTGCGGGTTCGAATCCCGGCATGGGTGAAATTTTTAGCATCTAAATAGTTTTTTAAATTTGTTCCTTAGCACGGGTTAGTGCATTAAAAATAAAAATAGTGTAAGTACCAATATTTCTATTTCTAAAATCCTGTATCATAAACAAACGATAAATCGCACGAAACCCTGATGAAAATCGTAAGATAGGTTCAATTCAAGCGTCTTATGGTAGGCACCGGCCAGCTCAATTGTTTTTCGCTGATTTATCCAAGTCGGACGACAGACTCTAAAGTCGTGTTTTCACGATCCTAGTAGAGTCAGGCTGACCGGTGGACCTTTTTTCTTCTCGGAAGCTACTCATACCGCTACCTCTCTGGGATACAGGCGTGAGGTTATGTCACGTTATGATATATGGTAGCCACTCTTTTGGTATACGAGTAGGTACACTGGCGATGTTAGTTAAAAAGTCTCTCATAAAAACGGCCATGTTTTTTCACTCGAACCGCAATCTGAAAACAAAATGGCGCCAATAATAAGAGCTCTTGAGTTTTGTGAAGAAAAAGTAAAGGAGAAATGAAATATTGATGATTGTGGAGTTTTATGAAGCTATGGAAGTCTGTGAAATGTATGCTTTCAATTGTCGTGATCAAACAGTTCATTCTCATGTCTCATACTGTCAAAGTTCAACAATGACCATTTTATTTTTGGTATTTTTTTGCACGATGAGTCACCACGCCTGAACCTACTAAGATCGTGAAAGTGCGACTTTAAACATTTATCACAATTGCAAAAATGTAACATATTTTTATATACTCCTCTACATATTACTTATTACGTACACTGCTACTATTACTAATATCCATACTACGATAATAATATTTATCAAAATGTTTTATTATTCCTTATCATTTATAAGATTGTTTTTCATATCTGATGATTTAATTTTTTTTCCATATTTAATGATAATACTGTGCCACGAAAATATTGCTAAAAATTTCAAATTCATGCGGATTTACAGGCTGTATAGGTAGATCGACTGTGTGGTTTAATTAAAACGACCGGCGACCGTGAGTTTTGAATAATAATTCGATAAGACACGATACTTCTTATCACGTTTAAAGTTTTTTCAGGCATGATTTTACATATTGGTACATTCGTTCATGGTATCGACAAATGACCCCTTCCTGCGTCTGATGAAGAAGTCTTGGTCGTGGAGCTGACTACTTTATATTTTAAAAAAAGCCGGTACCTACCTAGATGACCACTGCGTTATCGCGTCAGGACTTTGTCCGCCACTTGGCTCACTTGAGCCAATGATGCGGCAATGTATAGCGCATCGGTGGCATTGTTTGTGTTTATTATAGCTCGATACAAAATCGGACAGCGCGTGTGCGTTGGCGCAGTTTGCGATATTTCGCGGCGGAGGACGCGCGTGCGCTCTCTGGAAAGTTACAACTGTTTCAGCAAAGTTTAACTTGTGGGGTAAGCTTTTTTAAAATATGTTCCTTATTCCCATTCCTCTTTATTGAAGAGTTATTTTGGGCAAGGTTAGTTAAAGTCCATTTTGTGTACGAGTAAAATGTCAGGTTTGCTAAATTGACTCGTGTATGAGATAAAACTGAAAAGGTCTAAAACATAAATACAATAACGCATTAAAACATTTTAGGCATTTTAGGAGTGTCTACTAAGAAACAACATAAAAAAATATATTTCTCGTTAACGCAAATAAATTACAAAAAATACTTGGATTTTTTGCGGTAATGATCGGCTAAAAGAACCTTTTGTTAAATTTCAAGGCCATCACTCAGCAAGCTAAGACTACTAAGTCAAGTAAGAAGACTGCTATGCAATGTATATTGAAGTGTCATAACAAAAGATTGCATTATTTTGAAGCTCGGCCTAGAAAGGATCTGTCATGATATGGCTGACCCATCAGCCTCGGTATTTTTGTTCCATTGTTGCAATGTCCCGATGGAACCGTTTTCCCTATTTCTTTTGCTAGTTGATGTACTTCACATAGGGCACGAAGTGATAGCCCTCTCTTCGTCCTTCTATCCATCCTAAGATTGATTGTCTGGAAGGAGAGCTTTAAGCGATAAGACCGCCAATCGTGTACGGTAAAACTAATATGTAAGCCTTTTAATGTACTTTATTTTCTAGTGTGTACATCAAAGAGTTGTAATGTAATGAAAGGTCTTAAGTATGACTTAAACGTATCTATTATAATATTACCGTATCAGAATATGTTAAATAGTTGTTACACTATTTTTATTTTTAATGCACTAACCCGTGCTAAGGAACAAATTTAAAAACCTATTTAGAAACCTATTTTATTTAAAAATAAAAATAGTGTAATCATGTGGGTACATTGATATCGTTCCGATGTTAAAACCTAACTGCAAAGTAGGTAGTCGGGGCTGTAAGTAATGCAATTTGCTTAAGTCAGATGTCGCTGCCTGTACGTAATACAGAGAATATTGTAAAGAGGTTCGAAATTTTGCCGATGCCGTGAGTCGCCCATTGGCTCAATTGGTAGAGCGCTGGTACGGATAGCCAGAGGTTGCGGGTTCGAATCCCGGCATGGGTGAAATTTTTAGCCTCTAAATAGGTTTTTAAATTAAATAGTTGTTTTAAAACTTGCCAAGTATGATATTTAAAATTCACACATTTTTAGGGTTCCGTACCTCAAAATGAAAAAACGGAACCCTTATAGGATCACTTTGTTGTCCGTCTGTCCGTCCGTCCGTCTGTCAAGACCCTTTTTCTCAGGAACGCGTAGAGGTATGAAGCTGAAATTTATATCAATTACTCAGGTCTACTGTCCCTTGAAGCTGTGAAAAAATCAAACTTCTAAGCCAACGCAATCAAAAGATACAGCCGTTTATGCCGCAAATTTTCGACACTTGCAAGGGAATCAAAACCTACAGGGTGCTTCCCGTGAACTCAGAATCTTGAAATTTGGTACGAAGCAACGTCTTATAGCATAGATAAAGGAAAAATTACGAAAACCATAAATTTTTAGTTACATCACATAATATATATTTTTTTAATAATTTTAAACTTACTACCCATTTCCTCATAAACGCGTAGAGGTATTAAATTGAAATTCATACCAAATACTCAGGTCTATAATACAGGTTTGTACGGAACCCTCGGTGCGCGAGTCTGACTCGCACTTGGCCGGTTTTTTACACTATTTTACATTATATATACTTTCAGATTCCGACAAAAATCAAGTAAGTGAATCCGGAACTAAGCTAATTATATGTAGCAATTACGGAAGTTTTAATAATTTTTTCCATGTTTGTCTATCATACATAAAACAGCCGATACCGTGAAGCCAAGGAACTTGGCTAGTATTTACATATAATGTATTTTATTGATAGGAGCTATTTTTTAACATTGACATTTCACGGTTTTTGTTAAGAAGTGCATAATAGCTCAGAAACGACCAATATGTATAGACAACTTAAAAAAAAGTTGGCACGAAGCTATTCTCCATCTACAGCGAATTAAGCAGTTGCGCTTAACAGCGACTTCCAATAACCTATAACCCGGTCACCCTTGAAATATAATTTAAGCGATTTTAGATTTTTTTCTGCAGTCTTCGTTATTTGTGACAATAAATCGGATCAACAATAACTTTTAAAGTAAAAAGCGTTTCTTCTCGCTGCCAGTACCTTTATTTTGAATTGGTAAAAATCACTTGTCTTTTTCAAGTTTCTATAACTTTTATAGTCAGTAGATATCTTCTAACTAACTTTAGCTCTATCTACCACCAATAAGGTAGTTTCCCATAAATTACGATCCTGTATTATTCGGTCACTCAGTATATTTATTATGATTTTCAACTTTTTCCATTACTTACTCAATAAAACTGTTTATATTGCAAATTTCAACCTAGTCTTTTAATATTCCATCACTGAGTGCTGAAAATTGCAATTTTTGGACAATCTTGGACAAGAATCTTGTTAACCATATTAGCTGGATGCATTCAAGTAACCGCTAACGCGTTAACCGCTGCAAAGTTCAGAGTAGTGACATAACTGGCCTCGAAAATAGACGGGGGTCAGAAAGTCCTCGAAAGGCTTTGTGTAACTAATTATATGCACCGAGCGGCGCCGGCCGACAACTTGGCCTGGCACACTGAGCGCATTGATCTCAGCAAAGTAAATGCATTTCGCGTATTTCTAATATAACAGTTTTATTTATAAAAACGCGAATTACTTAAAACACTCCTGAAATGTAGTGTAAATAGTCTGTGTTTTGTTTATAGCATCGTGTATTTCTTTTTAGCAGTTTATAAAGGATTCCTGCTTTCATGAATAATATCGTCTCTTTGCAAACTTTATAAGTACCTAGGCACTAATAGTACGACTTCTCAGGTATAGTACGTAGCATATAGGTGTGTTATGAAATTATCAAATTGGATTGTTTATCATAATAATCACTTTTAAATTGAGGATTATAATATAATCCACGTTTATTTTCCTTGTAATTATAATCACAAGGTCAAATAAATTAAAATTAAAAACAGACACTGCGAACGTCTAATTTTGTGAATAATTTTAATGAAGCGATAGGTGTTTTTCAACATCGTGATAAGTGGTCTCTGTCTACCCGTCCGAGGTACAAGTGAATTTATGTATGTGTGTATTATTTAAAAAACTTTCTCATATGGGATGAACTTGATGATAGATAGATAGATAGATAAGAACATTTAATGACTGTAAATCTGTTTCATTAAACACAACCCAACACAGTAGTCGATCTTAGTATCTCCATCAGAGATAACCGCAATGAAAAATAATGTCGCAATTAATCAATATCAAGTTTACTACGAATGTAAGGCAAAACAAACATTTTGCTTTGGCTTTACGATAAGTGCGAAGTACATCAAATTGCCTTAATAAACCATGATTGTGTACATGTTTTCGTTTATAAAGTATTACTACACAGTGTTATTTATAATAAATCGAGCCCACCCAAACTTTCCCAAGACGGAGTTAAAGCCGGTTTATCAGAGGAATTCTAGTCGTAAGCCGGCTTTAACTCCGTCTTAAGATTGTTTTTGTGGAATCGACTTTTTATCAACAAGATCGTTAGTTTTTATTTCTATCTAGCTATTGCCCACAACTTCGTTATCAACAGTAGATGAAAAGTGTCCTATAAAGTGTCCTAATATTCCAGACTATAATCTATCTTTGTGCCATATTTCATCCAGATCCGCTCAGCAGTACTGCTGTGATTGAATAAATGATTCTAAACGAATCAAACCAATACTAACTACCTACATTATAAATACAGAAGTTTCGAAGTTGGAAATGTTCCATGTCTTGCTATATTTGTGGGTTCAATAGTAATAAATTCGCTTATTTTTGCTACAAATGTATCTTCTTCTTCTTCGTCGTCTCGAATATCTCTTTTGTACGTAGATTTCAAGTCATGATCTGAATGGGTAGTATGAAGGATGGCACCAGTCACGCGATTTGTGGCACTAAAATGTCATAATTTGACAGTTAACGTACTGGACGTCGCGACTTTGGACATTTAAAATGTCGTACCACCCATGCTAATCGCATGTAGTTTAATTTGTAAATTGATAGTTTCTTCACTACTTTTAAAATAGCGTATTTTGTAATAAACGCGCTCAAGTGGCCCCTTGTCATGTTTCCGGAGCTTTGACTTGACTCACAGCACCAGAAAAAGCCTATAACCAGCAGTGGGAATAGGTGGGCTGCTGATGATGATGCTTATCGCTTATTGCTTACTTCAGAACACAAATAATAAAAATAACAAGTACCTACCTATTTTAAAGTATTTATTAGTTTGTTATTTTCACAGTCTTCATTATCGAACTACTCCGAAATGGCTTCACCGATTCTTATGATTTTTTGTACATTTGGAAGGTCTGAGAATAGGTTTTTTGCTAATATGGCAAAATAATGTTTGCCAATTCAGCTCGGATTTTATAAATCATAAGTAACCTTAAAACATGGTAAGTACTTCGTAAATAACAGTGTTGTCGATTATAGGCATAGTGTGAAAATTACGCAGATAATAAATTTGGAATTGGCTATGATTTGATATGATGCCTTACTATGAATGACTAATATTATTAAAAATAATTCAATTCAAATTGTAGTAAAAAAACAATTTCGTACAAAGGCGAGCTTAATATTCGATTGTATGTTAGTTATGTCAAAAAGATATGAACGAACATGTTCAAGGACTGTTGGGTATTTGAAAAACAAGTCGTCCGGCAGCCTGTTGCTATATACGATAGCGAACAAACCAAAAGCTTAGCAAGATACATTAATACATTATATTACATATACTAACGCCTGTATCCCGGAGGGGTAGGCAGAGCCTAGGATTTCCTTCTCGCCACGACCCTGTCAAACCTCTTTCGCTTAATCAACATTCATAAGTCATCATAAATGATTCATCCAATTATGTCATTAACAAAAAAGGAACTCTGATAACAATTATATTGGGCAGCAATAGTACTCGTAGATCTATTTTTTGAATCCAAAACGAAGTGAGGGGTACTCTATAGGCCCTATAGAGTACCCCTCACTTCGCTCACCCTATAGTATAGGGTATTGTTACTGGTTTAATATGCAAAAAATAAAATATCCCTTTATTCTATGCATACCGACTAACTACTACAATATAGTATAACTCCAGTGGTTCTTAACTGGTGGTCCCTGGAGGCATTCCAAGTGGTCCGCAAGGCCATTATTGCGAATTAATAATTAAATGAGTGTTAGGCGCAAAATTATGCGTGTTTTCATAGATAGATCAAACAATCCTTTAGTTACATTTAGGTTCTTGTATAATATTACCAATAAACCAACAGTGTGGGTTCTGAGAAGACAGAAATTTGGTAAAATGGTCCCTCATGACTAAAAGGTTAAGAACTACTGGTATATTCTATTCTATTGGTCCTTATAAGCGATTTATAGCTTTAGACTCCATTCCAATTCAAAGAACTAAACAATGAGATTCTCGCTGACAGTAAGTACTTCATTGTGCGATTGTTTGTATACTTATCAGGAGCCTCGAAGGTATCTATATACTATTGGTATCACGTTTATCTCTGCCAATGAAGCTTCATTGCCTTGATTGACGCTTAGTGCAAAGGCTGCAGTCAACGATACTGACCTATTTTCAGTGATCAGGATAGATAGAGTATAATACCTACGTATATTGTACCGATAATAAATGTATGTATTTATAGTCTCTAGGATTTTATGTAGGTCTTAAGTTAATTCTTTTCGTGAATCCCAAAATCCTTGCCGAATTTATTGCATAGTCGGTTATGGTAAAATTTAAACGAAACGTTGGGATTGAGCTTTGTCTCCATGCTATATCTCAGAAGATATTGGTAGACCAACACTTGGCGCTCGCCAACTGCAGAAATTATTCTCTCCTTACTGCATTCACTGCATATTTTTGCACTACTTGAAAAAAGCCAACGCTCTTTGGAAAGTTCCAGGAAGTTGACTTTACAATGCAGTCTTTAAACAGAACTGTCAAAATGAGCTCTTGAAGGACAAACTAAAGCCATAATAACATACGCTCGGGTCCGGTTCCCATTGTGTTGAGGGTTCACGGCAATCTTGAACTCAGCCGGAGCGTGGCGGAGCGGCGAAATTCCACCGCGAAACCTTGAAATTCCAATGACTCGGTCGCGCGGCTGTGCTCTCTTTGTGCAGTCGCCCGCAGCTAGGGCTGCCTGCCACCTTAAAAAAAACTCAGCCCGGATATTTCGGGAAAGTACTTACCACTAGTGGTAGCGCTTTGCAAGCTTGACAAAGAGAAGAGAGGAGTATGCAGACCTGACGGGCAATCTCCAGTAGTGGAGAGGGACTGAAACAAGAAGAAGGTGGTAGAGCAGCGGTAGAACGCCTCATATTCGGGAGGTTGAGGGTTTGAATGTATATGAATGTATATACAATGACTTTTGTTTTCTAAGTTACGAACGTTTGTGAAGTTTTAGTAGCGGTACTACTCGTTAACTCTAACGGAAGGAAGACATAATTTTTTTTACATAATTTTGAAGAATTATGTAAAGTTATATTAGTTCCGATATTTCTATTACACGAATATATCCAATTCTATCCGATAGTAGCCGAGGTATATTCTAAAAGCTAACAGACTGTAATTGCATACTCTCCCTCTCTCCTTTTCTCTGAGAGAAGGCCTGTGTACTGCAGTAGGACGCACATAGACTACATAAAATATAAATGAAGTTTTTTTATTAACATCTTATAGTTACAGATATTTTGTTTTTCAATTTTTACATTTCAAAAAATAAATAAAACACAAAAAACATATAAAGCGAGTATCTCTATTTAGTGCAAGCAAGTGAGACACGTGTCAAATGAAAAATGTGTTATACATTTTTATAAATACGTATTCCAGTAATCTATTGTATTTTTCTGGTTGTGCAGTAAAGTGTACTTATACGTATTTTCTATTCACTCACCGAAACTATGTAGATAAATAAATTCAAATTAATTCAATTATATTAAGTGTAATTATTTTTGGTTACTATAAGTTCCTACTACCTATCTACTGCAATTTGTGAGGTGCACGACTAGTAAAAAAAAGTGCCATCTCCACAAACCTGACATTGGCAGAATACTAGGGTGTGCCATGGATAAATAAAATATTTTCCGGAACGCAAAGACGGAGAAGTATGATGGTAACTCGTAGACCGGATAAAACCCGTAATCTCCGGGTTCAACCTGGAGCGGTGGCAACCCTACCTGCAGCGTCAGATATCATGCAACAGATAAACAACTTCGGTACGTGGCTTCTGAACCGGGACCTGAAGGTACCAGTTTTGACCTGGAAGCCGAAATCATGAAATGTAAGTAACAAGGTTATCTAACAGTGATTCTGTGTATCTAGCGATGATCGTCCTTAAACTATAGATGGTTTGCACTACAATCTCACCAATGTTATATTTATATACATTGTACATACAAAAAACAACACGCACGTGGATCCTATGGTAAAGAGTAGGCACAGAGAAGGGGACAAAATAGTAATCTACTATAATCAAGTAGGTACAACATGCTATTTTTATCTTAAAATTTACGATCAGTTACTTTTTGTAACTGGAAGTAAATTTTTACATTTACTTCCAAAAAGTAACCGTTACGTTTGAAACCAAAACTGAAGTGTGTGTATGAAAATTCTGACACGATACCACTATAACGCGCTATTTGACAAATTTCGATGATCAATTTCTAGCGTGTACTTAACAATTATTTCGTAAATCTCATTATTGACGTTACTTTCTCAATTTCTCCTTCTGCAACCTTTTCGATTTAAGGTTGCCTGGAAGAAATTGCTATCAGCAATAAGGCCGCCAATTGTACCTCTTCTTTTGTAACTGTTGTCTCTGTAATTATTTTTATAAAGAATATTCTTATGTTATCTTACTTCCCGTGACGTGTCTGTACTGGACTTGTGTTAAAATTTGTCCTTAATCCACATAGGTACATAATTTGAGTTGCAGTTCCAGATTGCACCTTTCGGTACCTAGTTAGTACGTAATAGTATATTTCATTACAAGTGCGGAAAGGCTGTCATTGCAAAGAGTTCCGACAAATGTCTACCCGAGCCGAGGCGCAGCCGAAGGCGAGGGTTGACAGTCGGAACAAGTTGCAAGAACGGTTCCGCACGTGTATTAGACGACTATTTTTAATACAGTTGCGATAAAAATAAGCAATTTAATAAAGAAAAATTATTTGGAAAATGGCGCCAACCGTAAAAAAATATAAGCAGAGATTTTTTTTCTTCATCCATTCTAGTAGGCAAAGGGAACTATGCCCATACAGCCAAGTCTTCAGTAGAATTTTTTTATTGATATGAAATGTAAATTAAATTTAATGAGATGAAATGAAATGAAAACTAACTTAACTCATTCAATCAAATAATTAAATCTGATATTGAAACAAAATAGTAGCTCATAATAACTTCTATGTTTTTTTTAGTAAAAACTTCATGGTTGGTTTTTCTTTTTAATAGACATTATTTTGACAGTTGGGAAAGAAAACGCACGAGTGCGGAAAAGGTAAAAAAAAAGCACGAGTGTGTAATAGCCCTCATCCCGCAGTCCCGCACGCTATACGTTCCTGTAATACGCCACTTTTTGAGCAACTGTATTAAAATAGTACATTACATAACTAGGGTGGTAATACAAAGAAAGGCCGATAACGCAGAAGTTTGCGGCCAGAGCTGCAAGCGAGGGACGTAAATATGCGATCGAGAGCTTTCTTTATTTCCTCCCGTGTTGTGTACATCTTTTGTCCGTGTTGTCTACACTAGGCCAGAAAGCGGCTTTTTCCGTACGCGCAGCGTGCGGAAAAAGCCACTTTATTGCCAGGTGTGGCATAAAGTAATAAACAAAACTAATCCGTAAATTTTACCTTTTGTCTTCATCGATCATCTGACACAAAAATGTCAAAATGCCTACTTGTATTATTTTAGGGTTAATATTGGGGCGGCGATGTGTCGAATGAAACGACAGTAACTTAACAGAGGTTGAGAGGTTGCCTGCAATTTTGTATTTGCTGGGTCCAAGGCCAGACCATTCTGCTAGGTCTAGATTCTAATACAGTTGAGAGGACAGTACCTATTACAAAGTCGCAAAGTCGCCCGTAACGTAACTGAATAGAGTGCACGAGTGTCAAGGTTCACGTGATGTCGTCTGTTCATGAGCGCGTCGATTTCATTTTATTACCGTTTATACTCTACTCATTTACCTTCTAGGCACAGTAGGTCTAATCGTAAGCGTCAATGGATTACGATTGAAACCTGATCACGTGATCCGACTATGTATGCACAAATAAAACTGATACCCTGTGGTAGTGCGGGATATCTACCAAGGTTTTTGAAAAGGGCGATCTTAATGATCTCTATACGTTTTCGGCACGCTGACCTTTGACGGCTGTACTGTCCCTCTGTAGCGTATAAATACAAGGAGCGTGTACATGTTGATGTAACCGGTTTTGCATTCCCTTGACTCGTCTGTGTAGGAAGACACTTCAAAAACGTGTTCCAGAATTTTCCGACCGCGAAACGTGTAATGTCGAGCTGCGCTAGTTCGTGATATCACAAAGGAAACAACGTTTGTTAGTGTAATAAAACGTACATCAGCACTCTATACGGGGTGTAGCGAAAATTCTATAGACATCCGAAAATAAGAGAGCTCTACTCTACTCGAACCACTTTTACTGAGGGGACAACTTGGGAATCGCGTAGTCTAAGTTACCACATCGTTCTATGGTTCATTCGTTATCAACCTTGTATGTCCCCACTGCTGGGGCACGGGTCTCCTACTACATCGCAGGAAGTTTAGGACATACGAAGTTACCACATGCGGCATAAAAATGTATGGAACAGTTACTGTTTTAATTATAAAACAACAAATACAAATATGTTTTTTTAGTACATAAGGTATAACTTTATGATTTACAAAAAAGTTTATAAGCTATTTAAATCCATGGCTAAAGCGTTGATAAATGGATTCACAGATTCATTAATTATCTGTGAATATGTCAAAACACGCTTTTATTTTTCTTGCAACAAAGAGACAATTATTATTTGTCTATGGCGAAGTCTCCGATTTTTTTTTGTTAGATACTTTTTTAATGTTATTTTTTGACCTCTAACTCATTTTAATCAACATAATGTTGTATAAATCCTCTATTCATATCAGAAAATAAACGACCATAGCAAAAGTTCTTCTGACATAACATCAAGATTTTTGTTGACAGTATAATATATCCTCTTATATAAACTTACCTTCTGAGTACATGCACATATCGGATATTTATACGCTATTTTAGGATTAATATTGGAACTTCCTGCAATCTAATCAGTACAGAGAGTGTTTCGAAGAGACGAGAAAAATCATAATAAATCATAATTGTAATTCTGTTTTTCTAGCGCAATAAAGTGTTCTCTATTTATCTAATATAGAGAGTTTACTTTACAGGCTATTTATTCTTACTTGTCCAATTTAGTAAACAAGATACTTTTAGTCCAAAACTGCCATATTTCCCTAAATGAAGTAACCTGGAAAACTCTTTTAGATAACACGCTGCCAATTTTATAAACATAGTTCATGAATTTGCGAGAAAATGTCTAGTTTAGGCATCTAATCTCAATTTTAAGGTTAGAATATTGTTTACTAAATTGGACAAGTAAGAATAAATGGACTGTACATACCGTAATTTTGTTAACACCAGTCTTAAGACAGCTATAAGTATGAATGAGGCCTGTTTTAATGACATAGTTATTTTTATATAAAACAAAGCCGTTAATATTTTTAAACATTTTCCTTATTTAAAGTTCTCCAGATTATTCTCCAATTTGTGGATGTGAATGGGGGATTCTATTCACCTCTTTTTACCTCCCACTGCAGAGCACAAACGATCCTCTCGAACGAGAGACAAGTGTTCTACTTCTGCCGATGCAATGGGCTTCCTACCACTACCCGCTTCACGTCTTTGTTTGTGCAAACCGATGCAATATAAGGCCTGCGCAGATGAGGTACTATCCCCCGGGTACTTTTTTGTCCGTCGCTATAGATCTCTTATAAATTGTATCGAATGACGCACACGAAGGACTAAAAGTACCCTGTACAAAAAGTCCCTCTAGTTACCGAGGACATCAAAAGACCGGACTGGGCAAATGTTCGGTGTTTTCTTTTAAAACGCCTTTTCTTTTTCAACTTCATGTAACATAACGTAATCTTAGAATATTTCCTTTCATAGCGGACACTGCACATTAGGCGTTGAGTCCGCGACAATTATTACTCTGAGGACATTTTTTACACGATTCAGCGATTTTATCCCTTGGGGACAATAGTCCCTCGTCTGCGCAGGCCCAAAGGGTACGCGTGGCATGCATGCTATACAACAGTATAAGGGTTACATTTTGTTTCTTTCCTTTGAGGAATTTTATTTAATACTGAGCAAATACCCGTAAAAGTGGTAACCGTCTGAGTATGCACGTGGGAAGGATGTAGGAATTTCGTTCAAACAAAGCATTCTGTCGACAGCAGCTTAGGTACAAAAACAAATTACCAAATTTTCGCGAACGTATGCATTGACAAGTGTGAACGTTTGAACGATGTTTTACCTTTACTCGATTAGATAAAAAGTGGAAATAATAATAAATTAATAAATATTCATGGACATATTACACAGATCTCGTTAGCCCTATACTAAGTGCAACTAAATGACTTGTGTTATAGGTGCTAACTCGACGATAAATTTAATACAATAAATACATAGATAATATCCAAGACCCGAGACAAACTAGAAAAGTTCGTTTCCTAGGAAAAACTACATATACCCTCAAGTTTCTGACTAATATTTCACTAATAAAATATACTTACTTAAGTATGCTTATTTCTATTTAGGTTCCTCGAAAAATTGGATACGGCCACTCTAATACTCCTAAATATTTATACTGGTTCAATATTATCATTACATAAAAGGTTTTGAAACTGGACATAATAATAATAACTACGTCCACGAATTACCATAAATAAAAAACAGACAGGCAATTCGAACGAATCAACGTAGACACAAATTGCCTACTGGGAATCGAACCCATGACCTTTGCGATGGTACATGAGGACTCCATAAGGGTCGAGGCAGTCAACTTGGAACTGTGTTCCGGACTCTCCGGTGTAAAACTCTTAACACTGCTGTGAGACACTGAACTCTTGAGTCGACAACGTAACCGCGTCAAGGTGAACAGCCAAGACCGACACAGATTCGTTCGCAAACTGGTTAGTGGAACCAGGTACCTACCTATTTAAAGCTTAGGAAGCAGAATAAAGGGCCTGGTCAAACCACTTCGAATTGTGGCAATTTTTTCGCAAAATAAGGTCTCACTGCTCTCAGCATAGTAGAAATAAATAAAAGGAAATCTCCACATAACGCAATTACTTGTCTTGGTCCCAAACTAGGATACGCTATGCTATGTGCTAGTACTGTACTGTACTAAATATAAAGTTATAGAATAAGATTACATGCACCCTACAAACTTACCATGTGTCGTGGGAACCAGAAACAGCGACATCACAAACATAAAAACATCCAAGACTTGGAGGTTTTTTGTCCCCAAGCGGGGTTTTACCCCGGGACCTCTCGCATGATAGGCAGAATGCGCTACCGCTGTGCCACAGAGGTCGTCGATACAGTATAAAAGTGTCAATCATATCCAAAACCATCCGAACCGATCGTGTTAAAAGATAAATAGACGTGTTTTTTTATCTACTACCACAGAGGAAAAACTACTATTATAACACTATTTATAATATGACCTGAGGAAAAGTCAATATAGTCACGTGGTACAAAAACGCGCCATAAAAATCGGGCTGAGACTTTGAATTCACAATTTGCACGTAACGCCGTTATCTCATAAATTTTTTTTTGCAGATACACTCTTATGAGAAAACATTTAGAATTCAATTAAAATAGGTATTTATTTGTATTATTTTACATTAATTACTTTCAAATTTACTTGTTACTCTAATCGTCATTTAAAATTTGTTTTAATTTTGAATTGTATATTTATTAACTTTAAGTACTAACTAAAAAACCTTATATACTTTAAACATTAACATCAATCAATATCACCAACCCGGACTTGGCCCCCGTGGTGGAGTATGGCCTAACCTTCTTGCGATGCAGGAAAAGACCCGTGCCCCAGCAATGGGGACACACAAGGGTTGATAACGATAACGATCAATCAATAAATTAATATTTATATCATTTTCATCATCATCATTGTCTGGATATACTAGTCCACTGCTGGACATAGGCCTCCCCTAAAGAGCGCCTCCACGTGCTATCATAGGGGGTAATGCCCATAATCCCCACGCTGGGCATGCGGGTTGGGGATCGCAGTTCGGTGGAATTGTACTGAAGCGGGCGCTGCTGCCCACCCCCCGGTTTGTGTCCCTTAGTCGCCTTTTACGACACCCGCGGGAAGAATTGGGTTGGTGATATTCTCTAGGCTGACACCACACAGCAGTATTTATATCGTTACAAAATATTTTTATCGTTTTGAATTTTACTAAATCTTTATAATTATGTTTTCTATCGTATCCCCTTTGAGAGATTTACGAAAATAATGGCGGCGACAATTTCGAGGCGACTCACCCGCCTGTGACGGACTCACAATAGCGAAACTATAAGGGTTTCTTGTTAACTACAGAACCCTAAAAACGTGTATATTAGAAAAAAAAACAGATAATATTATACAGCTGTGGTGGCAACATCCAAGGGGCCGATTCTCGCCCATGCGAATTGAAGCGTAGACGCAAAATATTCGAAGGTTTAGACATTTGTCCCATAAAAATAAGATAAAGAAACTTAACAGAGTCATTAGACATTCATTTTATTCTAATTCAATCTAGCATGGTGTTCAGAATACAGATTTTGGCTGTCGCTCGACTTTTCACGGAGAATTCCAAGTCATCATAAGCCTTCGAGTCGTATACGACTTATTTGCTAATGAAGCGAGAATTGGGTCCCTGGGCCTCGATTCTGTTAATGCATATACGAGGGCTGCTACTTATGTATGCGGAATAGAAAAAATAAACAAATGTATATGGCTAAATATGCTTTTATTTTTTTTCAAAGTATTCTCTTGCACTTTTGCATTCGATGAAACCAATTTGTAAAACACTTTTTCCACTCTGATTGAGGTATCTCAAAAACGTGCTGTTTGAACGCATCTACGGCATCTTCACGGGTCGAAAATCGTTGACTACGTAATTTATTCTTTACATTTGGGAATAAATAGAAATCATTGAGAGCCGAATCAGGGCTGTACGGTGGATGACCCATCATCTCTAATTTTTGACCATCCAAAAATGTAGTTGTTTCCTGAGATGTATGACAGCTGTCATGGTGAAGTATGATTCTGCGTCGCTGGTTGTTTTGGCGTATTTCTTCAAATACTTCCGGCAAACAAATGGTCGTGTACGACTCCGAATTAACCGTTCTGCGATTCTCCAGTGGTATTGTAGTCACATGGCCATTAATACCAAAAAAGCAGGCCTGCATTTGCTTTACAGTGCTTTTTGCACTAGCCACTTTCGTAGGGTTCGGCTCATTTTGAAACACCCAAACTGTTGATTGTTGTTTAGTTTCGGGATCGTACGCGTAGATCCAGGATTCGTCACCTGTGTAGATATTATAAACAGATTTTGAGTCGCCTCCGTTGAATTTTTTTAAGGTTTTCTTGCACCATTCGACGCGAGCATCTTTTTGATCCTGAGTTAAGTTGTGCGGGATCCAAAGCGATCAAATTTTTTTTTACATACAAATGTTCATGTAATATCCTATGAATGCTCGTTATACATGTGCCCAGAATAGCCTCTATCTCGCGATACGTAACATGGCGGTCTTGCATTATTAGTTTTCGCACAGCTTCAATATTTTGTGGCACAACCACCGATTTCGGGCGACCTTCTTTAACTTCGTCAGTGAGCTTACTGCGCCCGCGATTAAACTCACTAAACCAGTGATACACAGTCGTTTTTGATGGAGCTTCACCACCAAAAGTCGAAGTTAATTGATCTACGCACTGTTGTTGCGTTAAACTACGTCGAAAATCGTAATAAATCATAGCACGAATATTTTCACGACTGAGTTCCATTTTTTCAGCAAAATGACATTTTAAACCCAACAAAAACAAAACACTAACGTATATAAGAGAAAAATATTAGCAGCCAGTATTTAAAAAAAGAACGAATTTGACCATGGAGGTCAGACATTGCGTTTAAAATTATTGGAATCACAGATTCCGCATACATAAGTAGCAGCCTATGTATAGTGCCATGACAGATAACATGGTCGGGTCACGTGGGGTGTCTTTTCATACCATTGACGCCTAGAAGGTTCGATGAATGTGCGCGCGTAGACTTGAAGCAGCAATGTAATTAGATCGCCAACTTTAAATCGCTGTAATTAAATCTCCATGTAGTTGTCATTGTAACATCAATGCAGATAACAATGCAATTAGCAGAATCTAGCCGAGATAGAATTTATTAAGTTGCCACTTAGAAGCTGCAGTGCCTGGGGCATATTTTATTGAGGCAGTAGACTTGGTACCAACCATCCTTTCAGCTAAGTTGTATTTTTCCTCAGGAAAGACGTTTAAACAATTACTAAATAAAGTGTTCCGTCGATGCCACGTCACCGTTGATCGCCACGGCGTGTGTCTCACGCTTAAAATGTAAAGGCCAACTTGAAACGAGGCTTGGTAAATGATAGACTATTATAAATTACTAGCTGACCCCGCAAACGTTGTTTTGCCATATCAATTAGCCTACGACTTATTCTCAGACCTAACAAATATACAAAAAATCATAAAAATCGGTAAAGCTCGATAACAAACACCTTGACACGAGATTCTTATAATTATTAGATTCAATTTAAATTGTATCTTACGCGATGAAATACATAATAAACTCGATACAATATAATTTGCAAGTTGATTAAAGTTGTCTGTAGTAACATAAAATAAATAAATCCACGGCATGCAGATCCCAGAGGGGAAGGCAGAGACTAGGGTCTGCCACGATCCTTACAGATCCCTTTCGCTTCATCGACGTTCATTAGTCGTCCATAGTAATGTTTAATCAAAAGGTGTAGCAATGAAAGTCCAAAAGAAATGTAAAACGGTGAGGTAACTTAAATTTTTGATTTAAAAATCATGGGACAAATTGAAAGAAATATCAAAAATGGTGTAAAAAGTTTACACCATTACAAATTATCCATATCGATGTTACACGCGAAGTGTAGTTATTTTTATTTTTCCATACGAGAATAGGGAACAAGTTGGGTACTTCTAAGGTCGAAGATCCTATTAAGAGACCACATAAAAAAATAATGTATTTGCCATAATATAATAAATAAAATTTATATGAGATGTGGCATGTTCATGTTTATATATGTTACTTACATAATAGTCCTGTTCTTCTCATTCAAATTGAATGAAATCATTTCAGACCCGCGGTACCCCTGATCATACTCCTGGTGGTACCGTGGGTCTTGAAGCTAAGCGGTACTACCGATTAATAGTGATGTAATTTCAACATCTAGGACTGATACCCTAACAAACGTGGTTTCAACTGTGGACAAATGTACATTCTCATGAGAAATAAATACTTCAAACCTACCTCTAACAACCAAATAATGGAATGCAGATTTCCATTTTCCGCTGTATTTGCCGCGGGCTGAATAGCTACGATAACAAAGCGTAAATGCACGCCCTGCAGCGTTTCGTTTTATGCAACAGGGTGGGTTGGCTAGTCTTTGTTTATGGTCTGAGATAAGCTGGCGGTATCTATGGCGTAATCTGCCTCACGTAATACCTTTCATCCGCAGCTTCCCGGGGCGATTTCAGGAAATGAGTTATTCGTTAGATGTTCTTAGGAATATTTTTGTTGTAGCCAAGTGATTAGTGAAAAAGTTTAAATAAGACATAAAAACCGACTTGAATGAAGTCTTCGGTTTAAGAGGACCATGAGGGGTTCAGACTTAATTGAAGACGGTTTCATTTTTTATTTAATCATTTTAATTCAAACACCGCAGATTGTAAATTTGAAGCGCTCTGGGGTATTTGAACACCTCAGACCCTGAGGTTTCCTCACGACTTTTTCCTTTACCGTTAGTGAGTGGTAGTGCTACTATAACCTAACGAATGTACATAACTTAAAAAACAAAGCCATTGGTACACGCCGCACTGGAATCGAACCTGGGTCTCTCGCTTCCGAGTCCATTGTTCTACCCACTGGGCTGCAGTCGGTCTTATATTAAAAGTACATTATGGTACCTACTAGTGTGTAACATTGGCCATTACCGCCGAGGCGCCATTGAGACCCGAGCCAAAGACCAAAAACAGCCAAAAACGGCCAAAGACGGTAATCATCAATACACACGTGTGTCATACGACGTTTTTCAACACACTTGTGAATAAAATAACAATAAAAACTCATCAAAATTTCAATAGTCAAAACGAGTTGTGAAAAATGTTTCGCTATGGCGGGAAAAATTAATCAGTTTTCCTATGCGCTCGCATTGCGATCGGCTAACAGATAAAGGAATGAGACAAAATGGGGAATTTAAAGTTTAAATTACAGAGAAAACAAAATTTATATTTCAGTGAAAGTTTTATTTATTAAACACGTACGATTTAAAATTATCTATTTAAATAAGAAGTTGCATGTAATGAGCAAGCAATAGGAATATTATTTTTTTTGTTCTATTGATCACGATCTTTTTTTTTTAATAAAAACTTTTTTAAGAACAAAGCAACTGAACCAATAAAATTTAAAAAAAATCTATTACTCACTAAAGTTATAGCAATGAAAAAGTCACAGTTTGATTATAATTATATAGGTACAGTGCGTTCACATTAACTTGACGCGTGAGAGAATTGGTAACAAGGACATAACATGTGAATAAGCTTTTGGACCTAATCGGAAGATGGTAAAACAGGCCCTCAATCCTTTTATTTTCCCCAACTAATGGGAATGATTTCTTATTTAACATGGTAACCATAAACATCTCAGTGCTACCAATTCTCTCACGCGTCAAGTTAATGTGAACGCACTGTAGGTGTCATTCTGTGCCTAATTTCGGTGACCAGGGTGACCATAGAGTCACTTTATGAGCAAGTGTGTTGATTTTTTTTTATTTTACCATATTTATTTCAATTGTACGCGAGTTGGTAATTATAATCTTGCTGGACTGTTTATGTACGGCACGACTCCAGGAAATCCAGTTTCTTTGCTAGCTAACTATGTGTACCATAAACTTTATAACACGGAGTTACCGAGCATTTCCACATATAACCATAAAATCTTCAGGAAGTAAATAAGTAAGTAGAAAGTTGGTCCAGAGTTAGCGATACAAACATAAATCTGAAGTAGGAAACCTGAACCTACCAGACTTGCCACATATTTATATAACTTTATATTAGGTAAGTAAAACACAGTGTTTACCTGTAACACACAGCTTAGTATTTACCTCTGGGTACTCTAGGCGCATCATTAGACGAGCTAGCGCGTTTCACACAGAAATGGCGCATTCGTGACCAGACCAGATGGCAACCAGTTCCCGGTTGGCTCACCAAGGCGGGTAGCAATTTCACTTCACTTTCTAACTACTTGCAAACCTCTCCCTAAACGGACATTAGAGCATCGTCGGCGAACGCGATTGGGAAACACAATCTCCTCATACCGCATGGCTTCCTTCAGACATTGCGTCTCAATGATTAATCGCTTCTTGCAAAAGAAAACGACAGCTATCGATCGACAGAACATGGCTGACCGTAGTATATGACTATATTCTTTTTAATGCACTAATCCGTGCTAAGGACTATTTACAATAACCTCTGTACGTAATACAGAGAGTAATGTAAAGAGGTTCGAAATTTCACTGATGCCGGTGAGTCACCCATCAGCTCAGTTGGAAGAGCGCTGGCACGGATAGCCAGAGGTCGCGGGTTCGAATCCCGGCATGGGTGAAATTTTAGCCTCTAAATAGGTTTTTTAAAGTAGTAGATGAGCCTACAATCTGTTAATGCTTTGTAGTACGGTACGAACTGCATAAAAGTGGCGATTTCCTTCGATTGCTGCTCTAAAGTATCAAACCCTTTAGGCGTCAAAATATTGAAATGTCATCTAATATATAAAAATGTCGAGTCACAGTGTTTGTTATAGAACTCCTCCGAAACGGCATCAGCGAATTTTATGAAACTTTTTGTGTATATCTAATAGGTCTGATAATTGGTCGAAGGCTATTTAATATAGCAAAACCACGTTTTAGAAGCCTGGTAGTTGTATTATAATATAATGCAATAACAGAATCGTGATCCTGGACTGCATTTGGCCATTTCGAGGCTCAATTTATACAATTAAAAGTTGCAAGGCAGCATAAACACCTAAATTAGCTTTTAGTATTGACTGTGAGTTTGTAAAATGTAATCTCGTGCCAGTGCCGCGCGTAGGTTTACATTCATGTTTTATGCAATAGGACATAAAATGCTTTCAAGTCTGCAGACTTGTAGCTTTGCTGATCAATGACAAGTGCACTTCCTCATTGTCACACATGTATGTACAATTGTACATCTGGTGTGAATCATCATAGTGTCAAACTGTAAACATTACTGGTGCTTAGCTAATAGAGGAACTGTCCTTTGTTTGAAGTAACCCACGAGTGTTTGAAGAGTGTTGATGCAATCGCAAACTATGCCGCCTTTGTTACAGACTCATAGCTTTGATTATGACTACCTAGCACTAGTACCTAACGCTCATAAAAAAATATTACCGGAATCCGATACCACGACACGTTTTCCTGTATTTTTACTTTTGACCGAAGGTTATTCATATCGTTACAAATTTAGAAATTCATCCACGTGTTAGAGATGAATTCGACCACGTGTGACGCATGCAACTTTGTATCAACACAAATACAGTAGCTAAATTGATAGGACGGATAATATGCATTATGCATATACGACGTATGTTAGACCATGATATCACATTGGCTTCCATAGAAGAAGCAAATGAATGTTGCAGCATAGAGCCAAGATTATTAATGGCTCGATTGAACGAATTAATTGTTTTACGTAAATGTGCAAATATGCTTTACCGTTTCTTGCAGTAGATAGTTATAAATACTTCATGGTAGTTACAAAAGAAGTTATGTCCATGCGCGCAAAAATAAATTATAGTTTAGAACTCTTATGAAATAACCCAGAAACAAACCCGAGGAATTGCGAGTCGGACTCTCACGTCGAGGGTTCTATACAAACTTGTAGGTTTGTAAAAATTTCGTCTAACACGGGAACCGAGTCTCGAAGATCTTTATCGAGCGATAATAAGTTTCCTAACTTTATTTAGGAGAGCCCTAGATCGCGATGAGCCTAAGATCATTCAATCAGAGATAATAAGAACACTATTTATTCTGTCGTAGTTAGTTACGTTATTTACGTTTAAGTATACTCGTATTCTGTAAGTACAAAATAAGCGTAAAAAAATAAAGAAATACGAAAACACATCCTTAGAACATGCTAATCTAAGGCATGTGATTTTTAAACTACTTAATAGCTGAAAGATAGTGTATTGTGATCGAAACTGAAATTGAGACTATGAATTCATTGTGGTACACACACAGTATTAATATTTCTCCCTTCTTCCCGTTATCACAATTTAAGCAAGCAAGGTTGGCCGGAAGACATCTCTCATAGAAATATCTATAATAATGTTTATTTAATTATGTTACAAATTTATTGTTTGCAATGAAAAGTATAATATTATTTTTGTGACGTAACTGTATATTTCGTGTGCTATAACCTATAAGATATTTTTATAGCTATATTTAATAATTCTGTTGCGAGCCTCAAAACATGCGATAGAAACGACTGTACCTTTTGGTTCCGCTGACTTTTTGAATGTTTTCACAATTTCAATAATTTGTGAGTATGAGTATTTAATGTTAATCGTTGAAACTAGTACCATGATATGGTACTATGATGGATGTGATATGATACTATGACTTGATACTATGATGGAACTAATGATATTTTTTATCAACAATAGTTCCTATATGAATGGAACTTGACAGAAACGTATCTACTAATAGTAACTTCGATATCTCTAGTTCCACTTTAGGTGTTCCATTTCATTTCATATTCATACCGTCACGTATAAGCGAGGAAAAAATGGCCGTCTGAAGACCTGTTAGACCTATGGACGGTCAGACGGACATACAGACAGACGGCGAAGTGTTTTTTTCCGTTTTAGGAACGGAACCCTAAGAAAGAGATTACTATCAAGTAGCCGCCCGTCTGCTAAAACAACTTTTGTAGTCACTAATAGTCAGGTAGTCTTAACTGGTTCAAGATTACTGAACCTTGGGATTATTTATATTACCAGTATACAAAACTCGTATTATGTCTGGTTCGGTTTCCGCGAAGATGCTATTTTTAGATTCAATGTTTCTTTCAATGTCAAAATTTATTAGGTAACTGGTTGGTCATTGTCGTATTTTTTTTGTTTACTTTTTATATTTTCTTTCTTCAGTTCAGCTTCGTGAAATGCTGGCCGTCCTTCAGATATACTGACTATTCGTGTCTTAATACTTTAGCAGTTAGCTACAGCAATTAAGTTCTCTAACAAAACCAAACAAATGCAAGCCGGTCCAGTGGAAGGCGGGGTTTTTGTGGCTTTACACAACTATCATCTGCAAGACTGCAACTGTAATTTTCAATGGAATTACTACGAAGTTTTCCTTTTACAAGATGCTCGACTATTTTACTCGTTTACATTGAGGACAATGTAGCCGTGATAGTTTTCCTTTTAACTTAATTAACGCATGTTTTCACAAACAGCCGTTTAGCCGCAAGAAGGGGGGACATTCTTCTTTAATAAAACATTGCGCTTAATATTTTTGAATAACATAACATTTACATACAGGCACATAAACTGTTTCTGGCCCCACACTAGGATACCCTGTGTCGTGGGAAACAGAAACATCCAAGACCTGGGGTTTTCTTTTTCCAGCCGGGATTCGAACCCGGGACCTCTTGCATGGTAGGTAGATGCGCTACCGCTACGCCACAGAGGTCGTCAATGACCAATCTAATGATACTTGACACTATGGGATAGCAGATTTTTTTGTCATTATTTAGGTGTTAGAAAAAGTAATATAAGAGTTTTATTTATTACACACCAGGAAAAAACCATAAAACATTTACAAAGATAATTTCTTCCAGCCAACCGACGATTCGGAGTATCCTAATGTTTTTTTAATATTAATATGATCGCCAAATGTATACGGCAAAACTTAGATATACAAGCCTTTTAATGTATTTTGTTTTCCGGTGTGTACAATAAAGAGTTCTAATCTAATATGTTAGTCTATGCCTAATTTCGGCCTTTTTGTATAAATCGTCTCTAGGCTAGGCCACGGACAGACAGGAACATAGACAGTAAGACAGACGAAGATGGGGCGCATTTATAAGGGATTTACTCGGTGACTACGTAACCCTAAAAACTGTCCTGCACCCTTACTCTCGACACGGAGGGAAAAATGTTTCAAGATTAGATTGGATTACATTTTATTAGTAATAGACACGGAAAATTCAACAAAAATTTAAGAAACTAAATCATTCCAATATTTTTAGGGTTCTACAGGTCTCTGAAAATTTGAAGAAAGAAAATAACAGAATAAAAATCTTGTTGCATTTGTTCCATAATGGTTAAAAATATTAGCTTCACGAGATAACCCAGATATTAATACTTACCTAATTGCATCATCCAATAAGACGTCATTGTTTGCGCTTGACTACGTTGCTATTATTTTTTTACTTTTCATAGTAGGTTGTACTATGAAAAATGTAAGTTGTGGAGAATTATCTTTGGTACGGTTATTATGTATGAACGACAAATTGTATATAAAGTTATAAATGCAACGTTTTGTTAGGGAAAGAATGCTAATAAAGTGCAAATTATTTGCTCACTCGAGTGAAGCTGGACCTTTTTTAATTAAAGGTTGTTATTTTAAAATATCTTGTTTTGTCTTTTTAGTTTGTTTGTTACTGCAGTCAGGTTTTTTGTTTCTTCAATAATGTTATTTTAGAATCATAACAGTTTAAATTTTGTAACCCTATTTATAAAACGACGATTCCATTAAAGCACTCCTCAGAGTTACATTACTTAATCTGTGGTTACGTTTTTTCCTTCTAAAATCTCCACCACACCCTATTTAAATCGACGTCTATAGTCGCGGTGTTACCCGTGATTTATCGATTTTCCCGTAAGAATAAGATATTTTCCCGCAGTAAAACGTAGCCTATGTGTTAATCCAGGGTGTTAGCTAACTCCACACCAAATTTTATTAAAATCACTCCAGCCGTTTAGGTGTGAAGAAGTAACAAACATTCACACTCACAAACTTTCGCCTTTATAATATTAGTGTGATTAAGGAATTATGATATAAATAAGACAGTGTTTATTATATGACGAAGACAGCATGCCAGAAGTAACAACAGCCTTAAGGATTATGTTAGAATGAAATCGTGCCGTTGCATAGCGGATAGATCTTTTATATTATTATTTTGACTGTTTATTGCACCAATTACATATGTAAATGTAATTAATCCACATGCATAAAACATAATTCATTTGGTAATAAATAACTTTTTGCTTTTACTTTTACAAGGGCGTGCTTCGTGCAAGAAGCATTCTCTTCCAGCAAGCCTTTGGTGTTGAAGATATTGGCAAGGGTGTGGGTAGGGCTAGAAAAAAAGGTGGTGAAATAAAATACCAGAAATTATGATAAACCTACAAAAATAAATAAAACAAAAAAACGGGTTAATAATACGTACTCGTACGTATGGGTAATATACGTACATACTGAAGATAATATCACGATTACTTACATATAAATAATCAATAACAGAATTGGTGATAAGTTACTACCTAGTCTGCAGATTGATTTATTTATTTAGTTTGGAGAATCATCAGCTTAAACTTTTAACATAACAATGTGACTTAATCTCTAAAAGCTAATAACAGATTCTCGCTAGTAGTCCATCAAGGATCTTTTATCATATTAAGACTTTGGAATGGATCAGACACGCTCAATTGCAACGCAATATGCTCATGGCATTAATTCCGCTGCATTTTAAGATTACTTTTAATTGCAATAAAACGATTTATAAAATTATGAAAAAGTAATATAAATAAATAATATGGTCAAATCGTATTCTACACTCTAGATGTCCCCATTCTCTAAAATGTAGAGAGTGTCGACAAACAGAGGTTTTTTTATCAGGTTTTTAACGTCAAACGAAAAGCGTCTAGGAGTGAAGTAAATTACCTTGCTATTATTATATTCATATTTAGAATGTATTTGGTTAGTATGATTAGCATCAAAACTAGGATTACATTCGGTTATAACGAACCACGATTATGCATGTAATATCTAGTAATATTTTTATTACCTAAGTGAGTCTTAAAATTTGCATGCCATTTTTCAACTACTTGCAATATCGAGTTTATAATATTAGAAAAACATTTTAACTTTCTAAGTTCGTCCATGCGAACACAATTCGAATTTTGACAAAATAATGTACGAAAAATTCATGTTTTATGAAGTTATTGGCGACACAAGAAAGTATTGGTTAATTACTTTTGACAGTATCTTTACCTTATGTAACAATTCTACTATTTTTTGAAATCATAGTAGCCATACCACTCGCTAAATGTGAAGGAAAACATCGTGAGCAAACCTGTGTTTCTGAGATGTCAAATACTTCAGCGCATGAAATTGCCAATCCGCGGTGGGTACGCGTGGTAATTGAGCCCATACTCTGCTTCTGAGAGAAGGCCTGTGGCTGCAGTGAGACGTTTACCTTTAGGATACATAAAAAAACACAAGAATCAGAATTATGTCTTAGACGTTTTTCAAATTCGGAATTGGATACAACTCGATCGATCGTTCTACCTTACTACTGACGAAATGACGATATACCACCCAAATTCAAGTTTCATGTAAGACCAATTACGCTGATGTCTGGGCGGCGATTCATACAACTATTATTACACTTTGTTGCACACGAAACATTTCACAGGGCAGTACATAATAAATAACATGTACAAATGCGAGCTTATCTATGAGATTTCTGCCAGCCAACCTTAATAACTATATTCAATATCAACCTTTTGTATGTCCCCACTGTTGAGACTCGGGTTTATTATGATAATTACATGTACAATGAGTAGCCGATTAGTCTTCCTACTAGTTAATCTCTGTGTTAATTGGCTATGTAAGGTACATCGAATTATGATAGTAAACCATGACGGTGGAGATGGTGTCACCACACTGCTGGCTGGCTGAGCCAATATCACGATGATACAAGCCTACGGGCGACGATATTTTGAGAGTCAGATGTAAAACTTAGTTAATCAACTATACCAGGAGTTTCATTTGGGGAATTGTAAGAATTATTATGGGCATTACCCCTAATGATGGCACAACCTTGCGCTCATTAGGGGAGGGCTATTTCCAGCAGTGGACTAATATAGCCTGAAGAAGAAGAAGAAGAATTATTATATGTAAGCCTTTTTATGTATTTTGTTTTCTGGTGTGTACAATAAAGAGTTCTAATCTAATCTAATTACACTATTTGTTAGAGCATCTATTGATAAATGCGTTATAAAGAAATAGAAACATGTATTTTTAAGTTTTAACTAATAAAACATAATTTATTGACAAAAATTCGTTTTCCTGCTTAAAATAGAATAAATATAATGTCTGTAGCACTTTGTATCAAACTGCATATTTTTACTTCTCGGTACATGTCAGTTTGTCGTTGGTCTGGATTTTCATAATTAAGTATTAATATTCCAATTGGTGGATTGAGTAAATCTGTCTCGGGGCCGAAAAATTAACACCTTTACCATATAGCTAATATACAATGAATTACTGACAATTTAATTTCCATTAGCAAATTTACATTATACAAATGCGCCATTTGGAGCTCCTTTTTGCTTTCACAGAAGCACCCGAGGCGTTTGGGGTCGGACGTGACTGAGTGCCATACATTATTGTATGGTACCTGGCTGTCTTCGATTCCATATCCTCTATATATATATCTATAACCCGGGTCCTCTCGCATGGGAGGCAGATGCACTACCGCTGCGCCACAGATGCCGTATTATGGAATCAAAGAAAGATCATATATATATATATAGCTATGATATCGACAGTGATGTGCTTTATAATTATAAATAAGGAAATAGCAAGTGTGACTATTTAGGTACTAGTGAACCTGACAGAGATTTTTTTAGAACGTGGGCTATGAACAATGGACTAGATACTATCTAGTATCTAGTCCATTGTTCATAGCCCACGTACCCATCTGGATAGGATATCTAGTTTAAAAACCTATTTAGAGGCTAAAAATTTCACCCATGCCGGGATTCGAACCCGCAACCTCTGGCTATCCGTACCAGCGCTCTACCAATTGAGCCAATGGGCGACTCACGGCATCAGTGAAATTTCGAACCTCTTTACAATATTCTCTGTATTACGTACAGGCAGCGACATCTGACTTAAGCAAATTGCATTACTTATCAGATGTCGCTGCCTGTACGTAATACAGAGAATATTGTAAAGAGGTTCGAAATTTCACTGATGCCGTGAGTCGCCCATTGGCTCAATTGGTAGAGCGCTGGTACGGATAGCCAGAGGTTGCGGGTTCGAATCCCGGCATGGGTGAAATTTTTAGCCTCTAAATAGGTTTTTAAATTTGTTCCTTAGCACGGGTTAGTGCATTAAAAATAAAATGTGTGTAATCATGTGGGTACAGTGATATCGTTCCGATGTTAAACCTAACTGCAAAGTAGGTAGTCGGGGCTGTAAGTAATGCAATTTGCTTAAGTCAGATGTCGCTGCCTGTACGTAATACAGAGAATATTGTAAAGAGGTGCGAAATTTCACTGATGCCGTGAGTCGCCCATTGGATCAATTGGTAGAGCGCTGGTACGGATAGCCAGAGGTTGCGGGTTCGAATCCCGGCATGGGTGAAATTTTTAGCCTCTAAATAGGTTTTTAAATTTGTTCCTTAGCACGGGTTAGTGCATTAATAATAAAAATAGTGTAAGGATATCTAGTTGTTGTAGATATTGCCAAAAACAGACGTATAAAATTGATTGAGCATCATGAGAACTATTTGCGCTTCATTTCATGCGAGATGGTATTTTAAATCTTTGTCTTTGCCTGTGTTCGTAGTTAATGCGCATTTATAAGAGTATAATATAGTAAAGTTAATGATAAACTATGCATACTTGAAATAACGAGATAAAAGCCGCCATCTGTATTCTTAGGTTAAGAACTATCGGTGTCATTTCCTTTTTATGTACAACAAAGTGTTCTCTATCTCTCTATCTATAAGAGCGTCATAAACCAGGACTGCATTCCATGTGGAAAACTGTAAACATAATATACGAGTAATAAGTATATGGATTTCCGGGGATTTGTTTCGGATTGGACGTATACAGGCTGTTTCAAAAAGTACCGTCAAGCAATAGATCAGGCTTCGATTCTGTTGGTGCATTAGTTAGATAGTGGGGTCACGTGGGGTGTTTTTTATACCATTGACGCCTAGAAGGTTCGATGTAGGTGCGCGCGAAGACTTGAAGCAGCCACGTAATTAAATCACCATGTTTGTGCAACTGCCATTGTACTACAATGCATTAGAACAATCTAGGCCCAGACTGGGCAAACCCGGTCTAAATCATTGTCGTAAATGTTCATTGATTTTTCGTAATTTACGATTTCGTGGTTTTATGTGAAATTCAAGATTTGTGAGATTATAATGATGTAAAAAATTAAATAGAGTTATTTTTAAATCACTATTAAGCTGGGTGTCTAGGCGTTGCGTTTCGGCCGTTAGGTACCTACGTAGCCTAACGACTGAAACGCAACGCTAGCGGCCGGCTGAAAATACGAGAGATCCCAGTAAAGTTATCAAATCAGTGTCTATTTTAGATCAGTTAATTATAAAGTTCTGGTCCAAACTCCTAATATCACCTAGCAACCGTTTCTTCACTTCATCGATTGGACCGATGAAATTTATATTGAGTCCTAGTAAAATTAAATTAAATTCTTCTCGTTCCGCAGCACTTTTATTATTCTTTTGGTTTAGTTGACTTAATTGATGGCTTATTAAAAGTGGTCGTTGGCAGCTTAGTTGGCTTCATCTTTAGGAAATACAACGTCCGGAATTAGATCCGGAAACAGCTTGTCTTCATAACAAGTTTTTCTCCACAGTAGAAGTTGTACCGTTATACGTAGCAACTCATATTCGGATGTATATGTGAATTTCGTTACACCCTGTATATGATTTTATAGATTATATACAAGATAATCAATCTAACGCTCGTGGTCTAGTGCAACCGAGTGATTGGAATCAATCCATGGATCAAGCAACAACAGGCGCAGTCAGGTACTGGATGGGCCATCCAGTGACTACCGGTAGAGGCATTGGGGACATACAAAGGGTTGTAAATATACCAGAATTTGGGATAAGAAAACAAATAGGGTTAACCTCGCCAGTATATTAAAGACTACATTCAGTAACCTACACTTTCTGTTCTTCCAGTCCTCAAAAAGATGCCCAGCCCGGACCCCTCCGCTGACCTGGAGCTGGGGGAGCCGCCGCCGGAGCTAATGCAGTACGCACGCCTACACTGCGGGGAAGACCCCGACACGCGGCTGCAAGCCATCGGGGAGCTGCGGGATATGATCTATGGTAAGAGGACTAACTTAGTGTTAGACAAACCGGAGGAATACCCCGACACGCGGCTGCAAGCTATTGGGGAGTTGCGGGACATGATATGTGGTAAGAGGTCGCACTCAATGTTGAACAAACCTGGGGAAAACCCCGACACGTGACTGCAAGCTATTGGGGAGCTGTAGGACATGGTCTATGGTAAGAGGACGTACTCAGTGTTTGACAAACATGGGACAGACCCGGACACGCGGCTGTAAGACATCGGGGAGCTGCGGGGCATGATATGGTAAGAGGACGCATCAGTATTCGACAAACCTGGGGCAAATCCCGACACGCGACTGCAAGCTATTGGGGAGCTGTAGGTCTTGATCTACGGTAAGAGGACGCACTCCAGCCACGATACCGCCTTTTGTATAACTTGGTCAAAGAAACAATTTCGGCTAATATAGCTTATAGTAATATATTCTCCTAGCCATACACGGCTATGGGGACTGATGTCGGTTACGTTTGGTGAAGGTTTCGCTTGTGTGCTCTCAGGTGTCTTATATAGCGGATCTTGACTTGTCATATTAAAATTATATTGTATGGGTACCGGCATTTCGTTTAGCATCCAGATCGATCATCCTTTTTTTCCTGTGGCCGCTTCGTTTTCACTTGCCATCCTACTGCATATATTAAATAAAGTATTTTTTTAATAATTTCAGAGCGAGGAGAGTGCGACCCCGAGCGCATAGATGACGAGTTTCTCATAAAATTCCTACGAGCACGTAACTTCATTCCAGCCAGAGCACATAGATTGGTATGGTGTTAACTTATTGTAGTATTAAACTCAAAAGCACATTAACAATCAAGAAAGCTCATTTTATATTTTATAAAAGAGCCAGTAGCCATTGTTTGGCTTTAGAATTCTCACACTTTCATGCGAACTACTTACAAGAATTACATTCAGTAAAACTGTAAAAAGCGTACTTCGTTAAAATTCTTCTAAAGTAAATCTGTAATTAATATCAGTGCATTTTTTCTTTTCCAGTTTTGCAACTATCACCGGTTTAAAGAAGAGAATCGAGACTTAATGACTGAAATATATCCTCTAGATTTGAGACAAATTGGCGAAGCTAACATACTGTCTGCGCCACCTTATCGAGACCAAGATGGCAGGAGACTCATGATTTTCAGAATAGGTGAGGGAATATCGACCCTACACATCCAAGCTTAGGGTTAAAGTATACGGGACGATTCCAACTGAAACGGGGTAACTCGATGAATTCTGTTAGCCAAGGACATTAGCATGCGATGGGGATTTCGACCTTTCGCATCCTCTGTTCAATGTTTTGTGAGCGGGACGTGATTACTTCTTACGACAGACCCGTTCGATTCACAATATTGTACGCAGAGCTACGTAGGCAAGGTAAACAAACGGAATCCACAATTTTTGTTGAGTAACAAAAACAATGCCAACACAAATTTCTCACAGGAAGGTGAACGGGAAAGTGTTAATTAAAAATCGGTTATTATTGTATGCGTGCTGGACAAGCCTACTCCATTTAAAGTCGTCCCTTCATACGTCTAGTGTGTGTGAAGTTGCTAGTGGACGCTCTATAAATTATCTGATTACGCATATGCAATGGACAAAGTTAATCTTAACGGACTTCACGTTTACTAACTAAAACATTTTAAATTAAAACTTTTGTAAGCACTACACATTATTAACTTATCTCCGGAATCACATACCAACATATTTTTTTGTAGGAAGAGTCTAACCAATTCTAAATTGTATTTATTTTATTAACGAATGTAGTATTACCATAAGTAGTTAAGACTGATTTCGCGAATAATAAACATCCTAACGTCGATTTCCAGGCCGCTGGGATCCGAAAATTATCTCATCGGAAGAGATCTTCCAAGGGACAATATTGTGTTTGCAAGTGGGCATCCTTGAGCCGCGCACGCAAATCCTGGGAGGAATTGCCCTCTTCGACTTAGAAGACATTGGGGCCCAACACGCGTGGCAGATCACGCCTGCCATCGCCAGTCGCATTGTCAAATTATTGGTGGTGAGTGATGGTTGCTTAGAGTTAGCCACTTCGCACATAGCGTTACTGCAACATTCATAATTTTACAAATGACACTCAGGAAGTTCGATGAATTTAATATAATTTATTTTTTTATTATGAAAGAACGTAATTACTGACCCGCGTTTCATAATATTCGATATAACTGTTTATTATAACGATTCGATGTCCATTGCGTAACTGATTAGTACAGTTTGTTTTCTTACCAGTTATCGTAGTAAATCATAGCATTACATAGATTATAAAAACCTATTAAGAGGCTAAAAATTCCACCCATGCCGGGACTCGAACCCGCGACCTTTAAAAATGGTCCTTAGCACGGGTTAGTGCATAAAAAAAAAGAATATACAACATAAATTATATTGGTCGGAAGGCAATGAATTGTAAATTATTTTTATCTTCCAAATTATCTCGAAGAGTCCTTTGGAAATTATCTACGAACCATTTGTCAAGGGAAAATAAATTAAATCAAAGCCAAAACAATAGTACCGCAATACACAAATAGCTTTCAGTTAGATCTTCAGTCAAAGCCTTCAGAGGTCATCGGCCGAAGGGAGGCTCGAGGGGGTAAATAAAAGTACATCTAAATTCGACACAAACATTGTACAGAGCAGAGTATCCTTTTCAATTTAATATTGCGCAGACCACGAATTAATCTCATTGATGTTCTGAAAAATGGACGTGAATGAAAAATTATTTCGCAGCGAATAAAAAAATACCTTCCTACAAAAATATTAATTTAAAATGAGATGGGTTCTTCTTTAGCGCAAAAATGAAGGAACAAATTATTGCATCGTTATTTTATGGGACAACACCAGTATTTTAAACAGAGAGTTTTACTAAGGAAATACTTTTAGAGCATTTTGTTTGTTCAGATTCCTCAAAAAGAATGAGATATAAATAGACTTATACTATTTTTATTTTAATGCACTAACCCGTGCTAAGGAACAAATTTAAAAACCTATTTAGAGGCTAAAAATTTCACCCATGCCGGGATTCGAACCCGCAACCTCTGGCTCAATTGGTAGAGCCCTGGCACGGATAGCCAGAGGTTGTGGGTTCGAATCCCGGCATGGGTGAAATTTTTAGCCTCCAAATAGGTTTTTAAATATAAATGGACTTTCAGTTAACTTTTATCAATTACGAAACGGGCGAATAGTGTTCTTTTTATAGAAAGGTAAGGTAAGGTATTTAGTTTTCTGGTACGTACACTGAAGAGTTCTATATTAAACTGGTCTTATTTACTACGTTAAACGTAATTACTTTTTTCCCGACGTTAGCGTAGCGGTAGCGTTGCAGTTGCCGTGTTCACGGATAAACTTTGGGAATTAAAGTAATTACGTTTTACCAAATAAATAGTCGCAATTAGACCCTTTAATAGATAACTATATATGAGCGAGTAATTAAGAAATAATAAAGAGTTCTAATCTAATCTAAAGTTCAAATCAAATCAAATATTATTTATTGATAGAAACAACTTATAGCGAGATGTTAAAATACAATATGTACTTACATTTCCACAGTATAATATCCTGACCGGAGTCCGTCTGATCTAATCTCATCTAAAACAAAGAAAATAAATGTTTATTACCTAGACAGTCTTGTAGAGGATACAAATAATATTAGCCCTTATTAACGGTGCGAACACAATTAGTAATTACTTTTTGTCTCCAATTTCAGTCTAGCTTCCCGGCGATGACTCATGCGATCCACATTGTTAACCACTCGTGGATGTTCGACAAGATTTACAACATATTCAAGCCACTCCTGAACTCCCAGATGCGCTCTAGGATCTACTTCCATGGACACGACATGCTGTCACTACACAAACATATAAAGCCTGAATATCTACCTGAGAGATACGGCGGAATATGGCCAGATTATTCGTACACAATCTGGCTAGAAACTGTGAGAAAGAACTATCCGGCATTGCGAGATATGATAATTACCGGTTACAAGTTCAGGGAACATGAAATATGCCCAGAGGTTGTTAGACAGTTGAAAGAAGAAGGATTAGAGTTGGCTTGATTAATTAGGAAACTAAGTTTATTTAGCACGCTTAGTCGAAAATGGTTTGTAGATGTTTGATATGTTCGTAAAGAAAATTAATTAGTCGATCATTTAGTCTTTAGTTAAATAGCACTTAGAAAAAGTGCTTTGTTTATTGTATGTAATTTAAGTTTATTATATATTCCGGTTTTTAAGATAAGTTAAATAAATTCAGTAGTACTGAGGAAGCTCCCATGATATGTCTGCAGCATTATTGCAGTTTTGGAAACTTTTCTTACGTGGTTAACGAAAGTAGATTTTAGATGCTCCCAGTCTCGGTGACTAACTGAAAATAAGCCAGCTTCAAGTGTTACCAGCGAGCGATGCTACAAATAGTATCAACAATTAAATCTGTGGCTTTGACAATTTAGATATTTATTTTATATAAAATGGCATTAGTAGAGTATGGAAAACGAAATCGTCAAATGTCTGTGATAAAGTATGCATGAAGTAAATGCAAACTGTAGATTAGATACGTTATTTATGTAGATTTTACTCATTCGTTTTGGTTTTGTCTGTGTAATTAAGACTCAAGACGTCCTTGAAAATGTACTGGGAAAAGCAAAAGGAAATCGGTAATTAGTTGAGTAGTGTCTTCTTTCAATAAAATATTGTATTGTTTTTGTTATCGTGTACTGAGATAAACTTATTTTATATACTTAATGGAAAAAGGTAATGCGAAGTTTTGGTAACACCTTGAAGAAAACAAGTCAGGGTTTTCATGGGAGGAAAACGAGTTCAAGCACCTCGACATTTTAAGTCGAGTCACGGCGAAATGATACAGAAGCCTAATAAAAAATATGAAAATTAAAAGTGTTGTTTACTAATTAGTAGTACCTGTGGAGACAACCTCTATTTCTGAAATGAGGTCACATTTAATAACACTTAAAAAGTAATGGTGATGTCCATTATTTTTAAATCAACTAACTTATCAATCAGCCCGTAACCGTCCACTGCCGGGCTTATCCCAGGGCCTCTCTCCCTCTTATTTTTGTTGTCGGCCATCATTTTCCGGCCGCTGCCAGCAATCTGCCTCAGATCATCGCTCTAGCGAGCTGGTCTCCACTCGAGAACCTTCGCACTCGCATCGTCTGACACATGTCGATGAGTCGATGACGTCGACATCTTCGGCATTATGTGACTTATCCTATCCTACCAATATTATAAACGCGAAAGCTTTTAAGTAGGGATGGATGGATGTTTGTTACTCTTTCAAGTAAAAACTACTGAATGGATTTTTATGAAACTTTACAATAATATAGGTTACACAATTCAGAATAAAACATAGTACGCTGCGGCGCAGGCACGTGCGACTCAGACATGTGTCTGCCCTGCTCTGCGTCTCGTTGTAGTGCAGGCACAGATTTCTGCGCAACGCGTGCACGTCGAGGCGTGTTTAGTAACAATTTTGTTGCAATGACAGAACATTTAATTGAACAAGTTCGCTGTGAACCTTGTTTGTATGATACAAATCATCCAGACTATTCAAAAAGACATTGAAAGAGTTACTAAGGGTGAGAATTGCCAAGGAATGGAGCGATTAGTTGCGTCGCAGCATGCGGAGGGGGCCTATGTCTGCCTCAACTGGCCTGCCCTATACTAAACTGTGCTGCGTCACCTGCGTCTCAACATGCGCCCAGCCTCAATGACGTTCCATGCTTTACAAAATCTGCGCTGCCTTGCACTGCGCTGTGCTGCGTCGCCTGCGTCTCAGCATGCGCCCAGCCTTATGGGCGGCTTGATAACTTCTGACAGTAAGGCCCGCCACTGTCATACCATCCTCCACCAACCCAGACTTGACCCCCGCGTGGAGTATGGCCTAATATTGCAAGAAGATACCCGTGCCTCAGCAGTGGAGACGTATAAAGGGTTGATATCTCATAGTTAAATAGTTATCAGTCGACAGCAGGCCAACATTTTTGTTGCAATCGCATTAAAAGTAACAGTAGAGTGCACGTACGTAAAGGTTGATGTGATGTCGACTGCGCTTTAAAATGAAGGTTTCCGACCACAACGTGTGATGTTCTTTTGACTTTACGGTTCCTTCAATCGTAAACGTTCGACTTCCTACTTACTTATGAGTCTACACAAGAATATATAAATCAAATCAAACAAAAAGTAAAATCAAACCTTATAGGTGCCTTGGGAAAAACCTCTGTGGTTTTTCTATTGTTTGCGAGTCTAAGAAGGTGTTTGCCACGTGTTAGTTCATTCACACGGAAGCAACACAGACTTGGTGAATAACTTTGAGTATATACTTCCACAATATATTGGTAAAGCAATGGACTCGGAAGCGAGAGACCCAGGTTCGATTCCTAATGCGGGCATGTCTTTATTAGTCACCCACGACTTTATTTAGTTTCATAGTAACGTACATTTGCGAATTTGTAGTAGCAATATCATACGCTAACACATCGTGAGGAAACCCGCAGTTGAATCCGCACGTATTGCTTGGCCGATTAAGCTGTCAAGATGGTTTAGGTACTGGCAAGCCTACTACATTTAAAACAATATCTCAAGCACTGAGGATCCGTGTGGTCCCTTCACCTACTTATCTAGTGTGAGCTAGGGTGTTACTGTATAAATCATCATGCAATTAAGTACTTTTCCTGTCTTCTAAAGGCTTCCAATTTCTCGAAATTGATCAATTATCAGCAGTTATTTACTACAGAAATTTACTTAAGCTCCTGAGTAGGATCATATCTAGCACGGATAGCCAGAGGTTGCGGGTTCGAATCCCGGCATGGGTGAAATTTTTAGCCTCTAAATAGGTTTTAGGATCATATTTACTTACTTTTTAATTATATATTTAGGAAAACTAGTGTCTAAACAAATATAATATTACGAAGCGGATATAAAATTAGACAGCCATTAAAAATTTCAAATTAATTTATGGAAATAAAAAAAACCGTGATGAATACGCAAGGCGCATACATCGTGCATCGAGCGTGCGGTAGAACATGTACTTATTGAGAGTATTTACTTTACAGCACGCTCCGTTGTGTAATGTAATGAGTAATTTTTAACTTGAAAAATGTGTAACAACCTACAGGCTTCGTAAATGCAGCTTTAGAGCAAAAGTGTTGAAAAGTAATTTACTTGTGGGTACATAGTCGATTAGAGCAGCATATAATTAGCTCTCTTTTTATTATGGTTGCAAAGTCACCCTTGACATCACTGAGTAGAATGCACTTATGTAAAGGTTGATGTGCTGTACTACATAGGGGTATAACCGGTTTCGAAATAATGCAAAACCTGAAGACTGTTTCTTTATTTGTAATAAGCCCAGAAATCACAATAAAAAAGATCAAAAGTGGTAGAACAAAAGCTGAACGTCTACGTAACTACAGCAACTTAAAAAAAAGTAGCGTTGTACGTCTACGTAACTATAGTTACTTCGCGGACTGCTGTCAGTAAAATCGATTTTTATGAATGAAACCTTTCAAATAACTTCTCTAATCGGCTATTACAATAATCTGTGTTAAATTATTCGTTCAATTGATGCGTAGCTATTCGATCGCATATTTACGTCCCTCGCTTACAGCTCAAACCGCAAACTTCTGCGATCTCGGCCTTTCTTTGTATTACCACCCTAGTTGTGTAATTTACTATTACCTACTTAGACGAATTGGAATTTACAATACCTAAGTACCGTTAAGTATGTATGACTACTACGTCATAGACAATAAATTATCGATAGATTTTTATCATGTGTGCCCCCATCCGTAATTGAGTAGAATTCAAATTTTGACAGAAACTTCTAGAGAATGTACACTTTCTTCGATGAAAATTTAACTTTATTAACCAGTAAATAAAGGTGGTTTCACTTTCTCATTTTCGGATTGGTTTCCGTGTTCATGTAATTACAAATTTAATTAAAAATATAATGAAATACATCTTACAGATGAAATATTACGGCATGATCGGTATATTTTGGTCCCCAACTTTTATTTTTGCTCTCTAACACAGCATAACAAGGCATTTTAATCAAGTTTTCACCATTTTTTCTTTACTAGAAGCGCACGGCAACTGAAGTCAACAAAACTGTCACCGACTACGCATAGGCAATACATTGCTAATGTGAGGCACGCGGGCCCCGCCCACTTACGACTTCTACTCTTTTTTTATGTTCTGTGCTGGTTACCTTGTGAGGTTGTAAAGCGTTTTATAAATAATAAAACTGAAACGACTTCAACGCTGTGTTTTATTTATTTTATTTATAATATAAACAGAAACGTTGATAAAAGAACAGAATAAGCAGGTAAAGGACGATCTATGTAGTCGCCTCTAGTTGAAATGTAAAGTAGTAGTGCCAAAAACACAAGGAAATCTCAAAAATGATTGATGTAATTTTTAATTTTGAAAAAGGAATATCAAAAATATAGTGTAAAGAGGTTGGAACCGTTACAACCTTAGTACAGGGTTTCCAAGATTGGGAGCAGGACAAGTAATTGTGTTGTCTGGAAGATAAGATATCTTTGTTGCAAACATTAAATAAATTATTCAGGTAATTTACCCACACACTCACAACATCGTTTAGGCTCAGCCGAGTGTGGGGGATAACGTCTAAATAACCTTGTAAATTCTCTTTATTATCTTTGAATGATCTTAAGAGAATAATATGTAGTACTTTGACCGACTTCTAAACAAGGAGGAGGATTAGAATTCAACTGTATTTTTGTGTATGATTAGCGATAATTTTTTACCAAATTTTCAGATTTACTTAATTCTTTTTTGGTCAGAAAGGGGTTACAGAGTTTCATAAAAGTACAATTTACAGTTTATTATTACAATTGGAGGCACATTGCGTAGCACAGCCAACTTGTTAATCTGGCGGTTACATCGAACTGTTATAGTATACTAAGAATTGTAGTTATATGAAACAGACCCCAGGTTGGTCCCATGTAAATTTGATCAAGATTTGATGAGGAAGATCATCTATCTCTTCTTTATTGTGCGTGTTTTTGGAGACGGTTTTTTTGGTACTCTTCTTAGCGTCTCAATGGCAAGCTATCGTGGTGAAAGGATTAGCCAATCAGCGCTAGAGCCTCGCTGATTGTTACCCAGAGTAGGCCAGACGTACGGGCTCAGTAAGTAGGTACGTCGTTCGGAGAGGCTCATTTCATGCACCCTGATTTTAAAAGACTAGTACTTTTCTTTCAACCCATGCCTGTTGCGATTTAAATAGCAACGAGTAACAGAATTGTGTTGTCACGTCACAGCCGCGCCCCCGGCGACGGCGGAAGGCAACGCTCGCCGCGTCAGAGCCTTCTCGAGTCTCTGATGAGGTACCACTAAGGCTTCGTGATTGCGTGTAAGCGAGGATCGCTTTGTAGGCCATTTTGCTACGGGGTGATACAGAAATCGTAAGCAACTTTTTATGGGAACTTATTAGCCATGGTATAGAAATATAACGGCACTAGTTTTAAAATAAATGGTACGTATTTTTTACACCAAAAATTTACCTAATTTATCATAAACAAACAGCGTAGGCATGACCATTAATAAAAGATTGACAAAACTACAAATAAACTGTGTCCTGTAACCGGCGCCGACCAAATTATTAATATTACACTTTTTTACGCGCTTCGTACGACAGCCACTAACAAACCGCTTTCTACCCATTTGAATCGAGGTACACAGTTTCGAAACAAAGGTTGGTGGAAATGTCAAAAAAATGGTTATACCATTACTTTTAAAGATATTGCTACCAATTTAAAGGTCTTTGGTAATTGGTCTGCTACCAATTTAAAGGACTTTGAAAATAGGCACTACTGCTACAAAAATAAAATAAAAAAGTATTCTTTTCTTTATTGTACACATTACATAAAACACATGTAAAGATACAGAGTAAAACAGTATCCGATTTCAATTCAGTGCGACAAAAATAATATATAAGTACCTCTGTTTTTTCAGGAAGCTCGTTTATTGAAATAGCTAAGTGAATGTATGTCGCTACTGGATGCTTTTGAACTTTTTATTTCGTGTTGTTTCACACTTTCTTTGGACTCGTCTTCGTTTATTCGAAATAGACTACTGGAGCATTGACCTCTACTTAGTTTCTCACACCGTGGGAATTTGAAACTTGAAGTAGTCTTGGAAGAAGGTTCGCTCGTGTCTGAGGTACTGTCATCTGCTATTCCATTGCTTTTTCTTTGTCGAAGGGTCTTTCTGATCCTAGTGATTAAGCTGTTCTTATTGGATTTGGGGAACGGCAGTACTTCGTGCATTGACAACGCTCGAACTTCTGTCTTCAAAACTTCTGATGAGACGTCTAATTTTGTCGATCTTTTTCGCTGCAGCTGGAGGCGTCGACTTGTGTCAGCTGTGGTGAAATCGCAGCAGCTTTGGGAGGTTTCCCGCTGTGTCTTATTCTGGAGTATCTCATGTAGGAAGTGCAAGCTAGCCGTATAGAAGAGCTCCTCATCGTCGGTCTTGTCTAGCGCCAAGTCTGTATTTCGTGTGTTTGCTCTCACTGGCTGTTGTCGCTGCATCCCTCACCCGACTTATTGATAGCATGTTCATCTAACCATTCGAAAAACATCACAGTCAAACGTTTCTGGTTTCCAAAGGCAAAAAAAAAAGTAAATAAAGTTAACCTTACTTTTAAAACTATTGACAACTACTGTCAAAATAACGATATGTCAGAATGTCACTGTCTAGAAATGGTTGGCTCGCTACTAATAGATGGAAACTCCTTCGTTAAAATCTACGGATTTCTTTATACATGACCTCCTTTGACGAATTTAATTTATTCGAAGATGAATGTGCAATGTTTGGGTTTGCTTGAGCGGTACGCGCAAAACACACTTGGATCCCTACGAAGGCAGGCACAAAGGCAGAAATCGCAGTATGCTCGTTGGGTGCCATCCATTACGGTCTCCATTATCATTCTTAGGTCTCCATTATCATTCTAGGCTTAATTATATTACGAAACGGGTACAAAACTAGCGATAAGAGAAAACATTATTTTGAATGTTTACACTCTTGTCTTCCTTTTCGCGTCCCCTTCAGTCCGTTAGAGAATCCAAAAAATCGACTACTGCTCATTATTCAATATTTTTACCAGCACTCATTATTGTCAGCATAAGATCCTGAGCAGAAGATAAAATAGATAGAAGATATAGATAGAAGAAATATATTGCATAGGAATAAACAGCCTCAATCAATCAATAAATCAATCAATCAATCAATACGTGTCACTGCACGGCACACGACGAATTCACGAATTATTTCGTGAAGAAACACGAAATAAAGTGGTAAAAATTTTAATATTTAAAACAGTTTTTTTCGACGTAGCACAGAAATTGCGACTTCATTAATGTTACAATTTTAACTAGGCGCCCATTTTAACATCTAGATCATTTTGAAGAAAAATGGTCACACATCTCCAAACATGTGGCTTACAAGATTCTAATTACCTCGTATGGAAAGTGATAGTAGTGCAACGGCAGAACGTTGGCCTTCTACCGTTGCACTACTAGCGCTATATAAACCGCTTATATTTTATTCAGTAGTTAAAATACCTCATCCCTACAAAATTCCCCCTCCTCCTTCACTCATTTCAAAATCACCAAATCACTAGCCTACTGTAAGCTATTGCCCGATGTACAACATTGGAAAGAAATGCAAACAAATAGCCTTGGTTAGACCCGGTAGAGTAGAATCTTGCTTTGCCTAAGAAACATCCTAGTTTTTTTTAATATACATATAGTACATAAAGGCTTACTCTGCCACTTGAGTTTGTATTATCTCTTCTTATAAGATATTCACTGGTTCTTTTGCCATTATCAATATCTATAACAATGGTATAGAGAGGAAATTTTGTACAAGAAACAAAATAGTTGGCAAGTATGGTAATCTCCAAAAGTATCTTATCGATTTAAGAAATTCGTAGTGACAATTAACTTAGTAGTATTGGACTTTTTGCATCTACGTAATGAGATGATTTATACAGCGTCCAGTGGCATCTTCACTCACACTAGATGGGTGAAGAGACCACTCCGACGCTTTAGTGCCTGGGACATTGTTTTGTAGATGGTGTAGGCTTGCCCACCACCTATACCATCCTGACAGCGTAGTCGGCCTAGCCCACAAGAAAAAACTAGTCAATACGTGCGGAGGCAACCATCCGCAGGTTTCCTCACGATGTTTTCCTTCACCGTTAGCGTGATAATTAACTTACATTTTTGGATATTGATGGGATTTCGTTACACCCTGTATAACCTATAAATAAATTTCTAATGGTACCTATCAACACTCTGTGCCTTGACGCATGCTGACGCAGTCAGGCGACGCGGGCCGATCCGATGCCAGGTGGATCTACGTCTGTCAGGCAACTGAACCAATAACTGTAGAGTATACACATGAATGATGAATGAAAACCATACCAGAATGAATGTACCTTAACAATAGCTGTTTGGTGGATCATTGTAATACAGTAGCTGTTACTGTCAGAAGTTATCAATCCGCCCATAAGGCCTTTGACATAACTTTAACGACTGCCATTTGATGACAGCCGGCACCAAAACCTTTCGAAGCACGGAAGCGCTCGAAAAAAATGCCACTAGCGGTAGTCATTCGATGGTCACCCATCCTGCACCTTGCCGCGTCTGCTATTGCTTAACCAAAGTCAAATCTAATCTAATCGAAAATCAAACTTATATAACCAAATCCAATCAAAAATCATTGAGTAACTCTGAAACCCAAACTAAAAATTTACGTGTATATAGCCAAATAGCCATATGATACGGCTCAAATAGACCAAGATTCCAATCACTCGGTTTCACTAGGCCACGAGCGAGTCTCTAGGTACTTAAAAGTAATAGTGTAAATAAATGCCTTTTTTATTATAAATCGCAAACTCCAGCTTTGGGCTGACTGATTGATTGATAAGGAACTCAAATGCCATGCTAGTTTGGAGGGCAGTCAAGCTCAGAACCATAAACTTTTAATTTTATATAATCTCTGATTGTCACCTGTTGTACTCACTTAACAAGAAAAAAATAAAACATTGTTAAGTTAATTAAATAATCCAATTATTGTATGTAGGTATCCGTAGTTTTTTTCTATTAGTCAAATTTTGTTCATAGTTCAGAGAATTAGGTGCAGCAGAAAACCAGCGCTAGTCGCCTCTGACTAGCATTTTGCTGAGCTGCAGCCTTTTTCTTTTGTTGCACTTGCGTTCAGCATAATTGTATGAGGTACCTTTATTTTTATGTTTTACTACAAATATTGTTTATAATTTGTGGTATGGTGTACTCGTAACAGTAGAAATAAATGCCTTTTCCTTTCACTTTCTATTATGCTGAAAGCGCACTTGTGTGCACGTAGAAAACCAGCATAATGGTAGTAAAAGAGGTGGTCCAACGTCGTGGCCCCAATCCAAAAGCATCCACTTCTCCGATCCATCTGTCGTATAGCAGTTGTAGAGGTCCTTGACCCGGCGCCGCCTAGTGCCGCCCATAGTCGTTGTCTCACGAGAAATCCCCAGGCTTAACCTTTCTTCAACCGGATTCGGATTTGGGTGAGGTTTAAGTGAACTCATAAAGACCTCCCTCGATGATCGGAGTTCCTTTAAGCCAATATGTTGTGCATGTTATTCTATTATGCAAGAATAGCTGCAATGATCGCGAAAATTCGGCTCAAGTCTATGAGTGCTAAATTTCATTGTTATTTTATCCAGTCAGTTTTGTCGTCGTTTATTAAGCCAAAAGACAAATCGCATATAGAATTTTCGGGATTATGATTACTACTCATAACAGAAAAATCACAAATGGAGTAATGACGTCCTCACACTAGTCTCCACTAATTTAATCCCAAAATTTTTATTTTTTAGAGGAGTATCTCTTTTCCCGTTCTCTCTCAAATAAAAAACGAGACCCTTGTGGGGATCAAGATAAATAACAAAATCAAATACGTCTACAATCCCTTGGAGTTGTGAACAAATCACGTCTTGCATGTTGTAGTAACATCACACAAAAATAAATAATAAATAGAGTAAAAATATTGGTATTCGTAGCACGATGTGTCCTCTGCGGTCTACGCGGCGTAGAAGCCTACGAAAAAGTCTACGGCCTCGTGTATTAACCTCGTAGCAACTTGCTACGATATCGCTGATATCAACGTAATATTTTAATTACTGTGATTTACACATTTCAATTTCAAAGCAAAACTTTTAGTTTCCCCTTCAAAATATTTGAACACTGTCTTTAATATTGTTTTCGGTATGAAGATATTTATCGGAGCGCGATAGTTTGTAGCTTTACCTACCTTCTGAGTTCTACGATTTGTGGGTCGATGAACATCAATCTATGCTCTTCAAACGACTTTGATTTTGAGATAAATTATCGGCAAAACATTATAACACGTTCCAAGCCATGTGTCTAACTCGTTGTAATAAGTGTCTCACATTCTCGACCTTAATACGTAATAATATCTAGGTTCATCATAAAGGTTGTATCATACATTAGGGAGTTATTCCAGTCATAAGACAAATTCACTGTACAAAACCGAATGAGTAGCGATTTATTCTTTTTCTAATAAAGCTGCCCACTGTACCTACTGATCTACTAATATATATCCCAACCGTATTCGGCCACAGCCACTGGGATCTGTGGTCATCTATGGACTTTGTCAGTCCAAGTCATTTGCTCAGGTAATATTATAGTGCACGAAAATAAATACATATACATACTTTTGCCCCTAATTCAATTCAATACTGTACTGTATTACTGATTTGAATTGAAACCCATCTTTATTGCACCCAAAGGGGTTTGAAGAAATTATTGTTCAAGGTTCACATGTAATTACTAGTGTACATGCAATAAATAATATTCTATCTATCTGTACTTGTTACTTTATACAAAATATGCGAATAGTATAAAAAACGAAATACCCGACTGCGTAAAATAATTATAATAAATCTCTAGCTAATCCATCCACCAAGCCGTTGAGGCTACAGAGTGTAGCAGAGATTGTATAACATACAAACACTCGAATAAAAAAGAAACCCTTTTTTGGCGCTGTCGAGTAAAAACATGATGCATCTAAAACACTTCGCAATGCAGTTTAAATAATCTTTGATAAAATAATCTTTGCCATATATTTAAACTGTATTTTAAACAATCGTATTTTTATGAATAAAACTGAAGTATGTCGATTCGATTTGAAAATTCTTTATTGCACAAGAAAACAATTTGCACAACTTAATACTTAATTAAAACTGTTTTTATACGGATTTATGCTCGTTTATTACATTTTTACAATTTTCCAACGTTTCGGCACTTTTTCAGGTGCCGTGGTCCCGGATGGCACCTGAAAAAGTGCCGAAACGTTGGAAAATTGTAAAAATGTAATAAACGAGCATAAATCCGTATAAAAACAGTTTCAATTATGTCTACTGCTCGTGTTAACCTTAGAAAATACTAAACTTAATACTTAACAGTATTTTCTACTAGCTAATCGGGATAGAGGAAGGCGTAGAGCCAGTGAAATTTCATTATGAAATCACTGTAATTAAAAGTAATTTCTTAATAAAAGGACGCTTCCCGAAAATTTTATGACGCAGTTCGTAGCTAAACTCATTACTAAGCGCGGTGTTTTCAATTACTGAGCTAACTTTATGGAGTACACGGCTTCCTGAGTCAACGTTCGTCTTGCGGAACTACGAAGCGGTTACAATATTCGTCTGTTGGAATAATGCTATTCGTTTCAATAAATTGGGATATTTCACCCTATCCACCAAACTCTCAAAACAAAACACCATATTTTAAAACAGTTGCGAACAATGTCAAATCTTTTGTTTCTGTAATCCATCCTTATCAAGTTAGATATCAAGGCGCTATAACCATACACGTAGTACTCGTATGGGTTTTATTTCTGCCAATGTTAATTATTTTGTTATCATTATCATCTTCAGGCTATATTAGTCTACTGATGTCCATCAGTGGAAAAATTTAGCCTGACATGGCGCTATGCCGCTCATTAGAAGAGGGCTATCCCTCTTCTAATGAGCGCCATAGCGCCGTGTCTTCAGCTTGCCGCATCCAGCATTTGCCTGCAGTTTTTCGCAGATTCTCATCCCACACTACGTTTGCCGAGTCGCGGTCTACACTGAAGGACACGTTTACTACAACGGTTGTCTGTTCTTCGCGAGACATGGCCAGACCACTGCCACTTCAGGGGCTTATTCTCTGAGCTATGTCGATAACTTTGGTTCTCTGTCAGATGCATTCGTAACGAATCCTTCAGTAAAACTCTTTGTTATACTAATTTTAATTAATTGTTCGCATAACACACATTTTAGGCTCTTCCGTCAACTGTATCGTTATCATAAATCAATTGCAAAAGTTTTATCCAAATTATTGTCCTTTAATATGGCGGAAGACGCTGTTATGATACAGTGTAATTTATTACTAGAATAGGTACTAACGGACTTCCCTTATGTATTTTATCTTCACAGGATTTCAATTCGATTATGTATTTATAATTATTTTATAAGGGAAATTGTATCTTTTTATGAACAATAAATATTTTTTATCTTTATACTATTTTTATTTTTAATGCACTAACCCGTGCTAAGGAACAAATTTAAAAACCTATTTAGAGGCTAAAAATTTCACCCATGCCGGGATTCGAACCCGCAACCTCTGGCTATCCGTGCCAGCGCTCAACCAATTGAGCCAATGGGTGACTCACTGATCAAATTTCACTGATGCCGTGAGTAGGCCATTGGCTCAATTGGTAGAGCGCTGGCACGGATAGCCAGGGGTTGCGGGTTCGAATCCCAGCATGGGTGAAATTTTTAGCCTCTAAATAGGTTTTTAAATTTTTTATCTTTTTTTACTTCTTAACGACATGCCAGATCGCAAAGTAACTTTGCTATTACGTTTAGAGTTGTGTTTAGAGCACACACATAGAGGATTAATCGTACTTAAAATATATTTTAAGTACGATTAATCCTTAAAAAGTACTTAAACAACTTATCACTTCTTAAATTTATTCTTAAACTTCTTAAGCTTATAAATCATTTCACAAAAACTATACTCAAGGCTATAATTGTTTTTTGATAAGTCTTTTCCCAATTGGGAGGACACAAGGACGACTTGTGTCCTCCCAACGTATGGTTAAAGATCCCTTGCGATTCGACAATTCGTTGGTAAATAAAAACTTAACTACGTTTGTATTGGAATCGATCACTTGAGTTAAACAAAAACAGGCGCGGTCAGGCGCAGGATGGGCGACCGTTCCGGGACTACCGCTAGTGGCATTTTTCCGAGCGCTTCCATGCTTTGCCAATCCATGTCAAAGGCTTCATGCGCGACTCGATAACATCTGGCAGTAAGGCCCGCCACTGTCTTACAATCCTCCACCGACCCGGACTTGGCCCTCGTGGTGGAGTATGGTGTAACCTTCCGCCCTAGCACTGGGGACATACAAGGGTTGATATCTATTACAAAATTAACAGTACCTTTAAGTTATCGCGAGGAATATTTCTAAATAGAAACCTATTTAGAGGCTAAAAATTCCACCCCGTGCTATTGTCTTTAAAGTGCGTTTAAATGGGTCCCAAATCAAGAATAAAATAACAAAAGTTTATTTCAACGATAGAACACTCATAAAACAACAACAAATGTACAAGAAATAATGTAGAACACTGTTCTTATAAAGCAGGGCATGTAAATGGCATCTACCTCGGCTGAAGGAAATCCGATTGATGAGTCGCGCGGGTGTGTAAACGAAGGCGTCATTCACAGTCGTCACATTCACCTCCGGAATAAGCCTATCAAAGGGGGCCAACGAACTAATTTATAATATCGGTTATATTGTAAGCCCACTTCAGCGGAGCCCAAAAGGACGGTAATGTCTTTGGTTCGTAAGTACCGTATGTTTGGCTGTATGTATATCAGTAAGTATTACCGATTCTATGCTCTTTCATAACTCCTTAACCATGATCATTTTTTATTCCCTTAAGAGTCGAAGTAAACGTTCAATCTTAAATGCATATTTTCACAATTAATGCAATTACCATAACTGACATTTGTCTGCCAATTTCGTATTTTTAATTTATATTTGTACATTTTATGGAATTACCTCAACTGACATTCCGCTAACATTTAACTCACGGTCTACTTATTTACCTCAAGGTTTGACACGCATGATGCTTTTTATAAAGTTTGTCGTACCTTACAATGTCATATTTTATTTATTTAAAAATATTTACGATTTTAACTGGCTCGTATTATGTCCCCGATCTCTACACGCCGCGCCGCTTTATGGGTACTGTCGGAAGACCAGCGTTTGAGTGTCACTTTCCATTTTTGGCACACCATGTATAATGCATTGCTGTGTCTTAACGTAGTCTAAACTGTTAATGTTTATTTGTAATATTCTTTCACTGAGTTATTAGCTTTTCTTACTACGGTATTATTTGACTAATATTGTGTGTGTGTGTGTGGGCGTGTGTATGTGTGAGTATATGTGTGTGTTTATGTATATGCAAATTAATAATTAATATATAACATAACATTTACATACAAGCACATACATTTGCTGGCCCCACACTGTGTCGTGGTAACCAGAAACAACGACATCACAAACATGTAAACATGCAAGACCTGGGCGTTTTTTTTTTGTTCCCAGCCGGCATTCGAACCCGGGACCTCTTGCATGGTAGGCAGACGCGCTACCGCTACGCCACAGAGGTCGTCAGATATCTATTGTCATTCAAATTATTTATTTGTAGTCTAATGCACGCGACACATTAAATATGAAGCAATGTGGCGCGCAATCAGACAACTTAGCAAGTGCAAGAAAATAATACCATACAAACCTACATAATTATCATCAACCCCATAAGACAAGTAATATCCGGCGACGAGAAGTCAATGATTATGTGACACGCTTCCTCTGGACCGGAACAGGCCGCTACTCCCGGGGGTTGAACGCGAGTTCAGCGACCTCGCGTGGGCCACCGACCCGCCCCGTGACACTGCATGCAAACTCTACGTAAATGGGGGAAGGACCGCTAACTTTTACCTTTACTCTACTGAGAGATTTCGATTGAATAGAAGCGGGCGGTGGGCCGCAAAGTAAGCGATTTTTGGTGTAATAAAATAAAAAAGGTACCGGTCTTTTGTGTACTTTGTTTGGGAAGAATTCCTCTATTGATTGCTGATCTTCAAATTTCTTCAAGTGGGGAATATTGTCACAGCGACCCTTCTTCTAAAAGGCCTTTTTAGAATCAATGACTTTGTTTGCGTGGTATTTAGATAAAATTACTCTAAGTTTTAATTCAAGGCGAGGTGAATCTCTACGTGCTAAACCCATCGAAGCGTGAGAAACTTCCAATTTATGTCTGTTTGGCGATAAATGTATATGTTCTTCTTTTTTCTTAGGAAGAATTCCTCTATTGATTGCTGATCTTAAAATTTTTTTCCCACTTGAAGAAACAGCTACCCTTCTTTTCGAGTAAAAGGTCTTTTTAGGATCAATGACTTTGTTTAGATAAAATTACTCAAGTTTTAATTCAAGGCAAGGTGCTCTGCGGGCTAAATCCGTCATAGCGTGAAAAACATCCAATTTACATGTCTATTTGGAGATAAATAAATGTATATGTTTTTCTTCTTCTTCAAAGTTCAGAGTGATTTTGACTTGACTTGCCCTCTGATCCACGACGGCTCAGACCGTCTACAATGCGAAATGCAAAGTCTGATTCCGATCTCCGTTTTTTTTAATAGAATCATATTATATAAAGAAAACAAGTGCGTGTCGGGCCATTTAGTACTGCCCTGAAAATTTCCACGATTTTACACACAGCCGGGACGATGTCAACGTGGAATCGACTTGTCCGACTGGAGTTACATTCTAAGGTCGTTTATGCGGTCTCTATGACGTCTGCTACTTTATTTTAGAATTAAATAATAGATTATGCACTGAAGTAACTAATTATTCTGAAGACGTAACATGCTTTTATTTGCCGCTATTTTTTGTATTAAAAAATATTACATGTTAGTTTAACGTTTTGTACTACGGCCATTTGCAAGAGTGCAAAGCTTGTACTCACTGGCTAATTGTGAAGGAAAACATCTTGAGGAAACCTGAGAGTCTGAGCTCCTCTCTCAGTACCTACCTGCGATTGAAATTGCCATTCCGCGATGGGCACGCGTGGCAATTTCGCCCGTACTCTCTCTCTCTCTCTCTCTCTCACGTTTATAGGCTACATAAAAAAGCTTATACCTACATAGCAATGCTAAGGAACCTAATATTATTATTATCTTTTTTTCAGTGATATTATTATGTCGAGATCCAACGCCTTTTTATCCAAATATATTTTATGGAAAGAAAGTAGCGATATCAGCATTGGCATGCAAATATTCCTGCCACTTTTCTTGCCTATATGAGTCAATGACCGGGGTCCGTCCCAGACAGACCGCTGTAAGGGATTTATCGTTGTCTACGTGGCGCGAAGTTGCTATATAAATTTGGATACTCACTAACGACCTGAAACTGTTACCGAACAATACAGTACGAGGCGTATACAAAATAAGTATAACTTCTTTACGATATAAATTTTTCCTGGTCTTAAATTAGGATATGTTGTACTATGATAAACAGGCCAGGATATCACACACATGGTAAAAACACTCAGTTTAATTGAAATTATCTGTAATTTAAGTACGGCTGACACAAAACTGCATACACTTGATCCATCGTTTAAAATTTGAAAAAGATGTAAAACCCGCTATCTTCTAAACCCTACCCACGCACCTTCGAAGAGGGGTTCAGAAAGCTGACGGTCCTAAAAGCGTGAAAATGGATGGATGTAGGCGGGGCAGGCTTACAAACCTGCGCTTTGATAAAAATATTGTTTTTTTGGCCAAACTACCATATAACATGGCGTATATACATGTTCTTTTGTAACATCCTATCATATGTTTCTTAACAAAATCACGTTAACTTTACTTCGCATGTACGTTTGATATAGGTACGTAGCTCCATTGCGGGGCCCGCGGGTTGAATCTTAAATTTTTCCAGGCTTTAGTCATGTAAACACATAAATGGAAAAAAAATAAACGAACGTATCCAGCACACACTCATCCTGACTCGGGTTTTCGGTTAAATTATCTGTGGGGCAAACATGTAAACTTTTTCTTTACAGCCGACTCGCAAGATTAACAATAATACATATGTACTTCAAAATGCGTTATCGATAAAATAAATTATAACAATGTAACATTTGATTTAACGATAACCGAAGGGAGGCGTTAGAAACCGTAATACAGGATCTACCTAGTTTGGTTTCTAATGTAAAAGAAAATAACGTATACTTAATATCTAAGTCAATCTGTAAATTAGCATTACTTTACACCTTTACCGATGTCACCGATGTCTGTTGCTCAATAAATATCTGTAACTTCATACCTTTATGTTATCTATTATTTATACATAGTTATAATCTACTTCCTTCTCCATTGCTTTAGTCCAGTCTATCCGAAGGTTGTATGGAAGAGCTCATTTTTAGTGATAAGGCCGTAATTTTAGGTTAAGAAGTACGATGTATCTTTAAATTACAAAGTGATTGGTGATGATTGTTACCAAACCAAACATTCACCTTTGTAAATGACAATCCCATTTATTTAATCATCATCATCTAAATAGTCGTATATATTTCTTTAAATGTTAACAAAGACATGCACGTCTCGTCGACATTATATTGCACGATCACGTACTGAATTTGAACTACGTTAAAAGTTAATCTACACTAACTTAGACATTAGTACGTGCACTGTCAACGAACAAAAATTCACTCGGTAAACAAGGGAAAGTTCTGAAGTGTCTAAGATTCTGTGAACCAATAAATAATCAGCGATGCAATGCAGTCACGCTGTCTCTGTTATTATTGTAGAAATTTTCCGCAAGGACCAGATGTGCGTTGCCCTAAAATTTTCCAACGGTTTGGAGTTTCCAAGTTTGGTTCAAGTATTTCAAAGAAAATCGACCTCGCCCGGTGTATTACTAGGCATTGATTAATTTAGCAATCTTAATCTCGAGAGTTAATTGGCCGGTTAAGCTTGTTCAGGGTTGTTGAATTTTAAGATCATCGACCGAAATGACTTTGCTTTAAATTAAGTCTGATTTTCTAAAAAAGCCGTGAGAACATATGCACGCTTTCCTAAAATTTTCTAACAGTTTGCCTTGTAAAAGTTTTATTCATGTATTTCGAAGAAAATCTACCTAGTCCGATGTAAAACAAGGCATTGATTAATTTTGCGATCTTGATAGAGAGTTAATTGGTAGGATAAGCCTGTTCTGGGTGGCGGAATTCCAAGACCATCGACCGAGTTGACTTTGCATTAAAAAAGACTGAGCTTCAATTTGAGCTGTGTGGTGTCGGCCTAGAGAATAGCACCAACCCAAATTCTTCCCGCGGGTGTCGTAAAAGGCGACTAAGGGATACAAACCGGGGGGTGGGCAGCAGCGCTCCCTGCAGTACAATTCCACCAAACTGCGATCCCCAACCCGCATGCCCAGCGTGGGGATTATGGGCATTACCCCCCAATGATGGCACAACCTTGCGCTCATTAGGGGAGGGCTATGTCCAGCAGTGGACTAATGAAGCCTGAAGAAGAAGAAGAATAAGAGCTTCAATTTTAATACTTACTGGTTGCAATTTTGTTTTATTCCCAAAATCTAACAACAAAAAATCAAACGACGTGAGTACGACTGAAGATTAACCTCGACTCGGTGGAATATTAGTTGTGCTCTTAATCCATGAGACATTAAGGATATAGTTCCATGTTTCCGATTGACTGTTTAGACTCGTAAATCACTACGTTAATTTTAGCCGTTAGTAATTCGTTGCTCCCGATTTAGAAGCCGATATAAACATGTATAGGCGGCCATATTTTGCAAGATGTTGCTGAAATCGATATTTTATTGGGTTTATTATTTTAATTGGCTGACCGACGAAAAACATCCGTGTGCGGTGGCGACGTCGCGCCGGCAGTTCACCTCTCTGGTCTCAGTTGAATTCCAGCTATCTATCTGCGCAAAATAACCAGGTAGGTACAGTAGACTCCAAATCGATCTTAACATGCGTGTACTCTACTCTGTTACGTTACGAGTGACTGCAACAAATAGCTAAAAGACGAAATGTTGTCGCTGCATGAGTGCGATCTTTGTTCCGGTTTCGTATTTCAATCCTAGTCCATCTGTGAGGTCGTGCACTATTGCTATTTCTAGTAAAATGACAACAGTTTCTCGGAAGCAAGGTTAGTAACCAGATTATGACCCTAAAAGAAGCGAGAAGGCATTTCATCCATATCTTAGGCTTGGTTCAACAAAGTTTACTACACTTTTTCGCACAAGGCTATATGCTAATAACCTCTATGGAGCGCAACGTTTATTTTATCCCTAAAATGAAATACAAGATCAACAACGTGACTATTTACCTCTACCTTTTCACATAAATTGCTCGCGTGTGTAGGTACTTTGCATTTGATTGATCGGATCGGATCTGAAAATTGTTTCTACATATCGCGTAGGGTTCAATGATCAATGAACTTGGGTAATCGTACCCAGCTTTAATACTGGAACATACCCGAACGTAAGTTAGTAGTTGCCAGGATCGAACATCAACCTTTCTCTTGGCGAACCGGAAACTAAGTTTCAATGAAAACAATAGGTATTTGTTTTCACAAATGGTATTGAAGCGAAGGACTTCTCGTGGAAAAATACTATAATAATTTAGAGTTAGATCAAAGTAATTGTTTACGATGTTTACAAAACAAACGAACACACTCGCCTCTTATCATTTTATATCCGGCACTAAAAGAAAAGTTTAAAAAAATCAAGGTAAAGTTTCAGAAACGGCCTTCTCCGCTGACCTCGTGATGTCAAATTCATAGCGATATCGGTTTGTAATTGATATGATCTATTTGAAGGCGATTCTTTATTGACGTTTCAATGAATGGGACTTTGGATATGACCTCAATGGACTAAAAAGAGCAGCGGGAATAACAACTGGAGCCGCGGCCTGTTGGGATGGGGGACATACCTCGAAACTAATAATAATGTTATGCTTTATATTCATTAATTCTTTTTTTATGTAGCCTAACTGTTACACTGTTAAAGTGGCCTTATGAGATGTTTATAATAGGTCTAAACAAAAACGTCATTAATAAAACAGTATCTCCATTATAACTGTACTACACCTGCTTTAGCTTAAAGTTAATATGGCCCTACCACGGATGTCAAAAAAAGACGGATGGAACCTTCTAATCACGAGTGAAGCAGACAAATGGCCGCCGTCTCTTTATGTATGCGTGCCATCGGTGTTGCCAGACTAATATCACTTTGCCCACTTTTTCAAATCAAGATAATCAAGGTGCTTCAGGGTATTAACTAGCGCCACCAATGGAAAAAAGTCATAAGTTGTGTTATAATACGTTTTATTTTAAAAGTGAACATGAAAAATCTTAACAACTGTGACTACTATTTTAAACATACAGTCTAGAAACTAGAATCAACAACCAAGGACTTCAATCACTTTTCGCCAACAACAGCCGGTTTAACGGAAATCCATTAAAGTTCTAATTTATTGATCATATTTATGTGCTAGACTGTGAGTTTGAAAAATAGTTATCACAGTTGTTAAGATTTCTCATGTTCACTTTTAGATAAAAACGTTCTATAAAAAAGTTATGATTTTTACCATTGGTGGCGCTAATTAGCGCTCCGAAACGCCTTAAATCATGATATGAAAAAATAAAGTAAACTTACCTAATCTAGTGACGGTTTCACTTTTATCATACTACTGAGTGACTTACGAGTAAAAGGCTTTTATGAAGGAGGTGGGGCCTCGATTGAGGGATTGGTTATGACTAGAGATAGGATAATCAGATGCATATTTGCATAAAGTTGAGATGTTAGCTAACATTGATAGCACTTTCTATTAGTTTGTTACTATAGAATAAAATCGGGTGTAACTATATTTACTTATTTTAAGGTGCTAATATGGAGTGAAGTTTTGTATAAAAAAAATTTGGGAGTTTTGGAATCGACAAATTTTGTTTTTTTGTAGCAGATACCTATAACAACTGCCTCTTATTTTTTCTTCAATTTTTAAAACATTGATAAAAACAAATAAGAAACAAGAATTAGAAAGATAAACTAACTACATTTACAAATTACGCGCTCAATTTAGTCACATTATCACATGTGACGAATAAGTGGAAAGTTTAGGATACAAAATATCTAAGTAATATCTTTGCCACCTACAACGGTGGCGAGTATTTGACAACTTAACTAATATCAGCTGAATGTCAGCAGTGAATAATTATTGTAAGTTATCTCTTGTTTTTTTATGTTTGTGTGGTATAGCCATTGGCACTATAAAAAGAAATAGACGGCTCATGCACAACGTTGTTAGATGTCCACACACAGCACGGCTTGTACAGAAATGAGGCGGCAAATTTCATACAGTTAGATATTTGAAAATAATAAAGATATGATATTTTATAAGGGTTACGGTTGCGTATTTCCATAACTCCAAAACTACTACTATAAAAATACTAATAAATGCAACAAATACATATTTCTCCACTTTTCGGGAATTTTTCCCGAAAACAAACTGGTATCACTGCGGTATTTGACATCCCAATTTGTAAGTAAATAAAGAAAAGTAAACAAAACCTAATAAGGAAAAATATCACGAATCAGTAACTTAAAACATTACTTACGCATGGTAGGTGCTCCCATGAGACTTATTGCATTTTTTCGAGAAGTGTTTACACCACCGTACCACACAAGACGGTATTTCTTAAAATTTTCTTTTGTGTCAAACAAGACTTACTGGCACTGCTGCCCGGAGGAGCGTAATTAGCGTAATGGCATGGTAATGGCGGCAGAGTGACCGACTTGGTGTATCTCATGAGTTAGCTCGTGTATGCACACGAAATTGTAGGACTAGGGGTGCTTCACACCCTTTCAATGCGAGATGGCATCAGTCTTTTTTTGACATCCGTGGGCCCTACTCTAACCCACAAACTTATTAAAAGCGATATTTTAATCTGTGATTGCAAAACCACAGATTACAAAAGTATGCATTTGTCAAATTGTTATTTGTTTGAAGTGTTTTGGTTCTCAGTGAAGTGGTTTTTCGTGAAATTGTGATAATAACCTAATTTTCCATACATATTGTCTTCTTCAGAAACTTTAAACGCGTAGAGCTACGTTTAAACGAAAAGTTGAAAACCAACTTTTTTTTTCTTCGTAGGTACATAGATTATACAATCTGCGTGTTTTGACACTTCCACAGACTTAAAAGAACAAACGAATCTTAGAACGAGTCTTTTTAATCTGTGCCTAGAACGCGACGTTGCCAAATTGACAGGTCGTAAAAGAGCACTTTAATTACAGTAGGATTGTTGTACATCTAGTAATAAGGAAAAGTTAAAGCGTACTATATGTCTAATAGAGGACTTTAGCTAAAGTGCGCTACGAGCACACTATAGGTCGTTTTTATTAATAAGGCCCTATAATGTAAACGTCCCACTGCAAGGCACAGGGCTTCTCTCAGAGATAGATAGTATGGGCGTAATTACAACGCGTGCGGACGGCGGATCGACAATTTCAAGCGCTGAGGTAGTTGAATATCTTCGATACTCAGGATCCTAATATTTATTCGATATCATCCCTTTATATGTCCCCACTGTTGGGGCCCGGGTCTCTTCTTGTATTGCAGGAAGGTTGGGCCATACCCCACCACGGGGGCCAAGTCTGGGTTGGTGGAGGATTGTAAGACAGTGGTGGGCCTAACTGTCACAAGTTATCAAGCCGCCCATAAGGCCTCTGATATGGCTTAACGACTGCCATTACATGACAGCCGGCATCAACGGCTTAGCGTGCCTTGCGAAGCATGGAAGCGCTCGGAAAAAATGCCACCAGCGGCAGTCATAGGATGGTCACCTATTCACCACCTGACCGTGCCGATTCTTGCTTATCCCTAGTGATTGATTACAATCACTCGTTCAACTAGGCCACCAGAGCCTGTTTAATACAAAAAGTCACCTGAGATTAAAAACCACTAGCGGTAGTCACAGGATAATTTCCCATCCACCACCTGACCGCGCCTGTTGTTGCTTAACCCTAGTGATTGATTCCAATCACTCGCTCAATTAGGCCACGAGCGGCTGTTAGAGATTGCAGCCTGTTTAGTTTAAAAAGTAATAATAAGTATTCATGGACATATTACACAGGTCACGGGACGGTCACCCATCCAGTACCTGACCGCGCCTGTTGTTGCTTAACCCAAGTGATTGATTCCAATCACTCGGTTCCACTAGGCCACGAGCGCTTTTAATATTTATTAATTTATTTTATTAGAGGCTTTATCCCCACAGGAGTCACCAGTATTTGATTACAAATGGCCTCAGTTTGGGTGTGTTTCCGTGTTTGTGATGTCCTTGCCTGGTTACCAGAACACAAGGTATCCCAGGTTGGGACCAGAACGAACGTTGATGAAGCGAAAGGATAAGGCGGGATCGTGGCGAGTGGCAGGCCCTGGTCTAGGCGGACCCCACCTAAAGTTGAAACTGTAAAGAGAGAAATTTTAAAATTTTCCGTCACATTACTGTCGTTTCAAAACATTATTCAGAAAATGAATCAGATGCTTGAACGAAACTTTTACTATTTTATTTGTCATAACGATATAATAATCCCCAACTATATTAAATTTCATATATACATATAATTTATATTATTTATTTTATTTTACATACTGGCACATACATTGCTTCTGGCCCCACACTAGGATACCCTGTGTCGTGGGAACCAGAAACTACGACATTACAAACATGTAAGAGGTCGTCATAATCTAATCAATAAATGAGTAATTAGTACATTTTATATTGTATATTGCACTATCTGCTAATCTTGTCTCCAAAACTTAACCTAGCTGGTAGATAATGCTAAACAGCATTAAGCTCGCCTATGTAAAAAATGTTAATGCACCGTGCGTCAACTAGAAGCCCGTACGCTATTCTGAATGCGAGACTTCTGACTCAGCGGCTGTACGGATTGGAATGAAATTTGGTGGAGAGATAGAGTATAGTCTAAAAAGTACTTAGGCTACTTTTAATTGCAGAAAAATAGACGTGAACGAAGTAACGGGCGACCACCAGTACAATATATCTATAAAAAAATATATCTTTAAGGCCTATAAATAAAACTAATTCTATGTTAATTGAGCTATAAATGTAACAAAGACACTTCATTTCAAACATCTCGTTACGAAATAATTGCGTGTAAAAATATTATGCTTCATTGAAATGAATGTTCTATAACGATTTTGCCGTAACTAAGTGGCAATTAAAGTAAGGGCTCGCATTTTGATTGCACAGAGTCCCTACTAGTAGAAATCACTCCAGCAAACAGAGGCTACATAACCAGCGCGTAACAGACCGAGTTCGACGTTGAATCGATTTTTCTTCTTTTAGCCGGCGAGCACCGCACAGTGGAGACTTCGAGAGCGTTCACCTCGAGTGGCGCCGGCTCGCAATTCAAATGCACTTTCCCGGGATCAGTACTTTGTCGAATATCATTAAAAACAAATATATCACACGCCGGAGAGAGTTGAAACGCCTGACGGTAAGGAATGCGACCAAAATGTTTCCTGAAACGATGAAATTAAGAAGTGTGCTTTACGGTTATGGTTGCGCGCCTGCCCATAAGAGAATGAGGTTGATAAGAGACCATCCACAATTAACACCACACTCTATCTCACTATCTCTGTCTACAGTGGTACGTATACAGACTATATAAGAAATAGATATTATGCAGTTTTCTAACTAGGAGTAGATCTGCTTGATAGATAATGGTTAAAAGCATATGTGTTACATAGCATTGATACTCTTCTATGTAGGATAATTACTTACAGAAGACTGCGACACTGGTTATAAGAAGCCGTTTTGTGTTCAAGTAAAAATACCAGATTTTCCTACCTTTTGGATTTAATTTGAAAATAAATACTATATATTCAGTTCGCTCAGTTGCGAGTTGAAAACCCTAGTTTTTTTCTTAAAAGTCTGTCTTTACATTTTTACATTTTTAATTCAGCACTTCACTTGTCCAGCGCAGTCATAAGTCCGTTGTAGGCAGTTCCGATTCATGAAGGCATAAACAATGGTAGAGCGCCTAAAGTGCGTGTTTAATAATCGCGTGTTTCTATATTAATGATAGTTCGATAAATATAAATCTGAGATAAAAATCGTCTAAAACGTTGCTGCAAAATTCAAACCCTAATTGGGGTGTTTCAGGACTTGCGCATTTTAAAACACTGTTCGTAAGTACAACTGCTACGACATTTTATCGACTAGAAGATCTAACTCAAAAAATTCTCCTTGATTGTTAAAAAGTCTTATTTATAAGAAGTCGATCCCAGTTAAACAAATGGAGTTAAAGCCGATTTATGAGAGCAATTCCTCTCCTGAACCGGCACCTCCTCCGTCTCCAACCTTTCTCCATCTTTTACACTAGCGGCCACACAGAGGGATTTCGTACAAACTGTACTGAAAGGACGGGACGAAGCCCACACAGAAGAGACGGGGCGAGGGCGAGATTCCTATACAGCACATCGCACCCCCGTCCGTAGGAACTTTCTGTGTGGCTGCTGGTTAATACCGTACAGTCTGTTAGCTTTTACAATATACCTCGGCTACTATCGGATATATTCGTGTAATATAAATATCGTAACTAATATGACACTTAATTTTGAAATCGGAACTAATATGACACTTAATTTCGAAGTCAGAACTCGATCATCCGTATTACACTCGTGTGCTTTCGGCGAAAACCGAAACCTACTCTAGAGCCCGAGGTATACGTGGGACACTCAGAAAGTTTTGAGAAACTAAAAAAAGTAACTTTTATGAAAAAAAATATTTTTATTAAATCTTTTCAAAGAACTCTCCACCAGCCTCTATACAAAGTTTCATGCGTATGAAACAATTTTCAAAACTTTTTTTCCAGTCCTCCACAGACACCTCTTCCACGGTCTTCTCAAACGCTGCTAGCGCGTCTTCCGGCGATGAAAACTGTATCCCTTTGAGCTGATTTTTAATTTTAGGGAATAAAAAGAAGTCACACGGAGCCAAATCAGGACTGTAAGGAGGGTGTCCCAAGATTCTGACCGGTGTGGAGTCCAGTGCAGAGTCAAGTCCCTCGTTTACAATATACCTCGGCTACTATCGGATAGAATTGGATATATTCGTGTAATAGAAATATCGGAAATAATATAACACATAACTTTTCAAAATAGTAAAGAAAAGTTTTATACAGAGCAGGAAAAGACAGAGCAGAAACTCGTGTGCTTTCAACGAAAACCGAAGCCTATTCTACAGCCCGAGGTATATTCTAAAAGCTAACAAACTGTAATGTGTAAATCAAATTGTTTACTGCACGTGATTAGAGAATGTGCGGAGAGGACGCAATACTAACTTAAGTTGCATACAAAATGCCGTCTTTCATAATATACCAAGTATAAATAATAAAATAAAAATCACTGTAATTGACATAAAAAAATAAATTTTGTACTTACATTGTAAAGGTTATAAACATACAATATCCAATGAATCCTTGAGATACCCTATTCATTGTGGTTAACCTCGTACACAATACAATTCTATGAGTAAAGGGAATGAAGTGTGCGTGTAGATAGGTATTATAACCACGTTCTATGGAAACATTATATTCAAAGTGTAACAACATACATCCAGCTATAATCTACCTGTTACTCTTCAATACTTTTTTTTCTATATTTGTTAAGATTGTGTGCTGTTCCTGTGCTGTGTCTTGTTGCTACCGAAGTGTAATAAATGTCTTATCTTTGTTTCAACACCAACGTCATTAAAATGTATGGAACAGCTGACATATTTTTCGCAGATTATTAGTTGGCACCATAATAAAAGTTATTTCGTATTAACGAGCTTTTGGTGGATTTTACTACACCGTTTATTAGGGACAGACACTTTAAAATATTTACTTACAAAGGCATTCCTCTGACTAACTTTGTTAAATTTTCGATTTTCTTGGTAAATCAGTAAGCAATTATTAAATTTCACTGTGAATAGAAGTGTGAGTGCTAGCAAATGTAGCTGGGGAAGATTAATTGAATATATCTACCGAAGCATACATTAGACGGGCTAATTTATTTCTCTGTCGTGTTTCAGCTAAATGAACAATGTTCTATGATATATACAGGGTTATCTTTATAACGCGCAATTCCTGAAACACATCAAAGATTTTATTATTTATACCAACTTCTTCGCGTATTTTTACTTTATAAGGTAAGCATATTCTTCATTGTACAGCAGAAAAAAAACATAAAATAATTACAAAGATACAGTACAATTGGCAGCCTTATTGCTTAGGGCAACTTCTTCCAGACAACCTACGATGGAGAGTTGCTGGAGGAAAAGTGAGACGGACAGTTGATGCAAATATGAATATTGGTATACATACTTGTACTTAAAAATAATATCACACTAATGTTATAAAGGCGAAAGTTTGTGACTATGTTTGTTACTTCTTCACGTCTAAACGGCTGGGGCGATTTTAATAAAGCTGACACCCTGGATTAACACATTGGCTACGTTTTACTGCGGGAAAATATCTTATTCCGTGCCCCAGCAGTGGGGGCGTACAATCGTAATGAATGGTGGTCAAGCCAAACGCGTCTGTGTGTGTGTGAAAGAATGAGAGTGTGTGTTCCGGAATTTTACCTAACCAGCCGAACGGCCTAAGTCTTGGGTTCGGGATCAGACACTGATAAACATGTGAGTAATGAGTGGTGTAATGTGGATGAATGGGTGCGTGACGTGTGCATGGCGGCTGAGAACCCAGACATACAACTACTGACAGACATTTTAGGAACAGACATACCCCTCGTTTTCGAAGTCGGGTGTTTATAACCCTGTAGTAACCTTTCGTCCTACATGACAACTCCAATTTATTGTAAAAACAACTTTATGTGCGAAGGCCAACTCGCCACTCTCGTTTTCTATTTATTCACGCGCGACCTTTCAATCTCTGCTGAAAATTGCATTTAAGTAACTAATCTTGTTTAATCCGCTCGCTTTTTTAATGTAGCCTATACGTCTCACGGCCTGGCACAGGCTTTCTCTCGGAGAGAGACTATGGGCTTAATTAAAACGTGTGCCCAGCGCGGATTGATAATCTCCACCGCTGAGGACTATGTAAACCTCAGACACTCATGTTTCTTGACGATGTTTTTCTATCGCCGTTAGGGAGTGATTGCTACTACCTACTACAACTTCACAAATAGATGTACGTAAAATAACGTAAATGTGTACGTAAATCACAAATATATGACTAAGTTATTGGTACATGCCGGGAATTGAACCCAAGACCTCCCAAACGTAAGGCCGACGTTTTACCCGTGGCTAGATCTATACAGAGGGTACCGGATATAGAGTACCCCTATACATCTATAGATCTATAGGGGTACCCGAATCAGACCCATGTATGTTCCGCGATTTTTTTGTACTTTTTGAGTTGTAAAGTGGCTCAGCGAGCTAAGTCGCTACGACATAGCTCAGAGAATTAGCGAGCTGAAGTGGCAGTGGGCTGGCCATATCTCGCAAAGAACCGACAACCGTTGGAGTAAACGTGTTCTTGAGTGGAGACCGCGACTCGGCAAACGTAGTGTAGGACGCCCTTTGACCAGGTGGGATGACGATCTGCGAAAACTGCCGGCAGATGCTGGATGCAGTAAGCTGAAGACAGGGCGCTATGGCGCTTATTAGGGGAGGGCTATGTTCATCAGTGAACTATTATAGCATGAAGAAGAAGATACTTTTTTTTCTTCAAAATAGATGAAAAGTGTACCTCGCAGACATACTCAAAGGTGAGTCAATCTGATTAAATAGCGCCATAAAAAAAATTAAGATTCGCACAATTTTTGGAATATCCTGTATATGTGACCGCTCCATTCTGTTAAATAAATTATATTTCGTGTTCCGGACCAATCCGGACTTGACCCCCGTGGTAGAAAACTATACCTTCCTTAGGGAAGAGACCGCCCCTCGGTAGGGACATAATGGGTTAATGATTTGATTTGATATTTCGTGTTCCACTGTCATACCGTTGCAAGTCGAGAACAATAATACCGGTGCATCGAACTACAACCTTCCGAGGAAGCTTCAGATTCGCGGCGTCTAAATGCTGGAACGGCATTCCTCCTCCTCTTACAGACCTTACAAACAAATATGTCTTTAAGGTAAAACTTAGAAGCTATTTGTTATGTATCCAGGAAACCTAAACCTTTCTTTCTTTTCCAACATCAGATGCTATTCCTTCTATGCTGTGCTGTCTTGTATTAAATTGTATTCTATCGTACGTTGTTGGTCTCGATGCGACTTTCCGTGAGTCACTGAACCAGGCCCTTGCTGAAAATCAGTGCTGGGGGCAATAAACCTGCAGCAATTACTGAGCCTGCGGCCGTTTTACCGCCGCATGGACATGGTTCGTATCCTCTTACTGTGTTCTGTCGTGTTTGTTTTTTTATTACTTTTTTTATTAAGTTAAAGTTTTACGTTTTGTATATCTGTGTAGCGATAAATAAATGTATTTCTTCTTCTTCACTTCAAACAGGTTCAAATTAAAAAAATATGTTACCCGATAACAATACTTTAATACAAAGTCTCGTTTTATTATGTACTTGACGGATTTCGGTGGAGTTTGATCATAAGTATTCTAACATTACTAAATTATATTTCTTTTTCCACAGACATGCAAACCCTCCCGGTGCCCTTCCAATCTCATCTATTTATTTCCGGCGTCGTGTTAATTATATGTAACCTTGTTCTATGAAGCACATTAATTATTAGGAGGCATTAAATGGCAAAAAAATTATGTTTTTATATAATTTTTATTTATTATGAAACCTCAGAAACTGAAAAAACTCGAAACAAAAATTGTTATAGGTACTCGTAAGTAAAAAAAAAATTGTAAGCGATTTGTATCAGAAATTGCGTATTCTATATGTAACTCTGTTTTCTAGGGATGGGGTCCGCAGTTTGGAACCCTATGTAACTGCAAAGTAGGTAGTCGGGGCTGTAAGTAATGCAATTTGCTTAAGTCAGATGTCGCTGCCTGTACGTAATACAGAGAATATTGTAAAGAGGTTCGAAATTTCACTGATGCCGTGAGTCGCCCATTGGCTCAATTGGTAGAGCGCTGGTACGGATAGCCAGAGGTTGCGGGTTCGAATCCCGGCATGGGTGAAATTTTTAGCCTCTAAATAGGTTTTTAAATTTGTTCCTTAGCACGGGTTAGTGCATTAAAAATAAAAATAGTGTAACCCTATGTAATACTGACGTTTCTCAACTTACAGAAAAATAGTCACGGCATGTTGAACCATCGTGAGTAATACATACAACTATCACGCTACTTTTGTACTTAAATTCTGAGCATCAAATGACATTTAGATATTATTTTATATTTACACACTGAAGTATCACCAATATAACTAATCATAAACAGAATTAAACTACGAGCTTATTTATGCAAAAAGTATTCCCCTAAAACGCGTCTCGAGTTTTATTTAATTTGTGGTTTTTTTGTCTTTTTCTTGTAAAATCTCCACCACAGACTACTTTAATAAGCGATTAAGAGTAAGGAATTGTGTTTTTATAAGTAAGGACGTTACGGTCTTATTCATACGAAACGCGAATCCTTAGGACACTCGATAAACAACGTATAAAATAGTCTGTGGTAGAAAATTCACAAGGAAAAGACGTAACCATAGATTACTAAAACTGCTCTGAAGCGTATTTTAGAAGTTTATCTAAAGAAGACCGACAGATATGATTGGTGATACTTTTGTGTTATTGCGTAGTAAGCTGTAATTTTAATTTATTCCTATTATCAAAGGGCTAAAGCTTATTTTGTTAGGCTAAAAGTTTAGTTTTAGCGGCAGACATATTCACGAGGAAAATCATTCACGTTATCATCAAGAATATTTCGTAAGCGGCTTATTTTGGCAAATGGAGCTTTGTATTGTGCAATACAATAGTTACCCTGTCACCACATCCTCGTAAAGCTTTAGCCCGTGGTCCCCTGCCTACTACAGTGTGGCGCAATGTTTGAATGAATGAATGAAACCGATGAAAGCTTCCTGTCATAGATCAAACATCGCGCATGGACTGTATATTTTTACTTCGCAGAGAATATGGGTCCATTAGTGTTTTGTAATCATTCAGTCGATGAAGCAAAAAATCGCAAAGATGTTTTAAAATACCTAATTCATCTACGAGTCCTTGTTCCGTGACTCGCTTCGAGGTCGCGACAGATAAAAATGCTTTTCCTGACCGTAAAAGTTACAATGGATATTAGAAAACTGTTCTAGTAGATGAGTTTTTGATAATAACTTCCACACGCCACAATCCCTTGTGCTGGTCCCAAACTAGGATGCCTTGAGCTGGTAACTAGGCCAGAACACCTCAAACATTCACCCAGCCTGAGGTCATTTGTACAAATTAAATACGACGGCCTCCAGTGGGAATCTAACCCACGACCTCTGTTACGGTCAAGCGTGGAAAAATCGACATCCATGCCACCTAAATTGCGAAAGACGACTATGGAATTCAAAAGTGTAAACGATAGCATTTCTACACTGCCTATTCTTTAATTTTGACCCGTTTTACTACAACCCGATTACATAAGATCGAGAGATTTTTATGAATGAAGAGTCTGGCTGTCGTTCGAACGCTCACAATATTTTCGTAGCACATTTTTCTTCTTTATGAAAGACCTACATTCTTTCGTTTATTATTGTAATTTAAAATATTTCTGTTAACGGGAGATGGGGTCAGCGATCATCTTTCAGTGATGTAATATTTGTACAAATCAGCGGAAACTAGGTTAGATATTGAAACCGAGAGTAAATACCCGTGTAAGACATCACTAATGGAAAAAATTCTCTCAAAAACGTGTAAATGAGAGGCACGTGTATGGAGTTAGCGGTGAAATACTCTTCAACTCTAGCGAGCTCTGTTTTATGCCTGGCTGATCTGTATCTATGTACTGTTAGTGTAGGTGTCTATAAAGATCATTAACGAGGTACTTTTCAGTTTAATCTCTGATGTTGGTTGAATCGCACCACGTCTTTTATAGCAATACTCAGAAGTCGCAATACAAGGTTGTAAACTAATAGAAGCTAAACTCACTCAATTAGCATTTCACCTTCAAAGCGCGTTTCCTGACGGGTGACACATTTTGAGGAAAAGTTTCGACAATTTATGCCGCGACAATTTTATGGCTCTTGTGAATGGAATCTCTTCTTTTTTACTACGATTGTGCAACGTCGTTTGGCGGAGTATCGCGGAAGCGAGCGCGGATAGCCCTCCCGAAGGACTGGAGGCCTATTTCAGCAACCGTCCTCAATAATCGACTGTTTTGTTACAGAGCCAGAACTCATCGCTCTCTGCAGAAATCCATTAACACGTTGTAAAAGGTAACGACGCTTTACCGTTCCGAAGATTCCTGTGTATTTATTCAAGCTAGTTCTATGTAACAGCGTCTAAATGCCACGAAACGAAAACATCCTTAGTACAACAATGTCTGACTGTGACCTTTTGTGCAGGATCTCGATTGCTAATACATATACTAAATAAATAAAATACTAGATAAATCAAATATAGAGCGTTACAAATATCATAGATCAGTGCATGTTCAGTTTCAGTGGTCGGTGTTGGAAAGCGGAAACCGCGTCTAATTGTGTCTTCCTAGAGTGGAGATGTTTCACAATCGGTCGGCCGACTGAATGGCCGACCCACACCGATGCTCCCTAATAAATTAAAATATATATTCGACACATTCTATTCTAAAAGAGAAAAGATGAAATACGTACTTGTGTCAACGATTTATGGGAAAACTTTCAGGATGTCCTGGCGTAAGATAGCATGTCCGGAACAAGATTCCGTTGAAATGTCTTAGGAAAGCTTTTTGACTCAAAACCTGTTTATATGTCTTATTTCCTGGCAGACATAATTTAATGTTTTGAAATTATCTCATGTGTTATTCATTTGTGATTCAATGTGTAGGAATGACGGAAGATTTTCTCTGTAGTGTCGAGCATGTTTAGAGTTCGCACAATAATTGGTAATGAAAAATTTTACGGGTTTTGTTAATTATTACTTTGTACCACATCGCGACTGGCGGCCGGGCAACGTACAAGCCATTTGCAACCTTCTGCGCCAGAGTTTCGTGCAAACACTCACGCCACGCCAGTCCTGTAACTATGTTAATTATTCATAAAACTCATTCAAAGTATAAAGGTATAATACAGTAGAACGAGCAAAGGCCGCTTCCTCCCTCTGTACTTGGTGAACTGATGATTGATGTGTGAGTTCAACTGTCAATGTCAAAATTCATAACATGAATTTTGTATTGCTCAACTTGTAACAAGGAATTTTGAAATGGTAATAGTTAAAGTTAAATGAAATTGCCAGAAGCTTCAATCTAGAGACGTGTTCACGTCAAGGGAGAACGATTTGAAGAATGGCAATTTTAGATTAATCGTTTATAGTGAAGCATTTATATTTGTATTGGATAGAAAATATGGCTTGTATACCCTACACGATCACGTACGACTTGAATAAATACGTTCAAATGCGTTGTGGGTTAAAAAATAAAGACATTTTTTTACTCCACGCCAGCAAATGGCGGTCGCAGTTACTACTAAAAGTACATCTTCCGTATTTTATAACGAGCACCAAATAACAGAGCGTAGTGTGGCCGCGCCCTACTCCGCATATAGTTGGCTCTGCGCCACTGCACTCCCGCGCCGCCCGCCCTGCAAGAATGCTCGCGGCGGCAAGGCGGCCGGCGCCCGCGCCGAAACGCGCCGTCTTACTTACTGCCATTGTGCAAGTAAATTGCAGATGCCTCATCGCATATTAAAGGTTTCAAAATAGCCAAGTAGTACAGAGTTTGTATCAGTAGATGCTACGCTAGTGATAGAAAAAAGACAAGCGTAATTCATGGCGGCAGTTAAGACATTTTTCACAACCTAGACCGCCCACGCCCTAACATAAATTGGCCATAAACGACACTCAAGGAAAAGCAAAAAATATGAATAGGCGCTTCTTTTTTTTTCTTCCATTCGACCCTGCCTTGCGTTTCAAGCGCGACAACGCAATTAGTTAAATTTGTTTATTTATCTTCGCGGTAAGTGACAATTAGTTGAACAGCGGCCCTGCTCTGGCGACGCTCGGGTGACATGACTGCTTTATATTCGTTCTGCTGACATTAATATTTATTCCACACTTCTAATTATTCATCCTGAACGTTGTTCGCATTTTCAGACAAACTGGAGTAAAGCCCTTCGCGAAATTACTTGAGAAAAGAAGGGAATGAGTGAAGCCATAAAAATGCGACGTGAAAGCAATCCGGCTTTTTGAAAACATTTTCTTAAGTTAAAAAACAGTCAACAGAGCAAGACAACAGCAGTCACTTTTTTTAATGACATGATGTCAAAAAAGGTTAACAACTGAAAACTAAAAACCTATTTAGAGGCTAAAAATTTTTTTTTTTGTTTATATTGTCCTCACGGACAATATAAACAAAAAAAAAACGGGTCAGTGCAACAAAAAGAATTTAATTGAAAATTAATGTTTCAATTATATTTGTAGTCGCTCAGTCTGGGTGTATTTCCATGTTGTGATGTCCTTGATTGCCTGGCATAGCAAAGGGTGTCCAAGTTTGGGATCAGGACAAGTGATTGTGTTGCGAGGATGTCATTTTACTTTTATGTAAGTAGCTCTTATACGTTCCACTGCAGGGTACAAGTCTTCTCTCTCAGAGAGGGAGAGAGTACGGGCTTAACTACCGCCGATTGACAATTTCAAGCGTTTTACAATTATTATTGTAATTCATTATTATCTAAAAACCTATTTAGAGGCTAAAAATTCCACCCATGGCGGGATTCGAACCCGCGACCTCCGGCTATCCGTACCAGCGCTCTTTCCAACTGAGCTAATGGGCGACTCTCTGGCATCAGTGAAATTTCGAACCTCTTTACAATATTATCTGTATTACGTACATGTGGGTACAGCGATATCATTCCGATGTAAAAACCTAACTGCAAAGTAGGTACTCGGGGCTGCAAGTGATGGAAATTACTTCAGCCAGATGCGCTGCCTGTACCTAATACAGAGAATATTGTTAAGAGGTTCGACATTTCACTGATGCCGTGATTCGCCCGTTAGCTCAGTTGGAAAGAGCGCTGGCATGGATAGCCAGAGGTCGCGGGTTCGAATCCCGGCATGGGTGGAATTTTTAGCCTCTAAATAGGTTTTTTAAAATGTCCTTAGCACGGTTTAGTGCATTAAAAATAATAGTATAATCATTATTATTTACACTGCATTCGAGAAGTTTCGGATCAGAATTTTGTGAATGCAATGTAGACAAAGCAGCATTATATCCAAGTACTTGTCAACCCAGAACGCCAAATATATTTACATAAATATATGAGAGAACATGAAGTAACTAACATATTTAAAATAACTATAATAGTCGTAGTTCGCGACTGTCAGCCTCCGCAGATTTTTATGTAATTTAGTTTACGAAATGGAGCAATGAACGCCTTGCTGAATACGTCTGGCATTAAACTGCCTAAGACTCGTAATGAATAGTACGTCACTCCTCTTATAATAATGAATGATTCTCTACAGAATCACTTGTCCCGAGTCCGACAATAGGATACCCTGAGCTTTGATAACCAGGTAAGGTAATACACCCACATTAGGGTCATTCGAACAAATCTAGTACAGAGGCTTCCAGTGGGAATCGAACTTACGACCTTGGTCTACCAAGCATGTTTACCTAGATCAACGAGGCAGTCAACTCGAAGTAGGTACCATTTAGTTTTAATTAGCGAATTATTACTAGATAGAGCGTACCGATATCAAGATAGTTAAATATACATAGGTTACTAGCTAACCCCGCAAAGGTAGTTGTTATATCACACACATTTATATTAGAGCACAGTAAATTAGATTCGTAGTAAACTCTGCCATAAAACTCTGCCTCTGTAACACCTTTATAATATACCTTCTGCTTGTATACTCAGTGTATCATAATGATAATGCTGTGTTGTTGTGGTTAAAATAATCATTTTTGTATTACTTAGCCTACCACCCATACTCAAACCTACCAAATATACACAAAAAAACATGAAAATCGGTAAAGCCGTTTCGGTGGAGTTAGGTAACGAACACGGAGACACGATATTTTTACATATTAGAAGGTTACGATTTGATATAGTGATCATTCTGAATTTACGCTCACCAGAAGCTTTTAATCTCTATGGCTGGAAAAAGCAACCCTGATAACGTCAAAAAAAAATTAAAACTATACGATCTACATCAAAGACATAACAAGGTCTGTGGGTTGCACTGTTGAATCAACAAGAGTATTTAGAGCAGTGTGAGTATAAAAACACAAGATGCACAAAATCCCCACCAAGGTACTTCCTCGTGTTGGTGATCTATTATTGTAATGAGTCACGAAACTCTTAAGCTAACATTGTCAATGAAGAGGCAGATAATAGCTGGCCACAACACCTTCTCAGTTTCAGCGAAAGGTCAGGCAGATTGTGTTATTTCATGTTTACAAATGTTTCAGCGTAGAACAGTGGCCAGTAGGCGTTTGCTTCGACCTTCTGAGAGGCCAAGTCTGACCTGGATCTCGCCACGCGCTGCGCATGACTCATTGTTTTGGCGCTCATGGCTCACACCTAGGGCTGCCACCTTGCCACCAAAAAAAGCCCGGACATTTCGGAAATCTCTTACCGCGTATCTACAATCATATCTTTTAATATACACCGCAAGCACTGATTGAAAACCAGAGCGCTGAGGGCTCACACTCTCACCACAACGCTGAGTCAGGTGCCCTTTGTGGAAACATTGACACAGCACAAGATGTACGCTTTGACTTTGGACTGTCCTATCTTGTATCTATGTGATTTTATATTGTTTTTGTTTTCCTTGTATGTAACTATGAGTGGGATGCCTTTTCTTTCCTCTGATGTGTTAATTTGTTCCACAAAATATGACTTTTTTCTTTCATATTGTTTTTGCACGAACGGCATACGCAGCGTAGCGACGCGACGTATACGCAGCCAGCTTGCTAGACCGACGGTCTGAGGCAGATTGATGGCAGTGGCTGGATGAGAATGGCCGAGGAGGGCAGTAGGAAGGGGCGTGCCTTGGGAGTGGCCTATTTCCGATTGATTGATAGACTCTATTTTTGTTTTTAGCAAAAACATGTTGAAGAAAATATTTTTTTTTTATTTAATAAAATAACCTGGAGAGATGGCAGCCCTAGACTCACTCTATTGGTCGGGTTGTATTACCTCACAAATTTACTTGCAAAAAGGTTGAAGTGATATGGTTTTTATACCATAGAAAACGTAAAAATACTCTAAAAAATAATAAAAACATATAGTATTTTTAAATGTATTTGAAAAAAATGTGAAATCAAGTCATTCTCATAATAAACAACTTATAAGATTTCGTTTTCATAGACTTCTAAATGTTTTCTAATAAGGGAGGTGTGGCGCATAAAAACGAGATGACTCAAACATTGATAAACGCATCTTCAATAATAAATATAAGGCGTTACATACATTCAAGTTGTGACGTCATAGTCAGAGTCCGAATTGTATAGCACCTTTTGTACAACGTACCTAGAATGACTTTTCGACAGGTTATATCATGGAAAGTATTAGACGTAGAGAAAACAATTCAGCACAATTATTTACCTCTTAACGCGGCCTCTCCAATGACACTAAAATATTTATTTGTGCTAATCATTCTTACAAATTTAAAACGTTCTACTAGGCCCCTCGAAAAAGTATCGGACCCCCAAATATCTTGCCAAGTGGGGCGCGCTATATTTAGCACAGACTTATTTGGCTAGGTTAAAAAGGTTCAAAGGCCGAAAGTAAAGTAAGTTTAAAGTTATACGAAACAGATTCATGAAATAAGAGTATACTGCTCCTGCATACTTGAACAATACACCGCGCAGTCGGGATTGAAATTGAAATTGAAAAATGTTTATTTATCACACACAGATTTGAGAACATGTAAATACTCGTACTATGACAAAAAAATTGAGACAAGTACCTATATGATGAAAAGGATAGGGCTCAGCTTAGTGCTGTGCTGATTTTGAGCTCGTCCTTCGTTATCGTTATCAATACGTATGTCCCCACTGCTGGGGCAGGGATCTCTATTCCTGCATCGCAGGAAGGTTAGGCCATACTCCACCACAGGGGCCAAGTCCGGGTTGGTGAAGGATTGTAAGACAGTGGCGGGCCTTACTGTCAGAAGTTATCAAGCCGCCCATAAGGCATCTGACATGGCTTAACGACTGCCATTATGTGACAGCCGGCACCAACGGCTTGACGTGCCTTGCGAAGCACGGAAGCGCTCGGAAAATGCCACTAGCGGTAGTCACGGGACGCTCACCCATCCTGTACCTGACCGCGCCTGTTGTTGCTTAACCAAGTGATTGATTCAAATCACTCGGTTCGCCTAGGCCACGAGCGCCCTTGTTCTCACTGAATAAAATATAATAAAAGTTTGCGGATTTTAAAAAGAGAACACCGTAGTTGTAATCAAACAAAATATCTAAAAAAATCTGTTAAACAATATTTAGTAACATCCAGCGAAAGGCACAAGGTGGATGCATATGAAGTGTAATACAATATAACATGAAAGTGATTACACTGAATCGTATAATTAATTTCAAAGATGAGGTTTCGTTGGACACGTAAGTACAGTTTTGTTAGTATTTATTAGTTTGTCAAAGTGAATAAAACCCAAATATTATGTGAATTTGGGATCAAATAATACCCGAATTCTTAATCGTATACAGCGTCCCCGCCAACGTAAACCGACATACGTCCAAAATAATTTGGTCAAATTATTACCACCATAAAAAGTTTCGCTAACTAAGTAATTTATTATACTTACTTCATAGAGATTCTAATACATACATACATAACCTCACGCCTGTATCCTAGAGGGGTAGGCAGAGACTAGGGACTGCCACTTGCCACGATCCTGACAGATCACCTTCGCTTCATCAACGTTCATAAGTCGTTGCATGTACGCACGCCGGGTCCGGGTACTTTTTATCTTTCCCCTTGCTAATAAATCCTCTATTTGGTCGATGTATATCCGCCTGGGACGTCCCTTACCAGCCCTTTCACTCACATTCGCAAAAGAGAACACCGTAGTTGTAATCAAACAAAATATCTAAAAAAATCTGTTAAACAATATTTAGTAACATCCAGCGAAAGGCACAAGGTGGATGCATATGAAGTGTAATACAATATAACATGAAAGTGATTACACTGAATCGTATAATTAATTTCAAAGATGAGGTTTCGTTGGACACGTAAGTACAGTTTTGTTAGTATTTATTAGTTTGTCAAAGTGAATAAAACCCAAATATTATGTGAATTTGGGATCAAATAATACCCGAATTCTTAATCGTATACAGCGTCCCCGCCAACGTAAACCGACATACGTCCAAAATAATTTGGTCAAATTATTACCACCATAAAAAGTTTCGCTAACTAAGTAATTTATTATACTTACTTCATAGAGATTCTAATACATACATACATAACCTCACGCCTGTATCCTAGAGGGGTAGGCAGAGACTAGGGACTGCCACTTGCCACGATCCTGACAGATCACCTTCGCTTCATCAACGTTCATAAGTCGTTGCATGTACGCACGCCGGGTCCGGGTACTTTTTATCTTTCCCCTTGCTAATAAATCCTCTATTTGGTCGATGTATATCCGCCTGGGACGTCCCTTACCAGCCCTTTCACTCACATTCGCAATATATATTTGTTTCCTCAATCTTTCTTCCTTCATCCTCTCCACATGTACAAACCAACGCAACATTCCTTTCTCAATTAATTTCTTTTCTCAGAGATTCTAATAGTTTTCAGTAATGGTTCGTTTTAATTGCGTAGTACCTATAAGAAAATATATGGATACTGATGCTGAAGCACGCAATGAACACGTATCGTGTAAGCCACCGTTTCAAGTTAAACGTGGACGTAGACAATACAGGATGTAGCTCAAAGACTGGATAAAGTAAAAACCGTTTCTTCAGTATCAATAATTTCACAATTTTCAAAAAGATACCCAAATTTCTGTGCTTAGTCACATGCTTATTCAGACCACATTTGTCATTGGTACACAAAATCTCTTACAATATTTAAAACTGTTATTAAAATGTGATGCCAGATGTAATAATAGCAGCATTTCAAATACGCTGACGAAACGCTGAATATGGTCTGAATCTAAGTGAAAAATTTCGTCATGTAGCGAAACTTCGAAAATAGGTACATTATTATGTTAGAATATGCGAGCGGCACGGATGCCAGTTATCTTAAGTGTATCGATTCAGCCTCCTAGCTTTTTCTTCTTAAACAAATAAAATTGTACTTTGTATCTTTACATGTTTTATAATATGTGCTCTGGTGTACAATAATAGTACATTATGACACTAGTGAACTAAGTTGGTCATCACAGACGAGGTGGGTTTACTGCTCGAGCCGAAGGCGAGAGCAGTTATGGAACCGAGTCTGTAATGACCAATGCTCACGAGTGTCATACGACGTTTTTCAACACACTTGTGAGGAAAATAAAAAACAAGCACAGGTAAATAAAAATAAAAATTACGCTAAAAATACTGACTCAGAAAAAGAGTTCGCGTTCTTTTCCGTTTTCCATGTTAGGAAATTTTCGCCTTCGGCTCGAGCAGTAAACCCACCTCGTCTGTAATGACCAATGCTCACGAGTGTCATACGACGTTTTTCAACACACTTGTGAGGAAAATAAAAAACAAGCACAGGTAAATAAAAATAAAAAGTACGCTAAAAATACTGACTCAGAAAAAGAGTTCGCGTTCTTTTCCGTTTTCCATGTTAGGAAATTTTCATACGCTGCGACATATTTTTCCCTAGATTTCTCGGGTATCAAACTTTCATTGGCATTTTGCGCCTCATTAAGTATGTCTTGCGGAGTTAAAACCATATCCTCTTCAGTATCAGTACTCGAACTCGACATTTTCACAATAAACAATGAAAAGTTTTATTTCTTGAGAACTGAGATTGAAAATGGCGCGCGCTTACTTTTTTAATTTGCGCGATGTCAAATGTAGGCAAATGTAACAACTTCCATACAGCCTATAAATCGATATTTCTGAATTACAAGTTGGCTTTTAGATATGTCTATCTTTTTCTTATTTTGATTGCAATTTGATGAAAATAAATGTTTAGTTATCGTATTTTGATACTAACGTGCATAAAATATAAATTAAATTATTATTTTTAGATATGAAAACTCTTTGCTGTCATTATTTGTCTGTAGTTGATAAAATTAAAACTATATTCATTACAGCACTTGTGCTGTAATATTATTACGCACGCGTGTACCTATAATGGACAGCATTATGGTTCTTAAACCCACAGAACATAAAAAAAGAGTAGAAGTCGTAAGTGAGCGGTGCCCGCGTGCCTCACATTAGCAATGAAATACATCTTACAGATCTCACCGACTACGCATAGGCAATACGCCTATGCGTAGTCGGTGACAGTTTTATTGACTTCAGTTGCCGTGCGCTTCTAGTAAAGAAAAAATGGTGAAAACTTGATTAAAATGCCATGTTATGATGTGTTAGAGAGCAAAAATAAAAGTTGGGAACCAAAATATACCGATCATGCCGTAACATTTCATCTGTAAGATGTATTTCATTGTATTTTTAATTAAATTTGTATTGACATGAACACGGAAACCTATCCGAAAATGAGAAAGTGAAACCACCTTTATTTACTGGTTAATAAAGTTAAATTTTCTTCGAAGAAAGTGTACATTCTCTAGAAGTTTCTGTCAAAATTTGAATTCTACTCAATTACGGATGGGGGCACACATGATAAAAATCAATCGATAATTTATTGTCTATGACGTAGTAGTCATACATACTTAACGGTACTTAGGTATTGTAAATTCCAATTCGTCTAAGTAGGTAATAGTACATTACACAACTAGGGTGGTAATACAAAGAAAGGCCGAGATCGCGGAAGTTTGCGGCCCGAGCTGTAAGCGAGGGACGTAAATATGCGATCGAGAGCTTTCTTTATTACCTCCCGTGTTGTGTACATCTTTTTATGTCCACACTTGGCCAGAAAGCGGCTTGTATACTTTATTGCCAGGTGTGGCATAAAATAATTATTGTTATTGTTACGGGCTAGGGTTCTGGATTTGGATGTAAAACACCAATGACAGCTTCTTAGGATTTATTCACGCAGGGTCTGGTCTGCAGGTCTTCACGACACGAAGTCCACACGTAGATTCCAATCGCAGGTTCAATCGAAGTCCAATAGTATCGTTGAGGTCGTAGGTTATCGCTCGTATCGCAGGTATGTTCGCTCGAAGTTCACTCTTCGCTATTCCAAACGGAACCGGATTTATATCCGCCGGCAAGGATTCTAGAACATTCAAGTACGTACCTACACTCGGTGCACGCGGCAACGACTCTAGAACAAAGTCCTTGTCAAAGAGATTTGAACCTTATACTAGTGGACATACGAGTCACTATTGCTTGCAGCGTTTTATTGTTTACTAAAACGCAGCATGCGGCGACTATTCGATAGGCTTCCAGAAAGCTCTATTCTAGATGGTTCGGGATAGGACCGCGACATTATTTTATACCTACTTCCTAAGTGCCTTTTCAAATGCTTCCGGTCGCCGGGCCGGGTAAAGTAGTAATGTATGAGCTCTTGGGGCTGGTCGCCGGCTGGTTGTTGTGCATGTGAAAACTGTCATTGGAGCACAGCTAGATCGCGATATAGTTTTTCTTCACCAGTTTATCAGTGACTGAAATATCTAAGAAACTATCAAAGTACTTTTAATCAAACACAACAGAAAACCATGGCAATGATACAACAACCCTCTCGGAATCAAAACAATTTGGAAGTGAGTTTTCGTTTAGTTTTCCTAAGAAACCAAATACGAAAGTAAAATGGATGGCAGCGATAGGAAGGCAAAATTGGTTCAAAACGACGATGAGCACAATATATTCAGAGCATTTTCATGAACACTTCATAATAACTAAAAAAGGCGGAAGGTGGCACTTATGCAGCAATACCAGAAAAAAATGTGCTTCACTTCCAGGTTAGACTCGTGCGTATAATTGAAATATATTAGTACCATCATCAATAAAATTAGTATAACGTATGAAACATGGCGTACAGATAGACAAAGATCTGAATTGAGTCATAGAATACATGATATTTCCCGTGTTATATTTTCTAACGCCCGCGAAGCAGCGGGTTAAAGGTAGTTTTAAATAAGAGAACATTTTAAAATATGAAATCTACCACATTGTTTTCTTTGTGCATCTATTTACCCTATTAGTGTTGAATCTTTATTGCACAAAAATATAATGTGAAAAAGATGCATTTTCTACCAGTCAACCCGCAGGCAAAAAATAAATAGCTAAAAATTCTTCTAAGTACCAGTATTCGTATTCGGCCATTAATGTGTTAAACTGTTTGTACGGGTATAATTTGTCGATAGGTTCTCCCTATCGACAATCTAGAACTCGCATTGTCCCATCCCAAACTGAGAATGTACTTGTTTCTCAATTTTGACCTTTAAGTCTTAGTAGGTAAAAGTTCTTTTCGGTCCGACACGGCGCTAGTTCCGTCTAGTGTAGAGTAGCGTTACTACAAAATGTCAACCTTAATTTCATCATTGTCATTTGACTTTGATCATTGTTGACATTATAAAAAAAAGGTGCATATTGTAATTGAAACTTTTATGATGTACACCTTTTCGGCATTGAATTTATTTACCAATGGCAGCTTGGCATTTGTAGTGTGCGTTTGGTTTATAAGTATCAGTTTGGTTACACTGGTTTTCGTACTAATGTGTCATGTCGCTACTTCTACTCTTTTTTTATTTTCTGTGCTTAAACCGGTGTTATAAGAGTCACTTTACGAGCAAGTGTGTTGAAAAGAATATTCTTATCTTATCTTATATATAATAAAACAGTGGTGTTATAGGCATGACAACAGTATCAAATAATCTAAGATTTAACGATCTTAGGGGAAAGTACATATTAAACCGAATACTGCTTTGAGCCATTTTGACTGAAACACCCATCAAATCGCGTGACGTCACGCTTAGGTGACGTCACGCGGTGTGACATACATTGGTAAACTTCATTGGTGACTACGATGTTTGTTTACCTGGGCGTGACGTCAGATTTCATACAGATTTAAAATAATTTGAGAAAAATTGCTTTAACCTTCGTAAACCTTAGTTTATTACTGAAATATTAGTTTTTTTTGTAAATAATAAATGTGTCCCCATATTATGGAAGAGGATTTAAAAATCCTTCGTCGTGCCTATTAACAATACCAACATTTTCCTTTCGCCACACCCTATTCAATACTTATCATTACGGTTTTCATGTAGAGCGTATAATATGCGAACGGATTCACGTGGATCGGCGCATCAGGGATCACTGTTTCTAAGCCGGCTCGGAGTTCCAATTATCTAAGTACAAACCACTAGCAATCGGTCTTAGGAATCCCGTCGGGATAATTCAGTTACAGAACTATCGAAGTAATATCAACGGGCTTTAAGCAGGTTATGGATGAAACACGCCACCGCGATGGTGGTCCACAGTTAGTTATACCTGAGATTTCCGCACTGCCTCATAGTTGGGCCATTGTACGTAGCAAGCGCTGAAGTATGTTAACTTTTCCAACACTAGGGTTTCCTCACGATGTTTTCCTTCACAGTTAGCGAGTATTGTTACTCAAACTTCACCAATGTACATAACAAGACAAAAGCATTATTACTTACCAAGAAACCTCCTTGTTACTTACCCACGAACTCCCGATTGAGAATCCGGCGTTCTTCGGCTCCGTTACCACTGCTCATGTAAATACGACCATGTAAATACTACTGCAGTAAATTACTTATGTATGGACTGCCACCGCCACCGCGTTGGTGTGTTTCATCCGTCAGTAATTCCACCGACCAAGTCACTGGCACGTCCTCTTGGTCTTTGGAATTAAGTTCGCAATCTGCACTTACATTCGGTTATTGCATTGTAGCGAAATGAGAACTGCACTGACGCGCCGATTTCATTTCATTGCCTCTTCAAATCTACGCGCGCAGACGTATCAAAACTTCTAGGCGTCGATGGTATGAAAAATCACGTTTCCCGTCCGACCGAGTAGGTATTGCACAAAGTTAACAGAAGCGAGGCCCTGGTTATGAGCTTGCTCGATGCTTCATAAATGTGAAACGTGTACCCGCTGACACGTGTTGGATGAGACATTGAATACGATGCCGCTTACAAAGGCGACTTAATTATTTTCCATTTTCCGTTATTATTACATCAATTTCCATTTATTATTATAATATTGACAGGATTGCAGCCGACTTCGAAGTTTGAAGACTGCCTGTATGTCGTTTAATATCTGAAGGAAATACTATTTTTATTTTTTATGCACTAACCCGTGCTAAGAAACAAATTTAAAAACCTATTTAATTGGCTCAATTGGTAGAGCGCTGGCACGGATAGCCAAAGGTTGCGGGTTCGAATCCCGGCATGGGTGAATTTTTTAGCCTCTAAATAGGTTTTTAAATCTGAAGGAAATTTAAATAGTTGTAAGTTCGCCTTTTAAATAAAAAAACCGCGTGGTAACAACTTCAAAGCTTCTCTGTGTCTTTGATCCACCGGTAACACTTTTAGAAGTATCATTTTTCTTATGTACTTTTACAGCTACAATTTGACCATTTGACAATAAACAATTAGAGTTTTTTTTTACGTAGCCTCTTTGTTTGTGTCCCACTGCTGGGCAAAGGCCTCCCCCAATTCAGTCCAGAGTTCCCTGTCCTGGGCCACCTCAGGCTACTCCGACAGATGGTTGTCGAGATCATCTCTCCACCGTCTTCTAGGCCGGCCTCGATTACGATGTCCATCGTGTGGCACCCACCCGGTGGCGAGTTTCGCCCACCTGTCCGGGTGCATTCGACTGACATGACCAGCCCAGCTCCACTTCAGTTTCGCCGTCTGGACACCCACATCGATTATTCGGGTCCTTGCGCGTAGTGTGGTATTTCGGACGCGGTCTACCCTCCTCAGGCCCAAAATACTGCGCTCTATCGCTTTCTGACAAACCTTAAGTTTGGACTTTTGTAGTTCGGTCAGCGACCAAGTCTGGGAGCCATAGGTGAGAACGGGCAGGACACACACATCGACGAGCTTCCGCTTTAAGGAAAGTGGATGGTTGCCCTTCATCAGATTTTTCATGGACCAGTAGCACTTCCAGGCGTTATCGATACGGTGATTGATTTCTTTGCCTTGCCTGTTTTCGAAGCTTACTAAATGGCCCAAGTAAATGTACTCGTCGACATAATGTATCTCCCGTCCGTCCACTTCAATTTTTCGCTTGCGACTATTGGTCATGACTTGCGTTTTGGACCTGCTCATAGATAATCCAACCTTAAGGCTTACCGTGTTAAGTTCCTGTAGCATCTCTTCAAGCTCAGGTACTGTTGAAGCAAACAAAACAATGTCGTCAGCAAAGCGAAGATTTGTGGGCCTTCTACCACCGCCTTCAATGCCTTTGTTTGTCCATGCTCCTGTAAGCGCTCTAAAGACGTTCTCCAGTGTTGACGTGAATAGTTTGGGGGACAGTGGGTCTCCCTGCTTAACACTCTTTTCGATGGTAAAAGACGGTCCATTTGAGTGAAGCTTGATATTGGCTGTACTATTTGTGTATATAAATTTAATTAAATCTATGTAGGTGGCGTCAATGTTTTGGCAATGCAAAGAACTGAAGATATCCTCTATATCTGAGTTTATTTTTAGAAATTATTTAAAACACGTTTAGCCAAGTAATTCAACACATCGTGTAAAATTGTCTGCGTTAGCCCGCACGCTCTTTAACTTAAATGAATGTTTCATTATGACTTTTGTAAAAAAAATAGAATGCTTTGATCGTAACAAAGTTACGTACATTTGTGAAGTTGTAGTTGCAATACCACTCGCTAACTGTGAATGAAAACATCTTGGGGACACCTGAGTGTCAGAGATGTTCATATACCTTATCGCTTGATATTGCCAATCCGAGGCGGATACGCGGTAATTAAGCCCAGACTGTCTCTCTATCCCTAAGAGAATGCCCTTGCCCTAATTGAAATATAATATACAAGCTACATAAAAAAAAAATATGGTTGAATACCGGAATTCTTTAGGCCAAAGCAACAAGTAAATCTATGAGTGACGTATAACGTCACTCATAGATTTACTTGTTGCTTTGGCACTTTGCTGTTTGTTATCAATATATTTTCGATTTAATTATTTACGTACATGTACCACGTACGGACTATATACTTCATGCAATCCACTCCATTCAAAGGTTGTCTGGAAGAGGTCGCTCTTAGCGATAAGAACGCCAATTGTATAACATTACTTAGATTTGAGAAACCATGGTTGTAATATTTTTCTAGTTGGGCAATAAAGTGTTCCCTATCTATCTACATTTTGAGTTCTTTAGCTGTTTACCTAATACTCTTATATAAACTATTCTACTGGGCATTGTTACATTTTGCATTGTCAATGAGAGCATTTTCAGTCATATTATAACAAGAAAATATAAATTAAATGTTTCAATGTACAACAAAAATACTAGAATAGGGTTTAGGGATTTAATTATATGTATATATTTTAAGAAATTACAGAATGTAAGACCATTTGGCTATTACAGGGTCGAACTGGACTACAATAGCCACAGACCGATCGCGATGGAGGACCCATGAAGACACATACGTCCAACAGTGGACAAACAAATGCTGAAGAAGAAGAAGAGAAGCCCATTTGGGCACCATCCGCTCATTATCTGTGTAGTACCTACTTAATTACTAGTGAGCCATCGATAGTCATTCATCTATAAATAAATAATCATGAACATATTACACAGATCTCGTTAGCCCCATATTAAGTACAATTAAATGACTTGTGTTACAGGTGCTAACTCGACGATACATTTAATAAAATAAATACATATGTTATGAATGATTCGCGATACTCATAGTATGTGAGTGAGTAGTGAGTGTTGTGTGTCGGCCAGCTGCGAAAAATTAGTAGTGACTACCCACAATAATTGACTGTACTCTCCACTTCAGTCTACCCGAGACCACGGCTACTGTAACGCTGCCGAAACGTCGGGAAATAAGGTAATTACGTTTTACCTAATAAATAATCGCGATTAGACCCGTTAATATATAACTAAATACATAGATAACATCCAAGACCCAAGACAAACCAGAAAAGTTCATTTTCTAGTATGACGTGGCCAGGGTCGAACTCGAGACCTTCGGTACAGTCAGCATGCCAAACCGCTGCGCCACCGAGGCCGTCAAACTTTTCCATCCACCTTTTGTAATGCCGAATTTTCCATCACCGTACAAAGCTTGTTTGGTGTTTGAATCTGTGCCAAAAGGTGCGTTTTTGGCCTTAGAGTAATAATTCAGTAGCTCGAGGACTTTCCAGAAAGCGGTGATGAAAAATCAATTAACGGAAGACGCTGAAAGGTTTTGCTGGCGACCCTGTCCCTTAATTATACCTAAGAAGTAGAATGCTTGCTTGAATTCGCGTTTATTTAAAACCAACAATAGAATATTGTATCAGCATAAGAACCTGTGATAGAAGGAACTCATACATCTTTTATTGGGATTGTCTTTTGAATATTCTTTAAAGTGAATGTAAAATGGCGTGTTTTAAAAACGACTGGCTTGAAAACCGAAATTTAACGTGTGTATCGCAACAGCTTTCACTTGGTCACAACGAGAACCTTGCCGTTATACAGTTTTTTGCTTGTGGTAGTAGTATCTTTTTGGCTCTTGCTAGTTGCATATATTTTAATAATTACTGTTCAATGCTATGAATTAAGATATCTACATTTTATCAGATGCATGTAAATAAGAACGGTTTTGTTTGTAGGGAGTCGATTCCACTGGAACACTCCTGTTTGTTTTGACCGGTTTACAGCAGGAATTCTGGACCGGAAAATTATACAATAGAAATGTAAATATATATTGTTTAATATTTATAAGGACTTAATAGTTTACTATAATTTATTTATCTCTTGTCGCGCTCTCATATCTCTTTCTTTCTGACCATTAGCCTGACCGACCGGTAGAGGGCGCCGCCAAAGCGTGTGTGACACACTTCGTCTTGTACGCTGTTAAAAACAGTCAACCTAACCTAAAGAGTGAGAAGAAAGTGCTGGATTCTTCCTGTTTATTGTGTTATCTACGAGAACAGTACTTTCTTTTGTGTTGTGTATTGTGTCTGCTTCATGGTGTCAAATTCCCGGCCACCTAGACGGCCCAGGAGCCCTGGATTGCCGACCTCGTGCCAAACTGACTATCACAAAGGTACCTATCGCCTAATCTACCACCGACTTACTGTTTTGTTTTTTAGTTTACTGTCCCATTTAAATTGTCCCCCCTTTTAAACGATTTAGTTGCCGAACCCCCCTTTAATTCCTATACATATATTGTATTTTAACATCTCGCTGTAATTTGTTTCTATCAATAAATAATATTTGAATTTGAATGTAGTGAAATGTCAATCTAACGCTGATTTAGCGAGCGTCAAAGTAGGTGTGAAATCGCACTTAATCCGTATACATACTCTCGTTAATGTTGTTAACATCGCAGTATTAAAAAAAAGGGAAACTGGAAAGCAATACGAAACAGTGTAGATGTTTCCACCGACCTCATAGCTCACACAAGCATGGTTCTTATACAAGGATTTAAAGCATAAACAAAGCACTCAGACTGCCAAGTGCCTGATAACAATCCACAGTTCCTACTGTGGTTATCATGCATAATTTTTTGCTACGAGCTAAAACAACGGGCGGTCCTACCGGGAACAGAGCCGTCGGCAAGCCAACGCTAAACAGCTTTACCCTCGTGAGGAAAGTTTGGGCCAGCTTTTAAAACATACTTGTGCAACCGACTACTTCAACTTAATTAAAAAGGTTTATTAAGTAGGACTACAAGCCACTAACCCGTATAGATGCTGCCGGGCGCGAAGTCCAGCTCTGGAGTAGCTGTGGGCATGGGTAATCTCTACAGCAGACCTACTGAATACGTGATAGCAGACTCTTCAGAAAAATCTTAAGATTCAGTTTATAACGAAGAAACTGTCCAAGTCTTGAAGTCTGAAGCGCTCGTCGCCAAGTTTGAAGCGCTCGTGGCCTAGTGGAACCAAGTGATTGGTATCAATCACTAAGGTTAGGCAACAACAGCCGCGGTCATGTGTTGCATGAGTTACCATCCCGTGACTACTATTAGTGGCATTTTTTCCGAGCGCTTCCTTGCTTCGCAAGGCATTCTTTGCCATTGGTACCGGCTGCCATGTAATGGCAGTCGTTAAGCTATGTCAGAGGCCTTAGCTTGATAACATCTGACAGTAACGCCCGCCACTGTTTTACAATGCTCCATCAAACCGAACTTGGCCCTCGTGGTGGAGTATGGCCTTACCTTCCTGCGATGCAGAAAAAGATACGTGCCCGAACAGTGGACAGATGGACAGTGGACAGGACATACAAATGGTTGATAGCGTGAACATAACACAACCTCACGCCTGTATCCCAGAGGCGTAGGCAGAGACCAGGGACTGCCACAAATGGATGATATCATCATCAATTTACTAAAGCCTTTTCCGTAACTTAAGGAATTCTCCGCATCATTACAAACTTTTTTCCGTGCCCCAGCAGTGGGGACATACAAAGGGTTAATACCAAACTGTCCTAGTGGGAGTTTTATGCAAAAATACATATTATTAGCTGAGCGCAATTCCATATTAATAAGCGTATAACCTATTCTCAGACCTACCAAATATACACAAAGAAATCATAAAAATCCATGAGGACCTTTTCAAGAAGTTCGATAACAAAGTCTGTGACACGAGATTTTTATATCTTAGATCTTATCTTTTTTTTGTAATCAACTTAGCTATTTATTTATTTTATTTAACTGCGTAGAAAAAGGCATCACACATTCAAAAAATTCGCAGAAAGCTTCGTCATAAAGTGGCACAATGAACAGTAGGTATAAAACTAAACTAGATTACACTATTTTTATTTTTAATGCACTAGCCCGTGCTAAGGAACAAATTTAAAAACCTATTTAGAGGCTAAAAATTTCACCCATGCCGGGATTCGAACCCGCAACCTCTGGCTATCCGTACCAGCGCTCTACCAATTGAGCCAATGGGCGACTCACGGCATCAGTGAAATTTCGAACCTCTTTACAATATTCTCTGTATTACGTACAGGCAGCGACATCTGACTTAAGCAAATTGCATTACTTACAGCCCCGACTACCTACTTTGCAGTTAGGTTTAACATCATGTGGGTACAGTGATATCGTTCCGATGTTAAACCTAACTGCAAAGTAGGTAGTCGGGGCTGTAAGTAATGCAATTTGCTTAAGTCAGATGTCGCTGCCTGTACGTAATACAGAGAATATTGTAAAGAGGTTCGAAATTTCACTGATGCCGTGAGTCGCCCATTGGCTCAATTGGTAGAGCGCTGGTACGGATAGCCAGAGGTTGCGGGTTCGAATCCCGGCATGGGTGAAATTTTTAGCCTCTAAATAGGTTTTTAAACTAGATTAATCAAAAATATCGCCCCGGGACACACCTGACCCAAAAGTTCCCATGACGCTAGCAGCATTACCTCGTTGCACCGCCAGGGAGATCCTTTGCATCAGGTATGCCCCGGAACGAACGTCATACCCCCGACTCCTCAGGCGCCGACCGATCTCCCTAATAAAAAGTTTCTTATCTTGAATATTTGTCTTACCTTAAAATGTTGTTTCCTTTTAGTCCTATGTGCCTCTCTCTGAGGTTCTCTGTGCATCTGAGGTTAGCTGAGAGAAAAACTAGTACTATATACGGCTAATAAATGCCGCAATATGTAACAGCGGAGGTAATGCCAGTAAATTAATTTTAAAGGTAATTAAAAAGTCCGGGGTGGAAATCTATGGTTTTTAAGTAACTTAGGAGAATAAAAGAAAAAGTAATTAATTACAAATTAGATACTTTTTTCCCGCCTAGCCAATTTGTACCTTTGAACCCCCTTGGAGTTTATTGACCGTTTCTGCATTTTACTGAGATGTCAAACTCTACTCTCTTCTACTGAAGGGATGAAACATGGCAAAAAATATAAATAGACAATAACTAAACATCAATGACAGTAGCCCCACTTAAAGCCCGCCTGACGAACGTATCGTAAGGGCAATTTTTAGCACGTCTACGGCTTAGAAGGATGTACGGTTATGAAGCGTGCGATTTGTTCCGAAAAAAAATTTGAGATATGGGAAAATATATGAACGAGCACGCACTGACGAAAAATTCGCCCAAAAATAATTTCCCAATCAAATCAGCACGCGATTTATAATCCGTCAGAAAAAAATAGATGCGATATTTTTCGCAATGCGTGCTAAGAATAATTCTAGTGCACTTTTTTGTCATTTATTAGCCAGCACTCTCTCTGCGATAAATATTCACCTCTCCACAATAGGAGGCGCCAAAATACTCCATAGGGATTGTTTAATTCCCGTAGAGCATGCCGACGAAATTGCAGGAAACCGCTACATCGGTAATTTATATTTAATCAGGTCAATCAATTGACAGTGTCATAAACTGACAGTTTAGGATTCTCATTTTGACTTAAGCAATGAAATATGTAAACATTTTTACTATGTTAATTTTGACATAAGCAATCAAATAAAAAAATTTTAACTGAATCAACTAGCGTATTGATAAAGAGAGGCGTGCTGGACTGGGGTAGTTCACCGCCCTCTTGACATACCGATCCTGGAACGAACGACCGGCAAATCAGGTTGTCTCAGACATCCTCAAGTGTCTAAAGTCCTTGCCAGATCCATTATATGAAACGGAACTCGCTTGAAAATAATAATATGCCGGGGTCACATCGGGTCGTTCCCTTGACAAACATTCATACAGGTACGTAAGGTACCTAAAGAAAATTGAAGCGATACTTACTCGTACATAATCATACAAGAATTCTTTGTCTGGTTGGTAGATCAAACGATTTAATAGAGAAAATAAAATTAAGAAGTCAAGTGAAATTTAACTCTACATTTTCAGTCGACCTTCTTCGAAAGCCGTTCGGAATGATTCTCAGATAAACTAATTAATAAAAAATTCACCACCGATGGTAGTGTCTAAAAAATTTCAGCGTATATAAAAGTCGGGGTGTTGCAGAAAGGAAATTCCATACGAAAGTATGCAATTAAAATTATTTTAATCTGGTGCATAATAATTGCAAGCCGGATTAAAATTGTTGCAATCAAACTTAGACAGTGTTAATTTACTAAAGCGCTCGTAGCCCAGTGAAACCAAGTAATGGGAATCAATTAAGTTAAGCGGGCGCTCTCAGTTGCCGGATGGGTGACCATCCCATGGCTACCGTTAGTGGCATTTTCAGCTTCCGTGCTTCACAAGGCACGTTAGGTCATTGGTGCCGACTGTCATGGGCGGCTTGATAACTTCTGACAGTAAGGCCCGCCACTGTCTTACAATCATCCACCAACCCGGACTTGGCCCCCGTGGCTGGAGTATGGCCTAACCTTCCTGCGTTGCAGTAAGAGATACGTGCCCCAGCAGTGGGCAGGTGGACAGTGGACAGGACATGCAAGTGGTTCTTATCATCATCAATTTACTAAAGCCCTTCTCGAAACTTAAGTAGGTATTCTCCGCATCATTACAAACTTGTTTCTAAACGATTTGTGCCTAGAATATCAAGGGCTTAGGCCTAGTCGTAGGTACATGCCACAACCTCTCGCTTGTCAAGCTAAGGTTTATGCGCTGCCGATACCGCCGCCTGTGAACGTATGAAACAGCTGATATTTTCATCGCGTTTACCTAACTATTAGCCTATACCTCAAAAATAGGACATTCCAGAAATACCACACTTATAGTTGGCATTTCAATTTAGTTGTCAGAATAATATTTTTTTCGAGGCATTAGGGTTTATATAATTTGACTAAATTCGGGTTTTACTCGTTCCATAAGTGTCGTAGCCCGCGGAAATTCACTATCTCATATATAAAAATACCGATTCTATTTCAAAGTATTATCTACATGAAGCTAGTAAAAGAACGACCGTGATAACCTCAGATCATGATCTGAGGTGATATGATAACACTTTATTTTAAAAAAAATTGTATAATTTACAAAAAGTATTTTATACGTCGTAGTACAATAGTTGTTACAAAGTACTAAGTCTAATTGATGTGTGTGATTTTGCGTTTTCTGAGATAATCCGGTATATTTGTTATCTATAAAATAACAGCAGGCAAAAATCGCGTGGGAAGATTTATGCCGTAAAGTGAGTAGGTACTTACCGACTAAATGTTATTCGCCTGATCACATTCTCTAACCTTTGAAATACATTTTCTGCATAACGCTGTCCGAGTCTTGATACTATAATTTAATCAAAGGTTAAGTTATTTGGGCGTTTATCGGATTGTGTTCGTTTTCTATATTTTCTTGTGAAATTGATAACCATTTATAATGTTAGCAGTTACTGTGTAGTTAAGAATTAGTCAGTAGTTTATCGTATTCTGTTACTCTGTGTGGATGTCGAAGTCATTAAAAATACTGTGTCAAATATTCAATCAATCAACTTGATTTTTCCTCTTATAATAATTTACGTACTAATGAATCAGCGCACGATGGATACCGTGGGTGTACAGTAATCGTTTAGTTTATTTTTATTTCGACTCGAATCGTAAACGTAAAAATACACAATATGTTAACACGAAATGACAAATGTCTCGTTTTGTTACGGTGAGTAAAAAAAGTTTCATATGTCATTATTGTGAGACATACCGCCGGTTTCTGAATTAAGAATTTCGCTCAAAATATTAATAAACGAGACAAAGGGCCGGTTTCTGAATTGAGGATTTCACTGGGTAAATACTTAAGTAACGTTCTTTCACGCCCGTTTCTCAGTTAACCTTTTAATTAGCTAAATTCTGAATTCAGTAACTGGTCGAGATAGAGATATTAAGCCTAAGTAAAATTCTCAATTCAGACATCGGCGGTTTAAATGTATTCAAGAGTGACTTAATGTCTATATTAGAGCGTTTTTATGACTTATCAAATCTTTCAGAAGTAGCGCTCGTTGAAGGAGCGCTATAAAATATAATAAAAACAAACTAGGCATTTAAAGACGTTGCTTTATGTGTGCAACCTCATCAAATCTGTTGCCAACTTTAGTTCCCTTTGAATACTGAACGTCCGGCTACGAAAATCGTTTCTTGGACCAATATCGGACGGATGCATCTGTTCCCACCCTCAATATGTTGTGTGTCAACATTCCGGAATTGGGTGAGCACATACTCATCGGAATTTGTTAATAATAATAGAAGATCTTCGCAAACATGAAAATAACACAGTCGAACCCGACATCAGGACAAAGAGGCTGTATGTTAACGGAGCCCAACCGTGTTTACACAAGACAAACTGTAAATATCACCGGGATCCTGTAAGCCAGTCAATATCGTTACTCGTATCTGTATTTCATCGTTTAATGCCGCAAAATAATCCAAACTAACGAACACAAAGAAGATAATTTTGGGATTACGCTGTGATTGACATACGAGACTTTCAGATCCGAGGAGTTCATTAATTTAAGTACAGTAAACAGCACATCAACCATTATGTGTGTACACTATGCATAGCTGGACATTAACTCGTTAATCAGATAATTAACAAACTTAACATTTCAATGACTTTGCATACAAAATGTAAACCAGTGTATGCTGTCGACTATGCATGCATTCTGGTTATTTAGTTACAGTGCATTTACGCATAAACTTGAAATATTTTTTTATTGTTCGTAATGCCTTAACATTGAAATCGAACAGAAAAAAAAATCTTTTGCCGTTTCAACAAACGAAAACTTAAATACATACAATAATCTTGGTACTTCAGTTTTCCAAGTACGGCATAAAGAGCTTGTGTATTCATAGAAACGGGACGCCTTTGTCCCGTCGTCGTTAAATGGATTATTTCGTAATTTCCAATAAAGTCTGGTTAGACTGGATCAGAGACCGCTGACGTATACCCAGTAGGAACCACAGGCAGCTTGACAACACATTAGCGGGAGTAACAATATGTCTGGATATTGATTACTAAATCCATTGTTCAGTATAAGAGCTAACAAAAGGTAACCTTCTAGTGTTCGCTAGCTACACCACTTTTGTCGCCGTCAGTCTAGCCCAGTGGTTTCTAAGCTGTTAACGCTATGAAACCCTGATACACCTCTTTTATTTCGCGGAACTCTATAACAAAACATAAAATTCCAGATTTGGCTTTACTTAAACTTTCTGAAGTTTCTGTCATTATTTTGGAAAAAAATAGATTTTGTTTTGTGTAGCTGAAGAATTATTTCTTAGTCATAATGAGCTAACGCTTTAGTGCAATATGTGACTCACAGAACACCTACGCTATGACTTTCCCAAGGAACACTTGTATTCTGCGGGACCTATTTCAGGAATCGCAAGCCTAACCATAATAATCCTTTTGTTTCCTTTGACCTCGCATTTTCAGTATGTGAGAGCGCAAAATTAGACCATTATAGTTAAAGTTTTTGAGTGGAATCTAAAAATAGTCATGGAGTGCCACTAGCGACGTCACCGTGGCATTGAAAGCGTGTTCAACGCCCCTCGGCGGCGTTGCACAAAACGTGCTCTACACACATCGAGACTAGGGTTACCCGGGAGGCATAACATAATCTAAGCAACCTACATACCATCCTGCACAAAGTCATACAAGAACGTAGTTTCAAATATGAAACTGAATTACTTGTACCTCAGGGAGGGAACCATTTTAGAATAGTATTTCTTAAAAATTTGCGATGCTCACACATAATTATATTATAAACGGGTCTAATATCAATTATTTATTAGGTAAAACTTAAAAAATTACCTTAATTCCCGACCTTTTGCAGTTTCACGGGTAGACTGAAGTGGCGAGTAACGAACAATTTTGGTTTATGTATCTGAAAAAAAAAACACACATCATGTGTTTACTTTGTAATAATTATACTTGGTTTCATACAAAAAAAAAGTTGAGTCAAAACGATGGCACCAAACAAGGCGACAGAAAAAATATAAACGGGATATAAATGCTCCTTTTTAAACTTTTGTTGCAGTCCCCCGTAAAATAGTAGAGTACACGAGTATTGTCGTCGTCGTAGTTTGATGTGCTGTCTACTTTACTTGTATTATGGTGTGAAGTATGTTCATTCCATCGTCGAGAAATCCCTATAATATAGATCGAATTGATATGAAATGCCTAAATACTATATAGATGCCATAGATGTGGAGCCGATGATGTAATTTTCTCCATAGTTTAGTTAATTTGACCAGTGGTGGTAAACAAAATGTTTTGTTCAATCACCGATAGTCAGTTTACGATGTCAAGAAGATAAATAGATAGAGAACACTTTTCTTAACGTAAGAGTACAGACGGCGGCTTTATCACTAAAAGTGATGTCTTCCGGACAACCTTTGGATGGACTGGACTAATACATTAGAGAAGGGAGAAGAAGTACAAAAAAAAACATAGAAAATGATAAGTAGATCAATGTGTATTTAATTTTTCTATATAAAAGGTAACCATGTGTGAACGCGTTGCAATCTGAGTTTGCTATGTTGAGGGCACTTTGATGATGACCGTTAAAAAGATTAATGTACGTGGTCTATCGGCAAATAAAAAAAGATAAGGACGGCGATAGTAGCAATAGAGTTAATCACGATATTGACTTAATATATGCCTTTATCTATTACCTACTATCTGCTTAAATAAGCGAAAGATAACAGCACAGTGCACAAAATTTATTGTTGTATTTACTACCTATTGATTTGTATTTTTAAGTAATAAACTCTTCTGTTTATGACATATGTGTGTTAGTCAGCAGGCACACAAGGGGAGCTGAAAAGACACGCAAGTAGTATAAGTAATGGGCATTCCGCGACACTTCTTTCCGAGAGAGTGGCTTCGCATATCCTCCTCTAGTGTCATAGAATGCCCATTACTATTGAGGGTAAAGCTCCTCATGAAATTCTACTTTCGCAAGGTATCGCAGTGTCGCAGAATCCCCATTACTCAACAATTACTATACTGCTCACGTAAAATACTTTTCATACAAAATGTTCTAAAGGGACGATACGAAGCCCACGCAGAAGAGACGGGGAGAGGCGCGATTTGCACGTCCGTCGCCTCTTTATGGTGGTTGTGCTATACAGCAACGAATGCACTATAATCACACCAAGTTTTATCACTCGTACATTTTACTGTTATTACGCAAAAACTAAAAGCGCTTTAAAAATCGCGAATACATGTGTTGAGATGATGTAACCACCATTTAACTAGCTACTGTTACGCTTTAAAAGATAAAGCCCCCCATGAGTCGAACGGACAGATACACTGACAGGCAATCATTACAGGCACATGTATCTAGCTGGGTCCCGTTTGACACCATTTAGGTAGTTACCCCAAAAACTCCTTTAAAATCGTTGAATTTTCCACACTCTTCCATATGTTTTTCCCGTGGCGGCTGCGTGATGGTTAAAAATAATAAAACATCAAATCGAGGTCGGCGGCGGACTTAATAGTCAGGAGAGTAAACAATAAATAACCGAATCTGGATATCCGGGGCGGCGGCGTCACGGTGTCACGGAAAATGTGTGCGACCACCTGGGACCCACGATACGCAATATCCCAGCCTTTCATTACGTGAAACCGTGTTACACGACCAACACTTGAGCACTTTATTAGATAAACCTCGCAACTATTGGCCCCAATCTTCACTTTACCGCAGCTGTTTTCTTGGGTAACGATAAATTGTCCGATTTATGTGCTTTCGTTGGAAAAGTTTTGTTTGCTAATTGCAATGGGGTGCTCTGAAAGGTGTGCTTTCTTTGGATGTAAAAAAAAACTAAAATGCGAAATTCTTGAAACATCCTATTATGGTTTGGTTTGAAAACAACTTATGTTTCATGAGTTTTTTCTCAGATTCATATTACTCGAAATATCAAGATTCACATCTTTTATATCAAGATTAAGATGTATGTATCACGATGTATGTCCTACATATGACTTTTTGAGTATTTACACACTCGATTTTCCTCAATAACGATGCTGCACGTAATAATTTTAATTATTTATTTTTTTTAGTTTATAGATAGATAGATAGAATATTCTTTGTTGCATGTACACCAAGGATTACATAAGAGACTTATAAAATAACAATACAGTACAAGTGGCGGCCTTATTACTAAAAGTAATTTCTTCCAGACAACCATTGACGGAAAAAAAGAAACTGAAACTGAAATACGGGTAGTCGGCGCAACTAAACAGTATTAGATAACATATTATTTTATAGTTGATACACATACATAAACGGTACATAAATATGAAACAAATAAAAATGAACATACACAAGGAAAAAAAAAACATAGGACATGAACGAAAAATATACCTACATAATACTAGAAAGGGATTTCACAAATACAAATAAAAAACTTACATTAAGGAAAAATAGTGGTTATGCACTCTGTTTTTAAATATTGGCAGGGACGGTAAGAATCTTACGTCCAAGGGAAGATCATTCCACAGGCGGACAGCTGTGATAGTAAAGGATTGGCTGAAGAACCTTGTCGAATGACTTGGTGTCTTCAGCAATCGATTGTGACCGGATCGCAAAGTCCGACTGTGCGTATCACTTAAAAACTCAAAGCGAGTTTTGAGATACAAAGGTTTGGCTGGATTGAACAGCACCGAATAGAGAGTGGAAAGAATATGAGCATTCCTACGGAGGCGGATAGGGAGCCACTTGAGTTTTAAGCGATATTCGGAGATACGGTCATATTTTCGCAAGCCAAATATGAACCGGATAGAGAAGTTTTGGAGGCGCTCAAGTTTATTTAGTAGCTCTTCGGTAAGGTCAAGATAGCTGGCATCAGCATAGTCGAGGATAGGAAGTAAAAGAGACTGGGCAAGCGCAATCTTGGTCGAAGTTGGCAGGAAATTACGTAACCTTTTCAGAGAAGCCGCTGAAGCGAACATTTTCCGGCTCACCTCCGCTAGCTGTGGCGACCAGGACAAACACCTGTCAATGATGATCCTCAAGTTCTTCACCTTCTCACTATACGGGATTTGAACGCTGTCAAATTTAATTCGTGGAAGATGTTCAAAGTTTACCTTCGAAATAATTTTTGGGCTGCCTATTACAATGACTTGAGTCTTGCTTGGGTTTATTTTTAAGCCGTACGATCTGCTCTAGTCTAAAATATGAGTGAGATCTGTGTTTATAGCCTTAGTTTAACTAAATTCTCGCTTAGTTTCTGAGCAATACCCTATCTGCTTCAGTGGCACATTTTACAATTAATTAGAAACCCGCAAACGGGAGCCCTTGGTACAGAATTTACCTAGTGTAGGGCATACCAGACATTGTATGCTGCGTATCACCTTTTTGAAATAAAAACTTTTTACCTTGATTGGGGGTATCGGGGATTGGTCTAGTCAAAGAAGCCCATGGAATTTCAGTGCCAGGTCCCTCCAGGAAAATAACTCTAAATATGCCAACGGAAAGAAAGGATTGGGCTGGGTTGCGTTCGCAATACCGCGCCAGCTTTCTCCTCGGTTATTTCTCATTGATCGGAGCCTAAATAAAACTTCCTGTCAGTATCGTCTGGCAGACCTAAACCAACGGAGCCGAAAAGTACACGAAACGACACTAATATAGAACTAGTCCATCGATTTAAAGGCATTTAGCTCCGAGCGGCTACTCACTGAGTTTTTTTGATAACTAAGGTGATCGGTAACTTACGAAATTAGCGAGTTAAAGGATGACATCTGCCAAAGAGCCGATAGATTGCGGCGGAGAGAACCTCAGGAACCATAGTTCTTGGGTGGAAACTTCGGACTGGCAAACGCAGCGTAGGACGCCTACCAGCTCGCCAAAACTACTCCTACAAAGGATAAGCATTACTAAATCCCATACATCCGAAAATGGAGGTTATCGTCAATGCTTTACTAATGTTAATATTTTACTTGTAGAGAAAAATTCGAAATATATTTTTAAAGCTGCTTACCACATGCTGCACTACAATGTTTGAAGTTGCAAGTTTTGGTATAACCCCGAACTTTCATATACACTATAATTTTGTGCAACCCGTGAGTTTTTTTATGTAGATAGATAGAGAACACTTTATTATATTATATTGTGCATAAAAAAGGAAATTACACAGATATTTCATAACGTAAGAGCACAGAGTGCTTAGTGCGAGTTTGACAGATCCAATCGAATAACTTTACTACCGCGTTAATCGAGCATTGAGTAGTGAGTATGAGTAAGTTAACCGTTCGAACTGGCAAAACGCTGTCACAGTACAACTCACACTCGCGTTTATTCGTGTTTTGGCTGGTAAACGTGTTCACTTCTCAACGTAAACCATTAGAACTCCCACCCAGCAATTTTAATTTCCATACTTGTCGCTAGGTGGCGCTTCCTCGATGCCATAGAAATATGAGTTTACGTTAATGCGCTCGAGTAGTTAAAAAACTCGCACTAAGCACTCTGATACTATATACGGTCAACTACAGGGCACAGGCATTCTCTCAAAGCGAGGTATGGGCTTAAGTACCACGCGTGCCCACCGTGCGTGCGGGTTGGCAATTTTTGGCGATCAGCGATTTTTTGGCGTATTGAAATAGATAGATAAAGAACACTTTATTGTACATAAAAATGGAAATTACACAGATATTTCTTAACCTAAGAGCACAGACGGCGGCCTTATCACTAAAAGTGATCTCAAATAGGTTATTATTATTTTTGTGTGTTAAGTTATTGTTATTACATTAAACTAACAAAACGCTTTTATGCAATCAATAGTTTAGTGAGCAATGCACCTATCCGCAGTCATGTAAACAATGACCTTGTTTGCTGGATTCACGATCAAAAGTGCTCTGCAATAAACCAGTGCACTGTACTAGACCCGCCTGCAATGTAACTTTACTGCCATGTGTAACACACCTACGGAGCAAAGTACCTCTGCTTCAGGAAATCGCCTATAAAAACTGCTCGCTACTAAGTATACCCGAGAATACAAACCCGGAAAACTAAAATACTACGGAAAAAATCTCTTAACGATAGATCAAGTTCAAGCTACTGCATCAGACGCAGAGATTCGACTTGACTATCTAAGTAGGTTGATAATATCGTAATGTTTTTGTCACCACCGGAGAGCTCGGGCCAAATTACTATTCAATTATTGTAATTTGAAGAGACAACTTAGTGTCACCGGCAAATAAACCCGGCATGTCATCGAGAGTCGTTGATGTTGCTTCCGCGTCAGGAAGATGCTCGTGCAAGCTGGTTTGTCACACTGCCGGCGAAGAGTTGGTCACGCATCGCGGAATGCAGGTCCGGAGATCAACGCTCCCATTGTGTTGGAGTGAAGGCAGTGACAGCGAAAATTAGGCTCCGAATTCCTCCGATATTTTTGTATGCAGAAAAAGTGCGCGGAGGGCGGGCGGCCACGTATATATAGCTAGGGCGGATTGTGCGCCGCCCAGTCGCCCGGTGGAGCTCGGACGTGACGAGTGTATCCCCTGTGCTCCGCGTTTTCGCGACTGCTACAGCTTTTACATTTTCTTGAGACGTTTTCTCTTTACATGGTTAAATTGAACATTTTTAACAATTAACACAATTACTTGGGTGTAGTGTTGGTAGACTTTAAGAGTGCATTGTGTGTGAGCCGGCTTCTCGGCCCGACCTGTAGCTCGCCCTGCGTGTCAGGCCCGTGCAACACAACACAGATTCAGGTGAGATTGCATGCTGCTACATTCACAGATACGATTGATTTGCGCATGTTTTGTAAAGTCAACCTTCAATTGATGTAATATTTAGAAAATTGAGACAACATTTTGAAACTCCACATGAATGTTACATGTATTGATTGATATTTGTTATGATGGCTTTTTGATGTACTTAGTGAATTATTTATTTTCTGTTGCTTTATTTCTAATGGTCGTCTTCAATCGCTTTGAGAAGAGACTTTTCCGCTGTTGTATTTCTTAATTAAGATAAGGAATTTGGATGTAAGGAAATTAAGTTTTACTTAATAAATAATAGCGATTAGACCCGATTAACATATAACTTTTCCGCTGTTGTTCGATGGATTTTCGGGCACCGATTAGCCGCTTAGCGGTTACACGCCGGCCGCATATTGATGGGCGGTAGGTATCTAAGCTTTTTATTTATGAGGTACGTAGGGGGAGATACTGCCATTTCTCCCTAAGTGGTAGTAATAATTACAGAAGACATGGAGCAAAAATAAGGGCCGAATTTAATGTGCTTGCAAATTAATACAGAGGGTAGCTCAGTGGGTAGAACAATGGACTCGCAAGCGAGAGACCCAGGTTCGATCCCCAGTGCGGTGTACCAATGACTTTGTTTAATTTGAAAGTTTAATTTACATTTGCAAATTTGTAGTCGCAATACCACACGCTAACGATGAAGGAAAACATCGTGAGGAACCCCGCGGCTTGGTTGCCTCCGCACGTGTTGACTAGTCTTTCCTGTGGGCTAGGCCGACTAAGCTGGCAGGATGGTAAAGGTGCTGGGCAAGCCTCTACCATCTATAAAACTAATATCTCCCAGGCACTAGAACATCCGAGTGGTCCCTTCACCCAGTGTGAGTAAAGATGCCACTGGACGGTGTATAAATCATCTCATTACGTAGATGCATAAGGCCAGAAAGCCAATGTTTACAGGGGGTAGTAAAATCCCCACCTCTATCTGGAAAGGCGAACAACTTAAACCACCTAAGACATTAAGATGTACGGAACAGAAGATATTTCTTTCGCGGTTTAAGTGTTTTTTCTATTAAAGTTCGTAATGATGAGTAGAACTTCCCCATTTTCTCATAGACGTTTTACACTCAGTATACTTAACCAATCTAGAAATTAAGTACTAAGGATCATTCATGAACGTTAGACTCGATGGGGAGGACGGGGCTCAAGGAAAAAATACGAAATATCACGTGTAGTCAGTTATTAATTGTTATTTAAATTTTTTTAATGCGACGATTTATAAGCTAATTTTGACATGATTACACCTTTCCGTTATTATATTTTTTTGATTGATAGAAACCACCTTCAACCCTAATTTCAATCACGACACTTAATTACATTAATTTTCGGGTGGCATTAGATTAAAAGTTTTTAAAATAAATTTATATGATGGTCTCATTGCTAAAAGCGATCTCTAGTTTTAAGCGTTTTTTTTTCAGACAACCTTAGCTAAAAGCTAAAATGTTATTAATATTTTTCAGAATCATATCAGTGTTTCATTGAAAAATCCTATTCATCGTAAGGTTGTCAGAAAATATTTAAGATAATATTCAAATATAAACGATGGAAATATATGCACCAAAAATTTCATCACGTATTACAAAGGGTAAGGGAGACGGGATATTAAAAATTTGTTGAAAGCATTTAGAAAATGCCACCCAAATCTGATCTAGATATTTTTTCGTCGACAGCTATCGACGTAAGACTGCCGGCCGGCATGCCTAAAAAGAGGCAATTTAAATAGAAAAAATAAATTTGGCAGTTCATTTTTATTACTCTCTTCCTAGTAACGAAAGCACCGGTAAGCACTCAAAATGTACGATAGGGATTGTGGAGTACCTAAACTTATGTTGTCGTCGTCGTCAGGCTATACTATTCCACTGCTGGACATAGCCCTCCCTTAAAGAGCGCCACATTGTGCTATCATAGGGGATACTGCCCATAATCCCCACGCTGGGCATGCGGGTTGGGGATCGCAGTTCGGTGGAATTGTACAGCAGGGGGCGCTGCTGCCCACCCCCCGGTTTATGTTCCCGCCTTTTACGACACCCGCGGGAAGAATTGCGTTGGTGCTATTCTCTAAACTTATGTAATATAATAATATAGTATTCGTAGGCACAAAGAGTGCGCAAGGCCAAGTTTTCGGCCGGCGCCGGCTCGTCGTGAATATATTTACACCGACCGAACCGTCCACTTTCAACCCCTTCTTTTTGAAACCAGTTGTATTGTGTCTAGCGAGTTTAAGATTACCAAAAAGAAACATTGCACTAGACGTAGAGAATGTTTTTTTGCACACTCTGATGGATTATACCATCAAAATCCTAAGGTATTTCTAATTGAATTAGAGCTTTGCTATTTGGAACTTATATAGTGGGTAAACCATTTGTAAAATAAATATATAATAAAATATACAAGACTGGGATAGTCGTTACTTGTGACAGCGTACTAAGATCCACTACTTTCCAGATAACTTGCAGTAACTTTTTATTTATAATATAAATATAAATAAAAAAATAATAAGTAAATTCTTTTATTGCAATTAAATAAATATAAAATGCAGCGGACTTAAGCATTTTCTGCCTGTAAACCACAGGAGGTAAAAGAAAAATGGGTAGGTGAGCAAAAAAAAAAAACAAGAAAAAAAGTATAAATGCTCTTTAAAACATACATAGGTATAAAAGGTGAAATTGACTTATTAATATATTTAATTCAAAAACTAATTAGACCCATAAAAAAAGAATCTGACTGTTAAAATACTTATGTTTGCATGCCCCAGTTTGTAAAATATGGTATTGTATATAATTTGTTTTTTAATTATATAGATAGAGAACACTTTATTGTACATAAAAATGGAACTTACATAAATATTTCTTCACCTAAGAAAGAAGAAATTAAAGTAATAAGAAATTTCTTAATGTCTTATAGGTGACCATGGGATTTCCCCTCTTCTGGCTCTACTCCCTGGAGGTTTTCCCCTGCAAGTTACATCACACATACATACACAATCGCTGGTATCCAGGAGTGTGGCAGACAAAGAACCAGGCTTTGTCGCCCTAAAAGCTAAATGTAACATTATCTCTGTCGAATTACTAAGATATAATGGAGTATCAGGTACAAAGAGCGTGTTCGAAACTGTTACAAATGAATGTCAAAGTTTTCTTTATTTATTTTTAGGGGAAAGTCGACCTACATAGCAGCTCAGCTGAATTAATTGGTAACTCCAAGGCTTATAGCTAAGCTTCTCTATTTGCACAAACATAATAATAACCTGTTGATGCAAGATTTAAAAGGCTAGTGGTTTTACGATATCGAGCAAATTTACGAGTAGGTATTCTCGAAACGATGCAGCTTTCATAGACCAGGCGGAAAATTTGTAACAATAAATATTGATTTGTTATTATCCCTCGAGCTATCAATTGTACTATGTATATTTGCAATTGTTTTGTATTTGTTGTTTTTCCAGTGTACAATAAAGAATATTCCTATCTTATCTTATCTCTCTCCTATCTAAAAAGCATTGAGATATATTGGAGTTTGACATCTGTAATTGATGAACAATATGAAATCTATCTAAGTATAATCAGCCCACATTAACCCACTGCTGGGCATAGGCCTCTTTTTTATTGCGCCATTCCTCACGGTCCTGTGCTAACCTGATCCATCTCTGACCCGCAACCCTCACGATGTCGTCTGACCATCCTGTCGGTGGTCTGCGTACCAACCTCCTTCCCTCCCTTGGCCACCATTCCGATACTGCCCTGGAAATATGAAATATCACTGAAATATCAAATATCCTGCAGCAGGTCCAAATAAGAATTTTGATTAAATTTCTTGTTGCTAAGGGCCAGTTTCTAAATTTAAAATTTTTCGATAAGTAAATGTTCGGTAAAGTAACCGAAGTGTTCTTTCTTGGATTTTTTCAGTAAAGAGCGTGAGAGGACGTTACTTAAGTATTTACTTAGGAAAATTCTGAATTCTGAAACCGGCCCTATTTTAGGTCCATTTGAAACTTTGATGCTATTAAACTTAATAACGACAGCGGCGCAAAACTCTACTCGCACTTGGGAATATTTCCAAGCAGTAATTTGCGTAGGGTAATTCGTCAGTACATGTTTCACAACTTCATAACTAGGTTAAAGTAGTACTCTTGTTTATTATCTGGGTCAAGTTCGAGCGGGTGTGATGGTTAAAAAAGTTAGTGATTGTGTTATGTAGAAGTTATTATTTCACACAAGGAAAAAAGCAGACATAGTAATTACAATAAAAAGGAACAATGACTAGGGTTTTTGGAAATAGCGTAATCTTTTAGACATCGTTAATTAATGTAAAAGCAAAAGCAACATATTTCTATAGAAAGAAAGTGCATAGGAAGCCTTGCACTTTTTAAACTAAAAAATCCGCAGGCTCTATAACAAATAGAAAAGTACTAAATAGTGACAAAATACTCGCATTGTCGTACTAATTACATCTTCCACACAAGTTGTAACTCTAGACCTAGATAACTTAACCAAAAGATAAAAATGTGATTCATTAAAATTAAGACTCACTAAGGAGTCCTGATTTTAAACTTGTCATAAAGTCCCTTGGAGTAGGAGGTTATGGTATAATTAAGATCTACTCAATGAAAGAGATACCTACAGAGTTTCAGAATCTTGACACGGTCAATTTGGATGAAATATCGGAAACATAATTGGGAATTTGAAACCTTTCATTATAGGAATTGGTTTAATTTAGCTTTACCGAAGAAACGGTTTTCAAATTTTCTATTATTTCAGCAACAGCTTGTACATATAAAACCAATAAGTTTTACTTACTGCCTACTGCAATATTTTGTTTGCACTGAAGAATGCGTAACCTTATATATTTCACCTCCCTCTTTCACGGCCCTCAGAAGGGCTCTTCAAATTCAAATAATTTTATTTCAACGTAAAGAATTTACATTCTGTTTGCTGAATGTCAATGTACAATGTAAAATGTAAGCCGCCGCCTTCGGGCCGTATTGTATACATCTTGAACCAGCTTTATTTAGAATCCTAATGGCTACATTAATTAATTCCTGGCGAGATTAAGTCGTTGAAACGTTTAGAGCAATGACTCTAATGCCTGCGACCTTCTACTTCTTAAATACGGCTATGTTAACCACAATAATCAAATCACAATAAAGTACAAAGACTTTCTTCACGTATTGATATTTCTTAGTTTTTTTATTTTATTTACTTAATTTATTGTGCTTATATATGCTTAGACATAATATTTGTATAAGTACCTACATTTGTTTTAGGTAGAATATACCGTTCTCAATTTTATCATACTGTAAAATCTAAACTGTTGCACGGGATAAGACGTAAATACTGAATTGAATTGAAATGAAAAGAATGTTGTTATACAGGATCACGATCAAGAAAGAATTAACACCAGTATTTTAAGTATAATTGGATTTGCAATCAGTCTTAGTACTGAGATACACAACATCGCTCCTTTTCAGTCATCTTCTCATATAATCCGATTCGATGAGTTGAACTACAAGCAGTTTTGGTGGGTTTCCAGTCTTTTTCATGTTTCATGCTTTCATTTGTCAGTAAGTTACAGATCACGATCAAGGAAGTACACTAGTGACCGCTTTATTTTTATTTCATTTGTCACACAATTTACAACATTTCATTTACTGAAGCATTAGCTTAGCAGATTGTCACTTCACTCTTCACATGTGAACCGGATTCTATTTCAAGTAGGACATTTTTTATGAACATTGAAACGTAGACACACAATGCCAACGTACCGGCGCTGTATGTATTTGTATTTTAATTATTTGTATACAGACGAAAAACAAAGACGCCCCATTATTTTCACATATTTAGGTACCAGTAGTTTTGACGCGGGCTGTGGAAAATCCTGCTAAATGCCCACTTTGATTTAGTTCGAGTAATCTTCGAACACTGTCCTATTTATACGATTTCCTGTACGCACCGTAACTTCTATTCCGTATATTAAGAAATAACCGCGCCAAAATCTGCCGAGCAAACAAATTAAGGTTTAGTAACTATATTGCTTTGTTCATTCGTAAACATGAACTAATTAATTCTGACCCACAAAATGAGGGATGTGCGGTGTATCCAGGTTTATTAAAGGCATGTTTACATCCACTCGCAAATTGAGCACAGACATCCATCTCAACTCAAAATGTTAATCTCTAGCAGGTGTAGTTAGTTAATAAGTCGGAATTAGCCTCGTTTTTTCTGAGAAACTAAAAGATCTGGGAGGGTGTGGGATATTACTCGTAGGTACCTTAAAATACGTAACGCAACGCACGTACGCAATACCTTAAAAGGCAATAAAAAGGCCACAACTGTAACAGTTCCGGAAGGTCGCGAAGGCCATTAATAATGTCAGCCGTGGCCTCAGTCCTGTCCCTCTAAGGGTAGAAGCCTTGAAGGGCGACCTTCTGGGCCATGTGGGAGCATAATGACTCGGCATTTAACTTGAGGGTCACCGTCACAGCCTCTTATTGAGATCTAGTTTGTAAGTAGTCCGTGGAGGGACCTCGATGTTCAATAACTCGTCGGCATTGAATGCGGAATAAATTATAACTCTTAATGGCATCCTAGACTTACTGAGATGTTTGGTTTAAATTTCTAAAACAGTTCTTATTCCTCATTTCAACGCGGCAGAAACACTTTCACCTTGGCGACACCAACGGGTTCGCTATATGTATTGAAACGCTTTACAAATGCTGAATGGTTATTTTCTTTCATCCATGCAGTTCGATAACTTTATTTTCGCGATAGTTACATTTTCATTTGCATTTTCAGCAATAACTTGGAGCTCGTCAGTCGGGTCGGGTGCTACGAGTATTTGAGCGCGCTTTACAATGTTCGCGGACAGTTGCGTGGGCTTGATGGACTAGCTGAAACATCGCAATGATCTCAAGCGTAAAATTTATTAATTAATTGTATTAATTGTAGTATTAATTGCCAATCCTTTTTGTTAGCTCGTCGGGTTTCGGCACGTGTAGTCGGAAAACGTAGGCCTTTATTTTACTGATGCTGCGTAGAATATGGATAATCCCCCATAGCCGACAGGAGAACTAATGATACAGGTGTTCGGATTGCGTCTGAGGAGATTTAATTTTACACAAAAAACAGTAAAATTTATATGCGATAGCAATAAGTACATAGGGTATTTGACAGACAGTCTTTAGATTTGACTTCAGGATTTGATGCGCGTTATATAGGGGCTATTGTACATGGATATACTGACTATTATATCTATCGCTTGAACATATTTCAAGGGTTTTTTAGTTCAGCCAAAATAATCGCCCTGTTAATGTGAGTTCACTATACTTTATAGCCGGCAGGTGGTAGGGACTTTTTAATCACGTTTTCGATGGTCCACGACAAATTGTCTACGTCAGAGTTTTAATTTTAAAATCTATTTCAGTACAATCTGAAAAAACTGGAGACATTCTTTCAGCACGTTTCGAACGCGGGCAACAGATATATTTTATTTGGCGCCAAACGTAAATAAAATCGTCGCGTATAACACTGCGTGGCGGCGAATATCGGCACAATGTTTCAGGAAACCTCGTCTCCGTATATAAATTAACATTAGGTATATATCTACTTAAACGATTCTTAAAAGGATCCCTAATGTATACACTAAATATACAAAGAATAATACACTAAACAACTTATGTTAAGGGGCAAGTCGCAAAATGCGTAATCGATCGATGATAAGTGAATAAGCCGCCTACACAGTTAGTAACAAATATTATCGGAGAGTTTTAGTGATCCGTTCACTACAATGTAAATAGACACTGTAGTGAATGGGTAACAAAAATTCTGCGTGCTGTGCATAATTGTTTTTTAGGAAGACGCGACTAAATTAAAACCCTGTAGGCGTATACTGTCTAACCACATTAGTAACATCAGCATACAACTCAAGCTGAGCTATGAATTGCTACGAGTTCGATACGAGTATTTTAACACAAACCATACGCACAACTACCTGGGACGCTACTACGTAAGTCCTGTCACTCTATGGAGTCAAATCAATTCAGATCAAATCAATTTATTTCCACGTAAAGAATTTACATTCTGTTTTCCGAATGTCAATGTACAATGTAAAATGTAAGCCGCTGCCTCCGGGCCGTATTGTAGTGGAGAAAAAGGCAGCGGAAAAGAAACTCCACTCTGACCATCTCCATTCTGATCTCTAAGTCGTCCGATTTAACCTACGCCGAACTACATGCATTAAATACATACATATTTTGGCATGTGTAATTGTCAAAAAGAATAACTCGATAGAGTGGATATATAGTTACGTGATAGAGGGGCTGGCACTTGTGTTACTGAAAAAATCCTAGAATCAAAATGTAAACCACGCTTACGTAGTGTGGAAATTACGCATTTCCATTGAATTATGTCGGTTTGCATGAAACTTATATCATCAGCCATTTTATGTTTTCTGTTCGCAATACGTAATAAACGCGCATATTTTTTCAAGAGCGCGAAGCTTTTGTTCGCGTCACGGCCAGGGTCGCACGTTACGTATTTTAGCGGATTATAAAACTTTTTTTAACGACTGATATGAAATGTGAATTTACTTTATGGATTATCGGCTTGACTTACAAACATATGATAGCAATCCTCGATGTCTATATAGGCATCGATGATCGTATAGCAGGGCGCCGTATCATAGACCTACAATTCATGGCTTACAATAACAATTCGTTGCAAACATTAACAATGACGAAGACTAATGGTCTACGCATTACAACGACTAGCTGGGAAACAAAGGATTATTATTAATTCTTTATTGCACGAAAGATAATGTACATAAAATGGACTTAATGCTAATTGCGTTTTCTAGCACTCAACCCGTAGGTGGTAGGTACAGGAGAGGCAAAATTGAGGTAGGCGTGGAAAGATAAAAATACTTATAAGTACCTAACTGTGTTATATAGAGGGTGGGCACATAAAGTTAATGTCTCAGCGACTATTATAATAAACACTAATATCTTACGGAAATGTGTACATAACTGTATACCTATCATAAAATATACATCTTTTATAAGAATGTATCGTTAACAGGATACCTAAAATAAAATCAAATAATTATTTGCTAATATTCCGTTACACACGGCGACACAGTATGTACTGCGACGCCCTAGCGGCCTATTCGTCAAAATAATTTATGAATTGTAGTTTTATGAAACACGGCCCAGGTGAAGAGGCGGTGTAGAAGAGTTAGTAAACACCGGGACAAAGCTCGAGCTGTGTATGAATGACTGCTGATTCAGTCTCGGTGCCAAGGTGGCAGCTGCACTGTTCGGCGACATTCCCGCAGTTGTTTTTTACGGTTATTCAACCACTGGCAAGCGACAGCCGCGTGACGCAGGTGCCGGGCATCCGCTTTGTAAATAAGTATTCTATATACATATACCTCATTGCGTGCTTTTACACGCGACAGTAAGTTGATGCAGTACTATTACGCCCACTTGTGGCATCTCCATCGGACAGCTTTAGCTCGGTATCTGTTTATCCATTGTTAAGCTTCGTCGTCTCGCACCATGGCATTTGCAGAGCTATCTATATATAATTATATGACTGATAATCCTGTCAATTAGCTATTTATTTTTTCTTCTTCTTTCATGTTGAAAGCGTCGACTATTTCTCCTATTCGTTTATCCGAAAAATACATATATACGTGTCTAGATAGATACTTTTGAATTTCTTATTTATCTAGTGGCTTGGTGCCTTTTTAGAGATATAGTCAATAGCTTTGAAGATGATCGATTTATTGTAACTGTTTCCTGTTTTGAAGTAAATAGGAACTTTGTACCGCCTTTACAATTTAATATCTAAACTTAGTATCATTTTACGGACTAAGGAGGATGTAACAAAATCTTGAAAATAGAGGGGTTTACGTTCTCATCAATAATACAGTTTTCACTATGCGGGAAAAATGGCGAAAGAAATATTCTAAGCTTTTACATGGACTTTGATCCATGACCACAGGATAAAATTAACAGTAATGTTTACAGATCTCAAAAAAGGCAAAAAATTAAGAAAGTATAATAATAATGATAAAAGTTATTACTTATTTGCATCGAGTAGCATTACTTTTGGACAGGTTATAATATAAAAAAGTATTATTTGCAGAGAAAAACCCTTCTTGATTATTTATCTTTTAACATAATCTCCTCTGGTATAACATAATTTTATGCTCGTTCTCCTATTATCAGACTATACCTATTAAACCGGCCAAGTGCGTGTCAGGCCACGGGCAGTGTTGGGTTCCGTAAAAGGACGGGTTTTTTACTTGCTTTACAGAAACTAACATCTTTGTCCCTGTAATAATAGAATTTGTGCGAAGATTTCCTTTTATAAGTGGTCGCTTATTACTTGTAGAGCTAGATTTGCGATAGTTTTTCTTGTATATTAAATTTTTTCACGCCCTACAGAAAAAAATATTTTAAAGCTTAATAAACTACAATATTTTAATACGACCAATCCAACTATACCACATGATTTTGGCGAGAAAATAACGTATCTCTAATTTAGATGCAAAGAATTTTTTTTCGATCATATTCTATCGTTTTGTCGGCGTGATTAATATGTGCCGAATTTCAGCTTTCTAGTATTTATCGTCTCCATGCTAAGCCGCGGACAGACAGACGGAAAGATGGACAGACAGGCAGACAGTACAAGTACCTAATTGTTCACTGTACGCCGGCGGTTATACTCGTCGAGGCAGACGTTTTCCGAGGCTAATTGCGCCACATTAACGACAATGCGCCAATTAGAGCTGGAGTCTTCTTTAGGATCATTTTCCCCCAATTAGTGCCCAATGATTGCCTTATGCCTTAGCCTTAGCGACGGCCTCGATGGCGCAGCGGTTTGGCTCGCTGACTGTAAGACCGAAGGTCTCGGGTTCGATCCCCGGCCAGGTCAAACTAGGAAACGAACTTTTCTAGTTTGTCTCGGGTCTTGGATGTTATCTATGTATTTATTGTATTAAATCTATCCTCGAGTTATCACCTACAACACCAGTCATTTAGTTGTACTTAGTATAGGGCTAACAAGATCTGTGTAATATGTCCATGAATATTTATTCATTTATTTTATTTATTTTATTTTATGAGGCTAATGAATCAACATTGCAGTTACAACTGTGCCTGATGGCCAATGTTGATTTATATTGCCACTAAAATTTCATATTTAAAAACTAACAGTTGCAATTCTATTTACTTATTTTTTAAAGCAATTTTGTCATTATGATCATTATTAGGTAACGGTTATCTATCCCATATGCTCAGGGCCGTCTTTTCTTGTACAACTGTCACTCTGCGATACGGTCGAAAGGCCAGTGCGGGTGATAGTTGCCAATTGGGAAACGATGAGTTGGTACTTTAGGACTCATTGTATACCGCATTTTTCAAGTAATAAAGTATTTGTATTAATATTTGTATATTTTGTTTTTGTTTGCAGGATCCTAAGCAAATATGAGGGATGAACGCGCCAGTCTGCCGCGAGTGCGCATTGCCGTCATCGGCAGCTCGCGAGTCGGCAAATCAGGTAATATAAAAAGTCACAGTCATTTGCAACACTATTCAGGTCACCTAGATTAAAATGTGCTTCGCGTGTGATCAAAGCGCTCCTACCGCAATACCCGACTTTCTCAGTACATGCACTAAATTTTCTTTTGGAAACCACAAGTCTTACGTCTACCTCGATTGAGCTATCTCTGAAATTACTAGTCCTCGTAAAAGCCCGCCGTAATCGCTGTTACGTGTCATATAACCCGCAAAGTGGGCTATTAAATTTGAAAGCCTCATTCGCTCTGGCTGCGAAAACACAGAAAGTAGTGCTACAGTGAGAACTGACAGGCTGCTCGCCACTCCACGTGACCTGGATTGTATTACATAAACTACACTGAAACGTTACTGACCTCATGTCCTCAATGATGTAACTACACGTTTTGTTTATTTATATTATCGCATAGATCGGCATTTATTTCGCACTGTTCTCATATTGGTTTGCAGTAAATCTCTTGCGTACCAAAATCCTGACAAATGATTCATAGAAAAAATATTCTACACATTTTTATGTAGCCTATAAACTTCCCAACCACTGCAAGGCACAGACCTTCTTCAGAGAGAGAGTATGGGCTTAATTACCACGTGGCCCCCGCGGATTGGCACTTCAGACACTCTGGTTTCCTCACGATGTTTTCCTTCACTGCTAGCGATTGGTATTGCTACTATAACTTCACAAATGTGCATAACTTAGAAAACAAAGCCATTGGTATATGCCAGTACTGGGAATCGAACCTGGGTCTCTCGCATCCGAGTCCATTGTTCTATCCATTGAGCTAACGCCGCTAACATATTATGTACTTATTCATTTATTTTGCTGAGATATTGTATTGCACTTACGATTAGATCGAGAGGAATACAATTTTAGAACGAATTATCATTTCCGCTATCTGAAACTGTAGACGGCGCCAGACGACCGATGAAACGGTAAAACAAAATATATTGCTGGATAAATTCGTTCGCATCTACTTTATCACATACTGACATGACACTAATGTGACAGGCGTAAAAACTCTACATCCCCTCTAAGACATTTGAAAGCTGGCATACTTGTTGGGTATTAAGTTCAACGTTGATTTGTTTCAGCACTTATCGTACGCTACCTAACAAGGCGCTACATTGGAGAATACCACTCAAATACAGGTTCGTAACGATATAATTTAATCAGACATTGAATAACCTAATTTCGTTACTATAAACTATTTTTTTTATCTTTGCCCACAGATCTTTTGTACAGACAGACAGTGCCAATTAATGGCACTCCAGTGGAGCTTGAAGTCATAGATGTGTCTGGCTCCAACGCTGACAAGTTTCCAACTGAGCAGGTAAGATAATTTACTTCGAGTTGCTAGGATACGGTACGAGGAGTTTCACTGGGAATATATTATAAAGGCGATAGATCGGTACCTAATAGGTACCGAAATATATAGGTAAGTACCTAATAATACATGGTATACTAAACGCGGCGTCCAGACAACAATAATGAGTAATGAATAAAAAACATCGTTGCTACTTGAAACCAGCAATCAATCGTGACCGATTGCTGAAGCACCTATGTGAATATAGGTTAACGGTTTACAGAGGCCTTGTCCGCTTACCTTCACCGATCTAAATCAACCGCAACCTTAGTTTTTTTCTAAACAAAAACAATATATACCGTACATCATGGTAGAATTAAGAAACTGTAGCAGCTTATAGCCATTCTAAAAGTTACCACATCACGAAGGTTGAGATATTATAAACATGCTTCACAACTTATTCACAGGATTACTATAATATTTGACTGAATTATTGAATATTAGTTTAACCTGAAAATTTCCTGTAGTAAAAATACACTGCGATGGTTTGACTGCACTCAAGGCTCGTAATAACAAGTGAAGATCTTCGTACAAAATAGTTGGTTTAGTTTCACCCGGGATATACCCGCAAACAAGCCTAGAGATTATAACTGGTGCTTAAACTAGTTTTATGTATCTACCGAGGAATTGGGTTAATCGTCGGGTTTGTGATGCGTTTGAATGAAATGTGCTCTGGGCTTCAGGCAGTCTAGTAGGTATACAGCGTGCAATGATTGACTAGTGACTCATTCTGTTTACACAACACACCTTGGGAATGTTTCACCAATAGTGTAGGTAGACTGTATTTTTATATCCAGTCGTATCGACACAAAGTATACCCAATTTGTTTTCTGGGGCGAAAATTAAGATTAAATTTGATCCAATTTATGCTTCATTGCCCACATAAAATAAATACAAGAAAGTGTATCTATCTATCATGGCTATGTAGTACTCAAGGAGCTAATAACATACAAGACCCGAGACAAACCAGAAAAACTCGTTTCCTAGTTTGACCCGGCCGGGGATCGAACCCGAGAACTTCGGTTTTACACTCGGCGTGCCAAACCGCTGCGCAACCGAGACCGTCGAGTTAGTTATATTATTGAAAAAAAAAATACGGGAAATAAGGTAATTACGTTTTACCTAATAAATAATCGCGATTCAATAATCGCCGTTTAATATATAACTAAAAAATAATAATAGGTAAAATGAATAAAACTTTTTAAAATGTAATGCAAGAATAAAGTTGTAGGAAATAATAAAAAAAACTCTACTGGCCAGCTTTAAGAATTGCGACTTTTATTAATAAATAACCCGGTGTACCTACTGCCGTATAGCCTTAAATATGATTGATCGATCACTTACAGACTTCAAAGTTTTTTTTATAAATTAGTGGAATTTTCCATCGTTAATATTTAAGAACATGCATCACTTAGACGCCCTGATCGATGCTGGAAAATTTATCCAATATGCATACAAATGCGACCACGAGGGCGTAAAATGTAAACGGACAATAAAACCAAAAGCCGAGTCGACCTTTACGACCTTTATCGACTGATATAAAAATATATTTATAGAATGACCCAAGAATAAATACTTATCAGCAACCATTCAGCAACGCAAATATTTGCCACAATTTTTTCTCGCGAACGTCTAGACCGAATTATCGGAAGAGTTCATTAAATAAATAGGAAACGCTTCGTCGGAATCGCGTTCTTCCAACACTTCTAATTCATTAATTATTCTAAATACATTTCCGCGTATTCCACGTACTCATAAGCGAATGACTCATTTCATATACACATACATAAACACTTTCCTTGAACTTTTCCTTTTCTGCGTAGTCCTAAACAACGCTTAGGGTTTTAGTGACGTGGCTTGAACATTTCCACAAACAGAAACTGTTTGTCTGCATCTTCAGAGTTATGCGGCATTATCTTGACAGCTGCCTCGAGCAGGCGTAGGTACTCGGAGAGAAGAGGGGAATCTCTGAAGCGCGTCTTGGTTGATAATGCCGTTTGGGCGGGCGGGGCGGTGTAGGGCCGTGGGCGGCGGTTCTACGTAATAATACAGGACCCTTTTACCTCTTGATCGATATTTATTACATTACAAGATAGCGGCCTCGTGTTCTTAAGTAAACAATCAGTCTACAGTGCTTAATGTTAAGATGATTTAACTCTTTAAACATGATTGTGACAAATTTTGTTTCCTGTCAAAGGTTTTAGAGATGTTTTGCTTTAGTATCCGCGTAATATAAATTTATATAAACTATTATCAGATAATTTCACGTTACAACTTATCGGCCACGTTTTTCTAAGCAATACTGTTAAGTTGGATTAACTCTTGATTTAGAATTCGCGTAAGTAATCGTACATAAACTAATATCAGGCAAATCGCATGACTATAGTCTACGTACAGTCGCAAGCAAATCCAACTTTACATTTTTGTTGCAAAGTCGTCCTTAACGTAGAGAATGCAGGTATGTAAACGTTGATGTGCTATCGACCGTACTGAATATTGAGTTTTGAGAACTTTTTTTTTTTGAACTAAAAGTTTCGTAATACTATTATTTACTACATTATTTGATTTTTACCGAATCAAATTACTAAATAACTCTCTATCGAAACAAAATTGTGACCACCTTTGTTTTCTGCAATAGGATTTAGAGTAGATATATTATGTTTTAGAATTCGCGTAAGTAAAACATAAATGAAGTAATATCAAGCATCATCATCACCAATATCAAGCATATTGCATACTTATTTGCCTTTGCCTGTAGACAGGTTGTATTTTCGTTCGCAACGCAAACAATGAAATAAAACTCAATCAGTGAATGTCCCGCGGTCGCGCAGGCGCGCCCGTGAACTGGCGGGACGCTATATTTAGTGCGGAATGTTGGCTTCGACCCCGTAATTAATCATACGAACGCGAGCCGTTGTCTATTCTCTCTTTTAGCTCGGCACGAGTGAGAGCTTCTGGCATGTCCCTCTAATGTGCTCGGAAATGCACCTCTCATTTTGCGACAAACTTCTGTCGGGGCACTTACAATCAAGTTTATGATCATGACTCGCCACAGTCAACAGAAAATACGTGTGTGTTTGTTGCAAAAAATCTTAGAACACTGTGCCATATTCACAAAGTCCAACCATGTTATTCGGAAAACACAGTAAATTGCCAATGAAATTGTATATTTGTGTCAGTAAACACAAGTAATTTTAGAAAGGCAAAACAACAAAGAGTCAAATGGTTTACTAGTAATATTCACTGTTTAAATTTATTCTCTACTCTTAGTTTCAGTTTCGATGAATGTCACAGCACACAAATCAGGAAGCTAAATATTCGTTACTTAGAATGACAATAGTATTACCTAAGACCGTTTCCTCAACCCGCTTTCTCGTTGTTCCAGATTCAATGGGCGGACGCGTGCCTTCTCGTCTACTCGGTGACGGACCGGAGAAGTTTCGAATACGCTAAGGAAGTGCTGAGTGCGCTGCGCAGGAGTTCGGCGAGCGGAAGTCCTGCGCACGGGCAGGCCGGCGCCCAGGCGCCTATGCCGCTCGCTCTGCTAGCCAACAAAACTGATCTGGATCACTTGAGAGAGGTTTGTAGAAAAACTAAGGTCTCTTTTATTTTTTTCAGCTGGAGACTGCCGACTTTGCTGCACTTTCTAGACATCTTAGCAAACTGCAGACTCTTTGCTAAGCGATTAGATTTCTGACGCTTTCAGAAAGATGCCCGCGAACGTAAACTAAGCCATAATTATATGTTATATATGTGTTATAAGCAAGAACGTTTTACCCGTTATAAGGCTTATTTACCAGTCACCACATGAACCCACCGCAGATTACCATTTGAAATGCTGAGGTACACCCTCAGTCACTCAGGTTTTCTCACGATGTTTTCCTTCACTTTATGTTAGCAATCGGGATTGCAAATTATAAATTCACAAATGCACGTAACTTAGAAAACATTTGTCTATGCTGGAATCGGACGCAGAGCCTCCGGATATCGGCAAACGACGAACGAAATAGAACGAACGGCAAACGAGGCGCGTTCACCGAACATTTGTTTAGTTAGGCGTAGAATATATACATGTACACAAAAGGTTAGCCGTTATTTCTTTGTAGGTTTAACGTTAAATCCTAAGCGTGGGTACCTATTTAATGAAACTTTCCACCCACGCGAGAGTTCATTGTAAGCTACACCGTAGAATGCCAACGTACCAAAGCGGGCCACAAAATGGAAATGCCCAGTCTGCTATTCTATTTGTGATACCGGGCATCTGTTGGGATTTAAGACAACAGTATCATCCGCTTTAATATGTTGGCTTTTCCTTGGAATCGTACGCCTACGGGCTTAGAAACCGTGGCAAGACGGGGGAAGAAGAGTTTTAACGATAAAGTGCATAATTAGATTAGATTATAGTCAGCCTTGAACCTTGTATTTAAGAGAAAAGCGTCATGAAAATATAAACGCTTTTTTTAAACAAATAAAAACTACTTTTAGTGTGCATTAAAGAGAACCATTAACGAACATCCTATTTTCCACACAGACTTTCATTAGCTACTCATCGCATTCAAAGGAAGTTGTATTATAGTCACGAGAAGTTTCTAGATGACAGATGAATTGCCGATCTTATAGCGTCATTCACTGGCGTAGCCTTCAAACACTTTCAAACAGTTCAAAGAAGAGATGCATCATCTTCAGTGTAATAATCCGAATTTCACTGTTCAGAAAAGTAAAAAAAATACATACAATACATAAATGAATACATAAGCAGAGTGTCGCATTTATTAGTGATAAGTGGAAGTCCAGAGCGCCCTTAGAGGTACTCGTATCACCCCTCAATAAAATTTAATTAATCTTTCCCCAACATTTTCAAAAGTTTATCGTTTTAACAGACTTTGGGATTATATATTTTTTATGGATCAACCATCTGATACCATGTAACATAAAAATATAGCTAATGAATTCCAAAGTCAAGTACCTAGTTAAGATTCTGAAGTTTTAAATTTTTTTCTTTGTTATGTGCCTTCTCCTATCGGAGGTTGGCAACCAATTCGACTAGGTATCTTGCTTTTCGAGGTTGCCAATACAAACAAGGAACTGGCATTCTGAGTCGTAAGTTGTGTAGCCATGTTTTGTTTAACTTTTATCTTTATTTTTATATAGATAAAAGCTAAAAGTTTTTAAACGTAGAACGATTTTATTTAATTTTGGGGTGATTCGGCTATCTCTTAGGGTGCTCTACATCTGAACTTATGCTTGACACTATTTTTTGGGCCGCCCTGTATACTGAGTTATTTCTAAAATGCGCAAATCTTGAAACATGTAGAATTTTCTTTTTAAAAATATATTTTACGATTGGAACATATACAGATAGGTAAAGTTTCAAACCATAATTATGAGTTAAATGGCGTGGAAAATTTTCAATAATAAAACAGTTTTTTGCCTTCAGCAAGTAATAATTTTATTTACCTTCAGTAAATAATCTTTAACCTGAAACATTGATAGAGCGCGCAAACAGAATCAACAGAGCGAATCAAACATTCTTAGAAAAAGCTAATCGAATAAAAGTATTTTCCAATCACAACTCTATTGTCTCAGGAATCAGACACTTTAAAAATAGCGATGTATAATTTATCACACTTTGAAATAGGTACTTACGTGGATTTTCGCGTCGGTATTTAATGCTTTCGTGCCACGAATTAAACGCTGCACACTAATAAGTTCTTTTGAAACTACTGGGTTTCATTGTTTATGCCGTTGGAAGCAAGGGCGTACGCAGGTAGGGGCAGGGGGGGGGAGCTGCCCCCCCCCCCTTAGAAGATGAATTAAATGAAATTTTTTTTTGGCAAATAGAAATTAAAAACGTGTTACCTACTTACTCTGCGCAAAAAGAAGTGTTGGAAACAAAATATCTTTTCAGCCAGATTTGTTTTTTTCCATAGTTAAATATTCTACAACATTCGAATTCATTCGATATTTAGTCTGTATAGTGATTCGTGTCGGTCGTGTCACAACGTATTTATTAGAATATTTCTCAACACACTTGCTCATAACGTGGCTCTTATTACACAGTAATTAGACTCATAATGCTTCAAATTACACACGCGTGCGTTTTTGTCTTATCATTACTGCATGCGTGTTTTTGATTATATATAGTTTTAAATTGTCGCTGTTCATCCAATTATCCCAATGGGGACAAGCTAAGGACTGTACAGTCCATGCAGCCTAGTCTTATGTGCATCCTTTTTGAAAAAAGTTTTGTTCCGAAAATGTTAATTATTTGCAAATAAATTAAACAATCTTATTCAAATAGATAATAATTCTTTTTACCAATGATTTATACGAATAAATATAGTTTTCCTATACGCTATTATTTATTATCCGCTTTATAATTTCATATATCTACTCATTTTATCGTGTTTGGCTGTTCGCGACTTTTTTATTTGTGCGCGCACGAAGTTCGCGCTGAATAAAAAAAGTTCTACCGCCATCTTTTATTTACAGCTGATGATAAAACTGAAATAAAACGTTTTCCAACACATTTGAGAATTTATTATTATTCGCAAGTGTGTTTTGAAAAACGTCGTATGATACTCGTGTGCGTTGGTAATTACAGTTCTCGGCTCTATTAAGCCTTCGCCTTCGGCTCAGGCTTAAAAAACTCCTCTATTGCAATGACCAACTTAGCACACTTGTATCATAATTTACTATTATATGGCGACCTTCAGCCGCCGTCAAACGACACGCAAAATGTTTTGATCAAGTTTTGATACTCTTTATTTATTTCTTTATTTCGTTTTTATTATTTTTTAGTGATAATGAAAGTGACAGTAACGATTCATAGTCGAGAATTTAATTTATGGAATCTGATTTTGATTACGAGACAGAATAGATAAAAACTAAGTACGGTTTTGATGCAAGTTTGGTTTTATTATATTAATTTGTTTTCAATGCTAAAATAAAACAATATTCAATATGCTGCATATTATTTTAAGTAGTATATATTTGTACAGATTTAGTTTAAGATTCTTATTGGAGGAGAGAAAACAACATCTAGCGCCATCTAGTTTCGGACGGCAGTACAAAACAAAACACTTAAGTAGGTACCTAATGTGATTATTTGATTTGTTTAAGGGGGGCTTTGACTCTCTTGTAAGTGTATATCTTAAGCATTACTTACAATATTTAAATTTATTGATTACAAGACGTGGTTTTGTTATAATAACTAAAATAACATTTGTGATTAAAAAGTTAAAAAAAAACATAAAAGAAAGATCCTTGCAATATTTTGGATTTATTAATAAGTCCATACCGACAGCAAAGTCCCTTTTCTCTAACGTCACAACAAGTGTATTATTTCAAATTACTTACCTAGTTTCGATTATTTGGCGTTCAAACCACAAAGTTTTGAATATCGCGATTTTACTTTTACTGATAGGAAGTAAATATATTAGAATGTGAAACTTGATCTTTATTTTCGTCCTACGCAACCCGCCTAAACACTGTAAGAGTAATTTTGTGTATCCATTTTTTAGGGAGGACACGCGAAAAAAGAAAAAAATGTGGAAAGTAGCAGTGGAAGCGATGAAAATGACAACCATGATAAAACCACTCGTGTAATGCCAAGATCATTGCATGCTAAAATTGGACAAGCGTCAAATTCTCCAGCAGAACCTGTTAATATATCTGTTGCCGAATATTCTTCTCCAATGACATCCCAACAAACTTATGACGTCAACGTCGATCCTGAAATTATAGTGGACGATGGCTGTCATGAAAATGATCTGGGTCGTTATGTTGGGTTGGCTACCCAGCTATCGACGGAAAAGAAGAGGGAGTTGTTACTAAATCCTTGGATCCCGCCCAGAAATTACGATTTTGAAAGTGATGCAAGCCATTTAAAATGAAAATTTAATCAAATCATGCTTGGTTGGATCAATATTCACCATGGCTAGTATATTCCAAGCGACTAAAAGGTGCTCTTTGTAAGCATTGTGTTTTGTTCCCTCCGCCCATTAGCACTGTGAGAGTAATTTTGGGATCGTTTATGGTCAGGCCATATATAAAGTTCAAAAACATGCATAAAGACTGTCGAAAGCATGCAACGACCAACCTTCACCAAACGGCTACAAATGCTGCAATTTTTTTTCTTGAAAATGTTCCTGTAGACATCCAACTGCAAAGTGGACACCAAAAAGCAATCGATGAAAACAGACAAATATTGTCATCAATTATTTCTTGTATAGTATTTTGCGGTACACATGATATGCCTCTTAGGGGAAAACAAGCAGATGAGGGTGTTTTATTACATTTATTGAAGTTGAGAATCAATTCAGGGGACGACAAATTAAAGAGTCACCTGGAAAAGTGCCGTCGCAATGCAGTTTACACATCGCCAAAAATACAAAACGAATTGATAAATTTATGTGGCGAAGTTATTAAGGAAAATATAATTAGTGAGGTTCAGAAGACCATGGCTTACGCAGTCTTAGCTGATGAAACAGCAGACGTATCTGGGAAAGAACATAGGTGTGCGGCTCTACGACGAAAGCAAAAGGAAAATCAGAGAAGAATTTTGTAGGGTTTGTTGAACTAAGAGCACAAAATGCTTCCGCAGTTGCCGAAGCAATTGACAATTTCTTAATTAGTTGTAACCTCTCAACCGAAGATTGCGTAGCGTTTGGATTCGATGGCTGTTCTACAATGGCAGGGAAAGAGGGTGGCGTACAAGCCATTTTGAGAAAAAAATATCCTCGTGCTTTATATTTTCATTGCTCAAGTCACAAACTCAACCTTGTTGTGAATTATGCGAACGCAGTGCCAGAAATTAGAAATACTGTCGCCACTGTAAAGGATGTTATAACGTTTTTCAGGGAATCGACTACACGTCGAAACTACGCTCCAAACCTATCACGATTATGTGAGACGAGATGGTCCGAAAAATATAAATCAATCAAAAAGTTTTCTCAACATTTTTCAGAGCTTGTGAAATCTCTAGAAACGTTATCCATAGAGGGAAATTATGCCACCAGAAAATCCGCATATCAGTTGCATTCAGCCGTTACAAAACCAGTGTTTATTGTTACTCTACAAACAATTGCCAAATATTCAGCAGTTTTAGAACCTAAAACTTTCGTAAGCACAACACATTGTAGACTTTTAGTCCGGATTTACTTACGGGTGTTGTTATATCGGAAAAGTCCGACCAGGTTTCGCTCCGATTTGCAGAGCTTAATCATGGTGAAAAATGCGCGAGGTTATTGAAATAAGTCGCCACCCGAATTTCAATAGAGACAGTGGATGGGATCTTCCGCCGGCCTGGAAATCGGTTCTACGAAAGTGCAGTGATAGTGAATATCGAAATCGACACTGCAAGAACGAAGATGTCGTGAGCTGTGTCTGTGCCATCATGCCTAGTGACATTGACGACGGGAAAGCAGTAGGCGCTGCGGCGCAAGCCAGCGGGAATCCCCCGCAGCCAGTGTCGGCACCCGACCCACCTATCTCGGCGCGGGCGCGCCGCGCGCTTGCCCGTAGTGTGAGACGAGCAACCGACGACGCGAGCTCCGTATCTGCTCACCATGATTAAGCTCTGCGAATCGGAGCGAAACCTGGTCGGACTTTTCCGATATAACAAGACCCGTAAGTAAATCCGGACTAAAAGTCTACAAAGTTTTAGAACCAGTAGTTAACGCACTGCAAGCTAAATCGATCGACATGATCTCGGTAGGGGAACACATCAAAAATATCAAGGACATTCTCAGAAATGACCGCGAGTTTCCTGATAGAATAAGTAATGAAATACTTCAAAAAGCATGAGCTGTTGCAATGGATTTGAACATAGAAATTTCGGTTCCACGTCTTGCTCACAAGCAAACACATAGAAGTAATCCACCATCAGACAATGATAACGAATATTGGCGGCGTTCCCTGATAATACCATACATTGATTCACTCATTTCATCATTGAATATTCGATTCTCCCAAGAAAATACTCCGGCGTTTGCTTTAAGCAGGCTACATCCCTTGTATATGACAAAAACCAGCATTACAGACCTACACAAAAACGCAGAATCATTCCAAGAATTTTATAACCTGGATATCACCGGAGAACTGAACCTTTGGCATAATTTATGGGTGACGAAGGCTTTATCAGATGATCAATTAAGGGACATAGAAGTAGTAGATCTGTTCAACGAAGCCAACATTTTTTACCCTGCTGTCAGAAAGGCATTAATTATTTTAAGCACTATCCCATGCACGGCGACCGTAGAACGGTCCTTCAGTACGCTGCGAAGAGTTAAAACGTGGCTTGGAAGCACCATGGGTGAAGAAAGGCTTACGGGTTTATGTTTGATGAGCGTACATCGCAATTATTTAAAAGACAACAGTGAGTTTATTGAAAACACTGTCATAGGCAAATTTTCGGCAAATCCGAGATTACTGTTACATTAATATATTCATACATAATATATGTATTATACATAATGTATAGTATAATTATGTATAATATTTTGTTTGTGTCATCATCAAAATTAGTGAATAAAAGTCAATTTTCATGATTTTTTGTTTCAATATACCCGACCGAAGATCTTTTCGAAACAGGTATAAGCAGCCCCCTGCCCCCTCCTAGCTGAAATCCTGGGTACGCCCTTGGTTGGAAGTAAATTACACGTGTATGCTAACTTTGTTATCATGGAACGAAACTTTCTCGACACGTGATATTCATGAAAGTTGCATTGTAGGCAAGTGCTCTACTGGAGACGAGTAGACAATAGGTTCGCGTCAGCTTCAAAGTTCCATGGAGACAAAGGACGTTAGGTAGATAGACGTAGTTATGCTGCTATATTGACAGACATGTCAAATGGATGTTTCATGAATGTACTGTGTAGTCGGTCGGTATTTAAACATCCGACAGACCGTGAGGTTTCAGGCTAGCTCACAAAGAGACTTTTGTCAATAATATGGCACAAAGTGAGACAGACATGTAACATTTCCTTTAGTTACCGCTTTCCTGTTAGCAACGTCTGTTAAGAATTATTTACTCGAGACTAACAACGACAAAATTGTTTTCGTTTATCGACACTCATCGCGAAGAACACGAAATGTCGTCGGCTGGGATTACCTAAAATTCATGAAGATTAGCTTCCTGATTTTAAAATTTTCATGTTTTTCGTTGCTCTTCACTTTAAGCACCTTAAACTTAAGAAGAAATAAGCGGAACACGAAGCGAATGGCAAGGTAAAACGGCCCCGGTTTACAAAGCCGTTTGAAGAAAGTGATTTGTCAGTTTCGTGGCAAGTGGCAAACCCTGACCTTTGACTACACCTACGGCTTGAGTTCATGTGTAACTTAAGACGCCTCTCCATCTTTTCAGGTGTCAACTAAGGACGGACAGGCTGTGAGCGCATCCCACGCGGCCTCTTTCAGCGAAGCGAGCGTAGCGGATAACTCGGGAGACCTGTACCGGTGCGTGGACCGCCTACTCGCCGACGTCCGCATGCCCTCCCAGAGGACACGCAAGTTCTCCGTCACCAAGATGCTGGGCTCGCTTATAGGTGAGAACCTTTGCTGATACAATGAAAATACAATACTTTGAACGAAATATTTAAATCTAAAATCAATAACTTATATCAACGTGAAGAATTTAGATTCTGTTTGCTGAAAATCAGTGCCGCTGCCTTCGGGCCAAAAGGCAGCGGGATAGAAAAAACTTCCGTCAGAGCGGAAGTTAACTATTTTAAAGGCATCTTAAAATTGATAGTTGAGCAATTAGAAATTAGTTATTTATTTATGTGATCCCGAAAACCATGAAGAAGTTACCCATTACTCTTTTGCAACATCTCCGGAGAATCTTGATTCGTAGACTTTCGATATCTCTAGAAGAGCACAGCATTGCATGCAATGCATGCAGCAAGTTAAAAGTGAGTTATCCAGTTGTAACTAGAAGTTTCGGATCAACTGGCTTGCTTCCTTGTTCTGATAATGCTAATGTTTTGATAAATACATATAAACTTCTGCTCTAAATTACAACCTAAGAGCTGAAAACCAGCGTTGGTGACTACTTGGTAACAAACGTGATAGCCGAGCTCTCTCTGGTAACAAAAATGGTTAGATCTGAAAATTGACAAATCTCTTATTATATACGTTCCAGTGTGTAACGTTTTATAACTTTTATAATTAATAAATAAACTCTGGAACGACTTCAGGTGTGATTTTATTTGTAGATTTATAGAACTTTAAAACAGAAAACTGGATAAAAACGGAGAAGCAGGTAAAAAGTCAGATCTGGTCAAAGGGTAAAGTAGTAGTGGTGAAAAATGAGGGAAATCGAAGAATGTGTGACAAAATTTAAATATTTGAAAATGATAGATAGAAAAAGAAATAAAAATGGTGTAAAGAGGTTTGCACCGTTACACTACCCGGGTGTAAGGCACGGGCCTTCTCTCAGAACGAAAATATAGTCTTATCACCACGATTTCCCACCGCGGATTATTTCTCTTAATTATTGTGTTATAATTATAAGGTAATTAACGATTTCTGTATCCTCCAGGCGGCGCCCAAAACAGCTCGTCCGCCTCCCGCAGCGGGTCCGTGGTGGCGTGCCCGCGCGTGCCCCCGCCCGCGCGCCCCCCGCTGGCCGCGGCCGCCCCCTGACCGGCGGCGGCGCCGGCGCACCGCGCGCGCTGATGCCTCGTCGGCGCCGGCACCGTCTGGCTCGGCTGCCTGCCCGTCCCGGCACGCTTCAGCCTCTCGCCCATTATAATTTGAGAACAACTTTCCAGAATGCTACCAGGCGGTAATTCACGCAAATCCCTGTCTACCAACGCGACATGGAGATGGTCGAAATGAGAGGGACTTGCGATAGGACCGCCGGTTACCCTGCGTTCGGTTTTTCACGGAATGGCTTATGGTTGCGCAAAATGAGAACATTGAAGGTGCTAAAGTTGGATTTATCTGACAGTGGATTAGTTTAAGGATAATGCATATTATTATAAGGAATTTGGTTGATTGAAGTTACTGTGTAACGTCAATGCTGACAGGAACAAAGGAAATTATTATATATTACCTACGTAGAAGAGACTTTTTCGAGTTTTTGTGTATACTGTAGATAGAACATTCAGACAATAAAAATTGTATGTATGTTAAATGTTTTATATGTAAAGGAAAAGTCTAATCGATGTTAAATTTGAATTCGTGATATTGTATCCAATACTGATATTAGGTATATACCTACCAAATATAAACCAAAGGTAGATAAGGAAATAATATGAAAATATATATTGTTTTAATTGATACACAATGATATACCGATATCACAAGTTAATATTTCTATCAAACTTTATATACCTATAAGTAGTTACCATCAAGATGTAAAAATATCAACTAATGTAACGATCTTTTAGATCGACAATACATATTTTGACGTAACTTTGAAAATTGTCAACATGTTTTCTACGACATCACAGTATTATTAATGGTTAAGTCTCAGCTAGGCTAAGTTAACTTTACCTGTGCTTTCAAAATGTGGATCAAACACATGCACTACTATAATATGTAATATTGTTAATACGTTTTATAGGCAATTTTAGTCTGGTATGAAAACAAACCAAAGAAATATAATGTAGTTACTTAATACATTTCTACTGAAAACTTTTCTAACTCTAGATAAATATTTCTTTGCAATGTGCTTTATAAAAAAAACTTTAGTCTTTTTCTAGTCATAGGATTATAGGCTGTGAAAAGACATTGAGTTTGTGTGATGGAAATGGGGTGTATAGTAAAGAAATCTGCCTGGCTTCCCACCGCTGACAAAATAGTGAAATATCATTCATATTCAACTGTACTATACAGATTTTTCTCTATCAACAGACAAAATAATGTAAATAAAAGTTTTTGAACTAAAGCTGGTTACGAATAACCATCAAGTACTGGTTTCGCTTGCTTCCGACAAAAAAAATCAAGTAAGTGAATCCGGAACAAAGTTAAAATTATTTCCAAAAAAAAAAATGTAGGTAAATTATAGTGTAAAAATATTTTAAATAATTCGTGGAGTTCACATTTAAAGGACCACTCATACATATTTTCCCCTCACGCTTGTGTTATGTTTGTATGTGACACTGTAACTTAAACTTACATGATGTCGGAACTGATTGGGCTAAGTATAAGATTATGTACCTAATTTAACTTTATTTTAACATTAATAAACGTTTAAAACAATTGATTCTTTTATTTCAGTTATTTTTTACTTCATTCCCAAAAAAAACCAAAGAAAACGCATCTGAAATCACGAATGAATTTATGAATGAAAATTTTTTATTGCACACAAAACAAATTTGTACAATGGCGAGGTTACTACTAGATAGTGTTTTCTTCCAGCTAACCCACGATGATGCGGACAGTGGAAGGGGTAGGACAGTAAACAATATAATATAGGAGTTACATAAACAAGATTAGATTATTTGTAAGTGTTGATTTTTCTGACAAAAAGTTTATGATTTCTTATAACCAATTAATTGAAGCAAAGTTGTACGACAAAAAATGTTTCTATTATGTTATTATAAAAGTTATTTATAATTTATAAAACACTATTTCATTTGTGACATACTTCCCCTGACTAAATAATACAAATATAGTTTATAAATAATAATACGAAGACCAATCACAAAAGTGTTAGGTTAGGAAATATTGCCATATGCACAAATCAATAAGGCCATTTAACCTACATTATCTCCCTAAAATTTACGAGCAACCATCTAAAGCAGATGGCTTCATATAGTCTAAGAATACCACAAGAATTAGGTGCGCTATCAAAGACATTAGTGAATCAATAGCCTCAATTTACCGACCTGGCTCTCAAATCAATACGAAATGATACTATAATCCTTCATCACTTTATAGGTCGTCACGTCCACTTAAGTTGTTCCAAATAGCACGTGTACTGGGTGTGCTGGTTAGAAGGTAGCTTTCCACAAACATCCACTGGTGGAGTTTTAAGTTCCTTGTTTTTCTTACTTTGCTTAGATTGAGTGGCAAACCTTAGTCTCTGCCTACCCCTTGCGGTATAGGACGTGAGTTTATACATGTGTTCAGCCACAGTGTCCGGTTTTGAAATATGAAATAAAGGCGTAGATTCTCATCAATATAATGTCTATAAATTCTCTCCTAGCTACACTTTTACAAGAATGTAAATTTCACTACATGTTCCCTCAGAATCTATTTATTTCTTAAGTAACTCAATGTTTAAAAACCTATTTAGAGGCTAAAAATTTCACCCATGCCGGGATTCGAACCCGAACGGCATGGGTGAAATTTTTAGCCTCTAAATAGGTTTTTAAATTTGTTCCTTAGCACGGGTTAGTGCATTAAAAATAAAAATAGTGTAATCATGTGAGTACAGTGATATCGTTCCGATGTTAAACCTAACTGCAAAGTAGGTGGTCAGGGCTGTAAGTAATGCAATTTGCTTAAGTCAGATGTCGCTGCCTGTACGTAATACAGAGAATATTGTAAAGAGGTTCGAAATTTCACTGATGCCGTGAGTCGCCCATTGGCTCAATTGGTAGAGCGCTGGTACGGATAGCCAGAGGTTGCGGGTTCGAATCCCGGCATGGGTGAAATTTTTAGCCTCTAAATAGGTTTTTAAATTTGTTCCTTAGCACGGGTTAGTGCATTAAAAATAAAAATAGTGTAACTCAATGTTTACATACAGTCTATTTATTCTTACTTGTCCAATTTAGTAAACAAGATTCTACCTTTAAACTGTGACTTTTAATCCAAAACTGCCATATTTCCATAAATGAAGTAACCTGGAACACTCTTTTAGATAACACGCTGCCAATTTTATAAACATTGTTCATGATAGTTCATTAATTTGCGAGAAAATGTCTAGTTTAGGCATCTAATCTCAATTTTAAGGTTAGAATCTTGTTTACTAAATTGGGCAAGTAAGAATAAATAGACTGTAGGACAAGACATCTGTGAAAAAAATACAAAAATTAGGACTTACAATCTCAATACCATCTCATCTGGAACGAGGTATACTTGCTAAGGAATGAAACACTGCGATGTTTGTATGGCCCATTTTGTTGAATCACCGAATAAATCAGATGCCACTCTGAAGACTCAGTTATGTCTTGTGTATTAAATATGGGGTCGGCGAACCCTGTTATTGGTGGTTAATGGATTAGGTTGCTGAAACACTATAATCTATCCTTCAATGGGGTCAGGCAGTGACCGGTCAACTTAGCGTATGTAACGATAAAACGTTGAACATCAATCCCACGTTAGTTTGGGAAGGGAATAGTCATAAAATGTAGGGCTTCATTAACGTGCCAGTTGAGTCAACCGAGTTGGCCGTAACTATTAACATTTATGTGTTTGTTTTTAGAGGCCACAGCCTATTATATAGCGCATTTTCTATTTTTATACCCTTGAAAAATAAAGCTTAACATGTTCAGTCTAATAATAATAATAATTCAAAATGGCTTTCATAAATGTCCAATGTTCATACGGCCGCAGCAAAACAATAAATCGCAATCGAATCTCAGAACAATGATTACTCTATGTACCGCGAGATCACTTTCGGGAGGGGTGCGCGCCCTAGCTGCGTACAGCTGCCCCAACTTTATTTCATACAGTCCACTTGCCTTTTATTTCTATGAAGTGAAAGTCCACTTTGGGTTGAACCAACGATACGTATAATTGTTCTCTGCTGTATCCCAATCGATCTGCTTCTCGCTTACAACTTCGCTTCGCTCCACACGCTGTCAACTAGCCACCGAATTCAAACGTGGCATTCGAAAAAAAGAAAAATATTTGAAACCAAATAGGTGCCTGTGTCATGTGTTAGTGGGATTTTTTTTTTTCATTTTTCAACCATGGAGGGGCGGAGGTCTTGGGACGGTGTGCCTTTGGGAGAGGCTCACTCTCCGCCTCAGTCGGTGCCGGGCCGGCGGACGCCTTTAGGAGCTGTGGGTCTGGGTGGTTTCTACATGCAAGGTGGCCAGCCTCCGCCGCCCCAGCACTGCTACCCCACGGACGAAAACCAGCCGGAGCCGGGAACCAGCTACGCGCAAAGGTAAGCAAAAACATATGTTTCTTCGGGGTTGACCATAGAGACGCATCTATGGGGTAGTACGCATGCGTAGTGGGGTATGTCATCTTGGTGTTAGATTATTCTTATAAGCGTCTGAGTCAGATGAGTCATGCAAAGTACAGAGCTAACGTTTGTTGGTGCTAAAGGTTTCAGCTAAGAATTACGATAGACAGACGCCTAGGTAGGTAGGGACGCAATGGTGGTTTCGTATCGTTACCTCAAAAATGCGCATTCCTCCTGAAATATGTCAATTAAAATTTGTCATTTAAACTAAATTTGTTCTACGACTTAAAATATTTATGCTAAAATATACTAGATGTACTACTTGGTAATTTTTATAATGCTGTTTTACAGTTTTTTTTCTTAGTAATGGTGCGGTTTTTAATAGATAATGCAACAAATCATACATAAAATATATTTGAATAGATTGGACATTCGTCAATGATTACCGGAGGTTACTACGTAGAACGCGTGGAGCGCTAATTTAATTCTAGGTATATGTAAAAACATAGAAGTTAATGTACACAAAAGCTGATTTGAGTTTGTGCATTTTCGAGGTAACCCTGTATATTTGTCCCGACATTTATTTCTAAAATCGCGAAATCTGACCAAAGCTGCACATAAGTATGGTGAACTACTAAACTAACATCTGTGCACAATGAGACAAAAGCGGGACACCCCAACACGATAACACACGCATTTTCATCACAATGATCAAGCTCTTCACGACTATAGACCAAATAAAATATCGAGGAGTCGACAAACAAACAGACCTCAAATTACTAACCAGTAAGGCTCCCAGCAGGGAACTCTACTTTATATCTTACGAGTGAACTGTTCTAAATATTTCAATCTCTACAAAAAACAACCCCATTCTAGTTAACTCATTTGTACCGCTGCCGATCTGTCGGGGATTTGGCACTTGTTTCCGCACCACCAAGCCGTGGACCCTCGTCCAATTTCTATATGAAGGGGTGCTATGCTAGACGGTGCTTGGTTATCCCTGTAGAAAATAAAATATACTTAATAGGTCCACTGTGAATAAAGCAAAGCAGTTTCTGATTGAAAGGGACGGCGAGGCATCGTGAGGCTCGCAACATCGGCCCACACTAACACGTCTTTATGAGGACCACGATCGAGCTTTCAAGTGGTCGGTAGTAAAAAAAAATTATGTTTATTTATATTAATATTTGTGTTTTTACAATCTGGTCGATGGCGACTCCCACACTATGCGTAGCCTGTGTCGTGGGTCACGAGTAAGGTACGCCCTTCATACTTAGCACCGGTTGACAGCACGAGACAAGCGAGTCACAAGCGTTAGGTTTGATACCCTCTTAACAGACTCTTTTTCGTCTTTACAAAAAAAATTAATAGGATGTAAGCAATATAGTCGCCGTAGTATTTTCTGGTGGACAAAGGTAGAGCTTCGTTTCAGCGATTGGTTGATAAGTCGGTCCCGGTACCACGCGCTGCAATTTCTTTATCCCTTTGCTCAGCTTTTGATCAATTGGTTTTTCGTTAACGGTATTAATAATTCAAATTGTCAATTTCAGACCGATTGGCGATGGCAAAAATAAACAGAAGATGCGACAGGGGAAAACTGTGCGTCTCAATATTAACGCCCGCGAACGAAGAAGAATGCATGATTTGGTAAGTGGAAATACTTTATGGGTAATTGTCGATTTAAATATAAAAATGATGAGACAAGTATATTTTTTATTGTATACAAGATCATATGATATAAACTATGCAGCCTATTTATAGGGCATAGGCCTTGTTTCACAGAGAGAGATAAGGAGAGAGAGAGTGGTCTTAATCACTACGCGTGACAGATGGACAACAAAGTGATGTTATAATGGCTCCATTGTTGTTTTTGACCTTAAAGGGCCAAGGTCATTAAGTGTTGCCAGATTCGATATCAAACCTTGTATATCCATTGCTGGGGTACAGGTTTCTTCCTGCATTGCAGAAAGGTTAGGCAATACTCCACCACGGCACGTTTGGAAAAAAAATCACTAGCGGTAGTCACGGGACGGCGACCTATCCTGCACCTGACCGCGCCTGTTGTTGCTTAACTCAAGTGATTGAATCCAATCACTCGGTTCGACTAGGCCAGGAGCGCACGACCGAAGTGATGCCAGAATATGTCGAGCCAACCACTCAGTTAGTTAGTTAGACCTGAGATTTCCGCACTTAGCCTCATAGTTGGGCCGTTGTACGTAGCAAGCGCTGAGGTACGCTAACACCTCAGACACTAGGGTTTCCTTACGATGTTTTCCTTCACAGTCAGCGAGTAGTATTGCTACTATGATTTCACAAATGTACATAACTTAGAAAACAAAGTCATTGGTACATAGCCGGGGTTCGAACCCACGACCTCCCGATTGAGAAGCCGGAGTTCTACACCGCTCCGCTACCACCGCTCGAGCCAACCACTCATTGCGAATGCCTTGTTTCCAGAACGACGCACTAGACGAGCTGCGAAGTGTCATCCCATACGCACACTCCCCATCCGTCCGCAAACTGTCCAAGATCGCGACGCTCCTCCTAGCTAAGAACTACATACTCATGCAGGCTAGTGCACTGGAAGAACTGCGAAGGTAAACTCTCTCTCAAATCTACCCTTCCCGTGAAGTAAAATGTGTTTCTCCAGGCGCCAAAGATCTATCTACTTTACAACTTTTCCGAATCAAAATAATCTCTAAGTGCGTAGGAAGTTAAAGACTATTAGAGTAAAAAAAGTGTGTTCCAGAGTTGTGTCTCGTCTCGTCAAGGCGTTTTCGCTGACTGTACTAGCAGTCGACAGCACGTCAACCTTTCTAAACCTTTACCCTTTCTTTAGGTTAAGAAATATCTGTGTAATTTCCATTTTTATGTACAATAAAGTGTTCTCTCTCTCTCTCTCTCTCTCTCTCTCTCTCTCTCTATAGATACACACTAATTAGTTACGTTAATGGAGACTTTGCAACAAAAATGTAAAGGTTGCTGTCCACTCTCCTGTAGTATATAACCTTACTTTAGTCTTTAGCATTGCATCCGCACACCACACCGCCTCGCAGTAATACGGATGGTCCTTTAATGAGGAATACGCTGAACGCTATTTCTTCTTCTTGTTCTTCAGGCTATATTATGTAGTCCACTGCTGGACATTGCTCTCCTAGCCTTCCACGCCACTTACTAACTTAAAATTCAGGAATGTAATTTCAAAATCGCATCAGTATTTTTTATTTATTCTGTATAGTATTTTCTAAGGTTAACACGAGCAGTAGACATAATTAAAACTGTTTTTATACGGATTTATGCTCGTTTATTACATTTTTACAATTTTCCAACGTTTCGGCACTTTTTCATTCATTTAGTCATCCGGGACCACGGCACCTGAAAAAGTGCCGAAACGTTGGAAAATTGTAAAAATGTAATAAACGAGCATAAATCCGTATAAAAACAGTTTTAATTATTTATTCTGTGTTAGTTGAAAACTAGACGTAAGAAAAGCATTGATACAAAAATCTTTCAAGTCTGTTTATTTAGTTAAATCTAAAATGTAGAATATACACTCGTCTCATAAAGTAAAAAATTCCTATTGCTATTGCTTTTTCTAAATTATGATCGAATTTGATTGAAAGAATTGTTCACTTAGAGAAATTTCTTTCTGGTATCTGTTCGTTCTAGTGTGTGCTTTAAATTGCCATACCACGGCATAGTCAAAGAATCTTTTATGGCCTCGCCAATAGGATTAGAAATCTACAATACCCCATCACGGGTCGAATTTCGATATAGGGTTTACCTATTAGGGTTCCGCAATGATTTATTGCCTAACACATGTTTCGAAGTTTACGAGAGCTTTTAGAACTGCCCTATTCGAAAACGGATCGCCGGAGCAAGATGTTATGTATAGACCCAGTGAAGGGTGGGTCCATTTTGGTTCTTAACTGATAAATTATGTAATTTAAAATGTGATTGCTCAAGCAGGTAAATCTCGACATTCAAGAAGTCTCACCAGTGTGTTGTTACGACAAACCATTTCTGATAGCTAATAAATGATAATCTACATTTTCTAATGACGTGACAACTTACGACAAACACTTCTGATAGCTAATAAATTATTCTCTACATTTTCTAACAACGTGACAACTTACGACAAACATTTCTGATAGCTAATAAATTATACTCTACATTTTCTAACAACGTGACAACTTACGACAAACATTTCTGATAGCTAATAAATGATACTCTACATTTTCTAACAACGTGACAACTTACGACAAACATTTCTGATAGCTAATAAATTATACTCTACATTTTCTAACAACGTGACAACTTACGACAAACATTTCTGATAGCTAATAAATGATACTCTACATTTTTTAACAACGTGACAACTTACGACAAGCATTTCTGATAGCTAATAAATGATACTCTACATTTTTTAACAACGTGACAACTTACGACAAGCATTTCTGATAGCTAATAAATGATTCTCTACATTTTCTAACAACGTGACAACTTACGACAAACATTTCTGATAGCTAATAAATGATACTCTACATTTTCAGATTAGTAGCCTATCTTCAAGGGACGGCTACAGCGGCGGGCATCGTCCCGCCGCCAGGCTTCGATTTAGGGGGATTCCCAGCCGCCGCCAAGTTTTTGCAGTCAACTTCAGCTTTGGCAGCCCCTCCTGCACCTCCTGAGCCACCCTCTTGAGACCCGCCTGTCAAGCTGGAGCCATAAGCTACCAGAGATCAAATTATCTTGGTTTTAAACTAGGCGTAAGGGTTTTGAAGTGGGGATGCTCATAAGGGGTAATTTCTTAGACAGCTCAGTAGTTTTATATAAAACTAGTCAATATGTGATTCTTGTATCTTCTTGTGGAAAATGACGAAGGAGGAAGAAGTAGGCAGTGTTTGTGTGTGCAATTTACGTAATCTATACTTAGGTAAAATTGTGTAAATACTGTAAACTCAGTGTTACAGTTACCTTTATTATTAAGTTCAGTACTACTTAGCTTAAAGCTGTTAATATTGAATTTAAAATGATATCGAAAAGACAGTAAGAAGTAGGTAGGCAAGTAAGAGCTCTTTTCCTCCCTTACATTACTCATATTATACCTCCGTAGAAGATGAAGTAGTCGCGTAAAACGGTGTAATATTAGATATCTGGGTCAACATTTTACTAGAACACTAGGACACAATATAATCTACATAGAATAGTAATGTAGACTAAGGTATAATCTATCTAGCAAAGAGACATTCAATTATGTACTCATTTCACCACAGGGTAAGAAAATATTCTGACATTGAGGTGAAAATACGTACCTTAATAGCTCTTCGTGCAAACAGATGGATTGAACTGTGAATACATGTGCCAAATTAATTAGGATCTTCTCATTGAGATAAAGTATTGTTTATTTACAAAACAAGGTGTACTTCTGTATTCCTTGTATTTTACTCTTTAGATTAAAGTGTGTGCTCGAAATGATGAATACGCCAAAGTAAAATGTGATTGTTATTTAGCAATAAACTAATTTTAATATCACGTGTTACAAAATAATGTATTGTAATGCTCTAATAAAACATTCTCTCGTGAAATTATAATTATAAATTTGTATTATCAAACCATTATGTCCCCACGCTTGTGTCTGAAGTAACAAGCGCCGGGGTATGTTAATACTTCAGACACAAGGGTTTCCTCGCGATGTTTTCCTTCACAGTTAGCGAGTAGTATGGCTACTGTAACTTCACAAATAAACATAACTTAGAAAACGAAGTCATTGATACATGCCGGGATTCGAACCCACGACCTCGCGATTAAGAAGCCGGCGTGTTACAGCTCCGCTATCACCGTTTAAAGGTTTTATAAAAAAAATAGATTTCCAATATTTCCAATAAAATAAAAGACTATAATACTGATTTAAGCCATTTTGACTGAAACACCAATAGCACCGCGTGCGTTACGCTTAGGTAAACCATTGTTTACTTTTATTAGCTACACCGGCTGCGCGTAGACACATTAGACGTTTGATGTTTGTTTGCCTAGCGGTGACATCAGATTCGACACCATGACACTGCGAGCTGTTTTCCGACAGATTTAAAATAATTTTAGAAAAATGCCTTTAAACCTCGTTGAACTTTAGTTAACAGAGAAAAAGAGAACAGAGAACCAAAGTTATCGACATAGCTCAGAGAATTAGCGAGCTGAAGTGGCAGTGGGCTGGCCATATCTCGCGAAGAACCGACAACCATTGGAGTAAACGTGTTCTTGAGTGGAGACTGCGACTCGGCAAAAGTAGTGTACGACGCCCTCCGACCAGGTGGGATAACGATCTGCGAAAAACTGCCGGCAGATGCTGGATGCGGCAAGCCGAAGACAGGGCGCTATGACGCTCATTAGGGGAGGGCTATGTCCAGCAATGGACTACATAATATAGCCTGAAGAAGAAGAAGAAGAAGAAACTTTAGTTTATTACTGAAATATAGGTTTCTTTGTAAATAATGAATATGTCCCTACATTAGGGAAAAGGATTTAAAAATCTTTGGTCATGCCTATTCACAGTCTCGCCCGGTCTCTTGTGTGGGTTTCGGTCCATCCCTTCAGTACATTGTGTATGAAAGGGAATTGGATTGACGACGCGTCTTTTCCGCGCCCGCGTCCCAGGTCCCTTGTGTGTGGCCACTGGCCCAGGCCTACCGTAGTAGATGATGATGATATCAACCCTTTGTATGTCTCCACTGCTGGGGCTCGGGTCTCTTCCTGCATCACAGGAAGGTTAGGCAGTACTTTACCACGGGGGCCAAGTCCGGGTTGGTGGAGGACTGTAAGACAATAGCGGGCCTCACTGTCAGAAGTTATCAAGCCGCCCATAAGACCTCTGACACGGGTTAACGACTGCCATTACATGACTAGCGGTAGTCACGGGATGATCACCCATCCAGCCCCTGGCCGCGCCTGTTGTTGCTCAACCATTTATATTGATTTGATTCCAATCACTGGGTTCCAGTTCCACTAGGCAACACTTCCGTAGGGTGTGACTATTTCACTATGCCAGTAGTGGCATCTATAAACGTTATGCTTGACTAATTCAACTTACGTGAGAACGCAAGCGAAACGTGATACGAAGACAGACTTTGCGCTCTGCCACAAAGTTGTTTTGTAGTTTCAATGCTTATCAACAGATGTCGTTATTTGAGAATGCAGATTTATATTCTTATTTTATTATACGTATCCTATTGAATATTCCTCATTGGAATAATCGCTTTTTATTATTTATAAGGATGAACCGTTACGGAAATTACCTATTATATTATTGTAAATATCAAAAAATTAACGAACATATTATATCCCAAAAATAGATATCCCAAAATGGCAAAATATTTTTATTTCTAAGTGAAGTTTGTATTCTTCTTACGCATGTATAATTTTGATAAACGTCTATTTACGATAGAGTCGAATGCAATAAACGAGATATTTCCCGGAGCAGACGTGAGGTAATCCAGAAATAACTTTTCGACGGCATTCGTTTTGCAACTGAGTTATCTATTTTCAAGTACTACCTACATTAAATATCTATTTGTTTACTTGATTTAAAGGTTAGGTTGCGTCCGGGCAGTAAGTCCTTATCAGTAAACTGTGTGTTTAGTGTGGTGTGACGTAAAAACGTGAAAGTCACTTTTGAAATTATCGCATTTATCTGTAACGTATCGCACATGATTACGATGTTTGTATAAAGCGCAATAAAGTGAAGAAACTTAGGTCTTCGGCCAAAATAACTGAAATGAAAAGAGGTTCAACCCTAGAATGCTCACCAATAATTAATCAAGCCATAAAGAATATCAATATCTGGGGCCTAATTATGAGTAGCAAATCCTGACTGAAATCGGATGTTTGCGGAATGGAATTGGAAAGTTAGAAGATTGGAATCGCTCAGGATTTGTACGCGTGATAGAAGGGCATATCTGCTTAGTCCAAGGACCGTACTGCCCGGCCACATGCCCATCTCCATTGTAACTTGGTTATTCGCGTGCCAATGCCTTATCGTCTCCGAGGTTGGGTAAACGATCGGTATCGGCCCAAGGTCCTGTTTCATAGAACTACAATTCATGGTTTACGCTTATCTTCTCTCTTCTTCAGGCTATATTATGTAGTCCACTGCTGGACATAGCCCTTTCCTAATGAGGCCCATCGCGCCCTGTCTTCAGCTTGCCACATCCAGCATCTGCCGGCAGTTTTTCGCAGATCATCATCCCACCTGCCCTTCTATTACGCAGCAGTCCACTCTGTCGAGTGAAGCATTTAGACAACGCCAAAGTGTAAAAAATTTTATGCATTTGACAGCCGGAGTAGCTTAAAAAAAGTAAAAATCAACGTCACTCAACTCAGTGGATACTTACATAATAATGCCCCTGGTCGGAGGGCGTTGGTTGGGCGATGGTTTACTATGACCATTCAATGTATCTACATTACAAAGTCGATTAACACACGGATTGAGAGAACGACTCTGCTACACAATATATCTCGAATTGTCCAAATCGAATTGTAGTTTTGTGAAACTCGGATCCAGAGACCCGATGGGTCCATGACTTTACGAACTTATTAAAGCCGTCGGAGATCGGCAGGGAACCGATTTGGTTGGCGTGACAGGGAAGAAAGAGGCTTATACCGAGCAGTGGGTGATGTACAATATGAATAGGCATGGACTGGAGAGAAAGATAGAATATTCAGTGCGCTGGAAGTAATTATGAAATATTGAGTTTTTTTTTAAGTTTTTTTTTGAAGCGCTCGTGGCCTAGCCGAACGAAGTGATTGAAATCAATCACTTGAGTTAAGCAAGAACAGGAGCGGTCAAGTGCAGGATGGGTGACCATCCCGTGGCTGCACTAGTCGCATTTTTCCGAGCGCTTGTCATGGGCACTACCCGCACTACTATTCACATAACCCAAGGTTAGCTGGAAGAAAATACACATTAGTATTCTAACCTCGCCTTTGTACAAATATGCTTATTGTGCAATAAATAATTTTCTAATCTAATGTCAGAGGCCTTCTAGGCGGCTTGTTAAGTTCTGACAGTAAGGCCCGCCACTGTCGTACAATCCTCCACCAATCCAGTGATATGCAGGAAGAGACCCGTGCCCCAGCAATGGGGACATACAAGGGTTGATATCGAATATCGATATCGAATATTGATATCGATCGAGTTTTACAGACAATAGATCTGATTGTATCGGACTGTTTCTTAAATTTTGCTACAAACGTTGTTAATAAACTTTACCGTTTGTATACGCTAACGGTGAAGGAAAACATCGTGAGAACACCCACTGCTTGGCTGGCTCCGCACGTATTGACTAGTCTTTCCTGTGGGCTAGGCCGACTAAGTTGTAAGGATGGTACAGGTGCTGGGCAAGCCTACATCATCTATAAAACCATGTCCCAGGCACTACAGCGTCGGAGTGGTCCTTTCACCCATCTAGTGTGAGTGAAGATACCATTGGACGCTGTATAAATCATCTCATTAGATAGATGCAAAAAGACCAATATTTTATTATGTATACGGTCTACACCATCTGTGACATCTTATATCGTGATTTAAAGTTGTAAAGTGAAAACGGAATCGGAACATCGTGAATGTTTTCATTACCGTTCTCTGTTTATTGCTCGATCTACCTCGACACATTCCCTGCAAAACATCATCTCTACTGCTCTACCGCTGAACCAGACCCTAATTATTATGATAAGTGCAAGTTTGATTTGTGCGAAGAGGGTTTGACTCAGTCATATTAGGTAAATAAAAAGTATTATGATTCAGAAAGAGGCTTAATAAACGAAACTCGGATGGAAAGAAGTTCTAGGCTGAAGCTGGATTCAAACCGGCGCCTTTGACATACCGTACCACGTACAGTATTGTGCAGCTAACCTAACATGGGAGTGGACTTAATCATTTAAAAAAAGATGATTGAGATTTCCTTTATTCATTCTACGAACAACGTTATAACAAAATATTGTTAGTAAAATTTACATTTGAAAGCTCTGTTTAAACCTTGATTATGCTGAGATGCGACAAGCACTATAACCAACCGAGCCTGGCATCAAAATTGTCACAAAAACGTGTACACAAATTGCGAGGAGGAAGTCTCAATTTGCGATCATACAATTCTGTAGGACCACGGCGTAATTAGATCTAGTTCTCACAGTTAATTATCAGCAAAAGTGACAGAAACATTGATCAAAGGTTTGGCGATTAGTTTTTATACAAATAATAAAGTAAAGAAGCAACTCCAATAATCGAAGCAGGGATTCCTCGAAATAATGAAAAAGAGAACGGAACGTGACGACCTAAAATTAACGACGCCACTGAACTCCACCAGTTCGATCGGTGACGCCTATGTATACAATAAGCAAAAGTTGGCGAGACGACTAAAAATGGTAACACAGTTCATAAGGCAACCACGACCTAGCATGTACTATTAGTCGGAAACAAAAATATAGATCGATCAAACTGGATAGTTAATACAATATTAATAACTTTTACACTCCCTTGGCGCATAAGGCGTACAGTCGACAGCACAATAAAGCTTTTCATATTATTTTTAAAGTCGCGGCAAGTTAACTGAATTAAGTGCACGGGCGCAAAGGTCGATGTGCAATGACTGTACTGTACCGTGCAACCACTGTACCAACTAGAAATTTGTCGAGATGCAATTGCAGACCTAACGAGGCAGCCGCGCGGTGAGGTACGAAATTTAATCTACCCCCGTCTACCCCCATTCGTCCCCCAACTACCACCCGCCTTGCCATATAGCTTAGTACCTACGTTTTACACTCCTACTTATGTTACGTACTAATTTATTAATTCCAACTCTACACGTCCGCTCTACGTCGCAGTATAATGATGATGCGTAATATAGCACTGGAGTTTGTTTTTCGAGCGTGTTTCCATGTGAACGATTATACACACCCTAGCCGGCTGCCTGGTGCAAACGCGACCTTATACCTAACCCAGCGATACGACGTCCGCCGCACATAAGTACAGTGTCGTACATAGCACTGGTAGAAGCACAGAGTACCGTAACAATCCAGATAAAACTTGTGGGCAAACGAAACTCAACGATGATAGAGTTCAACTGATGTTAACAACAATGTTGTTGAATGAAATGTAAGATACGGGGCGAACTAAACAACCGTTTAGGGTCTAACTCAGGTAGCAGCCTTTATGATGACGTAGTTACCTTAGGGTAGCAGGCGCATTTTCGGGCACGGTTTGTGCGGAAAAGAGAAACTAACTTGTAAAGGTTTTTTTTCTTTTCCTGTTAACTTTTAAAGGATTTCATCTTTTTCTGTAAATTGTTCATGATGTTTTCTATGTGTTATTTGTTACTGTTTAGTCTGATTAATGCTGGTCTTACTTGTGTGTGAAAATGCAAGTAAATTATTTAATCAATCAAAACTCTTAATTTATATTACTGATTGAAAATAGCGGGGGTCAAGTTCTCAAATATTATAATATTGAGTCCAGAACCTCTTAGATATTTTCGCAAATCAGTACATGTAACACAGATAATTTTCAGTAAACAAATTCAAGCTAACTAAAAGTAAACAAATAATTTAATAACTTAAGTAGGTAACTTATATAAAACTTCCAGTTTTATGTCATCTCTTTCAATGTTCTATGTAAATTACGGTAGAGCGAGAGGTACGTATACAGACGTCTCTATCGCGCTCCACGAAAGCCTCCTGAAAATATCTATTGATTATCGCATACAAACAGGTTGGTACGTATAGCCCGCCTCACCTTGTACCGTGCTATATGTCGGGTGCCGCTTCAAGTGCCAATTTGTCTGAAAAACGATCCCTCGTAGCACACGCTGATGCACTTATATCCCCGGCTTTCAATATACCTTCGACACCGTTTCCTATATGTGATAAAAAATTGTAGGCGCTTTCAATAACAGCAGGCTTAATACATATTTTATTAATAGCCTCGGACAAACATCTTTCTGGCAAAACATGCATGAGATCGTTAAATACTTAGATGAAAACATAGTTATGGAAGTATAACAAACTAAATTTCATAATTCGAAGTTAGGGCATGTATGTTTCTATACATATGTATACTTAGACATTTTCTATAGAATAAAGGAGCTCGTACAATATGCGAGAGCAGACTGCATAGTATAGAACCGTCATGATGTTCAAAACGTCGAGTTGGCCAAAGAGTAAAAGCTTGAGTGTTGCCCGCTGCACGTCTATTACTTGATTATGAGAAAAACTCGACAAAGGCGAGTGGGATTTGCGTCCTTAGAATTCTGCTCCTACTTTACGCGAGCAAAATCCTGATCGATTCCAATCGCCTAACAGTCAAATTCTATTATTTGATAGAATTATACTGTTACGATTTGTTGCTCATAAATATTAAAAAAAAAATTTTGACCGTTTTAGTAATCATTTGTTGATTACTAAAACGGTCTAAATATTCTCGTGTACAACCTAACTGCAAATATTCTAATAGCAAACAAAAAAGCAATTAAATTTTTATATACTGAATTATCAAATAATATTACCTCATAAAAAGCCTTGAGATCTTGCTTCTTGTCAAGTTCACAATTCTAGATTAGGTAAATAAGAAAGTAAAAGTATAAATGACAAATATGGGTTTGTAAAAACTTGGAATACTAAGGTCCTAAGTTCTGCAAGAACTACTCACAGGACCATTAAACTAAAACACAAGATTTGTTAAATTTATATTATACCAGCTGACCCAGCGAACTTCGTACCGCCTAACAGACGATTCTTTATTTTTTTTAATTTTTCTCTCCTTAAGAACCACCCTCGTACTTCAAGCAATATTCTAAAAAAAGAATTAGCGAAATTGGTTTAGCTGATCTCGAGATTTGCGCTTACCAACACATTCAGCGATTCATTCTTATATTATAGATGTATATTTTTTATTTTTTTTACGTAACTGGCTGTTTTCTTTGATTGCGTTGAAAAGCTTGAATTTTGACACTACCGAAGAGCTGTTGAATTGTGTAATAAATAAAATTCAAATAGTAAATTAGAAAGAAATAGCTTCAGGCAATACTGAGAAAACTGACTTCTGAGGTACGGAACCCGAAGAAGAAAGTTTTCTATTGCTAAAGCTTTTTCTTTGTTTTTTTCATATACATATATAGCATGTACATGAAGATATTATCATCAAGCACGTTGAGACCACATGACGATGTTTACAAGTGCCACTAATTACTATTTTCGAATTAGACTTTGTTAGAGATAATATGGGTTGATGTGGGCTGATTATAGATATAGATAGATAGGGATAATATGCCTTCATAGCGTGGTATACTTTATTTACAAGAAATAGAACGCGCTTGCGCGGAGCGTCGACGGGCGCGAGCGGTGGGGTGGGCCGCAAGGCCGAGGCGCGGGCTGCGGGGAGAGACGACGTCACCTCGAACAACGCGACTGAATTTGAAAGTTACTCGCGTCTGCGCCAAGCTCGGTCTGTAAAGAGACTCTTCAATTGGCCGGTTAACATCTTGCCTGCGTCGTGCGAGTCGTTCGCCGCGATTATGCGAGGTGGGAACGGAGCTCCGTGCAGTAAAAGTGCCTCTCTCTGTGTCTGTGTTGAATATTTGCGCTAAATATTTTGATCGCTTTTGTTTCTCAAAGACCAAAAACACTTGTGCAAAGTGAATACAATGGACAGTGAATAAAAAAACATATGTTACACCAAGTGAAGGCACACTGTCAAAATAAGACAGAAAATAAATAAATAGGGTTAAAACTCAACGGCTCGCTGCCAGTGGCGATATGAAGAGGACTTTATTGCCATGAGCTAGTAAAGTGATATTGGTTCGGTCCATGGGAGTATTGTGACCGAAATATTTGAAGAAAATTATGATAAGTTGCTACAAACGTTATTATTTCGGGATGTGTAGCAGTGATCTGCAAAAGGCGTATGAAATGAGCACCATGGACCGGATAACCCGGTGGCAGGGGGAGAGATACCGGTGAAGTTCGTCGAGGTCGGGCTTTTGAATCAGGTACCGGTTTGGAGTTATCATTTTGTTTGATTTATCATAGCGCGTTCCGCTCAACCTCGGTCTCAAACACAGGTGGTTTGTACTCCCTTGGTCTATTCGTATTATGAATCTTTTTCTAGGCAGGCATCATGCATAACTTATATTCATCTTTGTCTAAAAGAAAAGAAGTTACCATCCAACATCACCCCTCTGTATCGAGTCCATATGCATAAAAATAAGGTGCATACATATTTCTAAAGTGTGTTTTTCTTTTTCAGAGATCATGGAGAACCAGTCTGCAGAACCTGTGCTGTTAGAATTACAAGATCTCAACCGCAATCATGAAGATATTAAAGAGACAATGGCAGCTAATCCAGAACAAAATACTATAGCGGTGATGAAAGACGATAAAAATAGTGATAGTGACGCTAACAGTGAAGACTTTAGCAATAACGACGATCAAATCGATGTAAATCTGAATAGCAACTCTCAGTTTTATGAGAGTAGTGATAGTAAAATAAATTACGCTGTAAAAATAGATGATAACGATACATTGAGTGACGTAGAAGATATTAAAACTGACTCTGCGTCAGCTGATAGTGAAGATTCAGCGCTCGGAAGTTTACCGCCAGATGTAGCATTGAACGAGCGGGAAGAAGAGGTACAAGACCGATCTGATGGAAGCGATTCAGGAATCGGTTCAGAAACAAACGAAGATGCAAAAATGCCTAACTTTGGTCTAGAAATTCCCTGTACCAGCGGCCTAACTGAATCCCACGACGAGGCAGACAATAATTTTGAAATGGCAGAAGAACCAGACAGTGCGACTAAATCTGATGAGACAGAAACTTCAGCACAAAACAGTAAGCCCCTAAAAAGCAGTCTAAAGCGAAAGTGTGTTGAGGAAAATAATACTTCTGAAGAACCTGAAGCGAAGAAGAAAAAAAAGAGCATTGCGTTTGACAATGTCACTGTATTTTATTTCCCAAGAGCGCAAGGGTTCAGTTGTGTTCCTTCACAAGGAGGCTCCACGCTAGGCATGGAAAGAGAACACACACATGTGGATAGATTCACCCTTGCGGAGCATGCAATGGAACAGCGGCGGTTACATAGGCAAATGTTGCAACAGCTCAAAAACGAAAGGCATTCCTTGCAAGGCACAACATTTTCGTCAAGTGAGGATAGCGACACTGAGGAAGAAGCCAGCGACATATCAGAATCAGAGCTTGACCTTGATAGCTACTACTTTTTACAGCCTGTGACGACACGGCAACGGAGGGTGCTCTTGAGAGCTGCTGGTGTCAGAAAGATAGAGGGCTACGAAAAGGACGAGTGTAGGGACATCAGAACTTCCCGCGAATTCTGCGGTTGTGCCTGCAAAGGAGTGTGCAATCCAGAAACCTGTTCCTGTAGTGGATCCGGCATCAAATGCCAGGTTGACAGGCTTAATTTCCCTTGCGGATGCACAAGAGACGGGTGCAGCAACACAACAGGACGAATCGAGTTTAACCCTGTGAGAGTGCGGACTCATTTCATTCACACGCTTATGCGATTAGGCTTAGAGAAGAAAAACGAAGAACAACAGGAAGCACAGAAAAGGCAGTGGGCACAGGCTCACGCAGCTAACGCGAGCTGCATGACATCATACGAGAGGGAGCGCTGCCAGAATCACGAGGAAGGGCTGTTGCGTGATGTCAGCCTTACGCCGAGAGTCGAGGTAGAGTCCTGTGTGAACGCGGGTAGTTTTAGCAATGTTCACACACCTAACCCCATTAACCGCCAGTCCAATAATGTGCAGCAAGATATTAACTACAGATACAGGGAAAATGCGGCTAATCATCGGAACGTGAACGAAAACAATCTTATGCACATAGGCAACTCAAGTCACAACGCTCACGCAGAATCTTACACCTCAAATATGCTACAAGGAAAAGGGCCTCCTTACTCGATGCCCAACAATATCGATTTCAACACAATGTCACACAATGTACAAAGATTCCCGTGCGACCTCAACTACTCATATGCGGCACAAACGGACAACAATCATCATTTTAAGAACCTGCAAAGCTTCTCCGCTTCAAGCTTCGAGGAGTTTGCGCACAATTCACACATGAACATGTTCAGCCACTACGGACAAATGTACGCCCCTGACTATTTACACAAACAGAACAATATGCACGAGCAAAACGCACTACAATACCACGCGATGACGCAAGACAATTACCAAGTATACAAAAACATCGCGGAGCCTACGGAAGAAACTAAAGCGGAGTACACAACTTTAATGTCGTTGCCATATCACGCGAACAGTGCAAAGCTTCAAGTGGTCGAGAGTGATGAAAACTGGTACAGTCACAATACGCTGTTGGGATTGGATCACTCGGACCAGGCCACTCAAGACGCCTCTGAGGCACCCGCGCAGCCAGTCGAAACGCAGGCCGAAACCACCACGGAAACGACCGAAAACTTCGGCGAGCTAATCAAGAAAACAATGGTAGAGTCAGTCTCAGTATAGTGGAGCAAATAGTTGTTGTCTTTTTAATCTTCTTATCACGTTATTAAGTTTTAATTATAGTAGCAATAATTGGGAAATTTTAATGACTTAAATATACTCATGTACGATAATTTATTCGTGCGGCTCTTTTTTCAAACGAACGTTTTGTTTATATACCCTGCAGTGCCCATCACCCTGGGTACTAAGTTAGCATTAGTCGCGACTTTTGACATTTAAAACGCGCGTTTTCGTACTACCCAGGCTGATCCTTTCATTAATCTAACTGAAGACCTAAAGAAACAAAACAACCACGATATTCCGAAGCGAGTGAAGTTTCAGAAAAGAAAAAAAGAATGTCAAAGGTAATCTATGTAAAGTCAACCCGGCCAAGGCCAAGCTAAAAGCGGTCTTATTTGGTCTCCAATTGAATTTCAAATTCACTGGAGAACTGAGTTGATTGAGTAACTTCTGCGCATGTTCAATACGTTTCGTACTGTATCTACTATATTCTTGGTACATGTTAGTAACGAGTTCAAAAAAGATCACGCAAACAAAAAGAAGCAAGATGATAACGATAAAAGAACAAGATGAAACGTACAGAAAATCAATAGTAACCATTGTGAGGGACAATTAAATAGACACAAAAATCGATTAAAATGGATTTATTCTATAAACATGTTGCTTATTGTCATTTTAAAAAGATCATTCATCATGTATAATATAAAATATCACAATTCATAACGCTTAAAACTAATGGAAATACAAATTAAGTGGAATAAATTCGTTCAATACTGTTCAAACATCGTCGTCAGGAGTCGCTCAGCATCCTCCAGACTTTCACAGTTTTGTCTGAACTAGCTGAGACTAGGCTCCTCGTGGGCTCGTCAATGTAAATACTGCTTATTGAATCTGAAACAATCCAAACTGTTAAGAAACATCCAGATCAACTACCAAAGCGAATGGCAAATGTTAAAAATTTAAAGCTAGATTTATGTTAAGGTGTAATGTTTGCGGTATGGCGAAAAATAAAATGAAATCGCGGTTTTTTTTCAGTTGTGTAGCCGAACTGGATTATCACTGTTTTATTTTAAATTATTTCCAAGAGTAACAGAGTTTTCTTCGTCAGTGTACCTATACTCACACGAAGAAAATTCTGTTAAGAATAACTCAGTTGATTTGGTGCTGCCCATGTGATAGGGCAGAATAACCAGTTCTCCCGCAAATCAGCTGAATGATTCTTGTTAATTGATGTCCAAAATATTGTTTTACTATGAGCAATAGCTAAATACAACATACTTCATTTAAGTTACAGAAATGAAAAAACCGTACAAATTTCCCGCCACACTGCCACAATTTCCCGCGACAGCCTTAAAAGCGACCGAGATAAGGATATAGCATCAAAACAACTGTAAGAACGTATTTTAAGTTAATAATTTTAAAACAAACATAATTTTTGATATAAAAACCATTACATGACAATAAATGTAATGTGGAGTGGAATTTGATGCTCATCCTCAGTGAAGATTAGATGAAATGTTAAAAGCGATAGCAAAAACAAAAGGTTAATACAGTTACCCCGAAGCCGCAACCACAGTGCAATTGCCATCAAACACAAAAAAAGACGCGAGTGCGAACGAAAAGTGCAACTTAACGCCAAAAAGCAAAAACCGTGAAAATTTCCACACGGACAGCGAACAATTCTTATTAATTCACACTAATGACTACATTCGCGTGACAAAAACCTAATTCTCAACAAAATCTTCAGTGTAAAACAAGCTTTATGTTAATATTAATTAAGGTCATATTCTACATACCATCGTGTGCCTTGTGTTCGCTGACATGGGCCACAGAGACAATGTTCCACTGAAGAAGAGTACCCCTGCTGGTCCCGAGCCACAGGTTGCCATTGCCATCCCAGCAAAGTGAGCTCACAGGTTCTGGTAGCATCTTCTGATACACCTGAAAATGAATGACACGTGGGTTTTAAAGCAATTTGACTGTGTCTTGAGTTTCGACAATCTAACATCGACGACCAACGATGCTTATAGTTAATTCAGTGGACCTGCGGTACAAACTTTTTGCAAGGCTGTGTCGGATTATAGAGTGCCAAAGACCCCGTGTAATCCAGTTGTTGAAAGAATCTTTTCATTTCTGGCAATTCTTTTTAATGTCATAAATTGTGGAACGGCCTGCGCTATATTCACATGCCAACTATACCTGAGCCAAATTCGATAACGAATGGCGATAAACAAACCGTTGCTAGGCAACGACTTGTTTACACCTAAAAGCGGGATGTTTACAACGTTTTCTAGATATAATTATGATAATCGTTCCTCCTACTAATGTAAAATGCTTATTTATGTTTATATGTTTATGATTTTATAGTGAAAGGCTTAACCGATTTGAATATGACATATGACAACACTGAAATATGAAATATGACACACAGATTTAACAAACATCTACGCGAGCCATGCCGCATGATTTTCCTAATAGAATCAAGCGCGCTTAAGCAAAAAACATACAAACTCTTCAACTTTATAATATTAATAAGTACCTATATATGCTACTATAAAAATGAGGAGATTGGAACCTACTGCAAATATTGCAATAAAAGAAAGTTCTTTGTATATATTTTTATTCATATGTTCACACTAATCGTCACTGTCACTGACCAAAGAGGAAGATGAATTTGTGTCTCCGGAGACTTGAATTATAAATTCATCAATGACATTATCCATTACACCATCAAATTCGGCGTTTTCTTCTATTCTTTAATTACGTGTTCAACACAACGTTGCAATGCTGCTGCTTACTTATTGCCTCATCTAACAGGACCTTTATTTAGTTCGGCCATTTAAAAAGTTTTATGTTTGGCAGCAACATGGCCTTTTACTTGCCCCCATATGATTTCTATCGGATTTAATTCACAATGATATGGGGGCAATCTATATTTTTGTCTTGTGCCATTTTATCACACATATATGCTATATATATACTTATGCCATATACACGTATTGACAAACGACTCAACTTCACTTGTTGGCATAAACTAAATTTCCCAAAATGTTTGTCACACCTGAATTTCATCCATGTTTCTTTTTCTGTAGGGCTGTCGCGTAAAATTAATGTCGAATTTTTTATACTTTTTCGAAATGACAAGGTAATATGCATGTTATTTGAGTGATTCTAGTTAAATATGCTGCAATAGGAATTGTTAATAAATACTTAGCAAGTAAAAGGCTATAATCATGTAAACAATAGAAGATTTGTAAAACGTGAGTTGTGATAAACCTAAATTGGTTTGTTTACCTCTATTCTTTATCGAGTTTGGCAGAAGTGTAGTTAAAGATTCATTATGATTTAAGAGTAGTATTTTTTAGTGATTTATCGTTTCTCTTTTGGATTTGCTACGACATTATAATTATGTAATGGCCAATAGTGTAGTGTAACGTAGTGTAGGACGCCCTCCGACCAGGTGGGATGACGATCTGCGAAAAACTGCCGGCAGATGCTGGATACGGCAAGCTGAAGACAGGGCGCTATGGCGCTCATTAGGGGAGGGTGATGTCCAGCAGTGGACTACATAATATAGCCTAAACAAGAAGAATGGCCAATGGTAAATAGTAAACAATGAACGCCCGTTAGGCCGTTACCAGCGCCGAGCATAATTATTATTCGAGGTGGCGCGAACCAGTCACAACATGTTCAAAATGAACATTTACAGAGATAAGCTATGTATTTTCTTAACTTCTATTTCCTGTACTGTGTTTTTCGTGTGCAATAAAGAATAATAGTAACATTTGCCGGATGTGCACCGGATACGAGTTATATTATCCTGACCAGGCAGGGGCAGTATATTCATTGTATCTATCTTTATAGCTGCTGTAAGCCAAGTACAAAATTGCTCCTGTAGACATAGTATCCTGCGAGCATGGGTGCAAGACAAGGCAGCCTTTAATACTGTATTTAAATCGGATAAAATGTAAATACCTAACACTATATAAATCAATTCTATTTTGGACATTGTAGCGACCAGCCAGTGCCGACCATACTGACAAACAACAATCACTTATGGAGCGGGAATCAATAGTTATAACTTATCGGTGTTAAGGAGCTGAGTAGAAATCTGTTTCTCCATGGGGTGAAGTAGAAATATCTATGATTTTGGCACACATTACAGAATCACTAAAAAAAAGTACTGGCAACTTAGTTCCCATTGTTGGCCGCCCCTCTGAATTTATACAATGAGTGTGGGTGTATTTCTATCTATCGAATAGTATTGTATCTATTAGTCGTCGTCGTCAGGCTATACTAGTCCACTGCTGGACATAGCCCTTCCCTAAAGAGCGCCACGTAGTGCTATCATAGGGGGTAATGCCCATAATCCCCATGCTGGGCATGCGGGTTGGGGATCGCAATTCGGTGGAATTGTACTGCAGAGGGCGCTGCTGCCCACCCCCCTTTTTGTCCCTTAGTCGCCTTTTACGACACCCGCGGAAAGAATTGGGTTGGTGCTATTCTCTAGGGCGACAACACACACAAGCATTAGTAGCATTATTTAATCATTCGAATACTACTGAATATATTGTTTTATAACCAATATATTCTAACCCTCTTTTCTCAAATCACCTTAAGCATAAAACATCAGTTGCTCCCTATGTGATAAAATTCCACTTTCCAGAATAAATATTTTATTAGATTATTTGTTGAATCTGTTTCACGATCTCTTAATAATTTCCTGTTAGTTTCTTGTTTATGTAAATTTACTAGAGCGTCTCACTATTCTCAATCCCTATATGGTATATCAGCACATATTATAAAGAATTTAGGCCAGACTACGGTTTTAATTAGTGACACCCGACTTAAGGGATTTAAATAATTTAAGAAAAAAAAAGTGATGAAGATTTTTCTTTTTATCCCAACTTACGCCCGAAAATCTTTTTAAGTAAAGCATGGAGATTATATTTTATCGTTATTTATACGTAAACGTATATCAAACCGGAGTTGGCCCCCGTGGTGGAGTATGGCCTAACCTTCCTGCGATGCAGCAAGAGACCCGTGCCCCAGCAGTCAGGACATACAAGCGTTGATATAGAATCGATAGGAGACATCATCAGCCCGGTAAACCCCACTGCTGAGTATAGGCCTATTCATTTCCACGCCAACCAGCACGGTCTCGTGCTAGTCTCATCCACTGTTTGCCGGCTACTTTACGCAGGTTATCTGACCATCTGGCTGCTGGTCTGCCCACCGACCGTTCCCCCTCCCACGGCCGCCACTCTGTCACTGCCTTCGTCCATCTGCCATCATTACGCCTGGCCAAGTGTCCCTCCCACTTCCACTTCAGAGTGGAACGATACGAGACACTGTTTCTGATTTTTCGATAAGGAAAAACAAAACGCGGTTACGGGGTTACGTGGTTCAGAATTTTGAAAACCGGTAAGAGAATAAACTACATAAATGGTGTGCCTGGCCTTAGGAGGTCTATGCCCAGTAGACGAGTATGGACTGATTTATTGAAAAGAACTGGGGGATGAGTCACTAAAATGCATAGTTATTCAATAGAGTCATATTAGTCCGCTAACGGTCGTTACATTCACACAATCGATAGTCTTGTAACCAATCGCATTGCAATGGTATTACCCGTGCTACTTATCTCGGCGCCTCCGCGATTCGATCTTCTTGGCGAGAGATACCTATTTAATTTGCGCGGGTTACACCCGTGGAATGACATTGTACTGCTATTGCTTTGTAGACTACCAAATTGAGGCAAATATCAACTATTGTCGTGCTTATTTCATACTATTGAAAATCTATGTAAGTATTAGACTGTAGGGCCTGACCGAATGTACCACGCTCAGGTCCGTAACGTAATAATGGCCGTCCTTGCTAACGGTGACCGCCCTGGTCGCCCGGGTGGCCGTTACAGGGACGGTTTTTTAGCACCTGCATTGTAGTCTCAAACTTAGTAAGATTTCAGAATTATTTTAGTTAATATTCATGTTTGCAGTCAGTCTCTCATTTCGTTCAGCAACTTTCCGTCATAAGTGTGCCAATTGTACTTTGTACCCTTACATACTCGTATTTCATATCATCTGCTCTGGTGTACAATAAAGAATATTCTTATCTTAGTACAGAAGCTCTCGCACGTCCGCGGCCTATTGTGACGTGGAGAGACGTTTCAGAGTAAGAGGATTAAGCTAACCGAATGCGCGACGCTCAGGTCCGTGACATGCATAGCGCCGTCATCGCTGACGGTGACGACCCTGTCGCCGGGACAGGCGAGGCACGCGCCGCTGATAGGCGCCTGGTGCAGGCAAACCTTGCTGAGCAGCTCTCGGGAAGACACCCGCCACACGAATACTTCGCCGTCGCTCGTCCCGGTGACGAGGTCGATTTCGGGGTGGCCGCTGTGGTGGCGCCGCCTGAAAGATGGTCGGAGGGGACGTTCTTCGCTGTATATTTCACAGTCAGTGTGAAGGCAGCTTAAAAGCAGATGTAAATAAAAGAATTTACATCTGCTCGTATGTTTACGAGTTTCTTTAAGCTTTCATCGGCATTCAATCTAAGAGTATACTATTTAGCTGAGAAGCCCACTCTGTTGACCATAGGCATTTCACCATTAGGTACAAGTATCTATAAAAGGTGGTTAGTGGCGGAGAATACTATTCTGCATTGAGAGTTCTACTTTCTGCCTCTTGACTTCATCGTTAAATCCGCGTTACGCTATACGACAAGGATTGGACTTTTCAAAATACACAATGAGTCCTAACTCATCGGTTTACTTGTAGCCACAGGAGAGTTCGACAGTCAATTTATATGACATAATAATCCTTAATATCTTACAATAGAAGTTATGTAAACTTACTAGGCCTAATGTCGATCAAGGTGTATGTATGACGTAAATAACGCCAGCATAAAGAGTTCTAATCTAATGTGACATAAGCAGAATTATAAGTCCCACTGTAGGACATAGGCCTTCTCTCAGAGAGACGCGTAACTTTCAGCGTTGCTATGAGTTTGTAAATAAAGTATAAACTAGCTTTGAATACAAGTGCATTGCGCAATGAAATTTAAATTCGTTTCGGCGGTAGTAACCGAGATAAAACCGCATGTAACAAAAACATGTCCCCTCGATGAAGGCTGTAATTCTATAACTACGCGTCATGTGTAATTCATATATCGTTGAGTAGAACAAAGTAGCTATTACCGTAACCATCAAAGTAGCCAGAAAAATGGCCGACCCAAGTGGAGATGGCGGGACGATTGCAAGACCTTTCTACCGTGTTGGCAGAGGGTGGCCACGAACAGGGAGGTGTGGAGAACTAAAAAACTCAAACGAGGCTACATTTAAAAAAAACTTGCAAACTATTAGGTTTCTTTGAAGGAAATGTTAAGTAAAGGTACCATACTATTCGTGTCCGCAAAATATCTAAGTCATACATACAACACGCAGGTTTCGAGAAAGCCGTTATTAATAAAAAGAAATAAATCTCGGTACCCGTAGAGATCGCTAGACCATGGACGAAGACATAAAGGAGTGGCGTGCCTTGGGGGAGGCATACATCCAGCAATGGACGGGTATGGGTTGATTCGTTGATAGAGCTAGGAAGAGATGGTACCTGTATGTAAGAGCTGTAACTTTGCCATCATGATCGAGCTCTGCTTTTAGACCTCGCAGGGCTTGCTTGGATTTGCCCACGTCGCCCCACACTCGAGCCACCCCGTCCCAGCCGCCAGATATTAACAAACGTTCTGTAACAGTAACAATTAATTATTCAGTAACTCTCTCTTTCTACACACAGCATAATACTCGATCAACTCGGCATTCTATCGTTCGTAACAGCATCGCATGAGCTAAGCTACGAGCGTCACCTGAAAGATTATTTCGTCTATGCAGATAAAAAATGAAGTAGGCAATCACATGAATATTTAAATTGAAAACTATTTATTCATTACGCAAACAATGAAGTCATCATTGCAATATCACTGTATACCTACAACACACAATTTACTTAAACTTAAAAACACAAAATATCGTTAATACTGTTTCGTGGCAATACACTAACTCAGCCTGTGTTACGTGTTTCACGTATACTGACTATATTTGTTTACTTTTAACTTCTTTCGTCCTTAAGTCATCCGAACCTAAAAATCCTTACCTTTTTCCAACCATAACAGGCAGCTAACTGAGTCATCATGCGCTCGAAAACTCTCGACTACTCTTCCATACTCCACGTCGTATAGGTAGCTAGAATGAAAGAAAACTTTTTGAGTATCTAATGTGCCAAAAGTGAAAACTATTAAAGTAAAGGCCTACATTTCGTTATCCCACGATCCCACAGCGACAGTGTGCTGGTCCACCATCACGCAAGAGCTTAACGGAGTCGAGCATAGAATCACGCTCCTGATCTGTTTCTTGAGATCTTGCTCATACACTTTGAGCGTGCCATCTTTGCCTACTGACACAACTTTAGTGCCTTGAACTACAGCGCAGGTGACTGCCTCCCTGTGTAGCTGAATCGTGTCAACACACTCCAACTTGTACGGGCGAGCAGCATCACCAGAATTAGATACACATTTTGGAATTTGATGCGTGATCTTTCTGACGTGCGGCCTCGTAAAAAGCTGCTTTGGCACTTGCCCAAATTCCATTATTTGCACTTCTAATGCGTGCCTGTCGTTCATGTCACTCACACTCTCGAGATCGACGGATCCCTCGTAGCAAAGGTGGTAAAATACTGCAACAATAGTAGAAAGGTTTTTTTGGTTAGGTAGGTCTAGTAAAAACCACATTTACTGTATTGTGAAGAGAGTTGAACTTCTCACCTACCATTATGCGCTTTTACAGCTTCCTGCCCTCTCTGCTTGTAGCCAAAAATGAGATCAATCCACAAATGTAAATGTCTAGAGACATATTCAGATTCCAACGCTTCCCTTAGTTTAACGACAAAGTCCTCAGAAGACTTGGCCCAGGGAGGCAAAGCCACATTGTCAACTTTAGCTCCGTTGTGTCGTTCGCCGAAGTTTATTTCGTATTTGTTGACTAGGAAGTCACCTTTTGAATTCACATCATAGAATTCTGGAAGAAGCTCCTAAAAAGATTTTAAAAAAAAAGTAAGCAATAATATAAATACTCCATAACTGAGTAATATTATCAGATTCTGGTAAGTCTTTCGAAAAATCGGAAGTGGTAACTTACTTTGAAGTCAGACATATTGCGTAAACAATTATTGTAGACATCAGACACAGAGTTAAACATTCGATCTGGGTGATCAAATCGTCCATTTTGCAGACACAACATGTATTGTGGGTATTTCCGGACCTAAAAGTAATATTATATTTATTACACTGTACATTGTAGTGAAACAACAACATAGTGTTTCTAGGTACCTAGTTTTACAAATGTACATATTCTATTAATCACTAGGGGATTTCCAGTTATTTCACATTATGCAATACCTATACAACTAGTTGTAAATATGCCATACTTTATACCAATCAGAGTGCTTCTAAAGCTATAGTATTTGTTCAAAGTTGTTAAACTGGCAAATTATGTTCCGGGACTCTGTGATTTTATAAAGCACTTAGAAACATAAGTGGAATCTATGCTCATGATAGCATTAATGTGGTATACCCCAGGTTCTTGTTCAATGTTTGTGATAAATACCAACCAAAATGTACATTTGTGTATTTGTAGTAGCAATAGCACTAGCTTGAAGGAAAACATCGTTAGGAAACCTGAGAGCCTTAGGGTTCACATACCTCAGCATTTGAAATAGCCAATACGTTTCGGGCACGCGTCGTCCTTAAGCCCATAAACTACGATACCCTGTACTATGGTAACTAGGCAAGGACATCACAAACATGTAAACACCCAGACTGAGGTCATGTTATGTACGCGGGTTACAAGTAGGAATCGAACCTACGACCTCAAGTATAATAAACAGACATGATACCGCCAGACCAAGGAAGCTGTCAAAAGGATTGAGCCCACCCACTCCCTCATTCTGAAACGGAATTTACACGTTCAGTCTGGCGTCAGTTCAGTCCGTGACCTTGATCAAGCTCGGATTGATACCAGACTGATGAAGCATATATCAAAATATTCTAATATCCGTCAGTCTGGTCCATCAGTCCACTGAATAGACAATCAGTCTGCCGTCAGTCTAACCAGACTGATGGAATTGACTGACGCCAGAATGAACGTGTAAACTCCGTCTAAGACTTGTGACACTGAGAGAAGGCCTGTGGCCTGCAGTGGGATGTATACAGGGTGCATTACACTCACCAAATAAAATAGAACGAGTCCAGGCGCAGAGTAGTGGGAGCCATACATAAACTTAGGATCATTCATCTCATTGTACCTCTCCATTAACTTTTCCAGTCTGTCAGGGTTCAGGGCGCCCATGGGCTTAGAGAGGTCCCTAAAAGAATCTGCATTGTCCAAATTTAAGATCTTCGACTTGTAATCAGCCACCACCCAGGGGAACACTGGATACTGAGTGAGATCATTTTTACTTCTATCTGCAAGGCTGGAATAACGGTAAAGAAAGATTGTAAATTGTTAAAGATGTATCCTTCCACTGAAGCCTTTGCCCAGCAGTGAGACATACAGACGACTACCTAAAAAAAAGTTCCATAAGGCCTTACATACATAAACTTATACAGCATAGACCCCCATTAAAAAAGATTTTTATAGTCACAATACAATGAACGTTTCGAATAGGGCTCCACAGTTATATAAATTTTCAGGTTGTTTTTGCCAAAAAGTGTCTGACAATCCTTTTGATCTTGCAAATTGCGATTTTTTGGACCCATGCAGAAAACGGCCGTTTTTAGCGAAAATGCTTCTAGTCTTAGCCAGGCTAGATATGAACCTCTACAACTGCTATACGACAGATGGATCGGAGAATTAGATGCTTCTGGTTTGAGCCCACGAAATTGGACCGACTTTTTTATTACGATTATGGTGCTTTTCTACATCCACACAAGTGCGCTTTTAGCATTATTTAATTTTAACGCAATAATAGGTCCTAGGTTTTTGGCCAAAAGTACTCCTAAGGAGAACGCTCTAACCGATAAGAGCGCCAATTGTATGCAACTACTTAGATATTTGTAATTATTTCTTCTGGTTGTGCAATAGTGTTCTCTATCTATGTATACGCATCGTGGTACTCTCTCGTGGGACGCATTTTTTTTTAAATAATTTATTTGGTAAACTGAATTTTAGAACGCTTGCATTGCAATAACGTGCAAATAACGATCTGTAGGTACAAATACGTAATGGTTTGGTTTTCTTTGGTGTCGCCAGTGAAGTACCTACTTAATATGAATAAATAAAAAGTATGTTGTTTGTTGGTACCGCATCACGTTCAATCCATCCATCCATCCATCCATCCTCCATCACGGATCAATTTAAACAGTCCGAAAATCTGAATTTTAGGTATCGAAGGCAATGATAGACCTGAGCATTCCCCTGTAGCAAAACATACTGTACCTATTCGCCGTTCCTAAAGTTTTCGAACTCAAGAAAACGTCCCTACAAACATTTGCACGATAATTCTAGCGAAAGCTCCAGTCTTGCTCGTCATACTCATAGTTATGAAATTTCCGCACTTAGCCTCGTAGTTGGGTTAGCTAATACTTTAGACTTCAGGATGTCCTTACGATATTTTCCTTCACAGTAAGCGAGTTGTATTCCTACTATAACTTCACAAATGTACATAACTTAGAAAACAAAGTCAATGCTACCCTACACGCCAGGATTCGAAACCACGACCTCCCGATTGAGAAACCGCGAGGCTACCACCGCTCTTCGTCGTACTCATATCGTAAGACGGCGGAATAATGAAAAAATAATGGCTAGGCAAAAAGCCTTGCCCGTAGTTTCCTTAGAATACTCATTACGAGTGACTGCTAAAGTTTATCAGGGAAAGAAAAATTGGTAAAATTACTCTTGCTTTTTGTATTGTATTTCACAAATAAAATTATTGTGTCTGTTAGTTAGTTGTTAAAAGTTAGAATATAGTCCGCTAGTAAGTAATAAAGGTGATCAATATCTAATATTTATAGTAGATGTACCACGAAAAAATCTTATCATCATCCTGTTCCCTGTCAGAAAGATAAAGTGGTATTTATTGATTTTTATAAGTATCCATGAGTGTTCATTATTGTGAGTCATGGGTTTGCATCCTGGCTTATCAGAGACAAATATTTAATAAACATACCAGTTCAAATAATTGAGATAGTCAAAGTTAGATACTACTCCATTTTGCCATTGGAGAGTCATTTCCTCTGCATGAACCCTTTCCAAATTTACATGAGGCGATTGTTCCAAAATGTTGTAAAGAGTGTCTCTATCCTCCTCACATTGGAATGAAAGGTAAATGTGTGGCACAGGACTCTTATCTATGCAGTATATTTCAAGGCCCTGTAACACAAACAAAATGATATTTAATAAAATATGGAAAATACTGCATAACAAAAAAATGTTCACCTACTATTTGTCCACTGTTATAGAAAAATGTTTTATACCTGAAACTAATGGAGGCAATATAATTTTGTTTTAAGTTTTTTTGGGAAACCAACAGCTTAAATACTTACCACATGTCTTAGTAAAAATCTTCTTTTGTACATTCTTCTTAGTTTATTCAGTTTTAATTTCAACATAGGGCTCTGGGAAACGGAAAATTATTATGTTCAATGTGCAATCCAGTAATGACACATTACATTCGACGTTTAAGTACTTACATTTTCAATATTGTTAAAAGGTTGGAAATACAGTGTCGTAGGGGTCAAGGCCAGCTTTCCTTGATTTCTTACAAGAGGCGATATCTTTTCAGCTAGCAGTTCGCAGACTATCTGCTCAGTGAAATCATCCATCATGACAGGATCAAACACCATTCTCATGTATCTAGAATGGAGTATTGTAGCTACCATACTGTTGTGTTCTGGAGCATGCAGAGTAGATGCCCTTTGCAGCTGCAGCATCTGGCCCAAACACTCTTCAGCCAATGCAAAGTCAAAGAAGAAGAAAAAGTCCTTTTCCTCAAAGACAAACTTGTAAGGAGCTAATATGTTGTCTTCCAACATCTCAGAGAATTGGGTGACTTTGACATGTATCACATTCTTTGGAGCAGACAGAGTTTTTGGATGGACTACAGATATGTCACTGGCATCTTTGAAGTGTAACTTCAAAAGTGGGTATATCCTATTGTGAGGTTCAAAGACTAGTGACTTTGAGCACAGTTTCAGGCGGCCCTGCATAGGTCTTTCTTTTGTTACTGATTCAATTTCGTTCATAGTACATGAAAAGTCCTCAAAGTATATTTCGCCAGGTTCAAGAAGGAGCATTGAAAATCTGTAAAATAGGATAGATCTTTGTTAGACCACTAAAAAAGACTCAGTCTTTTAATACAATGTTTTCAATTGAATTCAAATTCCTATTATTCATATATAGAGCTGAAAACAATTAGGGGAAAAAACTTTCAAAGTAGAATATAAACAATATCTTTGGTTTTTAATTAGAACCAGCCAAATATTAAAGTTGCATGGTTCATTTAAAAACCTATTTAGAGGCTAAAAATTTCACCCATGTCGGGATTCGAACCCGCAACCTCTGGCTATACATGCCAGGTATCCGTGATCCGTGGCTATCTGGCACGGATAGCCAGAGGTTGCGGGTTCGAATCCCGGCATGGGTGAAATTTTTAGCCTCTAAATAGGTTTTTAAATTTGTCCTTAGCACGGCTTAGAGCATTAAAAATAAAAATAGTATGTACATGGTTCATGAAAATAAAAATTAATAATTCATAATTAAGGCAATAAATAACTGCCCCTTTATTTTATATTATCAGTTTATTAACTACAATTTTAACCTATGTACCATTACCATTTTTTTTCTCTGAATAAGAAATCTACATTATGAGACAAGAAAAGTTTGTTTTGTTCATTTGGTTCTCTTTTATTTGAATTAAATTATGTAGAACTACAATGCATGGTTTACTGTGACACTATGATGTACATTACACAGTTAATTAACCCTTAGATTAACAAGTAAGTTGGGAGAATTAGCTACATATTCATTATTTAAATACATATTGTCATAATAAACCATGAATTATAGTAGAGTTATGAATCCTGGCCCAAGGGGCATTCTGCATATAACTGTCTCAATATTCACATGTATGGGATGCAGCATATTTTTTGCAATGAAACCTGTCTTTTAAGTTAAAAATAAATTATGTATGTACCACAGTCACAAGCGGAAAACTTACCTAGACTTTTCCATTGTTACTTGGTCGTTTTACGAATCTCAATAGCAATTGATTCGTCTTTTATTATTTGCTCTCTTGCTCTGAAACCTAACCGAAACCACCAAAAGGCACACTGAATCAACAATCACGAGTCACGACTAACAATCACTATTGAAATTCGCCACGGAACATTTCACATGAACAAAGCAAACTGAAGACAAAATTATTTACAGGTCTGTTGCATTTACTAAATTAAACGGTCATGGACACCTCAATATCTTGACAAATAAGATTCTGTTATTAGCTCTGGGAAGTTAGCATTTTAAATTCCATTCCAGATGTCTAATAGTTCAGACGGTTGTACGAGATATTTTTACTCATTATTTTGTTAAGCGGTAACCACAACAACGTCAACAAAGAATGTCAACGTTTGTACCACAGATTAAAAAGACTCAGTTTCAGTGTTGCCAGACACGAAACCTGAAAATGCGGTACAGGTACTTTAAAAAAGCGGATTTTCAGCAAAAAAAAGCGGCTTTTTTTATTATTATATAATATTATAGGTACCGATTGTTTTTTCCGTTTTTAGGTCTTATATTTTTATTCATACCAGGATATTATGATAATTTATATATAAGACGGAATATGCATCTGCATATTCCGTGTTATATATAAATGCGCGCAAATTTTGAGCTGGTTATTCAATTCAATTTATTTCAACGTAAAGAATTTACATTCTATTTGCTGAATGTCAAAGTACAATGTAACATGAAAGTGAAAGCCGCCGCCTTCGGGCCATAATGTAGTGGAGAAAAAGGCAGCGGGAAAAAAAACTCCACTCTGACCATCTTTTCTCAAGTCCTCTTAAATCTAATACATTAGATACCACCTATACGCATAAGATTCCATGATTGCCATTAATAACTTTAAATGCTAAGGCAAAAATTATGATTTAATAAATCATAATTTTTGACATAGGCCGTGAAAACATGACAAGTGCTGCGGCCAGACACACGAACAGCACTCGTTCACGAGCATAACGCAGAGGTCAGCCATCATCAGTCTCAACCATTTTGGAGGGAGATAGATGACCCGGCCACCACGCCACCATTCGAATGACCTTTAGCAAACCTGCAGATTAAGTTTTTGTCAGTTATAGAATGTATGATATATTTACTAATATGCAATCACGTCGTCTGTACAAACTTAAAATATGACACTGAGGATTGCAGTGATTCGGTTGCTACATATAAAATATTTATTTAATAACTATGATTTACTCGTTGTGGAATTGGTCTACTGCCAAGGGCTTACATCATTTATAAAGTCATCTATTCTATAATAGGCCTTTTTACACAGCGCCTTTTTAATGAAATTTTTAAATTTGCTTTCAGGCAGGGATAGAATATGTTCTGGAATTTTATTGTAAAAACGTACACTTAGTCCTACGAAAGATGCATTTACCTTGGCTAATCTGAATTTAGATAAAGCAACTTTGTTTCTGTTCCTAGTGTTTACGTTATGGATATCCCTGTTTAATTTAAATGTTGTTATGTTTTTTCGTACGTACATTATGTTATCGAATATATATTGGCAGGCCAGCGTTAGAATTCCTATTTCCTTGAAAATATCCCGTAGCGATTGCCTGGTAGGTAAATTGTAGACAGCTCTAACAGCCCTTTTTTGTAGAATAAAAACTGTTTCTATATCTGCCGCACGACCCCATAGTAACAAACCATATGACATAATACTGTGAAAATAACTGAAATATACAAGCCTTGCTGTTGACACATTTGTTAGTTGCCTAATTTTTCTAACTGCAAATGCGGCTGAACTCAACCTACCCGCTAGATTTTTTATGTGTGGACCCCATTGCAGTTTCGAGTCTATTGTAATACCTAAAAACACCGTGAACTCTACTAAGTCTAGTCTGTCACCAGCTATAATTAAACTAGTGTCCACTTTTTTTACATTGGGCAATGAAAACTTTATACATTTTGTCTTTTTCGCATTCAACATGAGATTGTTTACAGTAAACCAGTTTAACACTTTAGAAAGGGCGCTGTTTACATCGTCCAGATTAGATTGACCTCTCTTGATTTTATAAATTAGAGAAGTATCGTCTGCAAACAATACTATTTGTGACTTTTTCTCAACTAAGTAGGGCAGATCATTTACAAATACTAAAAAGAGGAAAGGTCCCAAAATAGAAATCTGAGGAACTCCTATTTTAACATCAGATCCAGAAGACTTAACCCTATTTATGTCAACTTTCTGAACTCTGTTTGCTAAATATGATCGAAGAAGACCTAGAGATCCATTGCTGAGACCGTATCTGTTCAATTTACAAAGTAGCGTTTTATGGTCTACACAATCAAAAGCTTTAGAAAGGTCACAGAAAACCCCGATAGCATCCTGCGCCTCCTCCCACGCATCAAAGATGTGATTCATTAATGCCACTCCTGCGTCGGTCGTTGAACGACCCTTAGTGAAACCGAATTGTTTTTTATGGAAGAGTTTATTTAAACTAAAGTGTGTCAACAATTGGTGTAGAATTAGTTTCTCAAACACTTTACTTAATACCGGTAGTATTGCTACGGGCCTAAAATTGTTTGGATCCTCATTATCACCTGCCTTAAATAGAGGAACTATTTTACTAAATTTTAAGAGATCTGGGAAAGTCCCATGATCAACACATTAATAAAAATTGTAGCAAGGTGTGGTGCAATAATATATTACCGTGGATATCAGTTTGACCAACAGACCCCACAAGTCTTCAGTTTTCTTTATATTTATTTGGTTAAATGTTTTAATAATAGTTTGTGAGCTAACGTGGGAGAATTGAAAGTCTGTTACGCATGGTTTTATATTTTCTAACATTAGTAATTCTGCTGACTGAGACGAAGAATTTAAACCCGCCGTTATATTTAGTGGGATGTTTGTGAAGAAATTTTCAAATACTTTTGCGATTTCGTCACTTGAGTTGACTATTTTCCCGACTACCTTTAGCGCAAAACTCTGATCCCTCGGCTTTGCTTTGCCTATCTCCTTGTTAATCACTTGCCAAGTAGTTTTTATTTTATTTGAAGATGCCTTTATCTTTTTGCTTATATTAAGGGATTTTGCTATAGAACAGGTTTTCCTAAAGGTTTTAGAGTAATTCTTAACAAATTCTCTAAAGCTTGGATCTGGATTGGATTGTTTTTCTTCATACAATTCATACAATCTTTTCCTACTTCTATGTATACCAGGAGTGGCCCATTCTGAAAAACCATTATTACTGAATTTTTTTTATTTTAAAAACCTGTTCAAATTCGTTTGATATCGTGGTAAACAATTCTTTGTATAAAGTGTTGGGATCATTGCTATCAAATTGCAGTAAACCTATTTTGGTACCTAATTTATTTTTGAATAATTCAATTTTTTTGTCTGTGTGTTATTTAAATAAGTCAAAATTTGTTGTCAAAATTTGCGCGCATTCTTGCTTTGCTGTTGTGAATGGACTAGTATTATAATCTGTGGCCTGCTGCATAGACTACACGCACGCATGCACGCACAGTGCACTGTCTGTATGCACCAAACGGAAACCGATTTGTTGAAAATTTAATGAACATGACATTGAACCAATTTCGAAAAAAGCGGAACCACGTTAGTAAAAAGCGGAAAGCGGATCCACTATCAGAAAAACGGAAAACAAGCGGAAATGTGGTACATCTGGCAACACTGCTCAGTTTAAGTTCGGCCAGCAACCACAGACTAATCGGATTTCACAAATTGACAGCAGAGGTAACCACAAACTACTAAAGGGCCCAGTACACAAAGGTCAGTAATGGGCCAGATCACTTGGTGTTTACACAATGGCGCATGGCTCATTGCTGTCTGGCAAACCACTAGCGATGGACGTGGAAGTAATGGGGAAGAAAACTGGAAACTTCGGTAGAGGGTGCTGTGTGTATGTTACCTGTCATTGTTGTTGATACTGTGAGATGTGGTTTTTTATTGCTCGTAACAGTTTTTGTAGCCTGGTTTTGTCCGAAAAGGTGATGTATTCCACCTGACGTACAGCTAAGTTGAAGGAGGAGCTACAAAGAAGAGGTGCTTCATTGCGAGGAAAAAAGGCGACCTTGTCGAAAGGTATGACCGAATCAGAATTTCAGCATTGCTTTTCATACTTTTAGATGTATTCTTCTATTACATTGATGTCTAAAATCAAATGCTATTCAATTAATTTACATCAATTTGTAATTAGTTGCATAATTACAGGGATACGCTACAAAATATTTCGATTTTGTATTGTAACCTCAAAGTGTATTTTCTCTTTTTACTTTTATGTTGGAGGCTTATGATCGTAACTTCAACTTCGAGAACGTTTGAGAAGGGAGTCCTGAACCCCAGATGGAATACCCAGAAGATGATGTGTATCATGATGTTAGGCGGAAAAACTAGGACTTACGAAGTTAGTTTACTTTCCCTGTTAGATTTATGAAAATGAGGATACATTTAATATCTGCCCTTGAACTCAGAAGAAGCCTCCACTCACCTTGCAGCTCCCCAGCCAGCTCCAAATCGTGAAACCAGCTCAATCCAGATGCACGGCACTAGGGTTGATGGAACGTCCATGGGTTTAACACAAAAACGTTTGTGGCCACAAGAATTCACTTCTTCTCACTCGTAAAGTTCAATTACAACACATTTCGAATGTAATTAATAAATATAGAGATAATTTAAAACGGAGCAAACGAACGTCGTTTCTTTCTTCTAGTGGACTGTGTCATGGAGTGCGACCAATCACGGCCTTTTTCAGCAACACGGAAACGGAAACCAACATAGGTTACTGAAGAAAAGCAGAAACTTTCCAAACAGTTTGAGCAGATATGAAACAATGATGTTAACAGCAATACTTTGCTACCTCCTATTACAAAAGAAATTCACAATTTTATAGCGTTTTCCCAAATCTTTTTCATTTTATCGTTGGCAGGGAACTTGTGAACTCCTATCCCATCACAATCAACAGCAACACATAAACCTATCCTTGCTAATTATACAAGATTGTTGATTATGATGATGTTTTTGTACTGATTTTGACAGTTTCTGTGTAACAAACACACAGCGCCCCCTACTATGAACTAAAGTGACAGTTTACTTCCCCATTGCGGCCATAGTTATTTATTTATTTTATTTATTTACAAGTATTACAGAAGTATGAACAACAACAAAGTTATAAAAAAAAATAACGCAAAATTACGGACTCCGATTGATTGCCAAGGACAATTTTAATTTAATTTTTTTTAGGGTTTAAATAGGTTTTTAAAATTGGTCTATTGATTTATCTTCATTGTTCCATACGGACATTTTGGAAGATTTAAAATTCAAGTAGTTTTACCAAAAATCATCGCAACAAAAAGTACTCTATGACTATCCCTGTCAGCGGTCGGTGACGAACTAAACGATGGGCCACTGTGTAAACATGGATGGGCCACGCCACGCCACGATTCCTTTGAAGTGTGCCCAAAAATCGACAACTGCCCGATTGCGCGCCACGATAGGCATTACATTACATCCGCCACTACACACCATTGCCATTGTGTACAATGGGCCAGCAGTAGCGAGCAGTGGGCCAGTATGGGCCATTGTGTACTAGGGCCTTAAGAAAGGGAAAAGCTCAGAATAAGGACTAAAGCATAGAAGGAGCCGTAAAATAAAAAGCAATTATTGAATAGCTTTACTCTTACGACGATTCTTTGTGCCAGAAAGGGATAACTCGTACACTCGAAATTTTACAATCGTACTAAGTTGCATATAGAAAGTCATAGTTATAAGGGGTCACAGACAAAAGTAGAAATCCATAAGGATGGGACATTCAACACGAAAACGTCGATATTATTCATTCCTTAACTAAACATTCTGTAAATATAGCAGTCCATATTAATATATGGTATTATACATATTGGTGTGCCATTTCTGTTAACCCTACGATAAATTCTCAGCTCTCCGAATTCTTGTTCTCACTTACCTATATGTTGCAAATACACAAACTACATCAAAATCGGTGAACCCTAATGGGTTCACCGATTTTGAAGAGTTCGATTTGGAGGAGTTCGATAACATGCACAGTGAGATTGTTATATATTTGATTTACTAAGTTTGTAACTTCTACTTAAGTGCTAAATCTGGTATGTAATGTAAGTTTCTATGTATGTACAACATGACATTGAGCCCAGGTTAGCTGGAAAAAACTACAGAAAACTATTTATTTGTACAAGTTCAATTTGCATCCAATAAAGAAATTTTCCTCTATCTAACCATACCTAGATAGCGAGCTTTGTGCATTCAAAATTTTAGAGCGCAGCTCATAAAAAAAGAAGTTTAACAATAACTTGTGATAGATTGTTTTTTATTTGACAAAAGTTAGAAGACGTCTTCACGGAAATTAATTAAATAATTTATTGCACAACCATCGTCACACTCACATTGTTTAAAATTCCTGGTTCCTGAAGAAGGGTAACTTGTGTATCAGGCAGGAACCAGGGCAGTGCCTTTAAATTACACAGGGAATTACAAAAAGCAAGAAAAGCACGTAAAATAAAATAATAGGAAAAATTAAAAACATTTACAGCCTTATTCCAAAACGCGGTCTAAATTTAGTACTGGGATTGTTACCAGGTTTAAACCATAGACCAAGTAAAATGTTATTACATAACGAAGTTTATCGCTACGTCATGGACTATCTATGGTACTAAAGTTAAACTTTTGATACCCCTAGTTTATCTATGGACTAACCTCCAAATTGACGTTTGAATTTGTTCGGTTTTATGTGTGTGATAGATTGCAATAAATAATTGATATTATAGACGCCATTGATATGATGGATTTCGATGATTTGGACGATTGGGACATGATTTGGACTTCGTCATCGTGTGAATCCCTTCAAATTAAGTGACGAAGATTTTCGATACAAATAAAGGTTCACGTTTTTCTTCAAATGTTCCATTTTATTATTATAATAATCAACAACGAAACCGCCCAAAGTTTAAAAATTAATAATACCTATTCCCAGTATGAAACTATCAAAATAAAATTGACGTCTCGGATTGGCGCGCGCCTTCGAATATTTCACTCCATTTCACACGAGAGTAGCCATTTGATTACAAAAACGCTTCAATAACAATATAACAATTAATAGTGCTCATTTTAGTTACATTGGAACCTAAACAAAGAACAATTTACGATGTATAGGTATTTTAAACGCAATAATGAATATTTTTGCGTTTAAAATGTGAAGATAATATCCATTTAGTGAAACGGAACGCAGCATTGAATGAAAGCTGAATGAACGAATAAGTGAATATTATTTGAACCATGGCTGATCTCTGGTTTAACTGATCCTCGAATAGTCTTCCATTTGTAATAACGACACACATTTGATCTGGGTCTATTTTTGATACCGTAACAATCCTAGATCTTTTAGTCTTGGTTTAAACCAGGACTTATTCAGGTTTTTATAATAAGGCGGTTAATGTTTGTCCTTCTAATCCAGCGATAGTCTTGGTTAGTACTACTAGGAAGGGGTATGGAAATATAAAAATTACAATTCTGGCTATTTATAAAAATACTTATAAATCAGTAGAGAACTTATACAAATTAATTTGTTTATATGAAATGATTGCTCGTTAAATGACAGTCTTTGTTAAAAAATAAAGTCCTAACCTAATCTTGTAAATGAAGCCATCTTCTTCAAAATGTCTGCTGCAAACGTACGTGATTTTGTTCAATACCAATTTGACCGTGAAGCCATGCCGTCTATCCACATTTGTTGCAATGTGCTATCTTCGGGTAACCTGAAATAAATAATTATTAATTAAAAACGGCCATAATCAATCTAAACGTAAATTTTATTTATAACAGATCGACACCCTTGAAGTTCTTTATTAATTTGACAGCAAATTGTAGATATAAAATCCAGTACTGGACACCTTTTTTCACAATAGTGATGCGATTTGTTCGCTACATTATTATTATATTACTACACGTAGATTACTTTTTTTTTGCGGGTAGGCGTGTTTAATACATCACTTTTTTCACTCTGTTTTATTTAATTTAAATTAATTGAAATATATTATTACTTACATGATATAATAGTTAGTAACTTGTTACTCGGTCCCCCTGCCCACTAAATACAAAACATTTCACTGTTTCACTGCATCTAAAAGTTAAGTGATGGATCTCTATGAGAAGCTGAGCCAAAGTGTTGACGAGCTGGCTGAAGTCTTCAAGACCCGCATGCAAACCATGAAAAGGGGCTGCGTGATGCCTCCTCTGCATCTACTGGAGTGTCTCCTGATCTGGCTACTCTGCATCGTGAGTTCACGGCGTTCAAAGATTTGGGTATCCGTTTCATATACGGATTACGTAAATTTGATCATGTGTCTCGTTTCCGTCATTAGTTAAAATGGCTCCCAATTCGTCTTCGCCGGAATGCACATATACTATCATTATTATATAAAATACTTAACAACGCCTCATCCCCCGCCTACCTCAGAGAAAGGTTTCACTACCTACACTCTGAGGAAAGGCCAATTAGATCTGCAAACTCTCACCTTCTTAAAATCCCTGCTCATAATAGTGGCGCTTACGGCGACTCCTTCACGGTCCATTCGGTCAGGCTGTGGAACGCGCTGCCACAAAAGATATGCGCTAGTCCCACTGCTGGTACATTTAAGAAGCGGTTGAAAGAGCATTATCTATCTCTGTCATAACATTGAGCTATATATCTATGTATTTATTTTTAGTTTACGTAGTTTATTTCTTTCTTTCATAGTTAGGTAGGTTATTCAATATTTATGTAGTATATTTTGTACACGTATATAGACCCGCTTTTTACTGCTTCTCCGACTCTCTAAGGTTTGCTGGAAGAAATCTCTTTCAGAGATAAGCTCGCCTTTGTACATGTTATTTCTTATGTAATGTCCTGTTAAATGTTTCGTGTGTAATAAAGTATAATTTAGATTGTGCAGTGAAAACAAGTTCATTTTCTATAAGATATACTTATGAACCTTCTTATTACAAATTCTAAATTTTATGAAAATATGTGGAATTATTGTAAATAAAAATAATATCAAAACCCCTTTTCGTAGTTTTTTAATTTATCATGCTGAATCTATAAATATATCAATGCAATGAATAGATTCAAACAGGAAAAATATTAATTAATAATCATCAACAATCGAACTGGTAACTTCATAGAACGTTACTGAATCGAGCTTTCAAAAGTTAATTAACATAATTATATAATGGAATAAACACAAGAAATAAAAAAAAACTTCTTTACTAAGTATCGATAACTGTTTCACTGAGGTAGTGGAAATGCCCATCCCTATCGCCCTAAAATAAACAACAAACTTGTTAGGTACAGTGCCAGAAATATAATTAAAAAAAAAAAAACTTGTTAGGTACTGTGATTAAATTTATTATACTCATGATTTATTAACTTTGAAACACTATTCTCAAATGATATTAAAGCTATGTTGCAATTCCAGTAGGTCATAGTTAAAATTCAAGTGAAAAAACCACTATAAAGTACACAAAATTGAGTCTTACTGATGAAGGTGGTTTTGTTTCCTCTTCTCCCGAATGGGTTTTACATCCCAATACACACACGCCATTCCAATGTATTACGTATACTCCATACTACAAATATCCACTTCAGATTGTCTTAAAACAACCCAAAAAACACAAGGGTTTTGGAGACGACGCACTCCAACATCTGTAGTCTAACACACTGCCAAATCGAAGGTACTTGGCAGCCTTCTACAAGCTGTGATTTTCTAAAGCCCGCAGTACACAGTGGCCCATGCTGGCCCACTGCTCGCCATTGCCAATTGTAGGCCACGATCACTTGCTGTTCCCACAATGGCGCGTGGCTCATTTCTGTCTGGCAAACCACTTGCGATGGACGTGGAACTAGTTGCGGCCACAGCTATTTATTTATTTACTATTTATTTATATTTCTTTCATTTAGGTATTTACAAGTATTACAGAATTATGTACAACAAAAAAGTTATTTGAAAAAAATGGCGCAAAATTACGGGCTCAGACTGATATAAATCAAAAAAACTTGAATTTCAATTGACTGAACGATGGGCCACTGTGTAATCAGGGATGGGCCACGCTACGCCACGATCCTTTGGAGTGTGCCCAAAAAATCGACAACTGTCCGATTGCGCGCCCCGATAGGCAATTGTCCGCCACTGCACACCATTACCCCGAGTACACAATGGCAATGGCGATCAGTGGGCCATAATGGGCCACTGTGTACTGCGGGCTTAAAAATCTCTAATTCGGTAGCAAAATGGTAACCAAAGGTAACCAACTTGACAATTGAGGGTGGTACGTTATGAATAATAAAACATCACACTAATATATTTTTCTCCGTCTAACTAACACGTGGTTGGCGACGTTTCGATTTAACGAGACAAACATGTGTCAGGTGTTCATTTTATAACGCTCCTTCTATGCTGAGAGCACAGAACAGGAAAAAGTAAACTTAGAGGGAGACAATAACCCACGTCCCAATAACAAACACCCCGATTTCGCACGCCCCAATAATGTAGTGCCAATAATCTGTGTATAATTACAAGGATTATTGGCTGTACAATAATGGGGCTTGCTATATCTGGCTGTACAAAATCGGTACGGGCAATAATCCGTGAGCCTATCACTCTCAATCCGTGAGCCATAGAGAATAAAATCACTTGAAAGAGTGGTGCCTCGTTTACAGAATGTAAAGTTCAAGTGAAGTTTGAACTTTGTATAATTGTGGATCTCATAGGATACAATTAATATTGCAAGAATAAAGCAAGTGTGCTAAATAATATAAACGTGTTTTATTTAAATTAGAAGTTCGTAAGACAATTATATTTTTGTAATGTCAGATGAAAGGTTGGCACACAAATTATTTAAAATCTTTTTCAGTATCCACGGCAACCAACTGAACTATAGAGTTGGTATGCTATACCTACTTCACACCCTAGGAAGTTTTTAAGAATTTAAAGATAAATTCTTCAGTCCCATTCTGGAACTTAAATCTTGTAGTCTAGGCCTGAACAGAGGTTTTGTTAGCATGTCAGCCAAATGAATTTCAGACAGAACTTAATTAACTTTCAAATCTTCATTACAGACACATTCCCGAATGAAGAAGTGTTTTAGCTTGATGTGCTTTGTACGCTTGTGGTACTCGTACTTGGAGTTGTGTGCGAGAAAGACAGCTGACTTGTTGTCTAAGTTCAAGACAGGTTTTTCTGCTTTTGACATGTCGTTGATTATAATCGATTTAGCAATAAAATCTCTTGTGCAGATTCACTTGCTGCTATTGTCTCCGCTTCAGTTGAAGATATAGACACTGTTGCCTTTTTGTTTTCTCCAACTTAACGCGCCACCAGAGAATAGGCACACTACACCAGATGTCGATCTTCCAGTGGTGTGATCTCCTCCATGATCTGCATCGCTGTAGCAAACCAGGTGTGGCGGTGACTTCTTTGTGAATATCAGACCATTCTCAAGGGTCCCTTTTAAATATCTAAAGACGCGCTTGATCAGCATGACGTCTTCTTTTGAAGGCGCTGCAAGGTTTATTGACACGACACCAACACCCTATGATATGTCAGGTCTTGTACCTTCAGATAGATAATTCAAACCACCCACAGCTTTCCTATAAGTGAAGTTTATATTGGTATCTTCCATTCTCGTTTTATTATCTTTAACGTTGGGTGACGGTGCAGACTTGCAGTTTGACATTAGATATTTTTCTAGAACTTTCTTTGTGTATGCCTTTTGGCACAAGGTGATGGTGCCCTTCGCACGTTTATTTCCATTCCGAGAAAGTACGACGCAAGTACGAGGTTTGGTTGTAATTTTGAATCTTGCTCAAGCTGTGGGTGCTTTGGTTACCTGTTCCTTTAATCTCTGCAGTACAATCTTCAGTTGCGAAGTTAAGTTTTCTGGATGTTTTCTCCATAGCTTTAAATAGGTCTCTTTGATAAGTCATGTGTAATATGCAGCCGCTGTCCAGGACCCAAATGCTGTTCTCAGTCTTCTTGTTTCGTGTAAGAAGGCACTGTGTAGCATAGTTGTTCCGATGAGAGTGATTATTAGCTTTTTTGGTTTCTTATTATTTTTCATCGAGCAGGTTTTGCATATTTTATGATTTTTGCGTTTGAAGATGTTACCTGTTCTCTTGCAAATTTTACAGGATGTATAAAGTGTTTCTTTATATGAGGACTTAGGTTCGGCAGTATTGGTCAAATTTTGGTTATGTCGTGCTTCAAATTCTTTAAATTAAACGGTAAATAACTCTTCCATTAGACCAAAAAATATTTTATTATATTTTATGAGGACCTAAAAGCAATATAAAAATATTTTTAAACCAAAAACGCGGCCAGCCATTTTTGTCTATGGTTTGAAGTCCAAAAAATTGTAAACAATGTTTGACATTTAATTTTCTGTGAGTGATCTCTGAGCATAGTGAAATAACAACAACGCAACCATAATTTCATCGAAATTACATCCAAAATATAGCAATTATCATTATTGCATTGTTCGAGGATGAAAAAACACGTCAATAAAGTGTTAAGTTTATGAATCTTAGTGGAAATAAACTTCAGAAAGACGCGTAATGGAAAATATATTATTTTGTAGATTGTACAAACGAAGACAGATAGAGAAATCTATTATTTCTTATAATCAATGTGACAGTCATAAAGACTAAACTGTAGAAGAAGGCTGAGGCCAAGGCCGTATACCTTCACATCCTCCCAAGTTTAAAGAATTTAACATTTTGTTTAAATTCTTCAGATCCTGGAGCTCAAATCTAGTCTAGGACCGAACAGAGGTTTCGTTATAAATCTGCTAACTGTGACTCCTAGGGAACTTCTTCAACCGTGAAGTCCCTGATTCTTTTGGCTTACACAGGTTTTCACTTTCTTCCGCTGCTGCTAAGACGAAATCATCGTAGCGTTTCGATGCCTTGATGTTTGACCTATTTCTCAGAGACCTTGTTTGTATGTCTTGGGTCAAATTCATTTCAGTATCGTCACTGTGTCCAGGGGAACCGGATAGAGATTCGTATTCACTTTCGTTTTTGTCTGGTAGTTCCTCTTGTTGGACGTCGTCGCCAGTACTGTCGATCTGATTTTCTTGCAACTCGTTAGGATTGCTTGTCTCGCAATCAAGTGTAATGGTCACCTGTGATGGTGCCTTTATAATTTTGTTTTGGGACTGCTCTAGTCCATTGGGAGCTTTTGTGCGTTCTGTCTTTTTCGCCTCATCTTCATAGAACATCGTTTTCGTTACTCTTAAGACTTTCGTTATGATAACCTTGTCTTTAGAGGGTATGAGTATCCGAAAGGCTTTTGAAGTTTCACTGTAACCCACAAATATTCCAGGAATTGCCTTTGGGGTGAATTTGTGGCCTTTAGTGGCTTTCTTGAGCACGTAGGTCTTGCTCCCAAATATATAGAGGTGGTTGATCATTGGGTTTCTCCCTACCCATTTTTAAAACGGTGTAAGGTTAATGGCGCTGTTTATACTTCTATTCGAGATAGTTTGCAGTCACCAGTGCTTCGCCCCACAGTTTCAGCGGTGCTTTAGCATCAATCATCATTGCTCTCGCTTTTTCTACGAGGGTTCGGTTCTTGCGTTCAGCGAGTCCGTTTTGGTTCGGGGTATAGGGTGCGGTAAGTCTACGCTGTATCCCATAACGTTTTAAATAGTCGTCAAACTCTTTTGACGTATTCTGTGCCATTGTCTGATTTTAAGAACTTGATCTTATTCCCGGTGTAAGTTTCCGCTAACTCCTTAAACTTTTGAAATACTTCGCTCTTGTTTTTGATCACGTAGACATGACTGTACCGACTGTAGTCATCGATAAAAGTGACGAAGTATTTGTTTCCGCGAATTGTGGGCGTTTGTATGGGTCCACATACATCGCTTTGAACGATTTCTAAGCGTTCCGTTTTTCGTTGGGTCGTTTTCTCACAGGGGGCAGGTACTTGATGCAGTTTTGCTTGTATACATACTTCACACTCTGATAGTGATTCAGTGACATCGAAGTTTAAGCCAATCAAGTTCTCGTTTCTCAGAGCAAGTTTCATGTCTCTGACGTTCATGTGTCCGAGTTTCCGGTGCCAATCGTTGATGTTTGATGACTTCTTAGTTGCAGTTGGAACCTTGTCACCGTTATCACTGGCCAGATTGTTGCGTTCATGCTGAGAGGGTTTGATATAGTAGAGACCGTCTCCGTATTTGGATGCAGTGAGTGTTATTCCAGATTTTGGATTCTTGACCGTCGCCTTTTTCTTGGTGAAGAGGACAGAGCACCCGGCATCTGTCGCCTTGCCGACGGACATCAAGTTAGTACTGAAACAAGGTACGTACAGCGTTTCTTGCAGGCTTGTGCGTGCAATGCCATCCCCATTTTTGTTAAGAATGAGATGGTGCCTTTTCCCTTAATCTCTGCACTGTGTTCCTCAGTTGCAAACTTGAGTTTTCGTGATGTCGCTTCGATCGTCTTAAACAGGTCTCTTTGGTACGTCATGTGGGACGTGCAGCCACTATCCAGTACCCAAATGTCATTTTCAGGTTTCTCGTTCTGTGAGAGGAGACACTGATTGACATAGTTGGTCTTGTGGTTGTGAAGCTGATTTTCGTACTTTTCCTGTTTCTCACGGTTATCCTTCCAGCATTTTGAACAGTTTTTGTGATTTCTCCGTTTAAATATGTTGCCTTTTCGTTTGCATATTTTGCACGCGGCGTATAATGCTTCTTCTTGTTAAGCTAACTCAGGTTCGTCGCTGTTCGTCATGTTTTGGCTATGACGTGCTGCACATTCTTCAATTATTTTATTTTTAAGCTCCTCAGGCTTTGGAAGAGTGTCTCGCGTTTCGATAGCGACTCTGAAGTTGTCATATTCTGGAGAGAGGCTGTATAGCATCATTATCGTTAATAGTTCTTCGTTGATATTTATGTCCATATTCACTAGCTTGTCTACTACGTCCATAAACTCGTTTAGGTGTCGGCGCACATGGTGGCCTTGCAGTTTGGTCAGGACAAGCTGTTTCAGCAGGGAGGCTTTTCGCGCAGGTCCCTTGCTAGCGTATGTGTCTTTCAATTTGTCCCATAGTGCCTTTGCAGTCGAGCAGCTTTTTATTTGTTTTAGTTCAGAAGGGGCAATAATAAGGATTAGTTCAGACCTTGCTAATCTGTCGCCTTCTTTTTCTGCGGCTGCAGTTTGTTTTTAACCAGCACGGCTTCCGCCTGGATCACCCAGGTGTCGTAATTTTCTCGAGAGAGAGAGGGTCGATTTTTGTCGACATTTTTTTTGTTATTACTTACGCCCGGACTATTATTGCTCTGCTACCATGTTAAGTTTATGAATCTTAGTGGAAATAAACTTCAGAAAGACGCGTAATGGAAAATATATTATTTTGTAGATTGTACCAACGAAGACAGATAGAGAAATCTATTATTTCATAAAGTCAATGTGACAGTCATAAAGACTAAACTGTAGAAGAAGGCTGAGGCCAAGGCCGTATACCTTCACATAAAGACCCCCGAGAAGTTGTGGATTCGTGTACCCAGTGAAATTAACATTCGAAAAACTTTGCTCAAACTTGGCAAAAGAGACCCCGACTCTTTATCAATTGAAACTCGGGTGTATTTATGTGAATCACTTTGATGTAAGTCCTTTAATAATCAATGTCCACTGGCTCTATCTGAAAGATGTTTGTTTACATACTTTAGATGGTTTCAAGATGGCGGATAGCTTTTTAGCCGTTACGAATTAAACGAGGAAAAATTTTTTTTACTTTGCAAGTTTTGCAGCCATCCTGCATACTTACTTAGCAAAATCAATATATTTCGGTTTCTTACGTTAAATACTATAGGAAATATTCATTTATTGCGTCAAATTTGATACGTGTCAAATAGCGGATTACGGTAATTTTGGTTAATGAGTCGTTAGGAAAATTATTTTCAAAGTGATATTTCATCCCTTGGTCCTTTTTCGCGAGAAAACATAGGTTTTAGGTACTCACCTTTGGAAGTTCATAATTTAATCTGCGTTTTCTCTGTTTTTTATATGACCTGCAGCCACCATGCACTTTTCACCTCTTTGTGCATTTATTGTACAATATCCCAGGGTAAGTTGTTTGCACCAAAATGTTTTAGTTATTTCAATTTTCTAAAATAATCCGACGACGTCTTCCCAGATTTTACACTTGCGATAAGCCGACTAAATTTGATCGAATGCAACGTGATCATCGCTTCTTCTATTTGTTTAATTGTTCTGTGTATTGGTCCGTACCGATATTGAATAATGCACACAACAATAATTGTTGTCATTTGGGTGTGAATTATCAGGACTTGCGTTATTTCCTGTACATTATTGGGCCGTACATTATAATGACCCGACATAAACGAAAAAAAATGTCAACGTCAAACTGTCCATTATTCGGCCACATCCGTGTATTCGGCGGTTCGGCGCGTTTTATGAAAATATATTTTTTGTAAAATGCAGGAAGATAAGAATGCAATATTTCAAATGCGATTTCCTCAAAAGTTATGGTATTTGCTAAATCTTCGGACCGATGCAATACTCTGGGGCGGTACAGGTCGTACTATACTACTTAATTATAGAGTTCTTCATAGTTATTTGCAGTGCGACCATTCTATCTTCAAAACTACGAATATCTCCAGTTTCGTGAGGCAGCTGAATCTATACGGCTTTAGAAAAGTGACATCACATTTACAAGATCCTCTGTGCAACTCGAGCAACCCTTACATGCACGAATATGTGCACGATTATTTCCAGTTTGGTAGACCTGAACTATTGAACAAGATAAATCGCAAGGCTTTCACTATCAAGAAAACTTACAAGCCAAAGGTTTTAGTAAAATTTTATTTAAGCTTGGTAGGTACATTCAATTGTGTATTTAGTAGCTGCAGTTAACATACCCAGCCTTTCTCTTTTCAGACTATGTTTAATGAAGAACAACTATTCGCATATATGACTCCTTTGCAAAAGGCCCGGAGGACTTTTCATATCGCACTAAGAAAAGCAGCTCAAGACATTTGCTTTGAGAGTGCACCCAAGCCTTTTCAGTTTGAATGTGAAGATCCACGTGATGAGTACTGCGAGGATGAGGAGAATGTTGAACTAGATTGGCTTTTCCCTACCACAATTCCTGGAGAGGTCGGGAAACAATTAGGCTTACGTACAGGTCCACATCGCCTTGTTTCCCTAGGATCCTTTTTTGTATCCTATATTCCTATTTCCTTACATTTACCTAATCCTTGTATTGTTTTCCTTATAATGCCTAGATTTAGCCCCAGCTCTACCAAACCAAAAACAAATGGAAGAGCAGACATATACTTCAGTACAATCTTCTTGTGCAAGTCTTGGGTAAGTAAGAAAGATATTGTTGTTTCTCGCAATAATTCTAAATAGGTAATGCATAGAATAACTAATTATTTTCAGGGTCAAAAATGAAGACAGTCTGATAAGTTTCAATGATGATCCATCCCAGCAGAGCAATGATAATTTTTCAAATCAATTTCTTAGCATGCCTGAGCTTGATGTGACAGTGACACCTAAAGCTAACCATGGAGTAGAGCTCTTGGCACAATTTGACATAAATGATGACACTGATGATGGCATTGCCAGGATTACAGACAAAAGAGACAGTACTGATGCTCTCAACTCTTTGAACTGTGTTCTGCCTTCTATTGGCAATGATCAAATTGATAATGTTTCAATGGTTGAGGTAATGTAAAACTAGGTGCATCTGACCAACTGTTCAATTATTAAGAAAGACAATTTGGGATGTAAGAGTCTGAACAATCTTACATTTTCATATTATTTATTTTGACTTCTCTGGGAGGCATGAGATTGGGTCAGAAAGTGGTTAAAATTCTCTAATGAAACATCATTTAAGGCTGCCTACATGCTATTAGCTTGCACAATGTAACAGTGCTAGTGATTGTAAAAAATATAGTACTTTCTAGACATGTGACCGGAGGGTTTCATAGGTAGTAAAATTACAGATGAAAATGTGAGAAAATTATGGACAATTTTGTTTTCCTATGCCTTGGGTTTTATTAAAGAGACATTGTTTCCAAAAACATTAGTTTTTTTTAGTATCAATGTCTGAATCAAAAACTGTAGGATAGGAAAAAATATGCCATCTGTAATTTTATTATCTATGAAACCCTCACATTTATTTTATTACGATGGTTAAAAATGTGTGCAAGATAACATGTCCAGTAATAATAAACTTTAAGGATATCTAAAAGTAATAAATATTATAAATTTTCAGAGAGATCCAGAGTATTTTGCACATTACCATGGTGAATGGGATCAGATGTTCAATGATATAATGACAAACAAAGGATCCAACCAGGAATGTGGATCTGATTTGAAGGAACTTTACTCTCAAATCTCTAAAACTATTGATTTACTCAATTCATGAGTTTGCTTTACTTCTCTAGTATGAAATAATTCTACTCTGTTATGGATTTGAAATGTATTATTTAAAAATGAACTTAAATGTTGATTTTGTTGTTAAAAATGTATTATGTAAACTTATAACCATAGGTTTCTAGCATTACTTCTTCTGCTTTTTCTTCTCAGCCTCTTCCTCCTTTTCTTTTTCAATAACTGATACATAAGAGTTAATTGTATCAGCGTCCAGCATTTGAATAGGTTGGCCGCGTTTCATCACTGCTATTTCAAGATTCTTTTGGCCAGATTGCACCACTTCAAGGAGGGCTCGGATAGCCAGCTGCAAAGAAATTAAATGTGTCATTATAAAAATTTCTACTGCTATAGGATTTGTAAGGAGAATAATTTGACTTGATAATGTGAGTTGAGCAGTAGGAGCAGATTGGTTGAAGGGCGTCACATTTTGTGGGGTTGGTACCAATAACTGTATTCCAAGTAAAAAACATTTGTGAAATATGCATGCAATGGTAATTAAGGCCATACTCTCTGAAAGAAGGCCGGTCCCCTGTAGGCAGTGGGACATAGGTAAAATATAAAAAAAGTGTGTTACCTTGACAGCTCCCTTTTCTGTTACAACTTCCTCAGATGTATAGTTCTTCTCAAGGAATTCTCGGACAGTCTTTGCAGATCTGCCTGTAGCATTGGCTTTCCATTCATAGTAGATGCCCGAAGGCTCAGTTTGGAATAAGTGAGGTTTGCCGTCGTAGTCAAATCCTCCGATCAGACAAGAAATACCGAAAGGTCGCCGTCCATTGCTTTGAGTATACTTCTGTTTCAATCCTGCAATGTATCTAGTAATGTACTCCAAGGTGACAGGGTCCTCAACAGTTAGTTTATGGGACTGGCACTCGATCTGGGCTCTGTTGATGAGGATACGCGCATCCGCAGTGAGACCGGCGAAAGCCATCACGACGTGATCGTCAAGCAGGCATATCTTGCGTACTGTTCTTTCCTCCTGCAGTTTGGCCACGGACTTTTTTTCTACGCCGAGTACTACAACATCGGCACCTCTAACGCCGACCTGAAACAGGGTTTGAAGTGTTTTGCATGCATTGTAAGAAACTTGAAAATTCATAACCATAAAGTTATAATACTTACTGCTGTGGATCCCTTACGAACAGCTTCCTGTGCATATTCTACTTGAAGCAAATGGCCGTCCGGAGAAAATACAGTAATAGCTCTATCGTAACGGGCCGACATGGTAGTTTGTATAGTATTTCAACAAAAAGCAACAAGAAAATATGAATAGAGTCAAGCTGGGATGACAACGAAAATTTCGAATGTTTTTTTGTTCTGTCTTGTTTTTGGTTACAATAACCACAGAATAATTTGTGTTATTTGCCGTAACTTATAAAATGGAAAAAATATTGCCTTGGCGCAACACTATGATAAAGAAGTAAACTGTCAGTCATACAATATGGCGGCCTCTGTTGAAGAGTTCGAGCCGTGGCTAAACAATAAATTAAAAGCTCTAAATACTGATGAAGGAGTTTTTGGATCATACATATCAGGAATTCTTGATTGTGAAGATTCACTAGACGATAAAAAAGATGCCCTGGAAGGCTTACTTTCTGAAATTGTGGTGAGTCGTGTGACCGCGCATTATTTCCTCATTTTGAGCTATTATTGAAAGAATGTTACACTGAAACGTAACTTTTCAGGATTCTGACATAGCTACACATGTAAAAGAGATTCTAGATAAATGGGAATCTTGTCAAGTCAAAGCAGAAGTTGCGCCGAAGTCAAACGCCGAGGTGGATGTGCAACTCGTGAAATTGCTAGAATCTCGATCTCTGGCCACCACTACACGCCGGGAATATACAGACGAAGAGAAAAAAATTCGAGAAGCCATACTGTCTCAGTACAGTCAGTTATCTGACAATGAGGTTAGTATCTTTTTATCAAAGTAGAAAGAATTGAAGTGAACAAAGTAGAATTACTGAAAAGAGCATTGTTAACATTACCACTTTTCTAGAAGGAACTATAATAATTACTGTGGCTTTGGTCTCTATTTATAAAATATTGCTTTCTTGAATTACAGGAAGAGCAAGAGCACACGGAAGATACTGAACTAGCTGGGGATCTCGTGAAGAACACAAATGCCCAGGATGTAGCAGCAGCCGCTCGCGAGCGCAGAGAGCACGCCCGACAAGAGGCCCAGCGCAAGAAGGAAAAGGACAAGGAAGACAGGTGACTGAAAAATTTTAACACTCCTAACAGCATTTGGCTAGTTTCACTTTCATAGGGCAGTGGGTTAATAATCACAGAAGCACAATGTCACTTGTTTTATAAACAGCTCTAATTCAGCATCCACACCACTGACAATTTTGTAAACATTAACTTCATACAGTGTCTTGCCGGCCAGGGAGCCAATTCTCACTTTATTAGCCAATAATTCATAACTACTAATGACTTGAATTCTACATAAAAATTCGAGCGACAGCCAAAATCTGTATTCTGAATGCCATGCTACATTAAACTCGATTGAGAAAATAAATGTTTAATGACTCTGTTGAGTTATCTTATCTTATTTTTTTATGCAACAAATGTCTAAGCCTCCAAATATTTTGTGTCTACGCTGTCAATTTGCATTGGAGACTTAAGAACTTACTAATCAACACTAACAATTTTTATTCTCAGACCAATTCTTATTTGTTTAAGATTCCTGCTTCAGGGAATGTGTGAAAATAGTTTTATTCAGTTTTCAACATAATTATTTGTTCTCATCAATCTACTGCAGTCTTCCTAAATCTTGTATAATTGTTGTGATTTTCCTAAAGTAATTTTGCACTTACAGAGAGAAACAGAAGCAGCTGAAAGAAGAGAAGAAGGAGAAGCGTAAGACAGTGAAAGGAGAAAGGAAGAGGTAGCATAAAGAACACAAGTAAGGAGCAATTCTTATGCTTCTTAACTGTAATTTAGGGGTAACTACATTGATATCCACCAAACTATTTATTTTTATTTTATGAGTTATTTTACATTACCGTCTACAACATCAGGTAGAAACAATGTAAGGTCATTTGCATATTAGAATCTGCAAGGAAAAATTGATTATGAACATAGTGAAATAGGTTTTTGATCCCAAAAAGGTTTCTAAAATCAGCTTCAATGTAGTTGCCAAATCTAGCATATAAAACATTGTAGAGCTCATATGTACATGTAGGCTGGTACATAGATGTGGAGCTTAAGATTGTAATGTCCCAATGCAAAGAGAAGTTAGAGAACCCTACATTTCACTACAGTGATAGAAGTAAACCTGTGTTAAGAAATTAAGAATATGAAATCAAACATTGTAATTAGAAAAAGTTGTCTTAAACATAATTATGTTGACAGTTTTGCTACCTGAATATAATTCCTGAAATGTAATTTATGCTCAACAGCTGAGCATGTGCTAGCATTTTGCACTCTAATGCTCTAAGGAAACTTACTATTAGATCATCAGCACAGGTGTTAAAATAATGGTTCTCTTCTGGGTGAATCCTATTAGTGGTGGCTTTTATGTAACTCATATCAATAGATTCTATCTCCATACTTAATGCCATGCCTGCGTAGTACAACGGAGCTAGTCGCACGTTTTAAATGTCAAAAGTTACATTTTTCTAGTACATTGTGAAATTCTGACATTTTAGCACCACAACATGCATGACTCGTACCACAGTACTACCCAGGCTGGTGGCAGTAATTTATACCTCTTCAATACAATTGTGCTTTTAGTCATTATTATAATAGTTTTTATGTCAAACAAAATAAAATCACTTGTGTATCAAAAATACTAACATAGTTTTTATTTAATAATAGTTCAGTAGTTATTGCACATAAAACTAGGTGGTATGAGTCACCTGTGTCTGAGTCACTTAAATTATTCATAGCACCTGAATTGCTTTCACAGTAAATACTGAATGATCTTGCGAAATGCTTGACTAGACATTTATCTTTCAAATAGTATAAATACCAATGGATTAGATTTCTGGGTCATCACTTCCATGATCATCTACCATCTCATCATCTGTCTTTACGTCTGTTTCTGTTGTGACTATAAAATTGTGACCACCACCAGCAAATATCCGTGTTATCTCCAATGACTTTTTATTTATCTCCAGTGGAACTAGAGTAGGGTGGAATACAGCATCACCAGCCCCAGTGCCTGTGTTGGCATGCTCATTCCAGCCCCAAGCCCATAGTGTGTTATCTCTTGCCAAGCATATTGTGTGCTCTGATCCCAGGGCTATGTCTTTGATTTGTCTATTATCTGAAAACAAAATAACTGCCTTTATATATATAAGGGTTCTGTACCACCTCACATTTTTTGTCAATATGTAAGGTATTTAGTCCCACTTGGGCTAAATACCTTAGTCATTGTTTATTTACTAATATGGGACTAATTATTATTATTCTAACGACAATGTCCCACAATCTCATCAAGTTTGATGCCTGTAGTTTTATACTGGTTTATGATAGAGCACAAACAAAAACACGGCGAAACAATTTTTCTTCTATAAAAATATAAAAACGTAAGGGAAAAAATAGTAATGTGCCGCATTATGTATGACACATCTGAAAATTTCAAGTGGCTACCTACAATGGTTCCAAAGATTCATTTAAAAGACAGACAGATGGATTTAGGGTCTCGTTTGGCACCTTTCACATAATTATGGAAGTCTAACAATAATGGTAGAGATTGGACTAAGTATGATGTAAAAAATTATGTGCAAATTTATTGTCTATATAGAGAATCTCGATCTTTTCATCAGTTAAAAAGAGACATACATAGTAGTCATTTTTGGGGTGTTTTTTCAACTGTATTCTAACCTGGTAGTGAAACTTGCAGGATCTTCCCAAAATTTGCTTCTTTATTACTACCCAATTGACCATAGTTATTTCTTCCCCAAGCCATCAGTTTTCCATTCTGCAGCCAGAGTAAAGCATTAGTCCAGCCACTGATTAACTTCTTGACCCCCTGTCTTACGTCTATGTCTATCTTCTGCGGGTCAAATATTCTTTTATACTTGTCTGGACTGAGTACCAACTGGCCATGTTTATTGTCTCCCCATACATATAGAGCATGCTCTTCAGAACACCAAGCTAGTGTATGGTTCTGGCCACATGCTAAGTGTGTAATTTTGCCCACCCTGGGAACTCTTTCAAAGCGGTCAGACTGGACTTTATTAGATCCAAGACCCAGTTGTCCATATTTCCCACAGCCTGTTATCCAAACTTCACCTTTGGGGTTGACTACAGCAGTGTGTCTCAGTCCCATTGATACTTCACACGCATTCACTTGTAGTCTGATAGGTTTCATGGTCTCATTGAAATGTTCTTTAGGTAACCCTAGCTGGCCATGACTATTAGAGCCCCAGACAAAAAGGAAGTGGTCATCTGTAACTCCACAGCTGAAATCCCACCCACAAGCTATTTTTGTAAACTTTATACCACTCAAAAGCCACACTCTATGGAAATGGTAACTCTCCTTGTCATCGCCCAGTTGCAGGCGATGGTTCCATCCAGTTGAGAACAATTTGCCATCGTCATCTAGAAGTAAGGAATGGCCGCCGCCACAGGCTATTAGTTTTACATTGTCTACTGGTTCCTGAGTGATTTTCGTGGGTTTCTCAAGTTGTTCGTTGACAATACTTTGCCCAAGTTGTCCGTGGGAGTTAGCGCCCTAAAATATTACATAGGTTAGGACATTATAGATCACATTTTGGACAACAAAAAGGAAGGAGACTAACCCATGACCAAAGAAACATGGTGAAGTGATATGTCCTATAAGTAATAAGTATAGTTTGTTTTAGAACTTAGCAAAATGAGACAATCAAACCGTAAATAAAACACAAACGTAACTCGTTCGCAGCAGCAGCAACAAAATTATATAGGTAGGTATCTAATAATAAGCACAAATTATTATAAGGTAGCCTTTAACGCAAGGTACCTAAAGACGAGAACACTTCAACAGCTGTTTGACATTTAAGAATTTCCGAACGAACAAGTTTTTTACCCGTTTGACATTTAAGAATATCCGAACGAACAAGTTTTTTACCCGACAGCGGCGAAGCCCAAAAGGAGGGTACCTAATGTGATTAGTTCGTATGTATTGAGTAAGAGGTAACTTCTATCCGTACAGTTTACTGATGTGTCCTTCCTTTATGGATATATTGAACTTTTGGGTACATAGAGAAGCGCTCCCGCGAAAATTTAATTAACAAATTATTCGCACCAATTCCCGGGCGAACCTATTTTAGATCCATAAAGAAAGGAAAGCAAAGCACCAAATAATTTCGCGGCCGGTAAGTCGTTGCGGAAGACACAACACAAAGCGCGTTGAGTAAGCATCTATGTGTGATCGTAATATTGTTGCATTGTTTGTTATTTGTTGGCAATGTGACATTCGAACGCAATCTGTCAAAGGGTCATGCGCACCGGGTGAGTAGAAAGAGTGAATTTTTGTGTCTCGTTTTCTCTCATTAGAAATATAGAGAAAACTAATGCGTTTCGCGTCGCGATCAAAATCAATCGAGTGTTTGGTGTTCGCTAAGTACATTTTTGCGCTATTCTATTTTCTGCAAATAAGTTGTCGTTTATGGAGAATACTTGTATTTAGGCATGGAAAACTCGATACGGTTCATAATTTAAACCTGCAAGACGTGATAAAGCAATGCATTGTCTTTACACCGGGCGTTGTGCTCAGCCCTTGACGAATGTTGTTTGATGTAGTGTTACTATAATACTACCTTACACTATACTCTGGTAAGATTATGGATACTTATTTCGAACTTATAAATCATTGTAAAATTGCCTGTCGACTAGGGCCTACCCGCTAGTTTCTGAACAGAGTTGCATATTATTTTGGCTAATATTTCAGAATTAAAAAACCATTTCCAAGAATATGTTTTCTCAACCGATTCCACATCTTACTCCTAACATTTGCCTTGTTAATTTTTAGAAAGAAACTTTATAAAATGAAATTCTGGAAAATTTTTAGTTCACTCGATTAGTTGAATTAGGGTATATAAAGTTCTGATGAAAAAGTGTATTCAAATAAAACAAATTTATTTCATTTGCAATTTGTTTCATTGAATCCAGACAATTTTCGTAAGAAAATGTGTTCAAGAAACAAAGAACTGTAGTTGGCAGTTATTTTAAGATTTGAAATTTATTTATAGTTAGAACCGAGATTTCTGCACTTATGTAGCAAGCGCTGACGTATGTTAACACTTCCAAAACTAGCACGATGATAGAATGTCACTAACCATCAACTAAGAGAGATAAATATAAGAATGTTTATTGCCAATTACAATTATAACTTAAAAGTGTAGCAATGCCAGTCCCGTGAGTATAGAAATAATAATTGACCATTTTAAATATGGCTATAGAAAATTAATGAACAAATCAATCTTATAAATTAAATATTAAACAAAAAAGTAAACAATCTGTGAGGGTTAATAACACAAAATATATATTGTATAATACTGACATCAATAGAAAGGCCAGATCAACAAAAAAGTATGGATACACATATGTTGTGTGTGTGCAAGTGTCAGTCAGTGTGTCGGAAAAAAAAATTGGGGTGAACGCCAAGGGTGAGCCACATAGTGCATTTTAGTCAAAAATATTTAAATAGGTTGGTAGATACAGAACACATTATTGCACAGCCAGAAAAAAATGGCAATTCGTTATTTATTGAAAACACACATACTCAGTGTTGACATGTTAAATGTTTCAGTAAAGGATGGAGTCAAAGAAGCAGGCGACGGGGGTGCAGATCACAGCGCTGATGGACTACATGCAGGAAAACCCCGAGCTATCGAAGGGCCTGCTCAACTCGGGGTTAGAGCGCGAAGAACTCGAGGCGCAGTGGCGAGAACTCGCCACCACGCTCAACAACATGGGCGGCTCAGTCAAATCCGTGGAGAAGTGGAAGCAGGTAGGTAGCTTATCAGGAGCGATTGCTTTTTGCCATAAGGGGCCATCCATAAAATACAGCCTCTGCATCTACGTAATGAGATGATTATACAGCGTCCAGTCCAGTGGCATTTTCACTCACGCTACATGGGTGAAAGGACCACCCGGATGTTGCAGTGCCATGTTTTATTTTTAGATGGTGTAGACTGGCCCAGACCCTATACCATCCTGACGGCTTAGTCGGCCTAGCCCACAGGAAAGACTAGTCAATACGTGCGGATCCAAACAAGCCGCGGGTTTCCTCACAATGTTTTCCTTCGCACTTAGCGTTAGTTAGACTAAAAATTCACAAATGTACGAAACTTTGAAATTAAACAATGTCATTGGTACATGCCCGCACTGGGGATCGAACCTAGGTGTCTCGCTTGCGAGTCCATTGTTCTACCTACTGCTGTCAATATCCATAAAGACGTCACACATTAAGGGGAAGGGGGACACAATAAAGTCCCCCTTCATGTTAGGTACGACGACATGCATGTATTTCTTAATGATTCGCGATACTCATACATACCAAGTTATAAATGAAACGGGTCCAATCACGATTATTTATGAGGTAAAACCAAGGATTACCTTAATTCCCTGCGCGTTTCGGCAGCGTTGCAGTTGCCGTGGTCAGGAGTAGACTGAAGTGTGAAACTATTTCTCGTTCAGGCGATATCTAGAAGTGAGAATAAAATAGTTGTTGTGTCTTTTATTTTACCTACCATTTATACCACGTCGTGTGCACGAGGAATGGAAGAAAAGTGTATCGATATCTCGAGTGAGTACTTTCCTTGACCTTCACCAGACTTGGCGTGACCTGAAGTCGAACACGAAAAAGCGGGCGATGCGGCAGCAGCAATATGACGTCGGCGGCAGCGAGAACTCGCAGGGCGCCGAGCCATCACAAACAGAAGACAACGGCAGCTACACGCCAGCGAAGAAACGATACAGTTAGTCGTTCCTAGAGACCGAATTATACTCGTTTACGTATTACATTATGCGAATGTGCTTAACTTTGAAATTAATCAAAGTTGGTACATGCCCGCCTAGAGGATGGAACCTGGGTCTTTAGTTTGCGAGTCCACTGTTCTACGCATTGTGCTACCATCGCTGAATTTGTCGCAATACCACACATCGTTGGAAAACATCGTGAGGAAACCCGGAGCTTGAATGGCTCCGCATGTATTGACTAGTCTTTCCTGTGGGCTAGGCCGACTAAGTTGCCAGGATGGTGTAGGTGCTGGACATGTCCGAGTGGTCCCTTATCCATCTAGTGTGAGTGAAGATGTCACTGGACGCTGTATAAATCATCTCATTACGTAGATCGATATCAACTCTTGTAAGTCCCCATTGCTGGGGCACGGGTCTCTTCCTGCGTCGCAGGAAGGTTAGGCCTTGCTCCACCACGGGGGCCATGTTCGGGTTGGTGGAGAATTGTAAGACAGTGGCGGGCCTTACTGTCAGAAGTTATCAAGCCGCCCATAAGGCCCCTGACATAGCTTAACGGCTGCCATTACATGACAGCCGGCACCAACTTCTTAACGTGCTTTGCGAAGCACGGAAGCGGTATCCGATATATATGCCCAAAATATGCATGCATATATGCAAGAATTATATGCATATAAATTATAAATATGCAACATGACGTAACAAAAGTCATACCTCGCGTGTAATACTACTTCCTGCTCTGTATACAACTTTTCTTCACTAGGTATTTTGAAAAGTTATGTAAAGTTATAAATAACAATACAAAATAAACCTTACCTTATTGCAATATAATCGGTTCTATCCTCAGATCATAGGTTCTATCCGATAGTAGCCGAGGTATATTCTGAAAGCTAACAGAATGTACATGAATTTTTAACGCTGATTTATATTTTTGTCTAGTCGTATCGCAAGAACGGTGATACGTAAAGTGTCGAACTTTTAATATAGTGCAGTAACTAAATAAAAAAAGAATAATAAAAAAGTCAATTGTGAGTATCGCTCCCGTTGAGGCTTCCTGAACTAAATTAAAGAAACATATTTTTTCTGAGTAACACTTTCTCTAAGTTCCGTAAACTACCACTACCATAAATATTTATGGTAGTACGGAACCTTTAGTGCGCGAGTTTAACTCGCACATGACCGGTTTTATTATTACGATTATCTGGGAACATTCAGCAAAGTTTAAAAAAGTACATTGTACACTTATTTGTTTCAGTTTCCTTTGACGACGAGCTACTTAGGATAGAAAGAGAAAAATTAGAAGTGGACAGAGATTATAAAACACAAAAGATAGAAGTATTACAAAGGTAAAGTAAATTTATTAAATTTGTCTGACAATTTTTGGCCTGAAACATTATTCTCCGTATCAAGGTGGTTACCACGTGTTACATATACTTTTCTTATTTGTTTCAGGATAGCGGCAGCTCTTGAAGATTTAGGAAGAAAGAGGGAAATAAAATAAGTACAAACACTGACAAGTTTTTTTTGTAAGAATCCTAAACGCATTAAGTATTTCTCAAGGACACGCGATGCTTACACACAGTTATATAATTAACGAGTCTAATCACGATTATTAGGTAAAACCCTCACTACAATAATTGACTGTACCCGCCACTTCACAGCATCCGCAACGTTTCCGAAACGTCATGAATTGAGGTAATTACGTTTTACCTAATAAATAATAGCGATGGGACCCGTTTATTATGTAACTAGAAGCACTCCGATGTTGACCAAGAACATAGAGGTTTACATGTAACTGATTAGAAAATGTATTCCTTATATATTATTTTAAACAAGTTCTAAAGGAGAAGAACGTTGGAATCGTACAGTCCCCCAGCCTGTTTATTTAAGGCGTTTCGGGGCGCTTACTAGAACCACCAATGAAAAAACGTCGTAAGTTGTTTTATAATACGGTTTTATCTTAAAGTGAACATGGGACATCTTAACAACTGTGACAACTATGTTTACAGCCTAGAACCTAGGATCAACAATCTAGGACTTAAATCGATTTTCGCCAAAAACGGCTGTTTTTAGCGGAAATCGATTAAAATCCTAGGATACTAATACTGCATTCTAGGCTATATGTTAAAAAAATAGTTACCTACTATAGATATTAAGATTTCTCATGTAGGTACACTTTTTGAAGAAAACGTACCTATTATAAAACAAGTTCTGATGTTTATTCCATTGGTGGCGCTAGTTAGCGCCCCTAGGCGCCTTAATTTATTATTTATTCACTTACTATATTTTATATCGACTCCAAAAAGCTACCTATAATAAGATTATTGGTATGATGGCGTGTTAATCGCTCGCGCGTGCTACTCGCGGTGTCTTATGTGTGAACCATATTTTATTCATATTAATTATGTATTGCTCTTGAATCTTTAAACTCTGTGAAGGCCTGAAGGTTAGCGAAGGTGCACCGGATGTGTGTATGTGCGGCTACGCCTATTTTTAGTTGGTTAGATAGATAGACAAACTATTATATATTGCACGTACACCAAGAATAACCTATACATAAAATTAGATAGGTGTACCCACTTACTCTTAGTACCTATAAGCCGTTTAAAAAGTGTACCTAGTGCTTAAAGTGCTTAAATGTAGTATAAGGCGTTTCGGGTAAAACTAGGTCTTGCCAGAACGATACTGGCTAGTCATGGGGGAAGGGTGAGGGCTGAATGGGTACGTGGATCTACTCTAAATAGAATTGCCCTTTAAGCCTTTGTATTTCGCAAAAAATTTTCGAGTCAGGGTTCCGAATCGGAAATTAGTTCTACTACACCCACAGTAAGGTTTTTTTAACGATCAATCCATCGATACCCCAAACTGCACTATGGGATAGATGAAAATAAATACAATTTTTGTGTAGACGAATACTCAAAAAAGAATTTTTACCGTTTTGTCGGCGTATTTAACATGTTAAATAATTCCACATTTCAGCTTTCTAGTAGGTACTAATCATCACTGAGGTAGGCCACGGACGCATATACAGAAGGGCAAAGAGACGAATGGTCGTTGTCAAGGTTGACTGATCGACTACGGAACCCTAAAAATGTGCGTATCATTATTTTGTTTTTTTACAAGTGAGGCGGCTTTGTCTTTCCGGTGACCTTTAATATCACATCACTTTTATACCTTAAAAATCGCCGAGAACGAGCTGGTGGGAAGGCATTCATTGAAAATTTATTGTGCGTTCGTAACTATTTTAAATTAGTAGGTATACGTTCATGCATTTGCGCGTACGTATCACATTTTTATTTCACAATGACACCAAGAAGTGGAAAAGCGAATTTTTTCAAGAAATGTAGTTTTTATAATAAAAAATAGACAAAAACTCATCAAAAAGCGCGCCGCGACGAAGTATCATACAGCCAGCACGTTGCTGCAAAGTTGAAAAGTGTTTACGACTCTAAAAATAAAATATACCTACGTACGAAGTTCGGTAAAGCTACGAGTACATGCCAATAACGTAGCCAAGTTTGCCCGCCGCTGCCATTTCAGATAGCCCGCGGTAATACGTCAAATGGCATTACCAGCCATTACGTCGGCGACATCGAGCGAACCTCACCGGTTCGACGGGAACTGCCAGATAGTCCACGGTCTTACTGTCTGCCATTTATTTCCCAATGTGTTATAATTAAACATTAAGTTGAATGAACGGCACGGTATTTCGATTTTCGATCCCCGGCTGGGAAAAAAACCCCAGGTCTTGGATGTTTACATGTTCGTGATGTCGTTGTTTCTGGTTCCCACGACACAGGGTATCCTAGTGTGGGGCCAGATGCAATGTAGGTGCCAGTATGTAAATGTTATGTTATTTTTATGACTTGTTTTGTTATTGCTTTACATTGCTCTTTTATTTTGTGCAAAATTTTGGATCGCGTGTCGTTTCTTAGCTTTAAGTATCATTGTACCTACTGTGTTAAATTAATTTGTGAATAAAACGTTTTCTATTCTATTCTAATTACTCTGAACTGAATGGTGTAGTGGGTAGTGGAAGATATTATTATTCAATGACTAAACCTGATGGCTAGGCGTGGATGAGAAGAGTCAAAGTGAATGATGGTTGATGACTTTGATGAGTAAGTGATGCTATACAGTGGGGTCTGTTTATGGGCTGATTGGACAGATAGAACTTAAAATGGCTTCGTAAAAATTTAAATGAGTGCAATAATAAAGTAAGAAAATAAATTACGTATCATAGTTATTTTGATCACGCAACCAACTTCGCACTTTAATATCATAGATGAGTGTAAGCGTGAGTCTGTGAACTTAGAGAGTGGAAACCTCTAACAAGTAACTTATGCTGAATTAAATTGGACATATGAAGGATCATTGAATTTATTGTGGGGGGGGGGGGGGGGGTGAGGATGTAAGATGAAATATTATGAAAAGAAATATATTGAGCAAATGTGGTGAACATACGTCGAACAATAATAATTAATAGAGGTTGTATGAATGAACACATCAACTAATAAATTTTTATAACTCAAAGGAAATTTGTTCAGACAGCGGCAATATGCAGTTTTAAGTGTATGCCTAGTTTCAGTATGTATGTGTGGAGTTTAGAAACTCTATGATTTGTTCGATCTCATCTAATTTCCTCTTTTGTCTAAAGCGTCGAGTCTATGCAGTTCTATAATTAATTACCTGAAGCGAATTCGAAAACGTGGTGTTTAGGTAAATAAGATCTTTTCTTCGTCAAAAAACAACTAAGATATGGTGCTCATTCTTAAATAAATTTGTCAAATTTGATATATTGTTGGTTGCAATAAACGCATTTAAACTTTGAAAGTCTCGTGTGTCTGCCTACGTATCTTATAAATGTCTCACGGGATTTCAACGATTCGAATACCATCACACCACTCACTTCTGAATCAGTTCAAGCAAATCAAAATAATATTGGAATAAAAAAACTACATAGGTAGGTACAGTTTTTTATAGGTCGTGAAAATAAATAGGTATCTTATGTGATTACCTGCACCTTACTCTTCATACAGTACTGAACATACATACAATACATACAGTACAGTAGATACAGTACAGTACATACAGTACAGTACAGTACATACAGTACAGTACATACAGTACAGTACATATAGTACAGTATATACAGTACAGTACATACAGTACAGTACATACAGTACAGTACATACAGTACAGTACATACAGTACAGTACATACAGTACTAAACGACTGAACAGAAGCGGATGAAATTCGACACAGAGATATAGTCTAGAATATTACATAGCGTTTTTATTCAGGAAAAATACAAATAATAATTTCTTCGCGAACGAAGTCGTGGGCAGCAGATAGTGTGGAATATTTATATTTCGATGTTGTGTCAAATAACCAAGTCACGCTACTAAGCACAGTCGCTCCCACCTTTACATTTTTGATGTAAAGTTACCTGTAACGTGACTGAGTAGAGTACAGTCTTGTAAAGGTTGAAAGGCTGCATACTTTAAGGATTGTCTTGGAATTTTCGTCACGAAAACGAAACCTCTGAGGCTCTACCATTCTGTCTGTTGGCTAAGTTGTGGCAAAAGTTTTTAGACGCACACTCGGGAATTGAAAGTCTGCTGCGATGTAGGTCACATACGTAGGTATCTACCACCAATTTATTATCTTTAACTTCCCCCTCCCAAGTTTGGTCGTATGAAATAATGTTTGGAGGTTCTAACCTAATAAACTTCTTCGCAGAGGTATATTTTCATGCTGAATTAGTTGGAAGTGCTTCTTTTTTATCACGAAGTATAATTTATTTGTTTGAAACTTAGACTAATCGTGCCCTCGTTTCTTTTACCCGGAGTCAAGTAAATTAGATCGACCATGTCATACAGGTACTTAGTTGTTGGATTGGTTTAGGTGTTCGCATACACCCAAGCCCCGTGCCCTTCGGTGGGGACATGGGTTGATAAAGATGATACACCCAAGCGTTTGAAAAGGATTTTTTATTACTATGGAGTTGATAAATCCCCACACCTCTAATCACTGCCGTGAAATGTATGTCACATTTTTCTATTTTGTTTATTGAAAAACCAACAGCATATATAGGTATGAGAGGAATTCTCACAAAATTAAGATGAATTAGATTTATAGCCAATAACAGGTTTTCACTGATAATCTTCTGAACATTTGGATTTTTTAAGATTTCGTTTAAGGTTTTGTCACACCGACAAACCGGTAGAATAAAATCATAAAATATCCAAATGTTCAGAAGATTATCAGTGAAAAACTGTTATTAAAAAGTGTTAGTTAATCTCGAGAGCAGCTGAACCGACTTTGCAAATGTTTTAGAATATTCCTTGAAGCACGAGGATGGTTCTCACGGAGAGAAAAAATAAAAGAATTAAAGAATCGATTGTAGGCGGTACGAAGTTCGCTGAGTCAGTTAGTTGGCTATAAATCTAATTAATATGTATGTATGTCTCATTATGCCGTTCAGCTGTCAAGTGCTAATCGTCTCTGAGCTAGGACGCGGACAGACAGACCGACGGAAGGACATGGCGCAAATAAAAGGTTTCCGTATCGACTCCGGAGCCTTAAAAATGGCCTTAAGAGCCCAGCGCTAACTCTTCCTTAATATATCTCTGAAATGATCATGTTGTATGTTTTGTTTGTACATTTACTTCCTTCTTTAATGTATTAGTTAGTTCAGTCCATACAAAGGTTGTCTGGAAGAGAAGAGTGATAAGGCCGCCGTCTGCACTCTTAGGTTAAGAAATATCAGTGTAATTTCCATTTTTATGTATGATATAAAGTGTTCTCATTGTGCATATTTTTTTACAATAGATGAAAGTGATATCAAAATGGTCGGAAGATGTGGTCAGCTCCTCCGCCTACCTATTACGTGCATCAAAACCTGAACGATTCATACCGTATACGGTATACCTAACTGTCCAATTCTGTACCCATTGCTGTCGCAAACATCAGGATTCCTACAGGATTTGGTGCGCAAAAATTAGTCCTCCGTTATATATTAAACGGGTTTATTTATTACGTTTCGGCAGCGTTGCAGTTGCGTGGTCACGAGTAAACTGAAGTGGCGAGTACCTTCTTCATCTTCAGGCTATATTATGTAGTCCACTGCTGGACATAGCCCTCCCCTAATGAGCGCTATAGCGCCCTGTCTTCACCTTGCCGCATCCAGCATCTACAGTCAATAATTAAATGTAGCCGAGTACCTACTGTCAATTATTGTGCGTAGTCACTGCGGGCTCACACACAACACTCACTACGCACGCGGACAGGTAAATAATGGCGATTAAACCCGTTTAATTTATAATTATGTAATTATGAACCGACAACCGTTGGAGTAAACGTGTTCTTGAGTGGAGACCGCGAATCGGCGAACGTAGTGTAGGACGCCCTCCGACCAGGTGGGATGACGATCTGTGAAAAACTGCCGGCAGATGTTGGATGCGGCAAGCTGAAGACAGGGCGCTATGGCGCTCATTAGGGAGGGCTATGTCCAGCAGTGGACTACATAATATAGAATGAAGAAGAAGAAGAGTATCGCAAATCATTGAGAAATAAAATTACTCCTCAGGTCGGCGAAGGGCCTGTGGATGCGAATGGTTAGAGACCGCGAAAGATGGCGTGATAGGCAAAAGACTTAGACCCAGCATTGGGCAGAGGAGGGCTGATGATGAGAAATGTTAGAATGTGCGAGCGGGATGGATGCCAGAAGTAGATGCGGCCTTAGGCTACGCGGTGCTAACCGGTGCTAACTGAACATCATAAATTTTAACAAATATAAGTGCTAGCTCTTTTCAGAACATATTGATAAGATCCAAGGTCCAAGAATCTAGAACTTTAAATCAGTTTTGCCAAAGAATGGCTTAACTTATAAAAAAAATATATATATACATACATAACCTCACGCCTGTATCCCAGAGGGGTTGGCAAAGACCAGGGACTGCCACTTGCCACGATCCTGACAGATCACTTTCGCTTCATCAACGTTCATAAGTCGTTGCATGCACGCACGCCGGTTCCGGGTACTTTTTATCTTTCCCCTTGCTAATAAATCCTATATTTGGTCGATATATATCCGCCTGGGACGTCCATTACCAGCCCTTTAACTCACATTCGCAATATATATTTGTTTCCTCAATCTTTCTTCCTTCATCCTCTCCACATGAAAAAAAAAAAATAAACAAGTTTTTATTTTATTGGTGGCGCTATTTTGCACCGCAGAATGCCTCAAGCAAAATTCAATTTGCATCATATCCGCGATGTTCAAAACTTGTGATATCTAACGGTAATTTAATGGAAACTTCACTTGTTTGTTGGGAACAATGGGGATGAGTTTTAGCAACTTGATCTTTAATCTCGTTCAAACAAATTTTCTGCTTTTGGTTTGCTTTGACGTTTTATAAGTTTTAGGGTATTTTTAATAGTTTATTGATTTTAAAAAAACAAATAAACAAATATATATTGCGAATGTGAGTGGAAGGGCTAGTAAGGGACGTCCCAGGCGGACATACTTCGACCAAATAGGGGATGTATTAGCAAAGGGGATGATCAAAAGTACCCGGAACCGGCGCGCCTGCATGGAACGACTTACGAACGTTGATGAAGCGAAGGTCTTCAGGATCGTGGCAAGTAGCAGTCCTTGGTCTCTGCCTACCCCTCTGAGATACAGGCGTGAGGTTATGTATGTGGGTATGTATGTATGTATGTATGTATGTATGTATGTATGTATGTATGTATGTATGTATGTATGTATGTATGTATGTATGTATGTATGTATGTATGTATGTATGTATGTATGTATGTATGTATGTATGTATGTATGTATGTATGTATGTATGTATGTATGTATGTATGTATGTATGTATGTATGTATGTATGTATGTATGTATGTATGTATGTATGTATGTATGTATGTATGTATGTATGTATGTATGTATGTATGTATGTATGTATGTATGTATGTATGTATGTATGTATGTATGTATGTATGTATGTATGTATGTATGTATGTATGTATGTATGTATGTATGTATGTATATATGTATGTATAAATGTATGTATGTATGTATGTATGTATGTATGTATGTTTATTGATTTTATATATATTATCGTTAATACGGTTCTGCACTGTTTAACGACAGCGCCATCTTTTGCATGTCACTATAGTAAAATTACATATCGCCATCTGTATATTCATCAATGTACTAGTGACCAAGTACATTGATGAATATACAGATTCATTAATGTAACCAACAAAACGAAATATTGTAGATTCGGAATAAAAATATGCCTAAGCGAAAAAACCACTGCAATTTCTCCACAAAATTCTCTACATCGGCCCTGCATCCGGGGACAATCATGCAACTTAAAGGGAAAAAGGGAACGCTTATAGGATAATTTTCTTGTCCGTCCGTCGGCGTCCGTCAGTCAGCCCTTTATATTGTATGGAATCAGGCGTTACTTGGCGGAAATCCCTAATAGCATTAAAATGTGAAAATTACTTTGCTAAATTCCGCCAAAAATCCCAGAAGCACCATGCGGTTAGTTAATGCACCGCCCTCCCTCCCACTTTTTCAAGCAGAAGCAAGACACGAACACACCGTCACCAATGCTTGTGTGAGAAAATGCGCGACACATTTCGCTTCTAACACGAGGCATCCTAACATCACTTGAGGCATCACTTGTGAGCCTGAGCTCACAAGTGACTGTTACCGCAAAAACACCCCCGCCCCCCGATAACGTAATCTAACCGTCAAATCTGTGACCGTTAAACCTTCAACCGCCTAATGGTCATTATTGTCAAATAATGATATTTAGGAGGTGGACTTGACTGTGACCGCGGGGCGGTGACCGGGGTGCGGGGCGGCCTAGCTTATAAATACGCAGTGAACAGCGAAACTCAATTCTTAAACTATTTATAATAATCCTACAAATTTGTACGGAACCCTCGGTGCGCCATTCCGACTCGCACTTGGTCGTTTTTTTTTAGTAATATAAGGATTGTACCTCTATATGGATATCTTCAATCAATCAGCCCGTACTCTTACATTACTAGACGTAGGCCTCCTCCACGGTACGCCACTTGTCCTCGGCCATCCTCATTTAGGGCCCTCGCCCACGGCGACTTTTGCAGCGATGCAGTAGCGATGCTGTCGCGCGTTTGTATTGATACTGCCGCGATGCGTTCGCTAGCTGTGTGCCCTCGCCCACGTAATCACGATTCGGTCGCGATGCAAACGCGATACCGTCGCGCTTCTGGCGCGATGCAAAAGCTATTCAGTAACGGCACAGAAATGCCTACGATCGCCATAGTTGCAAGATGGACTCCGTTGGGGCAACATTAGTCACGTTGTCTTTGGTGATGCTTTTTCGTTAGTAGCGCGTTGGCATCGCTTCTGTAGCGCGTTGCAAATGCGACTTAAGCGCGTTCGTTGCGATGCTGTTGGGCGTTTACGAATCGCGCGACAGCATCACTACAAAACGTCGCCGTGGGCGAGGGCCCTTAGCTGTTGCTAGTAATCTGCCTCTGATTCTCGTGCCAGTTAGTTGGTGGTCATTCTATGCTGCGTTTGCCAGTTCGTAGTCACCACTCGAGAACATTTGTACCCCATCGACTGCCGGTTCTTCGCAAATGTGGCCAGCGCCTTGCCATTTCAGCTTGCTGATGTCATAGCCGTAATGCTGGAAGAAATCTCTTACAGAGATAAGCTCGCCTTTGTACATGTTATTTCTTATGTAATGTACTGTTTAATGTTTCGTGTGCAATACAGCATAATAATATAATAATAATGCTCATTCTAAGTATTCATAATCCGCTAAGTCTTAAACGGTAAATAACTCTTCCATTGGACCAAAAAATATTTTAGTATATATTTTGAGGACCTAAAAGCAACATAAAAATATATTTTAAAACTTTATTTTCCTAAACAGCCAAAAACGCGGTCAGCCATTTTTGTCTATGGTTTGGAGTCCAAAAAATTGTAAACAAAGTTTGACATTAAATTTTCTGTAAGCGATCTCTGCGCATAGTGAAATAACAACAACGCAACCATGATTTCATCGAAAGTACATCCAAAATATAGGTACCAATTATCATTATTGCATTGTTCGAGAATGAAAAAACACGTCAATAAAGACCCCCGGGAAGTTGTGGATTCGTGTACCCAGTGAAATTCACATTCGAAAAACTTGGCACAAACTTGCCAAAAGAGACCCCGACTCTATCAATTGAAACTCGGGTGTATTTATGTGAAGATCACGTTGATGCAAGTCCTATAATAATCAATATCCACTGGCTCTGGCTGAAAGATGTTTGTTTACATACTTTAGATACTTTCAACATTGCGGATAGCGTTGTAGACTTTTAGTCCGGATTTACTTACGGGTGTTGTTATATCCGGACTAAAAGTCTACAATGTGTTGTGCTTACGAAAGTTTTAGTTCAAAAATGGCGGATAGCGTTTTCCCCGTTACGAATTAAAATAGGATTTTTTTTTTGTAAATTTTGCAGCCATCCTGCATACTTACTTAGCAAAATCAATATATATCGGTTTTTTACGTTAAATACTATAAGAAATATTCATTTATCGCGTCAAATTTGATACGTGTCAAATAGCGGATTCTTATTTTCTCGCAATCTTTTGCCATTTGGTACCAATATATTTTCGTTTTTATTATTTAACCTGCACCTACCGACTATATACTCGTACTTCATGCAATCCACTCTGTGGCATTTTTTCCGAGCGCTTCTGTGCTTCGCAAGACGCTAAGCTGTTGGTGCCGGCTGTCACGTAGAGAACACTCTAATGCACATCCAGAAAAAGAGAATACCCACAACCGTGTAAAAAATCTATTGTTCTATAATTGGCGGTCATACCGCTTAGAGCGATCTCTTCCAGAGAACCTTTTGATAGAGTGCATTCGATATCAACCCTTGTATGCCCCCACTGCTGAGGCTCGGGTCTCTTCCTGCATCGCAGGAAGGTTAGGCCATACTCCACCACGGGGGCCAAGTCCGGGTTGGTGGAGCACTACAGTTAACAATTTACTTAGAGAAATTCTCAATTCAGATAGCCCTGAGTCCTTTTGACAGCCTCCTTGGTCTAGCGGTGTCACGTCTGATTACCATGCGGGAGGCCGAAGGTTCGATTTCTACTGGGGGCCGTTGTACATTTGTACACATATCTTCAGACGGGGTGTCCTTATCTGGTTACCATAGCACAGATTATGGTTTGAGACCAGGCCACGTGATCGTGTTGTGTGGAAGCTATTATTATTATTTCAGGCGTGTTTTAGAGAATCATGTTTAAAATAACACCGGTCTTATATCCCACGCCAAACAGTTCTATACCTAGATCCATGGGTAGGTAGGTAGCTCCATAACGACACCTCTCCCTTGTAATTAACAAGATTTATACTTCTTGATCAAGAAAGTACCGAGAAAAGGTCAATAATACACACAATGTGAGTTATTTATCCAAATTTGTTTTATCGCCTTCAAATAATCCAATCATCAAAACATTTTTTAAGCGGTTCCTCCGTAATTAAGTTCAGTTCTCGCCGTGAATTCTCTTTTATGTCTTCTACCGAATGAAAACGGGTGCCACGAATGACGAAGTGGTAATTTGAAATTAGGAAAAAGAAAAAAGTCGGCTGGAGCCATATCCGGTGCTTAAGGCTCGATGGTATCTGTTGAGTTTGTGGTCAAAGATTTATTTACAGTTTGTTCAAGGGTCGTTTAGCCAATCTATGTCAATTTGGTTTGGGTAAACAACTTATTTTTGTGTACAAACCCATTAATGGGGATTTTCAATGGGGATTAGTGGAACAACCTAAATATAATAACTAATAAGTCATGAATGGAAATTCTTTATTGCACAAAAAATAATTTGTACAAAGGCGAGCTTAATACTAGATAGGATTTTCTTCCAGCTAACCCACGTTGATGCGGAAAGTGGATGTACTTACGTTAGTAAGAATATATATAGCTGTAAAATAATTAATGGAAACCATAAACTGCTCAACAGTTTGGCGACATTTGTCGTGTATTTTTACAATTAATAAATAAAAAAATGGCTGTGCAAAGGTGCGTTATCGTGGCGCAAAATCCAAAAAAAATCTTTCCACATATCTGGCTTTTTTCGTCGCGCCGCATAACTCACAAATAATGTCCTTAAGTTACCGTTTGATCCTTCGGCAATTTTTTTAAATAGTTAAAGAAAATAGTCAACATGACTTTGAGTTTTGATTGCCTTTGGCGTGGATTTTTGGGTTTCGGCTCAGTTGGAAGACGCCACTCCGAAGCTTGTTGACTAGTATGCATGTCAAACTCGTATTCATAAAACGCATTCTTATTGATGACGAGACGTGTCATCAATAAGAATGCGTTTTATGAATACTGAGTCGGAATTGACTCGTTCTAGCATGTCCTCAGTGACTCACGCTTTTCGGAATAGCCAGGCGTCAACACGTTTCGTACCCAAGTGATTATAATAAATCCAAAAACTTGAATAGAACCCATCGATTCGTGAGAGACAGAAAGTTCGCCGAAAAACTCTTTCTTTGAATGACAATTTTCAGTCACTTTTGCGATGTTAAATTCAGTTGCAGATAACGATGGCCTACCACAGCGTGGCAAATCTTCCATCACACATCGAGTGCTTTTGAACGCAGCACGTATTTGCGATACAGTCAATTCAAGCCTTCAGTAACATTTTCGGTGTTCAAACACGAAATTCCATTGGCGATCAAAGGTTTCTTTTGACTCTTTGAACGATTATACTATTTTTATTTTTAATGCACTATCCCGTGCTAAGGAACAAATTTAAAAACCTTTGAACGATGTTTTTGTCTGTATGACCTATGACTAAAAATCTAAATACCTAACAGATGCAGCTTAAAATCCGTGCCAATATGGAAAACAGTTGTGCCAATCTAACATAAAGAAAAACATAAAAATTAATGGGAACCATAAACAAATCATCCATTCTCGATACTTTTTAGACTTTTATAACATATTTGCTCGTAAAGTGGTTGTAATTACACCAATTTCAATATCGTAATGTATCTCATTACGTACTTGTGCGATAATGTAATGTAATGTAAAAGGCACGTGTTTTTTTTTAAATAAAGTTTTAAGATACTCCGTCTAAAAATGAACGATACTTTTAAAAATAGCAAAGAGGTTTTATGTCAAGAAAGTGGTCAATATTTTATGAATAAAATTAACTTTAATATAACAAACAAACATTTAATTCTTTAATTTAATTAATTTTGACAATAAATTACAACCATTTATCTGTAACAAAAACACAAAAATATTAATTTACTTTATTAGTAATACTGGCTGTTTTTGTACCTTTGCCTAAAAAAAAAAGTTGATGCGCGCGCATCGCTTATTTGTGGACAAGTAAAAATAAATCCGCGCGCTTTTTCTTTTCGTTTTTATTTGAAAATGTATGTCGTCAAGTACTGATGATAAGTCAGAGTTTTATTAATTTCCTCGTAAATATGTTATAAAACGTCGTATGACATACGTGCGCTTTGAAAATTACAGCCTCTGCTTCCTTATAGCCCTCGCCGATGGCTCGGGCTAGTAATATCGCCTCGGCTGTAATTTTCAACTTACCGCACTTATATCATAATGTACTATTATAATTTTGTAATGACCAAAAAAAACTTTTTGTTGTCTTTTGTGCATTACTTCACTGGTTAAAAACATTTTTAAATGAAAGATTAAAACTGACTTCAAAACTCTCCAGCACTAAAAACACAGAAGTAATTTAAACAAATATGATCTTTAAATAAGATGTAGGTGTTGGAAAAATAAGCATTATGTGTCTAAAGTCGGATTTTAATAGGTACATTTTTTTTAAATAAAGTTCCAGCAAGTTTCTGCGCCGTCACATAAAATCGTTCCACAGAAAAGTGGTTAAAAGACAGCTTGCCAGGGTTAATCAACACGAAAGAATGCCCCCATCAAGGCCAGACTTTAACCCACTTCATTAGGCACTTTGGATAGAATTGGAACTGACAGCCTGCCGGAAGTCTCACCCAAACCCAAACATCAGTGAGCACTATGCAAATAAACAAAGCGAATTCCGCTAGAAAAGTTCCATGGCGCCATAGAAGAATGGTCCGTGAACGGCTGAAGGCTTGTATTCAGCACAGGCGCGGCAGCATTAACAATATTTTCTTACTAGCTGTGCTCCGCGGTGTTACTCGCGGTTTATCGATATTACCTTGGAAATAAGACATTTTCCTTTAGTAAAAGGTAGCCTATGTTTTAATCCAGGGTTTCAGCTAACTCCATACCAAATTTTATTAAAATAGCTCCAGCCGTTTAGACGTGAAGAAGTAACAAACATACACAATCACACACTTTCGTCTGGAAATGCCACTGGACGCTGTATGAATCATATCATTACGTAGATGCAAACGCCATCGCATATCCCATGTAACTTGTGTTTTCGTCAACGTAACTACATATCGACGGTTAAAAGGATATAGGGCATAAGCGACATTTTTGTCTAAACTGAGCTTTGAATGCCATCTCACTTGAAAAAAAAATCTGCGTCGAATGCGCTTACTCCCACGGCCCTACAATGACTTTTATGTCGCTTGTCTCCAAGCAAAAAACTGGGTTTTTAGATGTCGTTTTGGTGTTAACGACCTATTTTTAGGTCGTTTTTTCCTTAACGGCACTTGTATCCCTGTAAAAATGGCATCAACTTTGGCCTCTAGTCGGTAATGTCTTTTTACTTCCTACTGGTGTGGAGCTTCTGGGCGCTTACGGTTCTTTACCAGAAGCAACTATTTTTAAAGTTGGAACTAATGTCTCTTTACCTTTGTCGTCAAAAACATTAAGCGTTGGTTTACTGCCATTTGCCATTTGCAAGTTTACAATACAGCTGTCGCTTATAGGCAACTACTTAAACCTAATTAATATTGAATTGTCGGTTATACCCTATTACCATTCTCAAGTTTGCCATACAGTTGTCGCTTATAGGCAATTACTAAAACCTATTTACTATTTAACTGTCAGTTATACCCTACTACCATTTACAACATAATACAACTCTGTTACTTACGCCGTATTACTTTACAAGGATATTTTATGAATTGGTGAGTATGCCAATTTGTATCACATAATCAGGTCTCTGTTGTTCTCAAGTACCTATTTAGCGAGTCGTTTATCCCAAAATCAGTCGGTAATTTGCGCCTGTATCCCAGAGAGGTACACAGAGACTAAGGCTTGCCTCTTGCCACGATCTTTGCACACCTCTTTCGCTTCATCTACATTCATAAGTCGTTGCATGCACGCTCTCCGGTTGTGGGTACTTTTTATCCGGCCCTTTGCCAACACGTCCCCAATTTGGTCTACTTATGTGCGCCTAGGGTGGTCCCCTACCGAATGTTCCACTCTCATTCTTCATCCTTTTTATCTCACTATCTCCTTCTTCTTCTTCGTCGTTTCCTCATGGCTGAGGGACGTGACTAAGGGCAGATTCCGCCACCAGCTCTCTCCATTGGATTATATTACGCGCCAGATGTATGGCTGCTTGTAGGGTCCTTACCGAAGCTTTAGTTATTATATCTGACCAACGCGTTGGTGGTCGTCCTCTGCTTCGTTTCCCGTTCGCTCGACCGGTGTTGATAACATACTCCAGGTTATCTGGCCCGCATCGGACGGTATATCCGAAGATCTTCAGGATGCATTGGGTGCAGATTGTGGAGAGCCTCGTCTTTATATGAATTTCTCCGAGAATAGATACGTTTATGCGGCGTTCGGTCCAAGATATACGGAGTATTCTCCACCAGCATCACATTTCAAACGCATCTATTCTTTTCAGAATACGGGCTTTTAATGTCCAGGTTTCCGAGGCATACAGAAATATTGAGAAGATAAGGGTCCACATTAGTTTTATCTTTGTCTTGCGGTGGATGTTTCTGTTTTTCCATATCTTCTCAAGCCTTTTCACTGCTGACTTAGCAATTTGGGATGTTCTGACGAATTCTTGTTCGCAGTCTCCATCATTGCTTATTTGCGAGCCTACGTATACAAATTTGTGTACAACATCAAGGTCTCGCAGCTCGTTGGTTCGTTGCAAGGTGCCCGATCTATCAATAAACATCAACTTGGTCTTACTTCTGTTGATATGAAGTCCGTATTCTTTACTTATACTATCCACTCTCGCTAGAAGCTCAGCCAGCTCTGTTTCCGAGGCGCCTATGACGGTGGTGTCATCGGCAAAGCGAAGGTTGTTCAGAAGATGCCCACCTATCCGAAAGCCCCCCTCTAAATTATCCAAAACCCTTCTCATTATATGTTCCCCAATCAGGTTGAACAGTTGGGGAGATAGTATGCATCACACTGCTTCAAAGCAGGCGCACTCCTCGTTCTGCTTTGAAGCAGTGTGAAAGACTGTTCTCAATTCGTACTTTCGATTGACCGTTGGAGTACAGTTGCTGCACAAGAAAGGTAAGGTGGTCCGGTATACCAATCTCCTTCATAACCCTGAACATGGCCTTCCAGCTGATACAGTCAAAGGCTTTTGCATAATCGATGAAACACAAGGCTATAGTGATGTTATGTTCCCTGCATTTTTCGATCAGCTGTCGAATGTTCAACATTTGTTCCCTCGTTCCTCTTCCTTTTACAAATCCAGCTTATTCCTTCGGTATTTGGCTATTGATGTAGGGTGCAAGCCGGTGGTTTAGGACGTGTAAGAGGATTTTTCACGCGTGAGAGATGATAGAGATGGTTCTCTAATTCTCACATTTACGGATAGAGCCTTTCTTGTGTATAGGCACTACGAATGATTCGGTCCAATTTGCTGGCCTTTGACCCGTTCTCCAGACTTTTTGACACACGGTATGTACGATTGCTATGCCTTCACTTCCTATAGAATCTTCTTAGATTAGATCTTCCTAGATTTGCGCCGTTAGGCCATCGCTGCCACATTCCTTGTATTTCAGTTTGAGAAGTGCTGCCTCTACTACCTCGAGGAGGATGTCTGGTTCCTTTTCCGAATAATCCATTTCCATAGTTCTTTCATCGCTGTTTTCGCCGTATAGCTGCCGACAGTAGCTCTTCCATCTTTCGAGTACCTCATCTTTATCCAATAAGGGCGTCCTCTTTTCATTTTCAATGGTCCAGTCATTTGGTTTAAATTCCTTTGCGAGCAGGTTTATCTTTTGAAACATATCTCGGGAGTGCGCCCTTTCCGAACATTTTTCTATTTCGGAGCATATACTGTCGATATAGACCTCTCGATCTTTCCTGCAAAGTTTTTGGACAACGCTATGTAGCTCCGCATAGTGGTTTCGTTCTTCGGCTTATTTTAAGTCCTGTTCCTTTAAGGATTTCCTCTGCTTAACCATTTGTTGTTTGTTGAGGGTACCTATTTTTGTCTTCTTCAAACGGATTTTCAGAAGTCGCAGTCAGAAGCTAAGTTCACTGCCGGAGTCTGCACCTGGCCTCGTCTTTGCTGCTGATATATAGATGAGCTACATCTTTGGTTTACTAGAACGAAGTCAATTTGGTTCCTTTGAAGACCATTAGGTGACATCCACGTGTAGAGTCGTCTTGGGTGTTGTTGAAACTAGGTGTTCATGACCGAAAGGTCGTTCTCCATGCAAAAGTCCAAAAGCATGTTGGCACGGTTGTTTCTGACTCCCAGTCCAAACCTGCCGACAATCTTTCTGAGATGGTAATCATCCTCAGTTTTTCCTATTTTAGAATTAAAATCGCTAAGTATTAATAATGGCTCTTTCTTAGGAACATCTTGGACTGCTTTGTTTAGTTGGTCGTAGAACTCAGCGATTTCTTCTTCACTGGATGCAGATGTTGGTGCATAGATGGCGAGTAGGTTGAGTGGGTATGGATGTGCTTCTAATCTGATTTTCAATATCCTGTCATTGATGGAATCGTATCCCATTACCTAGTTTTTGTGCGTTTTGGCGACGAGGTCGTACGTTGACGTATCCGGACACTATGAACAATTTTCCAGATGGAGTAGTGTAGTGTCCCGAGTCTTTTATATGGGTTTCACTTACAGCAAGAATATCCATATTATACCTGTCCATTTCCTTCTCCACGACTTCGGCTGCTCCTGGTTTGGAGAGACCACGAACGTTCCAAGTGGCTATGGTGAGAGCGTAGTGAATGTCCGGGATTTGTCTCTTTTTGTTACTGAGTAGAGTTTGATCAGCAGTAACCCAATTTCTGCAAGGGGCTTGCTGTGTCATCTTCTTGCGGCCGGTAGCATATTTCACACCAGGTGACCCGGAATCATCGTGGCGCCGGGCGTAAACCGGATGGTCCGACAAATCCTTACTATTGTTCATCCTGCTCATAGTTTTCTTGGGAGTATTAGTAGCGGTAGTATCCCCATCCTTTTCGCTCCATCGTTTATAAACAGAGGTTATTTAGTCCTCTAGGCCTGTGGGGCCTTCTGGCAAGCCAGTTGTCGGGTTATCATAACTGCCGCCCGATACTCGGCGTTAATACTCGTTTAGCACTACCCGGGAGGCACGTGCAGGGTTTCAGAGAGCAATTCCTACGGAATGGTGTATCATCACTATCTCCAAATAGTATCTAATGTAGGTTACTAATCTGGTACATAAGAACGATGATGATAACACTAACATCTTCTAACGCATGCAGTTACTTTATGTCTCATTTCAAAGGAAAAACATGTTGGTTGTGAATCTATTATTTTTAGGACGTCACGTTTAATCCGCGTTACCGATTGCCCAGATAATTTCACATGTTGGATGTTCTTGTTTTCCTCTTGGCCTACAAATCTTGACGTGTGGAAGTACCATGTTACCTTTTTTTCAAACCACTTACGGTGTCACTAAAGTCTGACATCCTCACCATGTTTTGATTAAGCACTGTTTCTTGTGCTCCATTACCTTTTGTCACAATGGTATGAAACGTCATATATCCCTCTTTACCTATTTTAGTTATTCAATAGTCATGTGACTCATGCCCTATTACCTCTTGGTATATGGAAATCAAATGTAGCTTAGTCTTCTATACTCTTCGTTTTTTTATATAAAGATATGACATATGCCGAATTACCTTATATAAAAAATATGTTCGATTGAGTTAAGCGACATTGAACTACATAGGGCATCGTCGAATCAAATAAAATAAAATGACAATTAATGCTCGTATTTTCTTCGAGCTTAGAGCTGTTTCCATCTTTACGATATGACAATAAATAAAAAAGATATGATTTTTTTTCTGAAATTTTAAACTTTAAATTGCGCTCCTGAACAATTTGGTTTTTGTCGCTTATGCCCTATATCCTTTTAACCGTCGATATACACCCTCAGATCATTGAAAGAAGGAGATATGCCCTAGCCGCGAAATAAGTCCGGTACCGCTGTCGCCACTTTTGAATATGTGTGCGTTTTCATCACATGCACAATATTGTAAATATAAGGTTCACGCAAACGTCTGTCCAGTCATTTACTAGCGTTCTAATCTTTTAATTGGTTCGCACACTATGAAAAACAATTGTACGAATACACTCATACACGGAAACAACAGCGTCGGTGAACTCCTTAGGGATGGAACACTTGTATCAAATAATACATCTATCGATAAAATTGTCCGATGAGAGGTTATTCATTTATTAACAGTATACTTCGTGTTGGGATGATACAAAGAAACAGAGCATGTTAAATTTACAAAAACAATATTATTAAAACAAATAATCCTATTAATTTATCCAAATAATCCTGGCACGGATAGCCAGAGGTTGCGGGTTCGAATCCCGGCATGGGTGAAATTTTTAGCCTCCAATTAGGTTTTTAAATAATCCTATTTTAATTTACTGTCCTGTGAACTGTAAATATTTATTAAGTACGTGTCTATTTGACAGTATTTGTGGCTTCAGTATATGATAAAGACGCAAACTTGGCTTTCTACTGATATAGAATTTGATTATTTTGATAATGATGATGAACCCTGTATTGTATACTAATACGATAAGTTAAAAATGTTTATATGTTAAATTTGTTGAACAGAACACCACTGAAGCATACTTGGTAGTGACGCTGTCTGGAAAGCTAGGTCTTCTGGGTTTGAATCCTGGTAATGGAAAGAACTAATATTTGTGTGAAGAGCATTTTCACGGTCAGGGACGCATTTGTACCTGGATCTGGATATTTATTTGTATTTTATTTAGTATATGAATCCCAATGTAACGTGAAATGCACTTACATTACCATTTACAAATTGGCTTATATTGGTAACTTTGTTAGGACTCTGTAAAGCAGTTTTTGTTGGGTGAAAGAATGAAGTGCTGACTTTTTAAGAATACAATAGCAATTAATTTCTCATTCTCTGAAAATAATAGCTATATAAAAAATAGAACAAACACATGTGTAAACTCGAAAAACAACCATTTTTCTGAAGAAATTGCCACTTGTCTGCGTAACAGCGATATATTGGAAATCAGTAGCCACGCTTGGATTATAAGGATTAACTAAATAATATGTTTATGGCTGTGATTGAAATGTATCATGGGCCTGTAAATAAAGTAACTTCCTAATTAAAAATACAGTAAATAGTAAGAACTTTTATAAGCTTGTCAAAAAAAATTTCAATGAAACTTTCGAAACACATATAGATTAAAAAAGTAAAATCAGCATCAGACTGAAATCCTACAGAGAATATTTTCATTATAGCCATCATTCAGCCACAAGATATCCACTGCTGGACATAAACCTCCTCCATGGATTTCCAAAAAGACCAGTTGAAAGCGGCTTACATCCAGCGTCTTCCTTCGACTAGGATGAGATCTTCTCTCCATCTTGTCGTCCGACGCTGCACTTGCCGATATGTCATTATAAGCAAGTACCGACATACCATATTGTGGTCTCCATTCGAGAAGTTGTTGGATCTAGAATGGTAAATAATTATTAAAATACTGAAAATGCTTCATTTAACTGGTTTTTCATTCCATAGAATTTCATTTATAACATAACGCACATAAATAATTAAATATATAAGACTATGATTTAGTACCACAACCACATCACCTGATTTGTTTCTTTAGAAACACATTCTTTTGGAGAGTTATGCGTCTAAAAACCTATTTAGAGGCTAAAAATTTCACCCATGCCGGGATTTGAACCCGCAACCTCTGGCTATCCGTGCCAGCCTCTAAATAGGTTTTTAAATTTGTCTTTAGCACGGGTTAGTGCATTAAAAATAAAAATAGTAAAATAGAGTTATGCGTCGTCCATATGAAATGAAGATTAAAATAAAGCGATAATTGAATATTCTAAAGCATGTAAAATTTTATCGTGATTTTAAATGTTCTGGTACCTCAACCTTTATAGAACTCGTTATTACTGGTATTTTCAAAGTAGGACCTGCCCACGGAAATATTTTTTCCCCCACTTTAGCATCTGGAAACACTTCTCTGAAAATTGATGAAGCAAATGGTACTTTATTTGAGAGGAAATCAGTTATACCCTCTGTATTTTGATTAATTTTTCTTTCGTATTTTTAATACGGCAATATCCTTCTACTAAAATAAAAGCTTCCTTAGCAACGCAAGCTGAAGTCTACGCAGATGGAGTCGCGGGCAATAGTCGACGATAAGACTAGATACCTAGTCTTACAATAATTGGTTCTAGTAATTTTGGAAGTCTGGACGAACGATTATAAATGCCTCAATAATATCGATACTTAATCAGTCTGAAAAGAAAGGAACTACCCCATCACTATGTCTCCAGCTGAACTACTGGTGAATTTGACATTTCGCGGCAAATACATGCGGCCGTATCTCGAAACATCGCATTGAACAATGATCAGTTTTGTTTGACGGTTCACTGCGGGCTGGCTTTTCCTAGTTAGCAAACCTCCACGAAAATCCTATATAGAAACAGCAGTGGAGTAACTACAATGTAATAAATACTTCCCATTTATGTTCTTAGTAATGGGATGCACATTGCACATGTAATTATTATAATTATGATTTTTCGTAGTTTATAAGACGAATATAGTGAGTAAAATAGGTTTACCGGTGAAAAGACACTCCCCTGTATTTGAATAGCATGTATCACAGCGATTTCTGCAGGTAATCACTGCGCAATTAGGCATTTTTCTCAGATGTTACTACGACGGCTAGCGCGAAGCGATTGACGGCCATATTTTAAAGTTTCGCAGAGGTTAGCCCAAATGGGCTAACGTTGGGCGACAGTGCCACGCCCACAAGGCACTTCTCCTTATTTTTGTGTTCTGAGTATACACCCATCAACGATTTCTACTTAAGTATGAATAAAGACGATGGGTACACTCTACACCGGATTAACATTGAAATGTTCATTGTGAAGTCGCCCATAACATAACTGAGTAGAGCACACTCTCGTAAAGGTCGGCATGCTGTTAACTGTCCGTAGATAAGAGTCTGGTTTGTCTTCCATTACCTCGGGCGCGCCATTCATTATTCTATTCTCTTTGCTCATCATGCGCGATGGCTAGGGGTGAGACGTTATATGATGAGACTGGTGGGTACAATCGACAGCAGGTCAACCTCTTATTGCAAAGTTGCCCTTAACGCATTTGATTAGGGTCGTCGTCAGGCTATACTAGTCCACTGCTGGACATAGCCCTCCCCTAAAGAGCGCCAAGTTGTGCTATCATAGGGGATAATACCCATAATCCCCACGCTGGGCATGCGGGTTGGGGATCGCAGTTCTGTGGGATTGCACTACAGGGGGCCTATTTGATTAGAGTGCGCGTATGTAAATGTTGATTTGCTGTCGACTGTAGCAGTAGGTACCTAACTACACGAATGTAGGAAGATAGGTATTTTTTGCTCGAGTTCTTTATGTGCTCCTCGGTTGATTTTTGCCCGAATGGTTGGATTTTTGCTACAATAGGCGGGTTTACGGATGTACCGTGCCGGGAATACTGCCGAAGACAGGAAGACAGATTTGACGACCGCGACGTCTATTATAGTGTGAATTTTGTTCCGTTCTTCGGATGTCCCGGAGAACCGCGAGTATATCATCCGCGTGTTCCTTATCCAAGCGTAAGTTTAATCTGTGTTATAAGATAACTACCATAGACAGTATAGAGAAAAAACCATGGAGTGAACCGAACTGGGGTCGAGAGAAAAAAAGGTAGGAGAAGAAAAAGATAGAAGGGAGGGTTGCTTGGCGGGAGATGGTCGTGGAGGTAAGGCGGAAGGCTGGATAGTTGCTTCACATGTTTTCCTTTATTATATCTGCGGTCATGAGATGAAGAAATTTAGAAAGGGCTTAAAATCTTATGCGTATATCCCACGGGTACCTAACTTCCGTTCAGTATGACTTAGGCCCTGTTTCACAATGTTCAAATAAAGTTCCAGATAAGCTATCCGCTACCAGGGCTGCCGTTTGTTCTAAATTTAAAATAAATTTTCCTATATTGCGTGAGTTCGTTCATGGCTTCAAATTTAGAACAAACGGCAGCCCTGGTTGCGGATAGCATATCCGGAACTTTATCTGCAGATTGTGGAACAGACCCTTAGTAAGATAACTCTGTCACCTACCTACGCCCAGTTTAGCTAGTTTGGAACGTTGCCTGTGGAGCATGTTCAGTCTTATTTTATTATACTTGACTAATAAAGCCCAGTCGCGCGTGAACTATGCCCAGTTGAGCTAGTTCGAAGCGGTTACTTGTCGAGCACGTCCAGTCGTATTATGCCAATAACGCCCAGTCGAGCGTGAACTATGCCCAGTTCAGCTAGTTCGAAGCGGGTGCCTTGTCGAGCACGTCCAGTCGTATTATGCCAATAATGCCCAGTCGAACGTGAACTATGCCCAGTTGAGCTAGTTCAGAGCGCTGCCTTGTTGAGCACGTTTAGTCCTTTTATACCAACTTAATAACGCCAAGTCGAGAGTGAACTATGCCCCGTTGAGCTAGTTCGGAGCGTTGCCCTGTCGAGCGCGCTCATTCCTTGTATACTTAGAAACACCCAGTTGAGCGTGAGATCTGAGTTCTGGAAGGCAGAGAGGCTGTCTGTGAGGCTAGCAGGGTAAGGTTAAGGCAACCCTAAGGTTGCCCGGAAATAAGGAGTTATGTCACACTTTATCGAAAGAAAATGATGACCCAGTGTGTCTATATTACTATATTTCAGTAGTTCATATATGTTACCCATAGTGTCCTAAAATTATTCGCAATGGTAGTGAACTCAATTCCTTCATCCTACGACGATGTGTACTAATATGTCGCGGCTTAATCTACACCGCTGATTCGTGGCGACATCAGATATTAGGTAGCTCAATTGAAGTAAAAAATTTCTGAAATAAAAACAACAACAAACAATCATAAAACGATAAACTCCCACCCATGACAAGCGAATATTTTTAGTTAGCTGCCGGCGCTCGTGGTCTAGTCGTACCGAGTGATTGGAATCATTCAATTGAGTTAAGCAACCACAGGCTCGGCCAGGTGCAGGATGGGTAACCGTCCCGTGACTATCGCTACTGGCATTTTTCCGAATGCTTCCATGCTTCGCAAGGCATTTTAAGCCCATGGTGCCGGCTGTGATGTAATGGCAGTCGTTAAGCCATGTCAGAGGCCTTATAGGCGGCTTGATAACTTCTGACAGTAAGGCCCGCCACTGTCTTACAATCCTCCATCAACCGGACTTTGTCGCCGTGCTGGAGTAATGGCCTAATCTTCCTGCAATGCAGGAAGAGATCCGTGCCTCAGCAGTGGGGCCATACAAGGGTTGATATCGATCGACCGAATATTCCCAATCCAAGCAACTTGGATTTGTGTTTCGTTTTAACAGCTTAGGTATACTCTGTCATTCTTACCTATCCATATACTTACATACTAAAAAAATAGGTTATTAAAAATTTATTAAGTAGATTAGATTTAAATTTTTTTTAAATTAAAACTTTTAATCAAATAATTTAAGGCAACATTGTTAATGTTACGTTGAAGTTTTCCCAAAGGTTTGCTGGAAGAGAATGCTTCTTGCATTAAGCACGCCCTTGTACATTTACTTAGGTAATTAGTTCAATAAAGTATTAAAATAAATAAGTTTTCAGCCAGTGGAAATATTTCTACATGTAGTACATCACTAGTTAGGGTACCTAAGGTTGCTTTTCTGGCGTATATTGTAGCACTGTAATAAATTATATTTGGTTTTTCATCAAACGATTTCTCGGCATTTCCGGATCGATCGAATGCCCGGCAAAAAGGGCTCAAACGCGGGATAGTATTTCGATTCAATTTTCCGCATGGAAAAGAAACTCCCGTCTTATTTTATAAAAACACGATTACTTTAAAAGGAGGAGTGTTTAAATGCAGTAGTCTTTCCCTTTATATCAGACTATTTGAACTGTCTCTGCGTTTTATTATACTAAGGGCTGATTTTTCAATCTTCGGGTAAAACTTATTCTTCGAATTCAAAATTGTGTTCTAATTGCCTTTATTTTGTTGTTTCACGGTGACATTTTTATATTATTGTGTAATACTTTATTAGACGGATAAGTTTTATCCGAGGATTGAAAAATCAGCCCTTAGGTACTTGAAGGACCACGGAAAGAGAAATGTCAATCGTGTAGAATGACTATGAAAATGTTTATTTCTCCGAGACAATACTAAAATAACTTCGCTGCAAGGAAATAAATTAATATCGTTGGTAATGATTAAGCCTCTTCCCTTCCAGTAGACTGCAGTCTGCCTACAACTTAATTGCACATAATGTTGCATTATTCAACGCAAGTGGGTATTTCTGAGTGCAGCGCGCTAATTATGCTGTTTCGGACTGTCTGTGCTAATTAGGAGTGCTTCGCTGAGCTACGGAAGCTCTCGAAGTCTTTTTAACTGACTAGGTACCTACGTACGAATAGGTATAATTGTAGGTATCTATATACCTAGTACCTTAAGACTTAGTACTTTAAGCGATAAGACCGACAATGAAGAATGTTATTAGGTATGCCAAATCGCTTGAAATGATTGTTTCAGTAAAGCCTGTATGTATACAAATACACTAGTTTTTGTTGTAGTCAAAAATACCTAGTAGTTTTGATTTTATAGGCATTAAAAGTTACGAAAAATAGCGAGTCCCGCTAACAGTCACATGACCGCTTGTGACGTCATGTCACAACGTGCCGCGCGGTCCGCTACTAATTTATCAGGAGATTTTCTTATTTTAAGCGCTGTCTCCTGATCTACTGTTTTATTTGTAGAATTGAGTAAAACCTCCTGAATTTTGACAAGTAGCCACTACATTTCTGCATATCCCACCTTTGTTAGGTCATTGAACGAACATAATGAAAGGGAACGTTTTCATTCATCGACTTGATATGCCAATATTTCTTATCTGTGTTGTGCTACGAATGCTATCAAAATAGGAAAAATATAAGAAAAGGATGTCATAAAGGAAGTCGCGAAGATACACTTTATAAAGATAGTGGAATCTGGTATTTTTTTAAAGAATGAGTGGCCTGATAGGTGCCTCACCTGACGGGCTTACATAACTGCGTTATAGAAGTAAAGTGTCCAACCAAGGCAAACACTTTTATTACGTATTATAGTAAAGGTACTACCAGGGGTAGGACAGGTCCATACATTGACAGATTTGTGGTATCTTTTTTCAAAGTGGGACATCTGTTATCCCCATCCAAAAATTCTGCGAGAGGGCTCTCTATACCCGATATATTACTCTACTTTATGGGTACCTACTACTTTACTAGTACTAGGCAAAAAATATTATCCTCAGATACAAACACAAATGGAAATCACCGGAAAAAGAAAAGCCCTGTTTTGTATTGCACACGTTGACTTTGAAACCTCAAGGAATGTTGATGTGCATGAATATTGTGATGATCGTTTTGAAAAATGTGTAAAGTTTTGGAAGAAAAATATTTTTGACAAAAATAATAAAATATCATTATCATAATGTAATATAGTTTTCTTAAAACTCTATAACTATCAATTTTTTCGCATTTTAACGTCTTTTGGAACTATAAAAAATAAGATTTCCGGCGAATTAGTAGTTATATTTTTATATTTAGGCACAACACATGATTTCCTAGTATTTGGATTGGACATTTTTAAAAGTACTTAGGTATAATTTTGACGGCACGGGCGCACGACTACGAGCGGACTGAGTGAGCCAGACTAAGCGTGTTGTGCGATGACGTCACAGCGTAACGGCGGCCCCCGTCGTACGGTTACAACTTGTTTTACTTCTAAATCGGAAACTAATTAACGTATCGAAGTAATTCTTTCACTAGTATTTTTTATTTTTGACACAGAATATGTAGTGCTAATAATCAAAATTAGTAAACATTCTTCATTGTATAACATTATTTAGACCAAAGAAATCATCGTTGTAATTCTGTTTGGTTGTGTTAAGGTCTTCGCACATTAAAACAACTCAACGGCGACTCGACTCTATGCCAAATATTGAAATTTAAGCCCTGTGTCATATGTTCAAGGTTTAATTTTAAAAAATGATATTAAAGTAGTGTACGACGAGTGGCTTCGCATCGTACACTAAAGGTCAACCCCGACACGTTTGTCACGCAATGACCACACGTTGTCCACGCAACGACCACACGTTGTCCACGCAACGACTATGCGTTTGCGACTGACGCGTGACGGGCAACCATTTGCCAGCCCCCCCCGTCCGCCATTACAATATTCACCTTCTGATTTCCTTTGTCGCAACATATCATGTACCCAATATCTTTTTTTCCTGCTGTTTCGTTCATTTTCATTATCGAGTATAATAGCTATAATCGCCAGTTCACTGAATGTAAAGTTCGACATTTCATAAGCAACACGACTTCTTTGGACAAAATTCAATACGCATTACCCACTCGTTGACACCGCGTTGTCCACTCGTTGACAACGCATTGCCCACTAGTGACCATGGGGTGGATCAACTAGTTGACTAAGTACTCATCGAGAGTGTGAGTAGAGTTGCTGCCGCGTTGGCGTGGAGTTGTTATAATGTGCGAAGACCTTTAAGTGTTCTCTATCTATTTATCTACTTTAAGACTTGGCAAAATGTAGGTGTTGGTAATCTACGGGAATGGGTACTTCCTGCCATTCTATTACATAACATTCCACTCTTATCGATGTAAGCATTTAAACGACTCCAAGGTGTCAAAATATGTATGTATTAGACAGCTGGACTGGAGTAGCTTAAAAAAGTAAAAATCAATGTCACTCAACTCAGTGGATACTTACATAATAGAACCTCCGCCCATACAATTTAACAATTTACCAATAACTTTTTTATAATATTTCGTGTGCAGTCTGTGCAAGCTATATAGATGTACCTATCTCATCATACCATAATGTATTTTAAAAACTATTGTAGCTGCGGAATGAAATGCATAAAAACTATTATTATTATTTATTATTTCTTATTAATATGGCAACCAGCCAATGTCGACAATCTGCCACAGTCACGTCTTGACACGAAATGAGCAATTTTTTTTCAAACTAATTTTGATTTCTTATTTTCTAGTAGGTAAAAATTGTCAATAAATGTATTTAATTAAGATTTGAATAAATTATGATTTTCCCATGGAATAAGATAATTTCCCGCAGTAAAACGTAGCCTATGTGTTAATCCAGGGTGTCTGCTAACTCCGTACCAAATTTTATTAAAATCGCTCCAGCCGTTTAGACGTGAAGAAGTAACAAACATACACACTCACAAACCTTCGCCTTTATAATATTAGTGTTATGTGATGTGATATTATATTATTAGTGTGATATAGTGTGATGTGATGTGTTAGAATATGATGATTATCTATAGAAACTTCTGGTGTATGGGGAGCGCAGGGCAACGCTTTTATTAGGGAGCTGGGACGCCGATTGAGGGACCGTGGCATGGACGTTCGCTCTGGGGCATATCCCAGCCAAAGGATTTCCCTTGCTGTGCAGCGCGGTAACGCGGCCAGTATTATGGGGACTTTTGGTTCGGATGTGGCTCGGAGCGATTTATTTGCATAGAGTTTTTTTTTTGTTTTTTTTTTATTATTATTGTTATTGCCTTGACATTCTTTTAATTTTATTCTTTTTGACAAAACTTTATGTGAATGTTGATTATGATTGTATTGAGTTTTTTTAATGTCTATGTAAATAATTTAGGTATGTCTATTGTATTTTGACTTTATGAAATAAATTGAATATTAAGTCTAAATATTCAACATATGTGTGTTATACAAATTGGGGTTGCCCAGATAATTTTTATTTATGCACGCAAGATTCATAAAATCAACATGAAAGGTGTTCGACGGCTGCCCAGCAAATCGTTTACGCGGGTCGGACACTTGTTTTGATAGGCCTTTTGTGATTTTTTCCCTTTGTCCTTCGCTTTTGTCTTCCATATACCTACGCGTATCATCATAAATCATGTCGTTTGTATTTTTTGGGAAACAATGAGACTAACGTAGGTACCTACCTACCTACCTACCTAAAAGAGTAAAATAATAAAATATTTATAACATAACATAACATTTACATACAAGCACATACATTGCTTCTGGCCCCACACTAGGATACCCTGTGTCGTGGGAACCAGAAACAACGACATCACAAACATGTAAACATCCAAGACCTGGGGTTTTTTTTCTGTCCCCAACCGGGGATCAAACCCGGGACCCCTTGCATGGTAGGCAGATGCGCTACCGCTGCTCCACAGAGGCCGTCATGGTCATCATCATCATCATCAACCCATTATGTCCCCACCGAGGGATACGGGTCTCCTACCTGAGGAAGGTATAGGCCATACTCCACCACGGGAGCCAAGTCCGGATTGGTGTAGGCTTGCAAGACTGGCTGTTCTTACTGTCAGAAGTTTTCAACCCGCCCTAAAGCTTCTGACTTGGCTTAACGACTGCCATCTATCGACGGCAGCCGGCACCAACCGCTTAACTTGCCTTGCGAAGCACAGAACCGCTCGGAAAAATGCCACTAGTGTTAGTCATAGACGGTCACCCATTCATGCACTAAACGTGCCCTGTGTTGCTTAACCTTCGTGATCGTTTACGATCACTCAGGCAGCCGGGGCTACGAGGGATTCAATTTCGATTTATGGTCATGGTTTATACCAATATTTTTATTCTAGCATAACTATGGGTGAAACAAGAATTGACAAAATTCGTAATACAATGCTGCGCTCCAGAACCAAAATTGTCGATGTTGGAGCTGCACCCGCTAAGCTGAAGTGGAATTGGGCGGGTCATCTAAGCCGTATGGGCCCAGAGAGGTGGGCAAAAATCGTCACTGACTGGGTTCCGCGCGACGGATATCGCAAACGCGGCCGACCCAAGCGGGGATGGCGGCAGGACGACCTCACCCTTTCGGCCGCCATGGCAACTAAACTTCGCAACCGGTTGTGAAAAAGGATTTTTTATTCTTTGTCGGCAACTAGTTGCGAATAAAGAATTTTTTTTCTTTATACGCAACTAGTTACCAACAAGGAATTTTTCAAAAACACTAGTTGCAGTAGAAGAATCTATTTTCTTCATACGCAACCATGTTTCCTCATCTAATACAATAATATAACAAACACTGATCTATAACTTTATTTCGAAATTACCAGTAATTCTAGAAATAGGATTTATATACGGATTGACCGCTAAGATTGTCCACAAATTAATAAAACTTCCTATTACTTCTGTCGCAACCAGTTGCCAAGCAAGAATTAAAAATCCTTTTACACAACTGGTTGAGAAACTCAGTTGCCATGGCGGATAAAGTATTCTTTGTTGGCAACTAGTTGCGAATAAAGAAAAAAAATTCTTTATTCGTAACTAGTTGCCGACAAAGAATAAAAATTCCTTTTTCACAACCGGTTGCGAAATTTAGTTGCCATGACGGCCGAAAGGGACCTCACGACCTTTCTGTCGGGCTGCAGGAAGTGGCCATGAACAGGGAGGAGTGGAAAAGGGGAGGCCTTTGCCCAGCAGTGGGATACCATCGAGGCTACATAAAAAAAAAACCGGTAATATTTTGAACATTAGAATGTGCCTACAATTCGAAAGCTCGGTACGACTCTCGGGTAGCTCTTTCGAAACTTTTAGCTCACAGTACAGTCACTCATTGACTGTACTGTGAGCTAAAAGTTTCGAGGCCTCGCTTTCAGCGATACTTAGAATACAATAGCCAGTAACTCTAGTTGAGAGACGGCTTGGACCCAACAAAGGAGCTAGAAAGCCCGCTTAGAAGTGAACATGAAAAATGGGTCATGCAACTCATGCACTCCGCCTAAGGCGCGAAACATACAGAAAAGGCGTAAGGTGAAGGCGCGGCGCAGGCATCTTGCCGCCTCAAAATGCGTCAATACAAAATGTACGTAAGCGGCACGTTTTGAATTATACTCTTGCGGCGTGGCACAGGCACGTCGTTTCGTCGCCTGTTCCGCGTCGCTAGCAGTCGCGACTAGAGTGGCGCGCAGGCAACACGTCTTTTGTTATATAGAGTGAATGTGGAAACATTCTAGTGACATTGTGAACACTGTTGGGAAACGATCAGATTCGCATAATCTTTCCATCATTTTAAAATATCTATGCTCTTGTGACATTTTCCAAACAGGGTGCACCCAATATCATCGGTGTCTCTGCACATTAATGAGTTGCAGCAAAGCGAGCACATCTTCGTCATCTGAAGAGGAAGACATGCTATCACGATAAAGTCAGCCTGCGTAATGGCTCTTTATGTCGTCTCTTCGCCTCTTTGATATAATTTAAGTCGCATCCGTGCCTTATCTGTTCCACGCCGGCTCTGCGACTGCACCGCGCCTTCACCTTACGCCTTTTCTGTATGTTTCGCGCCTAAGGGAAATCTCAAGTTGCTGTTAGGTATTACTGGCCTGTGTGTCGTTTGAATTATTGGGGCTTAAAAGCAACAATTGCATCAGCAGCAGACCTAGTTTTTTTATTTATTTTGTTCATAATTATTTTAGTATATTTTAACATGACAAATATCACGATCGGGTCAGGTTAAAGTAGTTTGACGCCTAGGAGTTTGATATAAATGCGTGTTTTGATTTGAAACGGCAATGCAGTGAGATCTACTTTTTCGTGCAATTTTTCACTGTACTAATATGTAGGTACACGTATAATTCATGATCGAGGCCCAGATCGCTGGTTGTTGGTTAAAAAAAAATGGTAACCCTTTCGGTTAAAGGCTTAAAATCTTATTCACAAGGGCCCAGGTCCGACCCTGTCCAGGGCCCTGTTGTGGTTGCAGATGTTGGGACCCAATGCCTCGTTGGTATAGCGGTAACACGTTTCCTTACCATGATAGAGGTAGTGGGATCGAATCTGCTGCTGTATTTCGATTTTAAAGTTTCAAGAGAAGCAAAACACTTCGGATGCTGCGTAACTCTCTAAGTAGTTATATATTAAACGGGTCTTATCGCGATTATTTATTAGGTAAAACGTAATTACCTTATTTCCCGACATTTCGGCAGCGTTATAGTTCCCGTGGTCACGGGTAGACTGAAGTGGCGAGTACAGTCAATTGTTGTGGGTAATCACTTTGTTTTTTTCGCAGCTGGCCGACACACAACACTCACTACGCCCGCGGACAGGTCCGGTGATAAGGCGCGTGATTTGTATTTACTTAGCACTGGATACCCCGTACTTGAAAGCTTAAAACCATCTGTTGAAATTGTTGTATTTTTTTATTTTAATTGCGTCCCGAACGATTTTTCGGGAAGCATTTGAAATTTCTATGCACGTAGGATATTCAACTTGAGGTTTCAAGTAGTCAAGTCCATGAATCGTCTAATCAGCCCTGTAAGAGCCAGCTTTCTGCACCTTGCCGTTGGATTGAGGCCGATGTGCAACCAACCACTCATCCAAACTTCGGCCGCTCCACTTTACTGCTGGAGGGTTAACCAGTGAACCTCTAGGTACACAGCGCCGTATAGGTAAGAGCCAATAGTGCCAGAAAGTCTAGGTAAAAGCAGAGTCTTGCCGAAGCATGAATGCCAACATTGTGAAGTCAGACACTAAGCGGAATATAGCGGAATGTTCAAATATGGAACAACTACTTAAATTTAGTTTTAACGGTGAAGAAATCTTAGCGAAATTGTAGATAGATAGTCTAAGACTAACGCTAGTGGTATTTTCCCGAGCGCCTAAGGCACGTTAAGCAATTGGTGCCGGCTGCCGTCGATAGATGGCAGTCGTTAAGCCAAGTCAGAGGCATTAGGGCGGCTTGAAAACTTTTTACAAACCTCCACCAATCCGGACTTGGCCCCTGTGGTGGAGTATGGTCTATACCTTCCTCAGGGAAGAGAGAAAGAGACCCGTGCCCCTCGGTGGGGACATAATCGGTTGATGATGAGATAGATAAAGAACACATATTTATACATAAAAAGAAAATTACACAGATATTTCTAAACCTAAGAGTACAATTTGCCTTATCTTATATTAGAAGCGCTCGTGGCCTAGGCGAACCGAGTGATTGGAATCAATCACTTGGTTAAACAACAACAGGCGCGGTCAGGTACAGGATGGGTGAGCGTCCCGTGACTACCGCTAGTGGCATTTTTCCGAGCGCTTCCGTGCTTCGCAAGGCACGTTAAGCCGTTGGTGCCGGCTGTCATATAATGGCAGTCGTTAAGCCATGTCAGAGGCCTTATGGGCGGCTTGATAACTTCTGACAGTAAGGCCCGCCACTGTCTTACAATCCTCCACCAACCCGGTCTTGGCCCCCGTGGTGGAGTATGGCCTAACCTTCCTGCGATGCAGGAAGAGACCCGTGCCCCAGCAGTGGGGACATACAAGGGTTGATAACGATATTATATTATGAGTACAAACGTCGGCATTATCACTAAATGTGATCTCTTGCAGACTATCTTTGGATGGACTAGAGCAATGCATTGGAGAAGGAAGTAGATGTACAAACAAATAAAATTATTTCAGTTTATTTTTCATTGTACCGTAAGAATATTTGATTGTTTGATATTGTAAAAATTTTCAAAATCAAAGTGGGCGTTTTGGGAGGTAGAGTAGGTATTTTTGGGTATTATCATGAAACATTAAAAAAGCGTTTACCACCTATTAAATGTATCATTAAACAGAAACTGGAAATTATGAACTCGACCAGATTTGCGTGGAATGTTACATCTGCTCGTTTCATCACACTTTAGGTACTCCCCGTAACTATCTCAGATGGAATTTCGTTTGCCGAAGAGTCAGTAATGCAAGAGCGATCTTTGGTTGGAATTGGAATTCAACGAACTTTCCTTGCGTGTTTATGGTTTATCAGTAGGTATAACAAAATCGTCGGTAATTTTCATAATCGTCACGTCGATTTTGGTACGTTTGAACCCAGGTTTAAAAATGTCTATAAGTGTAATGTCGTACAATACATTTAGGCCCCATTTCTTGTACGTAGACTAACATACACATACATACATACATAACCTCACGCCTGTATCCCAGAGGGGTAGGCAGAGACCAGGGACTACCACTTGCCACGATCCTGACAGATCACCTTCGCTTCATCAACGTTCATAAGTCGTTGCATGCACGCACGCCGGTTCCGGGTGTCTTTTATCTTTCCCTTTGCTAATACATCCCCTATTTGGTCGATGTAAGTCCGTCTGGGACGTCCCTTACCAGCCCTTCCACTCACATTCGCAATATATATTTGTTTCGTCAATCTTTCTTCCTTCATCCTTTCCACATGTCCAAACCAACGCAACGTTCCTTTTTCAATTCTAGTTACTACATCCTCTTTCAGTCCACAACGTTCTCTGATCAGACTATTGCGTATCCTGTCATTCAAAGTAACACTACACATACTTCTCAAGAACCTCATTTCTACTGCATTAATTCTACATTCTTGCTTCTTTTGCCACACTTAGGGTTGCCAACTTTTTTTGTGGCAAATATAGTATTTTCAAAGCTATTACCCGTAAAATCACAGTAGGTGGCAAAATAATAGTAAAAAAAATAGTATGTAGTTAGGTATAATTTTTTTTTATTTTTTAAAAGAATATTTTTTACTCCCCCAATAATAATATTTTTATTTTTAAGAAAATAATCAAATGATTCATTACAATCAAGTTTTAAGTTAAAAAACACCATTAATTCAGCTTTAATTAAATTCAAGCTAGCCCTGTTACGCTCGTCTCTCCATTTCGTCTTCATGACCGAAAATATGCGCTCTGTGAATGCTGAAGTAGCAGGAATTGAAAGAAGAAATTATATGATTATTAAAATATTAGGCAAATCTGAATCTATTAGGAGAAAAACTTCCTGTCATTTTTCCACGGTTGATTTAGAAGAAAATTTTTGTTCAGAAAGTACTATGCCCAAAATTTTGTAGATTTCAATAATTTCTGAATATAAATTATTAAAATTGATTTTTACTCAGAATATAGTAGTTTCGCCTACTATATATATATATATATATATATATTTAAATATAGTATTTGAACCCCTAATATAGTAGGGTTATATTATATAGTAGAGTTGGCAACCCTAGCCACACCCAAGTCTCGCTACCATACATAAGTGTTGGGACCAGCACGCCACTATGAATAGCCAATATAGCTCTTTTGGAGATGTTTCGGCTGCACACAATGGTGTGCAAGGCACCGTTTACACAATTTCCCGCTTTTACTCTAACAATATTTTATTATATATTAAACAGACCTAACGGCGATTGTTTTATTAAACAAATCGTAATTAACTTCATTGCCGACGTTGCCGAAACGTCCAAATCGCGACTAGAGCCGTTTATTATATGAAATGTAATGATGGGCATCGCGAGTCTTAAAGAAATTCCAACAATTTGTTAATCTATAATTATCTTATCTACAATAAAAATAAAAATGTTAAGAGTAGTATACAGTACCTAACAGATTGTTAGCAAATAATAAATTATCTTTTGCTAAGCGGGGATTATTGTGAACTAAGGTTCAAACATCCGGAACATGGCAGTTTATTCCACATTGTCATTCCAAACTCAAACTAACGACACCTAACTTAACTTAACCGCATCTTAAGTAAGCAGATGCAAATATCATCTCTGCTTGCGACAAACTTCACAGCACACTACGCCGAACTAGACGATCGAAAATTACGTACCGATAAACTGATGATCTCAATCAATTAGACGGACGAGTATGCTAACAGGCTACATATGAGTTGCCGGCGCGCTCTACGGCGTGTAAAATGCAATATCCCCCGTGTCCAGCCGGCCATCAGCCTGGCGCCACAGAATAGGTAAGCATAAAAGCCCTTATTAAAATAAACACGATTCCTTTAGCACTTCTCTATAATCTTTAATCAGCCCACATCAACCCACTGCTGGGCATAGGCCTCCTTTTTATTGCGCCATTCCTCACGGTCCTGTGCTAATCTGATCCATCTCTGACCCGCAACCCTCACGATGTCGTCTGACCATCGTGTCGGTGGTCTGCCTACCAACCTCCTTCCCTCCCTTGGCCACCACTCTGATACTGCCCTGGTCCACCGGCCGTCTTCCCTTCTAGCCAAGTGTCCCTCATATACTGTTTATTTACTCTGTGATTACCTACGTCTTTTCTTTATTATTATACTTTCTTCAACGCGAAACATTACCTTACAAATAAAATGTACAATGTCGAGTAAACGAGGCTGAAACGCTTTGCAACACATCTTACACAAATGAAATCAAAAAGTTTTTACTCATTCTAGGCCCTTGTGACTTTCTCCTTTGTTGTGTAATGATTCTACGTAACGAAATGCCTTTGACAGATCACAAAATACATCTGTAGCTTACTATGCTGTAGGTTGCTATGTTTGGACCTCTGGCAAATGCCCTAAGTCCATTGATGGCAACTGTAACATCCGATTAAGGCAACGATAGGCCAAAGAAGCCGCCTGCCAAAGAATTATATTTTATAGTTTATTTCCTAAACTGTTACCAATAGGCGCTACTGAATAAAGCTTGTTTTAATAAATATCACTAGTGACAAAAATGATGTAGTGGCTTCATTTCAACTTGTAAATTATGTTTTCTAAGAGGTCAGAAACTTAAGTGGTCCAACCATCGTAATCTTTCCCAAAGGTTGCGAATCAGAGCGAACTGAGCGAAACCTTGTCGGGCTCTTCCGAAAAATTTACGAGTCCGGACTTAATAAAGTAGGTATCGCTTACAAAAGTTTCAGCAATCTTCTTTAATAAAACTCACTTCTTAAAACACTCCCCACGTGCAGTTACAACAAAATACAATCTTTTTCTATATGCAAGACTACTTAAACTGGATTTGAAGAGTGTTTTAGAGTAACATGTTTATAAATAACTATATTCTACCAAGTTCAAGGTTTTCATGAACTAAATGAGTCAGTCCTTCAAAACACGGATTTGCAAGCTACGTTTCGATGATCTGGGTAAGTTAATAACCCTAAATTAGTTGTTAAGTTTAAATGAAGTATATTGGTTCACTTCTAAGTTGTGGCTTGCATACAAATTTTAAATAATATCTCTGTACATGTTGTGAATGCCTGTAACTGAGATGCATACGACTAGATATAAATTAGACTGACATTGTTACTAGTATATTGGCTGATATGTAGACGTGCTTAAGTGAATAAATAACTTCGGCGTCCGTCGTTGCCCGGCCGCCCGCCCCTGCTTAAAGTTATTGGCGAAGGTTATAGGGAAGTTGATGTTATTGCAGTGCTTGAATTGTTGACCTAAAACAATAATCTCGAATGATTTACTCCGAGACTAGTTTGTTTGTAAGATCATACTATCTCCGGCGAGTGACTCTTCTGCCTATTTGTTTTGCTGGAGCAGGGTTTTATTTAATCACAGCCCCGCTCACATGTAGCCTGTAGCCGTCACGTGTTAAATAAACCTGAATTAATTTGCGCAAATTGTCTCCGCTGCTGTTAGAACTTCAATTAATTTTAATCAAGTGGGGATGACGTGCCAAAAACGGTACCAACTGCAGCCAAACTAGGCATTTGGGGTACGCAAATAGTTGTCATGTTTTACCTAAATGACAAGCGGTGGTTGCTCAGTAGGTAGAGCAATAGACTCCGAAGCGAGAGAACTAGGTTCCATTCCCAGCGTAGGTATGTACCTATAACTTTGTTTATTTTCAAAGCAATACCACACGCTAACTGTGATGGACACCATCGTGAGGAAACCCACGGCTTGGGTAGCTCCGCACGTATTGACTGGTCTTTGCTGTGGGCGAGGCCGAGTAAGTTGTCAGGATGGTATAGGTGCTAGGCAAGCCTACTCCATCTGAAACAATGTCCCAGGAACTGCAGCGTCCTAGCTTTGTAAGTCACCTTATTGCGTTGATGCAAAAGCCAAAATTATTTATTTTATTTATTGATATCCCGTATGCATCTGACGGTCGAATTCGGCTCCGCACTAATCAATAGGTAAGTAGAGTCGGCCCCGGTGAAAGAAACCTAACTTAGAATTACATTAATTGTGTACTTCTTCTGTATTCTGTTTTTTGTAAAACCAAGAGCATCTGCCAACAAACTGTTATGCAGAAACCAAATTCTGTATTTTTGTGTATTTTTATTTGATTAAACATCTTCAATCAATCTTTCTAGAAAATAATGTCAGTATACACCATTAAATTTGGACGTTTTCAGAGCCATAGCAATGATAATAGCCTTAACAATAGCTAATGAATACGCTAGTTTGTTTTTTAAGGCGCTTTGGGGTGCTAATTAGCGCCACCAACGGAATAAAAATTGTAACTATTTTTATAATACGTTTTTTTTTCAAAAAGTAGTCTTTCGGTTGACCGCTTCGTTCAGCAATTAACTCCTGCCGAAAAGACTTTTCTTTAAACATTTTACTGCTTATAAAAATCGTATCCGCTGCAGTTTATTTATTTAGTAATAAATAATAGTGTATGTAGAAAAGTGCAAATATATAATTATCTTAATTAGGAACATGAAGACTGTACATACTTAATACTCACAATATAAATACTTTAGCATTAATGTAGTAGAATCGCTTAAGCGTATAACAAATGAGACGCGGTCAATATGTAGGTGGGTGGTAGGATTTAAGTTCACTAAATATTGTCCTAGTTGCTAAAGATTGATGAAGCATGTCTACCTCCGTAGATCGCATCATGATAGGAAGGTAGAGTGAAAGACGATACTATGTAGCTATCAGTTTACCCGTAGCAACGGGAAGACCCAAGGCACTTGCGCATAGGAAGTATCTGAAAACCAAATACTTTGGTTCGTCTTAAGCCACTTACTTGTAGAATAGACAGTTGTCAGATTAAGTTTGAAGGTTTTTTTCAGTTCTACATACATAAGCAGCAACATAGTAATTTGTTCTCGATCTTAAATGTAAGACCTACTTAGATAGTTCATTTGCCACCTGCCACGATCGTGACAAAACTCTTACGCTTCATCATTCGCCAGCCTGCCAACACCTTTTGGAAACATGGGTGAACCCGACCAGTGATGACCTTGAAATTAAACAAAATATTATTTTGTCCGAAAACTCTACAGGTGTAGAGTTGATAAAGGTATTGGCTACTTGGGGACCAGGATATAACTGAACCACTCATCGCAGGCGAGACGGCTACCTACCATGGCGGGCGAACGACCCGCGTTACAGCTCGCCGCCCAATAACCCGCATGATCGAGTTTACGGACGCGCGCGCCTTGCACGCCACCGCATAATAATATGTAGAATATTCAACACATGTACAGATATACTCATTGTTATATATGAAACAGGTCGAATCGCGATTATTTATTAGGCAAAACGTAATTACCTTATTTCCCGACGTTTCGGCAGCGTTAAAGTTGGCGTTGTCTCGGGTAGACCGAAGTGACGAGTACAGTCAATTATTGTGGGTCACTTTTAATTTTTCGCAGCTGGCCGACACACAACACAGACTACACCCACGGACAGGTCCAGTGATAAGGCGCGTGATTTGTATAGCTTTGTAGAACGTTTCTTGTCAAACGATCTATAGTGTGGTCAATGTTATTAAGCTAATAGACAGATAAGTTAACGCCCAACCACAGATGCCTAACTTAGTCGGATGTTTCATGCATTTCACTTAACCTAATCGTATCTTGAGCCTCCTAGGCAGTTATAGTGCGGCTTAACTAAGTCTGAAGTCTAAGCCTGAGTTTGCTTCTTGGCTTAGTATGTCTATAAGGGACTTAGCCGAAGATAGTTTGCTCTATATTCCACATTTAAGTTATCCGGCCATATACATAGATAGAAACAGTACAGCCCTATCACAATAGCGATTTGAATGCGATGTGATTGCGCAATGTGATTGCACGCGGCGTGTTATCCTCGTTTTGGACACTCTGTTGCAAAATACATTGATCTGACGAGGAAACACTACTTTATTACTTTGAAGACGCAGAAAATTAAAGCAGATACATGTCTCCGACGACTGGGAGGGTTTTGAGAGAGCAACTACTAAGTATCATTTTTTTAATTTTAGTTAAATAACTTTATGTCCATTGTATCAACGGCAATTGAATCTCTAAATGATGCTACGTCCGCTTACACAAGTTTTAAGTGAGGCGGGGCGGACTGTCGAACACGATTGTACAAAGTGGCGTCGACGTCGCGGCGAGCACGCTGCAATGCCGCGGCGATATCGCGGCGATTGGGCACCGCAGCGTGTTCGCCGCAAAAAGGACAATACGACAGAAAATGTGTTGCTGAAATAAAAATACCGTTTCTAGATTTTAAACTCTCTAGAGTACAGGAAAAATACTATGTAAATTTTTACTTCAATAATTATGGAGAAAAATAATTAGCTTCGCAAACCTATGTGTGACGTCACAGCTCGACCACAAAAAGCAAGTTTCCTTATCTCGCGTCGTCGCCGCCAAAAAAAAAGTGTCTGTTTGACAGATGACCATCCTATTGTTTTCTCTAAGTTTAGGTTATTTTTCATCTGTCAGGTCAGTCGTACAGTTTTTTTTCACATGGCAAAGTGATGCGTTGACACAATATTCAGACAGGTCTCGGACCTACGTCACTTCTGGTTAAATAATTTATTTTTTCTAAAATCTTTATCTTATTAAATGTGGCCAGGAAAAAAATCGAAAAGGCAAGCATTTTTTGTCCCATTATCCAAGGCGACTTCGCTACGCAATCGCATCGCTTTCAAGTCGCTAGTGTGATAGGGGTCTAACTTTATCGACAACAAAAATGCAATTCAAGATCTCTTGTTGCTAGGACATTTTTCATCGTTTGGACCTTGGATGTGTTTTGGATCTGTTATTGGAATGTATCGTCAATAACACATCAACCTATACATTGTAGTGGCAAATTCACCCGTAACGAGACCAGGTAGAGTACACGGATGTAAAAGTTGACTGCACGTTATGCGAAATGCTGTGAATACTAACTTATTTTTATTAAAGCAAGGTTCATAAAATATTGTTGATACTTTCCCCTAATATCGTTAAATCTTTGATTATTAGATAATGTCGTCACGCCTATTATAATGCTCTTCAAGTTTTCTTACTACTGGAATTGAAACAGGAGGAGTGCCTATTGGGCTCCTGTCAAACTACAAGGTGGCAGGATCGTCTCAGCGGTGTAGTCGTTAATAAATATTTTAGGAGTCCGCATTGCGCGGTGCCTTAAATAAAACATATCCACCCACCGGCCGAACTGAATATTTCACGGTGACCTGCCTGTCTGTCCTTAACCGTTAAGGCGCAGTCTTGGGTTTTTATTTACGTCAATGTAGTGTTGCAGAAAAAGTTTATGTTTTTCTCGCACCTTTTAAACAATCCCATTGAATCGTCGACTGTTGGGGCTGCATAAGTCGTCTGTCATATGCCCTCATATAGCTTAAATAGTCTAATAAAGCTGTGAATGTGCTGTTGCACTGGCTACGTGAGTAGTGGCGTGAATAATTCCGTTTGAATAGTGAATAATCGACGTGAATAATTCCATTTCAATAGTTGTGCTGAATGGCAACTGCCTGTTTACTGTTTAGCATACCTAATGCAATGTTGACCTATTTAAATACATAGCTAATTATTTACAATTCATTATCATGTAGCGTTTTTTACTGCTTCTCCTATTTTCTAAGGTTTGCTGGAAGACATGTCTTACTATACGCGCGCTTTTGTACATTTCTAATGTAATGTGCTGTGAAATGTTTGTGTGCAATAAAGTATTATTAATTATATAGTATTGACCTGAAGTTCTGTTTAAAGATCCAACCACAGAGACGCAGTTAGGCAACCCAACCATTGAATCCTATCTTACTAATATTATAAACACGAGAGTTTGTAAATGGATGGATGTTTGTTACTCTTTTACGTAAAAACTACTGAATGGATTTTAATGAAACTTTACTATAATTTAGCTTATACATTCAATACATTATACATACGCTTATACATACAATTCACACAATATCGCTACAATTTATAGAGATTTGTGTGAATTGTCCAAAATATGACGAAAAGTGTCAAGTAAGCAGGAGTAGAGTTTACTGTTTAGCATACCTAAGGCAATGGAGTGTCAAGTAGAAATTCTACCATCGAGCTATTCTGACATACGCTGCCAATACCGTTTTAGTTACCCATATGTAGTGTATGATGGAAATATTTAAAAAAAAATCGTTAAATATAGTTTATAGGAGCATACTGCAGTAGCTATCTACCTATAGGCCTATGATTAGGGCTCCGCAGTGCTTAGTTACCGTATTTCTTATGTTGACAATATTGTGATGTTATTATAGTGCGACTTTAACTTCTCTATATTGTCGGTCTGTTATATTTCTCAAATGCGACCCAAAAATTATTTATGTGATAATTTTATTGTCTTGTGCAGGGAAGAGTGGAAGCTCATGGAGAAGCCTTTGCCCAGCAGTGGGACACAAATACGTCTGACTAAAAAAAAACTTGTAATAATGGTAGTTCTTTTCTACGCCACGCTAATATACTCGAAATACTAATCCTGCGCAGACGAAGTCGTGGGCACTAGCTAGTCGTGGGTAAAAGTCAATGACCAAACTTATACCAAAGCATGTCGTCCAGAGCCGAGCTCATTAACGTGAGGCTTTGGTTGCACCGTGTCTCGTGACCCAGAAACGGGGCACAGGATTTATGCCAGCATTATGGTCCTTTTAAATTTCAGTCGGCTTCGTGATGAATTCTTTATGAAAGTGCGCTTGCAAGAGAGAAGACGGCGCGCGCAATCAAGAAAATGTACGACTTTTGCGAGCTGGTGCCGCAGGTCGGCGGTAGCCTAAAAAAAGGTGATTTGCATTGTTATAAATAAAAAATGGGCACGTTAAATGTAAATTCCATTACGGCTTTGTTTTAAATTCAGTAGGTAAATCGTGACTCCGGCGTGATAACATTGTAAGCACTGAAGTAATCACTCGATTGGAAGTAATTAAATGCAAAGTTGGCTCGTATAAAGTGAGAGTTGGTAAATATATTATTACTCAGCTGAAATGTGCGGACACCGATGTAATTTGAGGTTTGTTCCTGAGCGATTTCCGCTCTTCTCCCCTTCCTAAGTTTAAGGGTCTGAATATTTTATTGTAACAAAAGGCGGGCCTTTTTCCTCCGCCGAGAGAAATTTTATCATTTTATTTACCGTAGGAGCGGGAATATTTCGGACTTAGTTAATTTTAATATTTTCAGATAGATGAACTTCGCCTTTTATTTGGGTCGGGCAACTTTTGCAAATTCACTTTTAACATAGTCTGAAGTCTGGGCCGCCTCCTTAAGCAGGCGAGGTTATTGTAAGTGAGTTTTAATTTCTAATTGCGTTGTAAAAGTCGGAATTTTCCCCGCCACTTCCGTCGCTATAATTTCTACTTTGTGTTTCCGTCGCCGCCAACTGGTAAAACTAGCCGTCGAACTAACAGCCTAAGACTTTCATTAGGCGGCGGCATCAAATTCAAGGGCTAAAGGTCATTCAGCCTTGTGATCGAACGAAACGTTTTATAACCTGGGTAAAGGTGGCTATGGCTAGCCATGTGGTTAGTATTAGACGGACGTCTGATGTAGTAGAGTTCTCCTCTACTTTGTTCTCGAAATAAAATAAAAGTGACAGGAACGTCTTCAATTTTTGTTTATAAACCACAATGGGTTGAATTTCTTAACCATTGCATCATAGAGCTAACATTGTACAAGCGTCAAAATAGTCAAAGAAAACAAAATATTTTCTAGCGTTGAAATAATTTCTAACGCAGGTTGTTGCAGTTGTCGCTCCCACAAAGCTTAGTTGCATTTTACGAGGTGACATAATCAGCTGTTACACTGACGCCATTTTGCAATTAGGACTAAACTAAATTGAAACTAAACGGCCGGCGGCGTTCATTCAGCGTTTTTTGGAAGGCTAACTTTCGATTAGCCAAGTCACTAAACGTTTTAGATGATGCTTTATTATAATGAAAAGGCTAGCCTTATAATTGGATGCCACCGTCTCATGAGCGGCCTAGGCAGTTAATTTGACAGCTAACTTAACCATTTGGCGGCGAAATCTCTACAGGCGAGGCCGGAGAGCCAGCGAGTGAAGCACGGTTTATCCCTCCTCCATAAAACTTGCTAGGGTCCAACACAACTACACCAATGTGCCCGGACACCATTTTGCTGCAATTTACCCCGACGGTCCTCTTTACTTTTCCAGAATATATTCAGCGAGAGCCAGAGATATAGCTTTTTTTGCGCGCTAGCTAATAGCACTTATGTTGCTTACGAGAAAGAGCTGCCGCGAAACGGCCCGACTATCACTAACTGTACCTTGCTCAGCATTACTTACGGCTCAGCACAGCGCATTTCCACTCCTGTCGTCAGCCGACTGCACGCGCCGCCACTTCTGTGGAAATGTGGTTTTAGAGAAGAATGTTGAATTTACGTGCGTAACAGAATAGGTGGCGAGTATTTCAATAATGAAATTGGTTTTTAAAGACTAAAACTTAACTTACCTTTTAGAACTATATTTTGTCTTTATCTAAGTAGCCCTCATTTCGAATATTTGTACTTACATTTAATGTATATTGAAATACCCAATACCCAGGCAGCCTTGCATATAAATAGCACAATAGCACACTAGATTGCACTGTGATTAATGTGAAAATGCTGATGCTGAGATACATGCGCTAAACGGTTAAGCCTAGTTCAGGGGTCAGGAAACAATTTTATTTTTTAAGTGTGTAATACTTTCAGAGATATAAGCTCGCCTTTGTACATGTTATCTATTAGGTATGTAATGTCCTGTTAAACGTAGGTACAAGTTAATAATAATTGCTGAACTTGTTTGTAGGTATTTATTATTATCAGCTCTTCTTATGTGAAATAAACTCACTGCTATATTATATGCATAACCCTATTACTATAGAATCCTGCAATATATAGTCTTGGTAGGTATATTAATCCCTATTACCGTATTCATTGTATTTCCCTCTTAGAGATAGCCTTTTTTCTCTTTACAATAAAGTTTTTTTAGTAAAGTGTTTTCCTCTCCAGTGTCCCCTGCGGGTAGCTGGTAAAAAATGTCACTAACATTATCCACCACTTGACTTTGTGTAGTTCTCTCGCTGGATGCGGACGGCAGAAGACCTCGAAGCTTGGAAAACCAGGTATATCCAGGAGTGGTTGCATATGGCTGATGATGTTATGCAAGTCTCAAGATGTTCTCAAAGTAATTACGTGTCAGTTCCAGACGATACAAATTGAAGCCTGTATAAAGGACAAAATAAAGGGAAAAAAGTATTGGAAAAAAGGCAGTTATGGTATATATATAGCATGTAGTGACCTACGTATATAGTATAACTTATAGGAAGTAATTGTGCATGTTAGAAACATTCATCGTCAGGCTATACTAGTCTACTGCTGGACATAGCCCTCCCCTAAAGAGCGCCACGTTGTGCTATCATAGGGGGTAATGCCCATAATCCCCACGCTGGGCATGCGGGTTGGGGATCGCAGTTCGGTGGAATTGTACTGCAGGCGGCGCTGCTGTCCACCCTCCGGTTTGTGTCCCTTAGTCGACTTTTACGACAACCGCGGGAAGAATTAAGTTGGTGCTATTCTCTAGGCCGACACCACACAGAAAATGTTAGAAACATTCTCGTTACAAAATATTGTTAAGGGGAAATCCAAGACAGCAAAGAAAAGACTGTGAATTATTAAAATGGTTTAGAAGGTTTTAAGTTATAAAAAGTTTTTGATAAGTATCAAAGGAAATATAGCAAAATCTACTGAAACAACTCTCTACGTCCTTTATTTGTTTTCCAGACGATAAGCCAATAACATTGTGAACAACGCAATAGGTAATCGGATAAAGACAAGGGTCCATCATTTATTGCTTCATCTTCCTGTTTCCTTTTGTGAGGATATTTACAATTTAAACAAGTCAGTACTTAAATATTAATAAAGGGGACGGGCCGGTCGGCTTTGTGGAAGTCAGACAAGAGACGTCTCTTGGCGGCACTCAAAGGCCGAGGGCTCTCTGAGAGGCTATACATTTGCGAGCCGGATCCGGAGATTGTCCGCATCCCGCACCGCCCCCGTCCTCCGGACATACAAATAAAAAAGATGTTTCGCAATAATAATGCTTTGACGTTTCCGCGCCAGCAGACAAATTGTAAATGAGTTTCTAGAATTTGAAGCCGTAGACTAGAGCGATCTGAAGCGAACGGTGAGTTTTAAGGGTTTCTTACTAAGAAAAAATCTGTTTTTTAACGTCTGTAAATAACTGTCTTCACTCGTACATATTCGCAAAATACATAGTCACAAAATCAGCACAAAAGTTGAATAGTTGTATACCTACGTGGAATTCAGCATACGAGATTATACAGTCAATAGTCCATCATCTTTTATACAGCTGCACCCTTTCGTCAATCACTTTGGCATCGTTTGATAGATTATTTTGTTTGGGACCACTTTTCGATGACAAAAATGCAAAAATAAAAATATCTTCACGCTGTGAAGTATCTTGAAAACGACAACAAATAGCAAAATATTGTAGGTATCATAGTCGTAGTGAAATTGACTTTAAATGGCTTGACGGACGATTGAGACAGAAGAATTTATAATAAACGTTAAAAGTTTCAAAAGTATTTGTTTCTTAACAAATACTTTTATTAACTGTTATTATCGAAAAAAGGTTTTAGGTAATTTTTATATCCCTATACATAGCTATCTTCTATTGTGCTGAATATCAGTTTATTGTTAATAAATGCTTTTGACACTCAAAAAATAGTCTCTTTCTAAACACGTTTCTTTTTTCATGATGTACATTAGTTAGATTTAATAATAACAAAACGATTAGCTATTTATTTATTGCATTATTCACAAAAGACTTCTGTCGCAATCCTAAAAATGTTGTTTTTCATTTTTATATAGATAGCGTAACTCTATTGAAAATACCTTTTATATCAAGTCGGCTTTGTTCCTATACCAGGCTAAAACATAAATGATTGTACATCCTCCTTAATATTATCAATATGAAAGTTTGTGAAGATGTTTGGATGTTTCTTACTCAATCAAGTATTAACGGTAAACGAAGTTACGTGAAACGTGGCATACAGATAGACAAAGATCTAAATAGAAACATAGGGTACTTGATACCCCGGTAATGCATTCCCGTATAATAAAGTTTGACTGTTACCATAACCATTTTGCAGGCCTAACTGTAAGATATTTATTTATTGCGTTGCCATGGTAACAGAATTGTATAAACGGTCTGTGGCGGTAAGAAGCTGAAGCGGTAAGAAGAAGACAGCTAATTTAGTTAACTACAAATAGGTAGCTTTGAAGTTTAAACGACTGTTAATTTTACGGGCGTTTGCAATTTCTGTTTTGAGTTATCGTTATCGTTTGACAACCACGCCCAAGCGAGAACTTATAGTCAGGTAACCTATCGATAAACTCATTTGGTTTTAATTGAAATTATGATTTCTTTGGTAGCACTTATTGCGATTTCTACCTCATTAGAATTTAATTGGATAAATGCTCAGCCGTCGGGTTCGAACGATAAGCGACATTCTCCAGCCAGATTTTACACCCTGAATATTGGACAACACCGTGAGTAAAAAAAAATGTTTTGTAAACCTGTAGGAGTTTCTATTTTGTGGCAGCTGTAGAATGAATATGATTAGATTAGACCATTCTTTATTGCACAATAAGGATATTTGTACAAAGGCGAGCTTAATACTAATGAGTATTTTCTTCCAGATAACCTTGGCTCATAATCAATTACATCTATTGTTAGTTATATATAGGAAGCAAGATACCCAGGTTTGATTCTCAGTGCTGGCCTCAATCACTTTTTTTTAAGTTGTGTATATTTGTGAAGCTATAGTACTCGTAGCTAGCCACTCGTTAACTGTGAAGGAAAACATCGTGAGGAAACCCGAGTGTCTGAGGTGTTCAAATATTTCAAAAATTTAGACGCGATACTTGGGGTACACTAAAAGTTTTGCACTTCTAGCTAAGCGGAACTATTTGAATTTCGAATATAAAAAAAAAACAATTGGCGGGCTTAGAGTATATACGAGTACGTAGTAAGTAGTATAAACTTTAAGTTGGCGAGAAATCATTTGTCAATTGTTTTTTATCACACATCAAAGTTCTAAATGGAATTAAGTCGAAAATATTTTAGAGCGATGATTTTTTATGATTTTAAAACTTCTCTCTCTCCGAAAAACTGAGCCGCTCGTCTTCAAAATGCTTTTGGGAGAGAAACACCTTCTTTGAGCACCGTGAGGCGATGGTTTGCTGAATTAGAGAGAGCTCGAGTTTCTTTACATGACGAATTTCATGAAGGGCGCCCTTCAACTGCCGTCAACCATAATAATGTAGCTACTGTTAAGGCTAATTGAAGAAAACCGCGGATTACCTATGAGACAAAGAGGACTATTGGGGATTGATACGAGCCAAATTCAGAAAATTTTACACGAAGAATTTAAAGTTCGGAAACTTTGTTATCGTTGGATCCCTCATGAACTGACAGCGGAGCAGATGCGGGCTCGCGTGGAATGGTGCTCGCAGATGCTACTAAAGTACGACCACGGACATTCTAAAGTCCACTTGAAGATCAAAAGAGTGTTAATGCCGAGTGGTATTCTACCATTTGTTTTCCCAGGGTATTAGAAAAAGTTCGCGAAAGACTACCAAAAAGCCGCGTTCTCCTACATCATGACAACGCTTCTTCACACACGGCCAACAAAACAAAGTCATTTTTATCTTCCGAAAAAGTACAACTCGTCACCCATCCTGCGCATAGTTCCGACTTAGCACCCTGTGATTTCTGTATTTTCTCCAAAATCAAAGATTTCCGAAGGGGCAGTGATAGCGTTCAATCAGCACGTAGAAAACATACCTTCTCACATGAAAAAATGTTTAAAATGTAAAGGAGAGTATTTTGAAAAGCAATAAACATCTTGGTTATAACATGTTGTTTTTTAAGTTACGCAAAACGTGGTGGAAAAATGTCGAGCTGAGCGGCTTCACCTATTCTGATGAATGATGAGTGATCGGCGTCTTATTCACATATACATTATGATGTTCTAATTATTATAAATTATGATTGTTTTTTTTATTAATTATAACAAAAAAAAAATTCTTGGTGTGCAATAATGTGTTGCCTATTTGTCTATCCTAGATAGGCTACATAGGTCTCATGAAGGCCAAGCCGTAACAGTCATTGTGACCGAACTTGGTACGCCCGACCTCAGATTCAGGTGGCTGTGGGTTCGAATCCCGGCATGTAGGTACCACACAGTACCTTTTTTAAGTTACATACAATTTATTATTACTATAAAAAAAATGGGGTTACAATCTACTTTCCCAAGTAGATTTTGACCACAAAATTTTATTTATTGTCTTTGCATAGTCGTAGAATTATATAATTTTGCTGAAACCTCAAAAAAAACACAAAATAAAAAATAATATATATAAAGAGTGCCTAGTTAACTGTTTTAACCACGACGAATCAAGTTCTAAGATTTCTGTTTATTTAGACAGTTACTAGCGGATCCGACAGACGTTGTCCTGCATGCAGCTGATTTGCGAATCTAAACCATCCAAGGCGCCACCCAAACGCATACAAAAATTTATTCAAAACTGTCCAGCCCTTTAAGAGGAGTTCAGTGACATACACACGTACAGTAGAATTATATGTATAAAGAAGATTCGTAGTTTGCAGAAGCAACATATGCAACATTTTAATGACATTTCCCTCCTCTTCAGTGGACAGCGTAATGGATTTCTGCAAGGGCCGGCAAGGAGTTTGCATGTCCGCCGAGTCTTGCGGCTTCAGCAACATCCTCCACGACGCTGGAGACTCCTGTCTGAAGAAGCACAGGGCACGCGTGTGCTGCAAGGCGGCAAGAGTGCGTGTACCAGCCGATATATTCCAGAACTACGCACCCATGACGCGCCTGAGACGTTATAGAATTGCTACTATGTCGATAGTAAGATGATTGCCGTATCTCAAACATAAAATGTTGCTAGTGGAAGTCGTAAACGTAATCTCATCGCTTTGACGTTTAACGCTCATGTTGCTGAATATAGGGTTATCTATAAAATGCGCAGACCCTACTTTTGTTCAGTGACATTTCTGTCAGATTTATATTTTTCGAACATAAATCTGAGTGAATTTCGAAAACGGTGCACGTCATTCTATAAAATTCAAAATTACGCGTTATACTAATTCCGCAGCCACCAGTAAGTTATGGATATTCATTCGGTGTATGCATAGGGAAGCATAACAAGCATTTTCTATCAAACAGTGGCACTGCAAAGCAAAAAACCTTATAACTTTTTTGATGCAATAAACAAAGATAAGCAAACAATTTTCTCTAGTCGTAAGACCACAAACTTTACATGACGTGTTTCAGGAATTGCGCACTTTTTAAGTAACCCTGTATATGTATTTTATAAATGCGCTAAATAAATTGTTGAATAAAATCGTTTTGTCAAAAGTAAAATATGTTAGCTAATATATTATCTGGGCTTGCCAACGAAACTCCAAAACGATAGTTCAAATATCATTTCTTTATATATAAAAAATGTGTTTGCTCTGTATATAATGGTCTGTATACATTGAGGCAGGGTCTTTAATACCATTGCATCACCATCCATATCTCATTTAGGGGTGCTGCTTTGGCATTTACGGTTAATAGCAATCATAAATTTTATTAGGTAAACGCTTAGGTGGCAACTGATGTATTCGGTTTAAGATGACTTGAGAAAAGATGGTCAGAGTTGAGATTTTTTCCGCTGCCTTTTTCTTTATTACAATACCGCCCGAAGGCAGCGGCTTACATTTTACACTGTACTTTGAAATTTAGCAAACAGAATGTGATTTCTTTACGTTGAAACAAATTTATTTGATTTGATTTGACATTGTAGTCAAGGCCAGCTAGACTAAGCCGCCTCGTGGGATCCAATTTAACGATCAGTCACAATCCCAACACATTGCCATTTCCATCCATAATCTCGGAAAGAGGTATCTCCTATACAGGAATGGATTTCTTTTTATTATAGTTTTAGTTTTTATTCCAGAAGATACAGATATGCGTCGTGTACTACACATCTTAGTCAATATAAGCAGTAATAGTCCTATGTCCAGCAGTGGGCTTTTTGTGGCTGAATGATGATGATAATAAACAATAATATTACGGTAAAGAGATAAAATTCTGTGTAAGTTATTGAAATGAAAAAAGGCAGCTGTCAAAACTTCACGGCAAACCCCCGGTTTCTTGTACACTAACAAGCCGTTAATCTACTGTTACAATAACACCAAACTGACCAAAGTGCATACAAATAAATAATCTCACAGCTGTTACCAGAATACAGACTAGTTAATCAGTCGATACAGTCTGTTGTACTTAACTGTACAACGGACCGCTAGCGCTCGAGAAACCGTCGGTTCGAGAGTTAAGACGTAAGGTATTTCCGATGTGTGTAGATTGAGTTTGGTATTTTATTTTTCTTTTGTGATTATTTTTCTTATCATGAATTCAAACTATCTGGTTTTTTTTACTAAATACTAATTTTGTTGCTTTAATGCCGTTTGATGTCTGACAACTTAGATATTCTATATTTATCTAAAAAATTTTTCGCAGTTACCTGCTTACAAAAGTGATCATTCATTTTTGTTTGAATGATCAGACCACCTTGCTCTAAATAGCTTACAAATTATTTGAAGGAGAGAATAAGTTTTATTTGGCTACAGGTTAATAGGCAAAAAGCCCTTTGTGAAGCGTTAAGAAATTTCAGCAATGTTACCTGAAGGTGGTTCAAAGGACTTTTTGTCTGCGCCCGAACTTGGTACATTACGCTGTAAATTCCTAAGCCTTTTTTGTACTTGCCAATGAATTTAGGCACAAAGAGCTAGAGGTACCCCACTGTAGATATTATTATGTACTTCTTAAAAAGCGACTGAGCGATTTCAATAGTTCTGTCAAATTTGACAATATAGATTTTTTGTTATACTTTTACAAACAAAATTTATGTTCTTTTCATCATCATCAACCCATTTTGTCCCCACCGAGGGGCACGGGTCTCTCCCCCTGAGGAAGGTATAGGATGTACTCCACCACGAGGGCCAAGTCCGGATTGGTGGAGGCTTGCAAGACTAGTGGCTGGTCTTACTGTCAGAAGATTTCAAGCCGCCCTAAGGCTGGTCTTACTGTCAGAAGATTTCAAGCCGCCCTAAGGCCTCTGACTTGGCTTAACGACTGTCATCTTTCGACGGCAGCCGGAACCAACTGCTTAACGTGACTTGCGAAGCAAGGAAGCGCTCGGAAAAATGACACTAGCGTTAGTCATAGACGGTCACCCATCTATGCGCTGAACGCGCCCCATGTTGCTTAACCTTCGTGATCGTTTATGATCACTCAGGCAGTCATGCTACGAGCGATTCAAACAAAATTTATGTTAGTTAATATTACTCGTATATCACATTTTATTAACTTTGTACGACACCCACTTGAGTCAGACTTGCGTTAGGCTAATTATTTTTTTCATTTACCAATTTTCATTTTAAGTAAAAGTTAAGCAGAATAAAAGGATCAAGTAATTATATAAAAATAATTTTGCTGCTAATTTTGCAAAAGGTTCATTGCATAAGAGTACATACGCTTGTCTACTTCATTAAAAATGTATGTCTTCGGGCGCGAATTCTGTACAGTTAGCTCATGACTTTCAATGTGAATTAATTTTGATTTAGGTGAATTACAGTGTGCTTCTAAGTTCTTAAAAAAGTACTCTTGAACTTCAAGCCATAAAATTAATAATAAAGTATATGAATACTGAGACAGAGAGGATGGATCACTGAATAAACAAAAACCAGCAGGGTTTCATACAAATTTGTAGATAGGTACTTAAACTATAAATAGTTTTGGAATCGAGTCCTGCAGTTTGTCGAGCTTTTCCCGAACTGTGACGATATAATTTATGATTTAATTAATTTAATTATATTATATAGTTTTAAGATTATTCCTGTATTTTTAGCATAAAACGATATTACTTGATAAATTTCATAGTTTAAGAAAACAGCCTACGAATACAGTTTTTTTTGCGGCATAAACTTTGAGGAACTGAGTAAAGGTTTGAATTACAACTCAATACCACGCCTTTCCGAAATAAAGAGTGTTGATAAAGAGATGGGCGGACGGACAACAGAATGATTTTATAAAGGTTCCGTTTTTTGTTTTGAGCTACAGAACCCTAAAGACAACAGAATATGGCTGTAGGTAATATTCTTCAAACAGAGCAGGGGATATAATAATATTAAATATTTTACGTTCACCGTTTTTTAATCTAGAATTAAATATGGCGAGACATGTTTTGGTCGCAAGCTATCGTCCACGCCCAGGCATGGCAGCGTGTTAACGCGTTCTGCTAAATCTTGCTTAAACAAAGCCAACTTAGCGAGATACTTTATGGGCCTGGTTTACAATCTCCCACATCCCAGCCTGCACCCTTGTAGCTCTTAGTTACCGTAGCATAAGTGTGAAATTTGAACCAACAGATATGGTTACAAATTATGCTACGCTACGCTAGTTACGCTATAAATAACTGTAAGTTTATTTATGGTGTCCTGTACGGCTAGGCCATGGCGCACCAACATTTCTGAAACGTACTATGTAAGAATATTGAGTGTATTATCAAGTTATATATCATTAAACGTAGTTAGTGTGCCGTGATACTCGGCGGGGATCACCTTTTGTCAGTACTTATATTGTTCACGATTTAAGTATGGTGTCGCTGACTGCACCGAATGCACTAGAGAGGGAAGTTAACTGAAGTTAAGCAAACTTTAGTGGGAAAACGTAACAAAAGCGTCATCCATTAGTCGACGCTAAGTAAGAAACTTATGGGAACAAGAGCTTGTAAGCTGCAAAATGGATATTTGCTGAGTTAGAAAGCCACAGACTCTTTAGCAGGGACGTTGCCTGCGCAGTGGCCGACAGGGAAAACGGAGCTACCAATCTAAACGAGGATTATTTTTACGTAGTTTGAATTCGTTATCGACCCTTGTATGTCCCCACTGCTGGGGCACGGGTCTCTTACTGCATCGCAGGAAGGTTAGGCCATACTCCACCACGGGGGACAAGTCCGGGTTGGTGGAGGATTGTAAGACAGTCGCGGGCCTTACTGCCAGAAGTTGTCAAGCCTCTGACATGGCTTAGCTTGCCTTGCGAAGCACGGAAGCGCTCAGAAAACTGCCACTAGCGATAGTCACGGGACGGTCATCCATCCTGTACCTGAGCGCGCCTGTTGTTGCCTAACGCAAGGCGAACCGAGTGATTGATTCCAATCACTCGGTTCGCCTAGGCCACGAGCGCTTCAATTATACCTATATAATGTCGAACGTTGAAGAGAGAATGTGAAGAGAACATTGACCTTTACATCAGCCTTTTTATGGTTTATCGGTTCTTGCCTTGTCACGTGTATATTGATATAATGTTAATAGTTGTCAGTTGGCCAAAGTAAAAATACAACAACCCATTAACTAAAATTGTATTTTTCTGTACCCTTGAGTAGGTGAACTGAAAGTGAAAAGTTTGGTTGTGACAGCCATGCTTGTTTGCTCCTCAAAAGATTTCTTTTTATAATGTATACTAAAATAATGAACAAAAAGAGAGAACGCTTTCACATTAAGAGGTTTAGGAGGTTAGGTCTACATCTATTAAAATCAGCAACGCTACAAGGGTGCCACGTCAACAAAAATACCTCGATAGGCTATGGATAGATTGGCGGTTAATAAATGAAATCTCAAAAAACAATGTTGGGATCAATATTTGAAATGTCAGTTTTCGTCCTAGTGTGAAGGCGTGCGACGGTAACCCCGCGGTAGTAAAACGCGTCTGAGAAAACTGCAACCGTGTGAGAAGTAGTGTGCACTGCAAGTAATCTGAAGGCAACCTACATAAGCCGCCTAATGTGAAAGAGTTATGAAAGACAGGATATGCTGTCGAAACAATACAAATGTCATGTTGAGTCTATAATGTTTCTGTCAGATAACGTATTTCTATGACGTACATTTCCGTGGGAAGTAGTGTAGAGTGCAGGGCAGGACGTGACCGCACTGTTTAAGTTATGGCGCTTCTCCGTCTTCTCTTTAAAATTAAAACTAAAAGGGTGCTCTCCCCCACTGTACATTTTATAAATTGATACGATACACTGAGGCCATTAATTTACTTTACAGACTCATATTACAGGATTAATATGTTCTGGGCGATAGAATTATATTTAATAACATACAACATACAGTCAAAATACCGTGCAAATACGAGCTTCATAAAGATAAATGAGTTACGATTTTTTTCATTATGTTTATAATAAAAAAATCTGACCTACCTAATAGATCCGGGTCACATACCACAATGTGTATCACTTAGCCCACCACAGGCGGCGCGCTTGTTTCCAAATAAAAGTTTTACCTATTCATATTAAGTTTATTCCTTGCTCTGAAGTGGGACACCCATATTATGGAGCCTACATAAAATGTCTATTGAATATACTATAGTAGGCAGTGGATTGTATAAAAAAACACCCTGGGTTCCAGTAGGCTGGCCTTGCCGTTTATTCTTTAGTTACAGGAGCTTACACTTTTTAACACACTGTTATGGCCGGAGGAGGCTCACAGAGAGAAGAATAAAAGAAAAAGTTCATTCACTGATTCATTCATAGTTTACTCAACCATCTTCATTCACTTAGAGTTGCAGTATTGCCTGCATCTATAGTGAATATATTTTTTAATCTCTGTATGAGTTGCCTAAAGGCAGGTAAATTACGACACAAGCAAGCTTTTAAAGTTAACTAACAAGCGGGAAATGGCCACCACAGTGTATTTTTTTTCTACAAAACCTCTCGTCACAGTTTTATTTTAATGAGGCCGACGTTTACGCTTTCAAATCTCGGCAAGACCTAAAAAGTGTGGGAATGAGAAAGGATGACAACTCACGTCCGGCCCTTAATGGCCTCGCTAAAACTTGTACAAAAAGTTCTTAAAAACAAAAACCCAAAAGCAAAAAAGATGAGTTTGTATGAAAAGATGAAATCTGTCGAATTTTCAACCTCATAAGGCGGACCTCTCATTCGATTTCATGAAGGTAAGTTCTTTGAATGAAAGAATGGATTGTACGATTTTATGGTTAAAATTTAAGTGCAATAAAAATATTAATAATAATAGTAATAATTTCTTTATTCCGGGCAACTTGGTCTAATATTATTATGAAATATTTTTTTATTTCATCATAGTTTCAAATTTCAACATTCCGTTATTGGTCTAGACTTAAATATAGACAATCTAGATAGTTACAATATTTGAGCATTGAATTTTAAGTTAAAATTCAATGCTCTTGGTAAACGTGCTATATGAACATACTCAGTATAGGAACTTCTTCGTTCGAATAGACGAATCAAGATTGAAAAACCGGCCAAGTGCGAGTCAGACTCGCGCACCGAGGGTTCCGTACAAACCTGTATTATAGACCTGAGTATTTGGTATGAATTTCAATTTAATACCTCTACGCGTTTAGGAGGAAATGGGTAGTAAGTTTAAAATTATTAAAAAATATATATTATGAGATGTAACTAAAAATTTATGGTTTTCGTAATTTTTCCTTTATCTATGCTATAAGACGTTGCTTTGTACCAAATTTCAAGATTCTGAGTTCACGGGAAGCACCCTGTAGGTTTTGATTCCCTTGCAAGTGTCGAAAATTTGCGGCATAAACGGCTGTATCTTTTGATTGCGTTGGCTTAGAAGTTTGATTTTTTCACAGCTTCAAGGGACAGTAGACTTGAGTAATTGATATAAATTTCAGCTTCATACCTCCACGCGTTCCTGAGAAAAAGGGTCTTGACAGACGGACGGACGGACGGACAGACGGACAACAAAGTGATCCTATAAGGGTTCCGTTTTTTCCTTTTGAGGTACGGAACCCTAAAAAGGGCACAAGGATGGGAATTGCTCCATGAAGGAGACTCTTAAAGGGCCATAAAACAATGCTGACTAACCTCTTAGCTCGTAGACAACACCTTCGTCAACCCAGGAGCCGACTCGTGCAACGTCAAAGACAATTCCTATTAAACCCGGAATCAAAGTGTCAACCCAAACGAGCGCCGCGCCGCAGAATCCTGACCTGTATTCAATGTCGTTTTGTTGTCGCTAAGCTTAGCTTTAATGATTCCATTTCATGATTTACCCCGCGCCATTGTCATTTTCAGAGAACAGTAGTGACTAGTTCTTATAGTGTATATAATATAATAAACCTCGTGTTTGTTATCGAACTCCTCCGAAACGGCTTCAGCAATTTTTACGATTTTGTATTTATTTGGTAGGATTGAGAATAGCTAGTTTCTTGTACGTAGCCTATAAACGTTCCACAGATAACAATTTCCACCGCCGAGGTATTTAAACACCCCAAACACTAGAATATATATTAATTAATCATTATCAACCCTTGTAGGTCCCCACTGTTGGGGCACGGGTCTCTTCCTGCATCGCAGGAAGGTTAGGCCATACTCCATCACGGGGGCAAGTCCGGGTTGGCGGAGGATTGTAAGACAGTGGCGGGCCTTACTGTCAGAAGTTATCAAGCCGCCCATATGGCTTCTGACTTGCCTTAACGACTGCCATTATATGACAGCCGGCACCAACGGCTTAACGTGCCTTGCGAAGCACGGAAGCGCTTGGAAAAATGCCAAATGCCACTAGCGGTAGTCACGGGACAGTCACCCATCCTGTACCTGACCGCTTAACTCAAGTGATTGATTCCAATCACTCGGTTCGCCTAGGCCACGAGCGCTTCACGCCACGAGATATTAATAAAATTATAAAAAAATCAAATAACTTCCACATAACACTTATCCTAGTTCCAAACAAGAATATCCTATGCTATGGTGACCAGGTAAAGCCATTCTAATATGGAAATATACCTAGACTGAGGCTATTTATACAAAAGTACGGCGGACCCTTGCGGGAATCGAATCCACAACTTCCGACATGGTAATAGATGTGATACCACTACATAATACAACGAGACAGTGAAAATTAATTACCCAATTCGTGAAACACCTCAGTTAGAGTTTGTGTTTTACAGAAACTTTGTGCTGGGAGTTTTATCTCAGATTTATGTCCTGCGTGTAACTGCGCAGTGCGTGAGGCGTGGCTATTAAAAAGAAAAATTTACTCGATACTATTTTACTTTCTCACTTTCAACTTACTATTAAATAGCTTTTACAGGTATTTTCATCCGAGACCACGGCACCCGAAAAAGTGGCGAAACGAAAAACGAGCATAAATCTGCATAAAAACAGTTTTAATTAGGTATTTTAACCTAAAATTTTGTTATACGCTTGCGCATTTAACACATTAACATTTAATTGTTGTAAACTAGTCATAACTGTATCTGTAAGTATGTTTACAAACCATTGTTAAACAGCACAATTAAAGTTAATCTTTGCTAAGCGTCTCCGAATAGCGGGTCTTTAGTGAAGGCAAGTAATGCCGTCAGCTGGACCGACCACTCCCCAGACAGCCAGTCGTAATGCGAGTCCCAACCCCAGACTCGCATTACGACTGGCTACGGCGTAGCTACTGCATGCATAGCCAAGACGTCGTAGTAGCGAGAAACAGCGACCGTAGCAATTCCGTAGCCAGCCCAGACTATTATTGCGTAGCACAGTTTGGGTGGTCAACTTTACATTGATTTGCATTGACTCTTTGATTATTCATTGCGTAATTCAAGCCAACAAGCTCGAGTTTAATTTTCAAACCCTAAAATAACGACCCTTAAAATTTAAGAATTTCCCATAAAAGCCGCTTCGGAGAGAAGGGTTTTTTAACAATCTGTGAACCCGATACTGGAGAATAAAGACCTTATTTTCGCTAATGAAAGGACCCTTTGCTTTATTCTGGGCCGACGGGGAGACATGAAAAATTGGGTGTCAAAACGTGATTGATGAGCCACGTGCCCGCGCGACGCTTGTGAATCCGATGTCTCCGGCAAAAACAGGGCCTCGTGTAATGTTTTTGCACCTCAGCACTAAACTGTGTATAAAATAGAAGATACGCCTTAGGTCGGATTTATTAAATCAAGTTAAGGCATACTTGATTTAATAAATCCGACTTAAGGCGCTTAGGGGCGCTAACTAGCGCCACCAATGGATTAAAAATCATAACATGTTTTATAATACGTTTTTTTTTTCAAAAAGTAGACATCAAAAATATTGATAACTGCGATCACTATTTTTAGAACCTTTTTTTTTATCTTATTTATTTAGGGGCTTTGTTCGCAGAACGAGCATGTCAGCCCCATCGTAACCTAATCATACAATTATCAAACTACATAGATCTTATAACTAAGCTATCCTTAACAAATTCATAAATAATAGTAGCGTGTCCGCTACACGGTTCAGACAGAATGCTCTGAAGTATTTCCACATCCACTAAATTTAGTTGTAGCCGTGACACTACAGTCATTCTCTGAGTTTCATTGCGGACACACACCATTAATAAATGAAATAAATCTTCCTTTTATTTTAATTAATTATAATTTAGAACATATAGCCTAGACTGTATAGATTTTAATCGATTTCCGCTAAAAACGGCCGTTTTTGGGGGAAAGTCCTAGATTGTTCCTACATTCTAAAACAAACTAAAATCCTACGATTGTTGACAGTTCTAAAAATAGTTGTCACATTCGTTAAGTTTTCTCATGTTCACTTTTAGATAAAACGTATTTTAATACAAGTTACGATTTATATTCCATTGGTGGCGCTAGTTAGCGCCCCGAACCACCTTAAATACTATAGCGTCTGACTGAGTGTTCATTTTACTTAGCTAGTGAAGGTAAGTGCTCAAGTTTACCATGTACTAGCATTTTAATGGACTCTAGCACGACACTAAGTATAATAATAAACAGATCACAATAAGGAACCTTAGACTTGGCACGACTTTGTATAGATTTCATTACTTTTTAGAGATAAACGAGCATCTTCATCGAGACTTGGCTAGTGTTTACAGAATGTTTTTGGTGGGTTAAGTATTATAAAACAAAAATTCACATAGATGAACTAAGAATTTCTAATTAAAGTCGCTTGAAAATCCGCTTTTTTTATGGAATACAAAACCATTGAGCGAATATTTATTTGGTTAACCAGTAATGTAGTACTCAGTTCTTCTGTAGTTGTTGTCATAGCGCTAACAACACGGGCTTTTGTTTTAGTTTTTAACACCAAGCGAATTTGGGGAGGCGGCAAAAAGCAATTTTCGCCAAAACGGATAAAGTTCAGTAGGGTAACAGTGTTTGAGTTTGCGATACCTCTTCTCTTTGAGCCTTGGCGACGCCTGCATTAACGAGGCATTTTATATTCGTTGGAAAATGTTCTCTCAACTCTTTCTCAGAGAGAGAGATCACTACGCGTACTTGTCGCGGATTGGCCATTTTAAGCTCTGAGGTGTGCAAGAACCTAAGTCACTCAGGTTTCCTTACGACGTCTTCCTTCACAGTAGCGAGTGGTTATGCTACCAAAGAGATCACGGACTTATATAACTACGCGTGCTCATCGCGGATTGGCCATTTTAAGCTCTGAGGTGTGCAAGAACATAAGTCACTCAGGTTTCCTTACGATGACTTCCTTTACAGTAGCGAGTAGTTATGCTACCAAAAGTTCACAAGTCACGTACTAACAGAATATTTATACCATTAACTTCGTGATACTTTTTCAGTGAAAAGTAAATCCAATTGGTGATTTTTTTTGGTTAGTATTATTTTTTGTTAAATTCTCGTAAGAGTATTCGCTATAATCATACTAAGTTTGGCCGTGGTATGTATTAACGTTATTATGATGCAGCCAAAACAAATACTATACTTGTGTCCGATTCATTTGATAAATTCTATGTAAGGCAGTGCAAAATAAACGATCATAGCGAGAGGACGTTTTTCATTCAACAAGCCGATCTGTTAATACAATTAGAACCTTACTACAAAGCATTATGGTCCAAACGACCCGGATTAAGGAATAGATCGGCTAGCGGACTCGGCAACTCGCGAGTACAATAGGAACCGCATTCCTTAGATAAGAGACTTGTTTACGTCGTTCGGATGTGCAGTTTTAAGACAATTTTGTGAACAGTAATTTAATTACGTTGTAGAACTGAATGTGATTGTGATGGAAAGTGAACTTTTTCTGTGATTAATTTACAATGGCAGTATTAACTGAAGAACAAAGTGGCTATTTGAATACATTGGAAGACACCGCTGTTATAATACAAAAGGCGCAAATTAATTTAAAAAAATGCCCAAAGCAAAGACTAACGGAAGGTTACATCCGTACAAGAATAAAAACTATTGACGATTATTGGAATATATTCAAACAGGCTCATGTGAATCTTACAAAGTGTACACCTCGAGAACAACGGGGAGAAATGCAGTATTTCCTCAATGAAGAATACTTCAAGTTCGAAGAAATGTACCTCGGGTTACAAGCAGATTTAACCGACCTTCTGACTCAATTACAACAGCCACAATACAAGCCACGAACTTCAGATGAAACAACTACGTCACCTCAGTATCAATTGTCGTTCGCCACACTACCGAAAATACAATTACCTACATTTTCGGGAAGGTATGAAGATTGGCCTACCTATCAGGACTTATTCACAGCACTTGTTCATAACACGAATTTGGAAAATGTTCAAAAGTTATATTACTTAAAAACAAGCGTTGCTGGTGAGGCGGAGATGTTGTTGCGTCAAATTCAGATCACGGAAAATAATTATAAACAAGCATGGGAAATACTCAAAGAGCGTTTCGGTAACAAAAAAATGATCGTGAATTCTCTTCTGAAAAGACTATTTGGGCAAAAAAAGGTAACCAGTCAGTCAGCGAGTCAAATAAAATCACTGCTGGATACAACTACAGAATGCTTACACAGCCTGAATAACTTGGATATACCTACTAGTTCTTGGGATCCTGTGATAGTATTTCTTGTCACACAGAAATTAGACACAGAGTCATTAAAGGACTGGGAAGAACATGCACACAAGGAGGATTACGATCAAATATCTACATGGAAGGAATTGCAACAATTTCTCCAGAGTAAGTTCCGTACACTCGAATTAATTGCTCCACCATCCACATCACCGAGAGATAAGCCCCAGACACACAAAACATTCCATGCTACCACCGAATATAGTGAAAGTGATACATGTCAAACTGCACATGCGAAAGTCAGCTCATCGACGTTATGTATTTATTGCAAGGGTGATCACTACTTATACAATTGCAAGGACTTTGCAAAACAAACCGTAGATCAGAGGCAGGAATTTGTAAAGAACAACAACTTATGTTACAACTGTCTCATACCAAATCATAACGTGTACAGATGTAAACAAAGAACAACATGTCGAATCTGCAGAAGAAAACACCATTCTCTTTTGCACCGAGCGCGAGAGACAACACAAGGCACCAATACACGACCAGAACCGACAATCACAACAGCACATTTCTCTAAGGAACAACCTGGTCAACAAGTACTGTTAGCGACAGCTCAAGTGGAAGTCAAGTCACGGGATGGTAGAACCCACACGCTTCGAGCTTTAGTTGACCAAGGTTCAGAGGCTACATTCGTACCTGCAAGAGTAGTTGAACTGTTGGGCCTACCCAGAACCAACATCAACGGTGTCGCCTCTGGAGTCGGAGAAGAAACACAAATACCTCTGAAACATTTAGTCGAAATGTCAATTTCATCAATATGGAATAAAAACGCAGCTATAAAAGTCAAGGCTTACGTTCTGAAGACAATCTCGACTAAATTACCATCCAGAAACCTTACGATGGACTGGCGAGAACTCCAAACATTAAACTTGGCTGACCCTACGTATTACACACCAGGCAAAATAGACATGCTGCTTGGTGCTGACGTTTTCTGCAAGATAATTGAAGAAGGCTTGATGAAAATGCCCGATGGCGTAGTGGCACAGAAAACAGTGTTGGGGTGGATACTTTCCGGTGAACAAGAGGATAAAGAAATGAGAAACGATCACAATCTGACAACGTTACATATCACGAGACAAGTTGTAGAAGACAATGATATGTTACGGAGGTTCTGGGAGATAGAAACAGACTTATACAAAAAGAGAAACTTGATGACAAAAGAAGAAGAAAGGTGTGAGGAGATTTACAAAAACAGTACTAAAAGAGATGAAACTGGAAGATACATAGTACATTTACCGCTGAAACAAGATATAAAAGAGACTGTGGAGAAATGTGGAGAAACTAAACAACAAGCTATATTAAGATTCAACCAGTTAGAAAGGAGGTTTCAAAGAAATGAAGAGCTGAAGACAGAATACACAAAGGTTATACACGAGTACATGGAGATGGGTCATATGAAAGAGTCACCAACAACAGATAACGATATTGCAATATATCTACCCCATCATGCTGTAATCCGCGAAGACAAAGACACAACTAAGGTTCGAGTCGTATACGATGCTTCTGCAAAGGGTTCTAATGGTCAATCACTAAACGACGCCATGATGGTTGGACCAGTATTGCAACCAGACCTTCGAAGTCTCATAACGAAATGGCGAAAGCATCGGATATGTGTAGTCGGAGACATAAAAAAGATGTATCGAATGGTCAGGATGATAGAGGAACACACAAACTTACAACGCATTGTATGGCGCGATAACTCAGACGATAACCTTAAAGACTACAACCTCACCACTGTAACATTTGGTACAGCAGCTGCACCCTATCTTGCTGTACGAACGTTAAACCAATTGGCCGATGATGAAGCTCACAAATATCCTTACACTGCACCAGTGATCAAACACTCATTCTATATGGATGACTTAATGACAGGAAATGAAAATATAGAGAAGACAAAGACGATGTGTGCAGAAATCAAAGCAATATTGAAGAGCGGAGGATTTGAAATGCAAAAGTGGTCGAGCAATTCTGAAGAAGTTTTAGATTTTTTACAAGGAGAAGGTAAAATAAAAGAGATAAAGCTAGACAAGATTGTACGAATTCTTGGATTGGCATGGGACAGAAAAGACGATAACTTTAAAATCACAGTGAACTTACCAGAGATGAGATGTCCTATAACAAAGAGGTCAATTCTATCAGACGTTGCTCGCCTTTTCGATCCTTTTGGATGGCTGTCACCAGTCATCATAACAGCTAAGATGCTAATTCAAAAACTGTGGAAATGCGAATTAGATTGGGATGCCGAGCTGCCTCATGAATTGAGTGCAGAATGGAAAACATACAGGCAGCAGTTGATTCACCTACACGACACTACTCTGCCACGCTGGCTGAAAACCACATCCAATAACTACGAGAAAGTAGAACTTCATGGGTTTGCAGATGCTTCCTCTCAAGCATATGCTGCTGTGACTTACCTTAAGGTAATTGAGGGAGACAACGTTCACATCACGATGATTGCATCTCGAACTAAAGTTGCACCGATAAAACAGCTGTCAATACCTAAATTAGAACTCTGTGCCGCAGCACTACTAGCAGAACTTATCAATGACATCATGGATCCGTTGACTATTTCCAAGGACAAGGTATTTGCCTGGACTGATTCAACTGTAGTCTTATCCTGGCTACAGTCATCTTCACGCAGTTGGCGAACCTTCGTAGCCAACAGAATCACAGACATCACCCGAATCATCGACGGCAACCGGTGGCATCATGTTCAGTCTGCCGATAATCCCGCAGATATCGCAACTAGAGGCATTAAAGCAAGCGAGGTATCTGCATGTAAGATTTGGTGGACTGGACCGGAATGGTTAAAGCAAGACAAAACACCGTTTGACAGCTGTGAAATCCCAAAAACAGATTTGGAATTGAAGGTCACCTTTCACACAGCTTCAGAAGAAGAAACACCAATTTGGGAAAGATTCTCATCAATATCAAGAATGAAAAGAGTACTAGCATACTGTAGAAGAATGTTAAGGAAAAATGAAACAGAAACAAGAGAGAAATACTTGGTTTCGAATGAAATGGAGAAAGTGTTAGAGGAATGTATTAAGTATTATCAGAACTTAGTGTACGAAAGAGAAGTGGAAGAGTTACGAAAAGACGGAAAAGTAAAGAAAAGAAGTTCCCTTATCACACTTTCACCCTTTTTAGATGAGAAAGGTATACTGAGGGTGGGAGGCCGTCTACAAAACGCAAAGATCGCAGAAACCACAAAACACCCTATCGTCATTCCAAAGGGTAAACACGTCTCTAAATTGCTAATACAGGAAGCACACATTAAAACTCTTCATGGTGGCATTCAAGTGATGATGGCTTATTTAAGAAGCAAGTACTGGGTGATTGGCCTAAAAACTGGCGTCAGAAGATGCATACACAACTGCAAGATTTGTATTGTTGACAAGGCCAAAATAAAGAACCAGTTCATGGGTCAGTTGCCAGCCATAAGAGTCAATCAACACAGAGCTTTTAAGAACAGCGGCGTTGATTACGCTGGCCCTGTATTAATACGAACGTCTAAGGGGCGTGGACACCATGCTTCCAAAGGGTATATATGCCTATTCGTATGCATGTCTACTCGTGCAATCCATCTCGAAGCAGTCACAGATCTCACATCACAGGCATTCATTGCTGCCTTTCGAAGATTCGTGGCACGCAGAGGTCATTGCTCACATCTGTGGAGTGATAATGGGACGAACTTCATCGGCGCTGCCAGGGAGCTGAAAGAAATGTTTAATAAAGGCATGAGTAGCATGACTAAAGAAGTTGCAGAGCTTTTAGCTAATGATGGCACGACATGGCACTTCATACCACCGAAGATGCCAACATGTGGAGGTCTATGGGAGGCTGGCGTGCAATCAGCAAAGAGACACTTGTCAAGGGTAAATAAGGACACAAAACTGACGTACGAGGAAATGTCTACCCTTCTGACGCAGATAGAGGCATGTCTCAACTCACGGCCTCTCTGCCAAATAGATAATTCTACCGAAACACCACTGACACCAGGACATTTCTTAGTAGGAGAACCTTTAATAAGCGTACCTGATCAAGACTATCAATCTACAAGGGTTAGTCTGCTTGCAAGATGGCAACTTATTCAAAGAATGACTGCAGATTTCTGGCGGAGATGGCAAACAGAGTATCTAAACACGCTGCAACAAAGATATAAATGGCAAGTGGCAGTTCCATCGCCAGCAATTGGAGACCTTGTCATTGTTAAAAATGAAGAAATGCCTCCAACAAAATGGTTACTTGGACGAATCAAATATCTTCACCCCGGTGAAGACAATCTTGTGCGAGTAGTGACCGTACAGTGCAAAGGAAACCACGAACTGAAAAGACCTTTGTATAAGATAATCCCACTGCCTAAAGAACCTGAAAATTAGTTAGTCACGGTGGGCGGTCATGCAAGTATGAGATTTACAGTTAATATATTATATTGTGCATGTTTACGTACTAGTGTCAAGTGTGATATCTAAAACAATTCGTGCATGTGTGAATATTTTTGTTTAATAGTTTGGATTCCATTCATATTTTGCAGGTCAAAGTAATTAAAAAAAATGTACAGTCCATTGCTAATAAAATTAAGGTTTTGCTATCTATTGAAGTATATAAAAACAATTGTTTTTGGTGGGCGGAATGTCCGATTCATTTGATAAATTCTATGTAAGGCAGTGCAAAATAAACGATCATAGCGAGAGGACGTTTTTCATTCAACAAGCCGATCTGTTAATACAATTAGAACCTTACTACAAAGCATTGCTTATTTCGATTTGCATTGCTTAGCAGATTTCTTATTGGGATATCCTTGCCTGGTTACCAAAGCACAGTTTAAGCGATTGTTGTAATCAATAATTTTTTTATTACTCCTAAACATGGGTATTGTTAACAGATGTAAGGCAGAATTATAAAGGTCGGTATGTGTTACCTACAAGTCATCCAAATTATCTTAAAAAACCTATTTAGAGGTTAAAAATTCCACCCATGCCGGGATTCGAACCCGCGACCTCTGGCTATCCGTGCCAGCGCTCTTTCCAACTGAGCTAATGGGCGACTCACCGGCATCAGTGAAATTTCGAACATCTTTAAAATATTCTCTGTATTACGTAGAGGCAGCGACATCTGGCTGAAGTAATTTGCATCACTTGCAGCCCCGAGTACCTACTTTGCAGTTAGGGTTTTACATCGGAATGATATCGCTGTACCCAAATGATTATATTCTTTTTAAAGCACTAACCCGTGCTAAGGACAATTTTAAAAAAACCTATTTAGAGTTTAAAAATTCCACGCATTCGGACCCGCGACCTCTGGCTAGCCGTGCCAGCGCTCTTTCCAACTGAGCTAATGGGCGACTCACCGGCATCAGTGAAATTTCGAACCTTTTTACAATATTCTCTGCATTACGTACAGGCGGCGACATCTGGCTGAAGTAATTTGCATCACTTGCAGCCCCGAGTACCTACTTTGCAGTTAGGTTTTTACATCGGAATCCTTAGCACGGGTTAGTGCATTAAAAAGAATATAAAATATCTTAAGCTAATAATTGCCAATCTGCGGGGGCACGTGTGGTAATTAAGCCCAAACTCTCTAAGAGAAAACCAGAGCCTTGCAGTAGGACGTCCCATAGGCTATAGGCGTTTATAGCCTACATTTAAATAATAAACAAACAACGTGTGTAGTGAATTTATAAATAAAAATTACATATTATTTACAATTTTCCGTCAATATTATTTAAAAGTAAAGGTGATAATAACGTAAGGGAAAAAACTACCCAAAATGAAAGACTAATCAATCACAAAGTAAATTAATAATTAATCGTGATTGTATTATTATACTTTGTTGCTTCTGATTTGCGCAATTCCTCGCCCATCAGAAATGCAGCACTGATGAGAGTCTGTGTTCTAAAAACTATTTTGTACTATAAGCTTTTTCTAAGAAATGTCAGAGAGTAAATATATTTTTTGATTTAAGCTTTGCATGCTCTAACAATGTCGCCTTAATTAAATATTTGTCTTACAAATTGTCCATTCTAATTAACACATATGGTTTTACGCGTAGTATTGATCTACCAAAAAGCGCTGTTTGGTAGATCAGAAATACAAAGTAGAAATACCGGCAAAAAAATATCGAGGAAAATTTCAAACGTTATTTTCGAATTGCAGAAGTTGTATTAAATGACGAACTCTAACTAAGGCTGGCTGAACACAATCTTCTTGAAGCCACGAGTCTTCAATCTTAATTGTGAGTTTCGCATAGTGCCGATTGTGTAAAACGCGCACCGAATGATAAACTCGCGGGCTCTAAGGAGAGCGAGTACAAACGCTAAAAGGAATTGCACATTGTAGAAATGGGGGATATATCCCTCACCTATTAGTCTATAAGCTACTGTAAAATTAACTCTTTGTAATCCCATAAATGAAGCGCTCGTGGCTTAGGCGAACCGAGTGATTGGAATCAATCACTTGGGTTAAGCAACAACAGGCGCGGTCAGGTTCAGGATGGGTGAGCGTCCCGTGACTACCCCTAGTGGCATTTTTTCGAGCGCTTCCGTGCTTCGCAAGGCACGCTAAGCCGTTGGTGCTGGCTGTCATATAATGGCAGTCGCTAAGCCATGTCAGAGGCCTTATGGGCGGCTTGATAACTTCTGACAGTAAGGCCCGCCACTGTCTTACAATCCTCCACCAACCCGGACTTGGCCTCCGTGGTGGAGTATGGCCTAACCTTCCTGCGATGCAGGAAGAGACCCGTGCCCCAGCAGTGGGGACATACAAGGGTTGATAACGAACGAACGAATCCAATTAACAAATCAATTAACCAATTAACTCTAACATTTCTTAACGATTCGCGATACTCATACATAGTTATGTATTAAACGAGCCTAATCAATAAAGCGTAATTACCTTAATTACTTAATTAGGGATGCAAAGTTTTTTTTATGATCGGATTTTATTTTATATTCTGATTGATAGTAGGTAATTTTAAGAAACTAATTTCATTCTTTTCGTGATTTATCGAGTTTATCATTGTTATTTAATTAAAATTAATATTATTTGGCGTGACGTCATATATTACATACTTTGTGTGTAGGTAGAGTTCGCGATTGGATTTGTCTGTGGTTTAGAGGAAAAAGACAGATGTTTGACAGATGAAGTTGACAGGCCATTGGTAGTTTTTCCACAGAATAACTACTACCACAGACGATTTAACATGTGACGTCATCATAGAGGTCATATGCAGGGCATTTAAATATTATTATTTACTTAAAATAAGTCTCATCTTTTATGATAAAAATCTCTTACATTAAAAATACTGTAGTTTGGATGCTAAGCTCGAAATGGTTTACGATTCAGGCAGTTCACTTTTTCTTTTGCATCCCGAATTAACTCTAGTTAAAATGAACATGTCTAAGAATAAATGACTTGGAAGCTTTATTTAGCAAAATATCCATCTGAACGGAATTATAAACTGCCGCGTCATTTCAGTTGCTTTACATCTGACGGAGGCATTTTCTTCCGTTGTTTACAGCAAAAACGCAAATTGTTTCCCGCGAACCACAAAAATCTCTAATTTCCTTTTGTACCCTTCATTGTACGGTTTCAACAAAAGAACCTCACTGTGAAAGCCGCTTAAAATCCCATGAAATTGCACGGGCATTTCAGAAAACCTGAACTATGTTTTGACGATGGTTATAAAATGGTAATTATAGCTATTTTTAGGATCCAAGGCCTAGAACCTAGTTTTAAATGCTACTTTAATAATTAATTATTATTGATTTGCAACCGGATAAACTTACCTGACATTTTGGCGGAAGACTCCAACCAGGGAGCCAATTCTCACTTCATTAGCAAATAATTCGTATACGACTCTAAGGCTTATGACACGAGTTCTACATAAAATGGTAAGTGACAGCCAAAATCTGTATTAGGAACGCCATGCTACATTAAATTCGAATGAAGAAATAAATGTATAATGACCATGTCGATTTATCTTATCTTATTTTTGTGCGACAAATGTATAATCCTTCGAATATTTTGCGTCTACGCTTTCAATTCGCATGGGCGAGAATCGGGTTCGAGAGAGCCAATTCTCACTTCATTAGCAAATAATTTGTATACGATTCTAAGGCTCATGACTTGAATTCTACATCGTCGAGTGACAGCCAAAATCTGTATTAAGAACGCCATGCTACATTAAATTCGAACGAAAAAATAAATGTCTAATGCCAATCTTATCTTATTTTTCTGCGAAAGCGTTGACGCAAAATATTTCTTCGAATATTTTGCGTCTACGCTTTCAATTCGCATGGGCGAGAATCGGCTCCCATGGAGCCCACGTGGCCGGTTGCTCATCTCGGACTACTTAAATTACTCATCTTTATATAAATATGTAACGCTGCCGAAACTTCGGGAAATAGGGTAATTACGTTTTACCTAATAAATAATCGGGCTTTGACCCGTTTAATATATAACTATGCATTTTTTTGTCAATATCAGCTGTTTCAAGCAATATGGGCCGCAGTTTGTAAAATTAGTCATTACATTACAGTGACAATTTTTATTACAATCGTAAAGGAGACGGATACACTTTCATACATTCTTGGGCCTGGGTGTAAAAAGTTAAAAGAGATGTCAATTTAGAGCTTATATATTAGCAAACCATCTCGGGAAATTCTGCGGATTTTAGCAATCTGAGAGGAGAGTTGTAAGAGATTTAGTAAAAGTGAGGCTATGCAACAAGCTGACAATGAAACTTATACAAAACTTATCCGTGTCCGTACAAGTTAAGCAAGATCGTAAGTCTGTAGAAAGAAAGCACTGGTCGGAGAATTATAATAACAAAAACATTAGGAAACATATTCAAAACGCACTAAACGATACGCGAAAACGCTTTATTATTCTGAGAGAAGACGAGTGATCATAGATTGTGTCAGGGAGCTGTCACGCCTGTCACTGTTAGCACAGACCAAGGATGTTTTTCTTGGCACAGACACAGATTAAAAATACAGTTGACATACACGGGTAATAAATCGATCCGTTAACGAGAATCAATTTAAAGATTTATTTTCATCAAGTTAATATTTGGATTTTTTTAAACTGTTGACATTAAGTATATTATAATGTATTAATTTAATTTGATTGAATCAATCATCTGGTGCAGGTGTTTTTTATTAAATACATGCAGACTAATCAATTAAAGTAATCGGTATCCTATTTTATTAAGAGCGGTGGTAGCGGAGCGGTGTAGAACTCCGGCTTCTCAATCGGGAGGTCGTGGGTTCGAACCCCGGCATGTACCAATGACTTTGTTTTCTAAGTTATGTACATTTGTGAAATTATAGTAGCAATACTACTCGCTGACGGCGTACCTCAGCGGTTGCTACGTACAATGGCCCAACTATGAGGCTAAGTGCGGAAATCTCAGGTCTAACTATCCTATTTTATTAGGGACATAAACTTATTTTTAAGATTTCTCGTCTTCCGGATTGTGAATTGAGATCATTTTTTATATTTTAAAATAGAAAAATACAACGCTTTTTTTAAACCATATCTCAACTATTTACAATCGGGCCCAGAAATCCCAGTCTCCTTTACGAAGTTTACTTTGTGCTAAAACAAAGGTATTTATGATATAATAGAAGTTATAAGATTTTTTGTCATTTATGGGATAATTTAACCCCAGGCACTACCTTAAAGAATGGGGCCCGTGCGTCGCCATTGAAAGGTCCCAATAGAAGACCTCAAACGTTCGTACCTGTCTTGCAACTCTTTGTGAGAGCACTTTTGATTCGCGTATACACCATCGACGGGTGCTTATGCCAACTTATTTTCACCTTTGGCCAATCTGTTCTTTGTATTTTTTTCGGGTACGTTTCTTTGTGCCAATTGGGAGATTTTGCAAGCAACAGACCGTGCTACAGTTTATTTTACAAAAACAAATGACCAACTTTGAAATGGTCCAATAAATTATCAGACTTGATAACTGCCCTAGAAAATTAATAACATTAGTTTAGTGATTTTACGGTCTCATAATGCATGTTGATTGTACTGATGAGTAGAACCCGCGTAAGTTTCACGGGTCCTTTCTGCAACACGGTCGGTCGACGGCATTAGATTAGACTAGCTGCGCCCCGCGGTGTTACCCGCGGATTATCGATTTTTTCCCATAGGCATAAGATATTGTCCTGCAGTAATACGTAACCTATGTGTTAATCTTTCACTGTTAAATTGTGTATTAACAGTGAAAGATATTTTATCACAGTAAAACGTAGCTTATGTGTTAATCCAGGGTGTCAGCTAACTCCATACAAAATTTTATTAAAATCGCTCCAGCCGTTTAGACGTGAAGAAGTAACAAACATAAACGCTCACAACTCGCCTTTATAATATTAGTGTGATGTGATGTGAAGTGTGATTACGGTATTATAATTTATTTTCAACTATTTCCTTGAAATAACATTGTTTTCATTTATGAAAAATAAAAATAATGGCAAAATAACTGGCCGGCGACAAAACAAATAGGCACAAAAGCGACACTCCGTTTTTTTTTATTTATAGCTCTGCACTGTTTGTGTCTACGCCAGTGTCAATTTTTTGAAGGACTTATAGGATAAAGGTAGGGAAACGGCCAATTCGATCTTCATTTGTTTTTTCGAATCGACCTTATTTAAAAAAACCAATTCCACGAACAGTACAGTTGTCATTACTTATAGTCTACAGTTTTAAAATAAACGGTGTTGTGGAAGTCGTATACATTTTATTATTTTACCCCAGAACTTCTGAGAAAAACACTATTATAACTTTTTAACTGTTTTTTTACTATACTGCGCTATTTTTTTTTTTGAGATGATAATAAACAAGAAATATATGAATTAACCTAAGTATAATAATATAACCACCCTAAACTACAACTTACTTACATATTAGTATTTCACAGTGAATCGCGATACTCATAGTATACGCGATACTTACATATTACTTGGATTTTTAGACAAACTAACGGCCATAGTTAACAAAGCTTTCTCTAAATAGCAGTTGCCAATTGAAAAAAAAAATAGGAAAGCACTTAAGAACGCTTTTATTATTACAGACCTTAGTGGGTATATTTCAGCACTATGCTTCACAGTACTATGGTTTCCTCTACAATGTAGCGACTTTGTAATTCCACTCTACCCAACAATTTTGTAAGAGCAATTTACATAGTTTGTTAATGGATGCTCTAGACGGAGATCTTAGTTTAGGACCGCAAAATTATTCTACTCCGTTTTGAATATGCTAACAGCGAAGTAGTTCTGCTTAACGACAGCAAACCAAATTAATTTGGTTGTGTGATTTTTTGTAGCAAAGTAGATTAAGATAAGTTAAGAATCTCATGGCCGAAGAAGCGCTCGTGGCCTATCTGAACCGAGTGATTGGAAACTCAAGTGATTGAGTTAAGCAATAACAGGCGCGGTCAGCTGCAGGATGGGTGACCGTCCCGTGACCTCCGCTAGAGGATTTTTTCCTGAGCGCTTCCGTGCTTCGTAAGGCACTTTAAGCCGTTGGTGCCGGCTGTTTTGTAATGGCAGTCGTTAAGCCATGTCAGAAGCCTTATGGGCGTCTTGATAACTTCTGACAGTAAGGCTCGCCACTGTCGTACAATTCTCCACCAACCCGGACTAAGCCCCAGTAATAGAGTGTGGCCTTACCTTCCTGCAATGCAGGAAGAGACCCGGGGGGACATACAAGGGTTGATATTGGTATCGATGTCTTTGTGTTCTTCGAAGATAAGCATATTTTTATTAATTATTTTTGAGAAAAGTATGCCTTACATCATTGAAGTATGTAGGTATTTGTCGTTTTATTTTTATAATAGCGGTGATAGCGGAGTGGTAGAACACCAGCTTTTTAATCGGGAGGTCGTGAGTTCGAATCCCGGAATGTAACAATGATTTTGTTTTATAAGCTACTAGCTGACCCAGCGAACTTCGTACCGCCTAACAGTCGATTCTTTAGTTATTTTTTATGTTTCTCCCTCAAAAGAACCATCCTCATACTTCAAGGAATATTCTAAAAAAAGAATTAGCGAAATCGGTTCAGCTGCTCTCGAGATTTGCGCTCACCAAAACATTCAGCGATTCATTTTTATGTTATAGATGTACATTTCTGAAGTTATAGTAGCAATGTCACTCGTTAACATGAAGGAAAACATCTTGAGGAAACCTGAGTGTCTGCAGTGTTCCACTACCTCAGCGCTTCAAATTGCCAATCCGAGGAGGGCACGCTTGTTAATTACTGGTAAGTATAGCCCATACACTCTCTTTCTGAGAGAAGGCTTGTGCCCTGCAGTGGGACGTATTTAGGCTACACTTTTTTTTATTGTCTGAAAGTGCTTCGACTTTCAAACTATTCCAAATAAAAAAAATCATCACATTTATTCAATACTGAACCTTTGTATCGAATTTAGGCTGAGTACTTGTGGATGCATACGTTGGGCCAGGTTCATGTCCAGCGGCCCTTTTAAAATGTATGATTGAAATGGATTGGATGCAGTCGTTATATAAAGGATATACCTAAATACGTATATTACACTACATGTAGACGATTTAGTACAAGATAATCTATCATACAGACCTAAAATGATAAATGGAGACATACGGGAGTTTGCTGGTAAGGACCCGCAAAATCCCGTAAGTCCCCATTAATTTGAGGAAAACAAAACGGAACCGCTTCAGAACATTTTCATTCATCCTATAAATGCGGGCTAAGTAACCGCCAGAGCATTTACTCTGAAATCGAAAACAGATTGAGTGTTGAACTGAGTGTTTATACTATTTTTATTTTTAATGCACTAACCCGTGCTAAGGACAAATTTAAAAACCTATTTAGAGGCTAAAAATTTCACCCATGCCGGGATTCGAACCCACAACCTCTACCAATTGAGCCAATGGGTAGAGCGCTGGCACGGATAGCCAGAGGTTGCGGGTTCGAATCCCGGCATGGGTGAAATTTTTAGCCTCTAAATAGGTTTTTAAATTTGTCCTTAGCACGGGTTAGTGCATTAAAAATAGTGCCAATGGGTAGAGCGCTGGCACGGATAGCCAGAGGTTGCGGGTTTGAATCCCGGCATGGGTGAAATTTTTAGCCTCTAAATAGGTTTTTAAATTTGTCTTTAGCACGGGTTAATGCATTAAAAATAAAAATAGTATAATCATGTGGGTACAGTGATATCGTTCCGATGTAAAACCTAACTGCAAAGTAGGTAGTCGGGGCTAGAGGTGAGCGTTGATTCAACTAACGGGTTTCAAAAGTGACTTTCATTGTGCCAACGAACTAACCGCTTTTTGATTAGATACTAACAGGTTATATAAGAACGTCTTTTGCTTGACAACGTTAAACGTAGCGCAATCGCACAAAGCGGCTTGTCGTTGCCAAGCCGCTCCGCACATGCGCGGAAGTAGTCGAACAAATGGCGGACATGGCGGTTATTGCCGTGCATGCACGCGTGACCTTGATCCAACGACTTGCACTTTTAGTTTGCTGGAAAATATTATTTTGATAAACATGTTTTCAATAATAAAATATTATTATTAAATAAATCCTTCATAGGAATACAAAACAAAAAACATGACTAGTTTAACACAGACAACGGGGATAACAGTTGGTTTAAGTACAACACGTTCTCGTCCGTGGTCGATCCAACGCGATACAACGTTTTGCAGCAAAGTCTTTGCCGCTCGTTGATGTGAAACCAGTTGACCAAATAGCTGCGATTCAAACTGGTTTTGATTTTTAAAAAAGCAGTTATTTTCGTTGACCCTTATTTCGCCAACGACTCACCTCTAGTCGGGGCTGTAAGTGATGCAATTTGCTTAAGCCAGATGTCGCTGCCTGTACGTAATACAGAGAATAGTGTAAAGAGGTTCGAAGTTTCAATGATGCCGGTGAGTCGCCCATTGGCTCAATTGGTAGAGCGCTGGCACGGATAGCCAGAGGTTGCGGGTTCGACTCCCGGCATGGGTGAAATTTTTAGCCTCTAAATAGGTTTTTAAATTTGTCCTTAGCACGGGTTAGTGCATTAAAAATAAAAATAGTATAATCATGTCGGTACAGTGATATCGTTTCGATGTAAAACCTAACTGCAAAGTAGGTAGTCGGGGCTGTAAGTGATGCAATTTGCTTAAGCCAGATGTCGCTGCCTGTAAGTAATACAGAGAATAGTGTAAAGAGGTTCGAAGTTACACTGATGCCGGTGAGTCACCCATTGGCTCAATTGGTAGAGCGCTGGCACGGATAGCCAGAGGTTGCGGGTTCGAATCCCGGCATGGGTGAAATTTTTAGCCTCTAAATAGGTTTTTGAACTGAGTGTTGTTCGACACTGTAGTATGGTGATAGGTGAGGGAGTGGTACTGTTTATTAAAAGAAGGTGCATAGCTCTGCTCTATCAGAATGTGCAAAGGTGAACTTGCTTCTAACTTCTGGAGTGACATTGCTTTGATACCATAGAAGACAGAAACAGAAGAACAGTTTCTAATAAAACCAACCATTGCATTAGTTATTAATTATTCAATTTTAACTTGGATAACTTTCATTACGTATATCATTTATTACGATCTACGTAATAAATGATATATGTAAAGGTTCGACTTGAATAAAACTATACTGTGATATAGAAAACAAATAACGCCATCTAGTATCCAAAAACTGAACTAAGCTACTCCGTACAAACAGTATGCCTGGTACAATATGGGCCTAAGAGAATGGCACGCAAATAAAGCAGGTCTGAATCACGGCCGAATTCTCCGCAATGTATTGGATTGCCATGTCGCACGCATTCATTTTTCGGACCTACTACAGGCTGTGGTTGACCCTCTTGCACTGTCATTATGGATATTATTAATGTCTGCATTTCATGCAGAGTTGTAACAATTGAGCTAAATGAGCCTTTCTTAATTTTTTTAGCAAAATTTTGCTAGTTTATCACTACAAAAAAATATACTTCAGGATATTTCTCAGAATCACTTCAGAATACAATGTGATTCGATAAACTCGGGATAAAAAAAATCCTAAGTATCACCAAAAATAACCGTGCAAAAGTTATCTACATTAATTATTAGAGTTTATCCATAACATTACTCATCACAATACTTAAAAATACTTAGGAACAAATAATTAACTTTTAGAAAATTAGAAAATACCATAAGTATTAACACCACCTTTTTACAATTTCTTTTGTGCAACAAACGATTAATATTAATTAAAACTGTTTTAATACGGATTTCACTCGTTTATTATATTTTTACAATTTTCCGACCTGTAAAAGTGCCGAAACGTCGGAAAATTGTAAAAATATAATAAACGAGTAAAATCCGCGTTAAAACAGTTTTAATTATGTCTAGTACCCGTGTTAACCTTAGAAAATACAATAATAATTATTATTATTATATCACCTTTGAGCAGATATACATCTTCATATACAAATAAAAATATCAGATTGATGACGCCAAGATATTGCCCTCCAATTTCTTGCATAGTTCCAAATCGATTCGACAGTAAGAAGTACTTCATGGTGAAAACTTATTTCCTAGATTGGCTAAAGGCATAGGTAAGGTTAAAGTGTATAATAAACAACTGACAGCTGTTAAAAGGGGCCTAACCTATCGTCAATATGTACGTCACAAATCTCAAACTGCACTCAAATATTATTAAATTTATTTTATTCTATAATATAAAAATGGGTCGCTGAATGTGTTGGTAAGCGCCAATCTCGAGAGCAGCTGAACCGATTTCGCTTATTCTTTTTTTAGAATATTCCTTGAAGTACGAGGATGGTTCTTCTTCTTCAGGCTATATTATGTAGTCCAGGATGGTTCTTACGGAGAGAAAAATAAAATAAAGTTATCTAGTTAATATAGTTAACTATAAAACAAAATGTTTACTAAGTGAACGTTTGAAACTGGTTGTTTCACAAATTATACAATGAAATAGAATAGATAACGTTTATTTACAACCCAAAAAAATAATTAATAACAAAACATATGTAAGTTACTTGCATACTTGATATGTACCTAGTTAACTTTTAGGACATGTATTATCACTGAAGTAAAATTTAAAATTTCTGTTTCACATTCAATATGTAAATTTTAAGGGCTTGTAAGCGTAACTTAATTGTCTATGGTTAGAGAGAGACGTTTTATGTTATATGTGTAAGCGAGAAAGAAAATAAAATGTCAGTTATGAAGCAAGAATCGTCGTTTTGCTTACACATTATTTGGTGGGGCTGAAGATTACATAGAAACTCCACATTTAACCTACTGCTGAAAACCGTCATCCAAATGTCAGAGTTTGTATATTACGTTGCTCCAAATGCTATGTCTTACAAGCGTATAACCTTAACTACCAAGGGAACCCCCGTGCACTCAGCTTAGTAGCAACATGTAATTTGATACATGTTTCACAAACAAATAAGGAACAAACAGAAGGAACAGTAGTAATAACAGTGAAGGAAAACATCGTGAGGAAGTATTTTCTAAGGTTAACACGAGTACTAGACATAATTAAAACTGTTTTAGTACGGATTTCACTCGTTTATTATATTTTTACAATTTTTACAAGCCGCCAAGAAAGATACACCAATTCATGCGAAGTGTCAAGCACAGGATTCCCTTACAAGAAGCAGGAGTATACAAGCCTGACTGTGAATGTGGTTCCTCGTACATTGGTCAAACAAAGCGTACCATAGCTGAACGGGTGAAGGAACATATCGCGGACGTGAAACATAAGCGCTCTGGTAGATCTGCAGTCAGCGAACATACACTTAGCGGTACCAACCACTTTATACATTTTGATAAAGTTAAAGTTCTAGCCCGAGAAGACTGTTTCTACCCTAGAATGATACGCGAGGCAAATAGAGATCCGCCGGCATCCAAATTTCAATAGAGATCGTGGTTGGAATATACCGACAGCATGGGAACCAGTGCTCAAGTGCATGAGACCCCCTTGCTAAAAGTGTGACTGTAGATTTAATTTTAATTTCAATTAATAATCAATATTTTAGTTCATGTAAAATAATTGGTTTATAAATTTAATTTTTAACTTCAATTACTAATAATCAGTATTGTTGACTTTATATAAAATAAAAAAAATTTGATATACCTATTTTGGAACGTAACTTCATAATGAACTTTTGTAATTTTTGCCGAGGGTAGTAAACAGTTATTGCTTTCAAAAAGACTCCTACCACCTCAGTCATTCGAGACCACGGCACCTGTAAATGTGCCGAAACGTCGGAAAATTGTAAAAAATATAATAAACGAGTGAAATCCGTACTAAAACAGTTTTATTCGTGAGGAAGCCTAAGTCCCACCAATCCACCCCCACGTGGCGATTAAGACCACACTCACTGAGAGGGACCCACTATGATAAAATTATTTAATTTTATAACTTTGAATTCCTAATTTCAATATTTCTAAATTACACCGACTACCCGTCTCTAATTTCTTTCTTGTCTCCGTCTATGGTTGAAATCGCTTTTGGTAATAAGGCCGCCAATTGTACTATATTTTCTGGTACTGTAATTTCTGTGTACAATAAAATATATTCTACCTATCTATTATTTATGTATTTATCGTCTCACTGTATTTCTCTATCTGTTAATATTTTTATGATCGCTAGTTTTAATTGCTAAACCTATTGTATTCTGTTATTCTATTGTTAAAACATTATTAACATTATTTATGCATTACTGTTAGAGCTTGTGTTATTATTGTTATAGACGTTAAGCTCTAACAGCTTAATGTTAGAGCTATTATTTTCGAAGAGCCTCTAATTTGTATCCGTTAACTTAGCGGATAATTTAAAACATAAAAAAACAGCCTTGTGCGTATCGGGCCACGCTCATTGAAGGGTTCCGACGCGGTGCATTTACAAAAATTGGCGCTCTAAAGCTTAATATTACGCAAAAAATACTTTTTAATACAGTTGCTCAAAAAGTGGCGTATTACAGGGACATAAAGCGTGCGTGATGTGGGCTATTACACACTCGTGCGTTTTCTTTCCCAACTGCCAAAATAATTTCTATTAAAAAGAAAAACCAACCATGAAGTAATTAAAACTGTTTTTATACGGATTTATGCTCGGTTATTACATTTTTACAATTTTCCAACGTTCCAACAAAAATGTAATAAACGAACATAAATCCGTATAAAAACAGTTTTAATTATGTCTACTGCTAGTGGTAACCTTAGAAAATACAACCATGAAGTTTTTGCTAAAAAAACTCATAGAAGTTTTTATGAGCTACTAATTTGTTTCAATATCAGATTTAATTATTTGATTGAAAGAGTTAAGTTAGTTTTCATTTAATTTCATTAAATTTCATTTTCATATCATATCAATAAAAAAAATCTACTGAAGACTTGGCTGTATGGGCATAGTTCCCTTTGCCTACTAGAATGGGTGAAGAAAAAAATCTCTGCTTAAATTTTTTTACGGTTGGCGCCATTTTCCAAATAATTTTTCTTTATTAAATTGCTTATTTTTTTCGCAACTGTATAAAAAATAGTCGTTCAGTACACGTGCGGAACCGTCATTGCAACTTGTTCCGACTGTCAACCCTCGCCTTCGGCTGCGCCTCGGCTTGGGTAGACATTTGTCGGAACTCTTTGCAATGACAGCCTTTCCGCAATGAAATGAAATATACTATACTCGTAAAGTCGTAATAGACAAATGGTTTTCACACACTCGCAACATTTTTAAACAAACAATACCCCACCCTAGGCGAAAAAAAATTGCATGCCCAAATTATCCCGTCTGGAAAACATCGCTCCAAAAAAAAGTATTTTATTATGAAAAAGAATTTTATTCACTATATAAACAAAATGTTTACTTCGTCGTCAGGCTATCCTAGTCCACTGCTGGACATAGCCCTCCCCTAAAGAGCGCCACGTTGTGCTATCATAGGGGGTAATGCTCATAATGAAAGTTTACTTAATTAATGTCAAAGCTGTTAGCTTTAAGCTAAGCGATAAGACCACCAATCATATAACATTACTTACATTAAAAAATATGGTTGCAATTCTTTTTTTCTGGTTGTGCAATAAACTGATCTCTATTTATCAATCTAGTATGTATAGGATTGGTACCTGGAATTATTTTTTCATTTTCTTTAGCATTTCTCTGTGTGACTAATATGTATAGTTACGCAAAATTTCAGCTTTCTTGTACTAATAGTCTTTCAGCTAAGCTGCGAGCGGAGAGACAGATAGACAGACGGATATGGCAAAACTGTAAGGATTATTTGTTGACTACGGAACCCTAAAAAGACTGATCAATACAAGAAACTAAACATGCCCAAATTTCTTTCTTTTACTAATATCTTAAAGAAAAATTTCAACACTATATCTCGACCGGACATTGTTTGTCAAATATTAATAGCGTGCGGCTGTATGACAGTTGAGTGTGACCCTGATTAGGAACAGGAGGGAGAAGCTCTTGTCTGCCCTTTTACGACACCTGCTTATTTTGTGCCTGAACTTTATGTGCAAAGGATCTCGTAGCGGCGCTCCTCTGGGACAGGAATGCCGAGCTGGACACGAACAAACATTCGAGCTGAATTTACTGGCACACGCCGGCCCCGGGGGATGGAGCAGGCTCGTCTGAGCTAGTTACACCTGGCACAAAACAGCCAGGTATAGCAGGGCTACTTGGACGTTGAGTTAAATAATGGACTCTATATCCGCTTTCTCACAAAGAGCGCCTGACCACCGTAGATTAGCGATTTCATGCGCTATGACGTTGAGTTAAATACTAGCAAAAGGTCTGGGGCTAGATTTATAATACAAGTAGGGACGCTACCCATTATCAGCCTCAATATGGTCCGGCCAGGCATTCTGGAATTCCGGCTGTGCCCGGGCCACCACTTTGATATCGTAGCATTGCGGGCATCAGACTAGAAGTACCTAAACCAGATGGCAGACGTGTTCCATATCTTGCCTAATTAGGTAATCGCCAACCCTCGTTTCAGACTTAAAATCTTTAATTTGAATGTTTTTTTGCGAGCTTGTGCCATTTTGACAGAGCCCAAGGCGTCCCTGACTAGCGTTGTATGTTGCAATATTTCACGGTGTCTTTAATATAACTTTATCTTGCTAAGTGCCTGCTGGGGGGATATGGTGAAATTGTGAAATCAAGTGTGAAATGGCTCCCCAGTAGTGTAATGAATGCTGCATCTACAAGATGGTCCCGAACTTTCAAAAGTAATGGGCAACGTAAACAATGTGAAAACGATACAGATACGCCCAGTGTGCGGATCACAGTTTCACATCTTTTTAAAACCCACTCTTTTTAAAACTGTTCTTAAATGTATGTATGTGTTAGAATAAAAAAACAACCACATTTACATACAGGCACATACATTGCTTTCGGCCCCACACTAGGATACTCTGTGTCGTGGAAACTAGAAACAGCGACATCACAAACATGTAAACATCCAAGACCTGATTTTTTTTTGTGTCCCTAGCCGGGGTTTGAACCTGGGACTTTTTGCATAGCATAATAAAGCATTAAGTGACTCTTATGGCTGGCCCATTACGGGCAATAGCGTCATGGTGTGTTGGTCCACGTAAGGACGCATTATGAAGTCGTCAGTGGTATACAATACACCTGGACCCGTCAATGGTAAATCGTCAGCTCTGCGGTGGAAATACAAGGGGTAAATTCATCTATTCGCTCGCGGTCATATTCTGCCTGGATTATGGGATATGTCGTGATTTGTTACGTTTCGCAGAGTCGAGGCGAGACCTGAATGGCTTAGTTAGTTAGAGCCGTGCCACGGTAGGCCATATAGAGATGTGGGCTTGAATCCCGCATCGGTCCGGATAATTTCTTTCTATGTAAAGTTGGTTACACTGTTGATCAACGGTTAGGTACCAATGCTTACGCTACATTTAATTAAGCCAGAGATTTCCTATGATTTCCGATGTAGTGTTTACGTAAAATTAAGAAAGGAATGTTTCGTTGGTTTGTACCTATGGAGAAGATGAAGGAAGAAAGATTGACCAATCAAATACAAAGAGCGAATTTGGGCGGAAGGTGTGCCAAGGAACGTCCCAGGTGGACGTACTTCCAAATTGAAGATGTGTTAGCAAACGGCAAGATAAAACGTGCCTGAAACCGGCGTACTAGCATGCAACGACTAATGAGTGTTGATGAAGCGAAGGTGATCGAGAAGAGTATCGCGGTAAGTGACGTGAGTTTTTGTGATATTATTAGGTATCTAAGGTTTACAAATTATTTCCTAGTCTCTAGTACATCTAGTATATCATATCTCTGTAATCATCGATACCATTTGCAATCAACTAATTTTAGGATTAACAGATTTTGACAGATTGTGTTGTCCTAAATCGTCTAAAGTATTTTTTCGATATACAAAGACAATCGAAAAATGACTTCAAGCGCAATTGGACCGTGTACGATCGCCTTAAGCCGTCAGCTCCCTTGAGCAATGGAGATTATTTATTCATCTATATTTTTGGGCACACACTCAAACAGAATCGTACTTGGATAATACTTCTTATGCCCATCTGGAAATCCGGAACTATACTACAACACATCATCGTCTAGTGACAGGTAAAACAAGCCAACATAAATTTAGGCTGTTTTTTATGACAAATCTTGAAAGTAAAGTAGATTGTTTTATGTAACCCCTAAACGTCTCACTACAGGGCATCTCTTAGAGAGAAAGAGAGAGAGAGTACGGGCTTTATTGCCACGCGTGCCCACCGCAGATTGGGAATTTTAAACGCTGAATTATTTGAAGACCTCAGACACTCAAGTTTCTTCACGAGGTTTTCCTTCATCGTCAGCTAGTGGTATTGGTACTTTTTCCCAAATCTTTTTTTCAAAGTCTGGTAAGTACAAGAAAATATAATTACCTATTATTCACATGTAAAATGTAATATCGAATATGCGTCTACGTAATGACTAAGGGCCAGTTTTTGAATTGAGAATTTCACTAAGTAAATAGTTAACTATAGCGCTATCTCTCGAATTTCTCAGAAAAGAGAGTGACAGAACGTTAGTTGAGTATTTACTTAGTGATGTTCTTAATTCAGAAACCGCCGCTCAGGAATTACGAGCAAGTAAAAGCTATAGGTTTGCTAGGATCGTTGCTAGTGACAAACCATGGCCTCTGTCTACCTCTTCGGGATACGTGCGTGAGTCCTCTTGGAGTAACGTAATATTGAAAAAAATATAATTATCAAGCTAGTAATGTAGGAAGATAAGGAGCCAGTGCAGAAGTTATCCTAAATTTATATAATCTTAGTTTTAAACATGGCTGTAGGCTTAGGCTGACATTCAGAGACGAATCCCAAGTTCACGCTTAGAGCAGTCTTAGCAAAATAAACTAAAGTCATACTTAGTAAAGCGCCGAAATTTTCGTATTCACATTCGATCGGGAGCCGGAGTTAAGCATGAGCTAAGAAAAGAACTGTCTTAAGAAAGTCATCTATATTGTCTATTATTTTTTAGTGATGTAGTTCTTACCGGTTTTTTAAACATTATATCGCTACAGGAGAGCAGGACAACATCATACAAGTTTAATTGTATGTGAGAGTGAAATAAAAAGCTCACAGATAATCTCGTAGAACATCAGTGAAAAGACGTTTGGAGTCGTCTGTGAACGAAAGAATTTTTTACATTCTTTGGTTAGCGGTTGGCGCGAGTTTTATAAGTTGGCGAAAATTGTACCTATTCTCAATTCTGTAAATTATTATTCATCATCCAGACCTAGGTCTAAAAACCTATTTAGAGGCTAAAAATTTCACCCATGCCGGGATTCGAACCCGCAACCTCTGGCTATCCGTACCAGCCTGGTACGGATAGCCAGAGGTTGCGGGTTCGAATCCCGGCATGGGTGAAATTTTTAGCCTCTAAATAGGTTTTTAAATTTGTTCCTTAGCACGGGTTAGTGCATTAAAAATAAAAATAGTGTAATCAGACCTAGGTCTCCCAAGGCGTCCACTTCTTCTAAAAAGTCTATAACTTCAAAACGATTCATTTTCTCACAAAACTCCGCTGTAAACACAATGCTAATCACAAACTCTAACTAAAACAATACGACAAAAAGGTAACCTCAAAGTAAAGAGAACCAAATGACAGATGACAGTTCTAAGCTCACGTAAAGTCACCAATATTGGCTACTTACACTTAGCTAAGTACCATTTCATACTCAACTTGATAAGATTCGATTCTGAATACGAAATAATTCTAAGTACGCGATTTTGACCTTTCTGAGACCGGTCTTAGCTTAGTTTTCGTCTCTGAATGTCAGCCTTATACTTCTTTATGCGAGAGAAACTACCGCGGTAATAGTGCCGGGCTCCGGCACGGTTACAAAATTTAGAAAGGTATATGTCCCGTGTGAACTCGGATCATTCTCATTAGTTCTACTGATCAGTTAAATCGTAAGACTAAAAGATTTTTTTTCCCACTAGCCCTACTTTTAAATGTCCTACCGAATAGTGGATCTAGTGGGAACATTTTATCCCAAAAGTTTTACTACATTTTATTCTGGTAATATACCGGAGTGCTTGTATAAACGTTGCATGTATAGCTACTTTCTTGCTCCGGATGCTGACTGTGAAACTCATAAAAACTAGTTAAGGTAGGTACTAAAATAGAAAGAGAAAATGTTAACGGCCGCGCGTGGGAAAACTTTCCAAGCGAAACGTCAATATTTTCCTACCTACAGAAAATGTTGGCCTTTGCATCTACGTAATGGGATGATTTATACAGCGTCTAGTATAAATGATCTCATTACGTAGGCACATTCATTCACATTATATGGGTGAAGATACTACTCGGGCTCTGAAATGCCTGGGACATGAAATGAAATGAAATGAAATGAAAAACATGTCCAAACAATGTCCCTGGTACTGCCTGCAAGTACGTGCCGTTATCAGCAGTACATAATTGAATATGAAGTTGGAATAAAAGTTGACAAACTTGGCATGAAATTAAAGAGAGGGGTGTAAGATGCAGATTAACACCTTGCATTGGATATTTTTGTATGTTCGGGTTTTATCATCTAGTCAATAAGAGATAAAAAAAGTGGTATTTTTGACTCCCGTTACTTGGACAGCTACTATGTGTTTATGCAATAACTATAACAATTTATGACCATGTCCTCGATAGTTATGACTTCTGACAGTTATTTATTCAGTTTGTTCACGCATTTAAATAATGTTAACATGACGATTATGTCTAGTACAATAAAGTCACTATCTATCTCTCTGTAACGTAGTTTAACTTATAGTTTCAAAACTCTGTTAATTAAGTTAAAACCTGTTTCCAAAAGAATGAATATGGAGTTTTTCGTGTTCTCTTTCACCTTTTTATTATGAAAAGTTCGTTAAGTAAACATTTTGATCTTAATTGTGTTTTTTTTTTCTTCGACTTTGTTAAAATTTGACAGTTCCTCCATACAGTCGACAGCGCATCGAACTTTACATTTTAAAGGTTTTCAAAGGTTGATACGTCAACTGTACAATTTAAGGCAGATCGGATGGTTCTATTTATAAGACTCACTTGCTGACCGCCATTAACGCCGCAATAAAGAATCCTTTGCAAGTAAACACTAATTTATTTTGATAATTTTCGATAGAGTTGAAAAGATAAAGCACTTGGAAGTCGTATTATTCTAGCAACCTCTCCCAGCTAGGAGTACTAATGACGTAGCTTCTGTTACGCCCGGCTCTCACGGACGAACACTTTTTCTGAACGGCGAGGAATAACAATGAGTGCAAATAGCTGCTGTAATGGCGTTGCATCGTTTTAAACGTGGCCAGGCCACAGAATAGAGTGGCAGAAGGTCGGCTACTATAGCTGAATGAAGTTAAATACACAATGCGGCGCGAAATTCAACTGACGTATACTCATACTTCTTCGATATATATTCTCGTATCGCCCTTGTAACCAGTTTTTTTGAGATATACCCTGCCTGCTTAGACACAATCAATATCTAAATATTCTACAGCGTGACACTTCAGCAACGTTTTGAATGCATGCTCTTTTCATTATCATATAACTGTAATATGATTTAACAGTAATCGTTATCGTTATCGACCCTTGTATGTCCCCACTGCTGGGGCACGGGTCTCTTCCTGTATCGCAGGAAGGTTAGGCCATACTCCACCACGGGGGCCAAGTCCGGGTTGGTGGAGCATTGTAAGAAAGTAGCGCGCCTTACTGTCAGAAGTTATCAAGCTGTCCATAAGGCCTCTGACATGGCTTAACGACTGCCATTACATGACAGCCGGCACCAACGGCCTATCGTTCGTGCCTTGCGAAACACGGAAGCGCTCGGAAAAAATGCCACTTGCGGTAGCGCGGGACGGTCACCCATCCTGCACCTGACCGCGCCTGTTGTTGTTTAACCAAGTGATTGATTCCAATCACTCAGTTCGCGGTATGGTAAAATATAATTATTTATCATGATTTTTCTAATTTAACCTTCGTTTCAAAACTGTAAATCCAAATCCAATGTTGTAGAAAGTTCCGCACCGTCAAACAATCTTTTATATTATTTAAAAGTTTTAACAGTCTAGGTGAGTGAAAGATTGATCGACCATAGCACGCTCGCAACATAGTTTTTTCTCCGATTTCCGCACCATAGTTTTTAGTTGTTAATGCTTAAGTTTGTGACGGTGCAACCATTTTACACAAATTTTGTTATATCTTTTCATCTGTTCTTTGCAATTTTTCAACTTATAATTTTAAATTTTAATACTACTACACTACCCTTGAAACAATACAGTAGTCATTACTTACAGTATTCAATTCTAAAATAAACATAACCTTTATAAAATATTTTCCATTTTAAAATTTTGCCTAGAAGAACGGCATGTGAAGTAATTACACTATTTTTATTTTTAATGCACTAACCCGTGCTAAGGAACAAATTTAAAAACCTATTTAGAGGCTAAAAATTTCACCCATGCCGGGATTCGAACCCGCAACCTCTGGCTATCCGTACCAGCGCTCTACCAATTGAGCCAATGGGCGACTCACGACATCAGTGAAATTTCGAACCTCTTTACAATATTCTCTGTATTACGTACAGGCAGCGACATCTGACTTAAGCAAATTGCATTACTTACAGCCCCGACCACCTACTTTGCAGTTAGGTTTAACATCGGAACAATATCACTGTACCCACATGATTACACTATTTTTATTTTTAATGCACTAACCCGTGCTAAGGAACAAATTTAAAAACCTATTTAGAGGCTAAAAATTTCACCCATGCCGGGATTCGAACCCGCAACCTCTGGCTATCCGTACCAGCGCTCTACCAATTGAGCCAATGGGCGACTCACGACATCAGTGAAATTTCGAACCTCTTTACAATATTCTCTGTATTACGTACAGGCAGCGACATCTGACTTAAGCAAATTGCATTACTTACAGCCCCGACCACCTACTTTGCAGTTAGGTTTAACATCGGAACAATATCACTGTACCCACATGATTACACTATTTTTATTTTTAATGCACTAACCCGTGCTAAGGAACAAATTTAAAAACCTATTTAGAGGCTAAAAATTTCACCCATGCCGGGATTCGAACCCGCAACCTCTGGCTATCCGTACCAGCGCTCTACCAATTGAGCCAATGGGCGACTCACGACATCAGTGAAATTTCGAACCTCTTTACAATATTCTCTGTATTACGTACAGGCAGCGACATCTGACTTAAGCAAATTGCATTACTTACAGCCCCGACCACCTACCGTTATAACGATGTTATAACGATGTTAGGTTTGTGGATGTTAGGTACGTTATAACGATGTTATAACGATGTTAGGCTACTGTTATAACGATGTTAGGTTTAACATCGTTATAACATTAAAAATTTTTAGCCTCTAAATAGGTTTTTAAATTTGTTCCTTAGCACGGGTTAGTGCATTAAAAATAAAAATAGTGTAATCATGTGGGTACAGTGATATTGTTCCGATGTTAAACCTAACTGCAAAGTAGGTGGTCGGGGCTGTAAGTAATGCAATTTGCTTAAGTCAGATGTCGCTGCCTGTACGTAATACAGAGAATATTGTAAAGAGGTTCGAAATTTCACTGATGTCGTGAGTCGCCCATTGGCTCAATTGGTAGAGCGCTGGTACGGATAGCCAGAGGTTGCGGGTTCGAATCCCGGCATGGGTGAAATTTTTAGCCTCTAAATAGGTTTTTAAATTTGTTCCTTAGCACGGGTTAGTGCATTAAAAATAAAAATAGTGTAATCATGTGGGTACAGTGATATTGTTCCGATGTTAAACCTAACTGCAAAGTAGGTGGTCGGGGCTGTAAGTAATGCAATTTGCTTAAGTCAGATGTCGCTGCCTGTACGTAATACAGAGAATATTGTAAAGAAGTTCGAAATTTCACTGATGTCGTGAGTCGCCCATTGGCTCAATTGGTAGAGCGCTGGTACGGATAGCCAGAGGTTGCGGGTTCGAATCCCGGCATGGGTGAAATTTTTAGCCTCTAAATAGGTTTTTAAAAAATGTGAAGTAATTTTGAGTATCAGAACAAAACACCATTGTTCTTAAGACTACCACCATGCTTTTAAATTATGGTTCGAATATTATATCCGCTTAAAAACGTCGTCCAAATTCGAAGTCACCCTGTAGATAAGCAAGATTTGGCTTATGAACGGAAATGATGAAGACGAAGTTTTGACGCATTGTGTGCATCAAAACTTCATCTCTCTTGGAGACAATCAAGGCTTAACTGATATATGACGTGAGAACCGAATTCGTCTAGGACCAGTTGACAAGCGTTTCCACAAATTAATATGACCCAACGATCGTGGTGAACTATTCTGTAGTCTTTGTAATCGGTCTTTTAAATTGGCTCCCAATTCGCCTTCGCCAGAATGCACATAATTATACTTTCTCTCCTGTACAAAATCCCTCTTATCCAATAGGTATATTAAAAAGAATGCTTTCATTTGTTGCACTCTGGAGTGAGACCTGTGAGAACGTTAAATTCCCATCTCCTTCAGATTCCTGTCCACAACACTGGAGCCTACGGGGATTCCTTTTCGGTCCATTCGGTCAGGCTGTGGAATGCACTGCCGCAGAGTATTCGTACTAGCCCGTCATTCAGTACTTTCAGGAAACGGTTGAAAGAGCATAATCTGTCTATATCTTAGCTCCTTCATAGGTATTTATGTAAGTAGGTTCTTATTATGTATTTTTTATATATTATTATGTATTGTTTTTGTATGTATTTATATTTCTTTGATGGTTTATGTAGTTTATTCTTATCATGATTAGAATTCTTATATATTTCGGTAGATACCTATCTTGGCAGGATTTTGTTATCTGTGTAAGTGTATTAAGTATGTAGTGTATGTTGTGCACGTGCATAGACCCGTTTCACATCTCCACTCCTACTCCCCAAGGTTTGCTTAAAAGAAATCTCTCACAGAGATAAGCTCGCCTTTGTAGATGTGTTTTATTGCATTGTACTTCTTTTTTGTGTTTTTCGTGTGCAATAAAGAATAATTTTCAGAAACAAAAAACTGGGTTTCTCGAGCCATATCCGCGTTCATCGTCGCAGAAGTCCAACACCATATGAGGTCGCCGTCTTTGGACTACGACGAGAAGGACCTCATCCTCATGACCATCATCATCATCATCATAACCCAAATAATCTTCTTTTAACACAGGCTTGTAAACTGAGGTGTACTTCTATTTTTACTTGTTTTGATGGCGCGGCTATGCAAACTGAGGCTATGGCAATTCATCGACTGGCCACGGTATGGAAGTAGAAAAGGAAGTGAAAATAGTGCGCTGCATCGTATTTCGTTACTGCTCGATGAATTGATTGAGCTTGTTGGCTTCCATAGAAGAATAAGTAATCAGCATACTATCGACAATCGATAAGCATGGACGTATCTTTATATTTATTTACTTTCCTTAGAAAGTATAAAGTTTTAAAATTAGCTAATCACGGCTCCAGCTAGTTTTTTTTTATGGACAGCACAAAACCTGAAGGAAATCTGTTAAAAAAAAATTTAAAAGTAGACCAACAACTCCTTACAAAGCAGCTAAAACAGTAGAAAGCTAAAGTGCCAATCGGCATCGTTTTACATAAATATATAAAATTGCCTATCGTGGATTTTCTTAGAAAAGGTTGCTCCAAATCTTGTTTAAAATAATGAAATCTTCTAACCACTATTATAAACCACAATTTTTCCTTAATGTGGGTTCGTTATTTTATTTGTGAAATCCCTTTCTAGTATTTTGCAGGTATAATTTTCGTTCATGTCCTATGTTTCTTTTTTTTGTGTATGTTTATTTTTATTTATTTCATATTTATGTACCGTTTATGTATGTGTATAAATTTCATATTTATGCACCATTTATGTATGTGTATCAACTTTAAAATAATATTGTCTAATATTGTTTAGTTGCGCCGACTACCCGTCAATCAGTTTCCGTTTCTTCTTTTCCGTCAATGGTTGTCTGAAAGAAATTACTTTTAGTAATAAGGCCGCCACTTGTACTGTACAGTTATTTTTTAAGTCTCTTGTGTAATCCCTGGTGTACATGCAATAAAGAATATTCTATCTATGTATCAATATATCGTCTCCGAAGAATAGACAGAAAGACACGGCATAGTTTACACTAGGAATTACATTTCTAACTTTACAAAAATATAATGCTATAGTAATCATTGTGAGAGATGGTCTTTAGTTCTGTAATGATTTGGTGTATACTGTTATGTTACAAGAAGTTGTAAATAAAATAAATAAAGCAAAGTACAATAAATGTTTGTACCTCCTGTGCTTTATTATATTTTAATAGGTTTTTCCACTATTGTTACTTACCCACTTCTTGTGTCGTAGATCCACAACGGGTCTCTGTGGCAGCGGAGTAAGTAAGTATTATTGTTGCTTAGCTACTAATAAATATGTACTATTAGTATTCTCTTAGGAATACGCAAGGAACTTACGAATTCTATTTAGATTTAGATTCGAGCAAATTAACCAATTTTGTCTATGCAACAAGACAAAATATAATTAGGTAAGACCGTATCTCAGACCTTAGATACTTGATGTTAACTCGGCTAGCTTGCTCGATATATAGCAAGCTAGCCGAGTTATTCAGCACAGTAGCCAACATCTAACAACCTAGGAAAACTCTATTTCAGTCGGTGAAATGGCACAGTCCTCTTGCAAAGCGCACGTCCACTAGACTGATGTTTTAACTCCGTGGCCATACAGTATGCACTCAGTTCTTTTCCCTCATAATGAGGACATTTTTAGTTTGTCACAGCGCCATAGTTTACGTTTAAAATGGCGAAGAAGGTTTGCGTTTGGTATGTTAGGTTCATAAATCTGAAGTACCTACCTATCTATTTGAATGCCTCATTCGTACAGCGGTTAATACGCTTGATTACTAAAATAGGGGTAGGCAAGGTTTAACACATTAGGTACTCAGATTTCGTCACGATGTTTCTCTTCACAGTTAGCGACTGGTATTGATTGCTCGGTAGATACAACAAATACACATAATTATGTACGTAACTCAGAAAAGAAAGACATTGGTACATACCGGGGTTGTAAGGCAAGCGTTCTACCGACCGCGCTACCACTGCGGTTTCAAACTAACAGCTTATTTATAAAAAAATATGATTCCTTTAAAGCTCTCCTCAGAGGTAATTTATTTAATCTATCGTTATATCTTTTCGTTGTAGTATTTCGACCACAGACCATTTTAAACGCCATTTCCCGAGCGTTTTAATTTAAGGAATCGTGTTTTTGTAAATAAGACCGTTACGTTGCTAAAGTTAGTTTCAAAAGCAAAAATTATAACCATAAGAGCATAAATTTACACTGTCCTTGGGCATAGCTACACTATGCACTGTCTAATACACCTAAGTTCGGACAGTTTCGTAGATTTTTTTTCCCGCCATTGTCTTGTAACTAGCATGATTTTATACTACGTCATGAATGTGTATAATTAGAATGTTTTTTTAAAAAGCCGTGAACGAATTCGTAATCACCTGTAGTTAAAAAAGTACCAATGTATAAACTACAGGCGAGGGCGAGCGCAAAAGCTTTTTTAAGACGTTTCAGTGGAAGGGAAACTTTAGTTTTTCACATTAACCAGACTTTAATAAGTCATTTATCTTGGAACTAAAACTTTTGTAAGTAATATACAATATTAACTTAATTTTTTTTTTGTTGAACGAGTCCGGGATTTGTCGATTCTCACACATTATAAGACATTCAAGCAGGACATTTCGGGATTAAGTTAATAAGTAAGCTTACCCAAAACCGGCTTGCGTGTTTACAAAGACTAATAAATGGTGATGAAGCGAAAGAGATCTGTAAGATGCAAAATATTTTTCTTCATACGATTCTTGATGAAACTTCATTAACTTTACAACTTTCAACAGCTGGCTACTATCAACTCCTTTGTGCCTCACGCAGTGTTTCAAATCATTTTCTTTATCCAGACGTTTCGCATTTGTGAAGATCCAGTTTCGGAAGTACACAGCGTCCGTGTACATCGACGGTACTGTGTGAGAGCCGCAGGTCGTTTCACGCCCCATTGCTACCGTGCCCACCACAAAACGGCTGAAAGGGTATGTTTATTTCTTATCCACTATGAACAGACTTAGAAAAAGTAAGGCATAAGTCGGTCGCACCTCATCACAGGCCGATGCGCCCATTATGGACGATTTAGACTAACAGTTACCTTTTCATTTCGAGTTTTACGAATGACTAAAAGATTAAAAAGATAAAAATCAGGAGTAGGTAGCATGCCCTAGTGCATACAAGACACACAATAAAGGAAACAGTCCGTTGTCGGATCAGTACAGATTTGGTGCCTCCTGTTCTTGCTCCTGGCTCGTGTCAGCCAGCACTAAGTATACTACTTCGTAGCAGGTCTTGCAGCCCTTCCGAAACTCCCCCACCCTTCGTCTTCCCTGGTCACACATCAATAACTAAAACTGCGGAATAAATGACGTGATGTTTTAATTTAATCTAATTTAATTCATATAATTGAAACATATGAATTGAAATTCATATCTACGAGTATTCAAGAAATGATTCAGTCTATTCATCTCAAGTTAGGTTCGATAATTAGTGTTTTGAGGTAAAATTTTCGTTGTTGTTATTACTGTGCAAAGATAAATGTACACATTTTTGTTTTTAATTTAGCTAACAAGTAGGTTTTTTGTGTGAAAAACAACTGAGACCTGCTAACGGTATAGTAAAGATTAGTCAACCGGGGCTCATAGTGCTAGAAACCGCTAAGTAATCTGTGTCTTACGCTTTCCACAGAATCGCGGACCCGGAGTCTCCGAAGCAGTCGCTGGTCCAGCCATTGCCAAGCATGCAGAACATGCTTTGGGGCACCAACAGGTCCCCCATATCGGTGTACGAGACGTTGCAGATATCGCGAGGAATGAAACGCATTCGAGTTGCTCTTAGCCTCGACGATGGCGAGAAGCCGATTCCAGACTTCTGTAATTAATACAAAGCGTGTGGATGAGGATTTGGATTTGGAAATCCGAAAACAGATATAATATTCGCGTTTTACAGGAGTCTTATGTGGAGAAGAAGAAGTCTTCTTCATTTATTATAGCCACAATACACAAGCCACAATAACGTGGAGTAACGCGCGATGTGGACGAAAGCAGGCTGATTTGTTGTTTGATTCATGCTTTTTGAAGGGGTGAAAGCTCGTCAGTAGATTTCTGGTGTGATATTCGAGAGGTCATCGGTTCGATACAGGGCAACGGTATGTACCAAAGACTATTTTAAAAACCTATTTAGAGGCTAAAAATTCCACCCATACCGGGATTCGAACCCGCGACCTATGGCTATCCGTGCCAGCGCTCTTTCCAACTGAGCTAATGGGCGACTCACCGACATCAGTGAAATTTCGAACCTCTTTACAATATTCTCTGTATTACGTACAGCATCTTAATAGGTTTTTAAAATTGTCCTTAGCACGGGTTAGTGCATTAAAAAGAATTTAACAAAGACTATTTGTTTTCTAATTTACTACTAATGAAGGTTGAAGGATGAAGCGAAGGTGATCTGTCAGGATCGTGGCAAGTGGCAGTCCCTGGTCTCTGCCTACCCATCTAGGATACTGTCGTGATGTTATGTATGTATGTTTACGGATATTTATGATTTTTTTAATAGCAATACGACAAGTTTTAGTTTTCACATACTTCAGCACTTGAAATGCACGTGGTAATTAAGCCCATACTCTCTTTCTGAGAAGGCCTGTGGCGTACAGTGGGATGTTTATAGGCTACATAAAAAAATATTTCGCTGGGAATATCATAATATTTATGAACTCAGAATCGTCTTCTCTTTCATTTACGAAATCCTATGCATAGACTAGTAATATTCTGTTCTCTTAGCTGGCCGTGAAGGGATAAAAAAGCTGCTGATCTGTTTGGGTCACAATCAAACATAATCATTGATATAAATAATATAATTGACCAATAAATCCTTATAGTTCTAGGCGAAGATGTATAGTGAAAAATAACAAAAGACAACTACTTAAAATAGAAAGAAAATTAATTTTTTTAGTATGTGCCATGCATTTTCTTGTTGTACTGTTTCGTACAGATCTAAAAGTATTTGTTTAAAATAACTTACACTTTGTATCCCAAACCCGGCTATCTCAAACGTGTATTTTGGATTCCTCCACTTCCCTCCATTGGCAATGGAGACTTTCTGTATGGTAGGTCCGTACTTGATTACATGTGCCAGCAACACGAGTCCGACATCATTCTTGTAGCCATTCGCTTCGTAGCCTGGGTGTGACAAGGTTTTGCAAACACGGTATCTGACGCCATCTCTCCACTTCGTCGCACCTGTGTTATTTAAACCCTAATTATGTATAGGTATACAAAAACAAATGCCTGTCTCATAGTTTAAGTAATTATATGTATAAACAACGGTGTTTATGCATATAATTACTTAAACTATAATACATAAACCTGACCGTGATCGTGATATGTGAAGAAGAATTAATAATTTTGAATAGAATATATATTTTTATATAAGGAGGATAAAATATATATTTTTTTATTTGCCGATTAAGTACTCCAACATCCCACAATAACATATGTGCTATAATGCTAAAGAAATTAAATTTGGAGCATTCGTTTGCCAACTCTGAATATACTCGTCTACCCAAGACCTTATGGACGTCAGGCAAGCGTTATACCGATGCGATGCGACATTCTACCGTTCCCGACATGTACCAATTATTTTCCTTTCTTTTCTAAGCTACGCTTTGTGAAATTGTAGTAGAAATACCGATCACTAATGATAAAGAAAATCATTGGAAACCCGAGTGTCTAAGATATTCACATACTTCAGTGCTTGCTACGTACAATGGCCCGACTATGAGGCTAAGTAAGGTTTCAGGTCTAACTAACTGAATTTCTATGAGGATTCGTACAAACTCGAACTGAGAAATACGTTGAGATCCGAAAGGAATTCTGGCAGTTGCAGCAGCTAATCGATTATTATGTCAACCCATCATCGGAATGAGACATTCATTGCTGATCTTGCGAAATATTCTTTGTCTATTATGGATACTTCCATCCAAAGGTTGTCTGGAAGAGATCGCTCTTAGCGATAAGACCGCCAATTGTATAACATTACTTATATTTAAGAATCATGGTTGTAATATTTTTCTGGTTGTGCAATAAAGAGTTCTCTATCTATCTATCTATCTACTTTTTATCTTGCCCTTCAACATTCATCGTATGTTGGCTTGGGGCGTCCCTTCCTCTAACATTCGATATTATGTTCTGCATCCCTTTCCTACAAACCTTCAATATATACAAATCAACGCAGCATTCCATTCTTGTATGTCCCCACTGTAGCGCACCGGTCCTTTCTTGCATTGCAGGAAGGTTAGGCCCTTCTTCACCACGGGGGACAAGTCCGGGTCGGTGAAGGATTGTAAAACAGTGGCAAGCCTTACTGTCAGAAGTTATCAAGCCGCCCATAAGGCCTCTGACATGGCTTAACGACTGCCATTACATGACAGCCAATACCAACGGTTTAACGTGCCTTGGAAAGGCACGTTAAACGCACGTCCTACTGCATCCATCAGTAACTAAGAAATATTGATTAAGCGAAAGAGATATAGCAGGTCTGTAACAGGCGGCAAATCTACGCTTCCGGGATGACGTGTTTATGGATACGGAGTGCGATGAGAGAATCGCAGGATCTATGAATTTCGAGTAGTCAAGCTAGACCCGACAGATTAGTTCGAGAATGCTGGGAGAACGCATGCATTTCCATATCAAACAAGCAGTTCAAGGCATTTACCACAAAACGAATACCTTGTTCCGATCACCGAGGATATTGATACATAAGAAATTTAGACATTGACTTTGTTACTTGTGTATATCCTACTTCCTACTAATTCATTATAAATGTGAATGTGTGTGTTTGTTACTCAATCAGATCGGATTTACATGAAATGATCGGGATTGGCTACGCAACCTTTTTCAAGCCAAATGCAGATATTTATTTGGTGCGTTGCCGTGGTCTCAAAAATCGTACAATATAAACGATAACGAATTACTATGGTGTTCGCCGAGATAGATAGTAAATAATTAAAATAAAAATTTAAATTACCGAATGACAAACCTTACCCAGAGCGACTTCAAAGTGCTCAGGTCCCAATGAGAGGACCCCTTCATCCAGTTTCAGTAACAAGCAGTGGGCCGCCGTAAGTATCACTCTGTCACTGATGATTGAGCCTCCGCAGAACAGTTCGGTTTTAGCAAGCACTAGTGACGCCACGTAGGGGTACATACTAATCGACACTTCCACGCCTCCCACAATTTTTGCTTCCATTCGACCTATAAAAGAACATCTTCTTTCCGAGTTAGTGAAACAATAGTGGAACCATTGACACGCTAGAGAGCGGTCCTGGATTCCGAATGGAACGCGAAAGCTACGGAAGAATGCTGTCACTGTCTTTGGACTAACAAATAGGGTGTTTCAATTTAAACTATGTGATTCGTTCATTTTCTAATGTTCTTTAATGATCTTCGTGTTAGTTGTGTATGAATCATTTTTAACTTCACCCTTTACCATTATCATCATCATCAGGTCCGGTCATCCCTCATAAAAGATGTAGAACGCTTAAAACAGAACACCATAACAGTTTTACGCCTTCAATTTGAGCTCATCCAGCGTTACTAAATAATATTGCAATTTTTCTCATATATTACGCAATCGTCGAAAATTGATAACGTTATGTTTTATTTATTTTTAATTTTAATTTTATTTTTTAGGTACACCAACAGCAATCACGCAAACTAGATATAATAATGTGACTTAGGGCTAGCGATTATGCCAATAAAGGTATACACAGCATTTATTGTAGACTACTTGTGTGAAAACTAAGACAGTTTAGAGAGTTCTTATATGGAAAAACTTGGAAATATAATACTATAATATAGTGATAATGTAGATTAGTAATAAAAATTTTGGTAAGCACTTTTAGATAGATGTTTTGATCTTAAATGTCAGTTAAAAGGTCATTGAAATTTAATTTTGTATGAGTAATTATAGTTAAATGTTAAGTCACAATTAAGAGCGGTGGTAGCGGAGCGGTGTAGAACGCCGGCTTCTCAATCGGGAGGTCGTGGGTTCGAACCCCGGCATGTACCAATGACTTTGTTTTTCTAAGTTATATACATTTGTGAAATTATAGTAGCAATACTACTCGCTGACGGTGAAGGAAAACATCGTAAGGAAACCCTAGTGTCTGAGGTGTTAGCGTACCTCAGCGCTTGCTACGTACAATGGCCCAACTATGAGGCTAAGTGCGGAAATCTCAGGTCTAACTAACTAAGTCACAATTAATAAAGTGGTGCAAAACGGCCTTCGACTCACCTTTAGGTTCATCGCCGATATTTTGAATGTGAAGGCATGATGTGTTACTCCAACATGCCAGAACGATGAATAGACCCACTTCAATATGCGTTGAAATATTAAAGTACATCGCTGCTGCATTAGCGCGCTCAGTTTGTATGTACAATCGTCCAAATTCAAACAAACAATTTCATGCCATTACGGCTTTACAGATTGCATTCCTGTTTAATTAAATATCAATTTCAGCAGGTGTAGCGTCAGTGCCACGAGATGTGGGGTGAAGATATCAGTAATTTTAGTATAGTTTGACATTATATCGTCCGAAAAAATCCGTAACCGTAAAAAACTGTTAGCTTAAACCCGTAGATAAGGCAGCCCTTAACAAGGCAATTGTAGAGTTAAAAGACCTAATAAAGAAAGCTAATGAGGCGACTATGGAACATAAACTACAATCCCTCACTGTTACTAAATCCACAAACTACTCCTTGTGGAAATTCACCAGTGATGTTAATAGACCGCAAAATACAAAGCCGCCAATCAGGCTCCCTGGAAATGGGTGGGCCCGAACAAACCAAGAGAAAGTTGACATCTTTGCCGATCATCTTTCGAAAGTGTTCGCCCCAAACGACAGTGGCGATACAACGTTTGAAAAGTTTGTTGAATCAAATCTGAACCAGGACCTGCAACTTGAGTTGCCGCTGAAGCCAGTATCTCCACAAGAACTTCAGCGACTCGTTAGGCTTCTTGAGAACAGAAAAGCACCAGGGTTTGACGGTATCACTAAAGAAGTACTCAAGGAACTTCCACGCAAAGGGATAATGTTTATAACTATTCTGTTCAATGCTATACTCAGAATACAATACTATCCATCCCTATGGAAAGTATCACAAATTGTAATGACGCATAAATTTGGAAAACCTCCCCATGAAGTTACATCATACAGGCCGATAAGCTTGCTGCCAACAATGTCGAAACTCTTCGAGAAAGTCTTACTTTGTAGAATGAAACCAATCTTAGAAAAACACAACATCATACCTGCCCACCAGTTCGGCTTTCGAGAGAAACATGGTACTGTAGAACAAGCTCACAGAGTATACGAACGTGTGCGAAAGAGTATTGAAGAGAAAGAATATTGCTCATCAGCATTTCTTGACATCCAGCAGGCCTTCGACAAAGTGTGGCACAACGGATTACTGTACAAAATAAAACAAACGCTTCCCCACAGCTTCTTCCTCGTTTTAAAAACATACCTATCGGAGAGATTGTTCCAAGTAAAAGAGGATAATTGCACCTCCAAATTTTACAAAATTAAGGCTGGAGTGCCACAGGGATCTGTTCTGGGACCCATCCTCTACACATTATACACCTATGACTTACCAGAGACAAGAGGAACTACGTCAGCTACTTTCGCAGATGACACTGCTGTTCTTGCTTCTAGCCAAGACCCGACAACTGCATCAGAGATACTACAGCAAGGGCTATGTGAAATAAATGGTTGGCTGGAAAAATGGAGGATAAAGGCGAGTGCTACCAAGTCAGTACATGTGACCTTCACTCTCAAACGTGGCGATTGCCCGCCTGTAAAACTTGGTGACAATACACTACCGCATAGTGAGCACGTGAGGTATCTTGGCCTACACCTTGATCGACGTCTAACCTGGAAAAATCACATCAAAGCAAAAAGGGATGAGCTATGCATAAAATATAAAAAATTATATTGGATGCTAGGACGAAATTCACGTCTGTCAATCGACAACAAACTTCTCCTCTATAAAGTTGCACTGAAACCAACCTGGATGTATGGTATAGAACTGTGGGGCAGTGCGAACGAGTCCCACATCAATACATTGCAACGCCTACAAAACAAAATCTTGCGAGACATTGCGAATGTACCATGGTACATAACCAATAAAGAAATACACGAACAACTTGGAATAAACACTGTAAAAGAGGAGATCCGAATTACAGCAGAAAAGTACAAGAGCCGTTTGATGTGCCATCCAAATATACTGGCGCAACAACTAATATCATTGGATTACCAGAGAAGGCTAAAGCGATACAGCATACAAGATCTAGACTGCAGATATTGACAGCAGCTTAAATATGAGGAGATGCTCTCAGTGGAGAACACGCTCGACAAAACAGATACAGACAACAAATCTGATCATAGTCCGAGAACTGATTGCAGATCTAAATAGAAAAGAAAAAAAAAAAAAACTTCGCTACTTGTGTGACCGGTGCGTTGGTTTGCTAAAAAGTCAAATTAGTTAGTTGCTACAAAAACATTATGAATTAATAATGTAGATACAACATTGCGTCCTGTCTGTGATGCATTAAATAAATTTAACTTCTCTACAATGCATACATACAATTTATTCGGTTTTAAATAGTTTTTTGCCTTCAACTTTAGTAAAGCCAAAAGGTCATTTAGAATAAAATGATTAGTCAAACTTTACGTAGAAGTTATTAATTACATAGTTCAAAATAGATAAAACCTTCAGAATTTCGACGTCGCCATTTGAAAGTAAACGGGAGATAGCGCGTGTGGTGACTCAACAGTTGTGACTAAATAGACAACACAGGTAATGACAGTAAGAGATTGAATTGAACATTAGGACCAAAGAAAAAAAAGTCATTGTATTATCCTCCACTCTTAAAAAAAGGAAGAACTTTAATTAATCTTAATTACGCTAATAATTTATTAGAAAAATTAGAGAAAGAGATTAGGCAATACTCATCTTTTGATTGTTGGATAGCGTGCCGGCCAGCGTTTAAGCATTCCGGCCTAATTTGAAATCAACGAAGGTCTTGATAAATCGCAAAGTATTTACCTACTTCGGCATTCCTACAGAAAACACATATTTAAATTAGAGACTCCCCTTTGAGCTAATGTCCACCTTAAAATTAAGCCAATGGAGGTCTAATTTGCCTGAGAGGACACACTGTGGGGAAATGTTTTGTGCATATTGGCCTTACTCGTGTGTGGTGGAGCAAAAACTTGATTTGCAACCCGAGGAAACGCATTTATCTAGTGCCCGGGTTGTCGCTGGCCCCGCGTGAAATACAAACAAGCTGTACAAACAAAGCCCTGATATAATGCCCAACAAATTACTTGACCAGTATGACTTTGACATCATATGAACGAATTTCGGGTCTCTCGTTAAAATGAAAAGAATTCGAAATTACACTGATGCCGGTAGTCACCTATTAGCTTAGTTGGGAGAGCGCTGGCCAGAGCAGAACGGTTAGCCAGAGGTCGCGGGTTCGAGTCCCGGCATGGGTGGAATTTTTAGCCTCTAAATAGATGGACTTTCGCTCTAGATTTCTGCCGTGGATTATACTCGTGTTAGGAGCAAACAAGGTAGCACGTCAGGTAGTGACTTGTTAGTTGAAGGTATATAAGTATGAGTCATTAATCTAAGCTTGAATGTCACGAAATGGATAATACCCGTATTTAGTAGTATTTATCGTATTTATTTAGTTTATTTTTTTCGCTATCTTCGAGAAAATTAGGCACCGAAAAGGATCCAACAGGGTTGGGCTGCGTACGGTTTCCGTCAAATTTTCTCCTCGGCTATTCTTCAGAGCCAGTGTAAAGGTCTTCAACCAGTGCACCCTGAATTTTTTTATCTACGGAGCTAAAACATGATCACTGGCGATGGCGGTAGGACTCATCCACCAATCCGAGTGTTTTGCTCCGTTATGCTCCGAGTATCTTTGATGGATCACATCAGAAATGAGACAAACCAGCAAAGAACCGAGGTGACTAACCTACCCTACTGCCACTTCAGCTTGCTAATTTCATAAGATTAGCAAGCTGAAGTGGCATGTCACATAATGCAAAGGTTTTGTAGACAACCAACTGGCAAACGCAGAGTAGGATGCCCATTAGCACGCTGGACCGACGATCTTTAACAGATTCTTGGCAGTGGCTAGATGAGGATGGGCAAGGACAGTGGACGAGTACAGGCCGATTGATAGTCCTAATTGATCTGATTTAGAAGAAGTTTCAATGCCCCCAGTACAGGTAAACCTAGTTTGGTAGCCGCTACCTTCGAGAAAATGAGGCCCCGAAAAGGATCCAACAGGGTTGGGCTGCGTACGGTTTCCGTCAAATTTTCTCCTCGGCTATTCTTCAGAGCCAGTGTAAAGGTCTTCAACCAGTGCACCCTGAATTTTTTTTATCTACGAAGCTAAAACATGATCACTGGCGATGGCCGTAGGACTCATCCACCAATCCGAGTGTTATGCTCCGTTATGCTCCGAGTATCTTTGATGGATCACATCAGAAATGAGACAAACCACCAAAGAACCGAGGTGACTAACCTACCCTACTGCCACTTCAGCTTGCTAATTTCATAAGATTAGCAAGCTGAAGTGGCATGTCACATAATGCAAAGGTTTTGTAGACAACCAACTGGCAAACGCAGAGTAGGATGCCCATTAGCACGCTGGACCGACGATCTTTAACAGAGTCTTGGCAGTGGCTGGATGAGGATGGGCAAGGAACTGTCCTTGCCCATCCTCATCCAGGCTATCAATCGGCTATCAGAGGCTATCAGACTATCAATCGGCCTGTACTCGTCCACTGGGACGAGTACAGGCCGATTGATAGTCCTAATTGATCTGATTTAGAAGAAGTTTCAATGCCCCAGTACAGGTTAACCTAATTTGGTAGCCAGTAACCTTTGTGATCGTTAGACAATAATGTTTTTAAAAACCTATTTAGAGGCTAAAATTTCACCCATGCCGGGATTCGAACCCGCAACCTCTGGCTATCCGTGCCAGCGCTCTACCAATTGAGCTTAATAATGTTTTTTTCATTTCATGTCCATATTAGATATTGACAAAAGACTGCGGTTGCTCTACTAGCTTTTCAAAATACTACTTTGTGGATCGAAGCATCAACTGAAGAAAATGTTTTAGTAAATACAGTGACGTACCTAAAGCAAATTTCGTTGAATTTTGTGGTCTTTTTAATTAATAAAGGTTGTGGTCGGGTGCCGGGTGCCGGACTATAGTATAATTAGAACGTGGTAAGAAGAAAATTAAGCCCTCCCTCCCTCTTGTTTTTCCTTTAATTTTAAATGACTTCCTCAAGCGAGGTCGTAAGTATTTGAACTGGCAGTTCTGCTTCATTAGCTGCCAGTCTTATTTAGGCGCTCGGAGCTTTTAAAATATCGTCCGCAACCACCGCCATGGTAAATAGACGTGATACCGCTAGACCAATGATGCAGTCAATGTACCATGTGATACGAGCATATAATATACTCGTACCACTGGACCCGGACTTCTAGAAGTACGAGTAAATGCTCTAAAGCATCTGCTATGTAAAAAAAATGAAACCTAGTAATTATATTATTATAATCATACTAAATAAGTAATTATTCTATTTATTTATTTATCTATGTATTATGGTTTGTGTAGGTTTATCATAATTTCTATCGTTCAAAAACCTATTTAGAGGTTAGAAATTCTATTGTTCAGCCCTCACCCCCTTCCCTGTGGGTCTAAGTTAATGTTTATGCTATAAAAACCTATTTAGAGGCTAAACATTCAACCCATGCCGGGATTCGAACTCGCGACCACTGACTATCCGTGCCAGCGCTCTTTCCAACTGAGCTAATGGGCGACTCACCAGTATCAGTGAAATTTAGAACCTCTTTACAATATTCTCTGTGTTACGTACGGTGGAATTTTTAGCCTCTAAGTAGGTTTTTAAAATTGTCCTTAGCACGGGTTGTAACATAAACATGATTATATTAAAAATAGTATAATCATGTTTATGTTAGTTTATTATTCTATTTTCACCTGTTTTCTTGCACTATCCTTTGCCAGTCTCTTCAAAACCAAAGGTTTCCTGGAAGAGAAAGTTTCTTGCATTAAGCACGCCCTTGTACATTTACTCATGTAATTAGTGCAATAAAGAATTAAAATAAATAACAAATATATTAGATCGAATACGATCACGAATACCGGCCACTGGAAAATCTCCCAGCATCCTCTAATCGTTTTAAAATACCACCCTAGCTAATGTCTGTATCCGGTTTAAGTAACCGTGAAACTGTCTGTGTATACTTATTCGGCTAATCCGCTTGATTTGGACCGGGTCACGATCGAAATTCAATTACACTGTTTCGGGAAGAATCTCGCTGATGGCTGATAAAAAGGCGAGCAGGGGAAAACGTTTCGGAAATCTGTGTTTTTTCATGTGGCTGAAAATGTTCTGCTTACCTCGCAGTAAGCCAAAGGTTTTCGGCGAAAATTCGTTGTTTTTAGGGGTCCGTACCTTAAAAGGAAAAACGCAATCCTTATAGGATCACTTTGTAGTCAGTCAGTCCGTCCGTCGGTCCGTCCATCTGTCTGCCTATCTGTCTGTCTGTCTGTCTGTCTGTCTGTCTGTCTGTCTGTCTGTCTGTCTGTCTGTCTGTCTGTCTGTCTGTCTGTCTGTCTGTCTGTCTGTCTGTCTGTCTGTCTGTCTGTCTGTCTGTCTGTCTGTCTGTCTGTCTGTCTGTCTGTCTGTCTGTCTGTCTGTCTGTCTGTCTGTCTGTCTGTCTGTCTGTCTGTCTGTCTGTCTGTCTGTCTGTCTGTCTGTCTGTCTGTCTGTCTGTCTGTCTGTCTGTCTGTCTGTCTGTCTGTCTGTCTGTCTGTCTGTCTGTCTGTCTGTCTGTCTGTCTGTCTGTCTGTCTGTCTGTCTGTCTGTCTGTCTGTCTGTCTGTCTGTCTGTCTGTCTGTCTGTCTGTCTGTCTGTCTGTCTGTCTGTCTGTCTGTCTGTCTGTCTGTCTGTCTGTCTGTCTGTCTGTCTGTCTGTCTGTCTGTCTGTCTGTCTGTCTGTCTGTCTGTCTGTCTGTCTGTCTGTCTGTCTGTCTGTCTGTCTGTCTGTCTGTCTGTCTGTCTGTCTGTCTGTCTGTCTGTCTGTCTGTCTGTCTGTCTGTCTGTCTGTCTGTCTGTCTGTCTGTCTGTCTGTCTGTCTGTCTGTCTGTCTGTCTGTCTGTCTGTCTGTCTGTCTGTCTGTCTGTCTGTCTGTCTGTCTGTCTGTCTGTCTGTCTGTCTGTCTGTCTGTCTGTCTGTCTGTCTGTCTGTCTGTCTGTCTGTCTGTCTGTCTGTCTGTCTGTCTGTCTGTCTGTCTGTCTGTCTGTCTGTCTGTCTGTCTGTCTGTCTGTCTGTCTGTCTGTCTGTCTGTCTGTCTGTCTGTCTGTCTGTCTGTCTGTCTGTCTGTCTGTCTGTCTGTCTGTCTGTCTGTCTGTCTGTCTGTCTGTCTGTCTGTCTGTCTGTCTGTCTGTCTGTCTGTCTGTCTGTCTGTCTGTCTGTCTGTCTGTCTGTCTGTCTGTCTGTCTGTCTGTCTGTCTGTCTGTCTGTCTGTCTGTCTGTCTGTCTGTCTGTCTGTCTGTCTGTCTGTCTGTCTGTCTGTCTGTCTGTCTGTCTGTCTGTCTGTCTGTCTGTCTGTCTGTCTGTCTGTCTGTCTGTCTGTCTGTCTGTCTGTCTGTCTGTCTGTCTGTCTGTCTGTCTGTCTGTCTGTCTGTCTGTCTGTCTGTCTGTCTGTCTGTCTGTCTGTCTGTCTGTCTGTCTGTCTGTCTGTCTGTCTGTCTGTCTGTCTGTCTGTCTGTCTGTCTGTCTGTCTGTCTGTCTGTCTGTCTGTCTGTCTGTCTGTCTGTCTGTCTGTCTGTCTGTCTGTCTGTCTGTCTGTCTGTCTGTCTGTCTGTCTGTCTGTCTGTCTGTCTGTCTGTCTGTCTGTCTGTCTGTCTGTCTGTCTGTCTGTCTGTCTGTCTGTCTGTCTGTCTGTCTGTCTGTCTGTCTGTCTGTCTGTCTGTCTGTCTGTCTGTCTGTCTGTCTGTCTGTCTGTCTGTCTGTCTGTCTGTCTGTCTGTCTGTCTGTCTGTCTGTCTGTCTGTCTGTCTGTCTGTCTGTCTGTCTGTCTGTCTGTCTGTCTGTCTGTCTGTCTGTCTGTCTGTCTGTCTGTCTGTCTGTCTGTCTGTCTGTCTGTCTGTCTGTCTGTCTGTCTGTCTGTCTGTCTGTCTGTCTGTCTGTCTGTCTGTCTGTCTGTCTGTCTGTCTGTCTGTCTGTCTGTCTGTCTGTCTGTCTGTCTGTCTGTCTGTCTGTCTGTCTGTCTGTCTGTCTGTCTGTCTGTCTGTCTGTCTGTCTGTCTGTCTGTCTGTCTGTCTGTCTGTCTGTCTGTCTGTCTGTCTGTCTGTCTGTCTGTCTGTCTGTCTGTCTGTCTGTCTGTCTGTCTGTCTGTCTGTCTGTCTGTCTGTCTGTCTGTCTGTCTGTCTGTCTGTCTGTCTGTCTGTCTGTCTGTCTGTCTGTCTGTCTGTCTGTCTGTCTGTCTGTCTGTCTGTCTGTCTGTCTGTCTGTCTGTCTGTCTGTCTGTCTGTCTGTCTGTCTGTCTGTCTGTCTGTCTGTCTGTCTGTCTGTCTGTCTGTCTGTCTGTCTGTCTGTCTGTCTGTCTGTCTGTCTGTCTGTCTGTCTGTCTGTCTGTCTGTCTGTCTGTCTGTCTGTCTGTCTGTCTGTCTGTCTGTCTGTCTGTCTGTCTGTCTGTCTGTCTGTCTGTCTGTCTGTCTGTCTGTCTGTCTGTCTGTCTGTCTGTCTGTCTGTCTGTCTGTCTGTCTGTCTGTCTGTCTGTCTGTCTGTCTGTCTGTCTGTCTGTCTGTCTGTCTGTCTGTCTGTCTGTCTGTCTGTCTGTCTGTCTGTCTGTCTGTCTGTCTGTCTGTCTGTCTGTCTGTCTGTCTGTCTGTCTGTCTGTCTGTCTGTCTGTCTGTCTGTCTGTCTGTCTGTCTGTCTGTCTGTCTGTCTGTCTGTCTGTCTGTCTGTCTGTCTGTCTGTCTGTCTGTCTGTCTGTCTGTCTGTCTGTCTGTCTGTCTGTCTGTCTGTCTGTCTGTCTGTCTGTCTGTCTGTCTGTCTGTCTGTCTGTCTGTCTGTCTGTCTGTCTGTCTGTCTGTCTGTCTGTCTGTCTGTCTGTCTGTCTGTCTGTCTGTCTGTCTGTCTGTCTGTCTGTCTGTCTGTCTGTCTGTCTGTCTGTCTGTCTGTCTGTCTGTCTGTCTGTCTGTCTGTCTGTCTGTCTGTCTGTCTGTCTGTCTGTCTGTCTGTCTGTCTGTCTGTCTGTCTGTCTGTCTGTCTGTCTGTCTGTCTGTCTGTCTGTCTGTCTGTCTGTCTGTCTGTCTGTCTGTCTGTCTGTCTGTCTGTCTGTCTGTCTGTCTGTCTGTCTGTCTGTCTGTCTGTCTGTCTGTCTGTCTGTCTGTCTGTCTGTCTGTCTGTCTGTCTGTCTGTCTGTCTGTCTGTCTGTCTGTCTGTCTGTCTGTCTGTCTGTCTGTCTGTCTGTCTGTCTGTCTGTCTGTCTGTCTGTCTGTCTGTCTGTCTGTCTGTCTGTCTGTCTGTCTGTCTGTCTGTCTGTCTGTCTGTCTGTCTGTCTGTCTGTCTGTCTGTCTGTCTGTCTGTCTGTCTGTCTGTCTGTCTGTCTGTCTGTCTGTCTGTCTGTCTGTCTGTCTGTCTGTCTGTCTGTCTGTCTGTCTGTCTGTCTGTCTGTCTGTCTGTCTGTCTGTCTGTCTGTCTGTCTGTCTGTCTGTCTGTCTGTCTGTCTGTCTGTCTGTCTGTCTGTCTGTCTGTCTGTCTGTCTGTCTGTCTGTCTGTCTGTCTGTCTGTCTGTCTGTCTGTCTGTCTGTCTGTCTGTCTGTCTGTCTGTCTGTCTGTCTGTCTGTCTGTCTGTCTGTCTGTCTGTCTGTCTGTCTGTCTGTCTGTCTGTCTGTCTGTCTGTCTGTCTGTCTGTCTGTCTGTCTGTCTGTCTGTCTGTCTGTCTGTCTGTCTGTCTGTCTGTCTGTCTGTCTGTCTGTCTGTCTGTCTGTCTGTCTGTCTGTCTGTCTGTCTGTCTGTCTGTCTGTCTGTCTGTCTGTCTGTCTGTCTGTCTGTCTGTCTGTCTGTCTGTCTGTCTGTCTGTCTGTCTGTCTGTCTGTCTGTCTGTCTGTCTGTCTGTCTGTCTGTCTGTCTGTCTGTCTGTCTGTCTGTCTGTCTGTCTGTCTGTCTGTCTGTCTGTCTGTCTGTCTGTCTGTCTGTCTGTCTGTCTGTCTGTCTGTCTGTCTGTCTGTCTGTCTGTCTGTCTGTCTGTCTGTCTGTCTGTCTGTCTGTCTGTCTGTCTGTCTGTCTGTCTGTCTGTCTGTCTGTCTGTCTGTCTGTCTGTCTGTCTGTCTGTCTGTCTGTCTGTCTGTCTGTCTGTCTGTCTGTCTGTCTGTCTGTCTGTCTGTCTGTCTGTCTGTCTGTCTGTCTGTCTGTCTGTCTGTCTGTCTGTCTGTCTGTCTGTCTGTCTGTCTGTCTGTCTGTCTGTCTGTCTGTCTGTCTGTCTGTCTGTCTGTCTGTCTGTCTGTCTGTCTGTCTGTCTGTCTGTCTGTCTGTCTGTCTGTCTGTCTGTCTGTCTGTCTGTCTGTCTGTCTGTCTGTCTGTCTGTCTGTCTGTCTGTCTGTCTGTCTGTCTGTCTGTCTGTCTGTCTGTCTGTCTGTCTGTCTGTCTGTCTGTCTGTCTGTCTGTCTGTCTGTCTGTCTGTCTGTCTGTCTGTCTGTCTGTCTGTCTGTCTGTCTGTCTGTCTGTCTGTCTGTCTGTCTGTCTGTCTGTCTGTCTGTCTGTCTGTCTGTCTGTCTGTCTGTCTGTCTGTCTGTCTGTCTGTCTGTCTGTCTGTCTGTCTGTCTGTCTGTCTGTCTGTCTGTCTGTCTGTCTGTCTGTCTGTCTGTCTGTCTGTCTGTCTGTCTGTCTGTCTGTCTGTCTGTCTGTCTGTCTGTCTGTCTGTCTGTCTGTCTGTCTGTCTGTCTGTCTGTCTGTCTGTCTGTCTGTCTGTCTGTCTGTCTGTCTGTCTGTCTGTCTGTCTGTCTGTCTGTCTGTCTGTCTGTCTGTCTGTCTGTCTGTCTGTCTGTCTGTCTGTCTGTCTGTCTGTCTGTCTGTCTGTCTGTCTGTCTGTCTGTCTGTCTGTCTGTCTGTCTGTCTGTCTGTCTGTCTGTCTGTCTGTCTGTCTGTCTGTCTGTCTGTCTGTCTGTCTGTCTGTCTGTCTGTCTGTCTGTCTGTCTGTCTGTCTGTCTGTCTGTCTGTCTGTCTGTCTGTCTGTCTGTCTGTCTGTCTGTCTGTCTGTCTGTCTGTCTGTCTGTCTGTCTGTCTGTCTGTCTGTCTGTCTGTCTGTCTGTCTGTCTGTCTGTCTGTCTGTCTGTCTGTCTGTCTGTCTGTCTGTCTGTCTGTCTGTCTGTCTGTCTGTCTGTCTGTCTGTCTGTCTGTCTGTCTGTCTGTCTGTCTGTCTGTCTGTCTGTCTGTCTGTCTGTCTGTCTGTCTGTCTGTCTGTCTGTCTGTCTGTCTGTCTGTCTGTCTGTCTGTCTGTCTGTCTGTCTGTCTGTCTGTCTGTCTGTCTGTCTGTCTGTCTGTCTGTCTGTCTGTCTGTCTGTCTGTCTGTCTGTCTGTCTGTCTGTCTGTCTGTCTGTCTGTCTGTCTGTCTGTCTGTCTGTCTGTCTGTCTGTCTGTCTGTCTGTCTGTCTGTCTGTCTGTCTGTCTGTCTGTCTGTCTGTCTGTCTGTCTGTCTGTCTGTCTGTCTGTCTGTCTGTCTGTCTGTCTGTCTGTCTGTCTGTCTGTCTGTCTGTCTGTCTGTCTGTCTGTCTGTCTGTCTGTCTGTCTGTCTGTCTGTCTGTCTGTCTGTCTGTCTGTCTGTCTGTCTGTCTGTCTGTCTGTCTGTCTGTCTGTCTGTCTGTCTGTCTGTCTGTCTGTCTGTCTGTCTGTCTGTCTGTCTGTCTGTCTGTCTGTCTGTCTGTCTGTCTGTCTGTCTGTCTGTCTGTCTGTCTGTCTGTCTGTCTGTCTGTCTGTCTGTCTGTCTGTCTGTCTGTCTGTCTGTCTGTCTGTCTGTCTGTCTGTCTGTCTGTCTGTCTGTCTGTCTGTCTGTCTGTCTGTCTGTCTGTCTGTCTGTCTGTCTGTCTGTCTGTCTGTCTGTCTGTCTGTCTGTCTGTCTGTCTGTCTGTCTGTCTGTCTGTCTGTCTGTCTGTCTGTCTGTCTGTCTGTCTGTCTGTCTGTCTGTCTGTCTGTCTGTCTGTCTGTCTGTCTGTCTGTCTGTCTGTCTGTCTGTCTGTCTGTCTGTCTGTCTGTCTGTCTGTCTGTCTGTCTGTCTGTCTGTCTGTCTGTCTGTCTGTCTGTCTGTCTGTCTGTCTGTCTGTCTGTCTGTCTGTCTGTCTGTCTGTCTGTCTGTCTGTCTGTCTGTCTGTCTGTCTGTCTGTCTGTCTGTCTGTCTGTCTGTCTGTCTGTCTGTCTGTCTGTCTGTCTGTCTGTCTGTCTGTCTGTCTGTCTGTCTGTCTGTCTGTCTGTCTGTCTGTCTGTCTGTCTGTCTGTCTGTCTGTCTGTCTGTCTGTCTGTCTGTCTGTCTGTCTGTCTGTCTGTCTGTCTGTCTGTCTGTCTGTCTGTCTGTCTGTCTGTCTGTCTGTCTGTCTGTCTGTCTGTCTGTCTGTCTGTCTGTCTGTCTGTCTGTCTGTCTGTCTGTCTGTCTGTCTGTCTGTCTGTCTGTCTGTCTGTCTGTCTGTCTGTCTGTCTGTCTGTCTGTCTGTCTGTCTGTCTGTCTGTCTGTCTGTCTGTCTGTCTGTCTGTCTGTCTGTCTGTCTGTCTGTCTGTCTGTCTGTCTGTCTGTCTGTCTGTCTGTCTGTCTGTCTGTCTGTCTGTCTGTCTGTCTGTCTGTCTGTCTGTCTGTCTGTCTGTCTGTCTGTCTGTCTGTCTGTCTGTCTGTCTGTCTGTCTGTCTGTCTGTCTGTCTGTCTGTCTGTCTGTCTGTCTGTCTGTCTGTCTGTCTGTCTGTCTGTCTGTCTGTCTGTCTGTCTGTCTGTCTGTCTGTCTGTCTGTCTGTCTGTCTGTCTGTCTGTCTGTCTGTCTGTCTGTCTGTCTGTCTGTCTGTCTGTCTGTCTGTCTGTCTGTCTGTCTGTCTGTCTGTCTGTCTGTCTGTCTGTCTGTCTGTCTGTCTGTCTGTCTGTCTGTCTGTCTGTCTGTCTGTCTGTCTGTCTGTCTGTCTGTCTGTCTGTCTGTCTGTCTGTCTGTCTGTCTGTCTGTCTGTCTGTCTGTCTGTCTGTCTGTCTGTCTGTCTGTCTGTCTGTCTGTCTGTCTGTCTGTCTGTCTGTCTGTCTGTCTGTCTGTCTGTCTGTCTGTCTGTCTGTCTGTCTGTCTGTCTGTCTGTCTGTCTGTCTGTCTGTCTGTCTGTCTGTCTGTCTGTCTGTCTGTCTGTCTGTCTGTCTGTCTGTCTGTCTGTCTGTCTGTCTGTCTGTCTGTCTGTCTGTCTGTCTGTCTGTCTGTCTGTCTGTCTGTCTGTCTGTCTGTCTGTCTGTCTGTCTGTCTGTCTGTCTGTCTGTCTGTCTGTCTGTCTGTCTGTCTGTCTGTCTGTCTGTCTGTCTGTCTGTCTGTCTGTCTGTCTGTCTGTCTGTCTGTCTGTCTGTCTGTCTGTCTGTCTGTCTGTCTGTCTGTCTGTCTGTCTGTCTGTCTGTCTGTCTGTCTGTCTGTCTGTCTGTCTGTCTGTCTGTCTGTCTGTCTGTCTGTCTGTCTGTCTGTCTGTCTGTCTGTCTGTCTGTCTGTCTGTCTGTCTGTCTGTCTGTCTGTCTGTCTGTCTGTCTGTCTGTCTGTCTGTCTGTCTGTCTGTCTGTCTGTCTGTCTGTCTGTCTGTCTGTCTGTCTGTCTGTCTGTCTGTCTGTCTGTCTGTCTGTCTGTCTGTCTGTCTGTCTGTCTGTCTGTCTGTCTGTCTGTCTGTCTGTCTGTCTGTCTGTCTGTCTGTCTGTCTGTCTGTCTGTCTGTCTGTCTGTCTGTCTGTCTGTCTGTCTGTCTGTCTGTCTGTCTGTCTGTCTGTCTGTCTGTCTGTCTGTCTGTCTGTCTGTCTGTCTGTCTGTCTGTCTGTCTGTCTGTCTGTCTGTCTGTCTGTCTGTCTGTCTGTCTGTCTGTCTGTCTGTCTGTCTGTCTGTCTGTCTGTCTGTCTGTCTGTCTGTCTGTCTGTCTGTCTGTCTGTCTGTCTGTCTGTCTGTCTGTCTGTCTGTCTGTCTGTCTGTCTGTCTGTCTGTCTGTCTGTCTGTCTGTCTGTCTGTCTGTCTGTCTGTCTGTCTGTCTGTCTGTCTGTCTGTCTGTCTGTCTGTCTGTCTGTCTGTCTGTCTGTCTGTCTGTCTGTCTGTCTGTCTGTCTGTCTGTCTGTCTGTCTGTCTGTCTGTCTGTCTGTCTGTCTGTCTGTCTGTCTGTCTGTCTGTCTGTCTGTCTGTCTGTCTGTCTGTCTGTCTGTCTGTCTGTCTGTCTGTCTGTCTGTCTGTCTGTCTGTCTGTCTGTCTGTCTGTCTGTCTGTCTGTCTGTCTGTCTGTCTGTCTGTCTGTCTGTCTGTCTGTCTGTCTGTCTGTCTGTCTGTCTGTCTGTCTGTCTGTCTGTCTGTCTGTCTGTCTGTCTGTCTGTCTGTCTGTCTGTCTGTCTGTCTGTCTGTCTGTCTGTCTGTCTGTCTGTCTGTCTGTCTGTCTGTCTGTCTGTCTGTCTGTCTGTCTGTCTGTCTGTCTGTCTGTCTGTCTGTCTGTCTGTCTGTCTGTCTGTCTGTCTGTCTGTCTGTCTGTCTGTCTGTCTGTCTGTCTGTCTGTCTGTCTGTCTGTCTGTCTGTCTGTCTGTCTGTCTGTCTGTCTGTCTGTCTGTCTGTCTGTCTGTCTGCCAAGGCCCTATATCTGGGAAACATGTGGAGTTTAGAATTTTAAGCTTAACTTAAAACCATATACCTACTTAGGTTTACAGCTTCTTGAATACTACAAATATAAAGTAAAAATCTGAAAAATATACATTCGTACTTAAATCATAAAAAAATGTGTAAAAGTTGGGTAAAGCTCGGAAAGGGCTTCGATTACTAAACTACGTGTAATACCTACAAATTTTTACGGAACCCTCGGTGCTTTAGTTCGACTCGCACTTAGACCGTTTTTTAAATGTGAGCATTAATTAATCCTAATTTCATATACCACCTCAGCCCGTTATTCGAATACAAAAAAAGAGGGGAAATTTGAAATTTTGAAAAAATCAACAATCCATCCGTAATAACGTTACGAGTGCGGAGTTCGCCAGCAGTTCAACCTTTACATTTCCGATGCAAAAATGCAATGAAGAGAGCACATAGATTTATCGCTTGATGTGTTGTCGACTGACTGACTGCTTCTTTGATCTATCGGTATCACTTCTGATTATTGTGCCAGAGGTCGTTAGTTCGATTGCCATTGGGAGCTGACGTTCAAATGAACAAATGACCTCACTCTGGGTGTATTTCCGATTTGTAATGTCCTTGACTGGTTACCATAGCACAGAGTATCCTAGTTTGGGACCAGAACTTCATAATTTCGTAATCGGAACGAGACAAATCGATATCACCTGTTGACTTTTTCTAAAAACATACCGGGTTTTTTCTATATCACGCACGGTTATACATTGTTGAAGGACAGAGCTTCTAGCAATGATATATTTCTGAGTAAGAATATATTTTATCGCTTACATTTGTCATGATGTCAATCCTGTACAGTCGCTAGGCAACAAATGTTCCACAAACGTCGCTCACCTTATTTTAGCGTATGTGTGTTCACCATACAACATATTACATTTAAATACCTACATACAAAAATAGAACATAAAATTACGCCTGTATCCCGGAGCGTTAGGAAGAGAAGAGAAGGAAGCCCTACCACTCGCTGCGATACTGACAGATCTCTCAAATTTGTGGTTTCTGATTTGTATCATTATATCGCAATACATGAAAAAAATATTTCTGCCAGACAACCCACAGACGCAGCGTAGATGAACAATATTACATGCTGTAGATAATTGTACTATATTTTTATATAATTTCAGCGTACAATAGAAATAGAAATATCTTTATTGAGAAATTCAATTTGCCACAGTTATTTATGAAGCCCTTGCTCTCGAACTAGGATAACCTGTGCGTCAAGAGCAAGTGTCTTCCCTTAACTAAGTGTAACAATCAGGTGCAAATTAGTGCTAAACAATGTACCATACAAAAAAGGAAAACAAAGAGTTATAAATTTTATACAAAGCAAAAACAGAGAAACTTGCTAGAGCTAGGACATTTCAAAAAGACCTAGTGATTAAAAATTTATGAAATTATTAGTTTATTATGTTGTATGCAATAATGTGTGTGTGTGTGTGTGTGAAATAAATAAACAATAATAAATCTATCTGTCTACTGTTGAGTATATCGAGTGTATGCTTTCTTTATGATTTTTGTATGTGCAATAAAGTATTAAGTAAATTATAATATACACATCCCTTACCGTAATTACCGCCACTCGGCGTACTGCATCACTAACATGGCGGTGTGTATGGGTGTCTGGAGACTCTCGACTCCCCTCGGCTGACTCAGCATTACACGGGACGTGTCGGCGTAAAAGTGTTCGTCATCGGAAAAATGGCGACTGCAGCGAGGCGCTGACGCGGTGTCTGCGGATGATGAATCGAACATTTGAACACGTCCCATCCGAAACACTTGGTGGTACAAACGTACAGGCTGTGGCGGAAATAATGGGTAACCTGAAATTACAAATCTATTGCCTACTTTTTATGCTGTGGCCGCTTCTAAATAAAGAGGGGTGGTGGCGGTAAAATACTGGCTTCTCAATGGCTTCGAATCCCGACAATTATACTACACGCAAACAGCGAAGGAAAACATCGTAAGGGAACCCTAGAGTTTGAAGTGTTAACCTAATCGTACCTCTGCGTTTGCTAAGTACAATGGTCCATTTGTGAGGCTAAGTGCGGAAATCTTACATTTAACTCTAACTAACCTTTAAGTAAATCGGCACTTAGAATAAAATTACACGTTGCCTGCACATTTTATTGTATTTTGGTATCACAGAACTATGTTTTGTGGTTGGTATCAATGACGTATTTGTTGGAACTAGTGGTTATATACTCTTTGGTTGGAACGTCGGCAAAACCATCTTTGCGGGAAACATCATTTAGCCAACGTTCTGAAATCTACCAAATATACAAAAAAAATGAATGAGGCCGTTTCGGAGGAGTTCGATTATAAACATTGTGACACGAGATTTTCATATAGATTACATTAATGAATGATATAACGAACAAACCATCGAATAAATGAATAAATCCTCGGAAGGTTAACAACTTGACTCCTTTCAATAACTAAAAGTTGTTTTAGTTGTCATACGGATTGACCGCGTCGAGTTTCAGGATAAAAAAAATTGAAATATTTGCTGGTTGAGAGTAGTTTGCTTTATTGATGGTTTTTAGGTCATAAATTTTGTACGCTACACCCTGTATAACGCTCCGAACACTTAAATTGACCCATAATACGCACCATCGGGATTAGTTTGCGATGGACAATGAACATATACTTTTCAGTATTTTTCAATTTGACCGAACAAAAGCCCTAAGAATTCCTTTCGGGATATGGCTGTTCACATAGCGGCCGTCCAATGAGGAATCAATGATGATTTAGTCAAGATATAGATATTGTAGTAATAAATAGTGTTGTCATATTTTTTCTCTTTCTATATATATGTGGCGGGTATTATAGATGAATAAAATGATGCTGTTGCACGTTATTCTAATTTAGGTGTATACCAATTACTGACCAAGGAGTCAGTATTCAGTTTCAACAAAAATACTCAGACTGAGGTCATTTATACAAATTAACTACGGCAGCTAAGCGCTATTCCAGAATATAATCTATGTTCGCGCCAAATTTCACCCAGATCGTTCAGTCGTTCCAGCGTGATTGAATAACAAACATCCGATCATCCGCAACTTTCGCATTTGTAATATTGATATCAACCTTTTGTAGGTAATAATAAAAATACCATGCAGGAAGAGACCTGGGGCACAGGTCTCCTCCTGCATGGCAGGAAGGTTATGCCATAGTCCACCACGGGGGCCAAGTCCGGGTCGGTGGAGGATTGTATGACAGCGGCGGGTCTTACTGTCAGAAGTTATCAAGCCGCCCATAAGGCCTCTGACATGGCTTAACAACTACCATTACATGACAGCCGGCACCAACGGCTTAACGTGCCTTGCGGAAAAAACGCTACTAGGGGTAGTCACTGGATGGTCACCAATCTAGCATCTGACCGCGCCTGGCTATCTTTAATAGTAGTAACAGTTTAACCATCTCATCTCAGCTCCCTTGAAGGATTTTTTTTTCGACTCTTTTCTGAACTTTCAGCAGATGCTGAATCGGAGCCCATTACATTTGCCACACCTATATTGGGCAGTCTTAGCCCAGTACATTGTCAAGGCACGTTAGCGTACCGTATATGGCTAATTTTCAATTTGATTTTGTTTTTCATATATGCTCCTGTAACTCTCTATTGTAGGTTGTCTGGAAGAAATTGTTCTAAGCAATAAGGCAGCCAGTTGTACCGTATCTTTGTAATTAGGTATTTTATGTTTGTTTTTCCTGGTGTATAATAAAGGATATTCTTATCTTGTCTTATCTCCTGATTTGTTTATTGCTTTCATTGTGCTGGGACTTGTAGGTAATTGGTAATGATCTGTATTGCTTCGCTTTGTGTACCTATGTGTGTCTATTTCTATCTTATGTGAATAAATAATTTATCCATATAAGACAGACATAAGATTCTAGCTTTATGGAATTTTCATGTGTTGTCTGGGAACGTAATTTTTTTTTGGAGAATAAAGTGTACCTCTACGACTAAATTTGATTAATTTCCATCCTAACCACCGCTTCTAATGACTATTAAAGCCAGGCCTCGCACGATACTCGGTAAGCCGATAAACATTACACCATATGGAAATCCAATTATTATACGGCGGCAGGCAAACATTGTAATTAGATATTCTATTCATAGAGGAGCGGGCTGGATAGGAATCAACATAAATAACTAGGTCGCAGTCCCGTAGGTCCCTGGAGCGCTTGAGAAGACGGAATACTAATGTTTCGTTCTACTGAAACTGGGAATATACAAGCAATAGAAGGAGTTCGTAGACTTTGAAGATGGATGCGACGCGAGCGATGTCTTGAAGCAGAAAAACAAAATATTTGATTTTAATAAGTAGAACAACTTGGTTTTCGTATGTAACCTATATACCGTTCCCTGCAGTGGAACATAAAACACAGTACACATAAAGATAGTGGGGGTAAGAAACGGAACGTTTTTATTGAGATTACCTAGAATTACCAAGGCACAGGCCTTGTCTCAGAAAGATGGAGTAAGGGCTTCGTTACCACGCGTGCCCACCGCGGATTGGCAATCTCATGCCCAGAGGTTTTTGAACATCTTAAATACCTAGGTTTCCTCACGATATTTCCCTTGACGGTTAGCAAACTAATTAGTGTAACTTCTTTTTGTTTTGACGTCTAACACAATATGACAAAGTGAAAAGCTCAAGGTGTAACGGTGCAAACCTCTTCGCACCATTTTTATTTCTTTTCTATCTATCATTTTTAAATATTTAAATTATGTACGTCACACATTCTTCGATTTCCCTCATTTTTCAACACTACTAATTTACCCTTTGACCAGATCTGACTTTTTACCTGCTTATCCGTTTTTTTATCCAGTTTTTCTGTTTTAATATTACTAAGTACATCCTAATTTACAAATAAAAGCACAGCTGAAGTCGTTCCAGAGTTTATTATTAATTATAAAAGTTATACAACGTTCCAAAGGTACCTAACCGGAACCTATCTGAAGTACCCGTATGATATTACATAGATAGCTACGTAGTTCTTCTGTATGATTCAGGTGCTCCCAATTAAAAAATTACAACTCGGCGGCGATACAGTCTAAATATTGAGACTATGATACAACGCATAGAGTAGAGACCAACGTAAAATTTAGATTCTAGAGAGGCTCCAGGACGCTGCAGCGCGTGCTGTGAGAACCCCTGAGAAAGAATTGGTAAGCTCAAAAGCTGCCAACTAATTCGACAAACTGTATTCTTACATAGTTATATATTAAACGGGTCTAATCGGGATTATTTATTAGGTAAAACATAAATACCTTATTTCCCGACATTTACAGTTTCTTACAGTTCAGACGTGTATTCTTACAGTTTAGTACTATTAATATATAGCTATGTGTGAGCACCGAGACTCATTAAGAAATACTCTTGGTACTATTAAACAGTGAAAACTATTTAGTAAACTGTGAACACTGAAAAACCAATAAGTCTCTATGCATGCAATACAACCGAGCAAGAAAGGGGGTGTATTTGAAGAAATGCAGTGAAACAAGGTGGTGTGTCTCAAAATAATCTCGTAATACCTAAATAACAAAGATAGCCGGCCGCGGCCGGTTTATGTAAATGTAACTCGATTCAGTTATCTCATTGTAACCTCCCTCCCGTGGAGCGCCCTCGGTAATTACGCTTGTAGACGTAGAGATAATTACCGCGGTATTCCCGCGATGAATTTTTTATTAACATTTTTGCAGTGCAATTCTCGATGTTCTGCTTCAATGTCAGGAAGATGTTTTTTTACATGAAATCTTTGTTACTATTTTTAGGGTTCTGTAGTCGACAATGACCCTTATACTTCCGCCATGTCCGTCCGTCTGTCTGTTTGTCTCTATGTCCGCCTGTCTGTCCGCGGCCTAGCTCAGATACGATTAGTACAAGAAAGTACGATTAGTACCATAAATATTACATGTTAATCACGCCGAAAAAACGCTATAATATAGTATGAAACCATTCTTTAGGGGAAAATAAATGTTAGAATAGACACATACACCTAAATTGGGATGGGATTGGATTGGATGGATGGATGAAAGGGATGGATGGGAATTGAGATGGATTAGATTTTTTATCTCACTTATACCATACGTATCGTTGGCTTGGTTGTTTTAAAAATATTGTTGGTGTAGGAAGATTAATTTGATTAAGGGTTCCGTTTGCGAAATATAATTCATAAAAACTCAAATTTCATACAATATCCATTTTTCAATGGAAATTTCCGTCCATGTTTCTGTAAAGCAGATAAAACCCCCGCTTTCTACGGAACCCTATTGTGCGTGGTCCGACACACAGTTGGCAGTTTTTTATGGACTCACGATGCTTATACATAGATATCTACATTGGAAAAGAACATTGATAATTAAACGCGAAATATAACTACAGTTACACATGTACCTACATAACTCATTGGGTAGAACAATGGACTTGAAAGCGAGAGACTCAGGTTCGATTCCTATTGTGGGCAATACCAATTGATTTTCTAAGTTATGTACATTTGTGAAGTTATAGTAGCAATACCACTCGTTAACAGTGAAGGAAAACATTGGGAGGAAGTGGAAGAGGAGTGCTGAGGTGTTCAAATACCTCAGCGCTTGAAATGGCCACTCCGCGGTGGGCACGCGTGTTAATTAAGCCTTTCTCTATCTCAGAGAATGCAGGTGCCCTGCAATGAGACATTTTAGGCTACATAAAAAAGTTGTTAAGATTTATGATGTTCACCTTTAAGAAAACCTTATCATCTTTAAAACAAGTAATGATTTTTATGCCACACCTGGCAATAAAGTGGCTTTTTCCGCACGCTGCGCGTACGGAAAAAGCCGCTTTCTGGCCAAGTGTAGACATAAACAGACACAACACGGGAGGTAATAAAGAAAGCTCTCGATCGCATATTTACGTCCCTCGCTTGCAGCTCGGGCCGCATACTTCTGCGATCTCGGCCTTTCTTTGTATTACCACCCTAGTTGTGTTATGTACTATTATTCCATTAGTGGCGCTAGTAGCCTTTAATAGTATATTTCATTACAAGTGCGGAAAGGCTGTCATTGCAAAGAGTTCCGACAAATGTCGACCCGAGCCGAGGCGCAGTCGAGGGTCCCCCGACCCTCCGCGTTCCGGCGGCCACTCTGGTCCGACTGGTACGAGGCGCGCGCGCTTCCGCGCAGCGGCGCCCCCCCCAGTCGGTCCTTCATTCGGTTGGTCGCCTGGGTCCCGCTCCACAAAGTGAAACAGGGCCCACGCGACCCCTCCCGCTAGATTATTCGCCGTTATCCAGTAAGATCCGACAAGAAGAAGTTACTGACTAACGCTCAGGGTGCACCGACCCCACCACTTGCCCCTCCATCTGGTTCATGGAATCAGATGGAACGGAAAGCGGAGGGGTACACGTGAAGGTTATCTGGCATCGCACCCCAAATGAAATGAAATGAACCCTAACCTAACTTATTCAATCAAATCATTTAATCTTATATTGAAACAAATTAGTAGCTCATAAAAACTTCTATGATTTTTTTTTAGTAAAAACTTCATGGTTGGTTTTTCTTTTTAATAGACATTATTTTGACAGTTGGGAAAGAAAACACACGAGTGCGGGAAAGGTAAAAAAAAGCACGTGTGTGTAATAGCCCACTTCCCGCAAGCTATACGTCCCTGTAATACGCCACTTTTTGAGCAACTGTATTAAAAAGTATGTTTATTAGCTAAACATAATTTCCTAAATTTCCAGCAACGATGCAGTCGCCATGGTAACGGCTAGTCTGAAATGGCCAGAACGGCCAATTATTTTAGTGAGGGTTGGTCTACTCTCGAGTAGGGAATTAAAGTAATTAAATTTACATAATAAACAATCGCGCTGTATAATGCACCCCTTGTTTCTCGTTCACTAACACTTTGTTAATTTCCTGTTAACAGCTGTTCAAAGTTGTTGACTAAAATAACAGAAATAGGTATAAATGACAGTTGTTGTCAATCAAACCTTCTACTGCCAAACTGTTTTATGCCATGGATAGAAAGCCGTTTTAAATTTTGCAAACCACTTCGATTTCACCCTGTCGATACCTGCAAGACCCTCCGAGTGGGACTGAAAACCCAATCCTTTTATTTTTCCTTTCGCCAAAGCAAGAGAATGTTTTACCCGCTGACACAAAAAGTAACGACTTTCTTTACTTTTTGTGCTCATCTATTATTGCTGTGTTGTTGCGCCGGAAAATGTATGTTTATCTTAAATAGTACCTTGCCTTTTCAGTCCGCTGTAGACATACTTAATTACTTCGTTCTTTAATACTTAGATAAAAGAAACTGTTTACTTGAATAAGAAAAACCAGTCCATTGCGGGTCGGACTCTCGTGATGATAATGAATAGGTACATAAAAAAAATTGTTAAATTTGTCTTACTAAAATGTATTTTTTATTCAGCTTTTACTAATCCCACTGAGGGTAGTAAAACCGTAAAATCTTTATTGCAAAATATGTAAGACGAGAACGTTACAACGTTTAACGTATATAGTTTCAGAGAGTCTCAATTTCTATTGAATAATATTACAAAACTTAGAGCCTATTGTTTTTGTGTGTGTGTGCGTTCATGCGTACATGCGTGCGTGCATGCGTGCGTGCCCGCATGCGTGCGTGTGTGCATGCGTGCGTGTGTGCATGCGTGCGTGCCCGCATGCGTGCGTGTGTGCGTGCGTGCAAACGTGCGTGCGTACGTGCATGCATGCATGCTTGCGTACGAGCGTGCATGCGTGTATTGTACGTGTACGCTGCGCGTCCGTGTACATACACGGACATACACGGTCCGTGTACAAACACATGTTTATGTATGCGGTTGTGATTGTGAAAGTATTGTGTGACAGGTAGGGTCTCTTTGTAACCAATACAGTCTCTGTATCATCATAATTAAGAGTTGGGAGCCATGTCTTCTTTATGTTTGCATCGTAATTTCTTTGATGTCACAATGTGCCAGTACTCTGTTATAGACACGAGGAAATGAGAACGCTCTGAATCGTTTTGCAAATGACGTTTTACGGAGATTGTTTTAGCTCTGAATGTGAGTTTTTTTAATTGACTTTCTTATTCTGTCGAGGATATCGATTCATTTATAAGCTAGGCAGTAGGGATTCCTGAAGAGATTTCTTTAAGGAAATTTTGAATGGCAAAGGTTAATAATAAATCATTATACAAATAATAAATATTAGTTATACTCGTATACAATTCTGCTATAAGATCCCTGAATAAGTAATAAGCTTGCCAAAAACGCGGTTCAAAATTCGTGTAAAGCACACTTTGTGCCAAATGGACTACTATAATATTAAACTTTATTTAGATTACAAATATGTCTGGATTTTACAGCCATTTCGTTGCATGAGTTCGAGGTTTTAGAATTACTTGAAATCTGTGTAAATTAAGCACCTAAAAAGACTAAAACTGTAGTTCTCTTATACATTTTACTCCAAATTGAACCAGATTTTGAAATGGACACTTTCTTTAGTTTAACTTGTATCGTTTATTGAGTCGCAGTTCTGTATTATTTTTGGTTTTTATTTTACGATTTTGGTTTTTATCAAGTACGTCTCACCCTTAATACACGAAGTTGTCGAACTGTTAAGACCCCAGCCACCATTTAAATAGTAATGGTCAGGTATCTAGTTTCTTAAGGACTCCATAGAGTATTAGGTACAAACAACGCCGTCGAGAGAAAAATATCATGTCTCTTTTCACGGATCGTATCAGCAAAACGTGTCTCTACCATCTCTCAATCACATTTAAGACCCAAACAACCTATGTCTAGATAGAATTAACTCCAAAAACTTAAGTTTTTGGCTTAAATGCTATCGCGCCGTGCGTGTGCGCAACATCCTCACTATCTAGTAAGGTTCGTGATTCTTGATTCTTGGTTGTGGGTTCTTAAAATTAATTTGCAATAACGCTCTGTAAAAAAGATCTAATATTTTACCCTCAGTGGCACTATCGTAACTCTATGGATCCCTTTAAGCACATCCTTTACCCTTCCTCAGACAATTTCGATTTCAAAACCGCGCTACGCATTTGATTATATCGTTATACCTACTTGATTATATCGTTATACTTATTTTTCCGAGCGCTTCCGTGCTTCGCAAGGCACGTTAAGCCGTTGGTACCGGCTGTCATATAATGGCAGTCGTTAAGCCATGCCAGTGGCCTTATGAGCGGCTTAATAACTTCTGACAGTAAGGCCCGCCACTGTCTTACAATCCTCCACCAACCCGGACTTGGCCCCCGGGGTGGAGTATGGCCTAACCTTCCTGCGATGCAGGAAGAGACCCGTGCCCCAGCAGTGGGGACATACAAGGGTTGATAACGTTATACCTACTATAGACAACACACTATTAAAACACAATGTTTGATTCCTGTGTAATACCTTTTTTTGTAACAAAGCAATAAATAAAATACCTCTAAGAACACGTATGAGACACCATGTATTGTTTTAAGTAATTTTCACAGAAATTTTGGTGGATTACCCATCAGGGCAATCTTAGTGCGGTTAGACGGACGTTAAATTCACAGGCTTATCTGTAGGAACCTGTTTAGTACTCTTCACATAACATGTCCTAAAAACGAACAATACCGTATCTTGACAGGCTTCACAAAAACAAATTCGTGGATCAAGTCCCATCTTGTGAATTCCCATTCTTCTTGAGAGTCCAAACGACCCCATTGTGTCCTCAGGGTAGATACAATACTTAGACGTCATACTGGGGAAGGGCCCATTATGGGGGCTGCATCCGAACCGCCCGGTATCGGGCCGTTTTTCTCAAACCGGATATTAGATTACCCGTCCGATACGATGGTATTACAGGAAATTAACTCGAACGAGTTTTGAATATGGAACACGCTCCGCGTTTGTTTTTCAATTGCTCATCACATGTTCATTCATGGAATAGGGCACGTAGGGCACAGTGTACACTGGTAATTTGATTAAGGGACTGGACCAGTATTTGCCTCACGCTTACGTACTACACTCTGAAAGCTGGGTGTACCACCCAGCTTTCAGAGTCATTGAAATGTTATGTATTATTGACTATTAATTTTGAATTAAGACGTAAAATAAAAACAATAAGTTGATAAATGTTGTTTCAAATTGAGAATAAATGTTTAAAAAAGTTGCGAAATTACCTACGGCGGGCACGCAGCGCTCTGGATGGCTGCTAATTGTTCTCAATTACTTTTGCACTATTGCAATCACTCAAGCACTATTCGAAGATTTCTGTTACTCCCAATTATTCGATTAAAACGTTTTTTTCGAATGCCTACTTTATGACGAAGTCTCGTATTTCTTGTTGTATAAAATCACACTCTTGTAATTAACCACGGCACTTGAAAAAGTGCCGAAACGTCGGAAAATTGTAAAAATGTAAAAAACGCATAAATCCGTATAAAAACAGTTTTAATTATGTCTACTGCTCGTGTAGAAAATACCTTAGAAAATACTATACACACTCTTGTAGTTTTCTTAAGACGTCACTAAATGTAATAGTATACGTTTACATCGTTAAAATAAAATGAGAATTAATAATTAACCACCGTTGTAACTAGCAGTTCTTGAGGACTAAGAAAAACCCTTCCTATTCGAAACCTTTCAGGCTGTTCTGAATTTATTGCAAAGATACCATTTCAATATTCGACTTGGCACTGAATACAATTTAGAACGGAGATAGATCATGGCTTTAGGGTAAGTGAACTTCATATTTTAATACCACGCTATACCGTAGTCCCGGGCTAGTAGAAAATAAAACGAATTGAAGTGTAAAAAATGAGGTGAAATCGACAAATTATGCAAAGAATTAACTCAAAATATTTTTGCTCTTTCGAAAACAACAGACGAAGGTCAGAGTTTTGAATAAAATAATTTATGTGTAACATAGGTTCTAGGCTATTTAGGACAAGATAATGTACCAAATGATGCTAAAATTACTGGTCGACGAAATTCGATTGTAATTTTTTTTTGCATAATTCCATTTTTTTCGCGACGGTATTATCCTATCTATTCGTCGCGACGTGCGTGCATAATGATTTTCATTCACATCTTACAGGGTCTTCCACAAATCTCTGGAATACATAGATCGTAATCAGAAAAAAAATACTTCATAAAAATCGCATCGCGCAAACATTTACATCCTGTCGCGGTGCAGAATTGACGTAAACGAATCAATTTGTCGCTTAGGGGAGCGATACAGCTCGAGGAGACAGGGTTATTTCATTTGCGGATTTTAGAGTGCTGCAAGTGGTATTGCAAGTAATATTGCAGAAGTACCCGCTATTCGAGCCCTCGCAGTATAATTTTAAGTTACTGTAGGCTGCCACCAGTCCACGAGCGGAGACTACGGACTGGCAAACGCAGCATAGGACGCTCGCCGAACCGACGGCGCAATTTGAGGCAGATTGCTGGCTGTGTCCGGATGACGGTGACCGAAAACAGAAGGAAATATCGTGCCTTGGGAGAGGCCTATGTCCAGTAGTGGACGACTACAGGCTAATAGATTAGGCTGTCAACCAGCGGCAAACTCTCACGCTCTCTCGGAGAGGCCTGTGCCGTGTACATAAAAATAACAATTCACTTGCAAAAAACATAATTGTTTTCAATCACTTGTTTAGTTGTATAGTGATTATGAAGTCAAAAACCAGGACGAGACAAAATCAGCAGTTATTGGTATAAATGCTATCTAGTCCCAGTTCCGTGACCCTCGGCCGTAGGTCTAAAAAACACTATTAAGATGATCGAGAGATTGGTCTGACCACACCTTTAGCAAAAACGATCTGTAGGACATATATGATTTTTTTCCGATGGTTTTTCCTCTGTATAGTGTTACAGCGTGGAATCCCTTAACAGAATAACCCTCTTGCATATGAACATTACTTTCGCAATTTGGCATGTGAGACATAGACCACCTTAGCGAGAAGCCACAAGAGATATACCTATATCTATGTCTTTCGTTATTTGTCACATTATCATGTAGTTGCGTACTGCATTGGTCACAATATCAAATTGACACATTCGTATAAACCCACATTCTCAGTTCAGTATGTAATGTACGTGTAATACTTTAGGTCAAAAAGCATTTCAAGTTAATTTTTATGCCGTGTTTGCCAAAGAAGTGCTTCTTTTTTTCCATGTTTTGTGACGCCGGGGTGCATTGGGTGGCTGGGGGCTACTGCACCCCGCCACAGCTCGCTTCGACTCTGTGTCAGCTTAAGTGACACTCGTACCATCATAGAGCTGCGGCTCGGTGGATTGCAGGCTTCGTTCTGTCATGTTTTTTGATAAAAAAATAAATATTATTTGAAGCAGGCACTCCACTAGTCAGCTACGGTCTGTTAGCTTTTAGTATATACCTCGGCTACTATCGGATATTATAGGACATATTCGTCTAATAGAATAATCGGAAATAATATGACACTTAATTTTAAAAACCTATTTAGTGGCTAAAACTTCCACCCATGCCGGGATTCGATCCCGCGACCATCGGCAATGGGCGACTCACCGGCATCAGCGAAATTTCGAACCTTTTCACTACACTCACAATTACGTACACTGATTTCACTGATGCCGGTGAGTCGCCCATTAGCTCAGTTGGAAGAGCGCTGGCACGGATGCCAGAGCTCGCGGGTTCGAATCCCGGCATGGGTGGAATTTTTTGCCTCTAAATAGGTTTTTAAAATCGTCCTTAGCACGGGTTAGTGCACAAAAAAGAATATAATGATACTTCATTTCAAAATCGGAACTAATATGACACTTGGAAGCAGGAAGTAGTATTACACTCGTGTGCTTTCGGCGAAAATCGAAGCTTACTCTAGAACCCGAGCTATAATCTCAAACGTACAGAAAGCTCAGACTGTACACTTGATGACGAATGGTCATTGATTGTGTCATGTGTGGATCACCTCTAATTACTATGGCGGGAGTTGGGTTTGATTCCCACTGGGACCCGCTGTACATGTAAAAATGGCCTCAGTATGGGCGTTTATGTTTGTGATGTTCTTGCCTGACTACCATAGCACAGTGTATCCTAGTTTGGGAGCAGGGCAAGTGATTGTGTGATATGGAAATTATTTTTATCATATTTAGATAATAATCGTTTGAGAAACTTGAACAAATTGTTATTTAAAACTATTAACATGTTTCCGTATTTATTCAAGACGTGCTGAAAACAAACATAGCCCTGTACGGAAATGTCCCTCACTTGACCTAAATCGCTTAGACTTTTAGAGCTTTTATTTGATCTACATAAACAAAAACGCTTATTTTCTTTTAGACCAGTGATCTAATATTACGTCAAATTGTAATGTCACGACTAGGACATTCATATCATCCATATTATGATTTTCATAAGCAAGCAGCGGTAGCTCGTTTTTTCACACTTAGATGTGAAAGTTATTTGGCAGACGTAATTGTATCTAAACGAATTGGGATTGTTACCACTAATTTCATGATTAATTGTATTGTATTACTTTATTTTGGCTAAAAAATCCACAGGTTAGTGACATTATATTTAATACTAAAACTAAATATGTTATTGAGACCACAAAGAATAAATTCTAAATTGTTATAAAATTTTAGATTTAAACTGAAAATTTTAATTTTTAGTTTTAAATCCAAACTTATAATGCGTGTCTAATTATTGGGCTGGAGCGGTGGTAGCGGAGCGGTGTAGAGCTCCGGCTTCTCGATCGAGAGGTCGTAGGTTCGAACCCGGCATGTAACAATGACTTTGTTTTCTAAGTTATGTAAATTTGTGAAATTATAGTAGCAATACTACTCGCTGACGGTGAAGGAAAACATCGTAAGGAAACCCTAGTGTCTTGAGGTGTTAGCGTACCTCAGCGCTTGCTACGTACAATGGCCCAACTATGAGGCTAAGTGCGGAAATCTCAGGTCTAACTAACTAACTTATTGGGCTGTCCATCTTCTCTGTTATAACTTAGTGTGTGTCTGGGAATAAGAGAGTTTGACAAAAAGAAGGTTCATCATCATCAACCCTGTGTATGTCCCCACAGTTGGGGCACCGGTCCCTTCCTGCATCGCAGGAAAGTTAGGCCGTACTCCACCAAGGGGGCCAAGTCCGGATTGGTAGAGGATTGTAAACAGTGGCGGGCCTTACTGGCAGAAGTTCTCAAGCCGCCCATAAAGCCTCTGACATGGCTTAACAACTGCCGTTAAAAGAAGTTTATCACTATTACTTATAAAAACACTTATCTTAATTTTTTTTATAAGCCCGGTATAAATAGTATGTAGTAAGATAAGATAGCGCCCGTGGCATGGCCTAGTCGAACCGAGTGATAAGAATCAATCACTTGAGTTAAGCAACAACAGGCGCGGTCAGGTGCAGGAGGGGTGACCGTCCTGTGACTACCGCTAGTGAAATTTTTCTGAGCGCTTCCGTGCTTCGCAAGGAACGTTAAGCCGTTGGTGCCGGCTGTCATGTAATGACAGTCGTTAAGCCATGTTAGAGGCATTATGGGCGGCTTGATAGCTTCTGACAGTAAGGCCCGCCACTGTCTTACAATCCTCCATCATCCCGGACTTGGCCCCCGTGGTGGAGTATGGCCTAACCTTCCTGCGATGCAGGAAGAGACCCGTGCCCCAGCAGTGGGGACATACATGTGTTGATATCGAAAATAAGATAAGAATATTCTTTATTGTGTATCGAAAAAAAAAACAAACTCAAAATAAAACTTCTTCCGTCATTCATAATTCATTTATTGATTTGTGAGACACAAGTACATGAGGTGTTAAATTTAAAAATACAGTTTCTTTTGTGCTCTACCTAAATAGGCATACAAATCTTGTGTCAGAAGTAGGACATTGTCATTTAAACATTTAAATAACCTCATGAAATAAAAATAATTAAATACAAAATGTCAAAGATTTAAAAAAAATATAACAAAATAAGAAACGCAATATTAAGAAATGAATTCACCGTCTTTGCCTTGTAGTCTCTACTACAGCTATTTATACGGCGTTTATGAAGTGTTTTAATGAACCATGTTTTTTATGACTAAGACCGTAAAAAAATATAACTTAACTGAGAATTTAGCAGAAAATGTGTAAGGGCATCAAAGTCGTAACAATATCATGTAAACTTTTTTTAACATCTCTAGTAATTTATCGTGTCTTCAACTAACTTACAGACATAACAAACGTAGCAAAAGTTCACTTTACGATCTATTAATAAAAACCTATCGTAATCATATCACAAATAATGAGTCCGTTCTCTGTTTTGTTATTTAATATCACCGAATTATTGGGAATGAATAGGAAAGGAGAATCGCACTTCGTTGTTCTAATTCATCGTAGCGAATTAGGTCGCGGCCACAATTCATTTTCGGGAGTCATACTTTGTGCCCTGACAAATGGCTTGGAATAATGATCGCGCCGAAGACTTCCTTTAAAGAACCGTTTAGCAGAGTTAAGCCCATTTTTCTTATTAATTGCGCACTTATACTTACCGCTGGTTTCTCGTACATTGAGACCGATCTTCTCTGTTATGTTAACCAAACAAGGACATTGCGGACATCGAAATACAAGCAGATCTTTATGCATTTTCACCCTGAACAATTCTGTGCGGGCGCCGCGACACTCTCTACGGAACAATTTATCCCGGAGAGGCCTGAGATTTAGATAAGACAAGTGAATACGCCAAGAAGAATGGCGATCAATATCACGGGGAACCCTTAAGCTGGATTTCCACGGTGCACGCCAGTCTAGAGAACTAATGTTGAGAGCGAGAGAGAGAGAGAGAAGTAATTTATTCAACGGCACAGTACTAAAAACATAACAAAACAGTAACAAATTCACAAAACATTAACACAAAGTTTCCATTGCATAACAAACAGAAAAAAAAAGAAGCAAATAAGAAAATTAAAAACAAATAATGGGCGATAGACATAAATATAAATAGCTATGTGAAGTTATAATACAGATGGATTACCAAATAAAGAATAATAATAATAATCTATGTTTAGTTTGAAGTTTTGAACCCCTCAAATGTCATGTAGTGTTTTGGTGTGACGCTAACACGAAATCTACAGACGAGCATAGTAGACTTGGGCAAAGTGTGTCCTTAGAGGGAGTTGTTATATCTCATATCTTTGCTCACCGAGACACACTATATCTCTATCATATCTCGCTCACCACTTGTGTCCTAGCTCATACGACGTCCAATCAATTAAGTGCGTGTGGACACAAGAGACACAACTGGTGAGTCAGTCTAGTCTACGTATTCCCTACTTTATCCAGATCACACGTTTTTTTTTGTGAACTTTCTCTCATCGCTCGTTGGTTACGACGAGAAATGCGGCCGAATGTAACCGATGTCAGACGATGTTGATCTCGCTCTCGCGCATTGTGTGTGTGCCGGATAAAGTAGCAGGAGATGACTACCGTACTGAGTTGAGAGTATGTGTGAGGGAGCCAGATATAGTTGACATCTCTGGGATATGAACGTCACACACTTGACGGCGAGGGAGTTGTGTATCCACTCATATCTGGCTCTTGAGTTACCCAAGACTAGAGCATAGGTGTGGGCTCGCGCGCAGCTTGCACAATATCGTTCACTGTGGGAATCCATCTTTACATTTACAGCACAGTAAGCCAGAAAACCTACTCTCGTGTTCAGAACGTTGCTCTACAGCTTCCGGTGTCTCGGGAAGCGGAGTGGCAAGCAACATCGATATTCAATGGCGGTGCTGGGGCGAATAAATTCGATATCGATACATTTATACGCCGGTGCACCGGCCCCGTGCCACGAGTACATTTAACACGACCAATTTATCGGAAAATCTTATGCAAACGAAAATGGTCTTTGCCACGTTAAACATAAAGGATCTTACATTAGAAAATGGGTGTAGATGAAAATTGGCTTGTCGATTCCGGCGCTATCTACTAGCTTTATGACCGTGCCATCCGATAGGGTTGCCGCTTACGACGTTTTACAAGACGTCACGGACCGTTTTCATAACAACCTATTGCAAACAAAATGTGTAATATAAATGCCGATGTAACATTTTGAACGCTGAAAATCCTGCCGGCTTTCACGGAATTCTGTTGATGGGATTAATTTCCCGCTTTGGAACAAAAGGTAGGGATGTTGGGTAGCCCTACGGGGTCCGTGCCCCGCGCCACTTCAGTTTATGACTCTCTTGGCTGGCTGACGAAACGGTACGTGCCTGAGAAAGTAAACATAGCCTGTATTATGTTGAAGGATATTTTAGTGCAGGATATAACTCGCGTTCAAGTTCATTTAAGCCAGGAGTAATCCCCAGTTGTAATCTGGCTGTTGTTAACTTGAATACACGGTTAAATAAAAATAGAATACATTAATTTGCTTAGAACGTGGTATACTATGATGATATCTTATTAAAATATTATCTGATATGCTGTTATTAACATGCCAATATGTTATTGAAATTTATTTATGCTATTAACAGTGCGGGCATGAACCAATGACTTTGTTTTCTAAGTTTGGCACATTTGTGAAATTATAGTAGCAATATCCCTCGCTGACGGTGAAGGAAAAAACTGTGAGGAAACCTGATTGTCTGAGGTGTTCGAAAACCTCAGAGTTTGATATTGCCAATCCGCGGTGGGCACGCATGGTAAGCCTAGACTCTCTCTGAGAAAAGGCATGTGCCCTACAGTAGGAAGTTTATAGGCCTCGTGAAAAAACGCTATTAACATGTCAAAATACCATGATCAAATACATATTATATGGCAAATCTAATATGAAGTACTAAACTATAAAGGATAAAAAGTTCCAAGCTAATCTAAATATTACCCTAAATGTCAGTTGTATTCAATCAAAATTCCTCCTTCAGTTAAGTTGTACGACTAAAATTTCACTAGGGCAATCTCTGTTGGTCCCTATCATCTACTGTAGTAGGCGAGTAGCCTCCATTATAACAATAAGTTGCACTTTATGACATGTCTAGTCAGCGCTTAACGTAGACTATAAGCAAATGCACAAAGTTATTCATAGTAGGCATACGATCTGCTGTGTGGTGTCGGCCTAGAGAATAGCACCAACCCAAATTCTTCCCGCGGGTGTCGTAAAAGGTGACTAAGGGATACAAACCAGGGGGTGGGCAGCAGCGCCCCCTGCAGTACAATTCCACCAAACTGCGATCCCCAACCCGCATGCCCAGCGTGAGGATTATGGGCATTACCCCCCAAAGATGGCAGAACGTTGCGCTATGGCGCTCATTAGGGGAGGGCTATGTCCAGCAGTGGACTAATATAGCCTGAAGAAGAAGAAGATACGATCATAGTTTTCCTACCAATATACAACATGCGTTCTGATTGACTCTACCACCGATTCATCACCAACACGAGCGTCCACACTCCGGTCCATACTACTATGTTGATGCCAGCTATCTTTATTAGACAGACCAGTCACTTCATAAGCTTAAGAGCCTTCAAAACTTCGCTATAAGGTTCACTTGCGCAAATATGACCATGTCTCTGAATGCCGCTCACCAAGAACACCAAGCTCAAGTGGCTTTCCATTCTTTCTCGCAGGAATGCTTACATCCTCTCTCTTCTTTACTGTGTAAAGAAGTTTACGCAGTAAAGAAGGGAGAGGATGTGAGCAGTATGTGAGTCTTACTTTAGATAGATAGATAGATAGAGAACACTTTATTGTACATAAAAATGGAAATTACAGAGATATTTCTGAACCTGAGAGTACAGACGGCGGACTGTACTGTACAATCCGGCCACTCCTCTTTATCTAAACGAGCACTAAACTTATCTTAACGATTCCCATAGCCGGACACTGTGGTCTAAACTAAATGATGCTGAAGACACCAAGACACTAGACGAGATTCTCGGGCAACTTATTTGCGGTAAGGGCCGCCTGGCTGTGAAACAATCTGCTGGTTTCAATAAGACGTTCTCCTTAACCAGTGTCTTTATAAGTACGTTCGTGATCTATATTTATTTCTCTAATCTTAACAATATCTTTGTAAACTGTCGTATTTCTCATTTCTAAATAGGTCGTATTTATTTCTTTGAGTCCCATTCAGAATGTTTCATATGTTTGTTTATAATAATAAGAATGTGTGTATAAGTACAGTAAAGGTGTTATTATTAAATATAGCTCTAGCATTAATCTTGAAATTTGCGTTCCAATTTCTTTCACCAACTTGCCATGGTATAGTCCCCTTGAAGAAATTGCTTTAAGCAACTAAGCCGTCAGTTGTACTATGTAACTTTGTCAATATTGTACAATAAAGAATATTATTATATTATTAAGTGAAATAAAATGAAAAAATGACTAGAATAACATTTTTAAAATGTCACTTTAGTTTTAATTTACGATTTTGGTATGCACTCTACACTATTTGCTTGCATACAATACGCAAGCGAAGGCTTCTCAGAACCGTATCAAACTTACCGTACCAACCGGTTTTAGAAAGGCGTGACCCCTATTGTAATGTGATTTCACGTGACGTCACCGCGTTAAATTGTCTAGCGAGTCTCGATAAAAAATTTGCAACATTCACTCAACGGCTCGTTGGTCTAGGGGTATGATTCTCGCTTTGGGTGCGAGAGGTCCCGGGTTCAAATCCCGGACGAGCCCAAATTAATTTTGTTAATCTCCAAAGTTCATTGTTTTTTTATAAGCTTTGGTTGCCGGTAGAATAGTAGATATGAGTTAATGTAAATAAGACTTTTTAGGGTTACCCACCTGAAGGTTTTGTAAGACAGAGAACGGCCAGGCGTTCAAGACGTCAGTTTTGCGTTCTCTGCCATGTCAGGAGGCCCAGAAACGCGGAACCCTTCTTCTGTTGAAAACATTATTTTATTGACTTGAGTCAGCATTTTAGAAATAATAACGTTATAATTACAACATTATTATTTCTAAAATGCTCAAATCCAAATCTAAAAACAAGTTTTGTTTTAGAAACAGGGTTTTTTTGTTAACTTTCCATAATATTTTTTTACAGTTTTCTCGCTTTGGAGTGGCGCTGTGTTATAGATTTTTTTTATATGTATATTATATTATATTATATTATATTATATTATATTATATTATATTATATTATATTATATTATATTATATTATATTATATTATATTATATTATATTATATTATATTATATTATATTATATTATATTATATTATATTATATTATATTATATTATATTATATTATATTATATTATATTATATTATATTATATTATATTATATTATATTATATTATATTATATTATATTATATTATATTATATTATATTATATTATATTATATTATATTATATATCCCGCTGCAGGGCTCAGGCCATCTCCCAGAAAGAGAGTATGGGCTTAATACCCACGTGAGCCCATCGCGGCATTGCAATTTCAAGCACTGAGGTATTTCAACAGACACTCAAGTTTCCTCATGATGTTTTAACTTCACTGTTAGAGAATGGTATTGCTACTATAACTTCAAAAAAGTACTTACATACCTTAGAAATTATGTTGGTAGATAGATATTCTTTTTCAAGTAGATAGGTAAGCAATGACTTCTTGAAAATAAAAATGTGATAAAATCTTCCAAAACAAAAGTAGTTTTCAAGAAGAAACTCTAATTAGGGTGTCTCGGGACTTGCGCATTGCGCATTTTAGAAAATGACCCAGTATTCTAGTTCTTTTTCCGTAGAGTTTTACTTCCAGTGGTCTGTCCCTTTTTTCATAGCAAAAGAATTTCAACGTTGAAACAATTGAAAATACTTATTTTTCTTCTGTAACAGCAGGGCAGCAGGAGATCAGCAAGTCGAGGTAGCGAAGAAAATAACAGCACGCAGGTACCGTTTTTTTATTAGGTCAACCCAACAACATTAAGAAGATGTTTCGAATACTCCCTCGCTTTTATATTATCTCCCTACAGTGATATCAACTGAAAACTATCAATCAACAGAAACGATCAAACTCATCCTAATAAACGTAATTGTTGTTAAATGATTCATCAATTACTATGAAAAATTATAATTAACTGAACTCAGATATTAATATTGATTGAATATCTAACTATTAACTCCCAAGGTACATGTTTTGTTTATAAGTAAGTATATTTTAAAAACCTATTTAGAGGCTAAAAATTCCACCGATGCCGGGACTCGAACCCGCGGCCTCTGGCTGACCGTGTCAATAAAAAGGGTTAGTGCAATAAAAAGAATATAATCGAGTAAGTATATTGTTGTGACGACGGGAACCGGAACTTATAACACTTCTTCGTTGTCGTTTTTGAGAGAGACTCATTTTAGTGATAAGCCGCATCCGCCAAATTAGGGCTTAATGTCTTACTCAGAGACGCAACTCATGATTTCCTAGTTGCGAGGCATCTTAGAGAAGAAGAAGTTCTCAATTTGACGCGTATGTGAAGTTTCTCAAATTTCCTTTTATATAAAACTCATATAAAAGCACCAACATATAAAAAGAAGTTAATTATATAAAAAAATACATATTGAAACGTTAAATTCTAAAATGTCATTGTGTACTCGTAATTATAGACAACCATATCATGTTTAAGTTTTATGTTAAAATCGATTTTTTTTTGTATTTAACACGATACTTATGCTAAGAGAGTTTAACAGAATAACGTTACGGATATTTTAGTTTATCTAGCTAATTATTATGTGTACATTTAAGTTACGACCGAACTCATGCTCTCTCTACTCAAGTTATAAATCTGTGACGTATTTTGCGTACACGCATGGAAGAGAATGTCGTTATACCAAAATTCGACTCGCTCCGTAGCTGGCTCGTTGGTCTAGGGGTATGATTTTCGCTTAGGGTGCGAGAGGTCCCGGGTTCAAATCCCGGACGAGCCCAAATCTTTTTTTTTCAATACTTGAATGCAGCTTAGAAATTGTAAGTATTTGACTAATTAGTATAAAATACTTGAAAACATAAATTCGAATCATTTTATCACTACCTGTAGTTTTTGGAGATAACTAAACGTAACGCGTACCTAAAGATTGAAAGTGGGCACATAATAACCTCAATAAAAATTGCGATCAATAAAATGTTATCATTATCTTCTTACAACAAAACCCACAAAGGATGTTTCAATTTAATCCTGTTGTAAAACACAACAAACAACAAGTAAAGGTTCCAAATAATTAAGTTTAAATCACCACATACCTATATACAAATACATAAACGTTGATGAAGCGAAAGTGATCTGTCAGGATCGTGGCAAGTGGTAATCCTTGGTCTCTGCCTACCCCTCTGGGATACAGGCGTGGGGTTATGTATGTATGTACAAATCACTACAAACTATATTTTGATAAATTCCTGCATAAGCAGCCAATGTAAGACCCACTCATACAAGCGTTCTCTCACTGAGAGAAAGAGAGAGAGAGAGAAGTTAAGATAAGATAAGAATATTCTTTATTGTACACCAGAGCACATATCATAAAACATGTAAAAATACAAAGTACAATTGGCGGCCTTATTGCTAAAAGCAATTTCGATACATTCATAAAAAATCACGTCTCCTAGAGGGGCTAACAGGGACCGGGATAGAGAGCGTTCCAGGTGATTATCAACAATAAGTCCTGGTCTCCGCCTATCTCTTCGGATAAGCGTGATTTTATATGTGTAAGAAATAAGCAGTACCGTATATTAACGACAGAATTTGAAATAAAATTCGTCGAGTTGCCCTCCGTTTTCCACTTTTTCGATAATTGATGATCCTAGCGGGGCTAGGTCTTATCTTGGCCTAGATGAATTTCAAAATCTATAAAAGTAAATTATGTCGTCTACATTACTGAAGTAGGTGTATTGCTCTCTGTATACTTAAGTTAGTTAGTTTGACCTGAAATTTCCGAATTTAGCCTCATAGTTGGGCCATTGTCCGTAGCAAACGCTGACGCATACTTCAGAGACTTAGGTTTCCCCACGATGTTTTACTTCACAGTTAGCGAGTAGTATCGCTATTATAAATTTAATAGATAGAGTACACTTTATTGTACAACCAGAGAAAAGAATACAACATGATTTCTTAAATGTACATAACCTAGAAAACAAAGTCATTGATACATGCCGGGATTCGAACCAACGACCTCTAGATTGAGAAGCCGTCGTTTTTCCCCTCCACTACCACCTCTCTGCGTAATAGTATTATTCTTAGGTTAAGATATCTGTGTAATTTATATTATCTATAACATAAAAATGAATCGCTGAATGTGTTGGTAAGTGCTGATGCTGGTAAATCTCGAGATCAGCTGAACCGATTTCAATAATACTTTTTTTAGAATATTCCTTGAAGTACGAGGATGGTTTTTACGGAGAGAAAATAAAATAAAGAATCGACTGTTAGGCGGTACGAAGTTCGCTGGGTCAGCTAGTCTTCTATAATATAAAAATGAATCGATGAATGTGTTGGTAAGCGCAAATCTTGAGAGCCGCTGAACTGATTTCACTAATTCTTTTTTCAGAATATTCCTTGAAGGACGAGGATGGTACTTACGGACAGAAAAAAGTCAGGTCAGCTAGTATTTATATAAAAATGAAAATTACACAGAAAATTACCAATACAAGTGTTTTTTCGTATCTCCTGCCGGGATTTTTTATTAACCTGCTCACAGAACATAAAAAAAGAGTAGAAGTCGTAAGTGGGCGGTGCCCGCGTGCCTCGCATTAGCAATGTATTGCCTATGCGTAGTCGGTGACAGTTTTGTTGACTTCAGTTGCCGTGCGCTTCTTGTAAAGAAAAAAATGGTGAAAACTTTATTAAACTGCCTTGTTATGCTGTGTTAGAGAGTAAAAATAAAAGTTGGGGACCAAAATATACCGATCATGGCGTAACATTTCATCTGGAAGACGTATTTCATTGGATTTTTAATTAAATTTGTGATGACATGAACACGGAAACCAATCCGAAAATGAAAAAGTGAACCCACCTTTATTTACTGGTTACTAAAGTTAAATTTTCAACGAAGATAATGTACATTCTCTAGAAATTTCTGTCAAAATTTGAATTCTACTCAATTACGGATGGGGGTACACATGATACAAATCTATCGATAGTTAATTGTCTATGACTTAGTAGTCATACATACTTAACGGTACTTAGGTATTGTAAATTCCAATTCGTCTAAGTAGGTAAAATAATTATTGTTCTTTTATACCTACTTCCTAAGTGCCTTTTCATATGCACCCGGTAGCCGTCCGGTCGCCGGGCTGGGTAAAGTAGTAATGTATGAGCTCCGGTCGCCGGCTGGTCATTGTGCATGTGAAAACTGGCATTGGAGCTCATACATTACTTTAATACAAGACATGACATAAGCACATACAAGACATGAGCACAGCTAGATCGCGCTATAGTTTTTCTTCACTAGTTTATCAGGGACTGAAATATTTAAGAAACTATCAAAGTAATTTTAATCTTTTATTTTTAAATATTCCCACCGAGATGTAAAGTGAGGTTATCGAAAACGACTCATGGTTTTTTTTACTTCAGTTCAAAACATTAAGTAAATTACTTATAATATTGCTTACCTGTTCGAGTGGTTGTTCTCTTGGCGAGCATCAGATTTTTGTTTTGTTATGTTATTTGTTTTATGGTTTTTTATTATTCTGCTATTTACCCTTAATCCTTCAACCCCTTTGACAACAGCAAACCGAGGCAATGATAAAACAACCCTCTCGGAATCAAAACTACTTGGAAGTGAGTTTTCGTTTAGTTTTCCTATGGAAACCGGATACGAAATTTAAATGTATGGCAGCGATAAGAAGGCAAAATTGGTTCCCAACGAAGAGGAGCACAATATATTCAGAGCATTTTCATGAACACTTCATAATAACTAAAAAGGCGGAAGATGGCACTTACGTGATGCAGCAATACCAGAAAAAATGTGCTTCACTTCCAGGTTAGACTCTTGCGTATAGATGAAATTATATTAGTACCATCATCAATTAGTATTACATGTATGAAACATGGCGTACAGATAGACAAAGTATTTTTTTTTTTGTTATAATTTCTAACGCCGGCGAAGCAGTGGGTTAAAGCTAGTTTTAATAAGAGACATTATTTTAAAATATTATGGAATCTACCACATTGTTTTATTTGTGTATGTATCCACCCTATTAGTATTAATTCTTTATTGCACAAAAGATAATGTAAAAAAGATGCATTTTCTACCAGTCAACCCGCAGGCCAAAGAGAAATAGCTTAAAATACTTCTGAGTACCAGTATTCGTATTCGGCCGTTAATGTATTAAACTGTATAATTTGTCGATAGGTTATCCCTATCGACAAACTAGAACTCGCATTGTCCCATCCCAAACTGAGAATGTACTTGTTTTTCAATTTTGAACTTTATGTCTTACTAGGTAAAAGTTCTTTTCGGTCCGACGCAGCGGTAGTTCCATCTAGTGTAGAGTAGCGTTACTACAAAATGTCAACCGTTATTTCATCATTGTCATTTGACTTTAATCATTGTTAACATTCTGAAAAGGTGCATATTTTACTCGAAACTTTTATGATGTACACCTTTTCGGCATTGACTTTATTTACCAATGGCAGCTTGTCATTCGTAGTGTGCGTTTGGTTTATAAGTATCAGTTTGGTTACACTGGTTTTCGTACTAATGTGTCATGTCACTACTTCTACTCTTTTTTTATGTTCTGTGAACCTGCTCGAGCTAATTGACGGCCTTCAGCCATACATATGTAAGAAATATCTGCCTATTTGATCACTCGGCTGAGTCGATGCACGCTGTGAAATGCAGGTCACGATTGCTACTCCAACGATGTCATGTAATAAGGACGACCGGAAGTCTCGATAACCAAGTCTCTCTAGTGAGACGTTCCTGTAACGCAACATAACATAACATTTACATACTGGCACATACATTGCTTCTGGCCCCACACTAAGATACCCTGTGTCGTGGGTACCAGAAACAGCGACATCACAAACATGTAAACATCCAAGACCTGTTTTTTTTTTGTTTTTTTGTCTCCAGCCGGAGATCGATCCAAGGCCTATAGTAATATACCCACATCATCTTCCTTGAAGACTGTCTTGACTACCTAGTTGGTTAAGAAGCTTGATAACCAAAACCGAGAATGTGAGTTTATTTCCTACTGGAGGCCGCCGTGTAAAGATGACCGCAGTATGGGTGTTTTTTTTCCATGTTTGTGTGGTCCTTGTCGTTTTATAAAACTATAATACATAGTTTACTGTGAGAAATCGATGTACTCGATATACGTTGCGTGGCCGAGTCTTCCTATTTGTGGATCTGTGGGTTGGTTATCTTTGCAGTGTACATCAAATGGGTAAAGATAGATAGAGAACACTGTAATGATAATAGAAAAGGGAAAAGTAGAGATTGTGGTCTCTTCACTAAAACATAATAAACCATGAACATGCAGGTATTTATTTCTATGAACCTCTGGTGACCATCCCAGTGGAGGACCAGGACAGTAAATTTGTTGTGTGAAAATTATTAAGAGCACTAATGCATTTACCAAGCAAATAACTCAACTAAATAATGCCGCGTTTTCACCGTCTTAGTGCGCTCGGTCCGAGTGCGCCAACCGAGTAAACTCATGCTTCTGATTAACTTTGGTGTTGTCACGAAAAACCGTCCAATCAGGAGCATTAGTTTACTCGGATGGCGTACTCGGACTGAGCGCACTAAAACCGTGAAAACCTGGCTTAAGATTCATACTATTTTTTCTCTTTAATGTAGGGCTGAAACAGGAATCCAATCGAGATATATGAGTACACCATTTTGGAGAAATAATTGGTAAAATTGAAGTGGAGCTGATCTGGCCACATCAGTCGAATGCACCCAGAGAGTTGCACGAAACTCGCACTGGGTGCCACACGACGGACAAGATGTTGAGTCGAGGCCGGCCTCTGGACAACTCTGGACTGAACTGGAGGAGGCCATTGCCCAACAATGATACACAAGCATAGAGGCTACGTAAAAAAGAAAAAAATCCGAAGTTGAAAAATCAGCTGAATTTCAAATTTTCTGAACTTCGAATCATAGATGTCGCTGTAAACTCAAGTTGCATTTACTATGTAGAAAATCTTCTGACATTATTGTACTGTGTTGCAAGCATGCTACAGATTTGCATTCACAGCGTACATTTCACTAAGCACCATCTCTTCAGCTACTGGTAACCTCTCACGTCATAGTTGTACTCAGAGAAGCAAGTTACCAGAAATACACTTTTGTTCACTAAGTACCTGCAACCAGGCGCATGGGCTTGCATAAAATTGAGTTGATGATACTCGTTTTGTTGTTTTTAATAAAATATGGTTGTTGTTTGAGCGTGCATTTTTATGCTGAAACATTTTTGTTCTCTTGAGGAAACCAAAAGAAGAAAATTAAATATTGTAAAGAGGTTCGAAATTTCGCTGATGTCGGTACTTGCCCATTAACTCAGTTGGGAGAGCGCTGGCACGATCAGCCAGAGGTCGCGGGTTCAAGTCCCGGCATGGGTGAAATTTTTTGCCTCTAAACAGGTTTTTAAAATTGTCCTTAGCACGGGTTAGTGCAACAAAAAGAATATAATCAAAAGAAGAAAAAAACATTTTTTTTGTTTTTAATTAAGGAGACAGAGGGTTATATTTGTTACTTATTAGCTGACATACCTAGTTCGCCGTCGTTCCTATGACTTCATTTGCAATGGAACTTTTAATTTTGATTTTGCTAATGTCAGTTGATTGCTAACAACTCCTCCTAAATCAAATAACTTAGATAGAAAATCTATCTCTCTCCTTAATACCCCATTTAAAAACAATTCGATAAATAATGATTTTTCGCCAAAAGAACCGAAACTGGCCGGCGCGCCGCGTGCGTGCTACTAAATGCTACATGATGCTACTAAAGTGTCTAAGTGAAAGCGAAAGAGATCTATCAGGATCCTGGTAATTGACAGACCCTGGCCTCTACCTAGCCCTCCGGGATACAGGCGTGAGTTTATGTTATGTTTTCACAAAAAGACTCTAGGCGGTCGTAGGTAAATCACAAAGAAAATAAAACTCAGCTTCACTTCGTGAACTAACGTAAATCAAATAGTACAGAATAGAACCTCAAAGTCGATCTAGGCCAAGTGAAAAATGTTCCCTTTACCGGCCTTTGTTGGATGAACTACGAGGACTTTTGATAAGGCATACGTTCACCAAGGCATAGATCACCTTATAGTGACTCTTACCGTTGAGGTGATGGTGAGCTTCGTATTTATGTCTCAAACTAAAATGTACAAATCGATATTACAATAAACCGCCTTCAAAATGCTCACTAAAATGGTCTTATACATAAAAAGCCAATTTCTCAAAACACTTCTGTTTTGTTGTGGAGATTTTACAAGGAAAAGGAATGTAAGAAGTATTTAAAAGTTTTTGAGTTATTTAAAGCTTTTTTATAATTAAGGCCGTAACTGTAACGCTAAGTAACGCTTGGTAAAGAATACTGTAAACGTCATTCTTTATCGTGGTATGTCAGAGGCTATACTGGGTTATATTCATAACGCCATGAAGACGCCACAAGCCAAATTAATAGGATATAAAACACCCCATACGGTGATATAGAAAACACAGATTTACAACATGCTTCTATATATTTGTTATATTAACATCTAGTTAAAAGTCCAACATGCGCTTTGTATGATGTCAAAATCTTAACATAGTACTTACGTAAGCTACAGCATATTATAATGGCACCAGTCTCTGCAGGCAAGGCTCTAGACGCCGAGGGCTAAAAGAGGACATGTCAATTTGTCCATGTCATGTAGGAAAGCCGGGGCGGGCGTGAAAGCGGCGCGCGGGGGGTGTTGGTGATATTGGAGATTTTATTACAGAAGGTCGTCGCTTTGTTTTAGTATGGCAACACGTAGGTAGGTATTCGTTGCAAGCAAGCAAGCAATCAATCAATGCTTTGTGGTGTCGGCCTAGAGAATAGCACCAACCCAAATTCTTCCCGCGGGTGTCGTAAAAGGCGAGGGACACAAACCGGGGGGTGGGCAGCAGCACCCCCTGCAGTACAATTCCACCAAACTGTGATCCCAACCCGCATGCCCAGCGTGGGGATTATGGGCATTATGGCACAATGATGGTACAACCTTGCGCTAGGCGCTCATTAGGGGAGGGCTATGTCCAGCAGTAGAATAATATGGCCTGAAGAAGAAGAATCAATCAGTGTTCAGTAACGTGTTCTTGAGTGGAGTCCTCGACTCGGCAAACGTAATGTAGGACGCTCTCCGACCAGGTGGGATGACGATTTGCGAAAACTGCCGGTAGATGCTGGATGCACCAATCTGAAGACAGGGCGCTATGGCGCTCATTAGGGGAGGGCTATGTCAAGCAGTGGACTACGTAATATAGCCTGAAGAAGAAGAATCAATCAGTAGCGGGCTGAGTTCACACCAAACTAACTGTCAGCCGCCGAAAGTGAGCGAGCGTTGCGCAGTTTAGTGTATTTTCATACATATTCACTTTCTCGTTCACGTCTAACCGCCAATATGTTATTACGCTATGCGTAGATGCTGACATTCAGCGGCAGATTAATATAGCGCTTCACTATTCGCCGCGGATGACTTTGTTTAATTTCAAAGTTACGTAAATTTGCGAATTTGTAGTCGCAATACCACACGCTAACGGTGAAGGAAAACATCGTGAGGAAACCCGCGGCTTGGTTGGCTCCGCACGTATTGACTAGTCTTTCCTGTGGGCTAGGCCGACTAAGCTGTCAGGATGGTAAAGGTGCTGGGCAAGCCTACACCATCTATAAAACCATGTCCCAGGCACTACAGGGCCGAAGTGGTCCCTTTACCCATCTAGTGTGAATGAAGATACCACTGGACGCTGTATAAATCATCTCACTAAGTAGATGCAAAAAGGCCAATTTTTATTCGCCGCGGACGCTGATTGGCTATGTATGTTCACGTTTACACTGGAGCTTACAGTGGGCCTGCTCACATTCGGCGACTATGCGTTCGGTTTCAACACGGCCTTCGTCCACTGCCTGACATACGAGTAGGTCTTCACTAAGGCTCGCCACTTCTAACTGCCCTCGCCTGTCCTCATCCAGCCGCTGTCAACAAACTGCCTAAGATTCTTGGTAGAGCGATCTGGTAGCTGCATTTGCCAGTTAGTGGTCTCCATTAGGGAGCCTATGTACGACATCGACTATCGGTCTTAGGCAAATGAGACCAACAGCCAGGCAATTGCTGATCTTGATAATATCATAAAATTCTTTCCATCAGAGAGACTCCGAGCGTGTTTCGTTCCATAGCACACTGCAACCTTGAATCGGAAGAACTAAAGAAAACTATAGTCCTATAAATTTGTTTAACACATTTTAGAACTTCAGAAGAATCTTTAGAAGAATAATGTTTCTTTCGAAACGTTAGTAAGCACTACATGTTATGAAATTAGCGTAGGTGTTCAAATAATTAAATCCAAAATTAAGTTAATAACATAATAACTTCACACAACACAAGCACTTGACCTAGTCCCAAACTAGGATACCCTGTTTTATGGTAAGGACTTAACAAACATGAAAATACACCCAGACTGAGGTCACTTGTACAAATGTATGGCGTCCCACAGTGGGGCATTTATCCTTGGTCACTGCCTAGCGAATTGTGTTTTTTTTTGAGCATATTACTGATTACAGATTGTCGGTATACAGTTTAATTGCAAAACAGGAAAAAATATCAGCGTTTTACGCACTTATATCAACCCTTGTATGCCCCCACAGCTGGGGCACGGATCTTCTCATGCATCGCAAGAAGGTTAGGCCATACTCCACCACGGGGGCCAAGTCCGGGTTCGTGGAGGATTGTAAGACAGTGGCGGGCCTTACAGTAAGAAGTTATCAAACCGCCCATAAGGCCTCTGACATGGCTTAACGACTGGCATAAGCCGGCACCAACGGCTTAATGGGCCTCGCGAAGCGCGGAAGCACTCGGAAAAAAATGGGACGGTCACCCATCCTGCACCTGACTGCGCCTGTTGTTGCTTAACTCAAGTGATTGATTCCAATCACTCGGTTCGACTAGGACACGAGCGCTTCTCGAGCATATTACTGATTACAGATAGTCGGTATCCCTATACAGTTTAACTGCAAAAGAGGAAAAAATATTAGCCACTTGCACTGTAGTATTTAAATTACGCGAACTTTCTGTTCCTTGTTTCGTATCGTGTCCGTAGCCGATGACACTAACGATCCGACCCGTTACATGAGCAAACAATAATTATACAAACAAGACGAGTAACTCTGCCATTCTGAATGCTTTGATATTGCAGCAAAGTCGATAACACTATTACGTCTGAGCGGTTTTTAATTTATTCTAGTAAGTTCAAAATAATGACGATACCTTCCTGCGATGCAGGAAGAGACCCGTGCCCCAGCAGTGGGGTCATACAAGGGTAGAAACCTGAATGACGATACAAAACTTTTTTTTTTAAGTAAACCAGGTTGACACTTGATTTATTTCTTGGTTCATTTCACAGCCGCTACCCAATAACGGGATAAAACTTTTATCTTGACCTTGTGCTTCCCTGGAAGCTTTAGCTATAATCAGTTCGCTTAGTTATTGCTACAATCATACCACCGCTAAATCAATCAATCGCCTACTCTATCATTAGCATGACACTCAGAACATAGTCACGTCATGCAATTAGCGGCAATCTACATACATCTACGTCATATAAGTGCAGTATACATATACGCAGACTTATACATACATACTCGAGTCATCCTTCACCGTGCAATAAAGTCACTCCAAATGACTGAATTACTAAGAAAAGTTAAAGAAAAAGAGTTAAGTGCGGTTTTAAAGTGCGTTTTGGGCACGAACTCCTTGGAATTGCTCTAAAAAGGTTTTTGTAAAGTGAATCATCGATCTACAACAAAATAAACGAATTGTAACATCTCAATTTATCCAACCAATGTCAGAGATTTCACCAGTTTCGTTTATTAGAAGACCGCCCCACTCAATTCACGTCGCCATAAAAAAATACAATTTGCTAAAGCATTTTCTTGTAGGCAACAAATTTTCTCCGGGACCTTTTTATTCAGAGAAGGTTGCTTTAAGTCGAAGTGTCATTGTGTCAACGTAAAGATGGAGTGCTTTTAATTTATTCCTGGCCGTCGGGCCCGGATGTGGATTTGTACCGACAGGACTGAAAATTGCTTGTTGACCCAACGGACTTTTTATGTGTTGTGACATATTTCGGAGAAATTAATTTTATACCCTACCTCTCTTTAAACAATATTATGACAGTTTGATTCAAACTAGTGCCAATGGAAGGAACTGGCGTCTAAGGGTTCTTCTATCAGACAGAGAGTGGTTAGGCGTCCAAGCGTTCCGCGTCTCTGCGCCTCCTGTGTGAGTATATCTATGTAACGTAATACCACACAAAGAGAGCAAACCTGTCCTCTTGAACGCTTGAACGCCTGATCGTTATCTGTCTGAGACATACGCCCGCTCTAGCCTAAGCCACCGTCTAAACGGTAGTCTTCATAACTTTGTATCTAGCAGTGATTTAGTAAGTAACTTGTAAATTAAATAACTAGATCTGTAACTTTCAAGGTGCGCAAATAAAGTTTTTGTTAATTCATTATTATTATTTATGAAAGAAATTAAAGATCAATCCACGTTAACGGGATGGCCGTGGTCATGAGGGCGGCACGATTTGAGTCTAAAATAATCTTTATATCACATACTTACGAAGATAGTGCATGTGTAAAATAAAAGTCGGCCACGCGTGGGCGGCACGATTTCAATCTAAAATAATCCTTATATACTAACAAAGTTAGAGCCTAAAATACAAGTGCAAATAGGCTGGTCTGACGTGCTCTTAGGCCGCTTTTTTAAGGCCTGCGCAGACGAGGGACTATACCCCAGGTACTTTTTTGTCCGTCGATATAGATCTCTTTTAAATTGTATTGAATAACGCACACGAAGGACTAAAAGTACCTCGTACAAAAAGTCCCACAAGTTACCGAGGACATCAAGAGACCGGACTGGACCAAAGTTCGGCGTTTTCTTTTAAAACGCCTTTTATTTTTCAACTTCATGTAAATCACAACACAATGTAATCTCAGAAGATTGGCTTCGATATTAGCGTACGCTTCACTCAATTTCCGGGAAACAAATGACCGCAAACCGTAGACGTTGAGTCCGCGACAAGTACTCGGAGGACATTTTTTTACGAGTCAGGAACTTTTGTCCCTTGGGGACAAAAGTCCCTCGTCTGCACAGGCATTTAAACTGATTTCAAAAAAGGAGCAGGTTCTTAATTCATCGGAATCTTTTTAATGTATGTTCCCCGACTACTCGAAGACCTCCGGACCGATTTGGAAAATACTTTTCGTTTGGAAGTCTACCCTTCCACATGTGGTGCTATGGTCATAAGTCAGGATGTGATGGTGGGATTCTGAAGAAATCGAGGAAACTTTTTAGATTTTAATGTGAATTAGATGCTTTTTTTACTCTAGCATTGTAGCCTCTAAACACTATTTAAAATGTATTTTGATTTGTATCGTTGCATCAGCATGGTGGCCGGTCCTTTGTAATGTGAATAGTGTGTATTTGTACTCCAAAGGGTGTATTTACTAATTTTTGCTGTAAGTATTCATAAATTTCCTTTCTTATATACTCGTATGTAGGTGTATCACCTTTTCTTGTCCTTATAACACACTTGTCATATAAGTCACTATTTATGTAGGTAAGTATGTGCATATATTTATTTATACTGTTCAAGTATGATTTATGTAAGTTTATTATTACGTTTACGTATGTTTATTAATATTCGTATTTTTACCGACTACCCGCATCTATTTCTCATTCGGCAAATGCTCCGATTTAAGGTTGCCTGGAAGAGATTGCTATTAGCAATAAGGCCTCCAATTGTATCTTATCTTCTGTATCTGCAGTTTCTGCATCAATATTCCGGTATACAGTAAAGAATATTCTTATCTTATATTATCTTACTTATTACATAATAACTAATAACTTCAAAAAAAGAGAATCACTTGTCCTTGTCCAAACAAGGTTACCCTGCATTAAAAAGTGATAATTACTTTGCTAATTTCCGCTAAAAATCCCACCACTACCGCGGTTAGTTAATGCTACTTTTCAAGCAGCCTCCCTCCCACCTTTTCAAGCAGAAGCAAGACACGAACACACCACCACAGACATCAATACTTGTGTGAGAAAACACGCGACGCGTTTCGCCTCTAACACGAGGCATCCTCAGGCTCCCAAGTGCAAAAAAAGGTTACCCTGTTCTATGGTGACCAGGCAAGGACATTACAACCATGAAAATACACCTAGACTGAGGCCATTTGCACAAATCAAGGACGGCTTCCAATGTGAATCGAACCGATGACCTCTGTTTTGGTTTTGGTTGTCGAACGTGCTAAGCGCTAGATTAACGCGGCAGTTGAAGTATACTTTTTGAACCAGGACCCAGAAGGCATCAGATCCGTGCTGACGAGACTGCGGAGTCTTCCTTTGTGAGTCCTATATGCACGGGCGCCGCCTGCATTACTTGGGAGGTGCATCTGCATCTACACAGAGATACTAGTAACTGATAAAGAATTAATTAGGTACTCTAGCAACAACATGAAGTATTGAACGTTAGCACGTGGAACCGCTCAACGGTAGGAGACGCGACTCAGCGTTCACAGGAAAAGAGTAGAGGAGGGTACTGAATTTACTGACAGAGTGATTAATTTCAGCCAGCAACATAGTCATGTTATGCAAGCCATCAAGATTTATTCAGTAACTTAATTTTAAAAAAAAAATCTTCCTTGACAGGTGGGTGAAAGTGCACGCACGCTGATGCCGGCCCCCATGCCTAATGCGGTATGACGCTCCTGAAACAGACGTTTTCATTCCAAAAAGTGTCTAAGCGAAAAGGCAGTCTACGAACAAATCAAAAAACTAAAAAAATAGAAGGAGGGGTGTTGTGATTGATGTTATGGATCCCTTGTCTAATTAATTATGTTAATAATTACTCACTTCATCAAAGTAATTTTCGATGGATTTTGTAAAACTTTTCCTTTTATAAATTGGTGGATTGTTAGGTAATAACTTACAATCTACTTGACTGTGATTGGTCATAGTTATATATTGAACGGGTTTTATCGCGATTATTTACGTTTTTCCTAATAAATAACTGCGATTATACCTGCGTTTAATATATCAGTATCTACTGATGGACCTTTTAGGCTCAAACCCGTCAGTAAAGGTCCTTGAAAATAACAATTACAAACCATTGTTAGGCTGTCCGGTCTTTACCGAAATAGTTCAGCAAAAAGTTTTATTCAAATTGTTCCAGGTACAACCTACTTCTGTAACCTCATTTCTAGCTTGGTGAGAAATAGGGCCACGTCTCTAGGTATTAACTTCGCAGCATGACTGTTATTTATAATGTTTTTCATTGCTGGGTTTTGTTCCAGAGATAAACGAGCTGAGAATTAGGCAGGGCAGGCAAGTAGTATTTGATACTCCTTGGTACAGGTTACGAATTCTCTATGATCCTAAAGCATCAGCCTAACTCACCGTCGGTTTCTGAATGTGTAATTTCCATAATTAAGTCTTAAGCATCATTTAAACTCTGATTTTTTATTCCGTAGAATTCTGACACTTAATAAGTATTGCAGGGATTGTGTGAACTTGTGTGGAAGTTATTATCATTATTATTAAAAAAGCTTTCCACCGAAAGAAGGGAAATATTTGACCCATTTAAGGGCGTTAAGAAACAAAATGCTAGATATTATTTTATGTTTTACCTACAAACGTCAAGAAATACTAGCAGTCAGAATTCTACGGAATAAAAAAATCTAAGTATAGTCTCCTCATATTTGTCAGAAAATGAAATAAAATAGAACGAGTTACAGTTTTACTGGGGCTATGTCCAGCAGTGGATTAGTACCTATAGCCTGACGACGACGACGACGACAGTTTTACTGACTGTCAGACTCTCTAATTCTCCTAAGATAGAGGTCTATATACGTCTCCTAAGATATCCTGAGGCATGCAACATCAGCCTACAATAAAGTCTCTTCATGAGTACTAGGACCGCTCTGTCAATATGTAACAGGTTAGCCTGGTTTACGAGTACCAAGGGGTCAGGACATCACGTTTTATTACATAATATTGTAAGAAAGCAGTTTTATACATGTAAAAAGTGGCATTGTATGTACTAAATTATTTACTGAAATTTTTAATTCATAAGCCGGTGCCAAATTAACTCACACTATGATTTATGTGGAGCTAAATATATTCCAAACAAAGATACCCCTAGGTGTCACAATTAAAGCGCATTTTACTTATTAAAAGTACGTCTACATTAAGGAAATTTTGGAAGACTCTAGCATTACTCAAAAGCTTTATCGGCCTTAACAACCCACCCGGGGATTCATCTATTTAGTTTTTATCGAATGATCCGGATTATCGGCCTTGCCGCTTCATATAATAAGATGCATGAGGTTTTTTGTGCCTTTGACAATGAAAAATTGATGGTTAACGTACTTTTTACTGTTGCTTTAGAGTTAGTCGGAACCTTGTAATAAGTGTTAGTATTCCCCCTTAAAGCGGTGAACAACTTCGAAGTCACCCTGTGTCGAAGTCACCATAAACGAACTGGAAAGCTGCTCTTTTTTGAAGTGGGTTGAACCGGCAGCGCCTTGCGACGACTCTGTTTATACTATACGGTGCTCTGGGCCGCGTTACATAAAACTACGTACTTTTATATTGTGTACAATGTGTATGAATCACCCTAACAAATTAATCTATGGGCTAATAACTTTAGGACTTTGAACGCACATCGAATTTCAATAATAATCAACGACCTATCGACGCACTGGACCAGCGTGGTCAACGGTGCAAAACCCCCTATGAGCGACATGGACGGAGAACATGCGCAAAAAATGTTTTAATGTAAGGGGCATGTTAAAATATAAATAAACGTGGTATTTTTTTACTATACACGACTAATACTTTTTGTAACATAAACTGTCAAAAAGGTATTTTAGTCACGTTGTACAAAACCGCACTATACAAATGGGACTCAAATGATGAATTCACAACTGGACCGTAACGCATTATAGTGTATGGAGAGTTTATCTAACGTGTTTTTTTTATTATTTAGAGTTTCCCATGTTTTGTGACCCGAAAAGCGCGAAACAACTATTTTTATGGTTTTATTTTTAAAAACATCTTCAGTCTTTCTATGTCTTCGATGTAATAAATGCCACCTTAATCTTAGTTTGACGCAAGTTCGCCATTGTAGTTTTATAAAATAGCCCCCTCTGCGTCGCACACTTTGAGAACCCCTGCTCGGTTTAATTACAAGCAGGGTGTATCGTAAGTAAAACGGCGAGCAAGCGGCCCCATCCAATCTAGTTAGGCCGTTAGACTAGGCAAATGATTGCACGATAACGTCATTGGGCTGTGACGTCATGGCTTAGTGGCTATTAGTGGCACACCCCGTATGTGATTCCCGATACATTGACCACTGAATGGGGTTGTCGAAACGTATTTTTGCTACTACATAAAATAATAAAGAAAAAATAGCCTTTATTCCCTAGTTACATGTAACATCATTTTTGGTTTGTTAGTTAATTAATTATTAAATTTAAATAAATTCATTTTAATTTATATTTACAAATTCAAATTTTAATTCATTAATTTGTTTTAATTTATTTTATTTTCGGGCCACCCATTGCTGGGTGTAGGCCTCCTCTTTCTCCTTCCATTTTTCCCTGTCTTGGGCTTCCCGGGTCCACGTTCTACCAGCCACCGCCACGATGTCGTCTCTCCGCCGTCGACGTGGACGGCCAGGTCCTCTGTTGCCATCTCGTGGATACCAGTGGATACCCCATCCAATCTAGTTAGGCCCTTAGACTAGGCAAATGATTGCACGATAACGTCGTTGGGCTGTGACGTCATGGCTATTAGTGGCTATTAGTGGCACACCCCGTATGTGATTCCCGATACATTGACCACTGAATGGGGTTGTCGAAACGTATTTTCCGCTACTACATATTTTACGGAAACCACACTAATACTACAGATAATACTCGAAAAACTGCAGGCAGATGCTGGATGCGGCAAGCTGAAGACAAGGCGCTATGACGCTCATTAGGGGAGGGCTGTGTCCAGGAATGGACTAGTATAGCCTGACGATGACGACGACTACAGATAATAATATGAAAGTTAGTTGATTGATGAGTGGATTTCCGTGGTACGTATATAGGCTATGTGTGAAACCTTTGATGAGAACAGCGTCGTTAGAAACTCTTCCTAACCTCAAGGGAAAGAAATCGCAGGTGTAGCTAGTTACAAAAACACTCATTGCTAAAAGTCCAAAGATTTTTATCTAGGATGGTTTATTAAGAGATCTATGGTAAGCTCACATCTATTATCAACTAACTGACCTAGCGAACTTCGTACCGCCTAACCGTCGATTCTTTAATTATTTTTTTCTCTGTAAGAACCATCCTTGTACTTCAAGGAATATTCTAAAAAAAGAATTAGCAAGATCGGTTCAGCTGCTCTCGAGATTTGCGCTTACCAACACATTCACGGATTCATTTTTGTATTATAGATATAGAAGCTTATATACGAATATTTAAAACCAGGTTCACACTTATAGCACACAATTTAAAAACCTGATTTATGTATGTTTGAAAGACTAAAAAGCACATAAGTAGCAAATAACATTACCATCTTAAAAATTACATATTATTGTATTTTTTTTGTAGCACTAACCCGTGCTGAGGACAATTTTAAAACCTATTTAGAGGCTTATATTATTGTAACAACAAATACTAATAAAACGGCCAAGAGTGTGTCGGACCAAGTGCAGTGTAGGCAGGTTGATATTAAGATTTTATTTTAGTTTCATTAACTGTCTGCTTCACAGAAATAACAACTTCATCAAAGCGATGTTCAGTGGAATTTGCACGAAGTTTTCCTTTTGTAAGTTGGTCGACTATGTCTAGTTAACTGGCAAAGTCTATTTAGCCACATTTAGCCGTCAAAATCCGTTTTCCTTTTTACTTCATTATATTCGTGCTACAACTCTGTTTTTTCACGTATCACGCTACAATCAACCGTTTAGATAAGGGACCAAAAGTTGCCCTACTCTAACAAAAAAATGCGCTAACGAATGCCTAAATCACAAATACTGTGCGGTGACTCTATTCTACAGTCCCGTCCTTGCGGCGCTGGAGGCCTTTTGCACTTGATGCCGCAGCGCCGGCTCTTGTGGTCTCTTGGAAGTGAGAGGCCGCCAAAGCGTTTGGTCTTTTGGCATCATCCCCGGCTAAACCGTTTGACAGTAGAATGGCTGGAATGTTGATTGTGGCAAGACACGTCCAGATTAAGTCGATGATCGACGCTTAGCAAGAAAGTCTGCCTGTACTCCGCTGGCATGATAGACCGTGTCGACCCAGACGATCAACCTTTTGTCTGCAGAGGCGGCGATGTGGCACTGTCAGTTGTGCGCAGAGTCGCAGATCTAGAACTAGAGTCATATAGTTAAATTAGTTAGATTCCCAATTCAAAAACCGTTAATACTTTACTAATTACCTTTTATCTTCGCCCTCCTCTGTTAACTATGGTTGGAAATAGTTAAAGTAGTAATATTGTCATTATCGTGTTCCCGTCTTTTCCCTTTAGTCCCATTTACGAAGCATGAAAACCTACCGCAAGAGTGTTCGACTCACTGTTGGCTGGTTTGAGTACCTAACAAATAGCTGAATTTCACAAAGCGCTAAGTGCCGCCGGGAAACCGTTGTTAAAGCAACATCTGCGAAGTAGGTCGCTACTCATAACCTAAGTATGTACGTACACCTAAAAGACTCTACTAAAATAGAGCTCCCGAGTTATTAGATTTGAAACTTTGAAGCTTGCACAGAAAATGTTTGATGTTGGTGAAGCATTTTTGAAGAAGGAAGTTTCCATGTCTGCGCGAAAAGTGAACCTAGTGTCTTCGAAGTTAGTGAATAATTCTGCTAAATTGTCAAAGTTGGTCGCCTTTTTGCCGGCGCGCCCTTGCTTTGATTCAGTTTCGTCTACAATCTGCTGGGAACTAATTCAAACAAGCGTTTCCCGGAACAGTTATTGGGAGCACGAAATTGAATTAACCAAAGTGGAAATTACGTAAGGGAAAACGTAAGGAAATAACGCTAACAGTAGATTGCAATATTCCGTGAACGAGATTAATGAACGACTGGAGCGTAAAACTTGGTACAGGGAAGTGCCCTAGGCCTTAGGCTTCAATCATGGCCAAATACACCAAACTTTGCTAGAAATGGGCCACACCTTATATCACTAGAACAGTCATTTCTCGTCCCACTGGTGGTGACAACCATGAGGGTAAAGGAGATGAGGGTATGGTTTAATTCGGGAAGTCGGTCAACCCCCGAGGAGTCGTGGTAATGACCGTCGTTCTGTGGCATACCTGAAGCAAAGGATTTCCTGGCGGTACAGTGGGGGAACGCTGCGAGGAATAGTAATAATAACTAAGTTGAAGACTGTTAATTGAGGTAAAACGTTTTTTGAAAAGAATATATGTGGGACTTAGACTTAAATCTTTGTAAGCATTTCGTACATTAGGTAAGTGATGTCGGAGTTAAGTAAAGAATAAAAGTGGAGTTTCTTTGCTAGCTTCTTCTGCCTGTAATTTATTAATTTTGGGACTAACAGCTTTGACTAAGTTATTGTGTGCTACTACATTTGTTATTATTTTGTACTAGCTGACCCAGCGAACTTCGTACCGCCTAACAGTCGGTTCTTAATTTTTTTTTATTATTTCTCCGTAAGAACCATCCTCGTACTTCAAGGAATATTCTAAAAGCAGAATTAGCGAAGTTCGTACCGCCTAACAGTCGATACTTTAATTGTTTTTTTATTATTCTCTCCGTAAAAACTTCGTACCGTCTAACAGTTGATTCTTTATTTAATTATTTTTTTCTCTCCGTAAAAACGATCCTCGTACTTCAAGGAATATTCTAATAAAAGAATTAGCGAAATCGGTTCAGCTGCTCTCGAGATTTCCGCTTAGCAACACGTTGAGCGACTCATTTTTATATCATAGAAGAAGATTTGTTGATTTCCCAATGTACAATAAAAAAAAATATTCTTATCTTATCTTATCTTTGACGTTTATTATTATAGAGGGAATTAAGTGCACACAATATTTATTGTGCAATCAAGAATTTTTTGTGAAATTTTCAGTTTTTGGACTCGATCTTTCCGTAGCTTTCTTGAGTGTGATGTGATGAGTGAGTGTGAGTATTATTTTTGTTTGTATTGTTTTTGCAGAATATTTCATAATAATCGTGCAGCTGTAACATATAATACCATTAAAACCCAATTATTTTAGTAAAATATGACAGATTATCTTATAAATTTTAATGGCTATATTATACGAAAAGTATATTTTTTTCGAAAATGCGTCTTAATTACGCCAGTTATTGTAATCTTATAGAGTGTTGTGCTTACTCAAAACATAACATAAACATCTATAAAAACAGTATGTTTTTTTTTAGTACACCTGTTTCCCAATTTGCCAAATTCTCAAAAAGAAAATTAATAAATCCCTTTAAAACTCATAGCGTAGATGAAAAATATGTTTCTCTTCTTAATATCAAATTTAATTATTATTGTGTATATATCGCAATACTTACAAAAACAATTTACGTCCGTGTATGCAGCATTTAATGAGCGTTGATATATGTGAAAGAGGTTTCTCAGGGTCGTGGCAAGTGGCAACTTTGTCTCTCTGTGTACCCCTCTGTGTACACATCTTTGAGATTATGTATGTATGTGTTACGGCTAAAACCCGAAGCGCGGCTACTCTTAGTTTTAGCCGGTTAATACTAGGTGTAGCCATTGCCTCTTGCTTGAATCTAGTATTAGTCGATTGTTTCGGGTAAAACTAGGTTTAACTGGTATCATTTCGGCTAGAACTACTCGTAGGTCCAACCAAACTCTAATGGCAGGTACTAGGTTTACTAAAAGTCTCGCGCCGGCTGTAAGATTGATTAAAACATTTCTGGTTGATATTATAGCACGATAATATTATTATTTGTCCCTATTTCGTGGTACACTAAGAAATACTCGTAGCAGTACAATGCAATTCCAATAGTACGAGTAAATAGCCATTTCTCGCGAAGAACATGAAATTGCGCGGGCCACCGAGTTAAGATGCGCTGGTTATGCCATTGGAATAAGACTGGTTACTAGACTAACAATAGTTAGTGTCAATAAAACAACTACTAACACACACTAATATGACACTGTCGAACAATTTTAAACCGACTATATTCCTTTTGTTGCACTAACCCGTGCTAAGGACAATTTAAAAACCTATTTAGTGGCCAAATATACCCACATATAAGACAGTGGCGGGCCTTACTGTCAGAATTTATTAAGCCGCCTATAAGGTCCCTGTCATGGCTTAACGTGAGTAAATGCTATTAGCGGAAGTGACTTATAATCACTCATCCAGTATCTGATCACGCCTGTTGTTGCTTAACTCAAGTGATTGATTCCAATCACTCGCTTCCACTAGGCGCGCTCATGGACTAGTATTTATATAACAACGTAAATACAGGCCCCTCCATACCTTGTTAAACTCGAAATCAATCACAAATACCATTCCATTCCGAGGATTCGCTATCTGACCTCGAAGTAAATGATAAAGTCATAAAGGCGATGGCTCTGTACACAACCAGTCCATAACTATAGTTAGAGCCATAAGCTGTGTTATGTTATGGCTGCCAGGAGTATGTTTACCGAGCTGCGTGGCCCTGTGTACACTGGCGGCCACAAATATTGATACAATGTGACGTCGCTGCTACCGCGACAATCTACGTTCGAATTGCGACAAATGAAGTGAATTACCTTCAACAGTATTATGCAGGTAGAAGAAGAAGAAACCATTTATTGGTATAAGTCTCATCATCATCACCATCAGAAACAACCCATCTCTGCCCACTGCTGGGTTTAGGCCTTTTCCTCATCTCGCCATCCTTCGCGGTCTCTCGCCATTGGCACCCACGGGCTCCGATTGAATTATTTGTATGCCGAGCTGACAAAAGAATCTTTTGTTTAATTTTAAGGACATAATTGAACTAGTTAAAATTAAAAACCTATTTAGAGGCCAAAAATTCCATCCATGCCGGGACTCAAATCCGTGACCTCTGGCTAACCGTGCCAGCGCTCTCCCAACTGAGCTTATGGGCAAGTACCGGCATCAGCGAAATTTCGAACCTCTTTACAATATTCTCTGTATTATCTGAGTACAATAAAAAATAAACTATCTAGTTAAATAACTTTATATAATTATAATAATAATTGAACTAACGGTGAAAATGTTCTCATTCTCGTATAAAGTTACATGTTTATTTAAGCGGACTATTCAAACTGTTACACTAATTGTCTCCAACTAATTATAATATTAATCTTAAGTTTCATAATACATCACACGCAAACAACCGCGCAATTTCGTGTCAACATCTAGGCAAAGATATAGCCGAAGTTCAGATTGTCGGGATAACTTACGTCGCAACATGCCATTTGATTCACATTAAGGCTGAGTGGTATCACTTTCTTAAAAGTTTGCTTATCAAATTAATTTCATTTCTACGCAAAGAATTTACATTCTGTTTTCTGAATGTCAGTGTACAATGTAAAATGCGAGCCTCTGCCTTAGGGCCATAGTGGGGAAAAGGGCAACGGCAGCAATAAAACAAAGTGATTGGTATATGCTCGCACCGGGAATCGAACCTGGGGGCTCTCGCTTGCGAGTCCATCGTTCTACCCACTGGACTATACCCGCTCTATAATACACTTAAGTGAAGATAAAAAATAAAACATTTTATAGGCTAAAGCATAGTAAATACATTAAGTACCTGTTAAAGGTAAGTAAAAGAACATGCATCTTCTACCGGTTAAGGTGTGTATTAAATATTAGAAGAAGCGGTGGTAGCTCAGTGGGTAGAACCATAGACTGGCAAGCGAGAGCCCCAGGTTCGATCCCGAGTGCGGGCATGTACCAATGACTTTGTTTAATTTCAAAGTTACGTACATTTGCGAATTTGTAGTCGCAATACCACACGCTAACGGTGAAGGAAAACATCGTGAGGAAACCCGCGGCTTGGTTGGCTCCGCACGTATTGACTAGTCTTTCCTGTGGGCTAGGCCGACTAAGCTGTCAGGGTGGTATAGGTGCTGGGCAAGCCTACACCATCTATAAAAAAAAAACCATGTCCCAGGCACTACAGCGTCGGAGTGGTCCCTTCACCCATCTAGTGTGAGTGAAGATACCACTGGACGCTGTATAAATCATCTCATTAAGTAGATGCAGAAAGGCCAATTTTTTTTTAAATATTAGACTCGAATAATCAGAGTTGAAAGTATGCCATTAAATAAATAAAACAAAAAAGCTATTTGGTTGGTTCAAGCTATTTCGAATTCGTTTCTTTGCTTTGACCGCAACAGATGTGACAACATCGTATGTGCTGAGTAAACCTTCCGCACATTTCTATTTCCAAGGCAGGTGTGAGACGTGTCTAGTGATTAATTGCTTCCTTTGTAGAAGTTTAAGATTCGAGGTTACACCAAGATGTCGTAAACCGATCCGAAATCAAGGTGTTAAACTTACTTGTCGGCTAACGAGGCGGAAAGTGGGGTAGGCGGTAGGCGCTTTAAATTGCTAGGGCCTGAGGGCCCCATTTAACTAATTACTTGTATTACTACCTCGTCAAATTGTACGACATGGGCGAAGATGATTTTGAGGGCAGTAAGTGGCTTTTGAACGCCGCATCGCTCTTCATACCTAAATACGGTGGAGTGACTTCTGTAGCGAATCGCTAAACTTTAAAAAAGTGGCAAGTGGTTTTAGCAAGTAAAAGAAAATGCTATAAACAGAAGTACAAAATGTTTGTTGCATTAAATCCGCGGCTTTGACACTGTAATCTATACTTACGTGCAATAAACGTATTAATCAATAAGATAAAATGGTTTTACATTTGACGGAATTATTTATTAACTAAACTTAATTTCCTAAGGTTCTTCGCTCGCTATTCTTTGAATTATGTATAGACCACTTACCCTCACTATATACAATAATTGACGGTACTCGCTATTTCAGTCTATCCGTAACACTGCAACGTTGCCGAAAAGTCATAAATTAGGATATCGCGAGTAATTTAAAATACTAAAGTGAAATCAATAATCCCGGCAGCTTAACGCTGAGCTCGTGGCTAGCCGAAACAAAGTGTCCTCAATAATTAGACTAACCAAAGCATAGCCAGCTTAATAACCACAGAAATGCAATGCAGCCATGTGATCCACAATATTGAGCGCGGCTGGGCACCGCATTTGTTCGGGTGGCGATAAAATTTGCATACGCATCGTTCCTGAATCCAAAATTCACGCAATGACACAGAATTACAGGCAGACGCAATGATGCGCGTGAATTTATAGTTGGCTATCGCATCCCATTGCGAGGATGAAGAACGGTGGATTTAAAAAATATATTGCATTTTTAATAAATGTAGGTACTTTGTGCACTATATTTATTACTACAGATCATAAATCTCTGCAATTTATTTTATTTTATTAAGCACACGAACCGCATATAAACCAAACTTGGTATTACTGCAATACAATAGTGTTACAAAAATATATAAAAGGTGTATGGTTCTAAAAAGATTGTATTTTAAAGTATGTAAAAAAAATTGTAAAGTATTATTATTATTAATACTTTTATCGCACTTAGATTTTAATTATAAAATCGTAAAATGCGGCGAACTTAATGCCATAAGCATTTTCTATGGTACCTACACATTAATATATGCTTATACATGTACATAAAATACAGTGTACAGTAAAAATATATATCACTATAAAATACATATGATATATACCTACACACTATAAAAGGCAAGGGAAAATATATAATTTACCATACATATGAAAAGGAAATAATATAATGGATAGAGGAGGACATACGACGGAAAGACTCTTCTCATAAGGAGTAGCTAAGGGAGTTTAAGGTAACACTTTTTACTCTATATATCTGTAATAAAAGATTATTTTTCCTTAGTGGTAGTTATAATTACTCTATTGGAATTATTGTAGTCTTTTTTTGGGGTAGTTTTTGTTATTGAAACATTTACTTTCCAAGTTTGCCTGCATATAAGTTGTGGTATAAATTGTTTATTTACATAACTTCAGAAGATCTTGAATGCAAGAAACTTGTCTACAATTTTTTTTTTCTTAGTGTTGATTACTAATGTGTTCTACTGCCGTTCTAATGTGTATATTTGAACAATAAAATCAAAATTACAATTTCCTTCTCCCTTTGTTTATAAGGTAGATTACAATAGTATTTTTATTTCTTACGATGCCTACGAGTATTAAAAATACGATTGTCTTCTACATTGTTTTCTTTAATTAACAATTCTATTCTTATTCATTAGATTATGATTAAACTCTGAATAGATTGGACAAACGTCACGGCACCGGACGATGTTTTTTAACTCTTCGCAATTTTAATTTAAAAGTTATTCAAGGGTGAAAATCTGAAGTCCGAAGTTCATCAATCTTCAAACTTCGCCATCCGACTCTTTAGGAGTCGAGATAAAAACTTTGTAGGTCGGTAGGGAGGGAGTAGACACCGTCAATGTACAGTCGGCAGTAAATCAACCTTAACGCGCGTGCCTTCTACTCAGTTACGGTACGGACGACTTTGCAACAAAAATGTACAGGTTGACCTGACGTCCACTGTACGGTGTAAGTACAGGCTAAATAAGAATATTCAACAAAGAAAATCCCCTTTGGCACATTTACAACTTTTAATGAGCAGCTTATTGTGAGTTTAAGTTTCATGCTTAGGGTTTCGTACGCTTAGGGTCCCAATGGGACTCTATTACTATGCCTCTGTCTATCTGTTAATCTATACAGGGCGTCTTGCACGGTAAAAAGTTGATCTTTTCACAGATATAGCGGCGGATTGCAAAAGATGAACAAAATTGTAAAAAGAAAAGCGATATTGTAAGTAAATCCGGACTAAAAGTCTACGATATTGTACTTGCTACCCCTTCAGTTTTTTTTTGTACTTTTAATACAAGCAACGTAATTTATTTATAGTTGATTGTTATTATTATTAAAAAACTTTATTGAATTAAAAATTTGCACATAGGTGAGCTTAATGCTACTTAGCATTATCTACCAGCGAACCTAAGTTTTGAGACAAGATTAGCAGGTAGTGCAAGTTTATGTGTTTTGTATCTATCGTAAAACCGGCAACACTTTTAGGTGTCAAACTAAACTCAAACAAAACGCTAAACATCCCAAACTAAATAAAAGAAAAAATATTTTCGTTAAACACACACTATAATTATTTACAGAACTTTCGGCATGCGATTCTAACTTCTACTTGCCTGGTTTTTAGCCAGCGACCACACGGAAGTTAAGGAATTTCAAACAAAATGCACTGAGGACGAGGGACGGGACGGAGCCGCAAAGAAGAATATTCTTTCTACCTATCTAAAAGGAAACTAGGGCCCAATTCTTCGATACTTCAACCTTAACCTTTGCCGAAACTATGCCAGCACCCGCGACTCACAAACAAGGTAAAGTTATTCAAACGGCGCTAAACTTCACATCGCAGTAAATCCAGGGAGAAATCTAGCAAATTCAAAGGTGAAATCCCCCGGTGAGCGCGACCGTGAATAATTACAAGAGCCTTTGTGCATTACCACTAAAAGACCACGTCACAGGAGTGACAGTCAGTCAGACAGCTCGTGACGAGGGTCCGCGCGCCATCGAGACTTAACAAGTTGGGCAATAATGTGTCAAAATTATTGTGCCTACCTCTTTTGAGACAAGTTTTTTGCATATTTTTGTTCCTAATCACTCGTTTTTAAACTTATGAAAAAATCTTTCCCGATTAGTTACCGTTGTCGTTTGGAAAAATAGTTGTAAGTCTTTTAAATTACGAATTGGTAGCTTATTCAAAAAACAGATATAGATATTTACAAAAAGTACCAGTACTGAAGACATGGCCTATCTAATGAGATTAAAACATTTTTTGTGCAAGTTTCAATAATTATAATGAAGAATGACACCTTCATGATATCATTATAAAAAAGAAAGTGAAGCGCTACCTATGTTTTATATTGCCGTTTTATAGTGAAAAAACGTGATTGTAATTTATTGAGTACACATTACACGAGTAAATTTGGTGTCTTCTGCAATTAGCTACTCACAGTAAAAATTCAAAATTATTTACAATACAAGTTTGAATATATTATATAGAATATATAATTTAATGTATGTCATTATATCCAAAAAGTCTCTATTCCATAGTATAAATAAAACGGCTATCTTTCCTGCACATTTTTTTGTAAAATGGTAAAAAAAACATTATTTATCAGTACCACAAGCTTCTTTCATCTAGATCAGAGGGCACGGCAGTGACCCCGACAAGTCGTGCGCGAAGCCAACGGCCAAGTCACACAACGTTAACTATAATAATAAAGAAATCGCAGTCGGGAACCTTAGACTTGGCACGACTTTGTCTAGATTTCATTACTTTTTAGAGATATATGAGCAGCTTCATCGAGACTTGGCTAGTTTTTACAGAATGTTTTTGGTGGGATAGGTATTTCAAAATGAAACAGATAGCATTTCAGATTTGCAGCTTTTAACTTATGCTGCGCTTTTATAAAACACGTAATTAACGAGCGTCAAACAAAATGTTTTGGGGAAGTGCTTTGTACTTTCTACTTCGATAACGTATAGGACCTCACTGGCAACAAAATTTTAATAAAGAATAATTTTATCTTTATGCACAAAGAAAGAGGAAAATATTTACATTCGAAAAGGAACGAAAGACGAATGGGATTTATAAAACATCCGAAATATTTATTGCTCTCTCTCATTTTCGCGATCGCCAATTTTCCTTTTCATGAGTATTCTTGGGGATGTACCATTTGTTTGTTTCCATCGTAATAAGATTATTATAGCGTCAGCGGAGTAACGAATGGAGTGGAATGGACTGTAAATGGTTCATTAGCATTTTTACAAAAGTTTTGCTCTATTAAGCAAACGTATATATATATATACATTTATATTATTTTTAATGCACTAACCCGTGCTAAGGACAATTTTAAAAACCGAGTGAGTCGCCCATTAGCTCAGTTGGAAAGAGCGCTGGCACGGATAGCCAAAGGTCGCGGTTTCGAATCCCGGCATGGGTGAAATTTTTAGCCTCTAAATACATTAAAATATAATATAAAATATAAAAAAATATATTTAAAATATATACATTTTTTATGCAGCCTATAAACTTCCCACTAAAGGGCACAGGCCTTCTCTCAAATAGAGGGTATGGGCATAATTACCACGCATGCCCACTGGCATTGGCAGGCCCACTCAGATTTCCTCACGATGTTTTCCTTTGCCGTTAGCGAGTGATCCAGCTACTTTAGCTTCACAAATGTTTGGAACTTAAAAACAATGTCATTGGTGAGTGCCCGCACGTTAAAATTACGTGTAATACCTAATCACCAATAAATAAACAATAAAGCATCTATTTCATTAGCAATCACCTCTTACACTAATAAAATCCATCATAATCCCTCGAGTATATAATATCGGGGATTAATCCATGGTACAGCGCACGTTGGCAGCCGGGTAACGCTATCCCCGGGCGTCTAACTAAATAACTAAACACCTCCGATCGGCGTCGAACCCAATTATAGTGCACTTACCCACTCCTCGTCTCATCCAAGTCGCTATTCACTACCCTAAGGAAATAAATCTCTTCACAGTCTCGACATGCAACCGCAGCGCAGGCCCACCACATGGCTGGCAGTGGCCGAATGAGCATGGAGAAACAGAAGGATGTGGATTGCCTTGAGGGAGGCCTATAACCAGCAGTGGACGAGTACGGACAATTGATTGACAGACTCGACCCCAGTGCTAAGATAATCGCGTCTTTGCTTGAGCTTGAGGCCTTTTTGCCGCTGCTTAGATTTACCACAACCCTGCACAAGCATACCTATAGTCTATTTATTCTTACTTGTCCAATTTAGTAAACAAGATTCTACCCTTAAACTGTGACTTTTTAGTACAAAACTGCCATATTTCCATAAATGAAGTAACTTAGAACACTCTTTTAGATAACACGCTGCCAATTTTATAAACATAGTTCATGATAGTTTATGAATTTGCGAGAAAATGTCTAGTTTAGGCATCTAATCTCAATTTTAAGGTTAGAATCTTGTTTACTAAAGTGGACAAGTAAGAATAAATAGACTGTAGGTATGCTCTTCCGATATAACAACACCCGTAAGTAGATCCGGACTAAAAGTATACCTAGGTATGTTTACAGTACCTAAGTATGTTTAGCTTATATCTCTTTCTCAAAGCGCTCGTGGCTTAGTGGAACCGAGTGATTGGAATCAATCACTAAGCAACAGGCGCGGCTAGGTGGTGGATGGGTGACCATCCAGTGACTACCGCTAGTGGCATTTTTTCCGAGCGCTTCCGTGCTTCCCGGAAAGTGCTTTCACTTTAATAGCAGTCGTTAAGCCATGTCAGAGGCCTTATGGGCGGCTTAATAACTTCTGACTGTAAGGCCCGCCACTGCCTTATAATCCTCCACCAACCCGGACTTGGCCCTCATGTTGGAGTGTGCGATGCAGGAAGGTCTAACCTTCTTGCGATGCAGGAAGAGACCTGTGCCCCAGCAGGGGGGACACACAAGGGTTGATAATTGATATCGATATTGATGTCTTCGTGGCATTAAATATATTATGTGTTCTTTCTTTCTTGAACCAGAAGTTTTCAATCCGCATGGTTGTGAATCCAACCCCGGTACGATCGCACTGCATTCCAATCCTAGAGGATGCATGCATGCATGCATCCTCTAGGCATGCAGAGAGGTCAATTATGCAATGCTGCCTACTCTAATTCAGCCTCTCGACAAAACAGCTTGAATTTAAATAAATTTTATCTCATCTGCTTTGTTACTTACGAGTACATATGATTCACCGATGAATAAACATATTAAAAACCAAAGTTATTCATTGATAAAATATAAATTTAAGATTCTTCTAAATTAAAGTTTAAAATATAACTTTAATTTAGAAAAATCTGTTTTTTTGTTCGATGAGGCTACAAGAATTTTTGTTTTATTTGTTTGTAATACAGGAACAACAATTGATTTGGCTGTAAATGTAAATACATTTAATTTTTTTAATAATTGTTGATTTATTAGTTTTTCTTATAGCATTTACTAATAAAAAATCATGAAAAAAGAAATTATAACGACATCATAGAAATCATGTTGAAAATCGATTACGATAAGTGTGTAGAAATGTGTGTAAATTGTGTTATATACACAACACAATTTATAATTGATTTTCAACATGATAATTTATTTATTTTTACACAACTAGGTATTGGTTATGTTCTTTTTATCTACATAAAAGTGTTCTCTATCTCTATCTATCTATGTTCTATACTTATGTATTTCCGTCTACGGCTTTACGGTGTCCATGAGAGCATTTTTATCTGCTACGAATTATACCACCGCCCGCTCGAAGCGCAAGATTAAATCAAACTTCTTCACGAAATCTCAGACATATTGAAATGCGGCGGCAGAAGTTAAAACGATTTTCTCACAAAAGTGCTTATGCAAACCACCAGTTTACTTTTGGTCACAATATCTTTATCCGCTTCGAAAGAAAAAGCAAAAGTGATGTGACGGCTTCTTTGATTTATTTTAATTAAAACTAGACGTACGGAGTCGTTTACAAACTTTTGATAATACGTACTAACTAAACCTATCACTATATTATTTTTAATGCACTAACCCGTGCTAAGGTCAATTTAAAAAACCTAGTTAGAGGCTAAAAATTCCACCCATGCCGGGATTCGAACCCGCGACCTCTGGCTATCCGTGCCAGCGCTCTTTCCAACTGAGCTAATGAGCGACTCACCGGCATCAGTGAAATTTCGAACCTCTACAATATTCTCTGCATTACGTACAGGCAGCGACATCTGGCTGTTTTTTATCAGATGCGTCTCTTATTCGAAGTGCCGTTAATTAAAAAATATTTAATAGGAAGTGTGATTAGCGTGAAGCGCTCAGCCTAGGCGAACCGAGTGATTGGAATCAATCACTTGAGTTAAGCAACAACAGGCGCGGTCAGGTGCAGGTTGGAGTGACCGTCCCGTGACTACCGCTAGTGGCATTTTTCCGAGCGCTTCCGTGCTTCGCAAGGCACGCTAAGCCGTTGGTGCCGGCTGTCATGCAATGGCAGTCGTTAAGCCTTGTCAGAGGCCTTATGGGCGGCTTGATAACTTCTGACAGTAAGGCACGCCACTGTCTTACAATCCTCCACCAACCCGGACTTGGCCCCCGTGGTGGACTATGGCCTAACCATTCTGCGATGCAGGAAGAGACCCGTGCCCCAGCAGTGGGGACATACAAGGGTTGATAACGAGTAGTGTTTGTGTGAGCATCGCGAACTGTTATGAAATTAAACGAGGTTCTCGACTATTATTTCTAGGTTCTCTGCTGTTATATTTCACTGCCTCGTAAATCTAGCCCTCGGATAATTTTCTATGATCTGAGATCTAGCCGTTAAGGCGCTTGGCTACTATGACAGAGGGAAAACCAAGTTAAATTGCCACTGGGGGCGGCCGTTTATCTGAACAAGTGGCCTCAGTCTGGGTATATTTTTATGTCTGTAGCGTCCTTGCCTGGTTACCATAGTACAGGGTATCGTAGTTTGCGACCAAGTCAACTTCCACACAACAGGTCAAGTGATTATGTTGTGTGGAAGTTGTTATTATTATTGTTATTCTACAAAACCCCTTCAATTTCGCTGTGGTAAAATCGCTACGTTTGATAGCGATGTATTTATTGGCGGATCGTGGGTTCATCCCGCAACATTCCTGTATAATCACGCCGGATCATAGCGCTTACGTACAGTGGTTTGTGTTTAACACGGCCCTGTCAGCTCATTTACATAATGCGTGCGTCGATCTACGAGCCCTGACTTCACCGCAGGTAAACTCTCTCCTCTATGTTTAAATATTTAAACCGCTATCGTTTTATAAATTGTTAAGGCTTTGTAGTTGTTGGGTTGAATAATTTACCCTACTTACTTACTTATACTTTAATGCACAAAAAAGACATATCGTTGTGTTTTATCAACATTCGTACTACATGAGTATTTTGCGTACTTAGTTTTTGTTTACTTCTTAGAAAAAACTTTAAATCTTGTGCTAAGATAAATCCTTCACTGGCAAAGCTGTATAAAAATCTAAACTTAATTTTTACAACATCGTGGAAAGGGGCGTAAGTATGAAGATAATACAATCACAAATGGATTACACAGGGTCTGTCTGTTTAGTCTCATCCGTCTTAATCACCACTCAAACTAAGCTTAGAGCTTGAATATTTATGAGCTGGCCGAAACCGTTTTCCTTTTTAGTTTCAGTATTTCTTCGCGTTCGCTTTTACGTCATGTGGCCCACAATTCTCCCCAAATGGATTTTTCTTTTAAATGAAGAATCGCTCGTTTTTTTTTTTGGTCGGTCCCAGTCTGTGTTCTTTAGCACTGGCTGGAGGAGCACAATTGGACAGAGGGCAGGTCGGGCCCAGGCGGAAGCGCACAGAGCCATCACTTTGAATAATGTATGACACGGCGGCCGCCACGCGTCGCGTGTGACCTTTGTCCTATATAAACGGAGGTGCGCCTCCAATTTCAACGAAAATAACACTGGTCGCCTTAGAGCTGCCTACAAAAAGTAGTAGGTTCTCAATTCCTTTGTTTTTGGCTTTCTTCCCTCATACCTCCGTCAAATCTGACTTCGACTCGTCTGACCGGCCCCTTTTTAATTTGGCATAGAGCTCATAATATAGACTTTCGTTTCTAATCTTCACTGGGCAACAAAAAAATATGCATAGTTGAAGGAATGTTTTAGTAAATGTGGCGTCAAGTCTTTTTCCAGGGTGATTTGGTGATGATCTTATGAAAACCTTTGGAGATAGAGAAGGAAACTTTTGAACGAATAGCATCAATATCATGACATTTGCTTTTATTTTACGTCCAAAGAATTCCAATTAGAATTTTTAAGTAAAAATATATACCAAATTAAAAAAGATGCTGAAATATGTAGACTTTGTAAAAGTACTTATATTTTGCAGTCGAAACAAAGCTTATTTTGCTTCAAATATTAAATGATTAAATACTGTGTTTTAATAATACTTTACTGAAGTCTCTTTTTATTTTTATTTAAAACGTTTAAGGTTAGCCTGTGGCTACTAAAATGTAGTCGTTGCACGAATGTCTTGGGCCACAATAATTAAAAGCAATTTATGGCTATCTAACACGACAGGTTGTTGCCGATTGTGTTTATCCGCTGGTTTACTTTTTCGTACAAAATAAAGGGAAGCAGGTGGGTGAATTTCCCGGAACTAAAAATTGCGTGGCACCAATGAAATTGGTAATAAAAAAGAAAGTGTTAATGTTCTAACATTTTTTAACGGTTAGATGATATGGTAATCAATGTGTAGCACTAAACATTTTGTTAATAAGAATAATGGATACTCCAAAAAAAAATATTAAATCCCGATATCTTTCATTGCCATGTTTGTCCGCACGTCACCTTGTTGTGTATTATTCTTCATTGATAAACATCTATTAGTTCTTTGTACTAAAAACTAATTTTATTTGATACATTAATAGTCAAAGTATTGTTACGAAATACATTTATTGAAATATTTACACAGTACAACGAATGGTTAATAAAAATGTATCTGTCCCAGAACTACCGTTAATCGCCGTGTCCTAATCATATTCAAGTATATTGTTTTACCTAACAACTTGTTTCCCATCCCCGGTGCGCGAAACGTTTGTGTTTAATGCCGCCTAAGTGCTCGTCGCAGAAGGACGTACGCACGTGCCTGCGTTTTCGCGATATTCGTTAAGTCAATATTTTTTTTTGTTGCTGGACATTTTTTCTTTCATTGCCGTGGATAGGTATAACTTCTATTTAAATTAAGATTGTCATCTTAAGTAAACATTCGATAGAACGGTATTTCTCTTATGATTATTTGTCAAGTGTTTATTTTGTCGAATGGTTAATAGATTTTTTGTTATTTCTATTTATAGCCTCGATTTTCATCACCGTGTTTTCATTGCTGTGGTTTCCGTGGACGAAATTTGCTATGGTTATGAAAAAAAAGACACATCAATGAAAGAAAATTAATTGCCATGCTTTATAAAACATATTATTTTCATTGCCGTGGCCAAGTATTTCATTTCCGTGACTTTTGTTTTCATCGCCATGTTATGATTATGTAAAGAAAATGTATTTTATCATCTTTTAGTAACATTTAGTATTCTATCAATCGTATAATACACCCTCACAAACGAACGCACCAGCACATACTGCAGTCTGATTTTAATAATGGATTGTTTATTTTTAAGATGCCAAGATGCCCAAACCAAAATTATCTTAGGAGGAGAGAAAGGAGAGAAAAAGATTGGCTGAAAAAAAGACGTCAAAAATTAAGAAACGACCCATATCTGGGTTTGCATTTCCCTTTCGGAGAAATAAAATATATTTTCATTTCCGTGGGTTGATTCTTTCATTCCTATGGCACAGTTATTTCATTGCCGTGGACGCTTGTTTCATTGCCGTGCACTCATGTTTCATCGCCGTGGCACGAAATTTTTAGACCAGTTTATCTTGCTAGTTTTTTAAGTTATCAGATAGATATTAAGCAAGAGTACATACATTATCAAAAACAACAATAAAAGAGTTTTGTTTTGTAAAAAAACCTTAAGATAAAAAAGTAGATGGAAATGAAGATTTTATAAGACCTGTTGAAATTCACTCAGGTGTTGTAAAGGTAAAACTGTTTCTTTGACAGGAAAACTGAGGCGGCCGCCATTATTTTTATGGTTTTTCCATGTAGCTGCCACGGTCTCGTAATAAGGATCGTACATCTCCATTACTACTGGCTTAAGATGTATAAAAAGAACATTTCCGTTTAGATATTAAACCCGCGGTTTTATGGTAACCGTCGTTGGAAATAGCAAAAGATGCGGCGAAAATGCACGCGTCCTTTGTAGGTATTTCCAAAGAATTTTTTCAGTTCGTTGGTAACCAATTCAAATACAACATCCTCATTATACTCCGTAAATTAATGTGTCAAGGAAACGTTTGTAGGCAGATGCGATAAGAACGTTCAAGTGATAAAAATATTGATAAGTGATCTTGACGGAGAAAATTGAGTTGGGTATACCGACAAGGCTCGAGTGGGGTTCGCGAAGCACTCGGCAAATATTGACTGCGGCGGGCTTCGTCACTCCACCGCGCGTCCTGCCATTCGCTCTCACACCGACCTATATAAACTGTCATGCTAATGTCTTCGGGTTGATACTTTAATCGCCAAGTCTATGCATACCAAATTAGATTAGGCATCTACTTACGGGTCAAAATGGATATCTGGGAAGCGAAAAAGTTTTACTTTATTGCTCGCGACAGTTGACAGCGAAGAATAAATTCAGATCTCTATCAGATGGATTTATTAGGAGAGTACGCAAATGAAGTTTCGGAGTGGTTTCTAAACTTTATTTATAAAATCCTTTACATCTGTCTAGTTTACATAAAACTTTTGCTACTTATCGATCGCATAGGACAAAAACTTAGGTCATAATCGGTCGAGATTCCATAAGGTATTTTGTTGATTAGGCATATTATTGAAAACAAAGTTAATGTCCCATGTGCGACTTAATTGTTTCACTTACTCACTCAATAACTTCCAAAATTTAAAATCCCATAAAAATAAATTCCATAAAACACAGATCCTCCCTTAGCTTAATATGATATGATTTTGTGACACATTGATCATAGAGTAGATTAACAGTTATAATGTGTTTGTGAACTAGTGATTTTAAATAGGTTACAGCAAATAATTGCGATAGCCGCAAATGAGAAAATATCAGTGAGATGCTGTTACATAATATTGACTACCCCATTGTGTGTAATTGTTTCTACAATCTTTTTTTATCACGCATCGCATCCAAAGTCACTTATTTCAATTCCGATTTTAATTTAGGGTGCCTACTTACTATTTTAGTTGAGTATGTAATAAAGTAATAACTATTTGGCAAATATGATGTAGAATTTACTCTTCAGCTTAACTACTTTTATAGATAGTTACATAAAGATAGCTATGCTATGTTAGAAATGTATGAATTTACTAACATTAAAGACAACTAGAATAGTAAAATCTATATTATGCAAACAATGAAACTGTACCCACTCATACTTTAATTAATCTGAATAAGGTTTAACTGACACTACAAATTGATACCTACCTTTCCAACGCAAAGGTGGCACTATATAAACGTGACAATAAAATAATGAAGCTGAGTGCAAGTGCGATCATATGTGATTTACTTCTAAAAATAACGCTCCCTCGTTTTTTTTATCCCAATACGAAATATCAGTCATTACTACACTAAAAACACTTTGTGTGACACGAACTAACCTAACATACGGAATGGATTAAATTTATTTCGGTTTGGGGTTTGTTGCGGTCTACGGGATCGGTTGGGGCGATGCAGGGGCTCGTTGGCAGCTGACAGCAGTGGTGAGCCTAGATCATCTATTGTTTCACCTAAGTGTGTGGACGTATCATAGGCGTCAGTAATATCTTCAAGCTTATCGTTAATGCCATCTTCTGTAGTGTTAGCATGGATATCTGTAGATTCATCAGGTTTTTGTGTAGTTGTCGGTATCAAATTGCTATTTATAGTCGTAGCGTTGGAAGAAGTTGTGTTATTGACAGTAGGGATAGAGATGAGAATAGTTGTCGAGTCTATTTCGTGTACAGCCGATGAAACTGTGTTTGGGGTCGTAGTTATTTCTTTTGTGCTGATACTTGTTTCCTGTATGGCAGTAGACACACTGTATAATTTTACTGGATTTGTAGGTGTCATAACTTCAGTTTGAGTACTTTTAATGATGATATCAGTTGTCTTTTGAGTTATAGCATCAGAATTTACGTGTCGGCTTGTCGTTATTTCTTGGGAAATTGGTTTTAGCGTAGTGGTTGCTTTCAACATATTGATAGTTTGTCCAGGCTTCTCTGTAACTGGTAGTTTTGTAGTTATTTCGAAATATGTAGGAATTGCGCTAGGATCAACTTCATCCAAGATGGATATCTTTATTACTTTTTGTGTATCATTTCCAGGTTCAGTTTGAGTTTCTGTAATACGGTTACGTGTACAGTTAATCGTTAATTTTGTTTTCTTCACTTCTTCAATTAAAGGTGTTGTGCTGCCATCAGTTTTTGTTGTTGGTTGATTTGGCGTTGTTGCTTGATTTTTAATATCAGTGGGTTCTTGTATAATTACTGACAAATCAATAGATGGGTCTTCTTCAGATTCAAATTGTTTATTTTCAGACGTTTTTTTACTTGCAATCTCTTTTGTTTCAACAGTGGCAGTCGTAGTTGTGGTTTTTTCTATAAGTTTTATAGATTTTTCTAAAGTTTTTATGTTCCTGTTTTTCGGATCGGTGTATTTCTCATTATATTTTTTGGAGTACTTCTTGGTATCCTTTGTTTTGAAAGTCGGTGTAGTAATTATTAAAGGTATTTCTGTAGTAGTGGCCTTTTCAGTAGTGATTGATTCTTTTGCGTAAGGTTGTGGTCTCAAATTGATGTTATCGTAGCTTCTGTGTTGTGAATTTTGATGTTCAGCAAGTTGCTGAGCGTGTTTTTCTTCTAGCGAAAGAACTGTCATATCATCGCTAATTCTAGCCTTAGCCATCACTAATGGCGGTACGAAGTGATCTGCTGGTTGGCTAAATATGTTTTCAAAGTTTCCAATGTTTCCTAACCGTGCGTATTCATTGTGCAATATTTTATGTTGCATGTGCTTTTCATCTTCTAACCTGTTGACTTCTTCTTCTGATAACTCGTTATCATTTTTGTTTGGAAACTTTGGAATGTCGTTACTTTCTTGATTATTATCGTGAATTAAATTAAGATTTAAATCTTTGCTCAGCGAAATCTGGGTAAGAATGTTTTTACTCTGCATTTCTGCAGGATTTGTTATCGGGGTGAGTTGGACTTTTTCTTGCTGAGTAACATCTTCATGTTCAGTCGTGATACTTTCACCATTAGTAATTTCTTGAGATGTATCTGTAACAGTTTCCGACGAAGCCGTTGTAATTGTAGCTTCACTTGCAAGGCTCGTGGTGACATCTTCCGGAGGTTGAGCACATGACAAATTACTAAGAAGTTCTTCACGTTTCTGAAATCAAAAATTGATTACTTATTCGACTGTTAAGAAATATATCGTGCGTTATTATGTACATCGAGCAATATTCGTACCACACTGCCAGTGCATTGAACGCGCTTGACTCCAGCTAGTCCGCAATCGGCTGTTAATTGAACAGCAGCACTTTCTGGTAAATATAGGATTGTCAAGGCGGGTAGTTCACGAACCATGCAGCCCTCGTTACCCGATGCCCATTGAGGTACTGAAACAAATCATTTATTAGTACGTAGAAAGGGGATATCTGTGACAGATTACCTTTAGTGCGTACTACGTACTTCTATAATTATTTATTCACTGTGGGAACCCATTAAAAACTAATTCAAGTGTGAAAGCCTGCGCCCTGTAGGTGTATTACGTAGATATAAGTTCCTTTCTACCTATCTATGCACAAAATACTTGATCCGCCAACATAGACAAAAATTTTGTTACAGTAAATTGTATTTTGGAAAACTAAAAAATGTTGACTAAATTTTTGTCTTGAAAATTTTGTGCCAAGATCACGAAATAAATATCTCGGAAATATCTTACCGGGTAGCTCACAGATGAACGAAGCGACCATGGGTCCTCCGCAAGCTCGTGCCTCCCATCGGTAGTCGGCGGTAGGGTCAGCAGCAGCGCAGAGAGGGGCCGACCTGGTGTCAGGAGCCGAACTCCAGTATCCGTCACCGCTCAGACCTCTGTAGTCACTGCGGGAAGGTAAAAACTATGTCACGTTTATTTCTATACAAGTTTATTTGTGCACTTACTAGAATTAGGCTAACTTGCGTCCTTTTTCGGAATGTACATACCATTCGCTCACTCACACTACAGGATACATAAATTTCCCTCAATATTATCATACAAAATACATGGTAAAAATTGTCTTTAAAAGAGCTCTATAACGTATATTTGTTGTTTTCGTTTTGCTAACTGAGTCACCTTATTATTATGCTCAACGATCTACTCCAAATCTCTGGGCGACCTTTTCTTCTAAGACTGTCTCTCTGCGATAAAAATGTGGCAGAATTAACCTAAAACGTGCTAGAATTTAACTAAACTTCAAATGAAATTCATTGTAAATGGCGACTTAGTCGATTTTAACCACACTCAATCCCTAAGCTAGGGATGTAATAGGTTCAGGCCATGTATGTCCTTTGTCGAACTCTTACGTAAACCAAAACCGCAGCGACGGACGCCCACCAGTTCGCTGGGCAAACGATTTGACTCCACGAATATATAGCTAAATATGAAGAAAAATTTGAAACTCAGGTGGTTAGTTCGTTGCTTCCACCTAGTCACCTTACTTTGAGATCGCCGACGTCGTTAAGCCAATAATACAGCTCAACCGCGAGTCTTACATTTGCAAACTAGTCGTGCCATGTTTTGTTTTTGTTTATATATGTATACAAAGTCTGGTGGGCTCCATACCAGGTAAATCTCGTAGCGTGGGCTCCCGTTTGTATTTCTTAATTTGATATTGTCGTGCCTACGTTTATTATCTGATTGCAGCTTTCCTCAAATAGTAATAATACCATTAATTCATAAAAAACCTATATAAGAAAAAAAAAACATTCAGAAATACACTTATGAAATAAAATGGAATAGCCTCTGCGCAAGTTTTAAGGTGTGAATCAGGAATTATTTTTTCAACTCGAAGGAGAGGAAAACGTCAGTTTGATTCGGTAGTTGCAAAACTGTTCCATTTTAAATTTAAATGATTAACCTCAACAGTCCTGACTTTTAAAATAACAATAGAAAATATTTTTTACTTTCAAGGTTTCAGGACAGAGGTGGTCAATTGTACTATTTAATAAGTAAAGTTAAAACTCAGATGACTACGAAATCATCCCTTTGTGATAATCTTACGTCCAGGTGAAGTCACCATCAGGATTGCTGCGGATCAGACCGACCCAGACGGCACTCGAGATGTCCAGCTCTTTCAGGTAAGCCCGCAGAGCGTCGTACTGGGCCGTCGTATCCACTGAAACAAAACAAAACGTTATTAATGCAGAAAAAGGACTACAGTAGAATCAACCAGACTTTGCCGATGAAAGTTGATCGGTACGTGATCGATAGAAGCGCTCGTGGCCTAGTCAAACCGAGTGACTGGAATCAATCACTTGCGTTAAGCAACCACAGGCGCGGTCAGGTACGGGATGGGTGACCGGCCCGTGACTACCACTAGTTGTATTTTTTCCGAGCGCTTCCGTGGCACGCTAAGCCGTTGGTGCCGGCTGTCATGTAATGGCAATCGTTAAGCCATGTCAGAGGCCTTTGGGCGGCTTGATATATTCTGACAGTAAGATCCGCCACTGTCTTACAATCCTCCACCAACCCGGACTTGGCCCCCGTGGTAGAGTATGGCTTAACCTTTTTGCGATGCAGGAAGAGACCCGTGCCCCAGCAGTGGGGACAACAAGGGTTGATATCGACGATATCGATCGATAGATGAGTGACGTCAGTTTGTAACGATGGATATCTTTACAAATAATAATAAACTCTGGAACGACTTCAGGTGTGGTTTTATTTGTAGATTTAGTATAATATTTTAATAAAACAGAAAACTGGAAAAAACGGATAAACGGAGAAGCAGGTAAAAAAGTCAGATTTGGTCAAAGGGTAAAGTAGTAATGATGAAAAATGAGGGAAATCGAAGAATGTGTCACGTAATTTAAATATTTGAAAATGATAGATAGAAAAAGAAATAAAAATGGTATGAAGAGGTTTGCACCGTCACAAGTTTCAATTAGTTCCCATCTTCCTAAGCCAGACAATCTTATACTTAGAATATTCCTATCTTATCTGATCTTATCTATTCAGCATTTGTAGTATTAAGGTTGATAAAAATCCGGACAAATGCGAGTCGGACTCGTGCATCTAGGGATTCCGTACAAAGAAGAAACCGTTGCACGGATCAGATATGTACCAAAAAAATCTACCATTTTGATTAATTATTAATCAAAATAGTGGCTATAACCTATTTAAATAACCTATTTATATCTTAGCCTCAATCACAGTGGCTAAGTGTAGTTTGTTTTAACAACCCTTGTAAACCGTTACAGCACTTATTTCACTTACTTCGCAAACAGTACAATAGAGCGTACCCTATGAATATGATTAATTTAGTAGATATTGATAGTTACAAATAAATGAATAATACTCCATTGTTTGAGTATTTTAGATTGACATAAATCTAAAATAAAATATTCTGGAATTGATTGTTTTTTACCGTAAGTATCGTCAAAAAAACATTAAATAAAATAAATAATCAATAAAATCTATTTGCAACGCAGATTGCACATGAAACTGCACTAGTAAATGGCAAATATCAATATCGACGTTTATGTCAATATCTCTTAAATGTTTATTCTATAACTAGCTTTTGCCCTCGACTCTGCAAGCGTGGACTTTTTTTGCAACCCCGTTCACTCCTTTAAGGTTAAACTTAAAAAAACGGCGAAACACGTGTTCAATCAATTGTGTTGAAGAGTATTTTAAGTTTCAAGAAAATTAGACAACATTTTTTTTACCTTCCAAAATATTTCGGGTACGCTTTTCGCCCCTTAGGGGTTGAATTTAAGAAAATCCAGTCTTATTTCTTGCCTACATTATAAATATACCATCTGTGCAAAATTTCAGCTTCCTAGGTCCAACGGCTTGGGCTTGCCGTTGATGAGTGATTCAGTCAGTCAGGACTTTGAATTTTATTTATATAGATAATAAGTTCGTTATCAACCCTTGTATGCCCCCACTGCTAGGGTAAGGGTCTCTTCCCGCATCGCAGGAAGTTTAGGCCATACTCCACCACGGGGGCCAAGTCCGGGTTGGGTTATGATAATAAGTTATTATTTAAAAAATACGTCTAATAAATGTACACAAACCATCGGTACTTTCCAACGATCGCCATTATTATAGCCGAATTGTGCGTGAAGCGGTTGAAATTAAGAAACACAAAATTTTTAATCAGGAATGTGGTTTCAAACTGTCTCAAACGTGGGATCCGGTCATCAAGATGTGTTCGAGTGAAAAAAAGTCGCATGGCTTATCGTCCGACATTGTCAGTGTAGTGTGTCGCAACTCTAATAGTGCTTTGTGATAGCTGATTGAGGTTAGTCTGAAACCTCATCAGCCGAAGATGCGAACGGGTGCCAGCCATCAGTCTTCTCGTGACCACGATGACTGTAACGTCGTCGAAACGTAGAGGTAAAATAGCAATAAATTACTACGCGATTAAGCCCCGAAAATATTGTAACTTATAAATGTTTATCAGACAAGGCAGTTTTCAGTAAGATCAATCAATTCAATTTGAATTCACCGCGTTTTATATGAGTATCTAAAACCGAATTACGATAGGCTGATAGCGCTGCAGCTCAGCGCATGTACGTTCCAGATTTACGTAAGAAACAAAGTTTCAAATATATATATTTTTACTTAAATAACTCCATTAATTAAGATAACCTAACATGTAAACATTTATGATTTTACCAATTTGGCCATTGCTAGGACACGTGAAAATTGGCCTTGTGAAACATTCCTAAAGGTTCTAATTTATGGCAAAATTCCAGCCCTGTAACGCCAGGGCCAGTTACTATGGAGTTTGGGTTTCTCCCACAGTTTCTCCTTTGTACGGAACCCTCGATGCGTGATATTGCCAATACACTATGATATAATTTTTCCGCAATGTTAAAGAAATATATGTTCTTATTTTACTACGTAAGGGTGTGTGGGTGTTAACGATATAGTTTTATTATAAAGAGAAATGGGTCGACGCATGGGGGAGCGTGGGTTTGATCATCGTTTCAGGTCATGCGAGTACCTGATGCAAAGGATGCATTTCCCTCGCGGTGCAGCGGGGAAACGCTAAGATGTCAAGAGATCTTTTGGGCCGGGTGTGTCCCGTGGCGATATTTTGGATTAATTTATCATTTCAGTTTGATGTTCGCTTCTGATATTTTTTGTGTTTGTTCTGCCCCTTTTGTAATAAAAGAATATTTTTGTGAAAGTTCTGATTTTGTGTTGACTTTTTTCTTTGTTCTAAATATTTGCATCACTGAATTTGTGTTTGTAGACGGCTAAAACTATGTTTATAGGTAAGTAGTTTTAATTATTTTCAATAAAGTTTTTATAAATAATAATGATAATAATAGGCGTGATGACAGTATCAAATAATCAAAGATTTAACGATATTATGGGAAAAAGGATATAAGGATAAAAAGGATATAAAACACTGATTTAGTTTTGTAAAATAAAATAAACGACTGTAATACTGCTTCCAGCCATTTTGACTGAAACAGAAACCACACCGCGTCACGTCACGCTTTGGTAACTTTGGTAAACTTCACCCATGCTTTGTTTAACGTTTGATTTTTCTTTACCTGGGGGTGACGTCAGATTCGACGCTGTGGCACTGCGAGCTGTTTTCCCAAAGATTTAAAATAATTAAGAATAATGGCTTTAACCTTCGTGAAACTTGTGTATAAATGTGTCCCAACATTATGTAACAGGATTTTAAAATCTTTCGTCATGCCTATTATGATCATTAGCATGATAATCTTCTTCTTCTTATGGTGCCATCTCCTATAGGAGGTCTGCTATCATTGTGGCCACTGTAACCCGTGATGTGGCGACTCGGAACAAAATGATAGACAAAGTATGATAATAATTATTATGTTATGTTTAGGACAGCACATGAATCCGTGAACTCCACTCGTTAACGTTACAGTACTGTCGACGGTTCCTGCAAATCCTTGAGAGAAATAGGATTTCCTTTTTAGCGTAAGTAATTCAGTATTATTTATTTTCACTCAGGAATGAGACTGAATCTTCACTCTTATATGCCAGTAAATTCTCCCGTTACAATAAAATATGACGCTAAGAGGTGTAGACAGTGTCGCCCTCGAATCGTATTACAAAATTCATGCCGGTGAGCGTGTCGCGGTTTATTAAAGAAGCTGCTATTATACGCTGACGACGACGCCCACTATTTGCCGGTATACAGGGTAAAACTGACACCCTACTTGAAATCTACGCTTACTAGAGGTTAAAATGAACTGCTTTATGCATGACATTTTGCTGGCAATCTGCTGGGAAACCCAATTATTTTTGTGGTATTAAATAATTTAAAATGCTAGCACGACATAGATTATACGACCATACGCGCGCCTTATAGTATTATTATGACACTGAACAGATGTTAGAAAAATACAATGTTATGTCGCAGTGGGCCTGATTTTAGGTTGAACATAACAAGGTACGGTTAGCCCTTGCATTCTGTAGCATAGCAAAGCTTTAATTTTTTTGCAATAAAATTTCTACTTGCAGGTTTTATAAACATTGCTGAAAGTATTTGATTTATAGCAGTTCCAACGTCGTCAGTTCAAATCTACTGCGCCTAGCGATACCGATTTTTTAAAACATACTAGAACGCATTCGTCAGTGTGATGAATGCTGTACAATTGGTCCATGAATCTTGATGTAATTTACCACATAAACACGCGATCATACATTGTGTTGTCCTACTACATAATGCGAGTCTCAAGTTCTCAATTCATAGGATGAAATAATTATATAAAGATAAAAAGTATTTATTCAAATAACTACAAATCGAATAGAGAAAGAGATTAGAAAAAACCTTATTAAAATTAGTGACACAGAATAAATAGATAACTCTATTCTCCATAAGTCTCTATGCCAAATTTTGATCTGTTTGTGTACTGTGATACACTCTTTTTAATGCACTAACCCATGCTAAGGACAATTTAAAAACCTATTTAGAGGCTAAAAATTCAACCCATGCCGGGATTCGAACCCGCGACCTCTGGCTATCCGTGCCAGCGCTCTTTCCAACTGAGCTAATGGGCGACTCACCGGCATCAGTGAAATTTCGAACCTCTTTACAATATTCTCTGTATTACGTACAGGCAGCGACATCTGGCTGAAGTAATTTGCATCACTTGCAGCCCCGAGTACCTACTTTGCAGTTAGGTTTTTGCATCGGAATAATTTTTAGCCTCTAAATAGGTTTTTAAATTGTGTAGTGTGATAAATAATTTAACAATTTGTTTTGGATGGTAAATATTAAATGGAAACTAGCAACTGCGCAAACTATCAGTCCTTGCATTATCAAGCGCACCAAATCCTCAGTGATTCCTATCGTGTAACTGTCAAATACCAATTTGACAGTTACACTTTAGGCGAAATATAGTGGCAGGTACTCCGTTGCGTTCTAAGTATTATCACAAAGGAAACGGCGAAGAAGGTTTTGGCGCGGCGGAAGCTCTGTAGGCGGCAAATATCTTATTGCATCTGCGAGTGCCCGCCGCCGCCGCACCGAATAATAGGATTGTTAAACAAACAGAGATAAATTTCAAAATTAGATTTTGGAAGTTTGCTCAGGAATTTCACGCTTTATCGCATCCCGCTCCCTGTCGCGCAGGGGATGTAAACCATTTTTACCCGACTGCGTAAGCAAAGGAGGGTTATGTTTTTCGCATGTACGTAATGTATGTATGTGTGTTTTGTTATATTTGGTTTGACCGGCTAACATCACGAAAAAATATAGCATCACAATAAAAACTAAATAGCAGACGTTAATGATATGATGATAGTATCAGCTGATACTATTGTTAGTAAGATGCCACTAAAGTATCAAATTTCCTAGAGGGTAGATTACTCTCTCTAAAGAGATATTATGGTCTTAATCAAAAAAGTGCTTGCTGCGGATTGGCTTATCAAACGTTGAGGCAACTACATGATTAATCTAAAAACAGTAACAAATTGATAAAACAGATAAGAGACTTCATAATAAAAGCAAAAAAACCGGACTTCTGGAAAATGTTTTTCAACAAAACCCACAAAACGCATAAATTGTCAACCTTACCAGTCGGGACTAAAACAACTTACCTAAAATAATCTACTTATTGATCGGTCGGTCCCGGTAGCTCCGGCCTGCGGTGCTGTCACCTAATACACTAGGTGATTCACATTATATTACAATATGTTTAAAAACTTGAATTTAAATTAAAAAACTGTTTTTTTAATAGTTTTTGAAAACGTTATTCGACCTGATCATCACTAAGTTTGCAAAAATTCGAATCACCATGATTACTAAGGCCATAGCAGAACACCACAAACTTAGATAATCTTAGAAAATCATGACTGACAGCGTTTTCATTTGCTCATAAAAGTTTTAAATTAAATTTGAATTTTGTTATTTTGTAAGTTTCAATAGCAAATTTTTATTTGTAAATAACTTAAGACCTATTAAAATGGGTGCAATAGCGTATGAAGCGAACACAATCTTGAAGTGTACCAGACTTTTAAAGTTTTCATTTAATTTAATGAATAATATAAATAATAATAAACATTCATGGACATATTACACAGATCTCGCTAGCCCTATACTAAGTACAACTAAATGAATTGTGTTACAGGTGCTAACTCGACGATAAATTTAATACAAAAATGCACAGATAACATCCAAGACCCGTGACAAACTAAAAAAATTCGTTTCCTAGTTTGACCCGGCCGGAAATCGAACGCGAGCCCTTCGGTTTTACAGCCAACGTGCCAACCGCTGCGCCACCGAGGCCGTGTGTATTAATGCTACATTTCAAAGTTTTATAATAGCAAACGTCAGGAATCCTACAGGATTTGGTGCACATAATAAAGTCAATGATGTTGACACTACGAAATAGCCTTCGCTTAAGACTTTTTAGCAGCCGGTTTTTTTTCTAAAGTTTTTTTATGAAATGTGAAACTTAACGAAATAGCTCCTTTTGTCCGGTATTATGAAAGCGCGAAATTATGCTATTTCCAACGTTTCATTTTCCGTCAGAGTATCGTATGCGTTTCAGAATTCATATTTTTCTGAGAGCATTCTATCCGCCTGCGTATAAAAGCTGCAGTAAAATACGCAGATAAAACACGTAGACCAAAATTATACTAGCAATCTAAAGTAAATTTTATGTTACCGTACCTAATTGTGATGTTCGATCTACTTTTCTATCGTTGATTTACTATTTTAATCTATCAATAAATCGATTTATAAAGCAACCAGAAGGAAGTCATCATAATCATGTGGTGTTACGGCATATAAATAAAACATGTCTACTCTTGCTTATCCTGGGATTTACTGAGAAAAAACTTACATGCTGACAGTAGCTAGATAATAATTATAAATGTGGATATGGGAATATTACGTACACGTATGTCTGAAAAATCGTCTTTCCTTCCAGTTGTCTTCCTCCACAGTTAACGTGCGCATTGCTACTATAAATTCGCAGATATAAGTAACTTCGAAAATAAACAAAGACATGCCCGCACTGGCAATCGAATCGGTCTGTTGTTCGTTCCGAGGCCATAATTCTATCCACAAGGCTACCACCGCTTATGGGACACAATAATAACGACGAACGGGTGTTATTCGGGGTTCTTCAAAAAGATGCCTAAAGATATAATAAGTTTATCAGGATATGTGATTCAAAAATGTGTAGATCACATTTTGTTAGTTTTACTGTACAGTAAAAGTTACCTTAATGACACTGTTATCTGAAATTAAACCTAAGTGCGAGTTGGGCTCATGCAACGAGGGTTCCGTATCGCCACTTAATTACCGTAACCCTACCACCGATCTAATGTACTCTCACGGCGATGCGCCCGATTGATATCTGCTTAATATTTTTCACACTACCCTAAAACAAGTTTTATAGTGTATACAAAGTTAATAGACTATTACAATAAATACTTTTGAGTATGTTCTGTCTGTCCCTAGGTTAAATATGTCTAAGACAAAAATGTACCTCGAACAAGAAGCACATAAATACACTTGTTATTAATTCTCATTAATATCCTAGTATATAAATAGCCCTAACTTTTAAGTAAGTATTATGTTTTTTTATAGGTAAGACAGCCTGGTAAAAATGTTATACATTTAAGCTACTAATGTGCACTTGTTTACTGTATCAAGCGTGTACTACAATTGTAAACTTATGAATAAAGAAATCTGAAAATAAAATCAATCACTTAATTAGTGAACTACATTTATTTCCGAAACCACTAAGTTCACATTTTTTACACAAGACTAGTAAATAATCAAAAGCGTAATACGTAATCAACCAAAACTGAGTGAGCGTCGGGCCATGCGCAGCGTAGGGTTACGTAGAGTGAGGCCGGTATTACAGAACGATGCTCAAGCACAGATTGATCTCAGATCGCCCAATCATTACTTGAGCGCTGAATCGATGCTCAAGCACTCCCTTTATTTTCAAACAGTTCTTGAGTAGAGATCAGCCAATCACTGCTTAAGTAGAGATTCAGAACTGCAATCAGATTGTCTATGATCAAAGTTTGTTTTCTATGACAAGAAAAATACAAGTGTTGATTTTTATTCCGTTTTACGCATGTTACAAACACGTGACGATGAAACTTAGTAAATTATGTCAAATATACAGAGGAAACTAAAATAATGTTTATGTATTCGTGAATAAAATGTTCAAAGTTTCTTTATTTAGTTATTAGTTTGTAATGCACCGTATATTTAAAGGAAGCAAAACGTTCACGCTTCTTGTTTATCTATTCGCTTTGACTACAGAACGGAACGTAACAAATGTCGATAAAATAATTCTCTTGACGTCTGTCTATTTAGGTTTAATATATTACTAATATCTGTACATAGTCGGTGTGGTTTAATTTGAACATTAATTCAACAAGATGTGAAAAAATGAGAACAAGGAACTTGACAATAGTGGAAAGAATCCTCCTTGTGGAACATGAAAAGTCAACTTCACTGCAGTGGAAAGGGTCCTCCTCGTAGAAGACAAAAACTCAACTTCATCGCGGTGGAGAGGAACCTGCTCATGAAACATAAAACTTCAACTTCACCGCAGTGCAGAGGAACCTGCTCGTTGGACATAAAACTTCAACTTCACTCCAGTGAAGAGGAACCTGCTCGTTGGACATAAAACTTCAACTTCACCGCAGCGGAGAGGAACCTGCTTGTTGAACATAAAACTTCAATTTCACCGCAGTAGAGAGGAACCTGCTCATGGAACATAAAACTTCAACTTCACTGCAGTGAAGAGGAACCTGCTTGTTGGCCATAAAACTTCAACTTCACCGCAGTAGAGAGGAACCTACTCATTGAACATAAAACTTCAACTTCACTGCAGTGAAGAGGAACCTGCTCGTTGGACATAAAACTTCAACTTCACCGCAGCGGAGAGGAACCTGCTTGTTGAACATAAAACTTCAACTTCACCGCAGTAGAGAGGAACCTGCTCATGGAACATAAAACTTCAACTTCACTGCAGTGAAGAGGAACCTGCTCGTTGGACATAAAACTTCAACTTCACCGTAGCGGAGAGGAACCTGCTTGTTGAACATAAAACTTCAACTTCACCGCAGTAGAGAGGAACCTGCTCATTGAACATAAAACTTCAACTTCACTGCAGTGAAGAGGAACCTGCTTGTTGAACATAAAACTTCAACCTCACCGCAGTGGAGAGGAACCTGCTCGGTAAACATAAAACTTCAACCTCATCGCAGTGGAGAGGAACCTGCTCGTTGAACAAAAAACTTCAACTTCACCACAGTGGACGCGACCGTCAGGTCCGCTGGACCAAATGAGATATAGAAATCAAACCATGCGTATTATTTACTACCCATTTGCTACTATTTACTACCTATCATAAAGTATTTGCTACCTTTACGGTATCGAATTTATCAAAAGAATAAAGTGGCCAGCCATTCTGACGTCTGGTTGGCTGGCTACTTGGATTTTCAAGTCATGTTAGTTAAGTGTTAACGATGTCATTGATATCAGTATTTACTACCTTTTTGCTACCTAGAGGAAACATTATTTTTACGATGATAAAAAGCTCGCATAAACCTTATTTAGGAAAAAAATAAAACGCCTGTGCAAATGCTCATACCACCGGTGTTATTCATGGCTAAAATATTTCTGCAGGCGTTTAGTAGAAGATTTTATATGAACTGTCTTGGGTTTAAGTTGAATTTGTGATACCATAATAAGTAGAGTTTTATAAAAATCGTTAGAAGACTGAATGAAGAATTTAGAAATATAAATAAGCATGAAGCATAATTAGTGACAATACTTGGTCTAGAATCTACTAAGCGCCTGCGAAAATATTTTAGCCATTACCTTCATGGCGCACATAGGTGGTGTGAGAATTAGAGTACAGGCGTTTTAATGTTGTTATCTAAATAAGGTTTATGCGAGCTTTTTATCATCGTAAAAATAATGTTTTCTCTAGGTAGCAAAAAGGTAGTAAATACTGATATCAATGACATCGTTAACACTTAACTAACATGACTTGAAAATCCAAGTAGCCAGCCAACCAGACGTCAGAATGGCTGGCCACTTTATTCTTTTGATAAATTCGATACCGTAAAGGTAGCAAATACTTTATGATAGGTAGTAAATAGTAGCAAATGGGTAGTAAATAATACGCATGGTTTGATTTCTATATCTCATTTGGTCCAGCGGACCTGACGGTCACCAGTGGACACACCTTCCTCCTCGAGGAAGATAAAAAGTCAACTTCAACACAGCGGATTTATAGAATATGTGTAAATTATGTTACAAATTTATGAGCAATAAAAAAGCTGAGATTGTTTTACTGATTATTTTATTTATTCCTCTTTGTGAATGTCTTGTTGGCCTAGCCGCTAAGGCGCTTGGTTACCAAGACCGAGCTTGTGAGTTCGATTCCCACTGTGGGCCTATATATTTGTACAAGTGACCACAGTCTCGGAGTTTTTTCATGTTTGTGACGTTCTTGCCTGGTTATCAAAGTACAGGATATCCTAGTTTGGGACCAGGTGAAGTGATTGTGTTCATCATCAACCCTTGTTGTCCCCACTGCTGGGGCACGGGTCTCTTCCTGCATCGCAAAAAGGTTAAGCCATACTCTACCACGGGGGCCAAGTCCGGGTGGGTGGAGGATTGTAAGACAGTAGCGGGTCTTACAGTCAGAAGTTATCAAGCCGCCCATAAGGCCTTTGACATGGCTTAACGACTGCCATTATATGACAGCCGGCACCAACGGCTTAACATACCTTGCGAAGCACGGAAGCGCTCGCGAAGTGATTGTGTTGCGTGAATTTTATTCAATGAAACCACCCCAATATTAATGTAACATTAATGCACATGAACACTTATTAGAATCCATGCAGTAGGGGTCTTCAGCGTCCCTTAAATGCCTAAGGGGCTGCTGCTATCATTAACTATTTCGTCATAGTAATCAAGGTTTTCGAATATATTAATTTTGCAATAAACATTCCAAATTGACAACTTTAATAACTGGCCGATCGACTCTCAAGCGTGGTTCCGACCACACTTGAGTAAATACAGATTTGATCTTTCCTTAAGTAGAGATTGCTACCCAAGTATCGTTCTCGAATTAGCTATTACTCAGTTGAGTCGCGCTTGATGAATCTCGACTCAAGTAACGTTCTAAAATTAAATCCATACTCAAAACTAGTCTTAAGTAGAGATCGGCGCTTGAGTACGCTTCTGTAATACTGGCCTGAGAAGTTTTTGTTTGATAATTAATAACTTCATCCAAGAAATTTTGAATCGAATTTGTAGGAAATTTTCCCGTTACAAGTTGTTAACTTAATTCCAGAATCGAATATTAGATTTTTTGCCGTTAGAGTGCAGCGCCAACCTACCTCGCACAGTCTCTACTCGCCACGATGAATCTCGTCGAATAGAGCCTTATGGGTCCGATAAGGCTCTATTCGACGAGATTCATCTGTGTTTTGACAAAAAAACAAGTATGTGACTTCGGAATTAAATTAGTAATGTGTAGTACTTATAGTATTAGTTCAAAATACTATAAGTGGCTCGATCATTGGGTACTCGTTAACTTTGCTGTAATAGTTTTACTTTTAAGTTCATTATGCATGATACATCTTGACTTTTTTCACGTTTCTACAAATAGCCGTTTAGTCAGGGGAAAGGAGTGAACGTCAGCTTTAACAAAAAAAGAGTAATTTGAGGCTTAATATTTCGCAAGGATCTGTTAGTTGATCTGTGAGTTGATTAAACAATAGTTGACCTACGCTCGCCATATTTTTAAACGACCTATCTAAAGATCACTTTTAGTGATAAGGCCGCCATCTATACTCTTAGGTGAGGAAATATCTGTGTGATTTCCTTTTTATGTACAATATTTTAGTTTTTAAATCTAACATTTCGTTGGCGTAATTGATATATATCTGTGCTAAATTGCGGCGTTTTTGTACTAAACTTCTCTTAGCTAAGCTGCGGAAAAACATACAATGCGAAACTACGATGGTTCCTTATTAACTACGGAACCCAAAAATGGGTTTTCTGTCGTGTGTTTTGAGACCTTCAGCAAGAGTCCCATTCACACTCCTATCTATCTATTCAGTCCGAGAAAGACGCTCATTGTTTGGCGTAATCTCAGATCATAGAAATGATCTGAGGGCGTAATAGTAAAACTTCCACACAACACGTCGTCTTGGTTCTAAATTAAGAATCATGGGAAGCATAGGCCTCTTCACCATTACGCCAACCTTCGCAGTATTCTACCAATTCGTTCTTTGCCTTCCTGCTGCCTCCTTTATGTTATCGATCCATCGGGCACGCGATTTACTCTCCAAATTACGGCCTTTTTTGGCTATCACTCTGTGACCGTCTTCGTCTACAGAACGTCCTCCCGTCTAATCAAATTCCCCCCCCAGCTTTATTTTAGTTCGCGTGAAAGCGTGTGGCCTCGACTTCCATTTTGTTCTTCTATCGAATTACGGCATTGCGGAATCGATCGATGAGAGTTATGCCCAGCATGGCTTTCTGCATACCCCTTTGTGTAACTTGACTCTTCCATAATAATATTATTTTTAATGCACTAACCCGTGCTAAGGACAATTTCTTCCATAATAATTATGTGCCTTAGCACCGTCTATGTTTCGGTAGCACCCTAAATGAGGATGGCCAGTATGGATTGATTAAATCATCTTCAGGCAGTGCGGAATTTCAGCAGCACTCACTATAGGGGCGTTAACTATAACCAGACCAAGTTTGTCGCTTGTGAGTGGCATAGGTTACCGTTTTGTAGAATAGAGCTAAACCCAAAACCCATTAAAAAAAAAATAATGCGCCCTTTCTCACTTATTTCTGAGGGTCCCATACACGTGCCGTTGACAAGTTCACAAGTATATATTGATATGAATTAGAAGTTATAGTGGCAATACCACTCGCTAACGGTCAAGGAAAACCGCGTGAGGCAACTTGAGTGTCTAATGTATTCAAATGGTACCTATTTGCGCCCAGCGCTTGAAATTGCCAATATGCGGTGGGAACGCATTGTAATTAAGCTCGTACTCTCTCTCTCTCTCTCTGAGAGGAGGCCTGTCCCTTGTAGTGGGACGTTTATAGACTACAAACATAAAACAATAATATGACAAACGTTTTAATTACTTTGTCTCCGAGACGTTTTTATCGAGACAATTTCAGAGATCGACGATTGTATTGTGAAGTTCAACACTGAAGAAAAATTGCCTCAAGTGGCTTACACAAGAATTTAAACCAGTTATAATATGTTACATCGCAATACAGAGCAAAGGTCTTCTTTCAGAAAGAGAGCGAGAAACCAAACCAATCAGACCAAAACCAACCAATCACCAATTTACGTATCTTTGTATATACCGGAAACCAAACCAGAGCTCCACTATATTAACGTGTTAACAAATACTATCGATTAATTTTCCAATTACCGATTAAAACACTTACTCAAATGCCTCAATACAAAAGCAGCTGATTGACGCCGTAGGCGAAACATAAACTGGCAGCAACAAACTATGGCACTCGAGGCACAGATTTGCTGCGGAATTTACATTAACCCTGAGGGGTGCCATTGCCAACCCAACGATCCTGTCGTATTCAAATTGACGCCATTAAATCTGAGTCGCATTGAACGCCGCAGAGACGTCTTAATAAAACGCCTGAAAATGTAAATAGGCACTAAGCCCAAATTAACTTGACAGAAATAGCGCACGTAGACAATACACACACTCCAATCCTACGAGCCCGACCTTACTTATCGAGTATAGTTATTTAAAGCTGAGATTTCCGCACTTGAACATTGTACGTAGCAAATGCTGAGGTGTACACACTTTAAACACTAGGGTTTTCTCACTATGTTTTCCTTGAAAGTTAGCGAGTGGTATTGCTACTAAAACTTCACAAATGTACATAACTTAGAAAACAAAGTCATTGGTACATGCCCACGGGATTCGAACTCGAGACTTCCCGATTGAGAAGCCGGCATTCTACCGCTCCGCTACCACCGTTCAGCTATCAAATTTAACAGAGAATGTGAAATATTAAACTGTCTCGACATAATGACGGAAGGTGCGATTTATAATGTTTGAATGGGCTTGAAGAAAGGGTCGATATAGACGGTCGGAGATACACGAAAACCAGTTTTCACTTCAGCCTTAACGGATTGGACATGGCCTACGTTGACTTAAGATAATTATGGTTTAATTAATCACAAAGGATAGGTATCTCAAAAACTTCTCAAGCCAGTTTTCAAATTTCATCTTTTCAGCTCGTTTCGATATTAAGTAAAGGCCTAAAGAGAGCTCAAAATAAATGTTTTCCGAACTCATTATAATAAAGTAATAATAACACATTGAGGTTGTATCCGAGCAACGACACGGCGTTAAAGGGATTTTCTTCCGAGAAAATTAATCGAAAGTTCATACAATATTTCTTTCAGATACTTTAATAATACCTTCTCTTTTCACGTTTCAAAGATTATTTCTCGTAATTTCCTTTAGGCTTTAAGAATTTTATATAGTATCTTTATTTCTACGGCATAATGCCAATGTGATGAAAGGAGCTATACGAGGCGATTTAATGAAAAATTTTTCAAGATAATTACGTACTAAATTAATTAGAAATTCCTGAAACACGTCGGTTAGAGTTTTTAATTAACAACAACTTTTGTTTTGAGTCTTTTTTTCTTCTATATCGCTATTTAAAAAATATTTTTTTAGGGTACTGTACTCGAAGGGAGCCAAGCGGGATCCTCCCCTGTCAGTCTGTCCGTCCCACCTTTAAAGACAAAATCAATGGAACCATTATAACGGTTCCAAAGGTTTCATAGAATATGTAACCAGTAGAAATTTTCACAAAATATTATGTTAGTACGGCGAAACAGTAACCTACCATAAAAAAAGAAAGGGGTTGTTCATCCATACAACAATCCTGTTTTTTTCCCTTTTGTGATTTGTTTTATGTTCTATCGTACAAACTGAATACTTGGCGTGCTAGTGAGACTAAGACTTATAATAAAAAACAAACAAGCGCCAGTTACAAACTGAACCATCAATATAATGAATTAGCTCTACGGACGCGTGATGGCGTAACTGGTACGGAACCCTCGGTACGGAAGTCCGACTCGCACTTGCAGGTTTTCGGCTTTGTAGTGGCGCTGCTTTATATATTATACTTTAAACCATATGTGTTACATAGAATAGACATTATTTTAGGTGAGACAATAACTTATTGAAAGATGCGACATTGGTAAAGCTCGTAAACCTAACATTTTGGTATGAAAATCATTGTTGCTTGATGCTAAGTTCTGTAAACTCTGCGAGAATCGTAGATGAGTGTCTACGCAATATTAATGTTACTAAACATGCCTTTTTAATTTCATTTCTTATCTAGTTTATCGAATCGTAGCCCAACATAACCTCTACAAACCTCATAGTAAAAAAATACTTAGTATAACGAAATTTTTAATTGCCTTCAGTTTTTTTTAACATCGAGGTTGCATTGTATTTCGTAGAATATAAGAAAAAACTGATAGATGACAAATTGTCAGGGTGTTTCAGGAATTGTGAATTTGTATGCTTTATATGTACCTTGCACAAAGAGTTATTTTTATTTGCAAATACCTGTTAAATACTACTCTCGAATATTAAATTTACTCTTAAGCTGCTGCTAGACTAGAAATGCTAGACCTGAGCATTTCCAGGTGAATGCTGAGGTCTAGTATCTCTATCGTTTGGGTAGCGCTCGATGTTCTATTACAGGTGGATGCTCAGGTCTAGCATCTCCATCGTTTGGATAGCGCTCGATGTTCTATTACAGGTGGATACTCAGGTCAAGCATCTCCATAGTTTGGGTAGCGCTCGATATTATATTACAGTTGGATGCTCAGGTCTAGCATCTCTATCGTTTGGGTAGCGCTCGATTTTCTATTACAGGTGGATGCTCAGGTCTAGCATCTCTATCGTTTGGGTAGCGCTCGATGTTCTATTACAGGTGGATGCTCAGGTCTAGCATCTCTATCGTTTGGGTAGCGCTCGATGTTCTATTACAGGTGGATGCTCAGGTCTAGCATCTCTATCGTTTGGGAAGCGCTCGATGTTCTATTACAGGTGGATGCTCAGGTCTAGCAGCTCTATTGTTTGGGTAGTGTATGATGTTCTATTACAGGAGGATGCTCAAGTCTTGCATCTCTATCGTTTGGGTAACGCTCGATGTTCTATTACAGGTGGACGCTCAGGTCTAGATCTTTATCGTTTGGGTAATGCTCAGTGCTCTGTTACAGGTGAAAGCTAAGACCTTTATGTTGGTCAAGGGGCTTACCGCACTAATTTCATAGTCAAACTCTCGAACACCGGCTAGCAAACTAGTGGCACTAAGTTGGTCTTCCTAGAAAGAGACTTGTAGGCCGTGGGCCGGCCATCAATAACCAAACGTCTTAGGTTACCAAAATGAGGTAAATTTAGAGCTGTTGAAGTTTGAAATATACTTGAATATACAGAGGTGCCAGTCCTGCACCTAAAAAGTCTTGTATCGTCAGCAAAAAAAATTGTGAGATTAAAAAAACTAATAAATGTTGAGAGAGAATAGTCATTCGAAAGACCTTCTCAGCCCATAAACAGATAACGTTGATTGCCACTCTGAATCGTAAATGATTTTTATGTGAGAATTTTTTCGGTCACAAACTCAGCTGACGTGTATGTCGTATCATGTTTTAATTTACTTTTTTTTGTGACGTTGTTTTTCCGTAAAGCGCCAATAGATTTTTTGGGCATCAAAAATAAAAACGTATCTCTTTTTTACGTGTCTAAGATGCTTTGCCTTTACGTGGACTCATTACGGGTTTAACGAGGGTCGCGCGATGTGACTTAGAATTCTTCTAGACTTTAGTTCAGTCAAGTAATCACCTAAGAGGCCGCGAATTGTACTGTATCTTGGTAATTTTTTTTTGTTTTTTCCTGGTGTACAATAAAGAGTATTCTTATCTTATTATTAAAAACGTTCCTTAATTAAAAAAATGCCATTGCCAATACACCCATTGTTTCTTGCATAGTACTTTAACACACACTAGGTACCTATTAGAACAGTTATCAGAAGCATACGGTTCAATTAGGCTTCGCTATGCCGTCGACCAGTTTCTCACGTAGAGACAGTAAACTAGATCAACCTATTTACAACTCTAAATTGGTCTGATCGTGGTAACGTATAACGTAAGAATGCCGTTGCCTAACCCACGACATACAACGAAATTTCGATATTTCACGTCCGATACGCCATCGGGCCGCCCTAACCGACGCCACACCAGCGCTGGCGGCTCGCCAAACATCGCAAGCTAAGCCAGCCCCGCGGAAAAACTGCGCGAAACCGCCAAGTCAATATTTGCGATGCCATTTCGCTGGGACCTGCTACTTAAGCTGTATTTATAGCTCGTTTTACCCAACGTTATAGTTTCAATTTGGATGTACCCTCTTAAGGACTGTTCTAGATTTTAATTTAATCAACCCTAAGTATAGTTGATGCAGGGAGTGCCCAGCTGGAATATTCAATACCGGGTAGAGTGTAAATAAACGTGAAATAGGGAATTGGGAAATTCATATTAAGTTGATTGCTAAGCAACCGCCTGCTCGTCCTCAATTTGCCCGCGGGGGATCCCAATAACTACATTTCGTGTTATTTGTAGGTACGTCGCGCACTCCACGCCGCGATATTTATTCCGCACCGCTGTGGCAACACAAATTTTACTGCCAATATTGGCTCCGATGCAAAATACAGCGTGGATTTTCATCGAAACATGGTTTTATTGCGATATGCAAATTTTACTAGAGGTGACCGACTCTATAATAACGGATTTGGTTTGCAGATGCACAAGAACTTTCAAAAATATTGATCTATTTTAATGAAAACAGTGTGGTGTCGGTCTAGAGAATAGCACCAACCCAAATTCTTCCAGCGGGTGTCGTAAAAGGCGACTAACTCAAACCAGGGGGTGGGCAGCAGCGCCCCCTGCAGTACAGTTCCACCAAACTGCGATCCCCAACTCGCATGCCCAGCGTGGGGATTATGGGCATTACCCCCAATGATGGCACAACGTTGCGCTATAGCGTTCATTAGGCGAGGGCTGTGTCCAGCAGTGGACTAATATAACCCGAAGAAGAATGAAAACAGACCGTACCTGAGGGCTGAATTCCATTTCTTAGAATCTAACGTCAACTGAAACCTTGAAATAAATATTTACCTTATAGGAAAAAAACACGGCTGCCCGGCATTAAGGTGGTTCGGGGTGCTAAATAGCGCCACCAATGGAATAAAAATCATAACTTGTATTATAATAAGTTTTTATCTAAAAGTGAACATGAGCTTAACAACTATGACAACTATTTTTAGAACCTACAGTCTAGAATCTAGGATCAACAATCTACGACTAATTAAAATAGATTAAAGTTCTAGGATGTTAATACTACATTCTATGTTCTAAAAATAGTTATCACAGATATTAAGATTTTTAACTCACTTGTCCCTAAATTAACATTTGTTGTACCATCGACATAAAATTTGGTATACATCATATTTTGATATAAAATAATCAATAAAAAATGATGAAAAAATTATTAGACTGCTGGAAAAGTCGGAAAATGCCGTGTCGTAAACGACACGGTAGGGAAATTCACTACTATGATGATGTTTCAGTAGGTTCACATAATGATTGAAGACAACCTTTATGAAGAATATTAAAAAAAAGATAATGAAAGATTGAAAGCTGTGTAAACTCTTTTATTACACTTTTTCCAATATTATATTAAATTATATTAATTGGTAGGGGTGTGATACTTCTCAAAACAGGTCTTGGCGTGCAGAGTTACATCACATTTTATGCAATAATAATTTGAACTTTTATGGCACACGCCACATCGCAAACGATCTTCTCTATACTTTACTAAGTGACCTCTGTGAGTATACTGTTCTTCTCCAGGTAAACTTTGTGAAGGCCTGTCACCCCTGATACTATCTATTTTCTTGTTCATCTCAAGAAGATTTACAGCAATACTTCTTCAGAATTTGAAATGGTCCCACTTTCCTCAAATTTCCTTATACAATTGCAAACAGTTATGTGTAGCCATATCAAGGCAATGGCTGATAAGTGAAAAATACCACTTTTTCGCTCTAATACTAGTCCTATTAGGCTGATATTCTGATCTGAGAAGTCTACGCCACCCAACTTTTCATTGTAAGTCTTTATCGCAGCAGGTTGATCTATAAATACATTTTTTTTTGCTTCTGAGAAAACCATTTTACTTTATTGACAGGCAATAATTTTGCAGCATTGATTCAACAGTGACAACACTGTCGTCATAGTGTAAAGCTATCGTCATTCCAATTGCACACTATAATATTTTCTGCTCTTGTGCATCTGTATTTATATGTGCTACGCTCAGATTTTTGCACCTTTTTATTTTGAGGCAAAGAGCATTTAGACAACCGATTCTCTCTAACTGTTCATGTAGATCGTATTGCTTCCTCGGCTTGAATATGACCAGGAACATTTATTTATGGTTGTGCAAAAGAGCCTCCAGATACGTTTTCACCAATGCGCCTTCTTTTAGAAAGTGGTGCTAAGGATATATTATATTCGTCATCACTATCATTCGAGCAGTCTCCGTGCTCAAATTCAGCAGGTGCTCTGAGTTGGCACCCAGGGAGGTTTTGTAGAAACACAAAGTTTTCGTCACCAGAGTCCTCGTCGGTAACTTCGGCGTTACAATCTGCCGGTGGCATAATAATTATCGAGTCGAGAGAACTTCCTCTTCATCATTTTGCTCCAATTCTTCCAGTATCTCATTGAGAGAAAGTAGTTTTAAACCTTTCCTGCAACAAATATACAATAATTACAGTATGGGAATATAATGTCGTCATAGTAGTTTATTTGCCTACCGAGTCTTATACGGAACAGACAAAATAACAAGAAAATACTCAAGTATAATGATACAAAATAACCAATCTTTTTACAGATACGAAGTGTACTGAAACCTAAAATTTGGCCCTATATCACACATACATAAAAAAACACATATAACATTATGTCACTTACCTTGAATTACTCATTGCAATAACCGCAATATTTAATCTTATTTCGCACAAAACCAACCAAATCTTGTTCACTGTTGACACTTCACAATAGCTGACTAAGCCCTCGACAGTAAAACCCACCATCGAAAAAAATTTCAAACTACCTTCATAAAGATCAATATTTTTTTTAAGTTGGTGTGTCGTATTCGACACGGTAGGGCCAAGTGGGTTAATAAAAACCTATCTAGAGATAGTTAGAATATTTTCGGGGCTTAATCGCGTAGTAATTTATTACTATTTTACCTCGACGTTTTTACCTCAGTCTTCTCGTGACCACGATGGCTGTAACGTCGTCGAAACGTCGAGGTAAAATAGCAATAAATTACTACGCGATTAAGCCCCGAAAATATTCTAACTATGTATACAAGTCGCGAAAGTTTAAAATATGTTAGAACCTATTTAGAGGCTAAAAATTCCACCCATGCCGGGATTCGGAACCGCGACCTCTGGCTATCCTTGCCAGCGCTCTTTCCAACTGAGCTAATGGGCGACTCATTAATAGGTTTTTAAAATTGTCCTTAGCACGGGTTAGTGCATTAAAAATAATATGAAAGATTTTTAATGTTTACTTTTTGAAAAAAAAAAAAAACTATTATGAAACAAGTTATGTTTTTTATTCCACTGGTGGTGCTAGTTATCGCCCCTAAGCGCTTTAACCAGTAAGCAAGCGGGATCATGCAGCTCTGAATATCGCACACTGAGTCACAATGTTGAATATGTGTCCCGCCTGCTTAGTATAGTTATAGCTCAGTCAGGTTTTTCGTAAATTTTTTTACAGTTTTTTATATTGGATTACTTACAATAAAATTGAAATGGAATTCAGCTTTATCTGGGGTCTGCCTGGGTAGTACGACGACGAGAGTCGCGCCCTTTAACGTCAAAAGTCGCGAGTTTCCAGTGAAATCTCAATTGTCAAATTCTGACATTTTCTCGCCACAAAACGATGTGATGACGCTACTCCAAAAAACTGGAGTAGCGTCATCAATTTTATTAAATAATATTTACCGATCACCGATAAGAATTTCGCAAATTAAATCGAAAAAAGTAAAATATTAAAAAGTCATGTATTCCATAAATGTTTACACACTTAATTCTTAACTTACTTGATTTTTTAATGTGTATGATTGTTTTTTTTTTTCGAAAAAAAAAGAAAAGCTTCTCAATTGGTAGGAGTGTTTGTTATTCGTAGAAGTAGTACCTAGAGTCTGGAGGGCGGCTATAAAATATGTCAGTTTGAGTAAACTTAGAGAGAAAATAGTAAGTAATCAATAGATTTACGAGATTCATTGCTCTCAATTGTACACTTTTTGCAAATTCGATCTGTAACAAAAGATATATTTTTTTTTCTGTGTTGCTAGTGTTACTTCTTGACGCCATAAGCAAGATGAGATGGCTCTATTACATATATCTATTAGATTATTTGTCAAAAACCTTATAAGAAAACGTACAATTGGAAATGCTTATATAAATACACTACCCAAGCCTTATTAGCATAACGAAGTCTATCTGAATAAAATAATTAAATATCTTACGTGTAATTCTACTCTCGGGATTAACTAAATCTTGGAACATGAGTAGTCCGCAAGTTACATCGAATCGAATTAGGTTAAGAAAAGATAATATCGTAAGTAGGTAAGATAGATAGATACAGAACACTTTATCGTACATAAAAATGGAACTTACACAAATAATTATGTATGTAAGTCATATTACCTTCATTTTATTCGTAATTTGATTGAATTACACACTTATAAATAAACGGTTTTGGCGAATAAATGACGTGATCAAATTTGAATGGAGGTGAACAACCCAGGATCAAAATACCATCCAGTTACGCTCCGTGATCAAATGTAAACATGTTTACCATCACACAACAATACGTGTCATCGACTCGCTTGGAGTACGGTCTAGTAAGTTTAACCAGCTTCAAACCGTATTCGCTTTCATACTTTGTGACTATATTGAACGTTGTAAAAGCAAATTCGCGTTCTCACCGCGTGGCGAGCGACGCCAAAGTGCCACAAATCTTTAAATCCCAGATCAGCGGAACTGGGGCACATTGGTTTTCACAGCTCTTTCTTACAGGAGCAAAATTTTTTGTGTTAGGATAGGTTCTCAATGCGATGGCACTTGGAGGGAAATGCCTGTATCCAGCAGTGGACAGCGAGGAGCTGATGAAGAGTGTTTAACGGATTCAACGCTGCAAAATCTGAATCCACGTGTGGTACCGGTTTTGATTTTCTTTCGCTCAATCGTCATACCTACCTTCAGTCTGTTAGCTTTTAGAATATACCTCGGCTACTATCGGATAGAATCGAACATATACGTGTAATAAAAATATTGGAACTATGACACTTAATAAACTTAATAAGAAAAGTTTTATACAGAGCAGGAAGTAGTATTACACTCGTGTGCTTTCGGCGAAAACCCAAGCCTACTCTCGAGCCCGAGGTATATATTCTAAAAGCTATAACAGACTGTGCATATTGACAATCGTGTGTTCAGTGCAATTTGTTCAAGGGGTGTTTGCAAATTTAGTATGAAGGTTTGTTTTTATCTAAAAACAAACCTTCTTGATGTAGCTTGGCAATCTTGCCAAGCTCTCTGTATTTATTTATCTGACAGTTCGCGAGAATCCTAGCAGCCGTTTTCATTTCAGAGATTATTATATTTTAAATTGGGATTACTGTTTTTATTGTATTCTTGTAGAAGTAAGTTTAACCTATGTCAAAAGTTTTTTTTATTTGACGAAAATTTGCCCAACAGTGAAGTGAAAACGATTGTTTTGTGAAAGTGCAAAATTCAGATGAATATTGTGAAAATATCGTTTTTAGGTAACTTAACGTCTTGCAACGTTTATCTTTTCTGTAAAGATAATATATACAAAAAGAACAACGTTGAAAAACTACGAATTGTAGTAGTATTTGTTAATGATTCGCGATACTCATACATAGTTATATATTAACGGTCAAATCGCGATTATTTATTAGACAAAACGTAATTTGACCCGTCGAATTGTAGTTTCGGCTAAAACTCGGCCCACCGAGCCTCATACTCGTAGTACGAGTAGTATAATACGAGTATAAAACTAATAAACAAATATGTTTTAGATAGATGGATGGATGGATGGATGGATGGATGGATGGATGGATGGATGGATGGATGGATGGATGGATGGATGGATGGATGGATGGATGGATGGATGGATGGATGGATGGATGGATGGATGGATGGATGGATGGATGGATGGATGGATGGATGGATGGATGGATGGATGGATGGATGGATGGATGGATGGATGGATGGATGGATGGATGGATGGATGGATGGATGGATGGATGGATGGATGGATGGATGGATGGATGGATGGATGGATGGATGGATGGATGGATGGATGGATGGATGGATGGACGGACGGACGGACGGACGGACGGACGGACGGACGGACGGACGGACGGACGGACGGACGGACGGACGGACGGACGGACGGACGGACGGACGGACGGACGGACGGACGGACGGACGGACGGACGGACGGACGGACGGATGGATGGATGGATGGATTGATGGATGGATAGATAACACATTATTACACAACCAGAAAAAAGAATTACAACAATGATTTGAAAAATCTAAGTAATGTTATACAATTGGCGGTCTTAAACTGTGTTATATTAAATGTCTTCTAACCTACTTTTAAATGCGTAAGAAGTAAAGCCTCTCCAAGAAACCTTCCGATATCGGCGGTAAGATGGCATTTTCCTTTTTACGCTTTGTCACGTACAATAAAAGATAAAGACACTGTTTCAGCGAATGTTTTATTGCTGTTCGTAGATACATGAGAGTCCTGCTGATATTATCTAGGGCGTTTTCATTCAAGATGTGAATCATGCCTCATAAGTCAGCAAGATCAATATTTATCAAACAATATTGTAGGATACTAGATTGTACTCTAGTGGACGGAAATCTCAAGTTCAACGAACCTAACTAACTAGGTATAGACTGCCTTGTTAGTCTTCCCACTGCAGGGCCGCCTCCAGTGGGAATCTAACCCAAGACTTCCGGCATGGTACCGCTAGAGTAACAAGGCTATCTATACCTAATTAGATGGGTTAGTTAAAGCTGAGATTTCCCTAACGAAGCGAGTCCGAACTCACTGGAGGGTAGATTTGCCACTAACACAATACCTACTTTATTAGATTAGATCAGAACTCTTTGCATAAGAAGGTTATCTGGAAGAGATCACTTTTAGTGATAAGGCCGCCGTTTGTACTCTTAGGTTAAGAAATATCTGTGTAATTTCCATTTTTATGTACAATAAAGTGTTCTCTATCTATCTATCTCTTTATTGTACACACCAGAAAATAAAATGCATTAAAGGCTTACATAATTATCTAAATTTTATCGTATATAGTTGGCGGTCTTATCGCTAAAAGCGATCTCTTCCTGACAACCTCATCAGCTCACTGATGTCATAGGTATGTATCCACACTGGAAATCGAAGCTGGGTCTCGCGCTTCCGAGTTCATTGTTCTACCCACTGGGCTACTACCGCTTAAATTACTTTCATCTGCGAATTTTTAGTAGCAATAACACACGCTAACTGTGAAAGAAAACATCGTGAACAAACCCGCGGCTTGGCTGGCTCCGCACGGATTGACTTGGCATACCAGGATGCTATAGCTTGCCTTGCCTTGCTACACGTTCTAGGCACACCAGGATGCTATAGCTTGCCTTGCCTTGGTACACGTTCTAGGCAAGCTTACTTCATAAAAAAAACACTATCCCAGGCACTTCATCGTCTGAGTGGTCACTTTGCCCATCCAGTGTGGGTGCAGGTTCCACTGGACGCTGTATGAATCGTCCTATTACGCAGATGGAAATGCATTACATCATTACTCACATTGGCTGAATGAAGCGTTCTATCCTGGAAATGGGTAATGGCGGTAATTTGCGTTTTACCTAATAAATAATCGCGATTAGACCCCTTTATCATATAATTGTGTATGAGCATCGCGAAAGAAAGCGACTTACATCAGGTTCTTTGGCGATTCCTCTCATACCAATCATAGCCTGCTCCATGACAAAAGGAGATATTTTGTGCTTAGAAGACAGAGTTGAATAGGTGGACTAGTCCTTAAAAACCTATTTAGAGGCTAAAAATTTCACCCATGCCGGGATTCGAACCCGCAACCTCTGGCTATCCGTACCAGCGCTCTACCAATTGAGCCAATGGGCGACTCACGGCATCAGTGAAATTTCGAACCTCTTTACAATATTCTCTGTATTACGTACAGAGAATACATGTGTGAATATATGTGTGGACTAGTCCTACCACCAGTGTCCACGTTTACTGTAAGACGAGACCACAATGCTGCAAGTGATAACGTTCCTACAATCTGCAGTGCCTGTAAACTGTCAGAGTTTAATAGACGTTTAACAGCTCGCTATTGGATCGGGCTACAGTTTACTCAGTTCCAGGCCAAGAGGCGCTCAATAAAGGGTGGAATTAGCCCGTGAATAGACACAATGCAAACACAGAGGTATCTAAGCGGGGCTTAATTAAGTGGAAGTCCAACAATCCTGATCTTAATATCCCTTTTCTTATCAGCTTCTACGTCGCAGGTATTGGTTCAGACTATTTTAAGTAGGTACCTTTTTGTTATTTTAAGTAATATAAGTAACCTATTTTTTTGTATGCACTTTCTTGCTATTACTAGCTCCTCTACTGGTCATCGTAGAATCGTCATCATCATCAGGTTATATCAGTCCACTGCTGGACATAGCCCTCCCCTAATGAGTGTCATAGCGCCCTGTCTTCAGCTTCGTAGAATACCAGTAAATTATTTTGAGAATATAACACAACACAAACACTTACTGGTCATAGTCCCAAACTAGGATACCCTGTAATATATCCTATGACTAGACTATGATATCACAAACATTAAAAAAATACAAAGACAGAAGAAATTTGTACAAATCAATGTTCGGCAGACCCCAGTGGGAATCATATCTAATTAGTCAAAGGTTTCATCGATATTACGCCAAAGAAGCAGTCTTATTACAAATGTCAGATCAAAATCCCCTTATTGAAACCAGCGAGGTCAATAGTTAGAAGGTATTAGTAGCGTAACGTCAGAACACTGTCTTCACTTTCGAGAGGTCGTAAGCTCGAATCGCGGCATATGAACCAACTAGCTTTTTCCCGCGACTCCGTCCGCGTGGACTTTAGTTATTCAGCATGCTTAAATAAAAGGTGCTTTTAGTTCTGATCAATTATGCGCAAAAAAGAAAAAAGAAAATCAATTTTGGAAAAGATTCAAGGAACAAAATTTTGGCAACCCCGTTCACTCCCTAACACGTTTTCAATCAATTGTGTTGAAAAGTATTTATTTTTAGTTTCAAGAAATATGACAACATTATTTATACCTCCCAACCCTTTTTGGGGTTGAATTTCAAAAAAAAACCGGTCTTATTCCTTGCCTACATTATATATACACCATCTCTGCAAAATTTCGGCTTCATAGGTCCAACGGCTTTGGCTGGGCGTTGATGAGTGAGTCAGTCAGTCAGGACTTTGAATTTTATTTGTATAGATAGATATCTGTAGTAATAGTACCCGTCGTTAGGTATTCCTTCAGAACCTCGTGAAGAAACCCGAGTGTCTGTTCACAAACATAGCGCTTGAAATCGCCAATCCACGGTGGGCCCGCGCGGTGCTAAAGCCGATGTTTATACATTGGACAAGTAAGGATAAATAGACTATACGTCATGAGGTAAACAAAGAGTCAAGCATCCCACTAGTAAACCGTGATTTGTTTCGACAGATTTCAGTCAATTGTCCCAGCCATTGCGGATAATATTATTTGGGCTTAATTTTTGCATGAAAAGCCCATAAATATTGTGCACGGTATGGCTATAAACCAAAAACAATTCGCGCATTCGCCGCTTGACACTGCAGATAGTTTGTTTTATGCGCTCCAAAAATATATGGTTTACTGTAATGGCAAAAACATGTTGTGTGTGAGGCAGGGTCGTTTACGAAATAGTGTTCGTACCTATTCACATCCGCCACGTAAATTTTAGGAAAAACTATATTTCTACCTCTACACCTAAAATAGGGAAGCAGTTTTTTTTCGTCTACACCTCTTTCTTTGTTCGGAGTGGCGTATTTTTATTTGAGGTTAAACGACAAATGTGTTTGTTGGCCAAAGTGCATACGAAAAAAACATTTGTTAGTGTACGAAGAGTCGGGAGATAGACTACGACTCGCAACTCTTGCTTTAACATGCTTGGGCTTTAATGTGATAAAAGATAATAATAAGTATTACAAAAGTTATACTTGTGTATCATCATGAGTCATAAAAAGTACTGTCGCAATACCAAAAAAATTGATCCAAAGAGAACTACTGTGAATTCTTTCAGCTAATAAAGTTGTAAAAACTTTTAAGCTCAAAGTCTCAGGTACTATACATACATTTAGTAACTGCATTGAATTTGAAATTCAATGGTAACTGCTTACCTGCGTATTTAATAAAGCTTGATTAGCTGTCAAAGGTACAGGAAGTAAACGTTTTAAAGAAATCTTCGAGAAAATTCTCACAAGAATTGTAACAAGGGATGAGTTGTTTCCTTTATCCTCCCGCACACCCTTGGAATCCCTCACATGTAAATTGGGGATTACGCTTATCGCCTTACAACCGTGTAGTCAAAATCAGCGTCACCGGAAAATGAGCAAAGTAGAATATTCCAAGCAACCTCCTAAAGTTGGGTACTGACCGACGTTACGAGGTGTAATGTAACATGTTACAGAAAGCATTAATGCTGTCCAGACGTAGTGTCCGGGAAAACCAGCGAGAATGCAGCAGTTAGCTCCGCAAGGCTTATGTAACATTTAAATACCACGGGTTAGTGCTACAAAAAGAATATGATTGACCTTTTTGCATCTACATAATGAGATGATTTATACAGCGTCCAGTGGTATCCTCACTCTCACACTAAATGGGTGAAGGGACCATTCCGACGCTGTAGTGCCATCCTGACAGCTTAGTCGGCCTATCCCAAAGGAAAGACTAGTCAATACGTGCGGAGCCAACCAAGCCGCGGGTTTCCTCACGATGTTTTCCTTCACAGTTAGCGTGTGGTATTGCGACTGCAAATTCGCAAATGTACGTAACTTTGAAAATAAATAAAGTCATTGATACATACCCGCACTCGGGATCGAACCTGGGGCTCTCGCTTGACAGTCCATGGTTCTACCCACTGTAAGAAAAAATAAAAGTACAAAAAGAATCTAAGAATGTAACATTACACCCCGTAACGTTGGTCAGTACCAAACTTAACTGGGTAGAGGTAGACTCGTCTTTTGTCAAAAGATTTCAATATAAAGAGTGATCTCTGCGTGAAACGCAGACTAAACAGATACCATATGATGCCAGAAGATACCAGAAGAAATGTCTACTTTGTCTGCCTTATTAGTCTAGAGGTAACACGGCTGATTTTTATACCAGAGGTCGTGGGTTCTATTCCCACTGGTGCCGCAGTACATTTGTATAAATGGCCTTAGTCTAGCCTTGCAAAATAATCGGTTTAACCGGTTAACTCGAGTTAAATGAGCTAACCCAAGCTGGTGCAAGTGGGCCTTAAAGTATGTTCATGTTTGTGATTCCCTTGCCTAGTTACCATAGCACAGGGTATCCTAGTCTGAGACCATGACAGGTAATTGTGTTGTGTGGAAGTTTTTTTTTGTTTTGTTCTACATTTGGCTAATTAGCAAAGTAGCAATTAGGCCTTTTCATCACCAAACAAAAAAATCTAGACTCAAGCATTTCAAAACGCGGGTCTGCAAATTTTTCAGGAAGGTTTCGCCTTAAAGCGGTGACAAGGACAAGGGGCCTAATTGCCTAATTGGCCCCTTGTCCTTGTCACCGCTTTAAGGCGAAACTTTCCTGAAAAAATTGCAGACCCGCGTTTTGAAATGCTTGAGTCTAGATTTTTTTGTTTGGTGATGAAAAGTAGTAACTAACTGTGTGCTTTACAAGAACAAGCAATTAAAACTTATCATTTGTATTCAGAGGGTAAATAAATAAGATTTTGAAAGACGCTCCTTGAAGGTTACTAAGAAACGCTCGAAAATAGGCGGCCCGGGCGGCAATATTTTGATTGAGTCTTAATAATGTAAGAAATACTTTCTTTACTTAAGGTTTTGGGTGTCTTTCTCTCGGTCTCTTGATCTCTATGCTATGGATAAGTTGAATAAGTTGCACAAATAGGTAACCCAGGCTTACAGTATACGTTGTAGATTGACGTTCAGTAAACAGAATGTAAATTCTTTACGCTGAAATAATTTGATTTGTTGATTTGATACAGAAAAATCAGAAAAAATATAGATTCTTTACAAATCGAGATGCTTAATAAGTGGGCTTCACATTGAAGAAACTTTAATAATATTAATAATAATCTAGTCAGTTTGTTTAATTTCAAAGTTACGTACATTTGAGAATTTGTATTCGCAATACCACACGCTAACTGTGAAGGAAAACATCGTGAGGAAACCCGCGGCTTGGTTGGCTCCGCACGTATTGACTAGTCTTTCCTGCGGGCTAGGCCGACTAAGCTGTCAGGATGGTATAGGTGCTGGGCAAGCCTACACCATCTATAAAAACCATGTCCCAGGCACTACAGCGTCGGAGTGGTCCCTTCACCCATCTAGTGTGAGTGAAGATACCACTGGACGCTGTATAAATCATATCATTGAGTGGATGCAAAAAGGCCAATATTATTATTATAATCTAGTCTTCTTACTACTTTAAAATGAATAATTGGAGGTTGAACCTTCGTATCAGAAGCTTGACAAAGTAGCACTAAGCTATCCTACGCCATCCCACTAAGCACGTTATCCTTGAAATTATGCGGTGAATTTAAGTAACACACTTTATAACCACTTTATCCTGTTAAAATTTACAAAGAAGATTGAAGTTCTAGTTTATATTTTTAGAACATTTACTTGTCCCTGCGGATATTATTTCATAATTGAAAGCATTTTTATTATAAAAGTTTCGTTTTACTGCGTGACCATTTTATCGCGGTTCTGAGTACCATTATTTATATTGCAGCTATATAATTTTTAATGTGATTTAAAATCTACAACGGTAAAATACTTACTATGAATGACTGTGGTCACTGGTCTTAGACCACACGCCCTTACCTGTTCTTGGGGTTCTGTACCTGAAGTGTGGCACTCTTCCTATATATATGGTTGCCGTTTCATAGAATTTCAATTCATGGTTTATTGTCACAATTTGATGTACATTGCAACATCAATCAACCTACAGATTAAAAAGACGGAAGATTGGCGGAGCATTGTATATCGAAATATCATAATAAACTATGTTTTTTTATGAAACATTTCTCTGTCAGTCTGACCTAGAATCAGTTTTTATCTTGAACTTTAATAGATTATTAAAACAGATGACATCTATACATAATAATTGTGCCCCTGCCGTGGAAAGTATAAAGGCTACATAAAACTTTTGGCTTAACTGAGTGTGTTTAATAATTGTATTTGGATAAGCAAATAAAAAATATAAATAAAAAAAAAAGAAGCGCTCCTGGCCTAGGCGAACCGAGTGATTGGAATCAATCACTTGGTTAAGCAACAACAGGCGCGGTCAGGTACGGGATGGGTGAGCGTCCCGTGATTACCGCTAGTGGCATTTTTCCGAGCGCTTCCGTGCTTCGCAAGGCACGTTAAGCCGTTGGTGCCGGCTGTCATACAATGGCAGTCGTTAAGCCGTGTCAGAGGCCTTATGGGCGGCTTGATAACTTCTGACAGTAAGACCCGCCACTGTCCTACAATCCTCCACCAACCCGGACTTGGCCCCCGTGGTGGAGTATGGCCTAACCTTCCTGCGATGCAGGAAGAGACCCGTGCCCCAGCAGTGGGGACATACAAGGGTTGATAACGAAGCAAATAAAGATTTCCTACGTCTAAAAAAATACTTTTATTCACTATTATTATTGCACAGTAATTATTATCCAATGGCGGCGGGGGATCCCCTTGTCTTTGCTTTACCGTAAAAACGTTAATAAGTAGTGTTAAGCTTGGTATGACTGTAATGCAGTCCCTACAAAACAAATATAAAAAAATAACAAGTCAGAGTCGGTCTAAGGCTCCAGAACTGAATGAAAGCTTAAATAATAATTATTTTTTAAATTATATTTATCTAACGTAGTGTAGGTCACCCTCCGACCAGGTGGGGACGATCTGCAAAAAACTGCGGCAAGCTGAAGACAGGGCGCTATGGCGCTCATTAGGGGAGGGCTATGTCCAGCAGTGGACTACATAATATAGCCTGAAGAAGAAGAAGAAATTATATTTTTTGTGTTACGGAACCCTTAGTTCGATCCGACTCGCACTTGGCCGGTTTTTTGTGTATCGCATATATCGTATTACGGGCCATAAAGCGCACGGCGCGCCTACTTTACTCTCTATCCGCGGAGGTCGTTATGATGGATGCACGAGTTTATCAATTTCAGCTGATATTCCCTCTTTTACCGCCTTTATAGCCGTAACAAAGCCGTTTCGTGATATATAGGCTTCAATAAAACTCTATAGGGAAAAAATTCACTAACGGTAGACACGGGATAGCATGGCCACTGTAATTTAAGCGTTCGTGGCCTAGTGAAGAAGCACTCGTGGCCTAGTGGAACCGATTTTTCTTCTTCTTCAGGCTATATTAGTCCACTGCTGGACACAGCTATACCCTAATGATTGCCATAACGCAAGGTTGTGCCATCATTAGGGGTAATGCCCATAATCCCCACGCTGGGCATGCGGGTTGCGGATAGCAGTTTGCTGGAATTGTACTGCTGGGGGCGCAGCTGCCCACCCCCCGGTTTGTGTCCCTTAGTCAACTTTTACGACACCCGCGGGAAGAATTTGGGTTGGTGCTATTCTCTAGGCCAACACCTCACAGCACACAGTGGAACCAATTAATTGGAATCAATCACTTAGCTTGGAATCAACCATAGGCGTGGTCAGGCGCTGGATGGGTGACCATTCTGTCTCTACCGCTAGTGGCATTTTTTCTTCCGTGCTTCGCATGGCACATTAAACTGTTGGTTCCGACTGTCATGTAATAGCAGTTGTTAAGCTATGCCAGAGGCCTTATAGGCGGCTTGATAACTTCTAACAGTAGGCCCGCCACTGTCTTACAATCCTCCACTTACACGGACTTGGCCCCAGTGGTGGAGTAGGGCCTAACCTTCCTGCGATGCAGGAAGAGACCTGTGCCCCAGCAGTGGGGCATATAAGAGTTGATATCGAAACTCTATAGGGTGATGACAGTGTTGGCAGTATGTTCTAGTTAATGGCAACATTATACTTGGCATAAAATCACTTATAAATCATAACATTTTAAATAGAGAAACGTATTGCATGCGTTATCTATTGACCCCTTTAATAAGATCAATACGGTAAATGTATCTACGTAATTTAAATGCTTTTAGTATAAGAGGTGATTCCGTATTCAGAGTATGTAAAAGAGTCGATTCTTCAAAGCTCATTTGCTTCAGAATTGCCGAGGCCTTATAGGCGGCTTGATAACTTCTAACAGTAGGCCCGCCACTGTCTTACAATCCTCCACTTACACGGACTTGGCCCCAGTGGTGGAGTAGGGCCTAACCTTCCTGCGATGCAGGAAGAGACCTGTGCCCCAGCAGTGGGGCATATAAGAGTTGATATCGAAACTCTATAGGGTGATGACAGTGTTGGCAGTATGTTCTAGTTAATGGCAACATTATACTTGGCATAAAATCACTTATAAATCATAACATTTTAAATAGAGAAACGTATTGCATGCGTTATCTATTGACCCCTTTAATAAGATCAATACGGTAAATGTATCTACGTAATTTAAATGCTTTTAGTATAAGAGGTGATTCCGTATTCAGAGTATGTAAAAGAGTCGATTCTTCAAAGCTCATTTGCTTCAGAATTGCCGTCTAAAGTAATGGCATATCGTCGGAAGGTCGGGAAGCAGCCGCGACTCATGCCGCAGAATTAATGGCAAGTATTAAGTATAACAGTAAGGCTGTGCCCTAAACGTCGCCTGGGATGAGTAATAGTGCTAATAAATAAAAGAGGAGACGAGCTCCTGGCCTTTATATACCTTTCCGTGGGCGTACTAGTACCGCCTCTTTAGTCTAGAAGTTATGTCGCTTTAAAAGTGGGGTCTATATTTATCACACTTCCTATTAAATATTTTTTAATTAACGGCACTTCGAATAAGAGCTGCCTCTGATAAAAAATGCATTTTGACGAATCGCTTGCTTGACTATAGGTGGAAAGTAAAAAATAAAACCATAAAGAAAATCAATTTACTCTAAGTCTAAAAAAACTTATCCGTCTAATAAGGTCGTAGACGTATAACAACATTATTTTATGAGTTTGTAAGGCGTTAGGTTTCAGGTTTTATTACACTATTTTTATTTTTAATGCACTAACCCGTGCTAAGGAACAAATTTTTAGCCTCTAAATAGGTTTTTAAATTTCAGGTTTTAGTTAGATAGCTCGATTTCTATGGCGCGTTTCTGTACCATGTGACTAATGGTACTCGTATTTTGAAAAATAAGCATCTTTTAACGTGACGTCTAATCCCTCGACAACGTGAATTAATAGCTATTTTATCTGTGTTATGATTGTAAAAATCATTCGTTAACAATAACTGACCAATACAAAAAAATACAAAAAAATGTACTCAATTTTAGCTGACTCGTTGGTTTAGAGGTATCTCGTCTGATAACCAGAGGTCAATGGCTTTACCTGGTTAGTGTCTACAGGGTATCCTAGTTTGGGACCACGATAAGTGATTGTGTTGTGTGGAAGTTATTATAATTATTTATTGGATTAACGTAAACTGAAACTGAATATTCATGAAGCGGAAGAGTTGTGTCATGATTATGCCAAATGGCAAGCACTAGTCTCTGCCTACCCCTTCGGGATGGAGATGTGATTTTATATAAGGCAGGGTCAATACTTAAGGCAAGCTGAAGACAGGGCGCTATGGCGCTCATTAGGGGAGGGCTATGTCCAGCAGTGGACTACATAATATAGCCTGAAGAAGAAGAAGAAGGTCAATACTGTAATTTTATAGCACAGGACGTCTAGGGCCGCATTGCATAAAACTATAATTCATAGTTTATTATTGTAATTCGATGTATATTGCGGAGCTAAGCCTTCTTATTTCTTAATCTGTGGGTTGATCGATATTGCAATATCAACGTTGTACATCAAATTGTCATAGCAAACCAAGAACCAAGAAAAACAGCCCCCTGACGATATTATAGGCGGCAAGTTGTCTTTGTTCCTCTACCGAGATATCTATACGCCAACCACAGAGAAAAAAAGAACTCCAACTAAACTTTTCAAAATTGTTTTTCCTAAAAACAACAGCATCAATGTTGTTAAGAACAACAAAAACTTCATTTGCCCGTAGGTTTGTTTCAAATGCATGCTAATGGGTTTTGATGTTTTTTTTTTAACTCAACTTATTTTATTTAAAATTGTATCGTGTTAACATCTATCTGCCTTACCTCCTGCTCTGAATTACAACCACAGAGCTGGGGAATGCTGAAAACCAGCGTTGGCAACTACTTTAACCGACATGTTAGCTGAGCTGTCTCCTTTCAACAAAATGGTTAGACACAGTCTAAAAAAAAATTGATTCTCTGTTAATACTATAATTCCTAATAATTAATGTGTGTTTTGGTAATAAGCGATTTCTATTCTATTATACTTTATAACCATTTATTATACATGAAACTTTAAATAGGACACTACATAAGTAATAACATGTATAAAAGCGAGCTTATCTCTGTAAGAGATTTCTTCCAGCAAACTTTGGTGAGTACAAAATAAACTACATAGACTAAATATCTGTAAATATAAATAAATTAAATACGTCTATAGTATAAAAATGAATTGCTGAATGTGTTGGTAAGCGCAAATCTCGAGAGCAGCTGAACCGATTTCGCTTATTTTTTTTAGAATATTCCTTGAAGTACGAAGATGGTTCTTATGGAGAGAAAAATTAAAAAAAATAAAGAATCGACTGTTAGGCAGTACAAAGTTCGCTGGGTCAGCTAGTAGTAAATAATTATAAATAAATATATAGCTCAAAGTTATGAAAGAGATAAATAGTGCTCTTTCAACTGCTTCTTAAATGTACCAATTGTCCGATTCTTTACTTACTGACTACAAACTACATTGCAGTGTGTAGGGACAACTTTTGCCAGTGTTTGAAGTGTTTTTGCTGTTTGCGAGGAATAGTTCACTGGGTGCATCTGGTTTGTCACGCGAGCGTTTAATTTGTGCTGTTTTGTTTAACTTTGCCAGCTTGTTTTAGTTGTTTATCGGAGACCATTCGCCGAAAACGTGTTTGTGTTTCTTCCACGTTGCTCGCAGAGTTATCAGCGGTTGCCAATCAGGCATAGAAAAGTTGGCGGGCGCAAACAACATTGTTTGCCTCTAGATATATCACCTTTTTCTTGTCCTAATAACACACTCGTTAGAAGTCACTATTTATGTAAGTATTTGTACATATTTATGTATAGTATTCTAGTATGACGGCCTCGGTGGCGCAGCGGTGTGGCACGCTGACTGTAAAATCGAAGGTCTCGGGTTCGATCCCCGGCCGGGTCAAGCTAGGAAACGAACTTCTCTAGTTTGTCTCGGGTCTTGGATTTATTGTATTAAATCTATCGTGAAGTTAGCAACTATAACACAAGTCATTTAGTTGTAGTTAATATAGGGCTAACGAGATCTGTGTAGTATGACCATAAATATTTATTTATTATTTATGATTTATGTAACTTTATTATTTTATGTGCGTATATCTATTAATATTCGTATTTGCATTGATTACCCGTATGTATTTCTCCTCCGACAAATTCTCCGATTTCCGGTTGCCTGGAAGAAATTGCTATTGGCAATAAGGCCGCCAATTGTATCTCATTTTCTGTGTCTGCTGTTTCTGTAACAATTTTCCGGTATACAATAAAGAATATTCTTATTTTATCTTGTTTCACTTCAGGCAATAACAAACAACGGAAAGTAACTTTTGTAGGCAGTGAGCCACGCAAACGGAGTAGACAAATATAGATTCGTGTAACACGGCCGGCAATCAATAACTGGCACACCTTTTGAGCGGTCAAGCCCGACGCCACACCTGTCTTATGGCCTCTAATAAACTAGCCCCACTTTATTACCTTCGCCCAACTTACGAGGGCGGTTAAAGCAAAGAGCGCAATCAACAAATAGCTTTATTGATATTTTACGTCGGTTACGGTTTTACGGAAATTTCAATAGCGGAATTCTCGAATTTACTGCTCCGAGCGGTCAGAACAAAAGGCGCTTCCTAATTGACGGGTAATCTGATCGGGTTTTACTTCAATTTCATTTTCAGTCTGCTTTTATTTTGGACTCCGAAACGCGAGACCCAGGTTAGATCCCCACTGCAGGCATGTTCCTGTGACTATGTATTTTTTTCGAGAGTTCGTTTGTTACACTTTATTGCACTATGAAACCAAACTAACAAATTAAATAACATACCTGTCGGAGACACCGATAGTTTAGGTGCGCGGCTGCTGGGCGCTGATTGGCTAAAGCCCCACGCATCGCCGCGTGCGCCGCCGACGTCACCGCACCAACGCCAACGGCTCCGGAGTTCTCTTCTCGCTTGGACTACGCTACTGTTAGGTCGTTGCACTTACGAATACATGTTACTTATTATATTTTCGGACCATTATATTGTACCAGTGAATATACAGTCCACTCATTTAAATCCAGTTAGGTTAGAACCCTAACATACCTAGGTACAAAGTTACGTAAATCTGCCTATTCGTGTTAGGAATGTCACACGCTAATCGTTAACGAAAACATCGTGAAAAAACCCGCAGTTGGTTGGCTCGGCACGTTTTGACTTGTCTTTCTTGTGGGCCAGGCCAACTAAGCTGTCAGGATGGTATAGGCGCTTGGCAAGCCTACTCAATCTAAAACCATGTCACAGGCACTGCAGCGGTCTCTTTATTCCGAGTGGTCCCTTCATTCATCTATTGGGCATTGTATAAATCATCTCATTCAATTCAATTCAATTCATTTCAACGTAAAGAATTGATATTCTATTAGCTGAATGTCAAAGTACAATGTAACATGAAAGTGAAAGCCGCTGCCTTCGGGCCGTAGTGTAGTGGAGAAAAGGGGCAGCGGGAAAAAAAACTCTGACCATTGTAACGGACCAAGGTCCATACAAGTGCTCACGATCGTTGATATAAATTTGAATTGTGTTCTGTGCGAGTTTCGTTCGAGATAGGTTACTTAGTAAAATCGCGGTAACACAATTTAACGAGATTGATTAGGTAGGTAGGCACTTTAGTCGTTGGAAGGTCCTTAACATTAAAGTTAGGCATTACAATAAATCTATAAATACAACAAATAAGTTTCGTAGCGGGGACGCTTTCTGGGGATTTGTTGAGGTTTGGTTGTGTACTAATCGACATTTCCGTTATTAGTCATAAAAAGAAAGGAAAAACATTCCGCTTGCTGAGTGAGGCTGGGTTCGATCCCGCGGCCTTCCGGTGGAAATCGGCGTCCATCGCCGCTGGGCCAATTTGCATTTAATCAAAACAAATATGCAATAGGATTCTCTATGTAGTAGTCTATTCGAAGACTGAAATACAGCTAGACATTATTTTGTTTACTAACAGGGTTTGTTATACCTAGATTAAATTGTGCAACAAGAATTTAGGGATGACAATAAATAGTGGGATAAAATAATAAGTTACAACGACATCTGCAGTGGACGAGCGCACAACTAATAGATTATCGATTGGAAAAAACTCGTCCGCTACCTATCACTTGTGACACGGCATTTCATCCTAACAGATAGATGGCGCTATCGGCGGCTGGGAAGTAGATTCCCTTCAACTGCTTTCAAATCAAATGTTAATTGCTATCACTATTAAAATAGTAGATTATAAGAACAAATTTCAATATCTTTCTTGTTTTTGCACGCGCTTGTAGATTTTAAAAGCATTAATTTACCTAGTAGTTAAGTAGGTAAAATTCCGTGTTGAGGTAATGTTATGGTTATCAAAGTATACTGAGTTATTCACAGCGATTTTATGTTAGTGATTTGAAGACAGAAAACCATACACTAAAGATATAAATAAGAATAATCTCTAAAACATTTAATTTAGCCCCTACCTAGGAGAAGAATCACTAAACGATAATTATTGCTACGTTTAAACTCTGTAGTATGTCGATAATACATATTGTTATGAAGGGAAACTAATTTATAACACACCGATGTAACATCAGAGACTTGGTAAAAGTATTATATTCACTTAAAGAATAAAAATTACTAAAACTTATAATCAATCAAATAACTACTAACTCCATCTAGGTGAGAATGGGTTCACTAAACTTTCTTTAATCCTACTTTCAATTTCTTTAAAAAGCTTTTAATATGTCTTGTCATGAAAGAAAACTAATGTATAACGCACCGATGTAATATTAGAGACTTTGTAAAAGTAATATATTCACTTAAACAATTAATTTAATAAAACTCAATAAATCAAAATAACTACTAGCTCCATCTAGCCGAGACTGAGATCACTAAATGTTCTTTACGGCTCCATTCAGAGGTTATTAATGTGTCTTGTCGTGAAAGGAAACTAATTTAGAACATATTGATGTAATATTACAAGTCTCTGTAAAAAAAAAATGGTCTATTCACAAAAACAAAATAAATAAAGCTCATAATTAATCAATCAAAGAACATCTACTTTCTTTTGAGAATGGATATTAACCTATCTAGGCTAGTGTTGGGGTTGAATGACTTAAACAAAAGAAAAAGAACTCGAATGATTCCCTTCATATCCCTTTTAATATCTAGATCACCTAAACGTAATCTCGTATGATAATCAATCATAAACTTAATGTCCATAAAATAACGTGAGAGTAGGTGTACCACACGGTCTCATTCCGTTCCGCGTTAGTAACCGGCGGCGCCGACTGCCGAGACACGTACCTACAGTTAGGCGAGTGACGCACGTATTAGGTGGGTAGGTATAGTGCGGAGATCAGACGATACGCGGGTTCGATTCCGTTCAACTTTTTTTTAAACAACCATGCACGTCGCTTGGGACAGTATGGGACTAATGTTATGTATGTTTGTGTTGTATAAGAGTTATTATTCTTAACATAGTTTGTCCAAGGTAGGAATTTCAATTTTGATTGTTTATTGATTTTCTTTCATGGCTCGATGCCTTCGATAGTCTTGTCACGTTATTTATTTCATATAAAATCAAAATTTCAAAGTAGAGTAACTTAATACCATAATATTTGCAATGGTGTAATTATTTATAATTGTTGCTAGAGGGATAGCTAAAGGTGTTACTGGTAAATTGGAATGAAACATGACACGTAATATATTTCGTCACGAACTGCTAAGAGCTATTTATTCAATGTTCGGGAAAGGAATTGAATCATTCATCACTTTTGAAATGTAGCATTTAGGGCATCCCTAATAATTAAATATTGTTGAACGCAGCTTCTTCTCGTATTCATACAGGGTTGCGTGTGTGAGTTTAGAGTATTGCTGTATTGGTGGGTTGTAGTTCTCCGGTTAGCCGATTCCGGTTTGGGCGCCACTGGTTGCCGCGGCGCCTACTAAAATGATTATAACGTTTCAATTCGCAATTGTAGCCTAAGTAAAGTATTTCTAGGTAAATCTGTACTAAATTGAAAGGATGTTTTAACACAAACATTACCCTAAACCTTTATATTAACAGAAGTTAGTTAGTTGTCCGTAAGCATTGTGCCGCAGGTCAGTGGTGTGTTGGAATAAATTGTTAAGAAGAAATTATTGTAGACAAATCAATTAAACAGGAAATATCGAGATAAATAAATAGAAAATAAATAATGTATTACATTAAGACACAGGATATTAATTTACAAAATATCAAAACATTAAAGTTCTGAAACGAGATGGAGGTGGATTTCGGCTGGCCAATCGGGTGTCATTAGGTTTCATGATGGGTTAGACAAAGCGGAATTGGGAGCGGAGCCATTTTGGACGCGCGGGGTTGTTTCGCGAGGCTATAAAAAGGCCGAGGCGCCAACGGCGCGCACGCATTCTGGACCAGGAAATTCAATAGTACGTGCACCTATTCCGCTCGTAGGAAAATTCGCCATTTTGTGTGAATTTATCAGAACTGGGGAGTTTCGATTGCATTTAAATTCGGTAATAGGAAAGTGGCTTTGGATTTGTGACCTAGCATCATCTGTGGGCATTGCGTTCTAGTGTATCAGCCCTGGTGTGAAGTCTCAGGTTTAGAGGTACTTTCGGAGCTAGGGAATTAGATTTGAAAGTAAAAAGTGTAAATGTTAGGAACGGTTTTGGTGAGTATTCCGTACAATTAGCTAGAAGGTTTCCGCGTAAAAATATGGTTTTCAGCATTTGTGATTAGTGTAGCTTCCGCGAAATAAATTGTGAACTAACCCTTTTTCTCCACAGTACAGCGTTTTTGGGGAAATAAATGTGTGCAAAACAAAACTCTCGGTGGCAAGGGCATGTTAGGGATAGGCCGTGTGGCTAGCCTTTGTCGAATACCTACTCGACTCGATGTAGGCACACGAGGTTATCAATGACATGTCTGCGCCATAGCTTTCAGAGGTTTGCATCATATTTAATTCCGCATACAAACGTGTGAATTTAGAGCGAATTCACTTGGTAGCCTTATACAGTTGATTTGACAGACTAAATGAGGAATTCCAATATCTAGCTCTGCTTACTATGCTACGGCTGAATCTGAGTCTGCTTTGGTTGAAAGGTTTAAAGAATCCCTTCACCGGAGGTGTGCCCAATTTAATTTATTTGTAAAACAATTTTCCTATATAATTACATGTCATAATTAATTACTTAATTGAGATAATTTCATATTATCTATTTAGCTTTTGGGTTAAAATGCTTCTTGTGAATGTGGTGTTAGATCTCTTTCCACTAGCATTTGTGGTATAGCAATTTTCCCCCTGCTATTTCCCTGCGTGACAGACGATTCCAGCCCTCTGGCACTTTGCACCCATAACATATCTATGTATTATATTCCGTATATTCTTACCCTGTAAGTGGTACCGATCCCATAAACCACTTACGCATACACACCCTAGGCTACACACTCTGGCCGGCCAGAAAGTCTGAAAGCTAACTGCGTCAAGTCAAGTCAGTCCTTAGCACGAGTTAGTGCATTAAAAAGAATTTAATGACTTGAAACAGTTAGGTTTTCCGGAGTTAGGGAGGATAGCGATAGGTAATAGCTGTGACTAGGGAAACACCATAGGCACTCACACATACACACGATTAAATATAAATGGGGTTTGCTTTGCTGAAACAATTTGTTTGGTGGTTAAATTCATTAGCTTACTGGGCTGGGAATGTTAGGTAGGCTCCCCTTTTTCTTCCAGGGTATCCAGAGTTGAATGATGAGAGTAAGTATTTCCCCAGCTCCCCACATATGCGGTCATTATTCGTTTGTTAGGATCATTTTAAATTGACAAATAAGTGAATTGGTGTCTCCTCAATGTTTCCTATTGAAGCTATTAAATCAGGTAGATAAAAGCGTTACGTTTAATGTCTCGATTCAATTAGGGTAAGGTAGGTAAATCTCTAAACCCGTTAGAAAATTATAGCATTAATTCTGATTTGGTACCTACTAAACTTATTGTTTACAACTTCTGTCAATATTTAATATCAATGATTGTTAGATAACACTAGGTGTGAGGTTCTGTGCATATTAATCTAACAGTGACATTTCCATCGAACTAAGGAATAGGCTTAGAGCGATGCGGTACCTTTATAATAGCTGTCTAACTCGTGACCTTCGGGTCATTCAACTCTTGCGTTTATGTAGGTAGGTGCGTACTTTTCTCGACCGAAGTTATGTAGGTATGTTACGTTTGTAATAGATCATATAGGTACTTACTACTGAATGGGAACACATAGGCGGCATATACGCAATATAGGGTGTCCAATATATAGGGTGGTAAATTACGGTTTATATTATGTTACGTTTGTTAGTAGATTATAATTATACTGTATAGGAACGCATAGTCCGAATATAGTCGCGATATAGGGTGTCCAATATATAGGGTTATCAAATTACGGATTATGATAGGCAAAGAAAGGACGTTATGGGACGTTAGTGAGTAGTTAGAAGCCACTATAGGCTTTTTAATAGTAAGGCTTATTTTTGTAGTAGGTATATTGGCTTAATTCTTGGCATTATTTCATGGTTGCGTGGGTTCGGCTGAGATGTTTCAGTTTGGTCAGCTTCGATGAAGTTGTTCCAAAGTACTTTGTGCATTGGTCTACCTACCTCACTCACACTCTTCTGCCAATGCATTGTACTACTGAACATCCCTTTGCCGTTTCTTACGTTAATTGTGTGTAATGACCTGGGTCTTAAGACTTTTATACCTAATTATGCTTATTGTGCGTTTATTATATTTATTTCCTTCTGATGACTTGTGCTTTAGTATCATTCATAGTTGCGTTGGTTTGGCCAGATTGTTTCAGTGTTGGTAGGCTTCGATGAAGTCTTTCCCAACGTACTTTGTGCATTTGGTTACCTACCTCTCTCTCTCACTCTTCTGCCAATGCATTGTACTGCTGGACGTCTCTTTGCCAATTCCTGCGTTAATTGTGTGTGATACTTAAGGCATATACGTAGTTAGGTTATTATATTTATTTTGGGAATATGTACAGATTTTATCGTTAGTATTTTCTTTAGTTGATTGATTTTTCCTATAGTGGCATTTCATGGTTGCGTGAGTTTGGCCAGATTGTTTCAGTGTTGGTAAGCTTCGGTGAAGTCTTTTCCAACGTACTTTGTGCATTTGGTTACCTACCTATCTCTCTCACTTTCGTCGACTGCCAATGCATTGTACTGCTGAACGTCGCTTTGCCAATTCTCGCGTAATTATGTATGTCTACTTGAGGAATAGACTCGGTATAATGAATCACTGTACCTATTCTTATTTCTAGTCTGTCATAGTTTATTATTTATAAGTATATATTAACAGTATAACGTAGTGGTGGCCATACCCCATCCAGGGTAGATATAATTAGCTTTATGGACTAGTAGATAACCGAGTATTGTACTCATTTCATATTAATCCATTCTTATCTACCTAGTTGGCTAATAATGTCTGTCTTAACCGGCCTTTTTGGTAGGGGACGTTATACTATAACACTCACGTGTTTGCTGTATGACATTTGGTTTATTTGGTACTTTTATATTTTATTTATTTAGAAGTAGTTTTGTAAGAGTTACATATTTCATCCTAGTTTTATTTCTTTCAACTTAATTTCAGCTTAACCTATTATCTATTTAATTTATTCTAAATCATATCTTGCTTTCGCTTATTTCATTCGCTTGATTGCTGTTTTCATTTATATTTATTTGCTTTAAGCTAAACTTTGGTTTCGGTTCATTCCTTTAAATTCTGCTTTTGTATTTGAACGGATCTCTAACACACTTTCGTTACTCAATCTCATATCCTAAAAGAGCTTCGGTTACTAATACGTTCACAACGAAGGGTTCTCATTAGACTAGACGATCACAGTTGGCCATTAGAGTGTTTTGCATAATAGCTTCTTTTAGCAGGTTAATTATTATTGTACGTATTTTCTTCTTAAGTGGGTTAAAGTCATTTTTTACGCGGGGTGGGGTGTTACACCATCTTTTCTCAAGTCCTCTTAAATATAATACATTAGATATCACCAATACGTATAAGATTCCATAGGTGTCATTAATAACTTTAAATGCCAAAGCATTATTTAATTGTTTTATATAAGCCGCGAAAACATAACAAGTGCTGCAGCCAGACACACGAACAGCACTCGTTCACGAGCATAACGCAGAGCGTAACTCAGCCATCATCAGTCTTAACCATTTTGGAGGGAGATAGATGACCCGGCTACCACGCCACCATTCGAATGACCTTTAGAAAACCTGCTTCTTCTTCTTCTTCTTTGGTCCTTTAACTCCTAGCGGAGCGTAGGGCCTCAACCACAGATTTCCACTTCTGACGGTGGTTCGCGGCAGCTTCCAATTCAGGCCAGCTAGTGCCTATTGACTTACAAAACTTACTAAACTTAGAAACCTGCAGATTAAGTTTTTGTTTAAGTTTTTGTGTAAATGCAATTGCAATTGCGTAAATGCAAAGGCCAAGGACTTTATTTGGTTATCATTAGATGCATAAAATTTTCATACTGGTTCGACGTTCATTGACAACCCCGTAGCAGTACGGGCTCGCAGGTAGCTACGCCTCATCACCAAATTTCGAGCGTTAAATTGAAAAAGCTTTCAATCACGCTGATCAAACGAATCAGAATCTATTTGGGTATCGGCTCAGATAAAATGAAATCATTTTGCAGTCTGCGCGGATGTTTTTCCACCTTCCGTCTCCGCCGGCGAACTGGCTGCACACCATTCATCATATTCGTGTCGATATTGGCTGGGAGACAGATAATCAGAAAATACGCTCACCATAAAATATTCTTTTTAGACTCCTAAACTTTACAGATAATGTGGTAGAATCAAATCTCCGCATAAATCCACAATTAAACTATTCGTATCAGCATTGTACTGTGTTAATTTATAAGGCGCTACGCTTACCTCTAGCGGCACCAATGGAATAAAAATCATAACTTGTTTTACAACACGTTTTTTTCTAAAAAGTCTTAACAACAAATCTTTTAAGAACCTACAGTCTAGAAACAAGACTTTAATCGATTTCCGCTAAAAACGGCCATTTTGGCAAAACTGCTTTAAGGTTCTAGATTCTCGAATTTCTTGTCAGTAGAATAGTAATTACTACATTTATTAAGATTTATAATATTTACTTTTTTCAAAGGGCGCATTATAAAAGAAGGTATTTTTTCCATTGGTGGCGCTGGTTAGGACCGCGTAGTGCCTTAAATAAAATCTTGAATATTTTTATATGTTCGTCGGTCACAGGTCTAGATCCTTTACATAACTCACACATAAAGGCGTATTTTAATAAGTAAGGGTCTAGCCTTCTTGACATACTCGTAGCTAGGGTATACGGTGTATACAACTCTCAAGTGAACTGGTATAATAAAATTAAGGTAGGCAAATATAAATAAGAGAATGTATCATGTTTTGTTATGCTCCCAGAAAGGGAAACAACACAGACAACTTCGTTTTCGTTAAATAAGGGAGCAAATATATTTTTTTATAATACGTACTCGTTAATAAACAGTCCGATGGACTGAATTGAGTGCTCTTATTTTAGTGTTTCCCTTCCTATATTATAATAAAGTACTTCAGCAGTAAAGAGAAAAACAAAGTACTTACAATGTCAAATTAGTCTCAGTCATAGGAGAACGATGGATTTAACACTAGCTACTTAGACTATTTACAAAGCAATTTAGGAGCTATAGCAGCGATTTACATAAACGGATTAGAGGCCGCTAAGTCCATTCGGACTCTGATAATAAATGGAAACTCCGGGATGGAGTTAAAGTTCCAACAAAAGGATCTCTGAGCCAAAGACAGATGGTCATTAATTAACTTCTAACTTGTCTTAACACCAACGTCCCATGTTTTATGGCAAGATTAATAGTTAATTAGCTAAAAGGGAGGCCGATCTATCACAATTAACCTTCCATTTACAGTATTATTAATAGTTTCGGTGTTTTCATTCAAGTAAGCTAGCTCTATTTTTCTAAATTGAGCATGCTAGCGTACAGTATGATTAAAATAAGTTAACGATTCGGCCAACCTCGGTAATTGTCGTGAATCTCTCACATTTAATTATATTACTAGTTGTCTTATTGAATACAATACAAGATCGATATAAGCAACAAAACCTCCTTTGTAGCTCAAAACCAACACAGCCGACGTTAACAGATGTTAATCGTATTGTACCACGACCCTGCAGATCAGGGCCTAGATTCTGCTAATGCATTGTGATACAATGACAATTGCATGGACATGGCGATTTAATTTGGCTGCTGCTTCAAGTCTCTACCGTCAGAAGTGGAAATCTATGGTTGAGGCCCTATGCTCCGCTAGGAGTTAAAGGACCAAAAAAGAAGAAGCTTCAAGTCTGCACGCGCACACATCGAACCAGGCGTGAATGGTATAAAAAAACACCCCACGTGACCCAACTATGTATCTGTTATAGTACTATAACGCACGAACAGAATCGAGGCTCCGTAGTCTGTGTTTTTGACTAAGTCGATTAATAAATCTTGAGAAATCCGGAGGCGGTACGACCCGGGCCCTGCATGTACGTATGGGGACAAGGGGAGGGAGCGGCCTGCCCATTCGTCATCCGAGAGCGCGAGGGCGCTTACGAACCATAACTGAGGCGAAAACAATGTGGTGGCAGGCCACTGTTTTCAGAACTTGGGCCAAATCAATATACTACAGGCCACTGTTATTAAAAATAGTTTGAAAAATGTATGCCACCAATTTTGTTTTGCTTGCCACGATTTTAAGGCGCTTCGGGTTTCTATCTCGCGCCACCAAAGGAAAAAAATCATAAATTGTTTTATATTACGTTTTTATCTAAAAGTGAACATAAGAACGACCGTTTTTGGCGGAAAGTGCTTAAAGTCCTTGGTTGGTGATCCTAGGTTCTAGACTGTAGGTTCTTGAAAAAGTGGTCACAGTTGTTAAGATTTCTCATGTTCATATTTAGACACAAACGTATGATAAAACAAGTTATGATTTTTTTTTCATTGGTGGCGCTACTCAGCAACCCGAAACGCCTTAAGCGTAATCTGTACACGGTGTTACTGAAAACGTTACAAGATATCGTTGATTAATTACCCTACCTCAGTGATTCTATTCTAGCTTGATCGGCGTTTTTGGCTTATTATAATGTATTGTGAGTTGGGTATCAGTAAACACATTGTTATAATGTGAACACGTTGTATATCTGTCACAAAGTGTTATCGGTCTATGCATCTACAGTCGACCTCTAGAAATTCTACATTAATATTGCTACGACCCCGTTACGTAACCGAGTAGCGTACAGCTTAATGTTAACTGTAATATAAATTAAATATAGGTGATTATAACGGTGTAAACCTTTTTATACCATTATATTAAAAAAATCGGATTTGTAAAATAATAGGACTTGTAGAACGATAGCATTGTGTCCTATTATTTTTAAATCAGAATTTAAAATTACTCATTCTTGATTTCTTTGGATTTTCATTTGCTACTTCACCTTTTGACGATTATTGACCACTTTTACTAATTATCTTCTTTTACCAGTTTTATTCCATATCAGTCGCTAATTTCAAGTTAAAAAACACAATGTTTACGAAGTCATTGTCAAGACATTGTTATTTAAATTAAAATCAGCGCTGAGGGCTTACACCCTCAGCACAATGCTGAGTCAGCTGCCTTTTATTGTCATTTAGGTACAGGCTAAATCTCTGCTTTTTTTGTTTTGTCTATTTCGTTTACTTTCTGTTGTCGTTCTTATTATGTCAATTTTTTTGACAGTTTATATCATTTCTGCGATGTGTCTTGTTGTCTTAATAAATGGCTTTCTTATTATTTAATCGCAAGAACCCTTACACTGGCGCCTATTTAACATAGCCCAGCCAATATATCAAAAAGCCCAGCGGGTCAAGGGTCTAATACGCCCAGATGATACTACGTACCATAATCAAACTACAGGGAGCCTTCAACATAAAATAACATACCTTCGTCAACATAAAAATGCAATGAATTTTTCTTTACTTAATAACCTTACGAATACAATAAATAAATCTGGCACATTTGAATAATACGTTGGTACCTAGTGTAGTGTTTCATTTTACTGTATTACTTATTGCTGTATTAGCTAAACGTTTTTTTATACCATGCTCTTCCGTGCTTCGCAAGGCATGTTAAGCCGTTGATGCCGCCTGTTATGTAATAGCAGTCGTTAAGTCATGTCAAAGGCCTTATGGGCGGCTTGATAACTTCTGACAGTAAGGCCCGCCACTTTCTTACAATCCTCCACCAACCCGGACTTGGCCCCAGTGGCGGAGTAACCTTCCTGCGATGAAGGGAGAGACCCGTGCCCCTGGATTGGGGACATACAAGGGGTGATAACGAACAGTTTGACCATCATTTTATGAAAATTGAAATTCAACCTTGAAAAATTCAACTAGACAAACAGTTCGCGAAAGTATTATATTTTCATCTTTCGCCACGATGGTAACGAGCACAATTAAGGCTCCTTAATTAAAATCCTAATCCTGTTGAGTAGAAATGTATTAATAACAGAACAAAGCTCACAGAAAATAATTATTTAACGAGCACACTTCGTTTCGTGTTACTTTAGATTAGGTACAGTCGAAAGGGCAGAATGCTCTGACCTCCATTAACAGAACGAGAAGTTCTCGAGGGAAATTACTTGTAGAAAAAGTCAGAAGTAAGCAAAACTTGGTACCCATACGTCCATAGGGTTCCAGATGTTTTTTAACAAGTCCCAGGCGGGAGAGAGCTGCCGCGCAGGAGGATCATTGTAATGAATGTTTACCCGCTGATTTTCCGAACGAACCCTCTGGAGAACATGGAATTAAGGTGGTTAATTCTGGCAATAATGTTGTGCATGCCTCTAATTGAGATGTACACCAGAAATTTGCTCATTTGGTAGACATTGCGCTAGTGTATTGGTTGATACGTAGCCTGATCACGGATGGCTAATCTACAAAAGTCAACAATAATGAAAATTATATTGTTATATAGGGTGTAACAAAATTCTCATATTCATCCAAAAATTTGGGGTTCTGCTCGTCCATACAAGACTTTTACTGTAACTGCGAAAACTTTGAAATCGCTGGTAGTATTAGTAAGTTTCATATGGAAAAGCTGTTATTTTTTTCGCTATGTGTGGTCCCCAAAGTAAAATTTGTCCGTATTGACGATCAGAGGCCTATTTATGCGCAGCAAATTCTGTCGAAATCCTGACGTTTGCCATAGTAATTCATTTGACATTTACACGATTGATAGGGCAGAACCTTGAGGGCAGAACCATATGTTCGAAAGATGTATGGAAATTGACTAATACGCTGTATAAGTGAATGTGAAGTGACAATCTTCACTCAGGATATTTACGAAGCAATCAGATAATAAATCTCCTTCGGACACTGAAACATTGGAGCAGCTCAAGCAGCCTTCAAACAACTAACATTGAAGGTTCCTTTCATTCCAGTCACATAACTGGTATGTAGGCAGGCTCAATCCTAACGCCATTCCGAACATGATCGGAGAGTTCGGACGTGTTAATTTTCGCTGCGCCAGTAAGAGTAGTCCGTGCGAAAAAGACCATAAGAGCGAATTTGAAATTGTTACTTTATGACTGCCTGGAAGAGATTGCTTCAGTAATAATGCCAATTTTACTATACTTCGGTATGCATGTAAAATTTCACGTGTAACGATCGGACAAAAGGACCTTTGGTTTAATTTCAAGGCTATCACTCAGCAGGCATTATGTAATTATTAAATCTACCATAATGTTATATACTCTCGTTATTTCGGGCCGTATTTACCTCCTAAAGCCTGGCGTCACATAGTAGATTACTTTCTTAATTCACACCCAATGAACTTTAAGTAGGAGATCTGGAAAACTCACTGTTCTATGTAGAATTTTTTTTCTATTCTTAAATCAACGTAGTTTTAAAATAGTTGGAGTTATTTGTAATGGAAGCGCGCAAAAGAGCGATAAATAGCAATCTCAAAGATAAAAGCGCTTTATCAGTACGACCCTTAGATTCGTTCCAAGCTGCGGGCAGTGATGTACAGCAAATCAGTTCATTCTTATTTGCAAGCGACTGTTTATTGTATATTTAAACAGTCGACAGCAGTTGGACCTTAAATTTTATAGTATTAACACACTGACCGGACAGTGCGGACCGAACAGCGGATTGGGCGTACCATCAAACCTAGCAATCAAGAAATAGTAACAATTATGTACGGCAGACAACTTTTCTGACGAACTTACATAGCATGGAGCGTACCAAATCCGCTGTACCAAGATCGATCGTCCGTTAACAATGTCCCTGTCCAAGATATAATTTAATTCGAATTCCTCACGTCTACCGTTAGATAGTAGAAAATGCGTCAAATGTGACTCATGAACTCGTTCCAACACACTCCTCTGAGTCGTATGCGGCTCTTGGACAGGGAATTTGTTAATACGATTAGTTCGAAGAAGAGCGCGTGTAAAGGTTGATGTATTGTCGACTGCGCTACCGCATTACGCCGGATATAGATTGCGGCGAGCGAACTAGGAAAAAGGCGAACTACCGATGGAGTCCGATCAGACATGGTCGATAGCCCTTGATAGGCTGACTGTCCGTTCGCATTCGTTCGGTCTATCTGAACCCGGCATTAGAATCGGGCAGTCGGCGGACACGTACATACGATTGTTGACTCGACTCATAATTTCAGAGAGGAGAAAGGTTGACGCGAAATCCCAAGGGTGAGACGAAGGAATTATGTTTGCTGAATGTGTGGGAAGGATAATGTGCCTGGAGACTGCGTAAAAAGTGTGAGGTAAAATGATTTCAGATAGACCCCCAATATCTTATACATACGAGTATATGCTTGAGATTTAATAAGCAACCATAATAACTATTGGGGAACTGTTTATAAGTTACCTACAAGGATGTTTGCCGTGCTTCGTTAAAATGAAATGGTCGCAATGGGAATCAAAAGCGATTAGAATATAGTTAAAACTTCTCAAACGGTTGTTGACGACACTTGCGCCGACCGGACGGGGTGCTAGCCATGAATTTGTAGTTTACTATATATAGGCACTTACTTAACACAGTTTATTTAGCGGACATTTACGGTGAGCCCTTTGGTCGAAAATAAATGAGGGTTCCGAGTTTTCAGTGGAATCTTTCATGTGCAACAAATACCACAAAAATACTTCAAGATGGATACTAAGGTAATTCCATCGCACCCTTCAAATGGTATCTTCATGACTGTTATTTCATCAAGTAAACGCTAATTACCTCTATAGTATTTTAGCACCTCAGTAAAGGAAATAAACGAAAAAACAAAAAAAGATTTTTGCGCCTGCCAAAAATTATGCAACCTCTTTGCTACTTGAAACTTATTATTTTTCTTTAAATCCTCTTTCGTGCTTTTCTTCTAGTAAAAGTATTTGCGCAAGCCACAAGCTATTGTAATAAAAGCATTGATTCTATTGAAAAAGAATAAGTTTCAAGTACTATATATTCAAGTACCATACATTACTATCTTCAACTATCCGCTATCCTACCCACATTAGGTTAAGTCCTTTAATGCCATTAACACTTAAGCTTTTTTGTAATCAAATGATTTTATTGTATTTACATTCATTTATTCAAAGAACGAAATATTTTCACAAAACGAAAAGCGAAATATAAATCTATTTTTTCTGTTGAGATTTCTATGTTCTCCTGCCATAAATATGAGGAGTTTTAGGTTGAAGTAGACAGCAAAAACTGCTCCCAAAACTCAATATTCAAAGTTGGAGTGGCAATTTACACAGCGAGTTCAGAAAGGGTCCGAGTAGAAGGCTGAATTCTCGTAATATAGGCAATGGAAGGGACACTTCGCAGTTCGTTCTCGAACTTTGCAACAGAATCAATTGGTGAAGGTGCCTTTCAAGAGCCTAACGACAACATCAGAGTACGATATGGAAACGAGAGGTTGCTAACGATACCTTTGTCGGTTTTACAGTTTGAATGTATTTCCCGTCTAGATTAGGTTACAACCGGCGTAAAAATATTTTATTACTCTTTCACTCTCGGACGCAGGAATGAACGCAGGATCAAAGCTAAATTGTTTTGAATCGATTCATATTCCGTTCGACTAAATCGCCTTAAATTTTGATTGACATATTTACTTACATGAACACAGCCACGATGTCTTTTGCAACACGCGAATAACCAACCAAGGTGCGGGTTTATTCACAATGTTTTCCTTTACACTTAGCAACCGACCGACAGTCAGTATGGTAGACAGAAGCTGTCAGTATGGTATAAGTGCTGGGTAAGCCTAATCCATCTAATAAGAATGTCTCAGGCACTGCAGCTTCTGAGTGATTCCTTCACCCATCTAGTATAAGTGAACGTGCCACTTTACGCTGCATAAATCATCAGATGCAAAAGGCAAAGTTTTGTGTTTTGCAAATCATTGAACTGTCATTAAATAACTGTTTTAGCACTGCTAATTGACGAAGTGACAGGAGGACTATTTGCTTCTTGTTCATACAAATGAGATTTGATGCTTCACGCCGTTTTCATAAAAGAAAATGTCCTTTTATTTCTAACAAACACCGACACAAACATAAATCCACCGAATTCTTAGTTAAATCCTTTTTTCGCTGTGGTTGTACGAAGGTAGGTACCAATTGCCACCCAAGTGATGAGTGGCAATTATTTGGATCCTGTTTCCAAACTAGTATACCCTGTGCTGAGCAAGGAAATCACAAACATGGAAACACACCCACACAGAGATATATTAGATGAGTACAAGCACTGTTTATGTAGTTAGAATCATCGTTGCGTTTGATTCATGATAAAGGCTCACAAGGGACGGTCCCTCCCGCCCGGCGATAAATTTTTAGAAGAAGCTTTATCTCATTCGTAAGTATTTGTGCATGTTTTATTGTGGGCTGATTTTTTTCTGCATGAGATAAGTGGATTAAAGTCTTTTGTTTCACCGCGTCTTATTTTTACAGAAGAAGTAGATACAGGACTTTCATTTGCCATTCCAACAGACTCCCTCCTTCTCTTTAGTCATGACATTTGTTTTTGATTCTGGGACATGTACTTAGGGACATTTTTTTCGTTCTTCGTTATTATGATGCTTTATTTATACTTGTGACATGTCGTGTTCCTATAATAAATTTCCTTTGTTTGTTTTTAATTTCACATCTTTTATTTCAAATAATGCCCTTTAATTTATTCGCTACCTGATAAGAAAGATAGAGAACACTTTACTATACATAAAAATGGAAATAAGACAGATATTTCTTAACCTAAGGGTACAGACGGCGCGGCGGCCTTATCACTAAAAGTGATCTATATCAGCCAACCTTTGAATGGAGTGGAGTGATATATTGAAGAGGAATGTACAAACATACAGATAAGATGTCTTTAAGTTCCTTGGTGAATTAATATTTTGATACTTATTTAAATTAATACATATGAATTTAATTAGATATTCGGTTAGATTTAGGAAAATACGGTTGCAAAATTGTTACTTAATTTATTAATTCAATAAAGATAAAAAGATAGTGTAAAACACTATCTAATTTTGTAACTTCGACAGCACGTCAACCTTTACATGCGTGCATTTTACTCTGTTACATTACGGGTGACTTTGCAATGAAAAGGTCGATCGGCTCTCGACTGTACCAAGTCAGACTAGAAGACCGAAAGAAGGTACCTAACTAAAATTTACATAAGAATTTCTTTTTCGTGAATCTGTTTTCAATGACTCTTGTCAAAATCAATGTTGGTCCTAACGCCTCGCCTTTTCGTTAGGTAAAGTGTACGCATCGAGGCCTCGTAGCCTGATTACGGAAATTGGCGTTGCTTTGCTAACAGATTTATTGCTTTTATAACTCATTTACTACAACTTCACAAATGTACACAACTTAGAAAACTAAGCCATTAGTACCTGAACTAGAACCTGAATTTCTTCATTGTTCATCGTTAAAAACATCGTGAGGAAACCTGAGTGGCTGAGGTGTTCAAATACCTCACCGCTTGAAATTGCTAATCCACGGTGGGCACGAGTGATTATTAAGCCCTGAGAGAAGACATGTGCCGTGCAGAGGGACGTTTATGGGCTAAAAAAACTAACACATTTAAAATTGTAGTTTATTTCAAAGCGTGCACCAAACTTCCACAAAATCTGTTTAACATTTTCCTTGAAATCTGTCGTGCGAATCTCGGAGACAAGGCTCCCAACAAACTCATTGCCATCGGAACAAAGTACGAAGTGGAAGTGCTTCTGCAATTTTGTTCAAGAAGTTTCCAACTTTCACAATTCAAATGAGACACTGCTGTCCACATTGTTTAAAAATAAATAAACATGTATAAATAGTCTGCAGCTACAGCTGGTCAACTGTTTCAGAACTTAACTTCATTCAGGTCCAGTTCTCTGTTAGATCGCCATTTTTATTTGTACGATGATTGATAGGTTTGGCCTTGGCCCCCGTGGTGGAGTATGGCCTCTACCTTCCTCAGGGAAGAGACCCGTGCCCCTCGGTGAGGACGGGTCGATGATGACGATCAGTTTAAGGAGCGACGTGGTGCGAATTAGCGCCACCAATGGAATAAAAAACATAACTTGTTTTATAGTACGTTTCTCTTTCAAAAAGTGAATATCTTAAATCTTAAAAACTGTGACAACTATTTTAAGAACCTACAGTCTAGGACCCAGGATCCTCGACCTGGGACTTTAACCGATTTCCGCTAAAAATGGTAAATTTTGGCAAAATGGCTTTAGATCCTAGATCCTTAAACCTGGAACCTTTATTCTTGTTAGTAGGCTATAAAACTAGTTACTATATTTATTAAGATTTATGGTGTTCACTTTATCCAAAGACGCGTTATAAAAGATTTTTTTCTGTTGGTGACGCTATTTAGCCCCGCGGCTTAACGAAGCAGTAAACGAATGAAACGTGTGTTTCTAAAAGATTATATAAATATTAGCTCCGGAGCCCTTTAAAGACTTTAACAATAACACATGAGATAAAAATAACCCAGAACCGGCGTGCGTGGATGCAACCTCTACTGAACGCTGAGAAAACGAGGATGATATGTCAGGATCGTAACCGTCCCTGGTCTCCGCCTACCCCTCTGGGATATAGGCGTAAGCTTATGTTATGTTACGATCAGATGATCAATTATACCCCAAAACATTCCTTATTAACACATTATCATTTAACATTTACATACAAGAACATACATTGCTTCTGGCCCCACGCTAGGATGGGAACCAGAAACAACGACATCACAAACATGTAAACATCCAAGACCTGGGGTTTTTTCCCCCAGCCGGGAATCGGACCCGGGACCCCTTGTATGGTAGGCAGATGCGCGACCGCTGCGCCACAGAGGCCGTCAAAATATTATTGAAAAAGCGTTATCTTCTAGAGCACCGAAATGAGCATGGCACGGGCGAAGGGGCAAATATTATAATGAAGGACATTTCGGCCGGTATCGGGCTTGCGATCGACAGACATTATTGCTTATGACGGGCCTTCCGCCCCCAGTTTGTGGGTACTTAATAGCCCGGATACCCATCGTCTATTTTGATGGCCAACACTGTAATGTATACCCTACACCAGCTCGGTACCGGGGACACTACATCAGCCTTTACACGCGTGCAATCTACCGAGTCTAGATAAGAGTGATTTCGCAACAAGTAAAGTTTAGGTTACCTTGATAGAAAACATAATGTAGAAACCGGAGTGGCTGATGCGTTTATATACTTCTTGATTGCCAATCCGCGTTGGGCACGTTGGTAATTAAGCCCGTACTCTCTCTCTCTCTGAGATGGCTTGTGCCCTACTGTGGGACGTATGTAGACAGAGTTATTGTTATATTTTCTAGAGGATCCGGAAAAGATGGTCTTTTGGCATATTAATTAGCCTACGACTTAATCTGACCTACCAAATATACACACAAAATTCATAAAAGTCGATGAAGCCGTTTCGGTGGAGTTTCATATCAAAAACTGTGATACGAGATTTTTATATATTAGATGTAAAGGTGTACCTACTTACTACCGACTGTGCCTACTATACTACAGACAACATCCCATGAATATTGTTACGGGCTAGGGACCGCGACAGTATTTACATTCGCGCACTCAACTAGGCGCCCAACAACAGGCGCGGTCAGGTGCAGAATGGGTGACCGTCCCGTGACTAACGCTAGTGGCATTTTTCCAAACGCTTCCGTACTTCGAAAGACATGTTAAGTCGTTGATGCCGGCTGTCACGTAACGGCAGTCGTTACGCCATGTCAGAGGCTTTATGGGCTGCTTGATAACTTCTGACAGTAAGGCCCGCTACTGCCTTACAATCCTCCACCAACCCGCACTTGGCCCCCGTGGTGGAGTATGGCCTAACCTTCCTGCGATGCAGGAAGATACCTGTGCCAAAGCAGTGGGTCCATAAAAGGGTTTATATCGATTCAACTACGTGACTTTACAACTATAATATAATGGTTGCTGTCGAGTGTACAGGTAGGTAGGTTAAACGACATTGACCGAAATTGGTTGAATGATTTATGTAATGGCACGGAATGAAAAAGGTCTGTATGTTAGACGATTTAATTGCCCATTTTAATTTAACACCTACTTTCATGTTATTACAATCAAAGAATTGTTTCTCTTTTATTTGGGTGTTATTCATAATATTAAATCGCCAGAAGTAAAAGCTACAGTGATGAATTCATCATCATCGTCAACCCATTATGTCCTCACCGAGGGGCACGGGTCTCATCCCTGAGGAAGGTATAGGCCATGGCCACTCCACCGCGGGGGCCAAGTCTGGATTGGTGGAGGCTTGCAATCGCTCGTAGCTCCGGCTGCCTGAGTGATCTTAAACGTTCACAAAGGTAAAGCAACACAGGGCGCGTTCAGTGCATGGATGGGTGACCGTCTATGAATAACGCTAGTGGCATTTTTCCGAGCGGTCCCGTGCTCGCAAGGCACGTTAAGCAGTTGGTGCCGGCTCCCTTCGATAGATGGCAGTCGTTAAGCCAAGTCCAAAACATCCTTGGCCAAGTCAGAGGCCCAGCTTGAAAGTTCTGACAGTAAGACCACAGCCACTATTCTTGCAAGCTTCCACCAGTGATGAATTAATTTTGTTGAATTGGAGCAAGTCGTGTCGTGTCGATTCGAGCTGAAACGAGTCGTGCTGTCATGATTCGAGTCGGTTCGAGGCTAGTCGATCCAAAGCGAGTGACGTCTGTTCGTGTCGTATAAGTAAACTAACATGAGATTAATTATTTTAGATAAAAACACTATAGGAAATATTCGATATCAACCCTTGTATGTCCCCACTGTTGGGGCACGGGTCTCTTCCTGCATCGCAGGAAGGTTAGGCCATACTCCACCACGGGGGCCAAGGAAATATTATTAAATTTATAAAGAAGCAAGAAAGTAGAATTAATGCAGTAGAAATGAGGTCCTGGAGAAGTATGTGTAGTGTTACTTTGAATGACAGGATACGCAATAGTCTGATTAGAGAACGTTGTGGACTGAAAGAGGATGTACCTACTGACTAGAATTGAAGAAGGAATGTTGCGTTGGTTTGGACATGTGGAGAGGATGAAGGAAGAAATATTGAAGCGAATGTATACTTACTGCGAATGTGAGTGGAAGGGCTGGTAAAGGACTTCCCAGGCAAACATACATCGACCAAATAGGGAATGTATATTAGCTAAGAGGAAGATAAAAAGTACCCGGAACCGGCGTGCGTGCATGCAACGATTTATGAAAGTTGATGAAGCGAAGGCGGTCTGTCAGGATCGTGGCAAGTGGCTGTCCCTGATCTCTGCCTACCCCTCTAGGATACAGGCGTGAGGTTATGTAGGTATGTATGTATGTATATAGGAAATACTAGGGGGCGAGCCCCCTGCGCGCTTACGCGCGCCAACCCCCAGCCGCTCCGAGCTGCGCTCTCCGCGGCGCTCGGCCTAGGGCCTCGCTAGACACTTATTGTAGTGAATTGTTGCATGGGAACATGTATGGTCTCGGCCTTCGGCCTCGGCCTGGACGGAGCTCGGCCTTCGGCCTCGCCGCGGCGGGGTTCCTCGTGCCCGCTCTGCGGAGCTCGGCCTCCGGCCTCGCAAGTTTGTCCCTCTTTGCTCTTGCGCTGGTACTTGTCCGCCGTAACCTGAACGTTCTCGGCCTTCGGCCTCGGCCTGGACGAAGCTCGGCCTTCGGCCTCGCCGTGGCGGAGTGTCTCGTGCCCGCTTCGCGGAGCTCGGCCTCCGGCCTCGCAAGTTTGTCCCTTTTGGCTTTTGCGCTGGTACTTGTGCGCCGTAACCTGAATGGTCTCGGCCTTCGGCCTCGGCCTAAACGGAGCTCGGCCTTCGGCCTCGCCGCGGCGGAGTTCCTCGTGCCCGCTCCGCGGAGCTCGGCCTCCGGCCTCGCAAGTTTGTCCCTTTTTGCTTTTGCGCTGGTACTTGTGCGCTATAACTTGAATCGTCTCGGCCTTCGGCCTCGGCCTAAACGGAGCTCGGCCTTCGGCCTCGCCGCGGCAGAACTTTTTGTGCCCGCTTCGCGGAGCTCGGCCTCCGGCCTCGCAAGTTTGTCCCATTTCTCTGTTGAAAAGTCAATTTTAGTACTAAATCTCCATACAAAAATTTGTCATTTTCAATCATCAATATCTCGGCCGCCATCTTGAAATTCCGAGATGTCGGATTTTTCTCATATACCTGGGTCCTTTGGCAACGCGATGCCGTTTACGGCATATCTCCAGCATATGCCCAGTTGGCTGCCGACTTTTTTGCGCAAAGGTCGATTTTTCGGTCGGCTATATCTGCGCCGCCATTTTGAATTTCGAACAACCAAAATTTTTTTTTTCAATCGGATCACTATATCACCATTCTATCAAAATTTCATCCAAATCGGTCGGTAAACGACAGAGTTAGCACCCTCGCGTAGTGGAACGCGTTCGAAATTCAAAAATCGGCTTCATAGGATGGCTGTAATTCATACATTTCCTACAACTTTCTCATACATCATTTTCGTCCAAATCTTACCGTTTCCGAGAAAACGTATGGATGAATAGATCAGTGAGTATACCGGATTGTAGCTTTATATATATATAATTATTAATAACCGGTTTAAATAAACACACGCTATTCATTCATCAGATTCTCCAACTTATAACATTATTATGCACTATAAACATAATACAGAATACAACCGGATTTTTGAACTAAAACTTTCGTAAGCACAACACATTGTAGACTAAAACATTGTATCCGGACTAAAAGTCTACAACCGGATTTTTAGTGTTGCCCGTAAATATATAATTATGTACCTAGTTATATATTGAGCGGGTCTAATCGCGATTATTTATCAGCGCAAACGTAAGTACCTTAATTCCCAAACGTCGGGAATTACATAATTAACGTAATTTTCATGTTTCCCGACGCCCGGGAATTAAGGTAATTGCGCTTTAACTTCTAAATAATCGCAATTAGACCCGTTTAATATATCTATTTATGAGCATCGCGAATCATTGAGAAATAATATACCAATGTACCTATGGGCATATATTATGGGCAGTGACTGGAAGAGGAGAGCCGAAGATTGGGCTCAGCAGCGAGTCTTGAGCGAGACCTATGTCCAGCAGTGGCTGATGATGATGATGATGATGATTTTAGTTGTGTAGAAGGTAATGTTAATTTAGTAAGTTACAAAGTACTGTTACCAAGAGCTTGCCGATAAAATGCATTAACAGTTGGCAAACTAATGATGTTGTAATCTTGCATTGTTTTCAGTGAATAAATATATATAAATAAATAAATGATGATAATATAAAAAACCTATTTAGAGGCTAAAAATTTCACCCATGCCGGGATTCGAACTCGCAACCTCTGGCTATCTGTGCCAGCCACGGATAGCCAGAGGTTGCGGGTTCGAAACCCGGCATGGGTGAAATTTTTAGCCTCTAAATAGGTTTTTAAATTTGTCCCTAGCACGGGTTAGTGCATTAAAAATAAAAATAGTATAATGATGATAATATGTCCCTACATTTGGACATGACTGCGACGGATATTTCTAGTGGAGAATACGACAGAATAGAATGTACATCTGTGAAACTTTAGTCTTAGACTACTCCTCCGGGATAAGGGTGTGTGAGATTATTTTCTTTTACTTACAAAATAAGAAAATTAATGTAGGCCAAACATAGGCCAAATACGGACTATATTTTTTAAACTATTCTTATTTACGAAGCACAGAGCAGGCAACAGAGTTACCTGGTCTTAAAAACAAGATATTAAAAAGCAAAATTAACCTGATCCATGCAAAATATTTCGGCGCCTGTGTGTATGTTAGTGTTATGTATAAATAATGTGGATACTTTTTTGCTGGGCAGTATTTTTTAAAGAAGATAATAATGGCACAACATTTAGTTCTCAGTACTCCTTTTGGCTTAAGTGAATGGTGACATTTTCCTCGCGGCTGCCGACGAAAAATAGAGACGAGCTTTTCTCAGCGAGAGACTTTAATTTCATTTCATGTTGCACAATTCCTTGAGGAGCTTATCGGTGATTATTTTTCTTTGTCAACGGAAAAAGTTCAGTGCCAACATTTACTTAATTTTGCCCCATAAATAAGAACTTTGAATACTTACACAGGTTGCATAGTTAGGGCTTATGGGATTTGAGTATAAACAAAGCATGTAATTTAAATCAGTACCACCAAACCATTTTTTATGAGAGTTTTCACGGTACCTTGTAATTCTTTAATACTAGATTTTGAATGAGAAATTCTCATCCTTTTCAGGGATCAACTAAGACCCCTTGTAGTCTTACTATGTCTGTCCTTCTGTTTGTCTTTCCGCGTCCTAGCTCAAATATTATTAGTATTAGGAAGCTCAAATATGGCATAGACATAATAAAACGGTAGATTAGAACCATAAAATAATTTTATTTTCAAAGTACCTCCAATACACCTAAGTTAGGATGTGTTTTATCTCCCCTATCTCTCATAGTGTGGTTAAATAGTATAACTAAATAGTAGATGATACAGAACACTTTATTGCACAACCAGAAAAATTATTACAACCTTGATTTCTTAAATCTAAGTAATGTTATTGGCGGTCTTATCGCTAAGAGCGATCTATTCCAGACAACCTTTGGATGAAGTGGATTACATGAAGAATATAGTCGGTAGGTGCATCTATATAAATAATCAAATCGAAAATATATTTATGACAAGTAGCAAAGGAGTGCGATAATGTAAGTTCTTATAATTACATATGATACGATAAGATTTAGGAATCAATTTGCGATATATTAAGCTTTGAAGCTTTTTGTTAGAGTTGAGCGGTCGCCACGCCCCCTCTCAAACAGTAGCACGTAATGAAGTTAAAATGAAAACTATTACAACTAAGAAGACTTAACAAGATAGCGAGTCGACCAACTAATAAAAGGAAAATTTTGTAGAAACTCTATGGGAAATTGCTTTAATGCAGGAGTCAGTCAAATAAAGCAAACAAAAAACTCTCCTTCTACGTAACTCTGGGCTGGACACCAATCCGACACGCACTTGGCCGATTTCTATTCTCTTTATCTATTTAAACTTAATCCATGAATCCAGGTTAAAATTTGAACTTATATAGATTATAATAAAATCTCCTTATACTCGTAAATCCGAAAATACAGAATAGAAACACGTCATACCAATAACTTTTAGTATGCGTAAGCCTTCAAAATAGCGAATAAAAGCGGGGTTGTATTAAGCTACATGGCCGTTGCTTGAACGTGAAGCGTAAGCGTTATTTTTTAGCTCAAACTGCGCAGTATGTTACGCCGCACTAACGCTATCTAGCGGCACAAATCAGTGGGATTTGTGTAATGGCTACTTTGCTCTACTCAACGATATATAAAAGAACTAGCTGTGCCCCGCGGTGTTACCCGCGGTACATCGATTTTCCCAAGGGAATAAAATACCTAGTTATATATTAAGCGAATATTTATTAGGTAAAACGTAGGTATTTATCGACGATTAGACCCGTTTAATATATAGCTATGTATGTATCGTTATCGTTATCAACCCTTGTATGTCCCCACTGCTGGGGCACGGGTCTCTTCCTGCACCGCAGGAAGGTTAGGCCATACTCCACCACTGTATGAGTATCGCGAATCATTAAGAAATAAGATACCTTACCGCACTGAAAAGTACCCTATGTAACAATCCATGGTGCCCGGTAACTCCATACCAAATTGTATTAAAATCGCTCCAACCGTTTAAACGTGAAGAAGTAACAAACTTTCGCCTTTATAATATTAAGTAAGTAGTGTGATGTGATGTGATTGCGCGCGACACGTTGTTTCGGAGTTACAGCCCTCGCCAAGGCGACGTGTTTTTGTTGCATGCTGTTTTAGCAAATGACCCCGTACTACGAAAGACGTTTCGCGTCAGAATATCAGCTGATCCATGCTAAAGTATATGAAAAAGCTAATGTTATTCGAAGAGATGACGCTTTTCACGATTTCGCGATTTCCCCCACAATAAGAGATTTTCATTAAAAGATGACACACCAACGCGGTGGTGGTGTCGGCCCCTACAAATATGCCTATGAATACTACTGCAGTAAATGAATTATGTAGGTAGGGACCACAACATTCACCGCGTTGATGTGCTTCAAATCAAATCAATTTTATTTCAACATAATTTTCATTCATTCTGTTTGCTGAATATCAATGTAAAATCTAGTCGTGTAGTGGAGAAAAAGGCAGCGGGAAAAAAAACACTCAGATCATACTAAGTCTTTTTTAACCTAATACATCAGCTGCCACCCATATATGATAAGATTCCATCAATCCAATCCAAATCAATCAAGTCACCAATAACTTTAAATGCCAAAGCATTACTTAATTGTCTTACAAACCTAAGGAAAATATAAGTGCTGCTGCCAGACACACCAACAGCACTCTTTAGGACTCTTCATCCTTCAGTGCGTATGTATGACGCATAGAATGTAATAGCATGTTCGTAACGTATGTATAAGGTCTTTGTTCCACCTTCGACCGCTTAACGTTGAGAGAATGTTTCAATCCGTGATTCTCAAAGGGGCTTTGAATCCGCCATCAGCAGTAAAAGGAGCCTTCTCTTATTGCTGGCGATTAGTTCTAACGGCCGCGGGGAATATTGAAATGTACCGCTGGTATAGACCCGCCCCGTCCGGTAGCGCTGCAGCTATACGTTCGTACCAAAAATGTAGATAGATAGAAAACACTTCATCTTACATAATAATGGAAATTAAACAGATACCTATTTCTTAACCTAAGAGTACAGACAGCGGTCACTAAAAGTGATATCTTCCAGACAAACTTTGGATGGACTGGACTAATACATTGTATAAACAAAACATACAAAATGATAATTTCAGAGGTATACGAATACATTCCTAAATAACAGTGTAAATCATTCAAATAATCAACAAATGGATACAAATAATTTACATACATAAAAATTTAACATATTCACATTCAAAGGACAATGTGATCACTTAACTTACTCAGACTTTTGTTATTTTCACGATAAGGACAAGGACAGGTTTATTACAAATCGAAATAACTTCCACACAACAGTTGTCGCTTGTTCACCTGTCGTACAATTATGTGGCTTAATATCACTCAAGCGTATCAGATATCCACTGAAATGCTGTATCCACTATGTATGATACATAATACACCTATATATGTACGGCAGAGCTAAGTAAACATACCGCTTTCGCACACAGATTAATACGTGATCGATCGATTTCAACCCTGGTATATCCGCACTGCTAGGGCACGGGTATCTTCCTGCATGTAGAATGGTTAGGCCATAGTCCGCCACGGGGGCCAAGACCGGGTTGTATTTATACGTGAATTGTTGCATAATCAAGATGCTGGTCCCAAACTTCCCTTTGTTATGCCAACCAGACATCACACCCAGGAAGTACACTCAAACTGTCAAACGTTGAATATCATTTATAAATAATAAGAACTGGAACGACTTCAGGTGTTGTTTTATTTGTAGATTAGTCACGGATGTCTAGTAGTATAATATTTTAATAAAACAGAAAACTGGATAAAAACGGATAAACGGAGAAGCAGGTAAAATAATCAGATCTGGTCAAAGGGTAAAGTAGTGATGATGAAAAATGAGGGAAATCGAAGAATGTGTGACGTAATTTAAATATTTGAAAATTATAGATAGAATAAGAAATAAAAATGGTGTGAAGAGGTTTGCACCGTCACAACTGTAGCCATTCCTTGAAGGCTTGAAGCTAACAGAGGCCTCTGCCTACCCCTCCGAGAATAAATTTGTGAGTTTATGTTATGTTTAAATTCTAAGCCAAATCCGTTGCCAAGGCGACCCGAAATACTTCCATGCGAAGTTATTTGTCGAGCATAATACCTACGTTCCACCGCAAGCCCTCCTCTCAGAGAGACAAAGAGTATGGAGGATTTCAAGCGTTTAGGTAAATAAACACCTCAGATTCGTTCATGAATTTTATTACGATTGCCGAAGCATGATTACGGATCGGATATTTCTTCCATGGGTTTTTCATGCGTCAATAATTTAAAGAGGTCACAACACTGTAGTATTTATAATATACGATACCTGTTCAAGCACTCGCTGCGCCCTTGGTCTGGTCGAACCGAGTGAGTAGAATCAATCACTTGAGTTAAGCAACAGCAGGCACGCTCAGGTGCAGGATAGGTGACTACCGCTAGTGGCATTTTTGCGAGCGGTTCCGTGCTTTGCAAGGCACGTTAAGCAGTTGGTGCCGGCTGCCAATGATGACGGATAGATGGTAGTCGTTAAGTCATGTCAGAGGCCTTATGAGCGGCTTGATAACTTCTGACAGTAAGGCCCGACACTGTCTTGCAAAGCGCTCGTGGCTTACTCGAACCGAGTGATTATAGAATCAATCACTTGAGTTAAGCAACAACAGGCGCGGTCAGGCGCAGGATGGGCGACCATCCCGTGACTACCACTAGAGGCAATCTTTCGTAGCTTTTCCGTGCTTAGCAAGACACGTTAAGCCGTTGGTGCCGGCTGTCATGTAATGGCAGTCGTTAAGCCATGTCAAAGGTATTATGGGCGGCTTGATAACTTCTGACAGTAAGGCCCGCCAATGTCTTACAATCCTCCATCAACCGGACTTTGCCCCCGTGCTGGAGTATGGCCTAATCTTCCTGCGATGCAGAAAAAAATCCATCTCTCAGTATTGAGGCCATACCAGGGGTGATATCGATCGATCGAATTTCCCAATCGAAGCAACTTGATCCCCGTGGTGGAGTATGGCCTAACCTTCCTGTGATGCAGAAAGAGACCCGTGCCCCAGCTGTGCGGACATACAGGGTTGATATCGATAAACGCACTCGCTGATATCACCGGAAATTAGCTCACATCGGCGTACGGCGGTATATCAACATTGTGACTGTCTTGAAGGGCCCCGATGCCACATTACGAAGGTGCTTCATTGAAAGATGTGGTATTAATTTGCGGGTAAAACAGATAGAAAATCACTCAATTAGCGTCTAATACGAGGGCTGCTACTTATATATGCGGAATAGAAAAAATAAACTAATGTATATTTCTAAATATGCTTTTATTGTTTTTCAAAGTATTCTCCACTATGATCGATGCACTTTTGCATTCGATGAAACCAATTTGTAAAACACTTTTTCCACTCTGATTGAGGTATCTCTAAAACGTGCATCTACGGCATCTTCACGGGTCGAAAATCATTGACCACGTAATTTATTCTTTACATTTGAGAATAAATAGAAATCATTGGGAGCCAAATCAGGGCTGTACGGTGGATGACCCATCAATTCTATTTTTTTACCATCCAAAAATGTAGTTGTTTCCTGAGATGTATGACAGCTGGCATTGTCATGGTGAAGTATGATTCTGCGTCGCTTGTTGTTTTGGCGTATTTCTTCAAATACCTACTTCCGGCAAACAAATGGTCGTGTACCACTCCGAATTAACCGTTCTGCGATTCTCCAGTGGTATTGTAGCCACATGGCCATTAATATCAAAAAAGCAGGCCACCATTTGCTTTACAGTGCTTTTTGCACGAGCCACTTTCGTAGGGTTCGGCTCATTTTGAAACACCCAAACTGTTGATTGTTGTTTAGTTTCGAGATCGTACGCGTAGATCCAGGATTCGTCACCTGTGTAGATATTATAAACAGATTTTGAGTCGCCTCCGTTGACTTTTTTTAAGGTTTTCTTGCACCATTCGACGCGAGCATCTTTTTGATCCTGAGTTAAGTTGTGCGGGATCCAACGCGAACAAATTTTTTTTACAGACAAATGTTCATGTAATATCCTATGAATGCTCGTCATACATATGCCCAGAATAGCCTCTATCTCACGATACGTAACATGGCGGTCTTGCATTATTAGTTTTCACATAGCTTCAATATTTTGTGGCACAACCACCGATTTCGGGCGACCTTCTTTAACTTCGTCCGTGAGCTTACTGCGCCCGCGATTAAACTCACTAAACCAGTGATACACAGTCGTTTTTGATGGAGCTTCACTACCAAAAGTCGAAGTTAATTGATTCACGCACTGTTGTTGCGTTAAACCACGTCGAAAATCGTAATAAATCATTGCACGAATATTTTCACGAGTGAGTTCCATTTTTTCAGCGATATGACATTTTAAACCCAACAAAAACAAAACACTAACGTATATAAGAGAAAAACATTAGCGGCCAGTATTTAAAAAAAGAACGAATTTGACCATGGAGGTCAGACATTGCGTTTAAAATTATTGGAATCCCAGATTCCGCATACATAAGTAGCAGCCTATGTACCATGTGAAAGAAAGGGACAACTAAATACACTAGTAAACGCATTCAAATCCTACTACAGTTTCAGTCACTTTTATCTCTAACCTTGTGGACAGAGTTCAACATAAGTGCATTTAAGAAGACACTCGTTTCAAATACTCTTTATTAATATGAGCGAGCACCCGTTATGTAATAATTTTTTTTCAAATCCTTCGTTTCTGAAGTCAACGTTTCTGTTAAATTATCATGAAACCTAAAACTCAAACGGTGCTATGAAATTTGAATCTATGAAGGAATTATTTCATCTTATGCGGGCTACAGTTGAAAAATACTTGCTTCGGGAATAGGTATTATAGGTGCGGTACGGTAGAGGTACCTTAGAGACCGTTAACTTTACGTAATCATATACTTACTTTGTTGTTCGTATTAGTTTTAGTAACTCATTCAATCGTATTATTTCTAGATACGTCAAGCTAAGCTTCTAAGACTTACTTGAAATGTTATTTGGTCTGTTATCTTATTTACTTATAAGTATATTTGCAGGTAACAAAAATGTGATGAGACCATATTATTTTTTATGTATATATGGTATTTGCCAGTACTATAGTCATCGCACTCTAGTCGCACTTACCTGTGACGAGATTGGCGTGATGGAACTGGCAGACGGCGTCAGCTTCATACCAGGAGATGCGGTCCCTGAAGTAGCGATAGAACACCGGGAACCCCTCCTCCGGTAACACCCATGTGTTGCTAATGTTCACCTGCAGCAAAAAAAACTAAGATAATATGGATACAAACCGGGGGTGGGCAGCAGCGCCCCCTGCAGTACAATTCCACCAAACTGCAATCGCCAACCCACATGCCCAGCTTGGGGATTATGGGCAATACCCCAATGATGGCACAACGTTGCGCTATGGCGATCATTAGGAGAGGGCTATGCCCAGCAGTGGACTAATATAGCCTGAAGAAGAATATGGATACTACGGCACAAAACAGATATCCAGAGCAGCTTTCAGTCGATAGCAACATTATAATGAGTCGGGCCCATTTTGGGGACTCAGAACTTAAAACTTTCCGATATTTAAATTTTTTATGTTTTGTTATAACTATTATTATTATTATTAAAATTCTTTATTGCAAAAATTTTGCACGTAGGCGAGCTTAATGGTACTTAGCACTATCTAACAGCTGACCTAAGTTTTGGAGACAAGATTAGCAGGTAGTGCAATATTAAACAATATAAAATTTACTAATTATATCTATCATTATCAACCCTTGTATGTCCCCACTGCTGGGGCACGGGTCTCTTCCTGCATCGCAGGAAGGTTGGGCCATACAACACGGGGGCCAAGTCCGGGTTGGTGGAGGATTGTTAGACAGTGGCGGGCCTTACTGTCAGAAGTTATCAAGCCGCCCATAAGGCCTCTGACATGACTTAACGACTGCCATTGCATGACAGCCGGCACCAACGGCTTAATGTGCCTTGCGAAGCACGGAAGCGCTCGGAAAAATGCCACTAGCGGTAGTCACGGGACGGTCACCCATCCTGCACCTGACCGCGCCTGTTGTTGCTTAACTCAAGTGATTGATTCCAATCTTTTTTCTATATTATACATTAACTTTAAAATAACTTTGTATTGTTTGTTTTTGTGTTATTTATATTGTTTGCAGTCACCTGCTTTTTGGCTGTTATTGTGTTTTCTTTTGTGCTTGTATTATGTTGTGTGATTTTATGTCTTTTAGTATTATGTCGTCAAATACATATATCTATCTTTCTTTCTTCTTTCTTTGCTCTAAGTCAGTAAAGTCGCATTGTAATGAAATAGCTATTTTCGGACACACCATCTAGATAGATTATAATCCACAAAACTGAGCCGCAGAGAATGTTCTCCGACAATTTTTTTTTTTCATTACGAGTTGTAAAAATTTATAAAATGCTACCTGACTCCACAGACATTAACCAAAGCAAAGCCGTTTCGGAAGAGTTCGATAACAAACACTATGACACGAGATTTTTAAATATTAGACTAGCTGCTCCGGCAAACGTTGCTTTGCCATATTAATTAGCTTACGGCCTATTCTCTGACCTATCAAATAATTACAAATAAATTCATTAAAATTGATGAAGTCGTTTTGGAGTAACTCGATAACAAATACTGTGACACGAGATTTTTACATTTTAGACTAGCTGATCCGGCAAACGTTATTTTGCAATATTAATTAGCTTACGACCTACTCTTAAACCTACCGCGAAACTTCATAAAATCGGTGAAGCTGCTTCAGAGGAATTCGATAACGATAACGACACGAATGACACGAGATTTTTATATATTACATCTCATTATTTAGATAATTAAAGTTATCGACAGCAGGTAATCCACAAATATTCTAAATTTAGTGTCGTTTAGTTTTATAAAGATACGAGTAATTTCTTTTTTATTTTACCAAGTTTATTTTCTTGAGATCATTCTACAAGTACATTCTCTGCGAATACTCTCCCGTATCCCGTCACTACTACTCGTATAGCACGTCGATCTTTATAAGCGTGGACTCCAGTTAGTGATATAGATGCCTTTTGATTGATCAGAAAAATCGACTAACAGTGTGTAAAAGTGTAATAGTGTGTGTGCAAGGATCTCTTAGAAGAATGGCTTTCTTTCTGCACACAACCAATAACTTCATCAAAGTAATTTTCAATGGAACTTGTCTGAAATTTTCCTTTATAAGCTCGTCGACTATTACTCATTAATTTGTAAAGCGTTCTTATTTTTAATAGTTTTCCTGACTTTTTCATTTTTTACAAACAGCCGTTTAGTCTTACGTTCTTCTCTAACACAAAAAATAATGCGCCTTAAGGCGCTTTGGGGTGCTAACTAGTGCCTCCAATGGAATAAAAATCATAACTTGATTAACTTGTAGTATATTTTGTACACGTATATAGACCCGCTTTTTACTGCTTCTCCGACTCTCTAAGGTTTGCTGGAAGAAATCTCTTTCAGAGATAAGCTCGCATGTGTACATGTTAATTCTTATGTAATGTGCTGTTAAATGTTTCGTGTGCAATAAAGTATAACTAATTGATTTTTATTGAGGTTCTAGACTTTAGGTTCTAAAAATTGTTGTCATAGTGGTTATGATTTGAGATGTATACCTTTTGAAAAAAAAACGTATCGTTAAACAGGTAATAAATTTTATTTCATCGATAGCGCTAGTTAGCACCCCAAAGCGCCTTAATATTCAGCTTAATATTCCGCTAACAGATAATGTCGGTAATATACTAAAAGGAAGATTTATTTTCCTAGTTTGGTAATGTTCACTGGCTAAGCTCGCGTGAAGCGCGGACAACAAAGGTAAAATAGCTTCTGCCGTTTCTATCGGCTGATCTGAAAGCCTCTAAGCGTTCTAGTCAATGGCTAAATGTAGTGTATTATCCGCCGAACATCTGGGTTTTACAAAGCGCCTGCTGTACGTCCGCTATTACCCTATTGTGGAAATGAGTTCTATTCATACGCTCATTTACTTGAGAAGTTACAGCAGTTTGCTTTGGCAAAATAAATATGTCAGTACATTTATTATGTTCTATCGTTTGAATGCTCAATGCCATAAAGTTTGGAATGCCTTTGAATGTTATACACTAATCGCCGTGCTATGGACATAAAGGCTGGAAATATTTTATGCAAGTCAATCAGCTACTTTTTTCTAAAGCATTAAACTAAAGCTAAAGCTTCGGGAGGGACCCTACAAGCAGCCATACACCCTTGTATGTCCCCACTGTTGGGGCACGGGTCTCTTCCTGCATCGCAGGAAGGTTAGGCCATACTCCACCACGGGGGCCAAGTCCGGGTTGGTGGAAAATTGTAAGACAGTGGCGGGTCTTACTGTCAGAAGTTAACAAGCCGCCCATGAGGCCTCTGACATGGCTTAACGACTGCCATTACATCACAGCCGGCACCAACGGCTTAACGTGCCTAGCGAAGCAAGGAAGCGCTCGGAAAAATGCCACTAGCGGTAGTCACAGGATGGTCACCCATCCTGTACCTTACCGCGCCTGTTGTTACTTAACTCAAGTGATTGGTTCCAATCACTCGGTTCGACTAAGCTACGAGCGCTTCTTCTGGCGCATAATAGAATCAAATGGAGAGAGTTGGTGGCGGAAGCTGCCCGATAGTCACGTCCCTCATCCATGAGGAAACGACGAAGAAGAAGAAGATACTTTTTTCTATGTAGCCGATAAATGTTCCACTGCAGCGCACAGGCCTTCTCTCAGAGAGAGAGTACGCGCATAATTACCACGCATGCCCACCGCGGATTGGTAATTTCAGGCGCAGAGGCATTTCAACACCTTAGTAACTCAGGTTTCCTCACGATGGTTTCCTTCACACCAGCGAGACGAATTGCTACTAAAACTGCACAAACGTACTTAACTTAGAAAACCAAGTCATTGCCCGCACAGGGAATCAAGCCTTAGTCCCTCGCTTCCCGGTCCATTGTTCTACCCACTGGGCTGCCGCCGCTCAAAGCGACTATCAATCGAAAAATGGCGGAACGCAGGAAGTCTGACTATGGTCGCCTCGTTGCTCGGGGCCTAATGAACCGTGGCGGCTGCTTCGCGCCAAGTTTAATAAAAGTTGGAATTGGCCGAGTGCCGCGCGCCGCGGTTTATCAGACCTTTGTCGGGATAAAGCTAATTTCCTGTTTGCCGTCATCCGTGAACTCGCCACGATCGCGTTTCATTACCGTCTTCGTATCGGAAACGGGCTAAAACTTTTACTGCACGATGCTAGACTTACACGACAAAAAGGACTCTAAGCGAATCATATTAACGTGAGCACTGCAAGTATAAATATCTTAAATAAGTAAGATATTTATGTTTATAAATACAAGCCAAGCTTCAACGACTAACATGTGTAACAAAATTCAATTGGAGAATGTAATACGAATGCTTTGCTAGTTTGCTCAACAGTGAATATTTATTAACACTTTCTTTTTTCTTGAGAAGAGTACTTAAATTTTGAAACGCTCCTTTCCATATAACTCATAAATCATACCTTTAGCTCACGTAACTATTGAAAACGATGATATCATAATATTAGGTATACAACAATACGCGAGATATATAATGTAAACTCCCAGTTATCTAAATGTCAGCAAACCTACACTAGTACCATGTACAATTTAAACTATGATGAGTTTCATCATCCCCAAAGATATTCCAAACTTCACAAACAAACATAACAACGTTATTATAATTCCTTTCGGGGCATCTTGGGGAGGCTATGTAGAATAGTTTATATGCCATTTGAGTCGGTGTACGCCTTTACCCTCCGCAAAACGTAATTAGGCATATGTGGAGCAATAAGGCTCTGGGAATTAACCCCGCAGGCGCTGTCTGAAGGCGGGACGAACACCCGTGAGCGTAACATTTAATGAAGGCTTTCATTTTTGATATACAGTATTATTTCTAAAATGAGCAATTCATGAAAAAGTCTAATTAGAGTTTGTGTTTTACTAGAAGTTTTGCTTTACGAATTTTCGCTCTGATTTATATTTTTCTTAATATCATAATTTTATTGAATTTGCGCTTTACGAGCTCTGTCAATCCACACTATACCATACACAATCACTTGTTCTACACCCAACCGCGGATGTCTTGTGCTTTGGATGGTAAGCAGGCAAGACATCACACCATCCCATACACACATGTCCATCACACATTATTTTGTGCACGTATATAGACCCATTTTTTACTGCAGCTCGAACTCTTCAAGGTTTGCTGGAAGAGAAATCTTACTGAGATAAGCTCGCATTTGTTCATGTTATTTCTTATGTAACGTCCTGTTTAATGTTTTGTGTGCAAGGTATAGTATACTCCACTACGGGGCCAAGACCGGATTGCTGGAGGCTTGCAATACTAGTGGCTGGTCTTACTCTCAGAAGTTTTCAAGCCACTTTAAGTTCTCTGACTCATTCTCACTGATGCCGATGAGTCGCCCATTAGCTCAGTTGGAAAGAGCGCTGGCACGGATGGCCGGAGGTCGCGGGTTCGAGTGCCGGCATGGGTGGAATTTTTACCCTCTAAATAGGTTTTTAAAATTGTCCTTAGCACGGGTTAGTGCATTAAAAATAAAAATAGTATAATCATGTGGGTACAGTGATATCATTCCGATGTAAAAACCTAACTGCAAAGTAGGTAGTCGGGGCTGTAAGTGATGCAATTTACTTAAGCCAGATGTCGCTGCCTGTACGTAATACAGAGAATAGTGTAAAGAGGTTCGAAATTTCACTGATGCCGGTGAGTCACCCATTAACTCAGTTGGAAGGAGCGCTGGCACGGATGGCCACAGGTCTCGGGTTCGAGTCCCGGCATGGGTGGAATTTTTAGCCTCTAAATAGGTTTTTAAGAGAGCATTATATATCAACCATTTTAAGAAAGGATGTCGTAAAACCACGTTTAATAAAAATGGATGTAGTTAATGAATGCAGTAGCACTCAGTTTTAAAGAGCTCTTTCAACGACGTGTGTTTCATTCTCTCAAATTAGCAAAACATAGCTTTTACTACCTTAATTTTTCAACAGGATTTTAGTTTTTTCATTCAAATATTATGTAAAAGAAACTAGTGCTGCTTAATTTTTGTGGTAAAATACATTTTGATGTACTTATGTACACTTACTATTTTTACTTATTACTTATGCCTTATACAGTAATGATTATATTTTTTCCAATCCAACTTATTTGTACAATTAAGCTATGCTAACTTCAAAACTATCAAAGAAAAGTGAATATATTTAACACTTATAATATTTTTAGCATATTTTTTTTTTTTTTTTATTTTAAGTAACTCGAATTAAACTTTATTAGTGATATTATCGAAATGTAAGACCATTTACAACCTTTGATATTTATAATAATAATAATTAATGATAAAAATGGAACTAAACCTAAAACATTCTAATTTAAATAAAATATTTGAGCCAGATCGCTGTCGGGCGGCAGAGTACCAAGAAGGCTGGCGGCATTGCCTCGCTGTATGGCTAAATTTAGAATAAATATAAATATACTATTTTTAGCATAACTGTAATCATTGCATTCATACGCCATTGAAAAAAAAAATATATAAGGCAGTTATTTTTTTTTCTTTTTGCCATCCTGTTAAAGTCGTCATATGATTTTACTACATTTCTTCCCAAAAGGGGTGACATGTGACCAATCGCATACATTTTCTTATACATTTGATAAAACCTCGGTGAAATTCATTAATTCATTAAAGCGCAAGATTGCGCATCAGAGAAAACTGACGCGAAATAAACTGAATGATCCCCAGTGGCCTTTATGTTGACTGTGGAAGGATTTTTAATGACATCCCACATCGATAATTTTCTTAAACACAGTCTCGCCCAGTGTCAGATTTACTTAATTAAACTCAGTAAAAATGAGCAAAAAATTTGCTGCAACAAACTTTTCCAAAGCTTCCGCATTTAACTAAAAAAAAACAACAGCGTAGGTAAAGATAAACATTTGTGAAGAAATTTAATTGTGAAACATGGGTAACTAGAAAGCAGAAGTAGAAAAAACTGAAGATTAAAAAAAAATTTAAAATAGAAGTTCTAAAAGTGACTTACGGCTCGTCCTTGAGCGGAGGCTAGTAGCGCCAATATGGCTAAGCCCCACAACATCGCGCGTAGTGGCGTAGCTCGTAGCCGCGCGTAGCCAGGGAGCGAGTGACGGGCGCGCGCGCCCTTGCGTGACTGCCGCTACGACGCTACGCCGTAGCATAGCGTGCTCACCCCACTATACGCTTGGGCTGCTACTCTATCGCTTTGAAACTGGAATTGTGCTCTTTGAGACATCATATTAAGAATAACTGTTTAATGTTTAGTAAGCGGTGAAGTTTTCAAAGTAGACGCCGAGGCCACGACGCCTGGACCTTCAGTGTACATTACGTAAACAAATTATTGTTATAAACGCGAGTAAGTGGATTGAGCAGGTACTGTATTTGTTTTGTTCGTTGATATCGTTTTATTTATGAAGTCCATGCTTTAAGTGTTTGTTTTAATATCGACTCAAAATGAATGTGTGGTAAATGCATTAACAAGGATCGATAAAATTCACGAACACAAAGACTTAGTAAACCGAACACGTAGCTCGTAAAATCCTAATGGAACATCATCGTGTTTAAAGCTCAACTTGATAGAAATTAATCTCTCTGCTCATCTACCTAGCCAATTAAATGCTCTTGGAAGATCCCTATCTAAGTACTTATTAGTATAAGTTTCCTCCGTGGTATAAGTAGGTACGCTTTACGAGCAGAAAAAAAATTATAAATCAAGTAATAGGAAATTGGAACTCTTTATTGAAAACTATCTTATAGTACTTAATAACTGACTATCTATATTAGTGAGATCAAACTACATTAACCGAATTGAGTTTCTTCTTCACATGCAATTGCATGGTTTGTTTTAACTACGTAAGTATTCGTATTTATGTTAGAGTATTGAAGATTTCTAATGGGATTGACATAAATATTGAAAATAATAAAAAATAATGATATTTCACTTTAAAAGTATAGGACTATGTTTGAATAGATAAGAAGTCTTTTAAGTTTTGTGAATTTAAATGGTTCTAGTATCGATTCACTTTATCATTAGAAACTATCAGCTTGTAGGCTCTCAGATGATGACGTACATTCGTGCATGAGGTATTTCCGGTTTTGCAGACACCTTATTCTTTGGTTTTCCTATTAAAAGTATCAAAGCAGCCCAAATCGAAATATTAATTATTAATATTGTTATTATATAAAGTATATTAATTGTGTAATCTTAGTTTATGGTTTATTTAATGTATAACATACTTTATACAAAACCTAAAAAAATATATATTACACTTCACTGCACACAGAGATTTCACTGGACATTACTTAAGAAACATGTACAAAAGAGAGCTTATCTCTTTTCAAGCTTTTCGCTTATCTTATCTTGGATATTCATTTCAGGCTCTCAAAGTTAGCAGTTTTTCCTTCGAAAAAAAATCTTCAGACTATGCTTAAAGAGATTGCGCTTGCGCAATCTCTGTTGCTCCCTATCCTCGACTATGCTGATGCCAGTTATCTAGATTTGACCGAGGAGCAACTTAATAAACTTGAGCGCCTCAAAAACTTCGCCATAAGGTTTATATTTGGTTTACGCAAATACGACCACATTTCTGAATATCGCGCTAAGCTCAAGTGGCTTTCCATCCGCCTCCTTAGGAATGCTCACATTCTTATCCTGCTGTACTCTGAACTGTTCAATTCAGCTACTACCCTTTATCTCAAAGAGCGTATTAGTTACCTCAGTGACCACGGCCGGCCACTACGGTCAGACCAGAATTTGACGCTGAAAACACCTAGTCATACGACATAGTTCATTGCCAGCTCATTTACTGTAAGAGCGGTCCGGCTGTGCAATGAGCTGCCGGTTTCTATAAGGCGCTCCCCATCTCCTGCTATATTTAAATCTAAAGTAGTAGAATTCTTTCCTAATAATTTCCTATTTTCTTTTTGTCTGTAGATTAATCCCATTTAGTTTTCCTATCATGCTTGCTATTATAACTAAATGTTTATGTATGTTTATAATAGTATTTATCTAAATATTCGTATATAAATATTCGATGAGCACCAACTACCCGTCTCAATTTCTCCTTCAGCAATCTTTCCGATTTAAGGTTGCCTGGAAGAAATTGCTATCAGCAATAAGGCCGCCAATTGTACCTCTTCTTTTGTAACTGTTGTCTCTGTAATTATTTTCTGGTGTGTACAATAAAGAATATGTTTATCTTATCTTATCTCAAAAGACTTCATTTGATATCTTATCTGACTCTTTAAAAAGCTATTTCAATCTTCCAAAAACAAATTAAAAAAAACATATTGCCATTTCGTTAGTAGACATTGACAGATTATTACACGATATTTACTATTAACTAAATAATAACCAAATCATGCCTAAATTTAAAACAAACACATAAACTAGTGCTCATACAGTACCACAACTGAAGTGAATCCACAAACACAAGTCCCCAAGTATGTCTCACACACGAGGTTGTGAAAAATACTACTGCGTGCCAAATTAACAAAATGACATCGGAATTGGTTTAGAATAATAATAATAACACAATCGCGGATTCCCACTCTATTCCCACTAAAATACACTCTACTACGGTAACCCGACATCACGGGACAAGTACAAGGAGATCACAAACTTGGAAATACACCCAGACCGAAGCCATTTAAACGAAAATCAAGTAAGGAAACCTCTAGTGGAAATGTAACCCACGACCTCTGTTATCATAGTCAAACACGTTAAACGTAAGACACACGTGGCCATCAAATCTCGAATACCTTTCTCTATGTCATCAGTAACACCTAGCCAGGGTATAACAACGCACAAACGAGCACCCACTCGCTGTAGCCGTCACGTGGGGGCACAAAGGGATTCAGTCAACGCTTTGATCGTCGCACGCATTGCTAAGAAGTTGCCCTACTAGCTTAAAATAGCACGAAGGGTTATGAGATTGGCACACGGTGAGAATTACACTCTATGCCTTCAAAGGCATTTTCACAGATGGCTCCCGTGCCAATCTACGGCGACATTAGCAATTTGTATTTGTTACAGCTTATAGGTAGAATAAAGAATTTCATAACGTTGAATATTTTTGCGGGTGCTTTTTTGACTCAAAGAAAACCCTGAACGGATTCATTATGTTATGATATTCCTCGCACGCTCGCAAAGTTCAATTTTTTGTGTATAGAACATAAAACAATTTTAATAAAAAGTAATAAAAAATATTTTCGCTTGCAGGGGCGCCGAGGGCGCGGGCAGAATTTATGAATTTAATGCAAAATTTCCGTGCCCAATAACAAATGTGTTGAAATTTATGAAGTTTTATTCCACGGCCGTTTAAAAATTTTATGTGATCGACAAAACAATATTGAAAATCATTCGTTTTATTTCAGAAGTTTACGCAGCTTATGAGCTGCCAAGCTACTTAACGCCACTAATGAAATACACAATGTATTTTTATTTTATAAAACGTTTATTGCGTAACTATAAAAGTCTCAATAATAGTAATACATATTTAAAGGCTCTGGGAACTAGATACTAAGTTTTGCCGTAGGAATGCAAATAAAGGCCATATCGATAACTGCGACATTAACATGCCATCAGTGCCTTCACGTGAAGTTTTAGAAGAAAGAACGTGACGTTTATGTAAATAAGTTTAAAATTAAGTACATAATTAATTTTAAATTCTAGTGAATTAGGTATGTCATAAAAATATCCTGCAATAATGTAGAGTAGTGAGTTAAAAAAGTTATTTCAGCATTATCGTGCATCGTGGTTACATGGTATTTTGTTGATCATGCAATAAGTATTTTTTTAGGTTAGTACCTACTCAAGAAAATCACGTATCATTTATTTACTCTTGGTTTCTTTTTCTTTGTAAATATAAAAAAAAATCAGTGTCACGTTGATTATTTGAGGGATGTAGCATCATACAATATAGCTTACAAGCGCCTCACTCTGCCGCAGAGTGAAGGTTAATACCATTTACCACCAAGACCATGCAAGACAAAGTAACTAGAAAATAGTAGTATAAAACATTACAATCACCTTGTTAATGTCTCAAGCAAGGAATTCCTGTTATATAATTCATCGTAAATGTGGAAAACACCGAGATTGAGGCCACTTGTGCAAATCAAAGTCGGTGGGTTCTAATGCGATTAAAACACGTGACCTGAGACTTGAAATCAAACATTTGCAGCTACAAGAGTCAGGCTACAAGGCGAACATCACAGCAAAATTTAGTTTTCCGGCAATATACTGTAAAATCAATGGCCACTTGCAATAGTAGATTATGCATTAAGGGAATAAAACCATGTATTACGTCATGGGCGGTATATTGAACCCTGAGCGGAGCGAAGGACTCCGAGTTAACTCCCGAGCGCAGCGAGGGAGTAAAATTTTAACTCCTGAGCGAAGCGAGGGAGTTATGTAGAGTCCTGAGTGAAGCCAGGGGTTCATACCGCCCGAGACTAAGACATGTTTTATTCCAGAGGTGAATACTCTACTTTTCACACCATCTGGGAGACAATAAAAAGTTTAAATTCGTATTTGCAATTCGCGCCTTTTTTTTCTTTTTTTTATTGGTGTTTCGCGCGGTCACACGACACAGTAGTTCAGAAAAAAAAGAAAAAAGGGGTGAGTTTCGAACAACAATTCGAATTTTGAATTGCAATGCGGGGGCTTCTTCATAGTTTTCATGCGAATTTTGACATTCTAAATTCAAATCACTTTATTCCCTAGGGAAATTCTTCATTATTATTGCCCTCGAGAGACAAGGCTATGCTTTACGATGATATTTGACGGTACGTAATAAGGCATTGTCGAGCAGGAGGTGTGAAAAGATTATTTTTACATTCCAATAAGTAGGATACTTTATTAGTTAGTAAGAGAAGAAAGACAAAGCAGTATTTGAGACCTGTCCAAAACGATCCACGGTTAATTTTTGGGGTTCCATACCACAAAAATCAAACTTTTAATAGTTAATACAAATAAACTTACGTTTTTATGCCGCTAAATAATTATATTTTGATACTCTAGAGAATAAAAATTCATAGGGTACTTCTCGTGGACCGATATGAAATTTAATAAGTAATATCGTCTTTTACTACAAATACAGGGTAAATCTAATAAAACATTTGTATTAAATCATAAGAAAGTATTCTGTTGAAAAGTGAGAGAATCGATTCCTAAACTATTTATCATTATGTGATTCTTCTTCTTAGGTCCTTTTACTACTCCGTGAAGTCTGGGCTGACACAAGAACTTTCTATTTAAGATAAGATAATAATATTATTTATTGTACACACCAGACAATAATTACAGAGACAACAGTTACAAAAGAAGAGGTACAATAATTAGCGGCATTTTTGCTGATAGCAATTTCTTCCAGGCAACCTTAAATCGGAAAGATTGCAAAAAGAGAAATTGAGACGGGTAGTTGATGGTCATCGAATATTAATGTACGTAGGTATACGTAATAAAATAAACTTACATAGATATTTATGGCTAGTTCATGGCTAGAGATCGTAGCTCCAGCCAAGTTTTTCCCTTCTCCTTCGTCTCAGAGTGAACGGATCTCTTCCACGTCTGGTCGGTCTTCCGGGTCGTCGTATGAGTACCTACATATTTGTACAAAACCCTCGGTATACGAGTCCAATTCGCACATGGCCGGTTGTTTTATTTTAAACTAGCTGACCGAGCGAACTTTGTACCGCCTAGCAGTCGATGCTTTAATTTTTTTATTTTTCTCTCAGTACATAAGAACCATCCTTGTACTTCAAGGAGTATTCTAAAAAAGAATCAGCGAAATCGGTACAGCTGCTCTCGAGATTTGCGCTTACCAACACATTCAGCGATTCATTTTTATATTATAGATAACATAACACAATACAGAACATGAACGCATGAAGTAAGTATATTATATAGCTGGTTCAGTCACTTGACTGATCATTCAGTATGCAATAAAAAGCCGGGAGCCAACAAAAGGCGAGCCAAGTAAATCCTTCCCAGCGACTTCCCTCGATACGTGACCGAAATGCAAATGCATGCCCGAAATGAATCGAACCCACACTCGTGAGGCGCGTCAATGGTAGCTTTGAAGCTATTCCTGAAAGGAAATTGTATCATATTCTGGAGGAAAACGAGATAGAGAGAATGGATGAGCTCAGTTGGAACGTGACCGCTGCAGTAGTGTTTAACGTTTCTTTAGTAAGTAAATAACATATTGTATCAATTTTGTAGAAAACTTCGGTGAAAAATGATGTTTTTATTTTAAAAAACCTATTTAGAGGCTAAAAATATGTTTTTATTTGTCTATATTTCGTCCTCATTTACTATTTTTTCAAGTGATTTACCAAAGTATTGCGGAAAACAGTTTTTATGTATGAAATACTGGCCAGATATGATCTATTTTGAAAATATGATTATTCTTAATTAAAAATAGATATGTTCCAATTTCAACATTTCCCTCCGCATTTTTTGCGACCTAATTTAACGCCGGGAATATATTCGCGCTATGAGTTTTACGATTTCAGGCGTCTCCTGAAACCGGACTAATCGTTACATACATTTAAAACGGCATCAATGGTCGAATGAGGCCCTCCAAGGCAACCGTGTATGGTTTTATATGACGACTAACTTTAGGGGATGAAGAAAGAAGCGGTCGCCCTTTGACAGCTGTTACGGAAAAAAACGTGCGAGCCGTGAAAAAATAATCCATATTACCTTATCTTGAATGACGAGTTACGTGTCTGGAGATTCAGCACATACTGCAGATTGAAGAGGGAAGCCTTCTTTAAGGATTCCGGGTTCTGCATCTTTGCGTGAGAAGAATAGTTTCACGCTGGGGCCTGGGTTAAATGGAGCCGTGATTTGAAATCAAGAACTAGGGCCTTCCTTGGACAGTACGTCAACTCCTGGGTTCCCCTCCTTATGGCTCTGACCTAGCACCGATTTCTTTTTATTCCCGAAAACAAAAAGTGTTAGCGCAAAGGGATACAATTTCGACGCCGGAAGTTGCGCTCTCAGCGTGCGAGTAGGGTGTTAACGAGGTGAATGCTGAAAAAGTGTTTCGAAAACTTGTTCAAAGTTTTGAAAAGATTAAGTAAAAAAATGTTTACACAGAACACTTTATGTTACTTTCGCAGAACCACGTACACTTTCGCTCTCTCTGCCTTATATTTCAACCCTTATGCTCTAAAACTATCCTATATAGAAATCTCATCTCAATGCACCACACGCGTAACGTCATGCGTTTTTAACAATCATTTTGACAGGCAGTGGCCAGTTAACGTTATTTCAGTGAGCAGTGGCTCACTGAATTAACGGTTCCATAATATAAGGTGTTGCCAATTAATTGATTAATTGCAGTTGCTTATAATAAATACAGAAGTTGGTTTCTGCCCAACTGCATAACAGTTTATTGGTAGATGCCATTGGTTTTACAGTTTAAATTAATCTTAAACGCTAGGTATATACAAATACTAAAAAATATCTCCCTACACACTACCCTCTCGCTCATGTTTGTGATAAAGTGTTATTTTTAGCAACTTTTCAAAAACCCTCCCCTAAATGATACAACGTGAGGTTGTAGACTAATTCTCCCTCTGCTCAAAATCACGTGTTTTTTTACTAAAAGATATTTTAATGATTTTTAGTACCTTAATTATCTTTAAATACAATTCAATACTGGGAAATTAACAAATTGAGGCACCGTTATAAATATGTACCTATGTTATTTACCGGCACACAAACAATAAAGGAATGGTGGTGGTGGTGGAAAGGTTAAAATCAGTTATGAAATCGCGTGTTCAACGAAAAAATTAATACACGTGATAGTATAGAATAAGGCGTAACTTTGCGAAAATCCATAATAGCATTAAAAACTTACACTTGTGAGCCTGAGGATGAGGCGAAACGCGTCGCGTATTTTCTCACACAAGTACCACCAAGTGTCTGTGGTGGTGTGTTCGTATCTTGCTTCTGCAAAGTGGGAGAGAGGGCCGTACATTAACTAACCGCACTACTACACTACACTAATAGTACTACACTACACCTCTCCTGCTCCTTATGATATGTCGTGATTTTTCGCAAACTCCCTCCCCCCTTTAGAATCTCACGTGATTAAAGGACAAAGACTAACCCTAAGACTAACCGATAACGCGCTAAATTCAATGATGCCTCAAAGAAGAGAAAACACTCACTCACGTAACTATTCACTGTAAAGGCGTGAATAAACAAAAGACCGCAATCATTGACCTGGTTTCACTTCAGAGCCTGGCTCCGTTACATGCATTACAGATTCATCGTCATATTTTTTTCATTCCATTGCGAACTAGAAGTTTTTATAATGCACATTTATAGACTTAAATCAGTCATCAAAAGAGATCGACGCAATCGCATGAAGTGGTCATTATAGATTATATAATATACCTACCTACTCTGAATCTAGGCCTAAGACCACCCGTGTTACCGTGTTGAAATAACATCCTGCGATAGTCTTACAACTCGCTATGCAGATACCTACAGTTTCCACCGACGCTGACAGCACGTACCTTTACATTGGCATACTCTACTCAGTGGTGTTACGGGTGATTTAGTAACTCAGTTGTACAGTTGGTCTCAAGGTCTTGTATGCTCTGTGCAGCTGCACGCTTAACTATGTAGCTAAGGGCAGAAATCTCTGGTGCAGCGAAATAACTGTACCCAAATTTTCTCAGTTTTATTTTTGTCGTGATTTCTATACAGTAAATAATATACTTATCTTACCTTAACTGTACTGGCTATACAGTCGTAGAACAATTGTGAAATTCACCCATAAAACATAAGTCCTTTTTATCGCTCGGATATCGTGCTTGTTTCTCGGTTTATTACTCGACTTTTCACGAGGTTTTACTACTAACGAGTGAGATGCCCAAAACAATCTCCATTATGAGCCGGCATTTGTGTCCCAACTGTAAAATTAGCCCCCGCGGCAAGTTTCTATTGGGATTCATTGTGTGAGTAATTGGTCGCAATGTGTCGCTTGTTTTCCTTTTTAGTGCTAATTTTGAAATGTGTTCGAACGAAAAGTGGTGTTAATAGACTGTATACAACTGCGAATTGAGGTTGACAGAATTTACAGTACTCAAGTGACAAGACAGAGTTTACGTCTCCGGGAAAAAAATGTTCACCTACATGCCTCAGCTAAACTCCTCAAGCCACATTGGCCAGATTCACATTGTGCGATAATTGGAACCTCATATCATTGGCCTAAATAGTTTTATACATTTACTAATCGTTGTGCGAACGTTGCACGAACTTGTCTACAAATGTCGTGAGGTTACGGTTTACTTCAATGTAAAAGCAGTCATTGTTGCTTTTCAGCAGTCTCTCGGTGTTTCCACCCCTAATGACAACTTACCGCTACCTGCCCGAATTGTCTGTAAATACCGTCACAAAACTCACATACAACAAGGATGAATCAAACGAGAGGCATTCGCCAACCCTCATCACCAACGCGCCTTTCTTCACGACCATAGTGCATGAGAACCACTTCTGTTCTGGTACGCTGATCGGCAGTAGAACGGTCCTCACTACTGCCGTGTGTGTTGTGGAGATACATAAAGAACAACTCACGCATACTGTGGTCAAAGTTGGCTGTGATGTGCTGGCTGGAGAAGGGTATAGTATTTTTGAAGTGAAACTTTAGGTAAGTACATATTAAGCATCATGATTGAGCTATGCTAATCACAGGGAATCCTGGTCGGACTTTTCGAAATAAAATTCGAGTAAGTGAATCCGGAATTAAGTTAATAGTACATAGTATACTTGTTTTGTTGTAAGCTGGCTGTGTCTGATACGGCCTTGTTTAAATGGTTCCGATTCAGATAATGAAGTATACTCTATTACTACACGTACGAGTATAATACATGTCATGTCACTCGCTCAATGTGAAGGAAAAATACCGTGAGGAAATCTCATCGCTTAAATTGCTTCTGTGGTCAAAGACCTGTGCCTTGGGGCGGGACATACACAGAGTGCAATAAAATCCATATACTTATTGGGGTTCGAACCCCGGCTGAGGACAAAACCCGGCTGGGGACAAAAAAAACCCCAGGTCTTGGATGTTTACATGTTTGTGATGTCGTTGTTTCTGATTCCCACGACATAGGGTATCCTAGTGTGGGGCCAGAAGCAATGTATGCCTGTATGTAAATTTTATTATTATTATTATTCATCCAAAAATTGGAGATTCTAATCGTCAACACGATTTTTTTTTTTTTTTTGAAACCACGGTTTTGAAAAAAATTGTATAGAAAAAGTTTGTAGCAGACTAGATCCTACTACTTTTATATAATTTATATAATATACAGGGCGACCCACGGCTATGCCACCTGGAGGGAAAGTACCTTTAATATTATAGATGGAACATTTTACTGAATAAAAAAACATTACTTTAATTTCAAAAACAATCTAAACTGCATTCATAGATTTTTAAATAATTACACAGTTGAACCGGGAATCGAACCCGCTACACGAGAAAAAAAATACCCTGTAGCTTTATCACACCGATCGGAAGGTTTTATCATAAGGATTATTTTTTGCTAAATAACATACTATCAGAAATAAAAGGAAGACCATGAATTTTAACATTTGAAGTGAAATTTCGTTCAGATTTTTTTTTATGGGGTTATGTAAAAAGATTAGTTTACAAGAACTAGTATGAAAGTGTCCACGAGCTATAAACAGAACTTAAACGTATTATTCTGAATATCCACCACAACAAGATCAAAAGATCGACAGGGAGTGAAATTATCAAAAGAGTGCGACTTTGTATTCAACAGGACTCAATTTGAGCATTTGATAAATTGATTAATTTTGTATTAAAAATGATAAAATTTATGGCCTTCCTTTTATTTATGTAATATGTTATTTGTTATTTAGCAAACAATAATCCTTATGATGAAGCCTTCCAATCGGTGTGATGAAGCTACAGGGTAATTTTTTTTCTCGTGGTAATTTTTTTTCTCGTGAAAATTATACTCGAGTGCGCTAACTTCATTACATTTACATACATATCATATAAAACCTACACCTGTATCTTAGAGGTGTAGAGAGAGAGCAGGGTTTGCCTATTGCGGCCATCATGACAACCCTCTTTTAAAAACCTATTTAGTGGCTAAAAATTTCACCCATGCCGGGATTCGAACGCGCAACCTCTGGCTATCCGTACCAGCGCTCTACCAATTGAGCCAATGGGCGACTCACGGCATCAGTGAAATTTCGAACCTCTTTACAATATTCTCTGTATTACGTACAGGCTGCGACATCTGACTTAAGCAAATTGCATTACTTACAGCCCCGAATACCTACTTTGCAGTTAGGTTTAACATCGGAACGATATCACTGTACCCACATGATTACACTATTTTTATTTTTAATGCACTAACCCGTGCTAAGGAACAAATTTAAAAACCTATTTAGAGGCTAAAAATTTCACCCATGCCGGGATTCGAACCCGCAACCTCTGGCTATCCGTACCAGCGCTCTACCAATTGAACCAATGGGCGACTCACGGCATCAGTGAAATTTCGAACCTCTTTACAATATTCTCTGTATTACGTACAGGCAGCGACATCTGACTTAAGCAAATTGCATTACTTACAGCCCCGACTACCAACTTTGCAGTTAGGTTTAACATCGGAACGATATCACTGTACCCACATGATTACACTATTTTTATTTTTAATGCACTACACCGTGCTAAGGAACAAATTTAAAAACCTATTTAGAGGCTAAAAATTTCACCCATGCCGGGATTCGAACCCGCAACCTCCGGCTATCTGTACCAGCGCTCTACCAATTGAGCCAATGGGCGACTCACGGCATCAGTGAAATTTCGAACCTCTTTACAATATTCTCTGTATTACGTACAGGCAGCGACATCTGACTTAAGCAAATTGCATTACTTACAGCCCCGACTACCTACTTTGCAGTTAGGTTTAACATCGGAACGATATCACTGTACCCACATGATTACACTATTTTTATTTTTAATGCACTAACCCGTGCTAAGGAACAAATTTAAAAACCTATTTAGAGGCTAAAAATTTCACCCATGCCGGGATTCGAACCCGTAACCTCTGGCTATCCGTACCAGCGCTCTACCAATTGAGCCAATGGGCGACTCACGGCATCAGTGAAATTTCGAACCTCTTTACAATATTCTCTGTATTACGTACAGGCAGCGACATCTGACTTAAGCAAATTGCATTACTTACAGCCCCAATAAATAGGTTTTTAAATTTGTTCCTTAGCACGGGTTAGTGCATTGAAAATAAAAATTGTGTAACCCTCTTTTGTTACAACAATATTTTTCCATTACTCATACATACTCGCAATGGGGCGTTAGACCGCAGGCTAAGAAAAAGTAGTGCGTTCCAGCCCTTATAGTCTCGACTTCAATATCAATCTCAACATTAATTAACGAAACAACTTTCAGGACTTACTAGACTATGAAATTAGACTGAATAGAATCCTTGTTATTGCTTCCATCCAAGGGCTGTTTATCTAAAAAGCACTTAGCAATCATTAGTTTGTAGATAGATGTTTGTGACGAAGGCTTCGGGCCCTCTTGCCCTCGAATTGGCAAGTCGCAAGTTGGACGTCATTTACATTACGACTACGATTTATTTATTTAGACAAAGGAAGGAATGAAGGAAGATTTATATATACGTATATATATTATAACTCGAACGTAGGATACGATGAGCCAATTTATAGATGTCTGCACAAATAGATGGACAAAAGAAGAGCTGCTTTGTACTTTTTAAAAACCTATTTTAGAGGCTAAAAATTCCACCCATGCCGGGACTTGAACCCGCGACCTCTGGCTATCGCGACCTATCGTTGTGCCAGCGCTCTTCCAACCAATCTAATGGGCGACTCACCGGCATCAGTGAAATTTCGCACCTCTTTACAACACTCTCTGTATTACGTACAGGCTTTATACTTTTACACGAAGTACTTTAGGTATACTATCTGGTTCGAAAGTTGCATATATTTCGGATTATGTATCTCAAAACAAAAGGATGGCTTCCTTATAGGATCACTTTTATGTCGGTCTGTCCATCCGTCTGTCTTTTAAGACCCTTTGTTGGGTTATGATTATGGAAGACCATTAATTTGCCCTCCAAATGTTAAGTTTGAACCGTTGGCTTGGAATCATCAGGGCGCGGATCCGAGCGTGAAGTGGCCGGGTTAAAATAAAGCAAGAATGTACATACATACATACATACATACATACATACATACATACATACATACATACATACATACATACATACATACATACATACATACATACATACATACATACATACATACATACATACATACATACATACATACATACATACATACATACATACATACATACATACATACATACATACATACATACATACATACATACATACATACATACATACATACATACATACATACATACATACATACATACATACATACATACATAACCTCACGCCTGTATCCCAGAGAGGTAGGCAGACCAGGGACGGTCGTAAAAAATAATAATAATAACACAAAGAAAACTAAAGTTTTTCCTCACTACGAGTAGGTACTTCGGTGCGTACTCCAATGCAGTAGGCATGAGGCATACAACACAAATTTTAGAAGTTAGAAGCTGCCCAATCCCTTGGGCTTCATTCTATAATATAAATTATGCGGTTTAGTCCGTGAAATGTTTCCACCTTACTCAGTTTATTTTCGCGTCTCTGTTACAGGCAAGTCGTGCCAGTGATAGACGTTAAAGTGCACGAGTATTACCGGAGGCTTACTATGATAGATAACGACATCGCATTAGTTATTGTTGCAGTAAGTACTAATGTAAAAGTTGGTGAAAGTGAACGTTACTTTATTGACAAGACACAAATAAAATTTACACGAATTAACGTTACAAATAAGTCAATAAGCAAACAATAGTAGGTACAGATCTAAATTGCACCGACTACCCGCCTTTAATTTCTTTCTAGTCTCCGTCTACGGTTGCCTGGAAGAAATAGCTTTTAATAATAAGATCGCCAATTGTAGGTACTATATTTTTTATATACTTAATTTCTGTTACTGGAATTTCTATGTACAATAAAGAATATTCTATTTATCCCATCTACTTATACCGACAAACATCTTGAACAACGTCATATCGTTGATTTAGGGCCTACGAAGACTAAAGATAGTGCGGGCGTAGAGGATCGTTTAAGTCATCCCGTGCTATGCCTTAGATAGTAGATTCGTGGACTTTACAAAAATTTCTATTGCTTGTTACAATATTGGAGTCACGCCTGGATTACTTTTGTAGCACACACACACACACACACACACACACACACATACACACACAATTACACATATTAATAAACATTTAAAAACTCATTATTTTTTATATTATTTGCATAAAAACGTTATACATTATGTACCATTTAACTAAGGATTAGCATTGCTTACACTAAACTACAGGGTCTCATTCCTCTTTTAGGAAGGAGGGGCTCTAAAAATTATCGTTTTTTTTCTACTTCATTGAAATTAAATAGATACTAAGTGATATTGTATCATCTTTAACAAATAGAATTACTTACCTATTACTTTACTAATTTACCCCAATTTAAAAAAAATCGCCAGACAAAAAGCTTATCCGATCGAATCACTAATCACTAAAAAGTGATCACTAATGAGACCTATTTATACCAATAATATAGGAACATAAACTCATGACACCCATGTTACATACGCATAAGAACATAAATTCACGACAGTATCGCGGAAGGGTAGGCAGAGACGAGGTTTTGCCAATTGTAAAGCATTGAATACAATGTTGAATACAACAATGATTAACCGATCCGATAATGCTAATTAATGATACATTTTTTTGCTGTTATTTTTAGTATAACGTGCCATTCAGTACCCGTGTGAAGAAAGCTTTGCTTGTAGAACCTGAAATTGCACTGCGAGATGATTTTTCAATCACTATGTTTGGCTGGGGAATGGAAGTAAGTAAAAAGAAAACAAATACCACGCATGTACTTTAAAAGAGAGCTCTAGAATTTCCTACGCCTATTAATTGATTTTCTCTGTAATTTTCGTCATTTTTTAAACTAATCTCTCTCTTTCTCTCTCTCTGCGAGAAGTGTAAAAAAATATAAATGAGCAGTTGGGATCTGCACCAAGATTATCCGTACCAGGTTTTTAGTATGAGTATAATACCACTATACTATCATGACATAAGTGCGGTGAAACGTTTCTCTTGGAAAGAAATAAAAGTAATAGTAAAGTAAAAAGGCTGTAAATAAAAGATTTCCACTATATAGTGGAAATCTTTTATTTAAACGTTACTTATAGTAACGCAAATTATTATGTGTCGGATGTATTTTTAATCAAAAGGGGTTTATTTTATGGCATATGTTTTTCACAGTTTGAGTACCTATTTCAGTTTCCGTAGCATTTTCACGTTGTAACCATTTTTTTTAAGAGCCTTTAAATAGAGCTACTGTATGTTAAAATACATCCAACGCCATCTACCGCGATACAAGGGTACAATAATGAAAGCAAGCAAACTCTCCATACGAACTAGGGACGAAGTAGGAGGGAGGACGCAGAAAAGACGCGACGCGTTGTATAGAATTCGCGCCTTCTCCTCGTCTTTTCTGTGCGGACTTCGCCCTATCCCTTCACTAGGTTTTCACCATGTTTTCACTAGAAAGCCATTTGGAACGACAACACGGCACGTCTTCTCCGCGGCCTCGCCTCACATCCTTTTTGTGTGGCCTAGGCCTAAGAGCTGATTGTGCAAAACTATTGAAGCAACTATTTCCTTAATAAGAAAGATGGGGCTAGCTGTAGCTAAATATCTGCAAGGGGCTCGCGGAAGAGAATCACGGATATTCTCTTTGGAAATTTCAAAGTTGAACAAACATCGAGAGAGACCATAATAGGTAACTGTAATACAGCTTTTACTTATTTGGACCTTTAATTGAACCTGGAATTGATACTTGCAGAGTGGTGTAGATACCTCAACTGAATTTCTTTTGAAATTGGGAACGTTGTATACAAAGATACTTATTGCATTTGGTTCTAAATCAATATTTAAATTAAGATATGCAGTAAACACTTAAAGTGAATTTAATTTCTGTAAATTTGAATAATCTTCAGTGAAATTCGAAAGAACATTGAGAAAATAAGGATAAACTATCACATTTTCACTTCTGTTTGTTTACATAGTCCACGATTTCTATTGACGGCAATTTTACACACGGCTAGGAACGTAATAATTTATTTTTATATTCAGAAAAAAACAAAAGAGAATCGAAGATTTTTTTTCCTTATTAATATTACAAATATGTATCTGAGCTATGCCTGCCAGTATTTTTTTTCTTACCAAGGAGTATGTCATCCTCACTACTTTTTGATCCACCCTCGTAGATACCTACGTAAGGAATTCGCGCCCTCGCCTCGCCCTCGCAGGCCTCGCCCCATCCTTTCCGTGTGAGCTTCTCAGTCATTCAGCATTTTAGGATGTTTGTAGATGGAAATTGTATAAGCCGTTTAGAGTAAACTGTATATTTTATTATGCCCTGTTTACTAGTCTAAGCAGTGCATGAATAAAAGCTCAATTTTCTGAATGTCATTGTGTGAATGACGTTTGAAAAATACAAGAGAAGAATGAATGTCTATATGTACAATGAAACCTCGTATAAACTCTATGATGTCATAGGCAAGAATTTTGTTACACCCTGAATATTTCCTTATTTCTTTCTTTCTGCACCAGTGTGTTATTCTCCACAGGACGATCGTGCTAAGGAACAGACCTACCGGCTCATACGGACACCGATGACTGTAATGGCGCGGGACCAATGCACCAAGATTTTTCCGCATGTGATCACTCCTTCCACATTTTGCACTGCATACAAGCGGGTGAGCTGCTAAACCTCACGATAGTGTTAAAAGTTTTTTCTTCCGCTGCCTTTTTTCTCCAAAACACTACGGCCCGAAGGCAGCGGCTTATACTTTTATGTTACATTGTACTTTGACATTCAGCTAACAGAATGTAAATTTTAAAAACCTCTTTAGAGGCTAAAAATTCCACCCATGCCGGGACTCGAACCCGTAGTAGCATGAAGCTTACTATTTTTTGAAAATTCATATGTGTCTTTGAAAATGTAAAACAAAATTTTTAGAAGTTGTGTCTATCCCAGTTTCTCATCGTGTTAATAGTGATAGACAAGTGTTTAGGACTCACCTAGGACCTAGAACCTAGGATCAAAGACATTTCAAACAAATCTCAATAAAAAAACAAAGTGTAAATTCTTTATGTTGAAATCGGCTTAAGGCGCTTCGGGTTGCTTACTGATGGCAAAAAAAATCACAACTTGTTTTATACTAAATTTTTATTAATAAATGACTTTAATCACTTTCCGCCAGAAACGGCGCTAGTTAGCACCTCGAATCCCCTTAAATAAGATTTTTGGCGACGTTTAAAGTTCTCATTTTATTCTTTTTAAATGTTGAAATTGAAATTAAATTAGACGTAGTCAAAATCTAATGTATAAAAAATTTTATTGGATGTATATGAGGATAAAAAATTTAGTATCGAAGAAACCGTTTTTAGGTTTTCTATCATTTGGATACGAGGTTCATATTATTTCCACGATGTTTACGAGGACTTTGTTGTTCCTTAAATATTTGTAGAGGCAACCGCTCTTTGATATCGGTGGGCCCGCATTGGTGACAACATCAAACGAGCAAGTAGTGGTTGGGATCACCTCGTACAACGGCAATAACTTCACCACGGAGAAGGACACCGTGGCAGTTATCACCAACGTCTCGCATTTCTACAGGTAACCCTATGCTCACAAACTGAATACACCTAAGGCCGCTTACACACTGCGACTATATGCAGCGCTTCCGTAGTGACGCAGCAGCGATATAACGCCATTCTTCTAGCTCTATACTCTTGCGCTACCTACTTTTACTATGTATATAATCGCATGCATGCAAGCATCGATGCATAGTTAGTTAGTTAGACCTGAGATTTTCGCTCTTAGGCTCATAGTTGGGCCATTGTACGTTGCAAGCGCTGAGGTGCGTTAACAATTCAGACACTAGGGTTTCCTTACGATGTTTTCCTTTACCGTCATCGAGTGGTATTGCTACTATAATATCACAAATGTAACATACAATACATACATAACCTCACGCCTGTATCCCAGAGGGGAAGGCAGAGACCAGGGACTGCCACTTGCCACGATCCTGACAGATCACCTTCGCTTCATCAACGTTCATAAGTCATTGCATGCACGCACGCCGGTTCCGGGTAATTTTTATCTTTCCTGTTGCTAATACATCCCCTATTTGGTGGATGTATGTCCACCTCATACATCTGGTCGGTCGTCCCTTACCAGCCCTTCGACTCGCATTCGCAATATATATTTGTTTCGTCAATCCTTTTTCCTTCATCCTCTCTACATGTCCAAACCAACGCAACATTCCTTTCTCAATTCTAGTCACTACATCCTCTTTCAGTCCACAACGTTCTCTAATCAGACTATTGCGTATCCTGTCATTCACAGTAATACTAGACATACACAAATGTATATAACTTCGAAATCTAAGTCATTGCTAGGTACATGCCGTGCTTCGAGGGGGGAGACGCTCCGCTACCACGGCTCTAGCATCGTTGCATATATACGCCGTAGATACTTTATGGGTGCAAAAATAAGCGTGTCTATGTCACATTAACGATACATGATTCGGAGACGTGCGAGCGTATCAATACTTGGTTGGTTTTTAGCCTCTAAATAGGTTTTTAAACTTGGTTGGTTGCAATAAGACTTCATGGTGCTAAAAATTTGCCCCCATGAGCCGTCATGATTCATGAGTCATGGGCGGATGATTGTACAGTTGCCGTTTCATAGGATAGACTCTAACCTCTTAGTAAGCTTAAAGATTATTTCATATTGCAATAGTCGCTCCCGCGAGTCTTCCATACAGTCAACCTTTACATTTTCGTTGCAATTTCGCTAGCGACGTAACTGAATAGAATGCACACGTGTAAAGGTTGATGCGTTGTCGACTGTGCGTTGTATTTATATTTAGTCGACAGCATGTATATTACTAAACTCCCTACCAGTCTGCCCCTGCGTCCATTAAGTATATACTTTGGTCGCGCATATTATACGTAATGCACTCAACCTTTGCATACGCTCGACTGTAGCGATTCACGACTGTGCTTATAAATATCCGCAACAGGACACGTAAAAAATAGGTGCATATAAATGTATATTTTTTACGTTTCTTTGATGAGTGAAAAATCTTAAAAATTAAACAATTTTCGCTAAAATCCAAAGCAGTTTGCGAAAGTACTCTGTAGAAATCTCATTTTCCGAAAGTACTCGGAAACGGCGTGCGTGCATGCAACGACTTATAGACGTTGATGAAGCGAAGGTGATCTGTCAGGATCGTGGCAAGTGGCAGTCCCTGGTCTCTGCCTATCCCTCTGGGATACACACGTGAGGTTATGTATGTATGTATATAAATCTCATTTTCAGGACGCGAGCTTTACTGCTGTCAACCGCCTGAGTGTAGCGTTACGATTTGGCTAGTGCTGACTATATTATTTTGTTGACCGAACAGGATGACTAATAAAATCCCGAAATACATCCAAATTGCCATACTAAAATTATCACATTCTGCAATATATTGGGTGGAGCGTTTTTTTTTGCGATTTCGCCGTTTTCCCTATAGTAAAAGCTGACTTTTTCTACTACCTTGATCAGTTGAACCTGATTGACCAGTTAAGCCTCATATTTTCAGATGTATTTGGGGATTTCGTTACTTTGATTCAATAACTATATTTTCTGACACGATCAGTTTTAAACTATCATGTGGTTCAAAATCATGGTCAGAATTAAATTTTGATAATGATTCAATATCTATATAGATAGCACTATTTAACACTTTTCATTGATTCGCGTCTTCTATGGAAATTTCAGGTGGATCTTTAAGAACACTGAGCAGTTGATGGCTAAACACTGCACACAAACCAAACCCTTCGATCCAACGGGTTATGACTACTACGAAGTTAAATAATTGCTGCTAATTATAAAATTGTAATGGTAATTCTTAATTGAAATCATTATTATAAAAAATAATAATATCTCATTAGACACTTAAATAGAGAATACTTTATTTTACATATAAAAGAATACAGATATTTCTTAACCGAAAGAATGAAAGACGTAGGACGATTGTTACTAAAAGTATATAACTCGATAAACACGTAAATAAAATATGTAAGAATACATTTTTAGTAAAATAAAATAAAAAATAAAAGTACCTATAGGAAAACCAGAATGTATTTAAGATGTTCGTAATTTTACTGTCTAGCAAAGCACATTTATACGAAGTATACACCGTCTTGTAAAAATGTTAGGTCGCACGAGGGAGACAGCATGACTGACGTGATTGCCACCATAGAACATGAACAATTCTTTGTACAAGGCCAAGTCCTAAAATATCAAGTCAAAGGTTAAAAATTAAATCAATTTATTATTATGTAAAATCATTTAAAATTTACAATTCTTGTGAATATTTGGGCTTATAATATATAACTTCCAATAAGCAAAAGTTTAATATTCAGAATTTAATTTTTGATACAATCTTGAATATAAAGTCATTTCTATGAAAATCAAAATTGTGAATTTCCAACTTCTGTTCTTTGAAAGAGATTTTCTTGTTCTGCGATACCTGCCAAGATGTTGATTTGGGTCCTAATTCAAACGCTGAATAAAGGGTTGTATTGAGATTTTGAGTCAAATTTTACTATTCGCCACTAGAATCAATGAATTCACAAGTTCTGTTCTGCAACCGGTGCAACGTGTGGTTTATCCAACCCCGGAAGTACCATAAGTTAGCATATACGCTGGGCTTCAGCTTCTGCGCACAACCATCGCCGTGTGATACCACTCCCACGATCATTCTGAAAACAAACTACAGCAGGCTGAGTGACTGAGCGTCAGTCAGACGATGTGAGCAAACTGTATAAGCTTCACCAATGTCGCGTTCAGTAAATCATTGTATTACATAAAAGAATGGCTATTCTATTACACTGTTGAAACTATGAATGAATGAACAAACGAGTGAATTAATTGATTAATTAATTAATTCATCATCATCAGGCTATATTAGTCCACTGCTGGACATAGCTCTCGCCTAATGAGCGCCAAAGCTCTCTGTCTTCAGCTTGCCGCATCCAGAATCTGCCTTCAGATTTTTGCAACTCGTCCTTTAATTAATTAATGTTGAATATTAAGAATGAATTAACGTGCCACAAATAAATATTTATTTTTGTATTTTGTAAATAAATATTTAACTGTGTTCTATTATAAGTTTATAACCAAAATGCTAAAAACACAACAAATGCAGACTCTGTTATGGGAAAAGACCACCACACTCTTTAAACTGCAAATGTAGAGTGTTCTAGGTCAAGGTGTTTCAAAAACTAAGCATTTTAGGAATAACCTGCACTCACCCTTTCCACAAGACTCCTCCACCGGAGTCACCTTTGCACGTGTCCGTCGTACCTTCCCCGTAAAGGCAGAACATGTCATTGGAAAACGCTGCGTCTTGCAGCTGCATGCAACGCTTGAGTGGGACGAACTTTAGCTTAGTCATCATCAGCCCTTTCTCGCTTACAGAACCACCGTACTACAAGTAAATATGTTATATTGTTACCGCCGGCTCTTAAATTGAGAATTTCTTTTAGTATATACGGATATAGCCAGCGTTGAAGATCTGTTTAGATTGGCAAGAAACAAAGAAGAATATGCGGAGCTGACGGCCAACCTCCATTAGTTTAGGAGAGGCACAGGAAAAAGAAGATATACCAAAACATCATAGTCTCTTCAGGTTTTTAAAAAAAGTACGCGTTATAATAGGTAGTTGTGAGGATACTTCTAAGCAAAAGGGAACCCATTACGAACTCACTTTCGTCCAACCCCAACCAACTGCTTCAAATTCGTCGTCGGTTTCACCCATCCATTCATTAGTATTGACAATTAGTGCCCTCTGTGCCTTTTCTCCGAGCTTCAAGTGCCTATTGGTCACTACAATCGCGATGTCATTGGAAAACGTCACTGTCTTATTATAATCCTTGTGAATATGAAAATCCAGAACGCCGTACAGGTCTCCGTAGTAGTCCATTATGTACCTTGCACCTAAGAAAGAACATTCAGTTATTAAGTTAAAAAAAGACGTACATCTAAATCATCATCATCATAATGTTGCACCTGGGATACTACCTACTACGTAAGTTCTCCATATATGGAGTTGTCCTATTTAACCTACTAGTAAATACATGCATGACACTATAGTGTCGTCAAATAGGTATACCCGATAGAGTAGACAATTAAATAAATAAATAAATATTCATGGACCTATTACACAGATCTCGTTAGCCCTAAACTAAGTACAGTGCTACACAAGAAATAAGTCTCGCGGATGTACCTGCGCAGATGACCAAATTTTGGATGTGCGGCAAGTTGATCGACCAATCAGATAATTTTATGGCAGGCCGCGCGCCTTTGTTGCTATTGGTCATCGATGCAGGTGACTATTAGTTTAGCAATATTAGCGTGAGCGTAATAGGTAGCGCTACTGCGGCAATCAATTCTGCACCTTAACCGTATCGGTTAAAGATCACGTTGAATGTACTTATAGCTTCGGGTACTTTCGTTACACTTCTTCCTTGTCTGCGCGAACGTAGATTCCCGAAGGGACTTTTATGATGTGTAGTACTGTACAACTAAATGACTTGTGTTATAGGTGCTAACTCGACGATAGATTTAATACAATAAATACATAGATAACATCCAAGACCCGAGACAAACTAGAAAAGTTCGTTTCCTAGTTTGACCCGGCCGGGGATCGAACCCAAAACCTTCGGTTTTACAGCAGCGTGCCAAACCGCTGCGCCACCGAGGCCTTCAAATTACGTCAAGTTACGTGAAAGAAAGACCGCGAGCTTTAATCGCCCGTTCTAAATTGTGTATTTCACTAATAAGTAAGTATTTATAATATACTCATATTATTTACTAATCTGAAGAGACCAAAACTTAAGGATCAAGTGAAGTAGTATTAGTGAAATTAATTAATTACGAAACTCTTTATTTGGAATCCTTAATTCAGGTCACTGACTTTGGACGTTTTTGGTCCATTTTTTTCTCCAAAATAGTCTAGATTTGGAATTGGACTACGTAACGTTCAATAAGTCACATATTCTGTGTAATTTTGAATAAAATATTTTGATTTGATTTGTCAAACTAGTTTCAATGAAATGACTTCCTACGATTATGTTAAAATTTTTAAAATAACGTGAATTTATCTACGGGAAATTTGTTTATCAAGCCTAACATGGGAATAGTAGTTTAACGTTTTCATACATTTATACATTTAACGGGTCTAACCGCGATAATTTTTAGGTACCCTTAATTGCCGACGTTCATTATGGTTACCTAATACATAATCGCTACTAGATACATTAAATGTAGGTATCACTAAAATGAGACTGAAAATAATTTTAAAACATTGACACACCAACGCAGATGTTCATTTCATTGACGTCCTTGTTAGCATCAAAGCAGTGTGCGGCAGTGAGCACCGCCCAGCTTGTCAGTATGGAACCGCCGCACATTGAACCGTCGTTGAAAAACTGCACACTGATCGGGAACCGCTCTATCATCACTGGTTTGCCATTTATTATCTTTCCTTCCATTTGCCCAGTTGTTGTACTGGTGACTTCATAATTGTTGACAAGCCACACAGAAAGCACGAAGACTAAACATTTCTCTATAATTCTTGCTGACATTGTGATCTTTGTAAAAGCTAGCTAGCCTGTGGAAACTCCAGGTGACGAGATTGGAATTTCTAATCACGGTTCTTACTTTTATGACCAATTCGTTAGTTAGAATTCGATTCTTGACTCGTAAATAGAAGCTTAATTCTAATATCATTAAAGTCAGTTCAAATATACTCCAGTTAAATCTGCAATATAGAAAATCAAGTTTGTTTTTACTCAAACCTTAGAACATTAGATTGAGATCAATTGGACTAATGAAGTGCAAGCCATAAACAACATAAAAGTATATTGCATTTATTTTATGACTTTTGCAGAATTTTCCATACAGCTCCGTGATGGTTTGCTTTATCCAGCTCTGCATGTAGAAAACGTTGGTGTACATGCTGGGTTGTTCCCCGCATCCTTGTCCGTGCGATACTATGCCCACCACTGAACTGAAACAAAACGTTAGTTTTCATGTCGAATTTATCCCTTGCTTTTATTAGCTTGTATTGAGCCTTTGACGTTCTTTATCTTACTATTAATCCGACGACACTCTATCGGCGCAAATATTTTTGCTCTGCAAAAGTCGGAAAGTAAACAATTTTGACATGTTGCTAATTAAAGGTGCAAAATCCCAAAAAAACAAATTACTTCATGCATTTAGGGGCTTCAACCAAAGGTAAATGTTATTGGAAAAAATTGAAACAAATTTCACTAGCGCATTTAATAATTTTTGAAAGTAGAAATAAATCCCTACAAACCTTTATACAATCATTGTAAATGTTTTTTTATATTTCTTTCTTTTGTTATAGAGTGAAATGTTAAGACATTGAGATAAAATAAAAAAAAACATATCAAAGTATTTTATTCAAAATAACACAGAAACTATGACTTATTGAACGTTACAAGAAAAAATACATGCACATTTCAAAATGTAAACTATTTTGGAGAATAAATGGACAAAAATACTTCAGACTTAGTCTTTTCAGTCTACTACAGCATTGAATGGGCTATAATTCCAGACTGTATATTTGTCATCTTTCAATCTTTACTATTAAGGTAGCTCTTTGGGTGTGTGCTTTACACGTCTTTTGAACCGTGTTTGCGGCAAGCTTCTTCTTCTTCTTCTTCAGGCTATATTAGTCCACTGCTGGACATGGCCCCCCCATTAGGGGGGGCGCTATGGCGCTCATTAGAGCGCCATAGCGCAAGGTTGTGCCATCATTGTAATGCCCATAATCCCCACGCTGGGCATGCGGGTTGGGGATCGCAGTTTGTGGCAAGCTTATTATGTATTAATGTTACTTATCTGTTTTGTAATGCAATAAATAAAATATTCAGGGATCTTCTTGTAGAAACTTATACAATGCCCTAAAAAGGCTTAACCTTTGCCAGCATAATTCTTAAAAACAAAAGTTAATGCTTATTTCTAGTATTTAGTTACATTGTGTTGGCTACTCATTGCTGTTGGCTACTCAGTTTTAAAGTTACCAATATTTTTTTTATATGTTGTCATACATATACAGACCAGCAACTATAAGGAGGTCAGTTTCTTTAAAGAAATCTCTCGAATTTCCTCTGCCTAGCTTATAAATTGATCTGATAGCGGTCTTCTGCAAGACAAAGATATTATAGTGTCAATGTCTGCTGCCAGACCCCAGTAGTATGCCTTGGGTCATAATTAATACTATTGAAGTATAATTAAAACAAACAAGCCTAGCAGTTGCGACGTCAGTTGGTTGCCTGATTATTTTGACTGCAAATAGTCCACATGACGTTGTCTATTTGAGGGCCCCATCGAAGCTTTGCATCAATTGTGATATCTAGAAACACAGTTTCTTTTAGAAGGTCTAGTTTGTCAAACATTTTCAATTCAACATGGCGGCTTGCGTGTCAAAAAGGTCGAAAACTTAGACCCCATACCTAAGCGACATAGGTACATTAAATATATCCTTTTGTAAAGTAAAGGCTCCTTTTTTTAATATAATGTTTAACAGCCCTGGAAGCTAGTCCTTTTAAACCCAGTATAGGCCTCTGTGTGTCCTCACAAAATTAATGAATACACCACTGGAAGTAAAAAACGTACGTTAATGATAAATGCTACATACTTACTTTCTCCATAATACACTACCACCAGAATCTCCTTGGCACGTGTCCCTCTTGCGGTCTCCGTATAAGCAAAACATATCAGGAGATAAGGACACAAGGTTTCTTTTTTCACACGTTGACTCTTTGACAAATCTCATTCTGGCCTCCATAAGTAGACTACTTTTTCCTTGCCACCGTTCAACTTTAGTATACTACAAAATATTTAATTAGTAATATGGTGGTGTAAATAGTGCGTAGGTACGCTTGATTTGTAAAGTTTTTAGTGGAGCAAATGTCAGCGACACTTTTTAACTTTAATATATCTAACTCTGTAACAGTCTATTTGATTAAACTAATAGTACTGAAGCTGACTCCGCTACCAAGTTTGAACATAAACGTATAAAACTTTCATGTGATGACGTCTTCATAAAAAAAAACAATAGGAGGCACCATCTTGTCTCGCTTTGGTTGGAAAGTTGTTGTTGTATTCTGTTTAGAGTAAATTAATCGCTTTATTAGTTAAATATAAATATGTCGTATACTTAGTATTTTATTTCAATTAAAATAGGCACATATTCTTCTTTGGTTCAGACATAGCACAAAGTTATAAAAAATTATGTTTCATATTACCTCATGACTTCCCCAACCAGAGACTATAAAATTGGTTTCTCTCTCATTCATCCAGATATCTGTGTTGATAATAAAAGCCCGTTGCACGTACTTCGTATAAATAAATGTATTGTGAATGAGGATAACCGCAATGTCATTTGCAAAGATCTTGTCTTTGCCATAGTTCTCGTGCACCTTGAAGTCCCAAACTAGGTGAAAAGTTGATTTGAAGTCGTAAATGTTTCGCGCATCTGCAATCAATTTAGCATACCTATTTATTCAGCTAATACTGAATTAGCAAATTTTCGAGAAAAAAGTATTCTTTCTCTTATCATCATCCGCCACTTAAAGCCCACTGCAGGAAATCAGGCTCCTCATGGTTTTCCAAGCTTCCTGCTCTTGTGCCGCCCGCATCCAGCGATAGCATCTCTCTCTCTTATAGAGACGCGCAGTCAAGTAAATGTTGAATGAAACCTAGATTGAAAACACTTTATTACACAAGCAGAGAAAATCATTACAAATCACATGGCACACAATTCTGTGAAGGAAAACCTCTTGAGGAAACCCTTGTGTCTGCGCTACACACCTCAGCGCTAGCTACGTAAGAAGTGCGAAACTACGAGGCTAAGTACTAAAATCTCAGGTCTAACTAACTGTGGTATACAATTAGCGTTCCTTTCGCCTAGAGCGATCATGTTTAGACAACTATTGGATGGTGTAGATTAATGTATTATTAAGATAAGTAATTCACTTGATAATATTTTCATTTCAGAAACTTTTTTGTTGAATGTGAAGCAGTGCCCAGCTGTGAGCACGACCTTCCTCGCCAATATAGTCCCGCCGCAGACGCCGCCAAAGTTTATGAATATCACATTGAAAGGGAAATCCAGACGATTCGCTTGCACGCCTCCTTTTATGTATGTAGGTGGTCCCATAATATGTTCGTATTGATTTCTGATATGGACAACTTCCCCCAAATCCTTTAAATGACCAATAACGTGCTGAACCCAAAAACATTCTAACATTAAAGTTACAATTATTTTAATCAATTCTTTCTGCACCATTTTTTCACTATCATTCGTTTCAGTAAAACGTTGGCTGCTTATGAAATTAACGTCCTTTTTTATTTCGCTTCTCGACTGATTGCAGTATGATTAATAACGTCGGTTTCGAATCAACAATCAGATGCCTATTGAGAATAGATTTTATAATCTACAGTTAAGAAGGAGGCGATGGTAGTATACTTTTAGGCAAGTAGATAATTAAGATTCTAGACATTTAGTAATTTTTAATTATTCTTTTCTCTATTGTAACCTATAAATAAATACAAATAATGTTTCTTCCTGAGTTCCTTTCGTTCTTGGTGTATTCAAATTTTTGTAACATAGAGACACATAGTACATACATACATAACCTCACGCCTGTATCCCAGAGAAGAAGGCAGAGACCACGGACTGCCACTTACCACGATCCTGACAGATCACCTTCGCTTCATCAACGTTCATAAGTCGTTGCATGCACGCACGCCGATTCTGGGTACTTTTTATCTTTCCTTTTGCTAATACATCCCCTATCTGGTTGACGTATGTCCGCCTGGGACGAACCTTACCAACCCTTCCACTCACATTCGCAATATATATTTTTTTCGTCAATCTTTCTTCCTTCATCTTCTCCACAATGTCCAAACCAACGCAACATTACTTTCTCAATTCTAGACACTACATCCTCTTTCAGTCCACAACGTTCTCTAATCTGACTATTGCGTATCCTGTCATTCAAAGTAACACTACACATACTCCTCAAGGACCACATTTCTACTGCACATAGTATGTATACTTATAGGCCGCTTACCTCCTACATTATGCGCCCCGAATCCTGAAGATTCCTATTGGTTTAACTGTAAATTTCTTTGTTTGATAATTCAGTTACCAAATAGCAGGAATCCGTCAGTTGGCTGCGATTAGGACGATGAGGAAAATGAGGAAGATGAGTGTCTATTTCGAGGCACTGCTTAAAGCGCTGGGCGGTGCTAACTGTGCCCCACAATGAAAAAAATATTACTTGTTTAATATTACGTTTTTTTTTTAAGTGAACATCTGAAATCTTAACGCCTATGACGGCTATTTTTAGAACCTACATTCTAAAGAACCTAGGACCAAAAACGGCCGTTTTTAGCGAAAATCGGTTAAAGTCCTAGGATGTTGATATTAAGATGTGTAATGTTTACTTTTTAATAAAAACGTGCTATAATAGTACATTACACAACTAGGGTGGTAATACAAAGAAAGGCCGAGATCGCAGAAGTTTGCGGCCCGAGCTGCAAGCGAGGGACGTAAATATGCGATCGAGAGCTTTCTTTATTACCTCCCGTGTGGTGTACATCTTTTTATGTCTACACATGGCCAGAAAGCGGCTTAAAGTTGCTTTTTTTAAAGTGGCTTTTTCCGCACGCTGCGCGTACGGAAAAAGCCACTATTATTGCCAGGTGTGGCATAAAACAAGTTATGATTCTTATTCCATTGGCGGCGCTAGTTAACACGCCAAAGACCCTTAACAGCACTTTAAAAAAGGGATCTGAAAGGCAAGGGCTTTGTTGAAACGACAACAGTCTTCGTAAATTAGTGAAAAAGTATAAAGCAAATTTCATCTAGGTACAGTTTCAGTGGCTTTCCTAGGTATACCTCAGAAAACATTATCAGCTCTCACAAAATTTTTACATTACTCGTACGTAACTGTAATTAGTAGCAGCCGTCTTAATTTTTGAAACAGTACTGCCAAAGTCTCCGTTTCAAACAGCGGTAGTGCCACTTATGAAACATAATAGAACAAATAATAAAATTCTTACTGAGAAAGCTTTATTCACAATTTACATTAGGTATGTCACTAATATCAAAACTTTAAGTTACTACCTACAGGCTTGGGTACCTCAAAATGCACCTTGCGATTTTGTATGAAAGATGTGTTTTTTTCTCGTTTAATGATATAGTGTCCGTATCTTGTTAAAATATAAGTTGAAGTTCATCACATTTGGACGCTATATAGGTACAAAATTAGAAATAGCGGGATAAGCTAAGCATGCAGGCTTTTGTGACATTTTGTGAGTTTCGTACGATGTGAAGACAAATGTTATTAAGGTATCAACCCTTAATATGTTCCCACTGTTGGGGCACGGGTCTCTTCCTGCAACGCAAGAAGATTAGGGAGACAAATGAACATATTCTACGACTTCAATTCCGTATAAAATCCATACACACACGGAGTTATACAATGTATAAGTATACCTTGTAATCTCATGTCTCTTCGCCCGCGACTGGAATAGATCTAGGTATTTATTTCACTTATGAGTCAGCTATCATTTTAAAACTAAGATTGAGAATAGATTTCTTCAAGAACGTGTGAAAAGGCGTGCATAGCACGACTTTACGGAAAGTGCAAATGCAGTGGGTACAATAAAATCAACTACCTTTAAATTTCTTAGAAGTAAAAATTTGGCACCGGATCTAAATTAAAACAGTTTTTTTACAGGAGGCCCTGCTATGCTGTTTACCTAATTGAATGAAAACGTTTTAAACTCATAACATTATAGTAGGTAGGAGTATAAGATGGTCGATTCTTACCCTACGAATTAACAATCTGGTCTTACCATTATGTAGGCAATATACGTCCCACTAGTGGGCACAGGCCTTCTGACGGAGAGAGAATACCAAATCCAAAATCACGTATTTATTGGTGATAAATTTATCAGTCAAAATCCTTGGGAAAGCTACTAAAACTGACCAGCTATTACGCTCAACAAAAAATTAAAAGCAAGAATAACTAACAATTAATTCGCTAAGCTGATGTGAAGCAACTCATCTCTATCCGGAACAGTAGGCAGAAACTACGGTTTGCCATATTATACTGTTTTCTCAAACATGCTTGGAAATTTGAGCATTTTTTGACAACGTCTTCGAGATAAATCGAAATTACTGTACTAGCCAAAAACCATATTTATCATGTTTTAGCGAATTACTATTTCTAACTAAATTAGGAACAATCAGATGTTAGTTTTTACTCAAAACAGTGAAAAGACAATCAATTTACATTTGCTAAACTATTTCTACATAAATAAATGTTCGAAGAAACTTAGTTCAATATAAATAAATGTAGACCGCTGCCGTTAGGTAGAGTACACAAGATGCTGGCAGCATTCCCCCTTAGAATGGCTATACTAGTCAATTGCGCTGGCTTGCTGATGATTTGCGTAGATCCTTCGCTGATATATTATTATACGTTTATTGCACATAAATAATGATTACAAATATCAATGCGGCGGCTATATTATCTTATTAATTACCTTACTCAGTAAACAAGTAGTTAATCTTCCGAAATGCAATAACAACATGTCTTCAAAATTTTACGATAACTGAAAATCGAAGAAGCAAAAGTTTCAAACACACAATTTTTTAATCAAATCACAGCACTTTTGAAGCTCTTAAAGATTCAACGAATTATAATATGTGAATTTACTCTCTCGGTTTTATGTTTATTCAGGGAAAAAAACCGTTAGCAACCTGCTTCTCGTTTACCAAAAAAATACCTAATTCGAAAAAACACAGTAAATCACTTCCGTAAACAAACTTAGCCGCCTTCTTTTTTATTTACAGTAGAAATGACCGAGACAACGCTTGCTGTAAATAGGACAAGTGGGGGAGTCAGGCCGCCCGCCCTACGCCGCTTCATGCTTCAGTGCCCTCCCAGCGCCGCCTGCAGCGCCACGCGGCCGCGCTCGGGACTAACATAACCTCACAAATCAACAAAACTGCAATAACTAAACCTTACACCAATCATTGTAATCATCAACAAACTGTAACGCAAGAGTGATTATAAGCTGTTGTGATAGTATAAATAAAATTAATATTCGTTCGACTTCAATTCAGAATCAGAGATAAGTTGAAATTTGACGAATCATGACGAGTTGGCGGAATCAAAACAAAGGTAAGCTTTTATATAGGTATTGATTTGTGAACTCATAACCCGAAATTTAGTACTCTAAGCTTTGAATAGCTAAACGATTAGACTAATTTTATTGTAAACGACCAACAAATTAGGTAGGTACTTCAAACAATAGAATTAGATACAAGCAGTTATTGTGAACAAGCTTCTGACTAAGAATAACACCTGTTTGAAACGTCTTTAAATGTAAATGGATACCGATTACTGTGTAGGTACCTCAACCGGACTATTATTAAGATGTAGTAATAATAGTCTGGTTGGGGTAGGTACCTAGAATTTAAACTTTTATCACATTTGAAATGTTCTTATTAATTTATAGTGCAAAAGTGTGTTTAAGGATAATGTTGTAGCGATGCAGCTTTTGCTGGCCTTGACATTGTGCTGCAAAACATTGCAGACAAATTTATCGTTTTTCGATTCTAGTGTTATTGAAAAAAAATAATACTCTATGTGAATGGAAATAATAATGACTCCAATAATGTAAGAAATGGAAATATAGAGAGCTAGAGATAGAAAACACTGTATTATACATAAAAATGGAAAGTACACCGATATTTCTTAACGTAAGAGTACAGAATGCAGCCTTATCGTTACAAATGATCTCTTCCAGACAACCTTTGAATGGACTGAACTAAGACACACAGGCATTCATAACGAGCTACATTTGAAATGGTAGAGAATTACGTGTCTATAGATAGTGTTATTGATTTTTTTAGTATAAATAGTATGAATATTTTTTTTATTAAATTCGCGTATAACGCGCTCTACTAATGTGTAAAATGTACCAACAGAGGCATTTTTTCAGTAGTCTATCCCACTGCAGTACACCGGCCTTTGCTTGGTGAGAGAGTACGGGCAATTATGCCCACAGTCTTTCTACAAGAGGTATAATTATTGTACCACGCGTGCCCGCGACGAATTGGCAACTTCAACGCTGACACAAAAGTCCATTCTAAATATCATAATTATGTTTTAAGTATTGCCTGTCAGACTGCATTACTAGGAAGCAGAGAAACCCCACTTACAATCTAAATCAACAAAAATAAATTAGTAACTTTTAAGTGAAATACACTTTCTTTGTTTTTTTCTTTCAGGAATTGCGCATTTTGAGTTTAAGCTGTAGGATGTAGGTAAGTCAAGATGTATACTATTGTAACTAACCGAACCTAGCCGAAGCGCTCGTGGCCTAGTCGACCGAGTGACTGGAATCACTTGAGTTAAGCAACAACAGGCGCGGTCAAGTGCAAGATGGGTGACCGTCCCGTGACTAATGCTAGTGGCATTTTTCCGAGTTTCTCTATGATTCGCAAGATACGTTAAGCCGTCGGTGCCGGCTGTCATGTAATGGCAGCCGTTAAGCCATGTCAGATGCCTTATGGGCGGCTTGATAACTTCTGACAGTAAGGCCTGCCACTGTCTTACAATCCTCCACCAACCCGGACCCCGTGGTGGAGTATGGCCTAACCTTCCTGCGATGCAGGAAGAGACCCGTGCCCCAGCAGTGGGGAGATACAAGGGTTGATATCGAATGAGATGATCTATACATCGTCCATAGACTTGGGCAAAGTGTGTCCTTAGAGGGAGATGTTATATCTCATATCTTTGCTCACCGAGACACACTATATCTCTATCATATCTCGCTCACCACTTGTGTCCTAGCTCATATGACGTCCAATCAACTAAGTGCGTGTGGAAATAAGAGACACCAGTGGTGAGTCAGTCTAGTCTACCTATTCCCTACTTTATCCAGATCACACGTTTCTTTCGGTGAACTTTCTCTCATCGCTCGTTGGTTACGACGAGAAATGCGGCCGAATGTAACCGATGTCAGACGATGTTGATCTCGCTCTCGCGCATTGTTTGTGAGCTGGATAAAGTAGCAGGAGATGACTACCGTACTGAGTTGAGAGTATGTGTGAGGGAGCCAGATATAGTTGACATCTCTGGGATATGAATGAGACACACTTGACGGTGAGGGAGTTGTGTGTCCACTCGTATCTGGCTCTTGAGTTACCCAAGGCTCCAGTTAATCGTCCAGTGACATCTTCACTTACACTAGATGGGTGAAGGGACCACTCGGATGCTGTGGTGCCTGTGTACAGTACTTAAGAACAACAGTGAAATACCCAGCACAAGATTTGGTCAAAAGGTTTTGAAAGCGCAATGCGGATGGACGTAACATATAAAATTTATTCATAAAAACACTATTTCCTACAAACACCCCACACACGCAGTATAAAGCTTTTCCCTTATAAAGTCTCTACCACAACAATTTTACGGCGTTTATAGAATGTTTAACGAACCACATTTTTATAAATAATACCGTTTAAGTTGGTCCGTTGCGTGTCAAATCAAGTAGATAAATTGTTTCGCGGCAAAGCCACAATGAAGTTGTAAACTCAGTGAATAAAGTCGTCAGTGAGCGAGCCAATCGGCTGGATATAATCGCGTTACGTGCGGCACGTTACTGGTGTTGAGCCGAGCAGGGCTGCACAAAGCCGTCGCTAAGAGACTATACAAACACTGTATCTGACAGGATTAGTCTGTTTGTGAAAACTGATTCGATATCAACCCTTGTATGTAAAAACCTATTTAGAGGCTAGAAAATCCACCTACGCCGGGACTCGAGCCCGTGACCTCTGGCTAACCAGAGGCAGTCTGCGGCAGGCTGCAGAGGCAGAGCCAGAGGTCGCGGGTTCGATTCCCGACATGGGTGGAATTTTCAGCTTCTAAATAGATTTTTAAAATTGTCCTTAGCACGGGTTAGTGCATTAAAAATAATATAACCCTTGTATGCTGAGGCACGGGTCCCTTCTTGCATTGCAGGAAGGTTAGGCCATACTCCAAACTGATTGCAAACCATTAATTAGATACATTTACAAATGCTTATCTTTAAACAAAAATCTCTTCCAGCCAACCATAGCAGCAGGTGTTTAAACTGAGATAATGGGAAGAAGGGCGAAATATCACACGCTATTCAATACACAAGCTGAAATCTAGGTGGTTTAAAAGCGGCGTACATGCCGGGATCCCAACCCACGGTCTAAAATTTGTAAGCATAAAATTTGATCGCCATAGAAAAACAATGTTAGGTACATTGTTTTTCTATGGCGATACTTTTAAAGGTAACAAGAGATTGGAAATCTTCAACAATAGCTACTTAAGATTATAAGACTGCCAGAGGGACAGAGGGGTTGATTCCTGCTGGAGGCAACTGTACTTGATTAGCAGACGATTAAATGACGTCAGTTTCAGTGTATTTCCATGGTTATTACGTCCCTGCCTGGTTATAATATCACAGAGTATAATGTTAGTTAGGACCTGCACTTTGCAATTATCCCTGGTGCCAATAACTGCCTCTTGATTGGACTACACGATATTAATTTAGCAGTACAAAGGCTTGTGACAGCCCTCGTGTTAGAAACAGGCAATTTGTGACTACAGTTCTGCCAAACTTGATAAAGAATAGAGGTAAACAAACCAATTTAGGGTTATCACAACTCACGTTTTACAAATCTTCTATTGTTTACATGATTATAGCCTTTTACTTGCTAACTATTTATTAACAATTCCTATTGCAGCATATTTATATAGAATCACTCAAATAACATGCATATTACCTTGTTATTTCGAAAAACTTTTAAAATTCGACATTAATTTCACGCGACAGCCCTACAGAAAAAGAAACATGGATGAAATTTAGGTGTGACAAACATTTTGGGAAATTTAGTTTATGCCAACAAGTGCAGTTTAGTCGTTTGTCAACACGTGAATATGGCATAAGTATATAGCATATATGTGTGACAAAATGGCACAAGACAAAAATATAGAAGTGCTTAGATTGCCCCCATATCATTGTGAATTAAATCCGATAGAAATCATATGGGGCCAAGTAAAAGGCCATGTTGCTGCCAAAAATAAAACTTTAAATGGCCGAACTAAATAAAGGTCATGTTAGATGAGGCAATAAGTAAAATTACTCCAGCAGCATGGCAACGTTGTGTTGAACACGTAATTAAAGAAGAGAAGAAAATGCCGAATTTGATGGTGTAATGGATAATGTCATTGATGAATTTATAATTAAAGTCTCCGGAGACACAAATTCATCCTCCTCTTTGGCCAGTGACAGTGACGGTTAGTGTGAACATATGAATAAAAATATACACAAAGAACTTTCTTTTATTGCAATATTTGCAGTAGATCCCAATCTACTCATTTTCATAGTAGCATCTATAGGTACTTATTAATATTATAAAGTTGAAGAGTTTGTATGTTTTTTGCTTAAACGCGCTTAATTCTATTACGAAAATCATGCGGCATGGCTCGCGTAGATGTTTGTTAAATCTGTGTTTCATATTTCAGTGTTGTCATATGTCATATTCAAATCGTTTAAGCCTTTCACTATAAAATCATAAACATATAAACATAAATAAGCATTTGACATTAGTAGGAGAAACGATTACTATTTGTATGAAAACGATTTCTACAAAAGATTGTTAACATCTGCCTTTTAGATGTAAACCAGTCGTTGCCTAGCAACGGTTTGTTTACCGCCATTCGTTATCGAATTTGGCTCAGGTATAGCTTGCTAAGATGTTGTAGCGATGAAGCCTAAATGCGGGGTTGCACTATGTGTTAAACGTCAGTTAAGTAGTAAAAACCTATTTAGAGGCTAAAAATTCCACCCATGCCGGATAGCCAGAGGTCGCGGGTTCGAATCCCGGCATGGATGGAATTTTTAGCCTCTAAATAGGTTTTTAAAATTGTCCTTAGCACGGGTTAGTGGATTAAAAATAAAAATAGTAAGTCACTTAAGTAGTCAATTAATATTTATTTTCATTCCACCATCTCGGAAAGAGTATTTTTAATCTTCAATATCTGAGTGGAAAAGCCGTTTTTATTCTGTAGAGGATAAAGTAAATTGAATTTAGAACATCGTGTGCACTAAGTTTGTGAATTAAAAAAGTGTGATCTTCTTGATCTTCTTCAATGTTGTGATTGTAAACGTTTTTTTTTTGCATTTAGTCATTTCCTCGCTGAGTTGGAATGAAAAGTTACGTGTTCCACTCGAGTGCAAAGATTTTTCACCTCGTGCTCTTTTGATTCCCTCGCTGACGCTCAGGATTCTTCGCTTGCTTGGTCATCAAAATTGGTCAAAGTAGAGGGTGAGCAGTGACTGGAGCCCAGTGATCAGATCGAGCTCAGTGTGGCGTGTCTTGGGAGAGACCTACATATGTCTAACAGTGGACTGACACCAATTGATTATGATGATGAAAATTTACTAAAATGTCATCTAGTGTGTGCCCCCACAGCCGGAATCTGTAGATAGGATCACCTTCCCATGCAAGAGTCCATCCCCCTGGTCAAGATCGTGGCAAGAGGCAAATCCTGGTATTCGCCTTAGCATCCGTGAGTTTATAATTATAATATTACGTGAGTTTATATTTATGTTATGTGAGGTACAGTACTACACATCATAAAAGTCCCTTCGGGAATCTACGTTCGCGCAGACTAGGAAGAAGTGTAACGAAAGTACCCGAAGTTATAAGTACATTCAACATGATCTTTAACCCATATGATTAAGGTGCAGAATTGATTGCCGCAGTAGCGCTACCTATTTCGCTCACGCTAATATTGCCAAACTAATAGTCACCTGCATCGATGACGTTGAATCAACCAATAGCAACAAAGGCGCGCGGCCTGCCATAAATGAAACTATCTGATTGGTCGATCAACTTGCCGCATATCCAAAATTTGGTAATCGGCGCAGGTACATCCGCGAGACTTATTTCTTGTGTAGCACTGTACGTAGTTGTACTTTAATGTGGGTAGCATTTTAACGGGTGTCCCAATAAGAGTGCCCGATTTAAAATGGGCGCCATTTTTTTTCTGCGACAGCTCTGACACTTGACAGCTGTCATCTATGATTGTTCCGATTATTAACTTTTACTTACCTCCTGATGCTTTGGGGGGCCCACTAGCGCCACCAATGGAATAAAAATCATAACTTGTTTTATAATACGTTTCTCTCAAAAGTAAACTATGAAATAGTAAACTATGAGGCTACGTGCAGAATCTCAGATCTAGCTTCATGCTAATGCTTGGAGAATAAAAAAAAATATGACATTGTGTACGGGAGAAAAGAAAAATATTTGTGTCTCTGTTTAGTCTGTATTATGTAAGCATGCAGTATAGATACTGTTAATTTAGGTGGCGCTTACGGCGCTTAGGCAGTTATTTAATAATTCACCCCAAGCTCGATCTCTAAGCTCCCAAACAGAATACCTAACTATGAGTATGTACGTTTGAAAGGTTTCAAATTTGGAGTGGCAGGGAGGCAAAAGTAATTAGGGCAGTCGCCATCTGTCAACGGAAGAAACTAACTTAAAGTAAGTAGGTCTCTAATTAAGCATTCCGGTGTTATTGCAGAAAGGTCCAGTCTTATTACTGGACAATGTATTTCAGAATACAGTAAGTGCCTGAATACTTCACTAGGCAAGCCCGTGCTGCGTAGGTAAGAAGGAGCAGTGTTGCAGAATCGTTAAAACATTTAAAAATTTGGTAAACTGACATATAAGATAAGATAAGGATATTCTTTATTGCACACTGGAAAAACAACAAAATAATTGCAAATATACATAGTACAATTGGCGGCCTTATTGCTAAAAGCAATGTCTTCCAGACAAACTTACGATGGAAAGTTGCTGAAGGAAATTAGAAAGACGGGTAGCCAGTGCAAATTTGAATATTGATACTATACATACACTCACATGTTACAGAATATAATACTATAATATCAAATAACAGATTACGTAAATGCAAATGAAAAAGCACTCTATTAAAAGCATTCGATGTAGGTTTAGTAATTTTATGAAAGGAAATGGTAACCTTGAACAAACCCAGTAAGGCTATTATTTACTTAGGAGTTTGGGTTCATCGTACCTTCCTTTTTGAAACACGCCTTGTACAAAATAAAATACTGTTCTTTGTTTCACCTTTCAAAACATCGGTTCTATAAGCGGCTTGTTTATGGTGTGACTCACTCATTAGGTGTATCAGAGAATCTGGCCTTGTTGCCAGAAGAAAACTAACAATCCTATAGAGATTTTTATAAAAAATATTTTTTTAGAATTATCATCATAAAAATTGATAAAAAAAAACTTGTTTGTATAATAAAATCATTTTCTTTAAATAATGTGTATAAATGTTGACTATTTACTAAAATACAATAACAATGTGTTTTTCAATTGAAATCAAATATATTTCGTAGTTTTCATTATGTTATTTTGTTCGTGCTTATTATTTATGCGAAAATGAGACGGAACTTTCGGTTAACGTAGCTCCAATGGTTCGTTCCGACGTCCAATAGATGTTTAGCTATCACAAACTTGTTTTCCTGTCTATTTTTTATCTATCCTAAATCATTAAGAAATACTTTAAAAACCTATTTAGAGGCTAAAAATTTCACCCATGCCGGGATTCGAACCCGCAACCTCTGGCTATCCGTACCAGCGCTCTACCAATTGAGCCAATGGGCGACTCACGGCATCAGTGAAATTTCGAACCTCTTTACAATATTCTCTGTATTACGTACAGGCAGCGACATCTGACTTAAGCAAATTGCATTACTTACAGCCCCGACTACCTACTTTACAGTTAGGTTTAACATCGGAACGATATCACTGTACCCACATGATTACACTATTTTTATTTTTAATGCACTAACCCGTGCTAAGGAACAAATTTAAAAAACTATTTAGAGGCTAAAAAATTCACCCATGCCGGGATTCGAACCCGCAACCTCTGGCTATCCGTACCAGCGCTCTACCAATTGAGCCAATGGGCGACTCACGGCATCAGTGCAATTTCGAACTTCTTTACAATATTCTCTGTATTACGTACAGGCAGCGACATCTGACTTAAGCAAATTGCATTACTTACAGCCCCGACTACCTACTTTACAGTTAGGTTTAACATCGGAACGATATCACTGTACCCACATGATTACACTATTTTTATTTTTAATGCACTAACCCGTGCTAAGGAACAAATTTAAAAACCTATTTAGAGGCTAAAAAATTCACCCATGCCGGGATTCGAACCCGCAACCTCTGGCTATCCGTACCAGCGCTCTACCAATTGAGCCAATGGGCGACTCACGGCATTAGTGAAATTTCGAACCTCTTTACAATATTCTCTGTATTACGTACAGGCAGCGACATCTGACTTAAGCAAATTGCATTACTTACAGCCCCGACTACCTACTTTGCAGTTAGGTTTAACATCGGAACGATATCACTGTACCCACATGATTACACTATTTTTATTTTTAATGCACTAACCCGTGCTAAGGAACAAATTTAAAAACCTATTTAGAGGCTAAAAATTTCACCCATGCCGGGATTCGAACCCGCAACCTCTGGCTATCCGTACCAGCGCTCTACCAATTGAGCCAATGGGCGACTCACGGCATCAGTGAAATTTCGAACCTCTTTACAATATTCTCTGTATTACGTACAGGCAGCGACATCTGACTTAAGCAAATTGCATTACTTACAGCCCCGACTACCTACTTTACAGTTAGGTTTAACATCGGAACGATATCACTGTACCCACATAATTACACTATTTTTATTTTTAATGCACTATTTCGTGCTAAGGAACAAATTTAAAAACCTATTTAGAGGCTAAAAAATTCACCCATGCCGGGATTCGAACCCGCAACCTCTGGCTATCCGTACCAGCGCTCTACCAATTGAGCCAATGGGCGACTCACGGCATCAGTGAAATTTCGAACCTCTTTACAATATTCTCTGTATTACGTACAGGCAGCGACATCTGACTTAAGCAAATTGCATTACTTACAGCCCCGACTACCTACTTTGCAGTTAGGTTTAACATCGGAACGATATCACTGTACCCACATGATTACACTATTTTTATTTTTAATGCACTAACCCGTGCTAAGGAACAAATTTAAAAACCTATTTAGAGGCTAAAAATTTCACCCATGCCGGGATTCGAACCCGCAACCTCTGGCTATCCGTACCAGCGCTCTACCAATTGAGCCAATGGGCGACTCACGGCATCAGTGAAATTTCGAACCTCTTTACAATATTCTCTGTATTACGTACAGGCAGCGACATCTGACTTAAGCAAATTGCATTACTTACAGCCCCGACTACCTACTTTGCAGTTAGGTTTAACATCGGAAAGATATCACTGTACCCACATGATTACACTATTTTAATTTTTAATGCACTAACCCGTGCTAAGGAACAAATTTAAAAACCTATTTAGAGGCTAAAAATTTCACCCATGCCGGGATTCGAACCCGCAACCTCTGGCTATCCGTACCAGCGCTCTACCAATTGAGCCAATGGGCTCACGACTCACGGCATCAGTGAAATTTTGAACCTCTTTACAATATTCTCTGTATTACGTACAGGCAGCGACATCTGACTTAAGCAAATTGCATTACTTACAGCCCCGACTACCTACTTTGCAGTTAGGTTTAACATCGGAACGATATCACTGTACCCACATGATTACACTATTTTTATTTTTAATGCACTAACCCGTGCTAAGGAACAAATTTAAAAACCTATTTAGAGGCTAAAAAATTCACCCATGCCGGGATTCGAACCCGCACCCTCTGGCTATCCGTACCAGCACTGTACCAATTGAGCCAATGGGCGACTCACGGCATCAGTGAAATTTCGAACCTCTTTACAATATTCTCTGTATTACGTACAGGCAGCGACATCTGACTTAAGCAAATTGCATTACTTAAGAAATACTGTCTATATTACAATACAATTGACGTATTTATACAACTTAACCTCCTGATGCCCACGATACTTCTGTGAGTACTAAACAAGTGAAGCCGTTACTACCCAAGCTGTGAAATATATTTTTTGCAGTAAATGCCCACGGTCCTTCTCCGAAGACAAATGTTATGCGTTTTACTAAGACACCATCAAACAAGTATTTTTTACGAAACGTCGTTTTATGAAATAGGGCCGCAGACTGTTACCATCGAAGGACTATTTTCATTACGATACGTGCTAAGGAACAAATTTAGAAACCTATTTAGAGGCTAAAAAATTCACCCATGCCGGGATTCGAACCCGCAACCTCTGGCTATCCGTACCAGCGCTCTACCAATTGAGCCAATGGGCGACTCACGGCATTAGTGAAATTTCGAACCTCTTTACAATATTCTCTGTATTACGTACAGGCAGCGACATCTGACTTAAGCAAATTGCATTACTTACAGCCCCGACTACCTACTTTGCAGTTAGGTTTAACATCGGAACGATATCACTGTACCCACATGATTACACTATTTTTATTTTTAATGCACTAACCCGTGCTAAGGAACAAATTTAAAAACCTATTTAGAGGCTAAAAATTTCACCCATGCCGGGATTCGAACCCGCAACCTCTGGCTATCCGTACCAGCGCTCTACCAATTGAGCCAATGGGCGACTCACGGCATCAGTGAAATTTCGAACCTCTTTACAATATTCTCTGTATTACGTACAGGCAGCGACATCTGACTTAAGCAAATTGCATTACTTACAGCCCCGACTACCTACTTTACAGTTAGGTTTAACATCGGAACGATATCACTGTACCCACATAATTACACTATTTTTATTTTTAATGCACTATGCCGGGATTCGAACCCGCAACCTCTGGCTATCCGTACCAGCGCTCTACCAATTGAGCCAATGGGCGACTCACGGCATCAGTGAAATTTCGAACCTCTTTACAATATTCTCTGTATTACGTACAGGCAGTGACATCTGACTTAAGCAAATTGCATTACTTACAGCCCCGACTACCTACTTTACAGTTAGGTTTAACATCGGAACGATATCACTGTACCCACATAATTACACTATTTTTATTTTTAATGCACTATTTCGTGCTAAGGAACAAATTTAAAAACCTATTTAGAGGCTAAAAAATTCACCCATGCCGGGATTCGAACCCGCAACCTCTGGCTATCCGTACCAGCGCTCTACCAATTGAGCCAATGGGCGACTCACGGCATCAGTGAAATTTCGAACCTCTTTACAATATTCTCTGTATTACGTACAGGCAGCGACATCTGACTTAAGCAAATTGCATTACTTACAGCCCCGACTACCTACTTTGCAGTTAGGTTTAACATCGCAACGATATCACTGTACCCACATGATTACACTATTTTTATTTTTAATGCACTAACCCGTGCTAAGGAACAAATTTAAAAACCTATTTAGAGGCTAAAAATTTCACCCATGCCGGGATTCGAACCCGCAACCTCTGGCTATCCGTACCAGCGCTCTACCAATTGAGCCAATGGGCGACTCACGGCATCAGTGAAATTTCGAACCTCTTTACAATATTCTCTGTATTACGTACAGGCAGCGACATCTGACTTAAGCAAATTGCATTACTTACAGCCCCGACTACCTACTTTGCAGTTAGGTTTAACATCGGAAAGATATCACTGTACCCACATGATTACACTATTTTAATTTTTAATGCACTAACCCGTGCTAAGGAACAAATTTAAAAACCTATTTAGAGGCTAAAAATTTCACCCATGCCGGGATTCGAACCCGCAACCTCTGGCTATCCGTACCAGCACTCTACCAATTGAGCCAATGGGCTCACGACTCACGGCATCAGTGAAATTTCGAACCTCTTTACAATATTCTCTGTATTACGTACAGGCAGCGACATCTGACTTAAGCAAATTGCATTACTTACAGCCCCGACTACCTACTTTGCAGTTAGGTTTAACATCGGAACGATATCACTGTACCCACATGATTACACTATTTTTATTTTTAATGCACTAACCCGTGCTAAGGAACAAATTTAAAAACCTATTTAGAGGCTAAAAAATTCACCCATGCCGGGATTCGAACCCGCACCCTCTGGCTATCCGTACCAGCACTGTACCAATTGAGCCAATGGGCGACTCACGGCATCAGTGAAATTTCGAACCTCTTTACAATATTCTCTGTATTACGTACAGGCAGCGACATCTGACTTAAGCAAATTGCATTACTTAAGAAATACTGTCTATATTACAATACAATTGACGTATTTATACAACTTAACCTCCTGATGCCCACGATACTTCTGTGAGTACTAAACAAGTGAAGCCGTTACTACCCAAGCTGTGAAATATATTTTTTGCAGTAAATGCCCACGGTCCTTCTCCGAAGACAAATGTTATGCGTTTTACTAAGACACCATCAAACAAGTATTTTTTACGAAACGTCGTTTTATGAAATAGGGCCGCAGACTGTTACCATCGAAGGACTATTTTCATTACGATACGTGCAAGTGCAACGTTACAAACTAAAATAAATATTAAACATTTTCAGGGTTAGAGACTACAATAATGACGCAAAATCGACCGCACGTGGCGAGTGCCCGGCCACGTGTGGCCGGAAGCCGACTCGACGACATGGGAATCTGCTCTTTTTGCACTTGTATAAATTTTATTGAAGCGCTCGTGGCCTAGGCGATCCGAGTGATTGGAATCAATCACTTGGTTAAGCAACAACCAGCGCGGTCAGGTACTGGATGGGTGAGCGTCCCGTGACTACCGCTAGTGGTATTTTTCCGAGCGCTTCCGTGCTTCGCAAGGCACGTTAAGCCGTTGGTGCCGGCTGTCATATAATGGCAGTCGTTAAGCCATGTCAGAGGCTTTATGGGCGGCTTGATAACTTCTGACAGTAAGGCCCGCCACTGTCTTACAATCCTCAAATCAATCTCAAATCCCGGACTTGGCCCCCGTGGTGGAGTATGGCCTAACCTTCCTGCGATGCAGGAAGAGACCCGTGCCCCAGCAGTGGGGACATACAAGGGTTGATAGCGATAAATTGTATTGTATGTTTAGATTTAAATCACCCAAACGCCACCGGCTTCAATCAATCAGTCAGCACGTTCTCTTCCACTGCTTTACACTGGGCACCTCCAGAAAGTTAGACCTAAGATTTCCGCACTTAGCCGCATAGTTGGGCCGTTGTTCGTAGCAAGCGCTGAGTATGATAACACTTCAGACACTCCCTCACGATGTTAGCAAGTCGTATTGCTACCATAAATTATGTACACAAATGTACATAATTTAGTAAACAAAGGCATTCGTACATGCCGGGACCCGAACCTACGACCTCCCGACAGAGAAGCTTGCATTCTACCTCTCCGCTAACACTGCGTATTCGCATCCCCCAAAGAACGCCACTTCTTCTCTCCTCGACCAACCTCGTAAGCCACTGTCAGCAATCTTTTCAGTGAGCCTACCCACGACGGTTCAAAGATTTACAGATTTGTACGCGTTAAAATGCACGACTCGCGTCGTCATGCTACTCATGCTATTAGTGAAGGAAGTTGCGTATCTAAGCGGAAACAAGTCGCAAGAACAAAAGCCTCTTCGACCGTTGGAGTGACGTCACTGTCTTTGTTGCCTCGCCAACAGGCGAACAAAGCGGCACACTTTCAGAAAGGGAACGGAGAATCCCGGTAATATGTACAAAGACTCACGCTGAATCAACATGTCAATTATAGCTTTGTCCAGTTCACATTGCGATAAGTGACGAGACGAAATGCGAATATTGGACAGCACAACTGACACACGTGGACACGAATGAAAGAGAAGAAACACAAAATTATTATATAAGTATAATACATGCATAGATACATACATACATACATACATACATACATACATACATACATACATACATACATACATACATACATACATACATACATACATACATACATACATACATAACCTCACGCCTGTATCCCAGAGGGGTAGGCAGAGACTAGGGACTGTCACCTGCCACGATCCTGACAGATCACCTTCGCTTCATCAACGTTCATAAGTCGTTGCATGCACGCACGCCGGTTCCGGGTACTTTTTATTATCTTTCCCTTTGCTAATTCATCCCTTCTTTGGTCTATGTAAGTCCGTCTGGTACGTCCCTTACCAGCCCTTCCACTCACATTCGCAATATATATTTGTTTCGTCACTCTTTTTTCCTTCATCCTCTCTACATGTCCAAACCAACGCAACATTTCTTTCTCAATTCTAGTCACTACATCCTCTTTCAGTCCACAACGTTCCCTAATCATAAGTATAATACAACAATGAGTTGATAATACAGCCTGTATACATCCCACTGTAAGGCACAGGCCTTCTCTCACAGAGCGAATAATAAAAAAGTTTAAGTAACACTCGAACAGCTCAATTAGCTGTTATCAACGCCTTAAAGAGGATAAATTATTCATGTTATCGGTCAAGGTGCCTCTGTCGCCTATTTGAACGGTTACCGTGGTAGCATTAGCATAGACTGCTCGACAGAATCGTAACACATTTGTTCCGTTTTCTATCACACAATGTGTGTTAATACAAAAATATAGATATAGAGTTCGGATTAACATTATTATGTACAGTGAAACGGACTAGAAACTGGAGTGGATATAAATATAAACATGTAACGCGGCAGCGCGGCGCCGCGATACAATAGCCGGCCGGAGCGGAATCTTCCATGACGTCACCACGCCTAGCAACAGGGCGCACGCAGCATGCGCGTGCACACCGATGGTCGTCGTGGAGGGGGAAGCGCCCAAGCGTATATAAACCGCCACGAGAGCCAGTCAAGACGGACTTTGCGTCGGGCTCCAACATACACTGGAGGTCGGTCACGCTCTTATGCGGATTCGATCCCGGGTTGGAGTTCTACCCAAATCCCCTGCCGCCGGCGTGGCCGTGTTCCGGGCCAATCGTGGTCGGTGCTGTCCCTGAGCCTCCGGGCTCCTGAAGTATCGACCCGAGGTCCCGCGCACGACCACCACCGCCGGGGCGGCTCACCCCGAGAAGGGCGCGGCATCAGTGCCGCCACCCAGGGTTCAGCAAGCGAGCAATAGATAGTGGCCCGCGAGGCCCCAGTTCTTTGGCATAAAGCCGTTAGGTGTAAGTGCACGAATAGGTTAGTTTCAGTAGTATAAGTGTGGAATATCTCTGGTCCCTATAATAAACGGAGGTCCAGTCTGTGGCAACTAACCCCGGAGTTTAATTTCCCACCCCCTCAGGGACCCTTAACACGCACCCCCATTAGGAGTAAGGCCTTAGGGGCAGTGAAGTAGCTGGCGCCGAAGGCGCCACGTTACAATTGGCGCCCAACTAAATAACTCACACACCCCAGGGGAAAGGAATATTAACACTAAAGTTAAGTCTAAATTAACAGGGAGGGCGTCGATTCGCTCGAATGCGTTTCCGACGCCGAGGTGTTGGAATAACACAATAGAATAAGACAAATTAACAGGGAGGGCGTCGATTCGCTCGAATGCGTTTCCGACGTCGAGGTGTTGGAATAACACAATAGAATAAGACAAATTAACAGGGAGGGCGTCGATTCGCTCGAATGCGTTTCCGACGTCGAGGTGCTGGAATAACATATTAAAATAAGACAAATTAACAGGGAGGGTGTCGATTCGCTCGGATGCGTTTCCGACGCCAAGGTGCTCGGTGTAACACAATAGTATAAGAATAACTAATACGGAGGGCGTCGATTCGCTCGGATGCGTTTACGACGCCAGGGCACTAATTAGAACTAACTAGAATAATAATAAAAAATAACCCTCTTTGTCGATTTGCTCAGATGCGTTTCAGATAATACAAACAGAAGTAGGTCAGCCAAGCAGTGAGTTAGGCACATAGTAGGGAAGCAATAATACACATAGGCCTAGTATTCACAGCACGCTAAAACAAAGGAGGGTAGAGTAAAAATAAATATAACAGAGCTAGATAACGAAAGTTACAGAAGATACACCGCACAAGATGCCAGTTTCGTGGGTATACGAATTAAGAAAACAAGAACTAGTCGAGCTAGCCACCAGAAAGGGGATAGAATCCGAGAACTTAACCGTAGATGAAATGAGAAAACGAGTCCTAGAAAAAATACGTACAGAGGAACTGAACGAAACAAAAACGAACCAAGACGCAGGAAATCAAACAGCGAGCGAGCAGAACAAAGACCGACAGACAGTCGTAGACGAAACGGACATCTTCTCAGACGCCATGGCAAACATCCCATCAACATCCACGCCATGGGGCATCACCTTCGACGCAAGAGATGACCCCGTAGAGTTTCTAGAAACACTGGAACAACTAGGGATAAACGAAAGAAAAGCAGAATCATGGCTACAGTTACTCACCAAAATCTTCAAAGGTCAGGCACTTCAGTGGCTGAGGAATAACGGCACTGAATGGAAAACATGGAACGAATTCACAGAAAACTTCAAGCTATACTACTTACCAGTGAATTATGAAAGGGACTTGTTAGAGAAAATTATAGCAAGAAAACAGAAAGACAAGGAAAAATTCACAGAATACGTGACCAACCTGAGAACTATCATGAGGAGGTACGGTAAACTAAGCAAAGAGGAACAACTAGACCGGATCTACCAGAACACAAACGTGAACTACAGATGTTACGTGAAGAGACAAGACTTCAAAACCATTGAAGAACTTATAATGCTAGCTAAGGAATTCGAAGACATAGAGCAAGAAAAAAAGGCCAAAAATAAAATATTAGAATACAGACCAAATAGAGGAACAGCGACCAGCACACCAGGATACCGTGGAATAAGGAAAGGGAAAATACACCCAACATACAACGTCGACGAATGCTGCTGGAACTGCGGAAAAAAAGGACATCGATCAGTAGAATGCCGGAGCCGAAGGGTTATTTTCTGCAAGGAATGCGGAACCATGGGAGCAATGACAAGGGACTGCTGCGGAAGATACGGAACAAACTCCGACCAATCCAGGCAGGACCACGCATACACAATGAGAAATGGAGGTAACAAGGAGAACAGGATGTTCGTCGACATAAAGGTAAATAATAGAACATTCAAAGCACTAATTGACACAGGTTCAACGAGTTCATATGTAACTAACGAAGTGCTTAAATGGTGCACAGGACAAGGCGTCAAAGAAGTACGAAGGAAACACAGAGTCACACTAGCCGACGGGAGCACAACGGAAATACAGGGAACCATAACGACGGAACTGGAAATAAACGGAAATAAGCTAATACATCAACTGAACGCGTTACCGAACGCAACAATAAATATAATTGGAATGGATATCATAAGAAGAATCCCGCTACAAATCACTTGGCAAGAAAAAAAAGAGACCGAAGAACCACCTCACCAACATAAACTACCAGAAACACTATCAGAACAAGAAGACAAAGAACTACAGAGACTCCTAGAGGAAGAATTTGATAAATGCGAAAGAAGCCCAAAGGGAAACACGTGGATAAAACACGAAATAAAAATGAAGCATACAATCCCAGTCAAACAAAAGTATTACCCAAGAAACCCTAAACTGCAAGGAATTATCGACGAAAAGGTGGAAAACATGCTACGAGAAGGAGTAATAGAAAAATCAAGCAGTCCATACAGCTCACCAGTAGTACTGGCAAGAAAAGAAAATGGTGATTACAGGTTCTGCATAGATTTCCGGAAAATAAACGAAATATCGGAAAAAGACGCGTATCCAATACCACAGATAGACGACACATTGGAGAAACTAAGAAAAGCGAACTACTTCTCCAAGTTGGACTTAAAGAATGGTTATTGGAATGTGCCCTTGGAGGAGAAAAGCAAGCCATGCACGGCCTTTACAGTCCCAGGACGGGGTCTGTACCAGTTCAAGGTCATGCCCTTCGGGCTACACTCAAGTGGCGCCACATTCCAACGGTTACTAATCGGACCAGAATTGGAGCCAAACGCATACGTGTACTTGGATGATATAATAGTTTGTAGCACAACATTCCACGAACACTTACAACACCTACGAGAAATATTTCAAAGAATCAGAAGCGCACAGCTGAGGATAAACAGGACAAAATGCGAGTTCTGCAAACCGGAAGTAGAATACCTGGGCCACGTAGTTACGAGGGAAGGTATCAAGATGAACGAAGGCAAGGTCAAAGCAATCACCGACTTAAAGGCACCCGGAAACCTAAAAGAACTAAGGAGATTCATAGGGATGACATCCTGGTACCGGAAATTCCTACCCAGGTACGCAGAAGTGATGCAACCCCTAATTAATCTACTAAAAAAAGACCAAAAATTCGAATGGGGGAACAGACAAGAAGAGGCAATGAACCAAATAAAAATACTACTTACAAAAAGCCCAGTCCTGACGCGAGCGGACTTCACAAAAAATTTCACCGTCCAAACAGACGCCAGCGACATAGGAATCGGCGCGGTGTTGACCCAAGAACAGGATGGCCAAGAAAAAGTAGTAATGTATGCAAGCCGGTCACTACAGCCGAGGGAAACGAAATACTCAACGTCAGAAAAAGAGTGCCTAGCAGTTGTATGGGCTATAGAAAAAATGAGAGCGTTCCTCGAAGGATACCAATTCACCGTAATAACAGACCACCAGGCATTAAAATGGTTGAACACACTCAAAAATCCATCCGGAAGACTCGCAAGGTGGGCATTACAATTACAACAATACGATTTTGAGGTAGTCTATAGAAGCGGAAAAGAGAACAGGGTAGCAGACGAATTATCACGTAACCCAGTTTTTTCGGTGTCGACTAATAACACGATCGCCAAGGACTGGTATGCGAAAAAGGAACGAGAAATGAACCAGAACCCCAGCAAAGATGATAGCTACCGCTTCAGCGAGCAAAAACTGTACAAAAGGATTACCAGCCCAGCGTACGGAGTCAAACTAGATCCACTATCAGAGTGGAAACTATGCGTAAAAGATAATGAAAAAATCACGATTCTCGAACAGAACCACGACTCACCGAACGCAGGACACCTAGGTACAAATAAAACTCTTGGGAAAATAGCGCAACGATATTACTGGCCAGGAATGTTTAGAGACGTCAGATCATATGTTCGGAACTGCGACACGTGCCAAAGGAACAAACCCACACAAACAAAAACAGCGGGCGTGATGCATACAAAAACAGTCACGGAACCCTGGCAGATTATTACTTCAGACCTCATAGGACCACTCCCACGCTCGAGTAAAGGCTATAACTGGATAATAGTGTTTCATGACAAATTCACGAAATGGACAGAACTAAAACCACTGCGCACAGCTACAGCAAAAACAGTAGGAGCCGCGCTAAAAGAATGCATTATCATGCGATACGGTTGCCCGAAAATAGTTCTAACAGACAACGGCCGACAGTTCACAAGCAAACTGTTCAAGGAAGAATTAAAAAGATACGGCATAGAACAACAGTTAACGCCCCCATATACACCTCAATGCAATGCAACAGAAAGAGTCAACAGGACCTTAGAATCCATGATAACCGCATACATTACAGACAATCACAAAAAATGGGATGAACACCTATCAGAATTCAACTTCGCACTAAACACCGCCCGCCAAGAGTCAACGAAATACACGCCAGCCTTTCTGTTATTCGGAAAAGAACTCAGAATGCCGGGCGATAAGAACGAGTTTCCAATGCCAAGACTGAAAGAAAAAGAGCGCATAGAAGAAGTATACAACCTAGTGAGAACAAACCAAAATAGAGCAACGGAAAAACAGAAACACCACTTCGATAAAAACAAAATGGACTGGGAACCACAAATAGGGAAAAAAGTGCTCAAAAAGGAATATCCACTGTCAGACGCTAACAGAAGTTTTTGCGCTAAACTAGCACCGAAATACTCGGGACCATACGAGATAATACAGAGAATATCACCAGTAATATTTAGGCTACAAGACGTAAGAAACAGGAAACGCATCAGGACGGCACATGTGAAAGACATAAAGGAATATCACGCCAGAGTGAACGGAAACTCGCATGATACTTCTGGTAGCCTATAATCTATGGAAATAAAAACATTTTTCAATAAGATTTGAAGGTAGATTTAGAAAAAGTAGCCCTTAAAAAGAATCACTGCAGGACGCAAGACACAGTGAAACTTAAGAAACAAGATGGAGCGCATTAGAACGCGACCGGCTAAGGTACCAACCACCACAAGGCCCGTGAAACCCACGGGGCCAGTAATAAGGGGTCCGCCCGCAAAAATAATAATTCGCGCCGACGGGTCAGTAAGGTCGAGGGACGAGACCCTCGATATAGACGTGGACGAGGAAACTCGGCAGTTCCATGGAATAGGGAGCGAGGAAGAGGAAGAAGTGACCATGTCGCCGCCCGCCCAGGGCAGTACCCGAGACAGAGGGGAGCCATAACCGGGCCCGGCGACATGCGAAATCAGCGCGGACGTACCTGCTGGGCAGAAGAAGCGAAGCCGGAGGAGAAGGGGACGTAAAAGAAACGGTGGCCACAAGAGGGGCGTGGTACGCCTGCCGCACCACGTCAGGAAAAACCAATAAGCGGACACGGGACGCCGCCACCAGTGGGTGCGACAGGCTGGACATGGCGGCGACAGAGCAACAGCACGGCGGGTGACAGACCGACGCGCCATGGCCTTTAACCCGGCAACACGTCGTCCCTTCCAACAGTCAGCAGTTCGAGCGAAGCAGTAAGAAAAGGTGACGTAACCCGAACTTATAATTACCAAATAAGCGAAAATCAGACCGATCCTTTCGCAGATTCAGTATGTGCAACAGTCGAGTCATGTAATTAAAACAAAACCACAAGCGAGGTGTACTTAGTGCAAAAGGAAATCAAGTTAGATTCAAAATCAGTAGTCAGTATAACCCTGCACAGATATATAAATGTAGCATAACCAGGACACAGGGTCCATCCCCTTGCCCAAGCAGGAACAAGCCTTGGCAACATATGTACCCAGTGATTTTTACAGGTAAAAATCTCCAGACGGGGGGGGAGAGTGTAACGCGGCAGCGCGGCGCCGCGATACAATAGCCGGCCGGAGCGGAATCTTCCATGACGTCACCACGCCTAGCAACAGGGCGCACGCAGCATGCGCGTGCACACCGATGGTCGTCGTGGAGGGGGAAGCGCCCAAGCGTATATAAACCGCCACGAGAGCCAGTCAAGACGGACTTTGCGTCGGGCTCCAACATACACTGGAGGTCGGTCACGCTCTTATGCGGATTCGATCCCGGGTTGGAGTTCTACCCAAATCCCCTGCCGCCGGCGTGGCCGTGTTCCGGGCCAATCGTGGTCGGTGCTGTCCCTGAGCCTCCGGGCTCCTGAAGTATCGACCCGAGGTCCCGCGCACGACCACCACCGCCGGGGCGGCTCACCCCGAGAAGGGCGCGGCATCAGTGCCGCCACCCAGGGTTCAGCAAGCGAGCAATAGATAGTGGCCCGCGAGGCCCCAGTTCTTTGGCATAAAGCCGTTAGGTGTAAGTGCACGAATAGGTTAGTTTCAGTAGTATAAGTGTGGAATATCTCTGGTCCCTATAATAAACGGAGGTCCAGTCTGTGGCAACTAACCCCGGAGTTTAATTTCCCACCCCCTCAGGGACCCTTAACACGCACCCCCATTAGGAGTAAGGCCTTAGGGGCAGTGAAGTAGCTGGCGCCGAAGGCGCCACGTTACAAACAAAACGTATTTTAAATGGTTTTGCCATTTAAAATACGTAACTGTAGCGACGTCTTTTTATATCTGATCATATCTTGACAGATATAAAGTCTTACAAGTTCAGTAAAATAGATGACAAATGACAAACTATTTTGCTGCTTTTCGTTTCTTTTATACTCCAGTTTCTAATCACCCCGTTATGCGGTATATTGCGTTCTGCGAAACCTCGAAGCCCGCAATGTACCGCAAAACATTTCATTCGTCTATTGTACTGCATATTGCACCGCGCGGGGTCAGAATGAGATTCAACTTTATCGAAATTAATGCCCAATTTAGAAGTCAATAATACACAGCGATTAAAACGTAAGTTCTATCCATCCTAACGTGGTCTGGAAGAGATCATTTTAGCGATAACACCGCTAGTTGTATACGGCAAACCTTAGATATGTAAGCCTTGATGAAGTTTATAAATTGCTATAATATTTTGTTTACTCGTCGTTTTACAGCAAAATTATACGTCAAGTCCCACTTTCACTCCTCATTTTATCAAATCTCACCAAGGGGAGGAAAGGGCTAATTTGTGAAAAAAGGTCTAAACAAACCCACGGTGCCGGTGGCGATCCATACATATTATACTATTTTTATTTTTAATGCACTAACCCGTGCTAAGGAACAAATTTAAAAACCTATTTAGAGGCTAAAAACACACGTACGTAATACAGAGAATGGTGTAAAGAGGTTCGAAATTTCACTGATGCCGTGAGTCGCCCATTGGCTCAATTGGTAGAGCGCTGGCACGGATAGCCAGAGGTTGCGGGTTCGAATCCCGGCATGGGTGAAATTTTTAGCCTCTAAATAGGTTCTTAGATCCATACATATGTTATTTACCTATTAGTATTTATATGGACGTAGCTTGGGAGGTATGGACCGCCATCGTGTGTTTCATTCTCTAGGGATGACCCGTTAAAATCTACGCTCACGTTATGCTCTACTCACTTACATTACAGGTGACTTTGCAATGAAAATTTCAAGGTTGATGAGCTGATGTAGCTGTGGTTACCTATTTTATGTGCTTAATGCATTATTCAGCAGATAATAATAGTTGGCTTTGACTACATTGCAACGTATTCACTTATTATTCATAGGAACATTGCTGTTGATACGTGATATGCAACTTAACTCGCCATGTCTTTATTTAATTATCACTAGTACAACCTTATTGAGTTACATCCCCTTTGCTTCCATGAGCATGGCGACCCGCTAGCTCGTATTTTCTTAGATATTTAATTATTGTAAAAGATAGAGCATGCTTTCAACAGGTGTGGTCTGGTGTACAATAAAACGTAGTTGATGACGATGAATAAAATAATTTACTTATTATTTTAATTCTTTATTGCACCGTTCATGAGTAAATGTACAAGGGCGTGCTTAATGCAAGAAGCATTTTCTTCCAGCCAAAATCAGCTGTGTGCATGAATCAGCTTAATAAATAATAATAAAATAACTCCATTTTCGCAAACAAATGTTTAAACGTTACATAATCAAGGCGCTGGTCGACCTCCGATAGTCATTGCATGGTCGCCAAAATGGGGGCAACACCGCTAATGGGCTACAGATACTGCAACAGAGTAGCAGCGTGAGTAGATTTTAAAACCGGCTATGTACGAGTCGGAACTGCGCACTAAGGATTCCGTACTACAATAAATACAGGATGAAAAAAGGATTCAAAAATATTTATTGTGAGTTCAACACGGGTTGCGCATTTAGCATTAACAGTTTCTGTTAAAAGTGAATTAACAAATCTTACCTTATCTTCTATTATTTACATTACTAGCATTCTAACATTCGTAGTAACATTAATCCATACCTTAAATAATATTACTCATTTGTATGATGGAAGTAGGCTTTGCTAGGCCCCTTGTATACGGAACCCTAAACACGTGCCAAGGCAATCGCCATTCTTGGTGCGGGCTCTGTATGAACTTTGTATCGAGCACTCTATAATGATATAGCTACATTAAGCGAACTCAAAGCGAAATAAGATGTTATCGCACTGTACTATTGTGTATCAATATTAATATCTCTGGCTAAGTGCAAGTCGGACTTACGGAGTAAGAAATTCTGTACCACTTTGTAACATTTTTATTTGTGTTAAATCCGGTTTACCATAGTTAAGATTATTCTTTATTGTGTACCGGAAATTAAAAAGTAACAGATGGTTATAGTTACAAAAGATAATAACACGTTTAAGGTTTACATTAAACGGGTGTAATCGCGATTATTTACTTCGTAAAATTGAACTTCCTTAATTCGCGATGTTTCGGCAACGTAGCAGTTGGCGTGGTCGGCATGGGTATACTGAAGTGGCGAGTGAGATATGTAACTATGTACGAGAATCGCTAGTAAAAAAAATACTCCGGTATCTCGTACAGAATCTGTTTATTTACTGCTACTAGCTGTATTAACAGATTGTGTACAAAAACCGGAGTGTTTTTATGACTGATGATCACACATAGTTATAGGTACACTACTGCACTCGCCACTTCAGCTTCAGTACAGAGCTTCAGTCTACTCGTGACCACGACAACTGCAACGTTTCCATAAGTTACACGAGGAATCGAAATGAGGATAATTATTATATTTGTCCATAGTGTGTTTTCTTTTATTTATTTCGGGTTCCTTAGCGAACGTTCGACTCACACCTGGCTGGTTCCTATTATTCGTGTTTACACTAAAAGAAATGCATTCTAGTTCTACCAACTTTGCTAGTTATCAATATGTACTACCAATAAAGCGAAATAGAAAAAATAAAACTTTGAAAGACAGGTTTCTTGTATGGGTATCTTAATATTTTATGTTTTACTATTTTCTTTGAAATTCAATCAACTGAGTACCTTTTAACATCGAAAAATAAGTTAAACCTAAGCCAGCACCAATGATTTATCTCAGCCCTTTGTCAATGTATAACAAAAGAGAATTTATCGCAACATATTCGCAGACATAAAAGTGATAAATTGATAACGCTGTTGTCTTGAGCTTGTTGTCAAACAACGTTATTTGAGATAACACAACGCTATGTTTTTACCCAACTGCGAAAGCAAGGGAGGGTTATATTTTTCGCTCGTATGCACGTATGTAACCCTATGTATAATGTTTATTTATGACCACGCTGTGGCCAATGAGCTGGACCAATTTTGATAATTGTGGTATTAAGAGCAAGGTATTTCTAACGCTATATGCTAATGCGAATATCAGCTGTCAATCCAAAGCGGACGTCAGCTGTCATATTGGTATACATTCTAGTAATACCTATAATACAATAAAACCCGACTGCTAAAAAGACTTAATGTTTTTTTTAAATATTTTTTTTCCGTATGACCTACCATTGCAAACAAAGGCAACCAACAAAGCAGTGTATAATCGCATTTAATTTGGATTTAGGACATGAACTCTACGTTTGTACATTAATGCTATCACTGGATGTACTATTCTGATATTCTTACTCGATAATAAATCCTTCGTGTGTGAGTGCTCGATACATTTATCGTGATTGACTGATATGACTTGACAACTGTGTCTTACATTTCGGAAGATTTTCTAGCTAAGTAGGTACTCGTAAAAGATAGCCAACCTTTACAAATGTGCACTCGGATTACGTTAAAGATTACTTAGCAACAAAAACATATAGGTCCATTGCGGCTACTCTAGGTGACTTTGAATTTGTTCACCGTTTTTAAGAGGACGTTCTTACAATTATGGCACTTTTTCAGATAAGAAAAAAAGTAAATGTTTTTTTTTATTATACTGAAATTTACTTCGCTCAAGCATAAATAAAACAAGCAAATATCATATAGCACAGTCTATTAAAAATATTTAATACTATTTTCATACTAGAAAACATTTTTCAACGTTATGCTACTTCGCACTTCGAATTTGGATTCAGTTTGGAGTCAAAGGTCGGCAATCACGTATATTTACAAAGTACTTATCATCACGAATATGTACCCTGATTTTCACTGAAAGAATATTCCCAGAAAATATTGCTTCGCGCTCCAAAATCACCAAGTAGATTGTGTGCATTAAGTGCGTTTATCTCGACAAATATCAGTCGACGATGGCGTGACGGTGGTAAAATCGGCGTGAACGAAACTCTACAGATTCGGAAAGCTTTTTATAAAAAAGTCGCACGAAATCCCTCCACGGAGTTTCTTTCTTTTTATTTTTACAAGTGAATGTTTATAATTGGCCTTCAGCTATTAATTTATTTTATGTACAATTGTTATGCGGCTGGTAGTCTTCCTAACAGTAATAAATAACTTAATAATGAATAAATTTATTCGTACGTTTGTGAAGTGTCGATAATTTAAGATTGTGTCAACAAGCAAAAGTTTCAAATCTAAAATCTAATTATTTTATTTTTATACATTCTCGTAATTGAAAGTGTTAATTTGTAAATTTCCGAAATTTAAAAAATGATTTTGTATGTTTGCTTATTAGATTTGATGCAATTATCCATACCCGACTGTGCCTTGTGTTGTGGTAACCAGGCAAGGAAATCACAAAAATGGAGGTACACCCAGACAGAGGCCATTTCTACAAATGTACGTCGGCCCCCGTGTACGTGGGGATCGAACCCACGACCTCTGGCATGGTAATAAGACGTGATACCGCTAGGTCAACGGGGCCGTAGTACACTCTTTCTATCTACAAATACTTTTTGCTTCAGAATAACTCTTACTTTCATGATCCAAGAGATTACTTACTTATTCATTAACCACTTCGAAATTTCTGGACGCGAGTCGTTTTTCTTACTTTTTCGCATTTCGCAAGGCTCAATCCCGTCCAACGCTAATGGACCGATTCACATTGGACGATAACCATGACGACACTATATCTAGTTTTGTAATTTGACTAAGGCATTGCATGAAAACTGCAGACAGATGGCTGAAGACAGGGCGCTATGGCGCTCATTAGGGAAGGGCTATGTCCAACAGTTGACTACATAATATAGCTTGAAGAAGAAGAAGATTGCATGACCGTTGTATAAGAAAAATGTTGTACAGATCATTATCGTCCATGGGGAACCGGCCAAGTACGCCGTCGCCGACTACTCTTTTTCCCCTAATGCCACCGAAATAAATAACATCGGCACACACGTCTAGTAGGTACCTGATAATCCTAATGTCGCAATATTCATGTAGGTACCATTAATATTTCTAAGAACATTTTCGACACAAAGTAATGAAGAAGCAATATTATGTGCCTGGATATAAATAAGACAATCGCATCGAGAGTGACATTATCAGTACTCTCCAGGAGCTGTAAATAGTGTCACTCACTGATAACACATTTCGATAGTACCAGAGAGTTTTCTCAGCCCGCTATTTTCATAGACAGCTGTCAGTGTGAGGTCAGAATCGCACGCGGCCGCACGCCCGCCCCGCGAAGCTATACCGAGACCGCTAAAACTTATTTTCGGCGCGAAACATTTTCACACACGTGCGTGGAATCATTGTAAAACTACAAACACTATGTGTATATCGTAACTGTCATTTGTTTTTATATTAAGAACGGACCTTTTAATTGTCTGTTCGTCGTTTTTGCGGATTGTGCACATGTGAGTATTGAGTGAGATTGCAAATAAGTTTTCGTTGCATATAGGACATAAGTGTGTTATATTTTGGTACACACATGGAGGAAACAATGGATACGTTAAATTGCAACTCGCCGCATTCCAATAGAGTTCACGGACGGACCAAACAAATCGTTGAATCACTCAGTGTGTTGTAATGTAACTCACAGAGTCAATTAAAATTCAAAGAGGCCCAATACATTAACCTACAAATCGATGCATATGATTTGGTTTGGTAAACAAAATAATATTTTGTATTGTTATATTTTATCCATTTTTCATTATTAAATAACTTGTGTCCATATAAAGCATTTGAACAGCCTCTAGATACCTACTATTTACTTAAGGTATTAATGTCGATTAACATTCTGATCTTATTCTTGAATTCGTACATACTATTATTTTAGTATTTACAGCGCTCTGTTATTATGTTAGACATAGAAAATACTGAAAGCGCTTAGGGGCGCTAAGTTATGTATGATTTTTATTCCATTGGTTGCGCCCCTAAGCGCCTTAACACAAAATTATGATGAACTAGCTGATCCCGCACAATGTCTCAATTCAGATTTTTGTATATGTGTATGCTAAGTTCCATGGTAATCCGTACAGCCGTTATTGCGATAACGTCCAAACGTGTTCACTTTCCGTCGTAAGGTTGTCTGCAAGAAATTGCTTTTAGCAATAAGGCTACCAATTGTACTTTGTATCTTTACATGTTTTATAATATGTGCTCTGGTGTACAATAAAGAATATTCTCATCTTATCTTATCTTCATACACTTTCACATTTATAATATTAGTAGATAGTGACATGTCAGGAAAGAGAAGACAGAAGTCCAACCAATTTAGCAAAAATATGCGACGGCCCGGTGATAGTTACAGCGTCACCAATGAAACAAAAACATATGGTATAAAACGGGATTCCTTAAAACGCTTGAAACAGGCTGATTGTAATAGTTTGTAGTGAAGATTTTACAAAGGAAAAACGTAAACACAGATTAAATAATCTGACCCCTAGGAATGATTTAGAGGAATCGAGTTTTTATAAAATAACACCGTTATCCTTTTGTGAAACGTATTTTAACAAAAGTAAAAAAGTGATAATAGTGAAATTTCAATAAAAATTGTGATGGCTCTCTTAAGGAAACTACACGCAAGTATCTATAAGTCTTATTTATTTTATTGCACAAAACACAAAGTATTTGATACAAAGGCGTACTTGCTAATGCTTAAAATTCAATTACCAAAATAAATTTAAAAAAGTTTTAGGTTCCCTGGATTCTAGGTTCTTAAAATTAATATTTAAATTAATTATTAGGTAACATAACTATTGAGATTAAGCTGTTTACTTTTGGCAAAAGTATATTATTATATAACAGAAGATAAGGTTAAGCTGAACGTACCTCTCAAGCGGGGCTCTATGCACTTTAAACCGAGTGGCAGAGATTACAGATTTATGTTTCTGTTCTATGAACGAAGCCACAGAAGTGACTCGTTTCGTGTTGTGTTATAGTAGGTAAGTATTTTGTGTGTCTATTAACGTTATTTGTAAAGAAATATTATTTGTAAAGAGATGAAAAACTAATTTCATCTCAGTTTAATAGGAAAACGTTATTCTAGAATTCGTTAACGCTGTGGGTTATTATTATTAACTGAATTACGGATTCACTTGTGTTCACTTGATTCAATGTATAATGAAAGTTACGAAAGTTTTAGTTCAAAGAATCCCTGTAATTTTTTATTAAAGGTTTTGGCAATAAATAAAATCTTTTGGTGGCGCCAGTTGTTTTCATGTAGCCCCTTATGCTTCCGATGCATCGTGAAGTCTTTTTAAGTTTAAAAAGTTTTACATCAGACATAATTCATAAAAATAACACAAACAAATTAATAAACAAAGTGTTATGTGCAATAAACGTATCAGCTTGGCAAGCACAGAGCGGACGCTATTAACATTTCGACCTCTTATCAAAACGACTGATAACGCGCGCTGGTCGATAAACCTTGGCACGTTCGTGGCAGAGTCCCGCCCTTCTGTGTTAGTGTCAAATTATTGGCATATTTTTTCGCTAAAAATATTACAAAAACAAATATCCGACTGCTAAAAAATCCTAAGCTGGCTTGGTCTCTGGCTTAGGTTGACAGTATATTAAACTTATTCGGCTTAGGAGATCGTATTTGAGATTGTTTATTTGAGGATATTCAGGATGTCTGGCAAACGTATTGTAATAAAATGATAGTGGATATTATGTGAAATAATTTTGATCGATCACTCTATGGACCAATTCTCACGGTTTTTAAGACCATGTTTTTAAATGCTCCGTCATCATTTTCAGCTGTAAGAACTGATCTTCAAAAGGCAGTGTAAGGTTACATTAATGTGTCCCCTCTGCTAATTATTTTGGAATTCTATTTCGGTATTTAACTTTTAAATAGTTAAGTATTTTTTCGGTTCCTAAAATTTTGATTTATTACACTTTGAGGTACTCAAATTTCCTCACCACATACCTTAGTGTTAGAAGCCTTATGGGCGGCTTGATAACTTCTGACAGTAAGGCCCGCCACTGTCTTACAATCCTCCACCAACCCGGACTTGGCCCCCGTCGTGGAGTATGGCCTCTCATACTCTCTCTCTCTCTCTCTTTCTCTTTTTCCATCTCTCTTTCTCTCTCAGAGAGAAGGTATCGTTACCAGTAGCTGAGTATATTATTTTCTAGCTTTAAACGCATTAGGCCCACGTTAGAAATTATCTTACGGTAACGTATTACCGGGATATCAAGGATCCTATGTCTCAATGCAGATCTTTGTCTATCTATACGCCCCGTTTTATGTAAATTCATTGAGCGGTAATTGCGTGATAACTTTCACATACCTACACAATATTAGTTGTGTTGTTATAAAAAGAACCGTTACAATCTATTCTATTATCAATATTACTGTGATCTACTTATTGCAAACTAAGTTAACAAGATATCGGTTATCTCAATGTTGTTTCATTCTACACAATAGTTATTTCAACAACAGAAGAGCCTCAAAGACCATAAAGCTCTACTGCTCTACCATATGCGCCGTAGGGTCCAAATGTTAAATTTTGTCGCCGATGTATTCTTGGCCTAATTTAGTTAATATTTGACCGCGTAACTAGTGTTACCAAAAATTCGTGCAAAGATATGAGTCTTAGTACTTTAATTCCAGAAAAAGCAGCTAGTAAAAGAGCCAGTGAATTCCTAAAAAAACTTACCCGAGTTTCCTCCTTTTCTACAGGAATCATATTTATCGCAAATGTGTATAATTTTGACGAAAATGAGTTGAATTTGCAAAATTATATCTGATGCTATAAATGGTTAGTTTTATCTTTTAAAACCTTTAATAATTGGAATTCATAAACATAATAAAAATTATCCCGCGCATATGCTTATATATTTTTTTATTTATTCAATTTACGGACAACATGGTCCAGTGTTTTGTTAGTAGCAATAAATATAGAACTTAGCCTATGATTAGTATTTAATATGTAACAGTGACTTGGTGCATTTAATTGGAATCCAAATCAGTGGATTATCCAGCCGCGATGCAATCGCCTTCAGAACGCTATTCCCGCATATTACAGAATTTATTTATTTAGTTGCTTTGGTACTTTCAACATAATTACCAGTTTTCACCGTCTTGTTATAACGTGAGAGTTATTGTTTACATTGTATAATAAATAGCGCCACAATCTCAAGATGCCTTTGTGATACTGATACATTGTTACAGAGAACAAAAACCAGAGAATCTCCAAATTGGTCATTAATTGTTTAATTCTGTGTAAGCCTTACTTACATTTGCACACATTTGCATAAGTTAACATGATCTCACGCCTTTATCCCAGAGGGGTATGCCAGGGACTGCCACTTGCCACTATCCTGACAGATCACCTTCGCTTCATGAACGTTCATTAGTCGTGCATGCACGCACGCCGGTTTCGGGTACTTTGACACACAATAAATGATGTTTCTATTATCATATAAGTTGGAATTATACTTTTAACAAAAATAAAACAGATTTGGATCGGATACAAAAAGTTCAAAGGTCGAATGTTGGGAAATTTCTCAAGAAAAACTGTCGAGTCGCAAAAAAAAGCTCTAGAGATAAATAGGGCCAAATAGTTTTAGCTAGGTGACCTCAACTTTAGGGACAAGTAAGATTTTCGTGTAACGTGTATATTTGTAAATTGACAACATTTCATTTTACAACGCGCAATACTAAAAATACTGTTTCTTAATTTTGCTATCTTGATTACGAAAAAAATATTTAGAATTTTTATTATTGCTTAATTTTAGAGAAAATAAATAAAAATCAAAAATTGTGTGATGACGTCACACATACGGTGGAATGCGGAGGTACCGTTGCCTAATATTAAAAATGATATGACAGATGTAATTTTCAATTTCATTCAAATGTCATGTCGGAGAAATTACTTTTCCTTTCCTTAATTCCAATGGCTTTTAAAAAGGCGGCAAGGGTGTTAGTATTATTAAGCCGTATGTATGACGTCATTTGGCGGTGACGTCATTTGGCGGTTACGTCCTTTTAGAATAAGACGAAATTCAAACAGAATATTATGAATGAAAATCATCGAATTTCCGAAAATAAAAAAATATGGGTCGTTTTATTTCGTATCTAGTTTCCTTTAAGACAGTAAAATACGTATGCTAAAAAATTTAACTGTTGTCAATTTTTTTCTTAATTTTTACCATTAACTTCTCACCGTTTGACGTTTGATCAGCCTTAAAAGCATTCAAGCACCCAAATCAAATCAAATAATTTTATTTGCGTAAACGAGTATTGATACATGCAGATGTTACATTATAATGAGTTTTTTTGTGTTTTGCCATTACGCCGTTTTAAGCTTAGCTTACAATTACGTTTGAAATGTATACTAGTACAACCCTTTTACTTTTGCTGTCGGGTAAAAAAACCGTCATCATCTTTCTCTCTCTGTCTCCTTATCTCATTTAGGTGCCCATCCAATGTTGATCGAAGGAAAAAGGAGGACAGAAGTATAAAAATATTGTGCGAATGCTTGGTATGGCACTAAAGTGCTTGTGTATCAGGTTTCGGGGGCTCGATCCAGGTAAGGGCCGCCTTAAATGCCTGGTCAGTATTTCTTGAATGAGGACCAAAAACAAAATACACTGAGAATTTGTCAACCTACCCAATCTGAGCCGAGGCAGATTGAACTAATTCGTTCCTTTATTTAAACGAATCTTGTGGGTGGAATAATCTACTTGTCTCATTTCATTTATTGGGTGATTGAGTTCCGACTGTCCTGGCATACTCTATACAAATTGAAGGGTACACGGCTTAGGTTCTAAGTTTTTCGAATTTATAATGTATAAAACTGAATTAAACCAAAGATTGGCTGAATGAAAATGCTATTTAGCATGAAGTACGCCTTTTTAATAAGAGTTGTGTTTAAAAAAAATTATAATACTCATAGTAGAAACACCGTTTAGTTAAAAACTGGTCAAGTGCGAGTCGGAGCTGAGGACCAAAGGTAAAATTGGAAACAACAAATTGTGCGTGGATTTGAGGGACTAAACACAAAAAAGTGCGAGTGCTACGGAACTCTAATAAATGTAAAACATTGGTTCCCCTCTTCATACACCCACATCATCATCATCACTATTTGACGCTCACTGCAGGCATAGTCCTCCCTCATGGTTTTCCAAGCTTCACGGTCTTGAGCCGCACGCATCCAGCGACTCCCCGCCATGTACACCTACAAACACGGGTATTGTCTTTTTTTTGTCGTTTTGTCCTATTATAAAACTTATTACGTTTACCAGCACCAGCGTCTTTGTGTGATCATAATGCAAATACAAAAGTAAAACAACCATGACCGGTCTTTGTTTCTTAGAAAATCCGCTTCAAATGCTAGAACTTGGTTTGTAAAAAACAATCCTCGATCCTTCGGGTTCAAAATATAAAGGGCTGTAACTTTTGAATGAGTGATTTATTGCCACGAACAATATATTTACGTAACAATAGTATGAAACATAAAGCAGCGGCTGCTAAACTGTTAAGAATACGGAATACCTACTAGCACCCTTATTCAATTCAGAGTATGTATTACTGTAAAACGGCATTTCCATTCTTAAAATACACAAAGCCTATAATTTTGTATTTAGCTAGGTCTATATATAGTTTTAGGTAGGTAGGTCTCCATCATCAATCATCATCATCGTCAACCTATTATGTCCCCACCGATGGGCACGGTCCTCTTCCCTAAGGAAGGTATAGGCCATACTCCACTAGGTCTGGATTGGTGGAGGCTTTAAAAACCAGTGGCTTACTGTCAGAAGTTTTCAAGCTGCCCCTTTGGCCTCTGACTTGGCTTAAGGACTGCCATCTATCGGTGACAGCCGGCACCAACTGCTTAAAGCGCCTTGCAAAGCACGGAACAACTCGGAAAAATGCCACTACCGTTAGTCATAGACGGTCACCCACCCATGCACTGTACGCGCCCTATGTTGCTTAACCTCCGTGATCCTTTAAGATCACTCAGGCAGCCGGAGCTACGAGCGACCTTTTAGGTAGGTAGATATATTTAAAGTAAATGATTAGCAGAACATACCAAAAAATATTACTCGAATAATTTATGTAAATCCCGACTATTAAAATAGAATGCCAGTTATTCTTATTGCGGAAAATCACAGAAACGAATTTCTTTCACTGGTAACCATAACTTTAAATGTCATTTATGAATGTCGATTTCTATTGAACTATCTGACAGTTGTTCAAGTGCGGTTTATTTTAAAACTTATTTAACTACAGCAATTTATTGATTTTCTTATGGATTCTGTTTCGGGCTCTTGGCTAGTACATACACTTCAATTGTTTTTCCCCGAATATTCTATTTCATTATTTTTGTTGGCTTTTGGTTACTCATTCATTGTGTTGTTAGTTACTACATTAGATTCGTGTTCGATTCAACAGTATTCGGTGAGTGCTATCATTAGTTTTCTTCAGAATTTGTGACAAAAAGATCCCCAAATCCTCGGACCCGATTCCTTTTCAGGATGTGCATGTTTGTACGATCACCATACCTCAAGAACCGCTAGCAGTTCAATACGTCTGATAGTTCCTGTATAAAGTGAGCAGCAGTGTCCGAAACACCACCGGAATTACAATTAGTTCAAGCCTACTCTTGATCTTAGGCAAAAGTATTTTGCACTTGACAAAGCTCTATTTATTGGGCATGCCTCAAAAGGCCAACAACAGAGAACTCTGGTTCAAGCTTGCACTATGTTAGGCAAACGTCCTTGATATTAGGCTTTGTTTATTCCTTCTAAATTACAACATTGGCGATGTCTCGAATGATGACGTAAAACTTTAAGAAAACAACAGAGTTTCAGTTGTTTCTGAACAAAAAAAATTGCCTCCCAATTTATAATCTCGTCCTCGTAAACAGCTACGATTGTAGGCCTCTGTAACTCATCTAAGACGCGTTGGCCCAGGGGCTTCAGAAGCTCTGATGTGATGCCATTAAACCTAGAGATTAGCCGATCTTAAGCTGCGCGAAAGCGTTACCTACTTAACTCACTACTGGTATTCGTCCGAGTACTCGTACGCGTACTCGACTCAAATCGATCTCCAGAATATCCTCGGAAAAGTGGTGTGTTAGTGGAGCTCTGGAATCAGCGTCATAGGAGCATGCAGGCTATGGTGCCTATGAGGCGTAGAGTTGTCCAAAGAATATTTCAAGAAAAAGCTTTGGCTTAGCGACCATTACTGTTCTATTTGCAGTTTTGAGCTTCGTTACATAGCTCCTCACAAATTCCTGTTGAAATACCTCCTATAGTTTTCAATAGCCTCTTGTGGAGAACATATATTGAAACGAGAGAGGTCTCGCCTTATTTGATTCTTTATACATTTTTGGAACTCATTGTGAGGAAACCTGAGTGTCTGTAGATGTCTTCAGATTTAGAGATATTTAAAAAAAATTAAAATAAAAAAAATTAAAAATTTGTTTATTGTTCAAAAGCATAATGTGGGTTTGTACATCACTTAAACTATTTATCTATTAAATTATAATTGCATGCTCATAATTTTCTTAGTTATTAACAGTAGGTACATCATTAATATAACTAAACAAGCCTTGATCAGTAATAGAAAGAAATGTACAATGGTGTTTGCTGGCCCTTATACTAAGCTAAAGCCTGTATGATAAGAGCCAGTAATCTCTGTTTGTAGAGCAAGATAGACTAGTACCGAATGTCGTGGCTGCTTAAAGAAAATAAGTTTAATTAAATGTAACAGAAAATAGCATGTGTAATATAGAGATATTACCATACCTATAATTATAACATTATAACAACAACTACATTTACAGTTTTTAATTTACAGTATTCATCTCATATTCAGTAATTGCATTTAACAAAAACAAGTTAACCCCTCTATCCCAGCCCTACGAAACTTGTTCTTGGGATCGGAAATTGAAAACCACTGGGAGAGAGGAGTCACGCACGCCGTCATACTTTGTGATTTGGGGAAAAATAATGTTAATGTTAAGGGATGTATCATCAAAGGGTATTATTTCAGCTTTTATTTAGTAATTTCCAACAGCTCTTCAGTTTCACAATATGATAATTTATACAGAAAGATGTTCATTGCTTTTTTACACTCTAAAAGTGTCAGTTCATAAATATTGAGAGATTTACTTATCAAATTACAGGTAGGGACCAAGAAATCTAGTAGTTCTTTGAAAAAAGGCTGTGCGCCCCAGCTCAGTAGTACAAACCCTGTCCTTCCTGCGCCTATTTTTCAGTAAATTAGGATCAAAAGGCATGAGTTGATGTTGCCTTAGGATTAAATTAAGTATAAACAATTGGCGTACAGTGAGCACGCTACATTCAAAATAGAGTTCGTTTGTAGGGTGACGAAATGGCTTGAAGGTCACAACCTTCAGTACAGCCCTCTGGGATCTCTCCAGCTGAAGCATGTTAGACCTATGTGTACCGCCCCATACCGATATGCAGTAACTAATTATTGATTGGCATAGCAACAAGTATATCGACTTGAGTAGTTTCAAATAACCAATATGTCTTAGCTTTTTGAATACGACAGTAAGCTTCCTAGCTCTGCCTGACAAGACCTTAATGTGTTGATGCTAATTTAACCTGTCATCAATCACTACTCCAAGATATTTCATATGACTAACTCTTTCCAGAGGCATACAATCGTTGCAGAGAATTCGGTTTTGTGAATGGCATGTATGTGCACGGATACAAATTTTCTCGATTTCGGTATTGTTTCGTATTGAAAATGCCATGTATTTAGTTTTTTCAATGTCTAAGGTGAGTATATTCGATTTCAAGCATCTAGCGACGGTGCTTAAGCCAGCCTCCGCACGCTCTACCGTCTCTGCCCAGTTTTTGCCGTGGAAGACGAGCGCCGTGTCATCAGCATATGACACAATTTGCCCGAGCTCAACATTAACTATATCATACATGTATATAAGGAAGAGGCTAGGGCCGAGGATGCTCCTCTGCGGGACACCATACGAAATAGGCACATCATCACTGGTATAATCCGCTATCTTTACTCTTTGACACCTATTTTCCAAATAGCTGGAGAATAATTTTAAGGGAACACCCCGGATTCCAAGTCCATCCATCTTGGAAAGCAAGATGGGGACAGAGACAGTGTCGAAGGCTTTTGATAGGTCAAGAAATACTCCAATACTCAATACAATACTCAAATTTAAATAAATGTTTTCTTTCTTTCTTTCAATGCACCTATATCCATCGTCCATCCTCTTCACCAGGTTGTGCACAAGCTTATTGACTGCATCCTCGGTAGAACGTCCCGCTGTGAACCCGTATTGGTTTGGTGACAGTAGTTTATATTTTCTTAGGAAACTTACAAGTCGAGAGTTCATGAGACGTTCCAAGATTTTAACAGTGCAGGCAGGACGGAAATTGGCCTATAATTGCTGACACCGTCCCTGTCCCCGGCCTTGTAAATTGGAGAGATGAGGGCAGTCTTGAATGCGTCTGGGAAAACACCATTACAAATGCTTAGATTGCAGATGTGAGTAATAACAGGAATAAGTTTAAATTTAGACGCCTTCAGAACCCTAGCTGATATTTCATCCCAGCCTGCTGCGCAATCCATCCTTAGCCCTAGAATGATTTTCTCAATCTCTTGGTTGTCAGTTTCAGCAAAATAAATATAATTTGATACAATAGGGGCACTTGAATAACGTTTCACGTTCTCGTCTCCTATAATTTTATGTGCACGGTTTCTCCCTACGCCTACAAAGAATTTATTTACTTTGTTGACAGATTAATGAGGGTTGATTGGATTCAAAAGCTGATTACTACCATCCCTTTGTGGCTTTAAATTAGCAAGATCTTTTATGATATTCCAAGTTTTTTTGGGGTCCTTAGAGGCTTTATCGATTTCTGACCGATCATAGCAGCGTTTAAGTTTTTTGAGTAGACCATTGCAGAAGTTTCTATACCTTAGATATGTCTTTTTTATTATCTCGCTTTGGGGATGTTTTTTACATTTCATATGCAGCTTATCTCTGTTTCTTATACAGCGTAGTAACCCTGGGGTAATTCAGGGTTTGATGATTTTTTTTCTATGTGGGATTTTTTTCGTACTCGTATTTAATTTGACTATTTGGGACAGTTTTTCAACGAACAAGTAAGCAGCATCATTTGCATTTGAGCAAGTCAGGACGTCAGAAAAATCTACCGATTTTATTTCTGTTTCAATTTGTTTATAATCAATGTGCTTAGTATATTTCGGGATATTACTGCTGTTCTGTTTTTTGGAACCCAGTGCCAGGCACACGGTGTAGTGATCAGTGATAGAGGACTGAATGACACAAATGTCTGACGGCAACGTCGTTTTTATCATAACATGGTCTAGGCAGTTATCTTTACGTGTAGGCAACAAATTTAGGGAGACATCGTTAAATAGGTATGTGGCGTTTGTGAGAAATTATGAAGTCAACGTCATTTTTGTCCTACCATCAGGTTACACCAGATCCACAGTCTTTCTTTGGGGCTGTTTCTTGAAAAAAGAGTTCATCGGGCTCTGGAGCTCGGGAAATTTGACCAGCATCTGCCCTCTGTGCTTTCTGCTTCCATAGTAATGTGGACCGAGCTTCGATTTTCGTACTCCCACTTTGGCATTAAAGTCTTCCATAACAACGGTGAGTTGTGTCTTAGCGGTGCTATTGATAGCTATAAAGATAGTTTCGTACATCGCTTCGATATCTGCGTCAGATTATGTTAAGGTCGGCGCATATACTTATACGACGCATAAGGTTTCATATTTTTTGGGTCAGTTAAATTTCGGTCAAAATGAAAATTTAAAAAACCTATTTAGAGGCTAAAAATTTCACCCATGCCGGGATTCGAACCTCTGGCTATCCGTGCCAGAGGTTGCGGGTTCGAATCCCGGCATGGGTGAAATTTTTTGCCTCTAAATAGGTTTTTAAATTTGTTCCTTAGCACGGGTTAGTGCATTAAAAAAATAAAAATAGTATAAAAATGAAAATTGTTAGGTTATTATAAGAATGAAGGGCGACTTAAGACATTTATGACTTTTCATAACTATAGTAACTACCACCTGGTTACTATATTTATGAAGAGTAATTGATAGTTTTTAATCGCAAATCTGCCTTCTCTCGGCACCCTCAATTATGCCGCCCTAGATTGTTGCCAAGTCTTCTGCAACTTTATCACATTACATTTACAGATATAACTATTAATTACTCCGCGTGGAGATTATAAAACCCTCACCGATACTTTTGGGATATCTACAATGAATCACAGCGGAATGAATTCGAAAAAATATAATGATAAATGTATACAATGACAAACGCACAATCGTTCGCGTCGCGACCACTTCGCGACCGTGGCGACCGTCGCGATAAGAAATTGCTTGATTCGAGAGACAACAGTAGTTATAGTGCCGGCTGCGGCGGAGCAGCGTCGGGGGCCCGTCTCGCCCTGGCCTCCGCCCGCGCCCGCTCAGTCCCCGCGTGCCTCATGAGGGGTGGCGGGCTGTGTTAAACACCGTCTTTACGTAAAAAGCAAGATAACCTTTTTCACTATAGTAAAAAGATGATGTACCCCTTTCCGTCACGTTTAATATTATATACATATTCCCTGATTTTTTATCAGTGAAATTACTTGTATCTGTGATACTGTATGAGATACTATATCTAATAATATCGCAATACAATCAACGACGACGACGACGACGAACGGTCCACAGTAGCATCAATCAATGATAGCAACCCAAATTGTGTCGATTGTATCGGCAGCTGTTCCAGATATGTACAGTCGACAGAACATCAAGCCATTTTAGTAGTGAAGTCGCCCATAATGTAACTACATAAAGTGCAGAGGCGTAAATGGCGATGGTGCTGTCAGTTGTACTTAGTGATAACATTCAACCTTGTTGGGGGGCGTATTATTGAACATCATGAGACCATAGGTAGTAAAAGTTAGATATATGCAATCAAGGCCTTCTTTATTATTACGCCAGTATATATTTTATTATTACGCCAGTATATAATATTCTTTACATGAGTAAAATTATTAAAATTTGTATGTTAAGTGAAACTAATTGTCTGTACAATCCGAACTCAAATTAACATTGTCACTTCGGTGGGGAATTGGCACTGATTGCTGTAACACAGGTTTTTAACCTAGCACAGCGTCAGAAGCTAATCGTTAATTTTGTATATAGCATTAAGTAAAACCATTTTGTAAAAGCTGTGTACTAATGTTTTTGCCCAATAAATAAATATTCTATTCTATATATATATTGGCCTTTTTGCATCTACTTAATGAGATGATTTATACAGCGTCCAGTGGTATCTTCACTCACACTAGATGGGTGAAGGGACCACTCCGACGCTGTAGTGCCTGGGTCATGGTTTTATAGATGGTGTAGGCTTGCCCAGCACCTATACCATCCTGACAGCTTAGTCGGCCTAGCCCACAGGAAAGACTAGTCAATACGTGCGGAGCCAACCAAGCTGCGGGTTTCCTCACGATGTTTTCCTTCACCGTTAGCGTGTGGTATTGCGACTACAAATTCGCAAATGTACGTAACTTTGAAATTAAACAAAGTCATTGGTACATGCCCGCACTCGGGATCGAACCTGGGGCTCTCGCTTGCCAGTCTATGGTTCTACCCAATGAGCTACCACCGCTCACCACGCCAGTATACACCGATCATTAATCAACTTTTTTTTTGTTTCAGATCGATCTCAACAAACAAGAGGTCAACGATGAAGGAGGGAAAATAAGATATGACATTTCAGTATAGTTGGATAATGACCAGAATTTTAAATAAACATACTGCCTATACAAAGATAACATTGAACGATAATGACTCTCGACAACAGATAATAATGAGTCTGCATACATATTAACTGAAATATGTAAATAACAAGTATAATTTACTCATTTTAGTAGTGCTTCCGCAAACTTTACTGTCAAACTTCCTTAGAAGAATTCCCCTACAGACAAATAATAATAATAACAGGGATTGTGCCTAAACATTTAGATCAGCTTATCTTTGCATATTTATACATAGCAGTTTTGTAGCTGAGTTTCGACAATACAACAATAAATGCCATCGCCTTAAGAAGCATATCAATAAGTCAAAGAAAACTACCAAAACTATTGCCTTAAACACCAAGTGACAAGTACACTTAAGTGCCAAATAAAACACCAAAAACTATCGTAAGCAAGGATGTCGCACGGCGGAGTGAAGTCTGCAAAGAATGGAAAAGCAGGGCAAGCTTCGGTGTCATCCAGGGAGGGGTCAGAGAGCCCAGCGCCGCCCCCCGATGGGGGCTGGGGTTGGGTCGTGGTCTTCGCATCCTTCATGGTCCATATTGTCAGTAAGTACCTCTTAACGTTCTCCTCGACAGATATATTCAATTTTTCATTCAGGTTTTTATTTATAGTCCATTTATTAGGTACTTCATTTTACTTGAATTTCATGAATTTACATTAAATTTCAGATTGAATTGGTAAAGAGTGAAGATTTTTGATTTAAAAAGTGTGTATTTCGTTAAAAACGTATCAAGGTTGTTTACATTCTTTAAGTACCTAAACACATGGACGGTAGGTATTAAAAAACATTTTTTTCCTCAAAGACAGGAAACTGATGATAGGGGTCGATATTTCTTGAATTAATGAAATGAATGAACGACCTGGAACGACCGTTATTGCTCTATTCCTTCGGCTTTCTGTTTAACATTTCGATTAATTTTGCTCTAGATGTATCTATCGTGATATGTCTGTCTTGATGTGTTATCGCATAGTCGATTGAAATAGTATACTTATTAAGTGTTGCAATTTTTCAACATGCTTTTTATTATCAGCTACACTTGTGTAACTAACAAACTACACAATATGTCTGTCGTCACCGCGTTGGTGACAAATATGAGAATTCTAGTTCTCACTGCCATATCGATTTGCATCCTTGCATGTGAATGTAATTCGGGTGAAAATGTTATTTGGTACCATCAAGCTGATCTAACGATAGAGCCGGGTGTACATAATATAATTCTTAAAAACGTTATAGTGCCCCATTTATTACTGCCCTGTCAATCTTCAGAATAGCGTGATGGGATACAGGGATATCCCAGCAGTAATTTTGAAAAAGCAAGTGGCACTTGTAATTTGTATCGGGGTTCCCTAATTTCGTGGATCTGCTTGCAAAGCGTCCGTATTTTCGCTTGACCACTGAATATTACAAGATATTTTTCATTCTTTTGGTTGACTTGCATTATTACCTTTTATTTAAGCAGCCATTTAAATTACATTTTTTATAAATAAGCTAAATACTACTAACACCACATTTAATATGTGCAAGGTGGCTTTAATTCAAACACAAGGTTGTAACTTTTATGGGTTTTATATTAAAAAAAAGCAAAGTTTACTGTAAGCTTTACTTCAATAACTCAGTATAAAGTTTCGTCAGTATTTACGTCTACATAATTTAGGTTCATCATCATCAGTCATTTGACGCCCACTGCAGGACATAAGCCTCTTTCGTGGTTTTCCAAACTTTTCGGAATTAAGGTACATACAGTCTATTTATTCTTACTTGTCCAATTTAGTAAACAAGATTCTAACCTTAAAATTGAGATTAGATGCCTAAACTAGACATTTTCTCGCAAATTCATGAACTATGTTTATAAAATTGGCAGCGTGTTATCTAAAAGAGTGTTCCAAGTTACTTCATTTATGGGAATATGGCAGTTTTGGACTAAAAAGTTACATGGGTATCGGCATGGGTGAAATTTTTAGCCTCTAAATAGGTTTTTAAATAGGTTTTTAAAAAGTTACAGTTTACGGGTAGAATCTTGTTTACTAAATTGGACAAGTAAGAATAAATAGACTGTACAATGTTTTTGTACGGAGTATGACCTTGACAAGTGTCCGTTTTAACGGACTTCAAAAAAATTTTATGTAATCAATTAGACGCGTATATTACTTATTAGATTGTAGAGACCTTTGTACACAAATAAATAAATAATAATAAATATTCATGGACATATTACACAGAACTCGTTAGCCCTATACTAAGTACAACTAAATGACTTGTATTATAGGTGCTAACTCGACGATAGATTTAATACAATAAATACATAGATAACATCCAAGACCCGAGACAAACTAGAAAAGTTCGTTTCCTAGTTTGACCCGGCCGGGGATCGAACCCGAGACCTTCGGTTGTACAGGAGCGTGCCAAACCGCTGCGCCACCGAGGCCGTCATGTTTGTGTTGTGTTGCGTTGCGTAAATGTTGCGTTAATGTTTGTTCGTTCTCTACATTAGATCTGAACAAACAATGCAGTCTTTAGAAATATTGATTGCCTCTTACTGCTCACCCGTGCGTGATAATCAGCGTCCAGTGACCACTCCTACTCACACTATCGCAAGAATTTGAAATCACTAGCAATATTTCAAACACCGTTTTTTCCTTATAATACCAACGATTTCGAAACTAGGCATTTTTTGTGACCAAACGTGATTTTCAATGTTTAATTCTTAATTATAATCTCAAATTGAATTTAAAAAATAATAGAGTTTAGTTGTGTTGAAAAAAGTTTTCTATTGTAAAATTATTAAAGCGCTCTTATATCTCAGAGCGAGCTATGTGATGCGCCACACAGGTGCCCGGATCTTATTTTTGTTACAAAAAAAACATAATATTTCTACTATATCGCTAATCCGGAGTAACAACGACGAGATTACTCTTTTGAAAAAAGGTTTAACCTAAATATATCATAATACTCCTGAAAGGAAGTTAGACATGTCCCAGAATCCGTGTGTGATGTGTTTACTAAGAAATGGGCTTACTATTGACCTCTGCATAGTCCGAGAATTAAGGTGAGGCCTAGGATGGACCGAATTTGCCCAGAAGAAGCCTGTTCACACGCATCTTAAAGAGGTTCGAGTTATATAAGTGAAAATAACTATCGCCGAAATGTTTTCCTGCTATTTTTACGTAGCCCATATATAGGTCCCACTGCAGCGCACAGGCCTTCTCTCAGAGCTTGATTATGAATGCTCACAGCGGATTCTTCTGTTAAAATGTACAAAAAAAAACAGTGGTATTACGCTTGGTTTGGATATGTGGAGAGGATGAAGGAAGAAAGATTGCGAAACAAATATATACTGCGAATGTGAGTGGAAGGGCTGGTAAGAGGCGTCCCAGGCGGACATACATCGACCAAATAGGGGATGTATTGGCAAAGGGGAAGATAAAAAGTACCCATAACCGGCGTGCGTGCGTGCAACGACTTATGAACGTTGATGAAGCGAAGGTGATGAAGGTGAAGGTCAGCATCGTGGCAAGTGGCAGTGCCTGGTCACCTGCCTACCCCTCTGGGATACAGGCGTGAGGTTATGTATGTATGTATGTAATCCGGATAAACGGTTTTGTGTTTAACACAGCTGTAGTGATCAACTGGCCCGTACACTGCAGATGCTTATCACAAATGGCCGAACGCAAAGGACGGAAGAACATGGGGAGCGTCACCGATTTGATTTATTGTTTATGAAAAGACAGCCAAGCCTAGCTTATTTTTTCTGCAATAGTTTTACTGAAGTAAACTGAGCATGTTCGCCACTATATACTGACACTATTTTTCTTGCATCCCATTTCATCCAAAGTTGTCTGCAAGTGATCGCTCTAAGCGAGAATACCGCCAATTGTATAACATTACTTAGATCTAAGAAATCATATTTTTTAATAAAATTTTCTAGTGTTGTAATAAAGTTATTCTATTTATTACCAGTCACTTAGCATTGTGCTTGCTGCCATCCAAACTTTACTAAAACATAAGTACAGCAATTCCGGAGCCTTGTCTTCTTAAATCAAGGCGCACAGACAGTGCCTGGCAAATTCTTTGTCAGCCCGTACTGTGAAATATTAAAACACGAACCGTTTTAAGCCCTTTTCGGCCCTCTTTGTTAGAACATAAATATTTTTTTCATCCACCCATCTCGGAAAGAGTATTTTTGCACTTCGATATCTAAGTGCAAAGGCGTTTTTATCCGTAAAGTACATAGAATATGGAGCATCGTGTGTAATAAGTTTGTGAATTCAAAACATCATTAAACCTATTTACTTCTACCTGGTGCCGAAGTTACAATCCAACCTTTTTTAATTTATTAAAAACTCACCTTCACCTTCTTGGTGCTTTTTTTAATTTGCTTTCGTTTCAGGTCATATTGTTAATTTTTTTTTTTTTATTTTGTCATTCGTCACTGAGGTGGGATGAAAAATTACGTCCTAACACTACTAACGTACGTACACTCGAGTCCATACATTTCTTTGCAGTGCAAAAGTGGTCTCAAGATTCCCTCGCTAACGCGCAGGATTCTAATTTTTACTGTTATTTATTACTTTTAATTTTAGAATCTATCGCTTGCTCGGTCATCAAAATTGATCACGCGATTAAAAAGCAACTTTGCTCTTGTATAAAATATTTTTAACAAATTATGTATATAGGTAACTACACGAACTTTTTTTCTTTCTTGTGGTTTGTCAGTTTACTTAAGAAACCAACCTGACAGACATGTTTACTTTGTTTTTGGGACTACGTGTAAGTATTTACTTGGCGTTTGGTGTATGTATTGCAACGAAACAATGCAAACTGTGTGTACGGTCGACAGCAGGTTAACATTTACATTGTTATATTCTTTTTAATGCACTAACCCGTGCTAAGGACAATTTTAAAAAACCTATTTATTTGGCACGGTTAGCCAGAGGTCGCGAGCTTGAGTCCCCGCATGGGTGGAATTTTTAGCCTCTAAATAGGTTTTTAAAATTTACATTATTGTAGCAAAGTCGCTCGTAACTTGACTGAGTAGAGTAGTGATGCAGTGATGTCGACTGTACTGCGTTTCGTAATCAAAGAGTAAATAATTTTAAGATAAACATATCATTTATTAGCTTGCGCTATTTTGCGTTAAACCAAATATGCACGTGACAATAAGCTAAAATACACCATGAATTTTAACGCTCCGTCGCAAAATATCCACCGTTCGCATATCAGTTCGCGTTCGCAATGTTGACCATATGGTCACTTCTGAGAATTTCTATTTTGCAAAATGTCCACTTCCCGTAATATCTTTTCGCAGTGTCACTTTTGTTCATTGTTTTTAACAGTAGAAATTAAACAAAAAAATAAACAGATTCGCATACTTTCTTAATAACATAATCATAAAATTTTAGTTATAATTGGGTAATCTAACAACGTTCACTATGTGGAGAACTTCGAAAATGCGAAATAAAATTTTGGGGTTCCATACTACAGTTACCACCTTCGACATATGTATGGGTATATATGTTTGTACACTTGTAGGTATGTTTATGTAACCTAAACGCCTTATTGGATTTTAGCCTGAGAGGAATCGCTGAGTGAGTCACAACGAGTGCATCAAATATGTAAAAAATAAAATGACGTTGCATAAGGAAATACAACACACACTGTACTTTTCAGTCATCAAACACATAGGGCCGGCCTAAAACGAATTAGGTAGTATATCGACAAGGTGTAAAATAACCCATAATTAAACATGCGTGATTTCTATTCGTCAATTTATACGATGAACTTTTTCTACCTTTTTGTCGGGGTGTAGGTATTTGGAATACCGTTTTCAATCATTTCACTAGAATCAAATGATCGAAATAGGATTTGTGGTTTCATATAGGATGGATCTCCCTTTATGTAAGACAGTTATTTCCCACATTCCTAGAGTGTGTGCTTAAGAGCACAGGTGTCATATTATATCACATAGCCCGTTGCCAGTTTACCATGATGGAGGTCGTGCATTCGATTCCCGCCGGGGACCGCCGTACATTTGTACAAGAGGCCTCAGTCTGGTTGTATTTCTGTTTGTGAGGCCCTTGCCTAGTTACCATGGCACAATGTATCCTAGTTTGGGACCAGCACAAGTGATCTTTATAATAGCTGTTTATTGTATCTATGAGGTAAAGTCCGAGGTCCGTAATCGTAGATTCATGGGCGTAGGCCCTAAAAATTACTATTAACAAGATTGATAGATTGTACAGACACTTTTTACACATTACTTTTTGTAAAAAATTATGTGTTCTTCCCTCGGTGGCGCTGTTACTATATGGCCCCTTAAATGTAGATTTTCTTACACCCTGTATACACACATTCACTTATCGTAAGTAGTAGAATATTTGATCGCATGAATGTTACAACGGAGCAAGGAATTTGAACTTTATTCCGATCTTAGGAACTGAACATTTCCTCTAGCTCCCTATGGGATCCTAAATTGTCGTGTGCTACTGTAGGTTTAGTCCTATCATAATAAAGGAAGTGTCTGCGTGTTGTCAGTAGTTGCTGCTGGGGCAATTTTTTCATGTTCGTGGTTTTCTACGTCAAACTGGATTAATGCAAATTGAGCTAGTTGTGCTTGAAGTAATTTAGCTCGTAGAGCTCCTTTGCAAGCAGCCACGTGGGTTATCAGATAAATATTAACACTTGATTGCAGACATAGCTCTTGTAGGAGGAAAAACTTGACAAGATGAAATTAACTTGTTGGATATAATCCTTCATTCAAAGATAAGTATCGTATTATGATAATTAGGTACACTCCTTGTGGCGCAGTGAATTTAAGTCGCACTTGCAACGTTTCTGAATGACTATAGCTCGTCTATAGGAAAAATGGGCAATATCTGAAGCATTGATCATTTACAACAACGCGTGCTCTGCGACTGCAAATAAGTAAAATATAATGTACGTATTATATGTTACGTACTACTTTACGTATTTAAATTATAATAATATTTTGCAATTATACTATTTTTATTTTAATGCACTAACCCGTGCTAAGGAACAAATTTAAAAACCTATTTAGAGGCTAAAAATTTTTAGCCTCTAAATAGGTTTTTAAATTTGTTCGTTAGCACGGGTTAGTGCATTAAAATAAAAATAGTATAATCATGTGGGTACAGTGATATCGTTCCGATGTTAAAACCTAACTGCAAAGTAGGTAGTCGGGGCTGTAAGTAATGCAATTTGCTTAAGTCAGATGTCGCTGCCTGTACGTAATACAGAGAATAGTGTAAAGAGGTTCGAAATTTCACTGATGCCGTGAGTCGCCCATTGGCTCAATTGGTAGAGCGCTGGTAAGGATAGCCAGAGGTTGCGGGTTCGAATCCCGGCATGGGTGAAATTTTTAGCCTCTAAATAGGTTTTTAAATATTTTGCAAGTAATTGAACACTTATTTTATGTAATAAATCACTCCCACACCCCTCCCTTTCCCTGTCCACATCAATGTCAATGTGCTACAAGAAAATATGAATTAATGGAAATTCTTTATTCCACTGAAACCAAATTTGAACAAAGGTGATCTTAATACTAGATAGTATTTTCTTCCAGCTAACCCACGATTATGCGGACAGTAAAAGGGGTAGTGCCAGTAAACAATGTAATATAAGAGTGATTTATTACTTTCTAGGTTAACTAAATAATACAAATATAATTTAATTACACATACGTACTCGTATATAAAATAGTACGAAAAATCTCAACAATCTACGTACATACTACCATTACTTACATACAATACTATAATAATTTAATACTACATAGCTACTGGATAACTCTATTGAAGCCCAAAGTAATGATCATGAACCTTACCCCTAAACACGTATATAGATGATACTATACTTAATACTATCTCGTATTAAGCTCGCCTTTGTACAAATTTGTTTTAATGCAATAAAGGAGTTTTTATTCATTCATTTTTTTTTTTAATTTGCGTGCCGATTGTACCCCACTGCTGGGCAAATGCCTTACCTGTGGCTCCCCACTGCACCCTGTTCGTTGCTCCTGCCAACCCAGTAGAAAGTCCGCAATGTCGTCCCGCGCCGCCGTCTCCGCTTGGGTCACGGTTGGTTTGTTTTGCCTTTCTATGGTTCCGAAGTCCACAAGGAACCGTTAAAGTTCGTCATGTCCGTCTGTCTGTCTGACTGTATGTCTGTCCGCGACCGAAGTCAATGACAATTAGTACTAGAAAGCTGAAATCTCCTCTTCCACTATTGGCTAAACGGTTGATTGAAGAAAAGTAAAAAAAATCAGCGTAGCCGTACATAATATATTAAACTTAAACAGTTTAGTAGGCTTTACATGTTAACGAGTAATAGGCGAGCTCTTATAAAAACAAAACTTTGTATAAATTGAATTACATTGAAAATTACTTTGATGAAATTGTTAGTTCTGTAAAGCGGATATGACCCCCTCTTTCTACTGAAGCCTTTGCGAGTGGCCCAGTTTTTTGTTTACTTATCAATAATTTGACCCTATGTGGTATTAAACAGAATGGACCTCCCTCTATGTGGAACACTTATTTACCAAGTTCTGTGACATTCCTAAAGTATGTAAGAGATGTTTGTGATGTCCTTGCCTAGGTATAATAGTTTGGGTTCAGTACAAGCTATTGTTTTGTGTGGAAGTCATCAATATCGACCTCTGTGGCGTAGCGGTATCGCGTCTGCCTACCATGCAAGAGGTCCCGGATTCGAATCCCGGCTGGGACCAAAAAAAAACCCTCCAGGTCTTGGTTGTTTACATGCTTGTGATGTCGTTGTTTCTGGTTCCCACGACACAGGGTATCCTAGTATAGACGCAATGTATGTGCCAGTATGTAAATGTTATCTTATGTTGATTATATATTTTTTTTGTTTATATATCTATGATCTAACTATATCTTCCACTTCATGACGAGTCAATATCACTCTACACGATACAAAAAATGCACTCTACTATAAAATAATGTTTTGAAGATTCCCATAAGTATTTTTTTTTCTACCTTTTCTAATTATTTCTAAATAAAGGTAAAATATAATATTGTTCGTGAGTACACGGGAATTTTTAAATAAAGCAACGTGCTTGACAGAACGATGTAATTGGAATCTCTCAAAAGAATAAAAATAAACGAAACTCCTGACTTAAACTAACTTAAGCTATCCTGGTGCGCAACGGTGCTACGCGTTCTAGCGCAGGCGCTTAAACATGCCCCCGGGCGTTGAAAGCATTCCTTTCAACAAGAAACTTCTGAAGACACCGGCAGCGGACAAATCCTGTTAAAAGCTCTCCTGATCGTTCCCGTCGAAGTCTTGATGTCAGCAACACGAACTATACCATCGGGACCAGGGAGAACTGCGACGATTCTTCCAAGCCTCCATTTTAGCGGGGGAAGATTTTCTTCCTTTACCACCACCAATGCATCCAGCTTTAACCCATCATGGCAAGAACGCCATTTTATACGTTGCTGAAGTTCTGCAATGTACTCTTTACTCCAACGCTCCCAAAAATGTTGGCGAAGCTGTTCAATTCGTTGAAATCTTGTTAAAAGCGGAGTAGAATGGTTTTGGTACTCTGGTTGTGGCAACGAAGTAAACGGACGTCCAATCAGGAGATGACCCGGCGTTAAAGGCATGAAATCGGCGGGATCTGATGAAAGCGGTGTGAGCGGCCGGGAATTTAGAATTGCCTCGATTTGAGTTAACAAAGTGTTTAACTCCTCATAAGTAAGGTTACAATTTCCCAACACTCTAAGCAAATGATGTTTGGTCGATTTAACTCCTGCCTCCCAGATACCACCGAAGTGAGGGGTATATGCCGGAATAAAATGGAAATTTATGTTTTCATTGGCCAAACTTTCACTAACAGAATCGCAATTGCCCTTTAAGAATCTGGATAAGTCGTTACACGCACCAACAAATGAAGTTCCATTATCAGAATATATATGAAGTGGTTTGCCTCTCCGAGAAATAAACCTGCGAAGTGCCAGCAAGAACTGATTACTCGTTAAGTTGCCCACCAACTCCAAATGAATCGCTTTGGTGGTGAAGCATATAAAAATGCAAATATAAACTTTAACTAGCCGACACCCGCGACCTTGACGACTAGCACTTAGCATGGGACCCGCGTAATTGAGCCCTACAGTTTCAAAAGGAAAACCACCTGGAATAAGCCGCCGCTGTGGTAAGTTGCCCATCAGAGGGGTCGTAACCTTGCCCTTCATACGACTGCACAATACACACTTGTAATAACATGCCTTTGCAAGATTTCGACCTCCTATGGGCCAATAATTTTCCCTAACGCAAGCCAATAATAGCTGGGGTCCAGCATGCATCAACCTTTTGTGCTCATGGTCAAATAAAAGTTTCGTGAAGATATGAGTGGACTGTAGTAAAATAGGGTGCTTCTTCTCGTATGTAAAATTTGAGTTTTCAAGACGTCCTCCCACACGCATAATCCTATTTTCATCTAAATAGACATTAAATTTTAAGAGTGGACTCTTAATAGGTATATTCTTTTTATGTAGCAGGAGTTTATACTCTGAGAATGAGTCGTCTTGGCACTTTGAAATAATTATATTTAACGCGTTTCTTAATTCTTCGTCCGTAAGGAATGTAGATGACGTAATTTGCCTTTTACAAGCTCTAACAAACCGCAACACGTAAGCTACGGAACGGATAAGTCGTAGGTAATTTGAAAAACGACTAAAATCGATGAACTCATCGATGCTAGGTTCATTGACTACTGCGTTGAGTGAAACATCAGGACGGGTCTCAGGCAGTTGCTCCACAAATTTAGGCTGAGAAGGCCATTCTGACGGGTTCTGCTTTAAAAACTCGGGACCGGACCACCACAAATCGAGATCTGGAAGAGCGCTAACGTTCACTCCACGAGATACTGGGTCTGCTGGGTTTTGATCAGTTGGGACATGTCTCCATTTATGGTCGCTAGCCATTCGTAAAATTTCAGCAACACGGTTGCGCACGAATGGCTGAAGTTTACAAGGCAACATTCTTAACCATCCCAGGACAATTGTAGAGTCCGTCCAGAAACAAACCTCGTCAATTTTAGCTCGAAGTGAGTTAACAACTTTCTCAAAAAGCCGAGCTCCAACTAGGGCACCGCACAACTCTAACCGCGGTATCGTTGTCGGTTTAATTGGTGCTACACGACTTTTTGCCATCAATAGTCGAACCATGACCTCTCCCTTTTCGTTGATGCTCCGCACAAAAACGCACGCACCAAACGCACGTTCAGACGCATCACAAAAAATGTGTAACTGTATATTTGTATACAAGTCACAGAAAACCAGACGTGGAATGCGAATATCATTCAAAACCGATATGGAAGTGATAATTTCATTCCAACACTTCATAATGTCTGGAGTCAGAGGATCATCCCATGAAAGTTTGTCTAACCACAGCTTTTGCATCAACATTTTCATTGAAACCACGAAAGGAGCCAACAGACCCAACGGGTCGAAGATCTGTGCAATGACAGAAAGTACCTCACGCTTAGTGTTAGCATCTGGAATAATTGAATTCAAGGGAAAGCAGAGCTCATCAGAATCGGAGTGCCAGCTGAGACCTAATAACTTGCTTGGTTCATGAGATCCAATATTTAGGTCCAGTGACTTATCAGCAACTTCTGATAATAGCTCGAGTTCATTTGACTTCCACTTTCGTAGTGGCAAAGAAGCAGATGCCAACACAGCTGTCACCTCACGACGTATTTTCTTTACGACATCCAAGTCATCTCCACCTGTCAGCAAATCGTCGACATAAAAATCGTGTAAAATTATCTGACTTATGTCTTTGTTTTCACATTCAAGACCAAGCTGCTTAAGGCAGCGCGTCGCAAGGAATGGTGCACTAGCCGTACCATACGTGACGGTATTTAACTGAAAGGTCTGGAGGAAATCATCAGGTCTGTCGCGCCAGACGATCTGCTGCAGGTGCCTGTCATCAGGATGGACTATTAAGCACCGGTACATTTTCTCCACGTCAGCAGACAAAATATACCTGTGCTGTCGGAACCTTAGCAGTATAGACAACAGATCATCTTGAACTACAGGGCCGACCATCTGTATGTCATTTAAAGAGACACCTGACGTCGTAGGACAGCTGGCATTAAATACCACTCTAAGTTTGGTCGTAGAGCTGCTTTCTCGCAGCACTCCATGATGTGGGATGAAGTTGCCGCCTGGATCCGGTTGAGGTGCCTCACAGACTGACATATGGCCCAATGCCAAATATTCAGACATGAAATCGTAGTAAAGCTGACGGATTTCTGGTTTGGCTGTCATTCTACGCTCCAAAGAGAACAAGCAATGCTTAGCCTTTTTAAATGAATCACCTAGTACAGCAGGATCTTGCTTGAGCGGCAAGCGAACGCAAAAACGCCCATCAGCAAGACGGGACGTAGTTTTCACGAAGTGATCCTCACACATTTTTTCCTCAGGAGAATAAATAGGTGACTTAGAACTTACATTTTCCTCGATTTCCCAAAAACGCGTAAGATCGGTTTGAATGTCGTCCGTATCGCTACGGACATACGGTTTTGTTTGAGTGAAATTGCACTTGACATTATTTAACAGTGAAGCAGCATTGCTGCTTGACATAGGGCCGGAGACTATCCACCCTAATCGAGTTTCCTGCAATATAGGCATATTATGACTGCCAAGCTTAATTTTCTGTGTCCCCAACAGATCCCAAAAGAGATCAGCCCCAATTAATAAATCTATTTCGGCAGGCTTGTAAAATGTGGGGTCAGCTAAGTATATATAAGAAGGAAGCTCAAGATCAGATAGGTTCACCTCGCGACTTGGGACATCGCTGGTTATTGATGGCAAAATAAAACAATGAATGTCAGTAGAAAAACTGTCATCCAATGACTTTAAGTGCACTCGACATCTTTTGCCTACGTGAGAAGTCACGTTATTAATGCCCAATATGGACCTATCTGTCTCGACAGCCTTTAAATGCAAACGTTGTTGCAATTTCTCAGTCATGAAACTCGAAGTGCTGCCACTATCTAAAACAGCGCGGGCAACATATTCAATATTATTGCAATCCAACACTTTAATCAATGCGGTCGATAATAGTACGTCTTGTTGTTGTGTACAACGTTCGACGTTCGCAGATAACGATACATTGTTTACGGCGGTAGCCGTAGTTGAAGCGGATGACGTCACGGGAGACTCAGTCGCATCCCGATTTTCAGGGCGCGCGGGCACACCTACCTTCAGTTCCGCAACGTGAATCAATGTATTATGTCGGCGCTTGCACAGTTTGCATCCCGGTTTTTTGCAGTGATTTGCGTAGTGACCTACTTTAAAACAATTATAACAAATCTTGTAACTCGGTATTAATTTTAATCGAGCCTCGTTACTAAGTGCAAGAAACTGTGGACAGATGGCTAAGCTATGGTCGCTATTGCATTTTGGACAAGCATTTTTCAGTGACTCAGTGGTGAGATTGTTTAAATGTTGCACTGAAACCATGGACTTTACCTTGGGGGTTGGTTTGGTGGTTGGTGTGTGTGTATTACGTGTCTGTGTGTTACGTGACATCTCAAGTGTTTCAATTAAATCAGCTCGGCCACGCAAAAATCCGAGGAATAAGTCGAATGTAATAGACTCGTCTTTGTGTAGCCGACCTTTGAACTCCTCCCACTCACGGTAAGTTTTTTGATCTAATTTTTGCGTTACAACATGAATTAATAGAGTGTCCCAGTGTTTGACTGGCTCGCCCAACGATTCTAATGCTCGGAGGTTTTTATTGAGCTGGTCAATCAAACGCTTCAAAGTGATAGACGACTCCTTCGTAATAGTTTCAATATTAAATAACGCTGAAACATGATTTTGAACTAACAATTATTATCAAACCGTTCATTCAAAACCTTCCACGCCACACTGTAGTTCCTGGTAGAAAACTCCAATGATTGTATTACCACAGCAGCGGGCCCCTCCAGAGACGCCCGTAAATAATGAAATTTGTTAATCTCATCTATGTCATCATTAGAATGAATTAGGCTATTGAAAGTGTCGTGAAACTCCAACCAATTTTCATACAATCCACTGAACTTTGGCAATTGTATGGTAGGCAGCTTAACAAGCCTACGATTACTAGCCCGAGAAGCCTTGTCACTACTTGCTGACTCAAATGACTCATTTTTAGTTTTATTCAAATCCCTTAATAAATTCTGGGCCTTTGCTAGCGCTTTATAATATATAGATTCGAAATTTGTGCGCTCAATAACCTGTGCATCTACACTCTCGGCGAGGCATTCCAGCTTCACCTGAACCTCATCAAATTGGTCGTACATTGACTCCAGCTTACCCAAACGCAATTGCAATTCCGTCGCATCAATCTCCTTTAGAGGTATTGCGAGCGAATCCAGGTAATTGTTGAAAACTGTTAAACGACCTTGAAAACTGGCTCGTTTCCGTATCAAATCCCTTTCTTCATCAGGTTTTTGTCCCTCGGCCATTCTGGGAGACAAAAGTGTACGACCTGGAATGAATACAATGACACAGATAAATAAAACTTAGTTGAATTTATGTAGGTATCTACCTAGATATTTTTAAACGCACATACAATGATATTAGAAATATGTAAGCACAAATTTTCTTACTACCAAAAATATAATTGAAGAAATAGGTTCTCAATCTCACGTAGTAATTAAATTGACAATGAAATTGACAGCAAATTGTCTTATTATTACAATATATTGGTGAAGTTTACTAATAAACCTTTTATTTAAACAAAGCTAAGAAGCCAAGCTGGGCTAAGATGAAATTAAGTAGATGCTTAATCTAACTTTAACCGTCAATGCATACATTTATTGCTACTTTTAAGTACTCACTTTTAAATGCCTATTGCACAGCTATTAATTATGTGATTAACTAATGTAAATAGGTCAATGATGAAGCTTAATTTTGCTTACTGTATTTGACAATACAAATACTGACTTAAATACTGCGAAGTATGAATGAACCTGCTATTGTTAACCACAGTGCAATAGTTTTATGGCAATTATGTGAAAATACAATAATATGCAACCAACCTTGTTGTTCCAGTGATTTACACTTGATACTAATACCTTAATTAGAGTGTTGGGTGACGATAAATTATGAAAAATAGCCTTTAAACACCGGTAATTTCTTGAAAATATTCCACGTCCACGTTGCCGGTTAGGTAACCTCTTCGCCGCGTATACTTATTTGTCTCCAAATAAACTCCACTATGTTTTGATATGGTGATTTGAGTTCTGGTTCTTGATATTTTATATCCGGCGATGATCCAGGACCATGTTCGGGAGTACACGGGAATTTTTAAATAAAGCAACGTGCTTGACAGAACGATGTAATTGGAATCTCTCAAAAGAATAAAAATAAACGAAACTCCTGACTTAAACTAACTTAAGCTATCCTGGTGCGCAACGGTGCTACGCGTTCTAGCGCAGGCGCTTAAACAAATATCTAGAGTTAAATAAATAATAAGCTTGAACTTAGGAAATTTTAAAATAAACGCACTATAATTTGAACCTAATCTTCATTTATCTCCTCAGACATGACCTTGAAAATAACAATGTTATTTATTCTTATTTTCAAGGTCAGAACTGATGAGGTTTGTTAATTAGACCTGAGATTTCCGCTCCTAGCCTCATAGTTGGGCCATTGTATGTAGACTAAGGAGGTTAATAAATTTCAGCCGCCGATTGTGAAAAAGACCTGAAGTTGCCCAAGGCTTCGCAAACTGGTAAGCGCGTGGAAAATTTGAATTGTTTGTCACCGACACGGTAAGAAGAAATTGCACAATAGACCTACAGAGCTAAAACGATTGCCTCTTCCCCTGTATACGGCTCCCGTTCGCACTTTATTGCGTGCCTCGAACCTATTACTCAGGGAACTATGAGTTCATTGGTTGAAGGCCGCGCTCGTCGCGAAACATCAGCAGAAGCTACCAAAGCCTTTCTCCCAACGAAAAGCTAATAGCTTAATCGATAGATAGGGGTTTATTCCATCCATCATACACAGACATTATCGTAAATAAACAGCGAGTAGTATACGTCCCATAGGGCAAAGACCTTCTCACTTTGCCCACCGCGACAAACTCTATTGACGAAATTAAAGAGGTAGAAGGTATTTACATGGATGGAGTTGAAAAAATAATTAAAGCTAAGTAAAAAAAATCAACTTTATTACATAACATAAATTCACGCCATATCTCTGTTACGTATACAGAAACCAGTTCAGTAATTCACACATAAATTATCTCTGTTACGTATACAGAAACCAGTGTTTGCCACTTGCCACGATCCTAACATACCTCTTTCGCTTAATTAACATCAAGGTTCAACTAGATAGTATTAACGATAAAAGCATAAATTGTAAATATAGGTACTATCCCACAAATAACACGTGATGCGAGCAATGGCTTGGGCAAATGTTTGCTTCCTTAAGTTTTTTGGTGAATTTCCAGACAAGTTCTGAATCTCATTAACCCAATAACGATACCCTGTATTTTATTAATAGACTACACCCCCTGCAACTGCCGTCGACCTAGTTTCGGTCCCACAGTACGGTCACGCCAATAAAAACTACCGCATTACAAAAGTATTGAATCGGGAGCCTTTTACCTTCAGGAAAAGACATTACAAAAACTCACGGCTATATCCAGGAAGGGTGGGCAGAAACCAGGGCTTGCCACGATCCTGACAAGACTATTTAGCTTCATGAATATGCATTATTTTTTTAATCTTTGCATGCATACACATCCTGATATCGGAATACTGATAGCTTAGTGGATATAAATGAAATACTCGGTATACATTGGCCACGATATATCCATGTCATATCCAATGCAAGATTATGGGAAGGACGGACCAGAAGCCTATCAGTAAGGAAATCCTCCAAAGATAATGGCGCAGGATTGGACATGAGTTGAGAAGACCCCACAACCAGCTGGACAAACCGAGTTTAACGTAACAAACTAGTGGCTAGAGACGGCCGGGCAACCCTCTGCCCCTCATAAGCGCTCCGTTGAGAAAGAAGCTGCCTCAACGGGACTTAACTGGAAAGAGATAGAAGTTGTCGCACAAGACCGAGAGAAATGGAGATCTCTTCTAATAGCCCTATGTCCATAATAAGGGATAAGAGGAAATCATCATCATCGCTATAAAGCTATTACATAGCTGCTGATAATTTAATATAATGACTTACTAATTGTATATGCGTCAAATTCACATATTCTTATAGTTATTATTTTCTATGTTGGTACATCTACTTTTTTGTCGAATATATTAGTCCAGTCTCTATCTAAATGTAATTTCCATTTTTATGTACAATAATTATGTTCTCTATCTGTTCATCCAGTCTATCTAAAGGTTGTCTGGAAGAGATCATAATAAGATGTGATAAGGCCGCCGTTTATACTTTTAGGTCAAGAAATATATATATGTGTAATTTCTGTTTTTCTGTAAGGTACTTTCTATGTATCTATTAAGCTCGGTTTTGTGGAAATCATTTAATTGGGTAATAAAGGATTTCCAATCAGTGAAGAATTGCTGTTATCGCTATCTAAAGTATTCAGACATGTCGAAGTCAATGTAAAAATTGTTGAGCATAAAACCCATCCATCATTATCTCAAGGTTATGCTTCCCTAACTAATGAAGGCAAATAACATGTACCTACTGACAGATAGAGAAATCTGTACCGGTAGAGTGATTGACGAAGCCAATCACATCACAACACATCACACTAATATTATGAAGGCGAAAGTTTGTGAGTGTGTATGTTTGTGACTTCTTCACGTCTAAACGGCTGGAGCGATTTTAATAAAATTTGGTATGGCTGACACACTGGATTAACATATAGGCTACATTTTACTGCGGGAAAACATCTTATTCCCTGATAAACCACGGGTAACACTGCGAGGCACAGCTAGTCACGATAATACAAATCACGAGAGATTAGTAAGTTTTACTGTTTATCCACCAAAACGACATGTTTAATCAACTTTGCCAACTAATACCGGAAAAGGCTAAGAAATAAAAGTCAAGATTTTTTTCCAGGAACCTAAGGCCATGAAAATATTTGATTGAAAAAGGGAAACTTCATGTAAATCTTAAATATATTATGATTTTACTTGTTATTAATATAAATGTTGTTAAAGCGACAGAGTTTTTGCTAAATTATGACAAGTTGTATAAATTGTGGTATCCGCCCACCCCTCCGTGATACAGGAGTGATTAAATTAGATTAGATTAATACTCTTTATTGCACATCTTACTTTTTGAGCGTACACAAAAAATCTTAAAATCAAAGTTAAATTATATACAACTGACGGTCTTATCGCTAAAAGCAATCTCTTCGAGACAACCTTAGGATGGTGTGATCTTATTTATGAATATTATACCTGAAACTGTTAGAACAAAGGACCGTTTATTCCCTGTAGTAAAATTTATCTTGTGGCCACACGTCAACAATCGGCTAATAAACCGATTTACAATCAATGAACATGCAAATCGATTGGGTTGTTTATCAAGCTAAACGAGAGCTATTGTACTCGATGACTCAAACCGTACAGAGAGATCGAGAACCCTTAATTCACACAAATACACTGTCTTGCCTTTTTGTCTTAAATCTTGCAACATTTGCTGTCCACTTAGCAGATGAATGAAAAAAAACGGCCAAGTGCATGTCGAGCCACGCGCGGTATAGGGTTCCGCAGAAGGAAGAGTTTTTTACCTACCCTAAAGAACTCTTAACACAACTTCATCTGAGTAATTTTCAATGGAATTTAATAACATATTCTCTATCAATCTATCTAAGATTGATAGAGAATATGTTATTATACTTACATAGAAATGAAAAATTAACAGATATTTCTTAACTCAAGAGTTCACACGATGGCTTTATCACTAAAAATTATCTGTTCCAGGCAACCTTTGGATGGACTGGACAAATACATTAGAGACGAAGTAGATGTACAAATAAATATGTAAAATTACTTTTTCAGACGTATACGAATTTTACATGCCTAATTAACAAATTCTAAAAACTATCAAGAGTTTATTACATACAAATAATAAACACAGATAAAAATTAACATAAATTTATACAAATGATTATATTATATTTAAATAAGCTAAACACATGGACACGACAAAAATGAAACACCAATAACAATATAACTGAGTGCTTAGTGCGAGTTTTTTAACTATTCGATCGCGTTAACGTAAACTCATATTTCTATGGCATCGAGGAAGCGCCACCTAGCGATAAGTATGGAAATTAAAATTGCTGAGTGCGAGTTGTAATGGTTTACGTTGAGAAGTGAACACGTTAACCAGCCAAAACACGAATAAACGCAAGTGCGAGTTGTACTGTGACAGCGTTTTGCCAGTTCGAACGGTTAACTTACTCATACTCACTACTCAATGCTCGATTAACGCGGTAGTAAAGTTATTCGATTGGATCTGTCAAACTCGCACTCAGTACTACTTATAATGACAACAGTGTTACAGAACACTGCGACGGTTTGTGCCGGTGCCGTGCCGGTTTGTGGGTGTGAATAATAATTATGTATACGCAAAATTTCAGCTTTCTAGTAATAATCGTCTTTCTGCTAGGCCGCTGACAAACAGACGGACAGACATGGTGAAACTCTAAGGGTTCCCTAAACCCTAAAAATATGCTAATATATTTTTAGGCATCTGAACGTCCGATGGAAAAACACGGGACTTACACTATGTCACTGCTAGTGGCTTAGCTTGGGGTTCTTAGGCCCTGTGGTATTTTTTTGCTTTCGTAATGTCATCTTCTTTTCCTTCAGGCCATATTAGTCCTCTACTGGACATAGCCCTCCCCTAATGAGCGCCATGGCGCCCTATCTTCAGCTTGCCGCATCCAGCATCTGCCGCCAGTTTTTCGCAGATCGTCATCCCACCTAGTCGGTTCTACTATTCCATTGATGCCAATTTGCGGCGGGCACACGTGGTAATTAAGCCCATACTTCTTTCTCTTTTTGAGAGAAGGCCGGTGGCTACATAAATAAACAGTATTTTTGTCCAACTCCCCCACCCCTTTACCTAGACGTCAACTAACGGTAGCAATATTTTTAGGGAATGTCCTTTTGATTAACTGACTGCAAGGAGCAAAAGGGAGGGTATTGTGTGTCTCTCGTATGAATATAACGAGTAGTAAAGTACGAGTATATTCGATTCTATGTCCCCTCTCTTAAGCAATGGTCACTACTGACAAAAAAAATCGGTGAAGCCGTTTCGGAGGACTCGGAAACAAACATTAGATTTTTGTATAAGTGTTAGATAATCTTAGAAACGGACAACTCCGATTTGATTGGGTGGTCCCGTTAAATCATCTCTATCAACGGGCAAGTCATTAATAAACTTATCAGGTTATCAAAGTCATTAATGAGGTTATCAATACATTAATATTGTTTTTATATTACGTTATTGGTCCAGTGGAAAAGTATGTAATCAAATACAATACAACTGCAAGTATACGTTAGTAATCTAAATTGTGTAACTATAAATTTACCGTTTTTGTTTTTGTTTTTTTACTGGTGCTGTCATGAGATTTTTCTTCTGGTTTTGATATTAGGTTGCCAATATGAAAAAATTAACGTAAAGCATCACAAATTTTGGTTGCGGCGAATTAGATTCATGATATTTTGAAATAGAGATTTTTGTTAGACCATTACTTATCTTTTTCTCAGAAAAAAATCAAATGTATTTCTCTACCGAACATTGGCTCCTATATGGAAAAATTGTCACCGTTTCTGGAGTTTTTTGTTTAATGTAAAATGGTATTTTTGTCGGAAAGTGGAAAACCTAATAGATTTTAGATCGTTTCATTTTTGAACCACGGTTCATGGCACACAATTCGTTGCAGATTAGTCGTACAGTCACCCCTTTCAATAAAAAGGTCGAACTTCGTTCACCCTGTATATAAGTAGTAAATTAATCTCTGTGACCTCTGCACTTTGTAATAACGCCACTTGATGAGGAGCTGCTCTATTAGAACCGAAACTCTTTTTATGCCCCAGGCAAAACATAAGCATCGTTCTGTATATTTTTTTATCTCGGTATAATAAATTGAGCTTTGTTTGATTGCCTGTTTTGACTTGGATATTATTGACGTCACACTTGTACCTCAAATGTGCAGCACTCAATGTGTTTAAATGCGCATTTCTAGAACAATAATTAGAATGGTTTATTGACACAAATGTTTAATCACCAGCTCCTATATTACACGCACCAAACCCAGAACGATGCCAACCGTCAAACTATCAAATTTCAAACTAATTGATATCGCAAAAGTCGGGAAATTATTTGATGCCAGTAATTAGGTGTCCGTTCTAAAACTTTTTGTGTATATTACGTGCATTGATTGTTATTCGACATGGTGGTGGTCTTGTCTAGAGATAATGCTTAAAATGGAAACCGTAGGCTGCTTACAATAATTGTAATAATAGCTCTTACAAAAACAACTTAGATAAAGTAGGAGTAAACAGACGGCTGATAAGAAACTAAGTTAGTCTTCTGACTTCCAAGTTGAATAATCCGTGTCGGGTATTATGGGAGCCGGTTATATCCTGTACACACTACAGAAACAAAAAATGCAGTGACTTACAGGAAAAAGTCTATGTGTTATATGTGTGAGTCTGCGTTTTGTGTGTCAGTAAGTGTGTGTGTGTGTGTGTGTATGCGTGAATATGTGTTACTGTGGTACTTTATCTGTTCAACAGCATCTCAGTTGGTCGTAATCCGGTTTTAAAACAGGACAACGATTCACCAGAAACTACGGCGTTCATATAGTATCATACCACAGAGGATTATCTCAATAATGGCTTTTGGATCTATTGCAGATCATTAATGAAAACTTATTTTTAGTTCATTTATGTTGATTAATTGCATCAGACCCTAATATTTTGATAAGTATGAAGCGAAGAAGAAGAAAAGTTTCCGCGTATTTCCTTACGATGTTTTCCTTTATAGTTAGTGTGTGGTAGATATTGCTTCTGAAAATTCGAACGAACTCTGACGTGTTTGAGGTAAGTATAGCCCTTTTTTGGCTTTCATTTCCGAAAATGAGAATGAAAAGTTTTATTCAAAGTAGCGCAGAAACTGCGGCTTAATGAACGTTACAATTCAAACTCCATTTCAAAATCTAGATCATTTTGGAGAAAAAATTGACAAAAAACTCCAAACTTAGTCTTTTCAAAGTCCTTATTTAACAGAATTTACATAATTATTATAAAACATAAAATTCATGCATTGTACTGGCTTTAATTCCAGACATCATTGTCATCTAAATAATCCTTTATGTTACAATAGCCCTTTTGGCACAAAGTGTAGACACATTTTTTGTCTCGCTTTTCCGGCAAGCTTAATATATCTTCTCTAGACTATCTCTACATTCCTAAATTAATATAGACACTAGTTGTGCGAGTGATAGCCCGGCGATATCGGATCCTTTGATTCGGTCATGGCGCCCCTCTATAATTAGATACATTCTCTTAGATCAACGAACTTGCGATGCAAACACGACATTACGTGTCCTGAATTATTTTTGAAAATGCGCGATTTCTATTAATAGTCGATAGCTCATTAACCTTTATATTTTAGTAGGAAAGTCTAGAAGTAACTGAACAGAGTGCGTGGATGGACACAGAGGTGGATGTATTGTCGCTTGTACTTAACAAAAAAAAATTTAATAGTACCCACCACAATGTTTCTAAACATTGTGGTGGGTACTGTGTAACTGATACATATTCGACACACATCCAACGCACTCTTTCACTAGCCTAACCTAACCTTTATAGATACACAATAAATACCTAACAGAAACATCGTTTATTTATAGTTTTTATCGTCTGTCGGGCGAAGCTATTATTTTCCAATGGAGCGGATGATTTGAGCGAGTCAACTGCAGTTCGCCATTTTTTTCCGTTACTTACTCAGACCATACAGTACGTTGCAGAAGTGTTCAGCTAAGGAAAACTTAAGAAACCCTAAGGGCCGGTTTTTCGATCCGTAGTCAAATACACTTTAACCTTTCGTTATCTCGACTATTAAGGCTAACTAATGGTTAAATCGAAATTGCATTTTTCGATTCATATCCTAACCATAGTCAATGGTAACTATTAGTTATTTTGTTGCCAGTAAAATAATTACCCAAATTTCCGAATTCAGCGTGGGTAATTTTTTTTGAGTAGCTACACCATGAATATTACGTCAAATTTCGTATGACATTGACATCTTATTGTTGTTTGATGTTAGCTTTCTCTCTCTGATCTGTGGTTTGTAATCAAGTCGCGTGTGTTTTCATTCGTTTTATCAAAGATAAAACCCTACGATAAAACCTGTGTAAAACTGCTGGAAATACCACATTTATGTTATGAGAATGTTAGAGAGTATTCTTTTATTTATTTATTTATGAAAAGAAAGGTTACAACCATAACAAAGGAATAGTATTTTTACGGGCTAGGGTTCTAGATTTGGAGGTAAAACGCCAATGACAACTTCTTAGGATTTATTCACGCAGGGTCTGGTCTGCAGGTCTTCGCAACACGTTTTGCTGATATTTAACCATTGGTAGCATTCTTTAACCATTACCTACTTGCGTTAACTACGGATCAAAAAACCGGCCCTAAAACAACTAAAACTTGTTACCACACTAACTTTAAAATAACGAAAAATTATACAATTTTTATTTTTAATGCACTAACCCGTGCTAAGGACAATTTTTAAAACCTATTTAGAGGCTAAAAATTCCACCCATGCCGGGATTCGAACCCGCGACCTCTGGCTATCCGTGCCAGCGCTCTTTCCAACTGAGCTAATGGGCGACTCACCGGCATCAGTGAAATTTCGAACCTCTTTACACTATCCTCTGTATTACGTACAGGCAGCGACATCTGGCTGAAGTAAATTACATCACTTACAGCCCCGACTACCTACTTTGCAGTTAGGTTTTTACATCGGAATGATATCGCTGTCCCACATGATTATACTATTTTTATTTTTAATGCACTAACCCGTGCTAAGGACAATTTTAAAAACCTATTTAGAGGCTAAAAATTCCACCCATGCCGGGATTCGAACCCGCGACCTCTGTCTATCCGTGCCAGCGCTCTTTCCAACTGAGCTAATGGTAACTGAGCAAAGTAGGTAGTCGGGGCTGTAAGTGATGCAATTTTTTAGCCTCTAAATAGGTTTTAACGAAAAATTATTTGACATTCCTAATATTCACAAAAGTAATTTCTCAGTGATTCGCGATGCTCATTCATAGTTATATATTGAACTGTAACGCTGCTGAAACGTCGGGAAATAAGGTATTTACCTTTTGCCTAATAAATAATCGCGATTAAACCCGTTTAATATATAATTATATTCACAAAAGTTGTTTGTATTAATGAGTAGAATAAGCCATTAATTTTAACCGTTTATATATAAACCCTTTTGCAATGCGCGGCACATCTATCCGTGTCTGTCTCAATATCATTGAGTGCATTTACACTTTCAGTAATTTGTAACCGAGCGAGCATTTGTAATTACGCCAATTGAGTAAAGACGAATTTGACTAACTGCCTACGACATCTATGCTGTTATTTTCTCTTTGAATCAATCGTAACATTCCTACTCAGTAAAATATGAAGAAAAAGAAATAAAAATTGTGTTCTACCATATTATATAATATCCTTGTTTTTACCCGCTTGGTTATCAAAAAACCTTTTGGCATAAAACAAACATTAAAGCTTATTTGAGGACTCTATCATGAAACATTGTTACTAAGTTACTATCATACACTAGATCTATAGAGAATATAAATTTTCTTTTCGGTTATACTCTTTTTTACGTTATATTCCTTAATCTATGAAGAAGAACTTATAGCTGTTTGAATGATAGGTGCCCCCAGCATCCAAACGACTATAAATGAATCCTAAGTGTGATTTATTGGCCAGTTTTCAAGTATTCTGCCTGTTTTTCTATTTAGTATACTTGGATGATGATTTATTCAAATGCAAATCGTATTTCTTTTCTAGCGGACGGCATGACCTATTCCTTCGGCGTGTTCTATGCAGAGTTCCTGGACTACTTCCAAGAGGGCAAAGGCAAGACGGCGTGGATTGTTTCCATCCTTGTGGGGGTCACACTGAGCTCGGGTAACTATTCTTTAACAGACTATGGGCCAGTGTCTAAATTGAGAATTACGCTAACTAAATAGTTAACTAATAATACATACAAACATACGTAACCTCACGCCTGTATCCCAGAGGGGTACAAAGAGACCAGGGACTGCCACTTGCCACGATCCTCACAGATCAACTTCGCTTCATCAACGTTCATAAGTCGTTGCATGCACGCACGCTGGTTCCGGGTAGTTTTTATCTTCCCCTTTGCTAATGCACCCCCTATTTGGTCGATGTATGTCCACCTGGGACGTCCCTTACCAAATAATAATAATACTTAAAGCATTTTTTTGCTTCTTAGTTCAAGGTTACAGACTAAGCCTAAAAACACTGGAATTACAAAAAGGAGATTCCTTGATATTAGAATTAGTGGCCCACTAAGTTCAACCCGTAACGTATGTAGGTGCAACCCGGGCCCCCTCGCTGAGATACCCTGTGTGGAGGAAACCAGTGGGTAACTGTAGTGCTGTCTCTTCGAAATTCTCAGAAAAGAGCGTGACAAAACGTAACTTAAGTATTTACTTAGTGAAATTCTCAATTCGGCGACCGGCCCTAAGCTGACTTACGCCAAACAATATCTGACAGCACCACTCATCTATCTACTTATCCAGGGACAAGCTCTATCCAGTGAACAACTTTAAAATATCTTTCATCATGATATTTTCAGAGCTATCCGTAGATATATTGTATCCCAGGATATATTCTGGTATTATTAACATTTCCATAACATAATTAAAACTGTTTTTATACGGATTTTACTCGTTTATTACATTTTTTACAATTTTCCGACGTTTCGGCACTTTTTCAGGTGCCGTGGTCTCGGATGACTGAGGTGACAGGCGTCTTTTTGAAAGCATTTAGTTATTGAGTGAGAAACCAGGGTTAAGCTGTACACCCATAACATATTGTGAACACTACAAGTATACATAATGATTGTTGCTGTCAACATTACCTAGTGTCTCAGTATTTATACTATGCTAGTGTTGAACAGATTTTCACTGGACGATAAAACACTGTTTTCAGCAAAGTTGTCGTCGTTAAGTAAGTACAATCAATAGTAGGCTTGAAAAGATGCGCTGATAAGAATTTTCCATTCCTCCCTTAACGACCGCGGTAATCTAAAGCATTTGCGACCGACTTTGACTAATCCATAGTAATTTTGTTTTGAGTCTAGTTTAATGAGATTGGCCTAATAAACAATCATTATGTATCCTATATAATATCAATCAGCTCAATTTTGTCCATTGTCTGGCCATCTTCATCCAGCCGTTACCAGCAATCTGCCTCAGATCGTCGGTTTAGCTGGTGGGCGCCCTAAGCTGATTTGCCATTTTATGGTCTTCACTCAAGAACCGTTGTATCTAATCGGTACTCATTGAAATGTGAAAAGTCTTAAGTTTCGACAAGTCTTGACTTGTGAGCCTGAGGATGCCTCGTGTCAAAGGTGAAACGCGTCGCGCATTTTCTCACACAAATATTGGTGTCGGTGGTGGTGTGTTCGTGTCTTGCTTCTGCTTGAAAAAGTGGGAGGGAGGGCGGCACATTAAGTAACCGCATGGTGCTTATGTGATTTTTGGCGGAATTTAGGAAAGTTATTTTCTCATACAATTATCGGTACTCAATTCCTCGGCTTGATAACTCCTGAGAGTAAGGTCCACCACTGTCTTACACTCCCCACACCCGGACTTGGCCGCCGTGGTGGAGTATGGCCCAACCTTCCCGCGATGACAGAAAAAGACCTGTGCCCCAGCAGTGTACATGTCCATACAACAGTTGATCTCGACGACGACTCAATTTCTCGGCATATGTGTCAGTGTCACTACATAATATACTCAGTATATTCAGGCAATATTCAAAGAAAGAGAAAATACTACCTTAGAATAGATCCGAAAAACCTATTGACTGATTAAAAAGTTATACCGATAGTTACTTTTACAACAGATTTACCCTATTCTTGTTAGTATTTTTTTTTCTTCAACCTAATAAAAAACTTGCGACGATTCCAGGTCCAATATCAAGCTCGTTCGTGAACCGATGGGGCTGCCAAACCGTAACAGTAGCAGGCGCTTTACTCTCAGCGGCATGCGTCATCCTGTCGGCCTTTGCCCAAAATGTGCTAACGCTGATCTTCACCATCGGGGTCGGTGCCGGCTTCGGCTTTGGCCTCATCTACCTGCCCGCCATTGTCAGTGTCACCGTGTGGTTTGAACGCTACAGGAGCCTGGCGACAGGTAAGCCTGATTGTTAAGAAATCACAGAACTGCGAGCTTCTTTCAAATAAAAATTGCAACAAATTATCACATTATCACGTTGAAACAATCCATGCTCGTAGTTATTCTCCAACGTTCACAAATCGAATGGTCGTATAATTATTTTTGTAAGCCTATGTTATTCGTTTACAGGTATTGCAGTATGCGGATCCGGACTCGGAACATTCCTGTTCGCGCCAATCACCAAAGCCCTAATAGCTGGCTACGGGTGGCGCGGCGCTATGGCTATCATAGGCGCCCTCATTCTCAATTGCGTGCCTTTGGGACTGATGTTCCGACCTGTTCCTGAAGTTCGGCAAACCCCCGTTTCAGAGCCCATGCTGCCAAAGTCCGGCAAAGCGCCTTTGAAACGGTCACAAAGTCAAGAGCACATGGTACGAGCGAATGGAAAGATCGAAGACGGTGACGTCGCTAGACTGACGCTGTCTCAACCAGCTCTAAACAAACCCCATGAGGGTCACCATAGCAGACCCCATTCGCGGTATGGAAGCGGCATCATGGAGAGACCTGATGTCCTGTACCAGGGCAGCATGACGAGCTTAGCAAAGTTCCGAGCTCCCTCGCCAGAGAGGCATGTCGCATACACGACGAAGGAAGAACAAGAGCAGAAATGTGGGTGGTTACCATGTGCTGCAGAATCTAAAGCTGCCTTATCACAAATGCTCGACCTAAATCTACTTGTGGATCCAGTTTTTCTTCTATTCTCCTTATCGAACTTTTTGACCAGCATTGGATTTTACATTCCATACGTTTACACTGTCCCCATGGCGGACAAATTGGGCGTGAACAATTCGGAATACTTGATATCTGTGATTGGTGCATCAAATTTAGTTGGAAGAATTGTACTAGGATATATTAGTGACAAACCTTGGGTTAATCGTCTTTTGGCCTACAATGTATGCCTTACAATCTCTGGAATAAGTAAGTATTTGAAGTGAAAATTACAAGTTAGATAATTATCACATAGTTATACATTAAACGTGTGCAATCGCTATTATTTACTAGGTAAAACACAATTACCTTAATTCCCGATGTTTCGGCAGCATTGCAGTTGCCGTGGTTACGGGTAGACTGAAGTGGCTACTACAGTAAATTATTGTTTAAAGGTAATTACGTTTACCAAATAAATAATCAGGATTAGACCCATTTAATATACAACTATGTATGAGCATCGCGAATCAATAAGAAGCACTGCATAATTATCTTTAGAAGTCTTTACCGACAATTTCCTTTAAACATGGAGCTAATATTTATATTCTTTCTTCTTATCTATGATTGCATAATCCTTATATATGGCAACGACTAACGTTGGATATGCACGCAGACTTTTTTATCTTGGTACCAGCTGAGAACCATCACAACATAATATACGGTTATACTCGGTATTGGTAAGCAGAGGCAGTACCTAAACCTACGCAATAAAATTCTAATGCTTCGTTACAGGCAATCTGCTCACCCAGCAAATGAACTCTCAAATTAAGTGCTCACTACATCGAAATTTCGCAAAGCAACACCAGCCCAGCTCATTCGAACAATAATCTGAGGCTGGTTGCCAGTGATGGCTGAAAATATAGTAGAGGAAAAAATTGTTTGTAGCTTTCGAGGCTTGTGAACAGCAGTGAACAAGTGGGCCAATCAGATTAATTATTTATTTGGGCCAATAGAGTTTATTCGATGTAGTTATTCTTTAACATAACTCTTAATCTAACACCTAATCCTAACCTTGTCTTCCTTGAATCTTCCAGGTACAGCGGTAGCGATGTTATGCTGGGAGTTCTGGGGGTTGGCGTGTTACGCGACCGTATTTGGGTTCACGATCGGCGCCTACGTCGGCCTCACGTCGGTAGTCCTCGTAGACTTGCTGGGCTTAGAGCGGCTCACCAACGCGTTCGGATTACTACTGCTGTTTCAAGGCATCGCCTCCTTGCTCGGACCACCTTTTGCAGGTAAATAGTAGTTCCATAGTAGTGGATCTATCTGATTCTAGAGTGTCAATGAAAAGGAGAGTTTCAGCATTTATAGAACAACTGCGTTATCTTGCCCCACTTTTATAAGACGTGGTCATCAATTGAAATAGAGCTCACGGTATCTGGTGAAGTTTAACAATTTAATGAAATAAAGAAGTTGTTGTCATACGAATTGAGTCGCTAAAAAGTTATACCTGAGAAAGCCCGCGAAGTATTTAGTTTTTCCTTTCACAAAGTCAGTCGAAGTTGTTTGAAGTAATTCAGACATCAATGTTTATTATGAAGCATATTATAGATTATTTCAGTAAAGAGTTGTCGTCTAATTATGCGCAACAAACCCTGAAGCATCCTGACTATCATTTGAAAATTGAGTCAGGAATCCATCAGAATTTGGTACATAGGGGCAGGACTTTTTTGCGAGCTATAAATTGGTGTTTGTTTAAGTTTGTTTAATAAATTGTTTACTTGCGTTTCTTATTGCAGGTTGGCTCTACGACGAGCTACAGTCGTACAAGCCTGGCTTCTACGTGGCGGGCGGGACCATCGCCCTGAGCGGCATCATACTCTTCTTCATACCGTTTCTGGAGCGGCGCAACGCACGCGCGAGGTGGGCCGAGGACGACGTACCTATGGGCGACATATAGCAGGACCATGCGGGCAACTGGCACGACTACCCAATGATCGTGCTCAACAGCCCTTCCACCTCGTCTCGAACCTCTAGCGAGGAATCCTATAGCAACAGTGAACAGGGTCTTCCACATCACTACCATAGAGGAGAGCCATAGACTCTTAACCACGATGGAATGGATGAGCGATACTATTCGAAAGCTGAAATCTATTCCGGTGGACAAGTGAATGTGAACTATTTAGCTGTCAAATATGTGTTAGGTAAAAAAAATCATGGTGCAATAATAAGATTTAGTAAATCAAATTATGAGTGATAATGCAGGAAAGATTGGTTACTAAAATGAACTGTTTGTTTAATACTTAGTTAATTGATTGGTGTTTGTATCGGATCTTCAATCATAAGCAGCACCTGCATATGGGACAAGATCAAATTCGGCCTTACAGTGGACCAAGCCTCGCAGATGACGAGGTCCAAATGAGTATACTAATTTATCAGCTTATTGCTATGCTCGAAATTACTATAACATCATATTCAAAAATAACTGTTAAGTACAGTCTGTTAGCTTTTAGAATATACCTTGGCTACTATCGGATAGAATCGTATATATTCGTGTAATAAAAATATCGTAACTAATATGACAATTAAATAAAGTTAATAAGAAAAGTTTTATACAGAGCAGGAAGTAGAATTACACTCGTGTGTTTTCAGCGAAAACCGAAGCCTACTCTAGAGCACGAGGTATATTCTAAAAGCTAACAGACTGTAAAACGCTGTACATACATTGAAGTACTTACGTACAGTTAGTGTATAAATAGCTTTAATGTCTTTTGTAGTTATTTTTATAATAATTGTAAGTAGCTCCTGTTTTGTTAAATAGAGCATTTATAAAATGACTTCTCTAAATTATATGAAAACAATGTAAATAGTTATAACAGACTGACTTAGATATTTCATACAATGATGTGCTGATAAATCTTCGTACAAATTTTGTTGTCTCTTTATAATGTTATCAGACTCTTATCATTATCAGGTTTATTATTATTATGTAAAAGCTAATAATACCTAAGTATAATAAATATATGTATTACGGATAATAAGACAGTGACTGGAGTGTAATTATGCTTTTTATTGAACCAAAATACACATCACGTCCCATCAGTTTTACGTTTCTAATCTGATTTCTCACGCATGGATTTTTTGAAGAACATTAATTCATTAAGCACATTCCTGCGAATATATTCGTTGGTTGCGATTATCATCAGGACGGTTGCTGTAGGCGCTATCTGATGCAAAAGAGAAAAAAATTACATTCAAGAAACCACACTACAAAATTTATGAAATATGAAATGAAATGAAAAGGTCTTATTCAAAGTAACGCAGAAATTGCGGCTTAATGAACGTTACAAATCAAACTAGGAGACCATTTCAAAATCTAGATCATTTTAGAGACAAAATGGACAAAAACGCTCCAATAAAAAACTAATAACTTAAAATTAAATGTTTATAACCAACAACCCGACTGCTGCATTAACTACTATTACCACGGGTTCTAATCGAAAAGCTGGAAAGTCCTAATTTATGAAAAACAGGTTGTGGCCGATAATAAAATTTAGTAGATAATAATTACTTCGTTTTATTATCGTTTGTTATTCGTAAAATTAGTACAAATATTTTTATCCAATAGCTTAAAAAGTTATTTTCAGAGAAATTTCATTGTAAAATGTTTCAGGAAAAAAAAGGAAAAAAAATATTTGTTAAAAAAGCGGTCTCAAGAGAAGTCCGGTCGTAATCCGGACTAGGTATGCCCTTAAAATTACTGGGTTTATACGGTCAGATGGTAACACAAGGTTGAAATAACCTTGTCCTGCCTGCTTAGTACGAGTAGTTAACGCTCAGCAGTCAATTCTTTATATTTTATATCAGTATTTTATTTCTATTTCCAGCAGCGGGCTGACGATGAGGATTATGATTTACTACGAAATCAATTTAATTTTCATTTAATTCAATTTAGTCAATAATCTCAACGTAAAAAACGTACATTATGTTCACTGAATATCAATTTACTATGTTGGCCGCTGACTTCAGGCCGTAATTGTAGTGGAAAAAAATATACTCTCTAATGACATACTATATGACGTACCCTTAGATCATAGAAAAGGACGTACCATAATTGTTCTAATATTTATAAAGTTGTGTTTTTTCTTGGATTGGTATTTATCATGGTTATATTAATAGAATAATACTTCTATTAAGCTCATATATATACGTATAATTTAAATACGTATCTATAATGCCGCCAGCCTTCTTGGTACTCTGCCGCCCGACAGCGATCTGGCTCAAATATTTTATTTAAATTAGAATGTTTTAGGTTTAGTTCCAACTTACTTAAAACATGCATACGTAAATAATTAAATGAATAGATATATACATACAAACCAATAATTATACTATATATGGGAAGAGGAAACAATATAATTAAAATAGAATCTATAACTTTATTAGATAAATAGCCCAAAACAAAATTGAGTTTAAAAGTAAGAAGCATTGAAATACTTCTTCTTCTTCAGGCTATATATTAGTCCACTTCTGGACATAGCCCTCCCCAAATGAGCGCCATAGCGCCCTGTCTTCAGCTTGCCGCATCCAGCATGTGCCTGCGGTTTTTCGCAGGTCGTAATACTTTTATCGCTCTCCATTCTATGGTCTTGTTCTTGTCATGTGCTGCATATCAGTGTATTAAATCTGTCATAAGTGCCTCTTTGGACTAGCGCTAACAGGCTTGACTACCAAGATGGACGCGACTCGCGCTGGAGGACATCTTATTTGAATTGTCACTATAATGGCCGCAGACTGTATGTGTTTCCATGTTCTTGTCTACTTACCTTAGTATATGATATCCGAGTTTGGGATCAGAAGTATTTATGTTGTGGGGCAGTTATTACCTGCTATTATTAATCGATATCAACCCTTGTACGTTCCTATTGCTGGGGCACGGGTCAATTCCTGCATCGCAAGAAGGTTAGGCCATAATCCACTACGGGGCGAAGTCCGGGTTGGTGGAGGATTGTAAGACGGTGCGAGCCTTACTGTCAGAAGTTATCAAGCCGCCCATAAGGCCTCTGACATGACTTATAACGACTGCCATTAAATAGCAGCCGGCACCAACGGCTTAGCGTGCCTTGCGAAGCACGGAAGCGCTCGGAAAAAATGCCACTAGCGGTAGTTACGGGACTGTCACCCATCCCGCACCTGACCGCGCCTGTTGTTGCTTAACTCAAGTGATTTATTCCAATCAGTCGGTTCGGCTCGCCACGAGCGCTATTATTAAGCTCGAGTTCAATAATTATACCTCAAATCCCAAAGAGCCATACATGAAAAGTCTTGTTGGCGGATCGTCGGGGCACCTCATCAGATTAGGTTGAGAGATAGCCCAGATATAACAAAGGAACGTAGGCATCCACAACAACGCAGATACTGACGTTACCCGTAGGGTGGTCTGCAAATTGTAAAATAAATCGTTTTAAGTGTTTCTGAAAACGTTCCACGAGAACAGTCTTCAGAGACAGTTTAATTAATCTGGGGTTACGTTGTTCCCTTCCCTTTATGAAATCATGTTTTTATAAATAATAACGTACGATACGTAACTGTGTATACTCGATTAAAAGCTACGCATACTGAAATCCGAAATAAACTACGTAAATAGTATAATGTTTTAACAGACCTAGATATTATTTTTTTGTGCAAATAAGATTCTACTAAACTACCTAGTTTTTATAGTTAGTATTCGCAGCTTTTGGGACTAGCATTAGTATTTAATATCTAAAATTTAATATCAAAAAAGTAATTTTGTATTTAATATCAAAAGAAGTCGTCAAAGTATTTGCTCATAGACGCATTTTTGCTACGAAATATAAGGACATGTGTATACGTATACACTGTGTTCCAACGTATGCTATACAGGGTGTAATATTATCTGTATAAATGCGAGTATTCTGTTACATCCTGCGCTACGATTGCGCTACAATATGCATCGACTAAAGCTAATATCTGAAATCATCAATTTCCAAGAGATGTTTCTTTTGGAAAATGTTATACAGAATATAAGGTCTTCGGAAAGGGCGGTTACACCCAGTAAAAGATAAATTATTACATAAATTAATACTCGATATCATGAAACCCACCTTGGTCATCTCTTTAACGTCGTTAAATTTTAAATCCTCAGTGTAGCATTCGTTTTCAATTTTACAAGTCCAGTATAACATGTAGCTTCTGTAAAAAAAAAACATTTCATAACTGTAGAAAACTACTTAAAAGAATCATGCGACCCAATAATTCAACACCTATATAACGGAGTGGTAAATACTACAAGACATAACTTCCGTTATTGTAATGGTTTACGTTGAGAAGTGAACACGTTTACCAGCCAAAACACGAATAAACGCGAGTGCGAGTTGTACTGTGACAGCGTTTTGCCAGTTCGAACGGTTAACTTACTCATACTCACTACTCAATGCTCGATTAACGCAGTAGTAAAGTTATTCGATTGGATCTGTCAAACTCGCACTAAGCACTCTGGTCCTAAACTAGGATTCCCTATGTAATGGTAACCAGGCAAGGACATCACAAACATGAAAATACACCCAGACTGAGGCCAGAGTTAGAGTGTATTTATGCGGAGTAACAATATCTCATAGTTTATGGAATACGACTCTTCGGGCAAGTAAGTAAATCCGGGACGAAGTCAATAATTTACACATAAGGTAATGTGCTTGCTTATGAAAGTAAACGTTTGAGGATTGCCATTTTAAGTTATAACCATGGTAAAAAGTTTATTGGATATAAAATGGTTTATTTTTATTCAGAGTAGCTATTTTTTTATTCGAAGCAGAAACTGCGACTTAATGAAAGTTACAAGTCAAACTAGGTGTCCATTTCAAAATCTAGATCATTTTGGAGAAAAAATGGACAAGAAAACTACAAACTTAATCTTTTCAACGTCCTTAATCAACAGAGCTTACAAAATTGTTATAAAATTGGCAATTAGATTCAGATATCATCATTATGTAAGGATGTACTCTGTATAAGTTTGGAACAGAAATAACTTACGTGAGAAAAAAAGGCTTGACGCTTTGCGCCAATTGTAGCGCCACGTGCGTAATTTTGTACAATGTCGTCTTGCAATCCATTGTGAATAAGGCCCGCGATTTGAGAGCTTCATCGCCTACGGCTTCTCCTTCCCAGCTACCCAAAAACGTGCCAAAACCCAACAATGGCGTGAGAGAGTAGAAAGAGGCAAATAACCAACAAAGGAACACGTAGAGGATGTAGTGGCCGCGTTGCACTTGGATTCCTAAAAATATGAAAGTAATTGCGTTATTGCATAATAAATTGTAACATTTCATTTCGCTTTCCCTTGTAACCAAATATCGAAACATTGACAAAGTCAAGAAATTGTTAATAGAGGCGGATATTTTTTGAATTAATTTAAATTCTTTACTAGCTGACCCAGCGAACTTCGTACGCCTAACAGTCGATTCTTTATTTCTTTATTTTTTCTCTCCGTAAGAACCATCACTACAAGGAATATTCTAAAAAAAAATTGCGTAATCGGTTCAGCTGCTCTCGAGATTTGCGTTTACCAAGACATTCAGCGATTCATTTTTATGTTATAGATTAGACCCAGTACTTTAATGCGAATTTATATCTTTCTATTTCGATTTATATCTAGGTATTTGTGGGCACAGTTAGTAAATAAATATATAAGTTCCGCACAACAATCACCGTACTATGCAAACTAAGCACGGACATCACAAACATGGAAATACACCCAAATTATCGGAATTACAAGGCACGTTAAGCAGTTGGTGCCGGCTGCCGTCGATAGATCGCAGTCGTTAAGCCAAGTCAGAGGCCTTAGGACGGCTTGAAAACCTCTGACAGTAAGACCAGCCACTAGTGCACTAGTCTTCCAAGCCTCCGTGGAATATGGCTTATACTTTCCTTAGTTAAGAGACCCGTGCCCCTCGGTGGGGGCATAATGGGTTGATTATGATGATGAACTAATTATAGGTACAATACCTAATTATACGCACAATAATAAATTCAAGCTATCAAAGCTTTGTAATGGATGATATCTAATAGCATCTATTAATGTATCTAAGTAATTTATTATATTATCATACAGCTGATCTTACCGAGCTTGTGGTACTTGGCTAGAACGTATCTCTCGATACTTAATAGTGTGATAGCTTCAACCTGGTACGCGCTGATCAGCTTATGTAGATATCCAATGACTGCACATGATTCGATTGTAAATCTGAAACCGTTAAATTTAAAAAATTACCTAAAGCATTACATTTGCTCTTTGTTTCGCCAAGGTGCATTTAAGTAAGAAATGATACAATCGGTTGACAACCTAAAATAGGAGATAGGTACTCGAAGAAGGGCATATATCGGAGGGAAAATCAAGACACTTCGTCAAAGAATGGTATATATAAATTTATACATATACTAGCTGTCCCGGCGAACGTCGTACGGCCAAAGTTTTCGTAATATCTCCATATTTTCTCACCATTTAAACCTTCCCTGGAGTTCCACAAAAATAAAAAACCAATCAGCCAAATCGATCCAGCCGTTCTCGAGTTTTAGTGAGACTAACGAACAGCAATCCATTTTTATATTATAAGAAGATAATTCTACTTTACGTGTGTCTGTCACAGAACTCCTAAACGGCTGGACAGATTTGAATGTTTTTTTTATTTTTCTTTGGGTGGCGCCCTCGATGGTCATTAGTCAGCCCGGTAGATGGCGCTGCAAGCAGGACAACGTCTGTCGGCTCCGCTAGTTTGCCTATATAAGTACTCGTATTATTACTTGCAACTGAGAGTGATATATCTTTCTATATGCGTTATTTACGAACTTTTACAGATATACGTATCAGCACACCTACCCGTCATAGATAGTAGGCACCACGACGTGGACGAATACGGAGAGTATACTACGAAACCAGCAGACCGCTGTAAGGTTCAGTATCATCACGTGGCTCCAGCCCTTAGATGGTGCCCTCACCAGCGTCAGCATCAAAAGACTCGTGAGGGCCAGGGATACGAGACCTTGAAGTGGAATTACAACTATTATTCAATTATTCGATTGCCCACACTGTGAACTTTAAACCTCTTCCTAGTGAGAGAGATTCTTCCTTGCTCATTCATTGTTTGTTTTTATCTTCGTCAAGTCATTGTTTTCATCTTCGGAGATGCTCGCCTGCTTTTTTGTTGAGTAAAGTTGCCATTTTATTTATCGTCTAATGATTTACGAAAACGGGGTCTGAATTGTTACGTTTTTGCTAGACAGTAGCCTTATATTTACCGCTGAAGACGTATATCTTCAATTTGATCGTATCCTGTCCTATAAGTCTGTATTTCATCATTTAGTCTAATCTAAAAGCTTCACATTAATCCTAAATTGCTATTACTATTTGTTCAGGCGCCAACTGTAACTTCTTACATGAAAAGTTTGAATTACTTATAAATCGGTTTTAATTTAAAAATGACGTTTCATGTACAATGTCTAGCAAACCTATGACAGTAGCGATTTGCAACGATTCGAAAGCGATGCGATTGCGCCGCGACGAATGCTGCGATACGTTTGTAAGCGGACGCAGCTGGATACATATCTAAAATTCTAAATCGTCAATTTATATGCAATACCTGTATAGTAGGTATGCATGCATGATAGGTAATGCTCTCTCTCAGCCGATTACTTGATAATGAATCTTCCCACATCCGTCGTGACTTGTATTTGGTTTCATGTCCTGCGTCTTCAAAGTAACAAAGCCAGCAGTGGTGTTTCCTCGTCAGACCAATCCATTTTGCTACCCAGTGTAAAAGACGCGGATCGCTCGTTTGCCGCGCCATCGCCTCGCTTTCAAATGTCCTGAGTACTGCTGAGTATGCGCCTTATTTGCTATGTAGATACGTCTCAAATACAAAAGTACATTTTTCTACATAATGTAAGTACCTATTTCAATTTATTTACAATAAATTCGTTTCAAGTTAGTTTTCCAGCCAGAGAACTTCTCGTGTCCAACGTCTTAATTTGCGGCTGATTTGTGTCACTAGGGGATAATCATACCTGCTACACAATTCATTCCAAACATTTCGGAAGAATTGTAGGCGTAGACATGCCATAGACATTTCTCAACTGACACCACATCAACCGTGGTATCAACCATGATCCTATATTTGTGTGCGAATCTGCAAGAAATAATGCATCACCGGTTTAATTTGTTGATAGATTACTGGTAGATAGATTACTTATTTTGATAATTTCAGTACTAAATTTAGCAATAACAAAAACAAAATTTTCGTGCAGGATTTCCTCTGCAAAGTACCGGCTCTACAAAATACGCCTTCCTTGCCGCATTATTAGATGATATTATGATCATATTAACAAAGTTTTAGTCCCTCGAGCTTAACGTATTGCTGAATACAATCCAATAAGAGTAGATAACACGATTAGAATCTCGAAAGTAATTATGTGTTATACTTACTTATTAAAGCAGTGCTGCGAACTATTAGGTACCTATTTATTTCAAAGTTACTCTCTACTACGTACCTAGGGAATCACCTGAAAACAAAAAAAAAATACTACTTTAGTAAGCCATTATTGGCACGCCCAGTAAAAATCCCTGTCACAATTTCAGACGTGTCCAAATGCAATCCTAACATGGAGTAAATAATTAAATCGCTAGTATAGAAAGGTACTTAGTACGACACAAGAGTAAAATATAGAGTTTCATCACCTCGAAGCGTAGGTACCGGTCGTCTCGCCGAGCAATGATTCACTGGGACGGGACCTCGGAAAACTGGCTATTAATTTGACGAGGGGACTGAGTGGCTGAAGTATCTATACGAGTAGGTACAGTCCGCTACATCACTCACCAGACGGTGTTATTACGTCATAAATACGGATATGAAATCGCCTACCCATCTTTGAGCCTGTATGTATAGTGCACATACTCTCTTGAGTACTGAGGTTGAAAATAACAATATTATCATAATCAACCCTAATGGGTCTCCACCAAGGGGCACGGGCCTCTTCCCTGAGGAATGTATAGGCCATACTCCACCACGAGGGCCAAGTCCGGATTGGTGGAAGCTTGCAAGACTAGTGACTGGTCTTACTGACAAAAATTTTCAAATAATAACAATATAGAACTTTTATATTCAAGGTCAGGACTGAGGACGCTACATGAAATACCAAAAACTTAAGACATTGCGTATGCGATAAAAGTTTTCCTATGTACCAGAAAAATAGAGTGTCTTATGGATTACACTGTACTATAGACCGCTACAAAAATACCAAAACAATGGCAGGTGCCTAACACTAGAGGTTGAGGGTTCGATTCCCACTGGAAGTTGATTTGGAGGACTCCTACTTGATTTGTAAAATGGCATCAATCTTGGTGTACTTCCATGTTTATGACGTAACGATATGTTACGATGATTACGATAGCACAGGGTTCCCTAGTTTGGGTTCAGGACAAGTAAATGTGTTATGTAATAGTTATTTATTAATTTGTCCGTAAAAAAGTTGACGATTATAATGCTGCCGTGTCTCCTACTTGTATTGGAGGATAGCTAGTGTTACCTTGAGTTCAGGCGCTTGCCACAGGTGTCAGTATTGAATTACTGTTCATATTACGAAGGTTAGCTTTGTCTTCAACGAGTTCGGTTTCGCTCTACAACTTCAATGTTCTGCAGAGGTAGTCCATTAATAACAAAAATAAATGCAAACTCATTACTCTTTTTTTTTTTTATTATTCACTATAAAAATAAAATGTTAATGAACGTCAAAATTTTAAGTAGGATCTTTTACTCAGGACTGAAGACCATTATCGGATGGTCGTACGGTCGTTAAATCGGCAAAGGGTCCTTGGATGCGGCTGGCAAGAGATCGTGAGAGATGGCATTTGGGGGGCAAGGCCTAGACCCAGCAGTGGGCTGATAGTGATGATGAAGACAGTACAGTCTACAGACTACAGTTAGCTTTTAGAATATACCTCGGCTACTATCAGATAGAATCGGATATCGTGGAATAGTAATATCGGAACTAATACTTTACATAACTTTTAAAAATTATGAAGAAAAGTTTTATACAGAGCAGGAAGTAGAGTTAAACTCATGTGCTTTCGGCGAAAACCGAAGCCTACTCTAGAGTCCCAGGTATATTCTAAAAGCTAACAGACTGTATTAAAATTTTGACTCGGGGAACACAATGGAGAAGACTGTATCACAGATTAATAAGACAATTTCTATCTTCATCCACAGATTAAAAAGACTTCTTCATCAATTTGAAGATTCGAAAATGTCAAAATATGTGTTTGACACTTCGGAGTAAGCTAAATCGGAATTCTCCAGACAGTGGAGGACTTACGTAGTATCGTAGAAGGTAGTTACAGTTCCCAGATTAAGGTAGGTACCCCTAATGAAACGGTAAACAGCCGACACGACATGCGCATAAAATCTAGGTTTTCTTAGTTCGACAACTGTGACAGCTCGAGACTTTCTAATTACTGACCACAGACCACAGATTAGACTTTTTTACGTCTGTATTTGTGATTTATGGTATAAAGATATTTTTAATTTTCGTGTTACTAAAACAGTTTTTAGTCATAAATAAAAGGACTCGGTGCTCTCTGATTGGTATTTAATAACGTTGGGTAACTATCACCACCTATATTTTGGTACTTTTTATTTACTTATATAATTTACTTACATTTTTAAAATTTAAAAGTCAGTTAAGCCATAGAGCATAAAACAATACGAACAACAATGCGATTCACTTATTCTATACAGACTTTTAGTATCGTTTTATCCTAATACATTCGTAAGCAAGCACTATTAAGTTAGGCGATTCCCGAATTACCTACTCGAATTTGTCGGAAGTGCCCGGCCAGATTTTTTTGGTTAAGATTGACATTATTATTTTAGGTGCCATCACTAAAAATGTTAGATCGTGCGAGCGAGACAGCGTGCCAGACATAACAGCTGTCTTACGATTTTTCAGAGATTTGCTGACTACCTCTATCGTCACCCTAACAGTTTTTTGTTAAATGCTAAAAAAAAGAGTGAGGTAAAAGAGCGGTAAAGATGGTAAACTAAGAAAAATAAGGGATTAAAATAAACTAAACAAGACCTTTTAAGCCTCTATATAGGTTTTTAAAATTAAATAAGGTGAGGCTTGACGCCCAAACTACAAATTATTTTTTTCTAAGTTTAAACAAAAGCTAAGCTAAAAATATACAATTTATTTTATTTTATGTAAGTAATAGTTACGCGTTCGAGCAATATCACAGGCATTCCAAATTAGTACCTAAGTAAGAAAAAAAAATATTAGAAATTATACATACACCTATGAGTATTTGTTTATGTTTAATTAGTAAATATATTTCAGTTTATGAAACAAAAAAATAAAAAAACTACATTATTGGGATTAGAATAGTTTATTAAATATATTTTCAGTCAAAATTAAATGTAAAAATAGATGCCAAAACACTTTGCGTAGCATGATCTTTAAATCCGCTAGATACCGCTGTCGCGCCATCCCGGTCTGCTGCTGGCTGCGTGAGCGAAATCTCGCTGTTATACCGCTCTGTATCGAGCTCGATAATCTGAAGACCACCATGCTAATGACAGGGAATTACTACAGCGTTATCCACAAAACAATATTTTTTCTACGCCGACACAAGATTATACCGCTTGGCCCGATCTGGTCGGAGCAAAGCGTAGTGTTTCCTCATGCGACCCAGCAGTGCCGCTCGAAGTCTATCATCGCCCACCAAGTAGCACAGAGCTGGCACGCTGGTCGCCGCCTAGAAAACAAAAAAGTCTTTGAAACCAAACTATTCATTAATACGTTAAAGAAAAGGCTGTTCTTACGTCGAGCATTCTGTCTCGCGCGCGCGGTTTAACATGAATAAACTTTTGATAAATGTGGTCTCACAGTTTAATGTATAATAAAATTACGGGCGTATCAAATATAGTGCAATCACTAAAAATGCACTTCCGTGCTTTGCAAGGCACGTAAGCCGTTGGCGCCGGCTGGCATGTAATAAACAGTCGTTAAGCTGTGTCAGAGGCCTTATGGGCAGCTTGTTAACTTCTGACTGACGGATGTGTCCACCGTGGTGGAGGCCCCGTGCCCCAGCAGTGGCGACATACAAGGGTTGATACTGACTAAAAATGTTACATCGTAGGAACGAGACAGCGTGCCAGACATAACAGCAGTCTCGGGATTTTTTGGAGCTGACCTCTCTCTTTAAGGGGCGGAAAAAATATAACAATATTTAACAAAAGTTAAACAATATAACATTTTAGTAATTGTAATAAAATGAGTATAATTTTGATAAATGTATGTAGTCTGACAGTTTGACGTGTAATAAAATTGCGGACATTCAAGACAATTTTTTTTTATCTTGTAACTTGTTTTTGATCCCAAAATTAATAATTCAGCCAGTACTCATCCAGAGCTGGGCACAAGGGAGGCCTATGCCCAGCAGTGAATGAATACTGGCTGATTGAAAAAAGTTTACCTCCGAAGAAACAGGCGCCAGCAGTACCAGTGTGGGCGGCACGTGCAGCCGATATCCGTAGACGAAGAGCGGCACCCACTGCCAGGCTGCCAGCACGGCTGCCGGCGCCCACAGCGCCAGGGTCGTGATACATGCCGCGTGGAGACTCTGGTGGAAATAGAGGTCGCTGGTGCTATTTATAAAAGCTGGTGATTTTTGTTTGAAAAAAAAAATACACTGCCCCGCTTTGATGATTTGCCATATTAATAATTTACCCACGACCTATTTTCAGACTTACTAAAAATACAAAAACGAATTATCGAAATCGTTATGGCGTCATGTTACGACGAGGTCATGTGTACGGCGACCACCAGTGGAAATAAAACCCACGCCCTACGGCATGGTAATAAGACGTGATGCCGCTATACCAACGAGGCAGTTTCCGCGGCGGCAGGACCCACGCGAAATCTCGTATACAGTTCTTCTTCTTCTTCAGGCTATATTAATCCACTGCTGGACATAGCCATCCCTAATGATGGCACAACCTTGTGCCATCATTGGGGGGTAATGCCCATAATCCCCACGCTGGGCATGCGGGTTGGTGTTCGCAGTTTGGTGGAATTGTACTGCAGGGGGCGCTGCTGCCCACCCCTCGGTTTGTGTCCCTTAGTCGCCTTTCACGATACCCGCGGGAAGAATTTGGGTTGGTGCTATTCTCTAGGACGACACCACATAGCATACAGCGTATACAGTTAGTGTTTCATAAACGAATGTAAGTTTTACTCCAAGAACGTTTTCCTTGTTGTTCTCACAAGTAAAACTGTGTTTAGGTATATACCTAGAACGGAAAAGAAGTCTCTTACGGAAATGCTCTTGCCAGGATTTTGGTGACGACGGCAAAACTTAAATTCCTTCCTTCGATAAAATAGGTCTGATCGTAACATCAAATGGTTGTGTTTGACTAATTCTGGTTGGTTTACTACTGTGTCGTTATTTGTATATTTTCGTATGCCTAATTGTAAATGGTAGGTGACTCTACCTTTGTATGCCGTCTGTTTTCTTTTTCTTCTTCACTTCTGAAGTATCTTCTTTCCTTTGTTGAGGTTTTGATAATGAAATAGAATCTACAAAAGACAACATACAATTAGAACATGCAAGCAGAGGTTAAGTTCCGTTTCTATAATAATAGTCTAAATAGTGATATATCTGTATATATAAATATGTAAATACTATTAAGTTAATAGTAAAATTTCTTTCTCCGTGGTAATTAAGTATGCGAGTTTTGAAAAACAACGTCTTATGCGTCAGCTAGCCTCTTAACAACTTCAATCAAATAATAACAAAATAAATAAACGCAAGTTCCGTTCGCATGAGAAGAGAAGTTTTACTGAGTAACTTAAACAGAAAGTACATAAAACGTCCATATTTCAGTTCGATGTGTTCAGCAGCGAAATAATATAATAAAAACAATGAAATAGTTGGTACAAACAGCAAAACTTACATAGTGAAGACAGGTAATAGGCCACCAATTATAACTAAAAGTAAGCTGAAGCCTAGATGCTTGGCACCGGAGGTTAACGAAGGCCAGAGGAATGAGCAAATAGTGCTGGTGACGTCACAGGAATACGACCCGTAACCGAACAGTGGTGGGATCGCCAGAACCACAGAACTCAGCCAACAGAGCGCCACCAGAATCCAGTAGAGAAGCAGGCACATCTCTTTATCTGAAACATTTTAAAGACAATCAGTTCAGGCTCTTACCATAGATACGAATATGAACTAAGGTACGGTCTTTGCGCGAGCTCGAAAGAATACTGGTCATATGATGTGTTTTTCAATAACATGTCTAAAAAAATTGCCTTTCTACTTCATAAAGCTTGAGTATAAACCATTCAAACCTTCAGCAATATCTGTACAAAAATTGCTGTCCCCTGAAAGTTGACCACTATCTCGGAACTCGCGTGTATTATCATACCTCGTCCAGAGCTACCAGAACTAACCATACTTATATAATTTCGCTTGGTAATATCTTTCAAGAGCAATGATGACCAGTGCGGTCATCTGGAATACACCGAGAAACTGATTTGTGAATGCGAACAACTGGCAGCACGCCGAACCGAATATCCATCTGAAAAACCAAAATGGTGTAAATATTATAAGATGTTTAAAATGAAAAGTGGGTAGAACAATGGACTAAGAAGCGAAAACCCCAGTTCGATTCCCAGTGCGTGCGTGTACCAATGACTATGTTTTGTATGTTATGTACATTTGCGAAGTTATAGTAGCTATACCACTGGCTAACGTTGAAAGAAAACATCGTGAGGAAACCTGAGTAGGTATCTGAGGTGTTCAAATACCTCAGCGATGGAAATTGCCAATCCGCGGTGGCCACGCGTGGAGTGAAGCCCATACTCTCTCTCTCTGAGAGAAGGCCTGTACCCCGCAGTGAGACGTTTATAGGCTACATAAAAAATCGTATTATTACATTACATTAATATAACATCATACAGGCACATATATTGCTTCTGGCCCACACTAGGATACCCTGTGTTGTGGGGAAATAGAAACGGTGACATCACAAACATGTAACCGTCCAAGACCTGGAGGTTTTTTTGTCCCCTAGGCGGGGTTCGAACCCGGGACCTCTTGCAAGGTAGGCAGATGCGCTACCGCTACGCCACAGAGGTCGTCATCAAATTCCTTAAGCCGTCTAGACGGAAATCTAACAAAAAGACCCACCTTTTGGCTAATGCGGATGCGCCCGCGAAAGGGAATCCCAATAGGTTCCTGGCAAGCGACGCTGTGCACAGATTGAGAACTAGTATGTGACTTTTGTACGTTAATAGGTGACTGTGGATGAATGTGGCAAATAGCCAACCGTTCAGCAGCACCCCAAATATACCTGTCAATATGAGCACTTGATTAATATTGGCACGAAATCATTAAAAGGTTATTAACCGAATACGTACCGAAAACTAAAAGACAAGCGCCCAGAAGTGTTTTATAAGAGCTATCGAAGTAATACCAGGGACACTCGTCTCCATAGTAATCGAACACCGTTGGCATAATGTAGAATGCCGGTACACTAGCAAGGCTTTGTCACGACGAACTTTGCGCCCAAATTGGTTCGTTTCTCAAAAACTCACGCATTTAGTTTGATTATTATTTTCTTTTTTAGGCAGTAAAGGCGTCCACTTGGGAGAAGCGGTCACAGGGACTGGGCAGGTTGTCGAACTGCCAGTGTTGCTGGACAAAAGGGTGTTAGATTACCATTGTGACAATTGCTGTTGTACGTGGTATCGGGGCGTGAAGATGCCGCTAAGGATAATTATCCTTGTAGTACTTATACCTAAGTACAATACCAAGCGGTATCTAGGTCTCATCTGGCAGTAGACCTGAGGAAATGACGGAAAGACGACCAATATCTTCAACAATGGGCGTCAACAATATATCAATACTAGCTTTCGCCTGCGACTCCGACGTAGTGAACGGAGTTGCAAAAAAAGTCCACGCGGAACTTTTTTTGCAACTCCGTTTACTCCCTTAAAGGTTAAATTTAGGAAAACGGCGATACACGTGTTCAATCAATTGTGTTGAATAGTATTGTTGAATAGTATATTTTAAGTTTCAAGAAAATTAGACAACATTCTTTATACCTCCCATACATGGCAACCCTTTTCGCCCCCTTAGGGATTGAATTTCGAAAAATCCGGTCTTATTCCTTGCCTACATTATACCTATATAGACCCTTTGTGCAAAATTTCAGCTTCTTAGGTCCAACGGCTTGGGCTGGGCGTTGATGAGTGAGTCAGTCAGTCAGGACTTTGAATTTTATTTAAATACTTACAGAAGATAGATTTATAGCAAACAGAGCGATTCACTGGGCTCTATTTCGTAGAACTACTGTGACAATTCTATGTCCACTGCTTAGCCGATTAACCTACAGATTAACAAGAAGACTAAATTGTACCTACTAATCGTCTACATAATATACATCACAATATCATAATGAAGTATACAAACAAACTAAAAAAAATTATCGTGTAGAATTTAAATTCTGTTTGTTGAATGTTAATGTACAACGTAAAATTGAAGCAACTGCCTTCGGGCCATATTGTAGCGGAAAAAAGGGCAGCGCAAGCAAAAACTCTACTCTGGCCATCTTTTCTTAAATCATCTTAAGCCTATTACATACCTAATACATCAGTTGCTACCGCGAAGACCACCAAAATTGAAATTGGTTAGCTTACATTAGCTTCTTATGAAAATGTTACCTGAAACAATTCATTAAATTATGTATATATTAAGGTGCTAAGGGTGCTAACTAGCGCCACCAATTGAATAAAAATCATAACTTGTTTTATATAAAACGTTTTTTCAAAAATTTAACATTATATAAATCTTATCTTAACTAAATCTTAACTAAATCTTAATAAATCTTAACAACAGTGACAACTATTTTTAGAATGTACAGTCTAGAACCTACGACCAACAACCTAAGACTTTAATCGATTGCCGCTAAAAACGGCCGTTTTAGATTCTTAGACTTAGGTTCTTGTGAGCACAGAACACTTTGTGAGTAGGTTCTGGGTGCATGAAGGGAGCCTTCCCGAATGGAGTACTCACTGAGCCCGCTTGGCGCACTCTGGGCAACAATCAGCGAGTCCTTTACGCTGATTGCCGCTGATATCCTTTCACCATGATGGCTTGCCATCGACACGCTAAGAAGTAGGTTCTAATGTTTACCTTTTCCAAAGACACGTTATAAAAGAAAATATGTTTTTTTCCATTAGTGGCGCTAGTTAGTACCGCCTAGCGTCCTTATACAAAGTAAATATGGTAGGTAGGGTTTTTGAAAGGCGAACAACCAACTTCAAGTTTCGTCACAACTCCTGAACTCTATTTATCTGTTAATGAAATGTAATTAAAGTGTACGGAGTATTCAAGCAATTGAACGATTGTATTACCATATTTGTATTGACGACCTCGGTGGCGTAGCGGTAGAGCATCTGCCTACCATGGTTCGAATCCCGTATGGGAACAAAAAAAACCCCAGGTCTTGGATGTTTACATGTTTGTGATGTCGTTGTTTCTGGTTCCCGCGACACAGGGTAGCCTAGTGTGAGGCCAGAAGCAATGTGTGTGCCTGTATATAAATGTTATGTTATGCAGAATTTCACTCTAATAAAAATGGTTGATCAATTGTCGGCTACAACAGTTCGGAGACCACTTAAAGCGATTTCAGGATTCAGCTCTTTCCATGTTATTCTGTAAATAGTTCGGAATTACCACTAAGATGGTTCAACTCCAAGGTCGGTTCTTTAAATAACTTTCCAATTTCTTCTGGTTTCTGTGGCGTATATAGATAAATTATTGAAGTCGGCCAAGTAATGTAACGACCTTTCATGTTATTTATGTATCAGATTGCATACAAACAAAATGAAGAACAATGCAATATTAACACAGTAGATATTCCTGTAAGGTCCGAAAAGGGCGCATGTCCACGCAATAATGTCTGGAGCGAAAATGATTCTTATGAACCACTATTTAGTGATCAAGAACCACCTCTATTGAATCGTTAGGAAAAATATGCCATTTCCAGCTAACATTACCCTGTTTCCTGATTAGCAACAATTGTTTCCTCAAACGAGTTTCAGTGTGTTCGATAGCAGCGCGCAATATTTCAATAATTGATTTGTTCACTCAACGAAACGTACCAAAAGTACTCAGTTCCCTAGCCAGTATATTTTTATCTACCTGTGTGCTACTTATACCTATACATACTACTTACTCTTCCCGGTTTTAAAAATAACCATCAACCGCTATATCGAACGATTTTTCCCACTTGTCACGTATTCGTCTTTCACACTCGTTACTAGCCGGGCCGGCGTCGGATCGCCGCTCAGGTAGCCGCTGAATTCGCAAAAACGATAAAAGTTGATTTACTGAGTTGGCACCTAGTGCGAGGAAGAAACTTCAGGTGCGCTACTGATAGATTCCGGACGCGGACGGCCGCGCGTGAACCGCCCGCGATTAATTACGGAGAACATTGAACATGGTTTTGGCTCTGTAGATCAACCGATCGAAACTATCTGTCTTATCACACACTCGTTTATATTCGCATCGAGCTCAGTGCAACGCTGTCGCTGGACTGCGGCAGGATGTTGTTGGAGCAATTGTCGCTCGCCGTGAAGGACCATCTGGGGCTAAACATTAATGGAATACAGCATCAAAGCAAGTGGATCGTCGGCGAGTCGTCTCTGGGGGGACGAGGCCTTTTTGCCATAGAAGACATATTTCCCGGTGATGTGTTGTTCGTGGATCGTCCCCTATTTCATGGGCCCCGAGCCGCTTCTTGCATCGACCGAGGATGTACAGTGTGTTGTAAAGTTAACAGTGAGAGTTTTTTCAAATGCAACAAGTGCGCCCTGCGATTATGTTCCGAAGAGTGCCAAAACACGGATGTGCACTACGAGGACTGCGTCATCATTTCTCGTTGGCAAAATAAAGTGCCTATAGAGGAAGTGGACGATCATATCTTGTCAAGAGCGCTAACTCCGATAAGAGCACTACGCCTAGACGCAAATCGTCAGCAATTCATGGCATCACTACAAGCCCACGACCAACTACAACATGGAAGTGAAGTTAGAGCACTTGAGAAATACTTCAAAATACCAGAAGAAGAAGAAAACATAATGATACTGGCCTGTCGTGTTTTAGATGCAAATGCCTATCAAATTGCAAGCACTTACGGCACTACCGACATGAGTATGAGAGGTCTCTACCCTGTGGCCGGTTTGATGAACCACTGTTGTGTTTCTAACACAAAGCACAGCTTCAACGGTGACTTCCAAATGACAGTAAAAGCAGTGAAGCCAATAAGAGCTGGAACAGAGATTTTCACGTGTTACTCCGGCATGCTATGGGGCACACCGGCTCGAAGAGCGCAATTGTATAAAACTAAGCACTTTTTATGTATGTGTGATCGCTGCGCTGACCCTACAGAGCGAGGAACTATGTTAGCCGCTCTAAAGTGCATGTCTTTTGAATGTCCTGGATCGTTACTTCCTGTCGAGCCGTTGAAAGCGACAACTCCGTGGCGGTGCTTAGAATGTGACATGAAAGTCCCTGCAAAGAACATAGGTGCTATTCAAGCCGCGATCGGAAGTCTGATGGGTACTTTAGACTTTGACAATGTGTATCAGCTAGAGAGTTTCCTCCTTGAACGTATTATAAAGTTCATACCAAAAACGAACCAGATTATTTTGGATTTGCAGTGTCGGCTCATATGGAAGCTTGGCGACATTGAAGGTCTTCTTTGGCATGGTGAGTACTAAAAATATTAGACACTTCATTTACAAATTTTCAGAATCTTTTTTTACCGCAAGCAGTAACTTTACGAGTACTTTGTGTTTTTTTATGATCATAAACCAAATCTGAATTGGACTAAATTGACCACAATATTATTTGGAGATGGCGCGATAAAGAGTTATGTATATAAAAAAAGGAGGAGGTTATCAATTCGACGCGTACCTATATTACTTATATATATATATTAATGTAGTAATAAGTAATATACGCGTTGAATTGATAACCTCTTCCTTTTTTTGAAGTCGGTTAAAAATTCAAAGTGAAAAAGTTTTTATTAAGTAGCGCAGAAAGTTCGACCGTCCATTTAAAAATCAAAACTGTTTTCAGTCAAAAAATTCAAATAAAACGCCAAACACAATCCTAACCAAATGAAAATTAGTACTTAAATCTAGTCTTGTATTCAAAAAACCTGAAAATGTGAATAACACTGAAAAAATCACGTTCAAACGATCACGAGAAGGTATTACTTGAAATTAGAATTGGCATAATGCCACAGCAATACATTTAATTTTTGAGACTATCTGTAAAATCTCTAGATAAATCACTTTTAGTGACAGCACCGTATGTAGGTATTTAGATCACACGGAAAACATTGATATACGTCCTACCATTGAATTTTACTTCAAATTCAATGGTCCTACTTAAGTACGTCCGGCTAACGCCGCGACTCATCTCAACTGCACTGATCATTCACTGGTAAATTCACGTTATCTCCTAAGATTCCATCACCACTTAGCCACAGCAACCCAACCACGGAATTGTACACTAAAAGTACAAACTTGAGTAAAGTGTCCTTCGAACAAAAAACTAATAGAATGTAGCATAATCCCCGTATAAATCTGAAATATAGAGTTATATTCGTACGAATACTTTTACCACGGAGAAAATTTTTAAAACGCGCAAAAAAGAACATCTGATCCCTTCGGCGTATCAGTTTCTACGTAGATAAATAATAGGATTCCGTAAATGTTATCAACAACTTTAACACAGAATATTAGTTACTATTCTTACAAAAGTACGAAACCATTAATGCTGTGGGCGGCCAAACGAACACTATCCGTATCGCTGTGAGCAATAAGGCCGCCAATTATACTGTACCATATTAAATATTATGTTTGTTTGTTTTTTCCTGGTGTATAGTAAAGAATATTCTTATCTCATCCGAACCCTTGTATGCTGTTGTAATATTTAGTAGCGTTTTCCTAACACGCGATTCGTGGACGCAACATCTGTTACGTCAGTTTCGACACAATACCCCCCCAACTCCTTGAATCAGTTCAAGAGATTTATTTTCCAGTTTCTATTTTCATAACGGGTCATGTTTACCGAATGTTCGACTCGGCGTCAGTCACCCGCGAGTTTCATGAGTCGAACGACATAGGGACTCTATTAACCACCATGGATGGAAAACCATTCGAAGATATTATTAAAAATTACGTAGTAAATGAGCAGCAATGTGAAGCGTTTGAAATCAAAGAATCTGCATTAGCTGGACGAGGAATATTTGCAACGAAACGGATTGAAAAAGGAAACTTGATATTCACCAACAATCCAGTGTTAATCGGTCCTCGGGCTGATAGCTCTAGTGATGTGTTCTGCACAAGTTGCTATAAGATAAGTGACACTTGCTATTCATGCAGCTGCTGTGGCTTGACCATCTGCTCAGAACAATGTCAACAAACACAAGAACACCTAAACGCGTGTACCTTTTTATCAAACAACTGGAAGGTGAAAGAAAATTGTGTGAAGGACCCAAAAGTGTTACGGCAAGCGTTGATATATTTGCGCTCGCTCCTATTAGACGATTCAGATAAAGTCCTCTTAAAAATGCTACAAAAAACAGGTCACGTAGTAACGGAAGAGATTGATGCGCTGATATCACTATACCATATACCACAGAACCAAATCAAGTTCATGAAACTAATCAGTTCCATTTTAAAAGTCAACTCGTTTAGGATTTCTACCAGTTCCCGCGAAAATATCGTACCTAAAAGAGGTTTGTACCCTATATCCGCTTATCTCAACCACAGCTGTATACCAAATACTAGAAATATTTTCACGAAAGATAACGCTATGGCCGTTTATGCGTCCAAGGACATCGAAATTGGAGACGAAATTCTTAGTTGTTACTCAGGTCTACTTTGGTGTACGCCTGCAAGGCGCTGCCAGCTATACAAAACCAAAAGATTTTGGTGTAAATGCGCTAGATGTGAAGACTCAACGGAAATGGCCTCAAAGCTATCAGCATTAAAATGCCTAGACAAAGATTGTGTTGGAGTCTTGCTGCCAACGAGACCTTTGGACCAAAACAGTCCATGGAGTTGTGACCACTGTTCAGCTAACGTAGCACCTGAACAGGTGAGAATAATACAAGCAGCTCTTGGCAGCCTGGTTGCTACCTTGGACCTTGATGATCAGTTCCGTCTAGAAACCTTCATATTAGAAAGGCTGGCGGTGTTCATTCCTTATTCCAGCCATGTGTTTGTCGATTTGCGCCTCCGTCTGGCGATGAAGCTTGGATTTTCCGAAAAGCGTGAATTTATCGGTATTTTATACTGAATACACTTTAAGTTTTCTGATAACGATCTATTTACTAACACTGACTCTAATCAGCATAAGTTCTTAACAAGTATACGAGTAACTTGCATGAAACTTCATTATATTTCTATTTTGTAATTTACAATAAATTTGTTTTTAGTACTTTTTAACTAATTTGACTTTTTTTAAAGTGGTTTTTCTGCTTTTAATGGCACTGTATGGTAGACATTTCTACGTGTTGAATAAAAATGCTTTTCTCCTGGAAATGTAGCACAATTTACGAGAGAGAGTAAGACCCGCCACTGTCTTACAATTCTCCACCAACCCGGACTTGGCCCTCGTGGTGGAGTATGGCCTAACCTACCTGCGGTGCACAAAGATAGATAGATAAGATAGATAAGAAATTTTATTTCGGGTTCGTACACAATCACACAATTAATTAAATTGGTCAAACCAAGCGTACCATAGCTGAACGGGTGAAGGAACATATCGCGGACGTGAAACATAAGCGCTCTGGTAGCTCTGCAGTCAGCGAACATACACTTAGCGGTACCAACCACTTTATACATTTTGATAAAGTTAAAGTTCTAGCCCGAGAAGACCGTTTCTTCCCTAGAATGATACGCGAGGCAATAGAGATCCGCCGGCATCCAAATTTTAATAGAGATCCTGGTTGGAATATACCGGCAGCATGGGAACCAGTGCTTAAGTGCATGAGACCCCCTTGCTAAAAGTGTGACTGTAGTGTTAATTTTAATTTCAATTCATAATCAATATTTTTAGTTCATGTAAAATAATTGGATTTATTAATTTAATTTTTTAACTTCAATTACTAATAATCAATATTGTTGACTTTATATAAAATAATTGAAATACCTATTTTGGAACGTAACTTCATAATTAACTTTTGTAATTTTTGCCGAGGGTAATAAACTAACCGTTAATGCTTTCAAAAAGACGCCTACCACCTCAGTCATCCGAGACCACGGCACCTGTAAAAGTGCCGAAACGTTGGAAAATTGTAAAAATGTAATAAACGAGCATAAATCCGTATAAAAACAGTTTTAATTATGTCTAGTGCTCGTGATAACCTTAGAAAATACTATACGATGAGAAAATGTTTACATAAATTAATTCACTAACCCGAAAATGGACATAGCTCAGCTGGATGCCATCTGGAGTAGACTCCAGAGGGCGCTGATTTTCACCTATCCCCATGCCACTGACTGGTGCTGGTGGTCCTGGTGGAAGAGACCCATGAACCAGCAGTGAGGACATACAAGGGTTCATATCGAATACTGACGAGCGCGAATTAATAAAATTATATCAACCGTAACCGTGTAGATGATTTCGCAAAATATAAATCACTAGCAGACCCAACAAAGGTTGTCCTGCACTACAGCGCCATCTGCCGGGCTGATTGGTGAATCTAAACCATCCAGGACGCAAAGGCATACGAAAAAATTCATTCAAATCTGTCCAGCCGTCAAGGAGTTCAGTGACATGCACACGCACAGTAGAATTATACCTACCTATAAAGATAAATCAATGCCTAGCCGTTGTAGAATGTAGAACGTAGAACGTAGAACGAACTTTTATTGGAGTGTTTCAAGAATCGCGTATTTTTTATCTTACATAACACTGTACTAGGAACTCAAGTTTGATTTACATTTGAAATGTAGTAGATCTTTGATAAAAAATAGAAACTGGAACGACTTCAGGTGTTGTTTTATTTGTAGATTAGTAGTATAATAAAACAGAAAAACTGGATAAAAACGGATAAGCAAGTAAAATAGTCAGATCTGGTCGAAGGGTAATGTAGTAATAATGAAAATAAGGGAAATTTCGAAATGTGTGACATAATTTAAATATTTGAAAATTATAGATAAAAAAAGAAATAAAAATGGTGTAAAAATGTTTGCCCGTTACACATTTTTACGGTGTAACAACAAGAGTAAAAACTTTTTTGAATGTAAGTATCTGAAGAACTCTATTAAGTTGCAGTGTTTATTAACCGCTTAGCATGCCCTAGACAGCACTTGATTGTTTACTTCTGTCCCAAATATATTTCTGGAAAGACCATCTGTATGTCATCGACTTGGTTAAAATACAAATATATTTTCGTGAAACAACGCTCTTCGTCCATCGTCTTCGACTCGAACGTGCTCTGTTAACTTTACTTTAGCAGGTTTACGTAAGCGGGTATATACTCGTAAGTATCAAATTGTATCAGATTTCTTTTTGCGGTTTTATTCTTTGCGCACCTTTAGCGCTTATTTGCTCAAGTTACCTTAAAACGCATTGTATTGTACAAACAAGCTGTGTACATGGGTCAGGTCACAGTATTGCTGACCGTAGCGAGTCTTTTAAAATTACTCTAAATATTATTTCTTAATGATTCGCGATACTCGTACATAGTTATATACGTCGGCAACGTCGGGAAATAAGGTAATTACGTTTTACCTAATAAATAATCGAGATTAGACCCGTTTAATATATAATTACTCTAAATATGTATGTTATGATTTTTCTGTATTTTTTTATAAAGTATATTTATCTCGGTTCGCCTAGGCCACGAGCGCTTCTATCTATCTATATTTTTCATTTTTCCGTATTTTCCAATGTTAAGTTTTATCACATCAATTTTTTTACCTATTTTTTATTCTTTTATTTCTTCATCTATTAATAACAAAACGTTTTGAAGCTCATGACGTAGATAAAAATTGCCTCTCAATCTCATTCTCGTACGAGCATAAGTTACTATGGTACACGCGTTTATTCTGATTATGAATCGCTCGTAGTCCCGGCTGCCTATGTGATCAATGATCACACAGGCAGCCGGGACTACGAGCTGATGATCACTGATCATAAACGATCACGAAGGTAAAGCAACACAGGGCGCGTTCAGTGCATGGATGGGTGACCGTGTATGACTAACGCTAGTGGCATTTTCCGAGCGGTTTCTTGCTTCGCAAGACAAGTTAAGCAGTTGGTGACGGCTGTCGACGATATATGGCAGTCGTTAAGCCAAGTCTGAGGCCTTAGGGTGGCTTGAAAACTTCTGACAGTAAGACCAGCCACTAGTCTTGCAAGCCTCCACCAATCCGGACTTGGTCCCCGTGGTGGAGTATGGCCTATACCTTCCTCAGGGAAGAGACCCGTGCCCCTCGGTGGGGATGTAATGGAGACATAATGGGTAGATGATGATGATTCCAATACTATATTAAAAAAAAACACTTTGTCTTCATAGCCGCCGGGCTTGCCTGCAGCAAGATGAAACGAAGGTGCTTCGTCAGGTCGTGCCTTTGACTCTGCCTACCCCTCGTGAGTTTGATGTCAACCCTTGTATGTTCCCACTACTGGGGCGCGGGTCTGTTCCTGTATCACAGGAAGTCCACCACGGGGGCCAAGTACAGATTAGCGGAGGATTGTAAGACAGTGGCGGGCCTAACTGTCCGAAATTATCTAGCCGCCCATAAGGCCTGTGACGAGGCATCATGGGTAGTATAATTTTTTTTATTGGTTTTGGACTCTATTTCAAGGTGATAAAGTTCAATTTAACGTGGGAACTATTTTCCCCTTGCCCACTTAAGGGTTAACGACTGTAATTACATGACAGCTGTCGCCAACGGCTTTACGTGCCTTGCGAAGCACGGAAGCGCTCGAAAAAATGCCACTAGCGGTATTCACGGGACGGTCATCAATCCTGCACCTGATCGCGCCTGTTTTGTTTAACTTAAGTTAAGTGATTGATTCTAATCACTCGGTTCGACTAGGCCACGAGCGCTTCAAGCTCCTAAGTTTATAAAGTATGTTGTCCTTACATATGGAACAAAAGACGAAAAATAGCTCTACCAAGGGGACCTAGGACAAAAATTATGTATTAAACGTGCTATAAACTGACTGGCTTCCAAATATTATACAAAACTAGAGTAAAACTACAAACTAAAGCGATAATTACTATCATTATTAAAATTAATAAGCGTGACACCTCTTTACCCACACATGCGTAGGTACTTATCCACATATTAAGCAGTAAAGCTAGTGTATTAACATAGTGTTACCTAAGTGTTGCTTTATTCAATTATGATAGTTATTACAGTTATCGGATAGGTAATGCTGTTAGCTCAAGTTAACTCTTTATTTAGTTTGATGGTGAGACATTATTACGTACGAAATTAGTAATTCCGCAGAATTAGCAGCGTTTTGACCAACACGGAACAATATTGTGGGCATGCTTACAGCACAAACTTAAGTTTTCTTTGTAAAACTTTTCAATATTGGACAACAACTAGATAGTTTCTAAAAAAAATGTAGTTACCCTTACAGCTACGCTACTTATTATAACTCCGACACTCTGTAGGTACTCGTTATATGTTTCCGTTCCATACTTATTTAACTCTAATTATGTTCCAAATTTCAAGCTCTAATTCAATTAGAATTACCCTAGAAGACTTTGATTACCTATCTGTGAATGAGTGAGTAGTGAGTGGCAAAAATTTTAGGTAATAGTTGAACTTCTCCATCTCAAGAACTGTCCTGTGGCCAAACTGGCATAGAAAACTAGGTAGGAGTTAAAAATTACCTCTTTGCTTGATATGGTTTTGAATTCCCACTTTTGTCCTACATCTTGGCATACAATGGCACCAATTGTCTTGCAAGTACCGACATACCAAGCATCGCATCGCATCCTTGTGCAATGTGCAATCTGCATTTGAACAGCAAAATGTAAAACAACAGAAGGCCAGCACGGGTCCAGTGTGGTTGTTATGCTATTTAGAAATATCAGTATGCGATAAATAAATATCAGTATGCGATATATAAATATCAGTATCACCCTGACCTACTATACTATAAACTACCGCACTTTCCGCACTCCTCTAGAAACAATTCCCATACAAACGTAGCTTTGTTTTTATTTACAAATTACATCAAGGTTCGATCGCGCTTAGAATTGCATATATGAGAGAACTTATCAAAAAAAATTATATCCTTGAGAATAGTTTCTATGAAAAGGGTTTTATTTTATTAGGGTAAACAAATAATTTTATTGTACAACTAGCTGACCCAGCGAACGTACCGCCTAACAGTGGATTCTTTAATTTTTATTTTATTTTCTCTCCGTAAGAACCATTCAAGGAATATTATAAAAAAAGAATCAGCGAAATCGGTTCAGCTGCTCTCGAGATTTGCGCTTACCGACACATTCAGCGATTCATGTTTATAATATAGATGAGTGGTAACAGCATCTTAAGTTAACATTGAAGTATTTTAAGTAATTGTACCTACAACCAGCATCGCTTACCACGAATTAGAGAAAAAGAAAGGAGAGTTATTCAGAGAAAGCACGGATAGCCAGAGGTCGCGGGTTCGAATCCCGGCATGGATGGAATTTTTAGCCTCTAAATAGGTTTTTAAGAAAGCTAACTTTTGAATAAGGTATGTTTTGAAGTATTGTTTATTCTTTTAGAACGATCAAACCTCGATTTGTGTCCTCTAAAAGTATTGGTCTATTTTTTTACATTGTGCCGATGCGACCGCATGTCGAGGGCATGTTGTAAATTTAACTTTACTTTACTTTATACTTTATTGTACATGAAAAATACAAAAAAGAAATACAATTAAAGAAAATACATGTACAAAGGCGAGCTTTGTGTGAAGAATTTTAGTTAAATGCTATTTCAGCCAAATTTAAGAAAATTGTGCAAGTCGGCTTTACATGTGTAGGATTTTGTTTCTTTGTCGCACAAAATTTACTTATTAATTTAATTTTGATGATTTTTTGTTTTAGTTAATGGCAACTCAAATCGGTCCTGATTTGGACGACTATTTCTGCCTCATAATTTTGATGATATTTGGTAGACATACCCACCTGTCTACCAAATATCTTAAACTAAAGATTTGGTAAACTTCCATTCAGCATAAGATAAGATAAGAGATAACAATATTCTTTATTGTACACCAGAGCACATATTATAAAACATGTAAAGATACAATTGGCGGTCTTATTGCAAAAAGCAATTTCTTCCAGACAACCTTACGACGGAAAGTTGCTGAAGGAAATAGGAGACGGGTAGTTGGTGCAAATACACTACTTATATAAATAACAATATACCTACATAAACAGTTACATAGTTATATACGTATGATAAACTTACATAGATACGTTATAATAATAATCTACGCGATGAGGAAATAAATTAATATAATATTGTGTACTTATATGGAGACATACGGACAAGACAAAAAATACTAAACTTGCAGGGACAGATAAAACTTCTTAACCTTGCTTTGACAGCTGAGGAAGGGGAGCGTCTTATTGAAAATACTATTTGTACCGCCGCCGCTGCCGATTAATGTACCTAATCTAAACATGTGTACAGGGGGACATGGAGGTTCATGTCTGCTATGGGGAACATCCAAGAAAAAATATCCTTGCCAACAGCCCTTCTATCACGTAACGGGTTGACCATTTTGATGACTCCAAAATGTAAAAATATGTACCTATCTGACAGTTCGGAGTAGGTTAAGTCGGAGAACTCCCTAAATTGGCCCTCATTTTGCGCTCCATTCCCTTCGGAATCCTACGTTTGCGATAGCAATCAGGTAATTTGATACATTCGAATCGTTTAGGATTTGTTGCGCGTAATACAGGGTCTGTTCCTCTGTGCCCCAATCTACCAGTGAACCACACGCAACGTTGCGCATTCGGGTCGCGGCTGATCGCGAAGTACGTCGACTGCCATCGCGCATTGTTTGTTCCACGCACAATGCCCGGTATAAATAGACCAAAACGTAATGTCGGGTATATTCCTAGTTGGGAAATTACAGTACAAAGGAACTAGGACAACAGTACGCACCAACAAGACTCATCATAAATCTTTTCTTTTTAACTTTATTGACCTTAGGAACTTTTTTACACATAATAGTGACGATGACAGTCCCATCGTACCCATCGTAATTATACCACCACCACCACCACCAAATATAGTATCCTTAAAGTTAACTATTATTACCTACTAGCAGTAATATTAAACGTGTAGAGAAGCTTAGCCGCGCTACAGTTTAGTTTGGACAGGATGCTCTGCAGGATGCCAACATCCATAAAATTAATGTTGTAACTATCTATAATGTTCTTTCCTTTTGCCACTGTTCCGAGTACATTCTATCAATAGGTAGGTGTTGAACACCCTCAACTACTCCACATACTGTACAATTAGGAGAATAATTTTTTTTCATAATATCATGAATCTAGGACCGCATTTGTTCGAAATTATTGTAATAAAGTACCAACATGGTGTTTGGTGCCGTTATGCCATGTCAGAGACCTTATGGGCAGCTTCATAACTTCTGTAAGGCCCGCCACTGTCTTACAATCTTCCACCAGCCCGGACTTGGCACCCGTGGTAGAGTATGGCCTAACCTTCCTGTGATGCATGAAGAGACCTGCGCTCCAGTAGTGGGGACAATGGACATAGTTAAAGGGTTGATATCGATGGTATTTAGCTCTTAGCAGCTAGGTAGGTATGTAGAGGGCTTATACTTCTATAACAAATACTCGTAACAGTCATAAATACTTTGTTTCAACAAGCTATTTGAGTACCAATCAACTTTTATTAGCTGTCAGTTGGTCAACGTGCATACAACGTGCATGCAAAACAAGTGACAGTGGCTAATAGTTACCTAATTAACAGTGTTCGAGAATCCGGGGATAAAAAGATTATCTGCATGTGCATAGGCAGGCATCACATTCATACTTTTGCAAATTCTTAGGTCAAATACAGTTATTTATATAGCTAGGTAAACAAAGAGTATCTAGCTATCAAATAATGAGGACTTTATGTCATAAAATAGATTTTTTTTTTACTTTCTCTCTCCCTCTAGCTATGTTCTCTGTTTTGAGTTGAGTAAGTTTATATTTATATGTGTTTAGATGAGAAAAATTTGATCGTTGTGGGACGTGAATAGATTTCGCATAATTTTCATAAATTACCGCAATGATTTGACAAGAAATCATGAGAGAGTATTCAGGTCAAAACAAGCATAAACACTAGACTGAGCTCCAAAATTAACATGCTCACGAAGACACTGCGCCACTCTCCAAATCTGCGACGTGGCACAATGCACGGTAGTGCGCAATTCACTAGCAGTTAGTGGAGCCTTTTTAGTAGATGCGGTTCTGCACGCCTCTAGCGTTCATAATAGCTTGTGGCTACGGTGCGTGTGTGTACTACGCAACCTAACTCGATAAAACTCGTGGCGTTATCAGTGCGCGGGGCAGTTGCTATTCGATTGACAGTACGTGACATGGGTGGTGCGGCCAGAAACGCGCGACCTCACGTTGTCAGCAGGTGGATCGGCCTACCTCTACCGTACGTATCAGTTTGTGATACGAATTCTGAATTGTGATATTGTGATTATTTCTCCTAGCCGTATTAATTGGTGCCAGTGTAACAAAGTGCCAATTGATTTTAGGGTCGTGTGTGAAGTGGTAATATAAGTGATGTTGATTAGTTTATTCTAATTACGACATTAGTGGATCAGTGCCGATCTGCCGATCGATTTCACAGTTTGTCGATACTCTTGGCGCCCTGCCGCTTGCGTGATAGGGATCGGTGAAGGTCTGTCTGTACGTAGTCTATGCGTTGCCAAACTATTTCTATTATATCATGTCAAGAACTAATAAAGTCTGTCGAAGTCTGATTGAAAATTGTACACCGATTTGCTAACTTTGATTTATTCAGGTAATTTAGGTACCTAAATAGCCGCGAGGGGACGGAACCCTATTTCTACGACGTCCATTACAAATTATTTTGTCTGTCTGAAGTAGGTAACTGAAGAAAATTTATACTGTTTGAAGAATGTACCTACATTTAAATGTAATATTAAAAAATAAAAAACTAAATATAAATTTAATAAAAAATTGTTTGGACACTTGCATAAAATTTAAACGTCGATCTTGTGTAAAGCCACTATAAATAAATAATAAAAATCTATGTTCCTAAAAAATACAAACCGGCTCAATGTGAGTCAGACTTCGGCTAACAGAAGACCCGATCGTAAACAAAATCTAAGTAAATGCGTATTAGATATATTAAAGGTGTTACTGGTAGGGAAATCTTTGTAGGTGTGTTTGACTCGCACTTAAATAATCGTCAGGCAAAGCAAAAATTGTGATCATGGACCTGATTTTCCCCTTAAATTGTAACAGGATGCAAGGAGGATGCTCCTGTCTGGTCCTGTCTTGTCTTGTCGTCAGTAGTAAACGCTGCTCTCTGCCTAACCCTGAATACCGGCGTGAGTAATGTATGGCAATAATCATTGGCCGCGTAAAGAACTTCTTCTATTGCCGCAGAGCTACCGGAGTCGCGTCTGGCACTGAAGGAGAGCCTGTGCCGCAGCACGCTGCGCACGGTGGCGGCGCTGGGCGCAGGCGACGCACACCTGCGAGGCCTGCTGCTCTACCATCTCCACGCCACGCTGGCAGAGCGCGCCAGGCGCCAACCCCCCCTGTATGAGGTGAGCTAAGCTCAGGGGAGGATCTCTACCACGTACCCGCTACTACCTTGCCGCGGCAGTGGTAGACAATCGGGCTTGCTTATCTACCATCTGCATGCCAGCGCACCCTGTAAGAAGTAAGAGAAGCTCACTGGAAGATCTCTACCTAAAAGCCGCTACTGATGCCGCGGCTGGTATGCTGCTCTCAATGTTCTTGTTTGCTCTACTAGCACGCCGCTCTGGCAGAGCGCGCCAGTCGCCAGTCGCTCCTGTGTAAGGTGAGCTAGGCCTAGAGGATGATCTTTTCGTAGCATGTGCCGCGCCACGCCAGTAGCAAACTATAAGGTAGCTACTCTACCACCTACACGCCGCAAGTGAGCTAGACCCACAGGAGGATCTCTACCGTACACCCGCCATACGTGTTGCAGCGGGAGCGCACTGTAAGGCTTGCTGCTCTACGACTGCCTGGATGAGGTAAGTGAGACCCACTGGATGATCCCAACTTAGCAGTCGTTATCTGTGGCGAGGCGGTACTCATGGCTCATACTCATGAGGCATGTTGTTCAACCACTCAGCATGGCGCGCTTGAAATGGTGTTGTTATGGACACCAAACCCTGTATACAATCTATGTTAGGTTACAAGGCTTTAGTAGGTATGAATGAACTTATTTATAGCCAACAACAAACATGCGCACATAACAATAATAGTACGCGTAAGTAGAGTACTTTCCATATTAACACAGAAAAGTGTGGTTTTGCTACATACGTGTATTGTACATAGATACAGTCTATTTATTCTTACTTGACCAATTTAGTAAACACAATAATAGTACGCGTAAGGAGAGTACTTTCCATATTAACACAGAAAAGTGTGGTTTTGCTACATACGTGTATTTTAAATAGATACAGTCTATTTATTCTTACTTGACCAATTTAGTAAACAAGATTCTTCTACCCTTAAAGTGTGACTTTTTAGTCAAAAACTGCCATATTTCCATAAATGAAGTAACCTGGAACACTCTTTTAGATAGCACGCTGCAAATTTTATAAACATAGTTCATGAATTTGCGAGAAAATTTCTAGTTTAGGCATCTAATCTCAATTTTAAGGTTAGAATCTAGTTTACTAAATTGGACAAGTAAGAATAAATAGACTGTACGTAGCTATTTCAGAGGACAACTACTTACTGTACAAATTTCATTCCAGGAATTGAAATCAGAGATTGAGAGTACGATAGAGCAAGCTCACAGCATCCTCCACGGTGACATCTCAGCGCCCCCAGATCTCGAACTGCGGCGACGGTACCTCGGCCCCGGCTCGGACAAGCCCCGCGAAGAGCGGTTCTTTATTTTAGACAGCAATAACGGAAATTGAATCAAATGTGAAAATTGTATATAATAGCATTTATTGAGTAACCAAAGATTTGTAATCTGTTACAAAAATATATAATATTTTTAATTTCCTATCTTGTATAGAATCAGGCGTTACTTTGCGGAAATCCATAATAGCATTAAAAAGTTAAAATTACTTTGCTGAATTCCGCCAAAAATCCCACAAGCACCATGCGGTTAGCTAATGCACCGCCCTCCCTCCCACTTTTTCAACCAGAAGCAAGACACGAACACACCACCACCAACACCAATTCTTGTGTGAGAAAACATGCGACGCGTTTCGCCTCTAACACGAGGCATCCTCAGGCTCCCAAATGCAAGTGACCGTCTCCCCTTCACTTCACTTCACTTGCATTTGGGAGCCTGAGGATGCCTCGTGTTAGAGGCGAAACGCGTCGCGTGTTTTCTCACACAAGTATTGGTGTTGGTGGTGGTGTGTTCGTGTCTTGCTTCTGCTTGAAAAAGTGGGAGGGAGGGCGGTGCATTAGCTAACCGCATGGTGCTTGTGGGATTTTTGGCGGAATTCAGCAAAGTAATTTTAACTTTTTAATGCAATTTCCTATCTATTCTTACAAGCGAATAGTCGACATCGGCTGGCTGGTTGCCATTTCACCAATGGCGAAAGCGAACATTTACCTGTTAGAAACGGAAGATTTAGGTGAACGTTGGTACATTCTGGTAGATTTCTAGAAATGCATAAAGGTAGAAATGCCAAATTCAAGCAATAATTTATTTACATACACTTAACTCACTTCATTACAAGGACAACATAATTCGCTTGTGACAATCGTTTCTCGATAAGAAAAGCGCGATTTCTTGCAGTCATGCGTTTTGTGGCGATGAAACTAGAAAGTCGCGCGACTGTTGACGTTAAAAGGCGCGACTCGCGTCGTCGTTCTATATCGGCTGGAATGAGGAACAATAAAATTATGTTATATAGACTCGCTAGCTCGTGTTCTCTTAGCAAATCGTGTCACCTATCGCCTTTTATATGTTCTCAAATCAACGGTCAAGGTCTACGACGTTACAACGAGCCGGTAATATGTGGGAGGCATCCCTCCATCCATTTCCATATTTTCCATCCAACATAAAATCTTTTTTTTAATTTGAACTGAAGAAACTCACAAACCAAAGCGATCGCGGTTGTGGTGGCGGTCATTTACTGCGGTCAGCTGTAATTTTTAACATACTTATGTGCAGTAGTACCTACAGTATGGACGTATTCAAACCAACAACGCGAACGTAAAAATCGTTTGACCGCTCAGGGCAGTCAAGTTATCGCCTACATATAAATACTAATGTAGATACCTACTAAAGTAACGTTGATAAGTTCTCAAAAACGAAGCTAAAAAACAGATTCAGTGACATGGTCGTCGTCGGCCGCCTTCAGCCCAACTTCCTAATACTTCCTATCGAGTTCATTGTAGAGTTCTCGAGAAGTTCGAAAAATCGAATGAAACGATTATAAGGAACATTTTGAACTCGCGCATCGCAAATCGCTACGAGCTGAGCACAGATTATAAAAAAATAAGGATGACATAACATAAGTCTTAAGTCAGCTGTTGTGTTCAAAGGTTCAGAGATATAACCAATAACCACTACACGTCGTTTTTCTACGCAAGTATATCTTCTTCTATAAGACCACTAATTAGAAAGTATTAGACTAGTATTTATTAGCCTTTGGCCTTTCTTCACGCTTCCCCTTAATTTACAATACAAAGTACCTACGATGAAGTCCTATCGTCAAGCCCTACTGATGTCTTCATCAAACTGTCATGGATATGCCATGTTGGAGTTTGCAAAACAAGAAATATGTGCTTTCTTGAATAAGTAAGTAAATAAATAACTAAATTTGGACATGGCATGCCCCCTGCTTTACCTTTACCTGCCAACCGAATAAACTTACTGTTCAAGACATCCAAATTACAGGAATGGAGTTGAGGAATTGGTATTCATACCTTTTGCACAACGCGACCACGATAACTACACAGCCAAAATCAAAGAAGTTATAGGGCCATGGGGTTACAAAGTGACAGGTTTGCACACCTTTCCAGATGTCCAAAATGGTATCAAGAATGCCAAAGCCATATTTGTGGGAGGCGGCAACACCTTCCTTCTGTTGAAACAACTCTATGATAACAATCTGGTTAGTCTCATTCGCCAAAGGGTACTAGAAGGAAAACTGCTGTACATGGGAAGTAGTGCTGGCACTAATGTAGCTACCAGAAGCATCCACACTACAAATGACATGCCAATTATTTACCCTCCCTCGTTTGATGCTATTGGTATTGTACCTTTCAACATCAACCCTCACTACATAGAAAAAGTGGAAAATGAGAAACACAAAGGTGAAACAAGAGATCAAAGAATCTTAGAATATCTTGATATGCCACATGCTGAGAGAGTATTAGGTTTGAAGGAAGGAGCTATGCTTCTTGTTGAAGGAGAATCTATGGTAGTAAAGGGTGTAGCTGGAGCAGTGTTATTTCAGAGGTAAGTGCACATTTCAAAACATTGTTTCACTTTATTTTTTTTAGTTTACAATTTAAAGTGGACAACTTGCACATAAAAATGTTCGATCTAATTGAGAGAGAGATTCTCTACAAGCAATACTTTTTCATAAAGTAACCTATTGAAAAATAAATCTAGTCATGCAGCACTGCACCATACGAATGGTGCTCAAACTATGACATTACACAGTGCTTGCTCATGCTTTATGTATGAATTTAACAAATTATCTATTTTTATAAGACTAATATGAAACGAGGTGAACAGTCTGATTTATTAAAAAATATGTTTCTCTAAAACACTCTTCAGAGGGAGTTTCAATAATCTGTGTTATAATTGATTTAAAAATAATCACTGTCTTTCCCTTTATCACTGGCTACCGAAACACCATTTGAGGTGTGTTTTAAGAAAATGTGTTTTTTTAAGTGTTCACCTTTAAATGAAAAAACGAAATCTAATACCTGTTTAATTTTTTGTGTACATGTCATTTGGTTTTTCGCATTTATTGAAATCTGTTACCCTGAAACTTTTATTTACGCGGATATTAATATTTTCTGAAAGTTAAAAACAGTGTCACTATAATCAAGTTTTGATGCAAGTTCCTCATTATTACACATGGGCCCTCTCTTTTACGCTGTATTATTACTATCATGAGCATTCTAATAATGTGCTTTTCTATTTTAGGAATGGACATAAGACTGATTATCCTGTAAATGCAAAACTGTCTTTCCTTATGGATGAAGTAAAGGAAGTCTAATTAAAATAGAAGCAAGTTAATTTGTTTTCATGTCTTATTAAGAATACACTGAAAACAAAGTACACAATATTGACACTTTACCAAACAATATAAGTACTATAACTACATACTAACATAAGAATAGATGTTCTCGTTTTTAACTGGTTATTCCACACTTATTTGTTAAATAAATAACTTTGTATGTATGGTTTTCCAAATTGATTGTTTTCCTTAGTCACAACTTGTCCCTTATCATATCACTTTCAATTTAAAAACTGACCACATAATGTCACCATCACTTGTAAATTTCACTGCATTGTACTGTTTATTTTTTCTTGCACAAATTGAGTCTGAACCTCAAACTTACCACTACAACTTCAAAACAAACACAAAGGTGAGATTATATTGATATCAGACAGAAAATTTATGAATATTACATAAAAACTTGTGCCTTTCAGAATTCAGTGCTTGTTTAATACATCCGCCGTCCACAAGGAATGGCTTATTTTCTACGTCAGCCAGTAACTGGTGCTTGCATCAGTAAAGCTCTAGCGGCATGAAACAGACTGGCTTGCGGCGCAGGCCGCGAGTGAGGGGCTCTTTCCACAGCTGGCAGACGACACAGATGCCTTCGTAGGGCCAAGTCTCGACGCGCGCTCAGTGCTCGTGTTATTTCGCAACCTCTTCCGAACAAAACTGCACGTTGTCGCTTCCGTTTTTCGGCCGCCACCTGCATCAAAAGAAAAATTTAAATCTTAGTCAGCTCTTGATACAAACTTTGTCCTTTGCATCTCTGTAATGAGATCATTTGTACAGTATCAGTGGCACCTTCACTCACAAACAAAAACAGATAAATGTTTTCTGATAATAACATATAACAAATAGGTAATCATTCATTTGGGTACATACCTGTATTTCGGCCACAGGATGTACAAGGTCCATATCCACTAAAGGCACAGTCTCAGGTTTTTCATTGTGCTTTCCATTTCCATTCTGCTCAGTCTTGACTTCATCAGATTCCTCTGCCTTTTCCTCCTTGGCTTTACTCTCAGCTTTGTTTATCCTTGCGTTTTTCTCAAGGATGTCTCTCACAGTTTCCACGCCTGCCATGTGGACAGAGAGGCCGAGACGGGCAAGGACCCGCTCTGGACGCCAGCGGTCGCGGGCACCGCCACTAGGCACTGGCTGCTCGCGACGACGCACGTCCGCCACTAAACTCGCCCAGTCCACGCCAAGAGCATCCCCAAGACCAGCTAAAAAGAAACATGAAAAAGGTGATTATATCGCAAATTTGCATATCGAGTTCAAGTAAGCATGATGTGGTGTTTGTACCTCTAGTTCTCTCTTCTTCGAGTTCTCCATCCGATATCTCCTCAAAGTCCAAGTTAGTGTTTTCATCTTCGTCTTTTGGGTCCTGCAATTCTTTTTCATCTGTTGCGCCACTTGTGTCCTAAACAAAAATATGGTTTTGTTAATTCTCAATACACTATTTAGGTAAAACCACACACATTAGTCTTAATATGTTACCTGTATTGTTTGATTTTCTAAGCCATCTGGCTTGGAAGCACTGTCATCTGCTGGTTGAGCATTTTGCTCTACCATCTGCAACAATGTCATAATATAATAACTCCACATAACACAATCACTGGTACTGATTCTAAACTAAGATAACCACACTATGACACTAATATTAAAAAGGCGGAAGTTTGTGACTGTGTATGTTTGTTACTTCTTCGCGTCTAAACGGCAGGAGCGATTTTAATAAAATTTTGTATTGAGTTAGCTGACACCCGGGATTAACAAATAGGCTACGTTTTACTGCGAGAAAAAATATCTTATTCCCATGGAAAAATAGATAAACCGCGGGTAACACCGCAAGGCACAGATAGTAAGTAATAAAACAGTAAATCAAATGACGAAATGAAATGGCAATTACTTACGTCTTCTCTGTTCAATATATCATCTGGGTCATCACTGATTTCACTAAGATCGTCAGGAATGGGTTTATCATCGACTTCAGCGTCTTCGCGTGCTGGAACAGACGGCGCTGCAACGGCTGGAGCGGTGGTGGTCGTGGCACCAGCGACGGCCGGTGCGACTGCCGCCTGCTCTTTCGGGGCTGTATCCGTTTCGCTTCTAGGAATGGGACGTCGCTTGTTGCCGTCGCCTCTACCGTGATCAACCCTCATACCACGCCCAAAATCTTAAAAAGTAAAAATTTATTACAACCATCCCTAAACTACGTCAAATTGAGGCGAAAGAGGCCATCAACAAAGTCTGACGTCATGCGACAAGAAGGTAAATCATTACTTTCGTGACCTCACTCAAAATTCGACTGTAATCAAAGAAAAAGTAAGCGTTAATACAAGGCGTAAAGGTTGCCATTTCCTGTGACGTTTTAAAATTGTATTTTATAAAAAGAAATCAATTTTCGCTCGGAATAAGGGAGAATGTCATTGACAGCTAATAGACATTTTAACATATTATGGCGTCTGATTTGGAGCATTAATTTCGTTAGTGCTGTTTTGATTCAATGACAATGTGACATCACACAAGGTCAAAAATGTGACAATGATGGGATCCCAAAATCATGAAATTTGTGTGATTTACTTTGTGGATGTCCCCTTACCTATATAGATACTCAATGGGGAGAAAAGATTACCAGAAATGTGTATACCATGCATGCGCCCGCGATGTGGCCCTGGATGTCCGCGATGATGCCAGCCCTCCATGTCTTGTTCTTTGTCACCCCAATCGCTTCGCTGAAATAGATAAGTCAGTATAACATCATTATGTTAGATACTACCATTAATCCTCTTTAACTACAACTAAGGAGAAACCTACAAAGAAACAACTACACTAATGTAAACTCATCAAGGTAAAACACACCACATACCAATAAAATGAGGATAAGGACACCCAAGAAATAAGTGGGATAGGATGAGGCAAGGTTCTTTATCACAGACTGCATGATAGTCAATCAATTCGGACATGTAGTGGTAGTACAGACTCTCCTATGGAAAATTGTAAGGTCAGTATAAGAGAAAAGATATAGCAGAATATCTTACCATGTCAAGTTTTTTCTTTACCTGAGGATCGTGCATAGGCCAGTGGCGCTCTCGGCCCCAGTCACCTCCCGCGCGATAATCCTCATTATCCCATTCTTTGTGGGAATGTATGTATCCGCGGTCACGATCTATGGAGCCGGCGCGCCCCTCCCAGGACCGATCGCGATGACGCCGGTCATCATAGCCTAAAATATATATATTTATTTAACCATGGTGTCGAACTACATATAAATTCACAGAAATGCACCAAATGCTTACCATACATACGCTCGTCGTCCTCGGGATAGCCGCGCGTCGGTCCGGGAATGTCATATCCACCATCATAATGTCTTTCTCTACCCTGCATACCATAGCCTGGGGACCTGTCACCTTCTCTTGGCACATCATCATATCTGTCATCACCTCTATCATAGTGATCCAAAGGATGAGCATGTTCGTAAGGTCGATCCATGCCCATTTCATAATCCCCTTGTTCTCTATCCAGGCTATCCATGCGATCTCTCTTGCTTGAGCGGTCTCTTTCCCTATCCTGCTTGCGACCCCCTCTTTCAGAATCTTGTCTATCTTTAGAATTATTAGAATTCTTATCGGACTCAAGTGCTCTGTTTGAGATGGCTGCAAGAGCAGCCAGCCTCTCTTCAGGCCTAGGTAGTAGTCTCTCCATAGGTTTGTTAGGTTTCTCCAATCCTTTGTCTGCAGCCCTGCCCAGGCCTCTATCTCGTCCTCGACGTTTGCTGTCTTCTCGTTTTACATCTTTTGGTCTATCTCTCCCTCTGTCTTTACGGTCATGTTTCTCTTTATCATCGTGTTTATCTTTATCCCTTCTTCGTTCCAAAGATCTGTCTTTATCACGTGGACGGTCTCGGCTAACAGACCTTTTCTTATGTCTGTCGGAGCTCCCATCTTTCTTTACCTGTTTCTTTGGAGAAATTGGCCTACTTCTTTCAATGCTATCCTTTCTTCTAGGATCTTTAGAATTAGAACTATGGCGACGTGGTGACCTGGACCTTGCTTTTCTAGGCGACTTGCTTCGAGCTCTAGCACGGTCCCTATCCTTGTCACGGTCCTTATCTTTAGTATCTCTATCTCTTTCTTTTACACGGTCTTTACTGGAGTGGGGAGAGATACTTTTCTTGTCTCTTCTGACAGGTGATTTTCCGTGCTTTGTTGTACTTTTAGTTATATTTTTCGAAGTTATTGGAGGTGTGCCTCCCGATTTTTTCCCTGGGGACAATGATTTCTTACCAAGAGCACTTTTGGGTATAACTTTCTTTTTAGGAGTATCTTGCTTTTTCAATTTTTCATCCTTCTTGAGAGTAGTCTTCTTATTTTCACTCCTGTCCCTCTTCAAAGAATCACTCTTAGTGAACTTCTTTTTAGATGGGACATCACCTTCAGATGATGAGCTGGAGTTCCTCTTCAACTTGCCCTTTTTAACCTTTCTTCTTGCATCTCTAAAACGGAAAAAGAAATCAAGACACATGTGATGACATCATTATGACAGAAAGTAGTAAGTAGGTCAGTGTCCTTGTATGGCTAGATGTGTGCTCACCTCCCAGAGGATGATGACGACGAGCTGCCGTCCGAGGAAGACGAGGACGCGCTAGACGAGCTGGAGCTCCTGGAGGATGAAGAGCTGGAAACAGCTTTCTTTTTATCCTTACGCATGTCTTTACCACCAGAGTCCATTTTCAACTGCAACTCTAATTCACGTTGGAGTTGTTGCCTCCGTTTTTCAAGCACATCCGTGTCGGCGTATTCCAGGTCATTTTGGTCCCAGTTGTCGATTTCACCGTCGGGGCTGCGGCCCGATCTCACAACAACAGTCGAGTGCAATCTATTTTTACCGTCATCTTTTAACTTTTTCTGCTCATTGTCTTTGTTCGCAGCTCGTTGCTTAGAAGGACTAATAAGAATATGCGTAGCAGCAAATTTGCAACTTTTACCGTAAGCACACGTACCGTGTTGCGCCCACTGCCTACAATGTTCACTTGTTTTTTTACTACTAGAGGCTTTCTTAGTGCCTAGTCTCTCGAAAACACTAGGTCTGTTGGATAAGTCTTTTGACTTCGGTAACTCCACAGTAATTTTTCTTTTTCCCTGTTTTGACATTATAAAGGTAAAACATTGGTCTCACTAATGTAAATTATTAACACAAAAATGTTATTTCGCACCCGGCATAACAACGGCAGCCATACTTTTTTTATTTTTAAGAATCAAGAATTCTCCACAGACTTGCCACCACAGACAGACCCTTTTATTTTCTTTCTACTCATCTACACGATTGCACTCGAGACGTGTGCGACATTGTTAGCGCACAAATCTCAATCAGTGGTTTCGAACCTAAGTAGGTACCGGTTTTTCGGTATTTTTTTTACCGATGTGGGCTCTATCCATCCGAAATTCAACGATTTTTCCACGATTTTAGAGAATATCTTTAATTATTACGATTTTGATACTTCTTACTTGGCAACGCTTTTATGCTTTACGAGTTGTACGTTAGAATATATCCCTCAATAGTTTCTACGAACAGAAAATAAGCAGTTAGTTATTTCAGATTGTTCTATAGGCACATTTTGGGGAATACCTTTGAGGGATTTCGCGCACGAGAATCCACTTGACTATATATATAGTCTCTACGTGTTACGATTTAGAAATAATTCAAAGATTAAATTACTCAAACAAAAGACTGCGGCTACGGCCAAAGAATATTGGTATGATCCTAAAAGATGATTGTCTTTAAACGTATATGATGTGAATTACTCTCTTCAGTACTTCATTTCAAGATTAATAAACGAATTAATTAAAACAATAAAATCGATATAATGTTATGTTTAGATAACATTATACCGATTTTAGTGGAAACTCTACCAATTTCGCACTATGGCGTTCGAGACCACTGCTCTGTGTATGAGTATAGTGCAAATGAGAGCTTTATTGTTAATTAATGCGGATCATCTGAAAAAGAACGGGTACGATTTAAGCTATCATAAATTTATTAAGTTTTGAATGTTTTAAATAATAAGATTCATCCGTAAAATTATACATCTGTCATTAAAGTGTAATCGCCAAATGTAAAAACAATTTCATAATAAATCACATATAATCACCGGGATATATTATCAAGTATCAAATAAACAGGTTTGTACTTATATTAATAGGTTTGTCCTGATAACTGTATAATCAAATTAAGAAAAACGGGTCATTAATAAAATTAAATGTGTACCTAACTTAAAAAAATCATAAAGATCCAGAAAAAGAATGTCTTTGTACCTATGAATTTAACTACTTGCTAGCCAGTATATCTATGAAAATAGGTATTTATGTCAGGAAAAATATTAGCAACTTTAACACTGCAGGCAGTCAAATGCTAGAAATAAACAAACTTTTGATCCCAAGATTTAGGCCGACAAAGGTTAATACATCCTTCATGGGGCATTGTATACGTTTCTATAATCCCTAAAGATATATTAAGTTTGACTGAAACGCAGTTCAAAAAATGTGTAAAGTACTCTTTATGCCAAAAGGGCTACTATAGTATTAGGGATTATTTAGATGATAATGATGTCTGAAATTAAAGCATGTAAAATGCATGAGTTTTGTAAAAATTACGTAAACTCTGTTAATTAATGTCTTAGAAAAAACTAAGTTTTGTGTTCCTTAGTCCCTTTTTTCTCCAAAATGAGCTAGATTTTGAAATGGACTCCTAGTTTGACTTGTAACGTTCACTAAGCCGCAGTACCTATCTGCGCTACTTTGAATAATACCATTTCATTACTATCTTACATTAGGTACTTGTATACTGGTTGTACCTAGTTAGTTAATTAGACCTGAGATTTCCGCACTTAGCCTCATAGTTGGGACATTGTACGTACCAAGCGCTGTGGTTGTACCTATTGTTGTTTCTAGGTACATCTACATCTGCGGTAGTTTTATTTACACCCTGTAAATATTTATTCATTTTGAATTATTATTTAGATATAAGTAAGTAGCATGAATGTATTAGAATAATAAATGAAACACAGAATTACTTTGACTGTTACAAAACCAATTTGGCTCCGGCCCTTTGAACCTTTTTCATAAAATTAATGAACTGAACTATTAAATTAGTAAGGAATCGAATCATTTGGAGAATTGATTGAAATAATTTGTAACTATGTAATGATAACAAATAAAAACAAATCTCAATCTGCGGACGATAATAGATTTATTTGTTGACAGATCTACTATTCTGAGTACGGAGCTGTTATTTTTGGAATAAACCTGTTATTTTGAGAACAAATTTTGTATGCAATGGTTGAACTAAGATTATATAGATAATCCATCTAGGTACATATTGACATTAATTTGGTAACTTGTACCTGGCGACACTTTTTACTTTTGTGTGAATGAAAATATACGTCGCCTCGATATATTTTTATTCACACATAAGTAAAAAGTGTCACCAGGTACAAGTTACCAAATTAATGTCAATATCCTGTGATGCAGGAAGAGACCCGTACCCCAGCAGTGGGGACATCCAAGGGTTGATCACAAGGCAATCTGAAGTGGATTTCAGTGGATATTCGTAGTATGGAGTATACGTAATACATCGGAATGGCGTGTGTGATATTGGGATGTAAAACCCTTTCGGGAGAAAAAAAACCTTCATCAGCTTCCATCTTTAAGACTCAATTTTGTGTACTTTGTAGTGGTTTTTTCGCTTGCATTTTAACTATGAGCTACTGGAATTGCAACATAGCTTTAGTATCATTTGAGAATAGTGTTTCAAAGTTAATAAATTTTATCATATTAACAAGTTTGTTGTTTATTTAAGCTATCATCAATTTAGTGTTTTGCCAGACAGCAATGAGCCATGCACCATTGTGTAAACACCAAGTGATCGTGGTTTCCAAATTCAGTTTCATTTCGTAAAATTGTTCCGTTTCTAAAAACCTATTTAGAGGCTAAAAATTTCACCTAAAATTTCATCACTTACAGCCCCGACTACCTACTAAGTCGTAGAGGGAGTAATAGTTCTACTCTATCTACGTACTAAGTGCTTTACTTGTTCCGTTTCCTTACATTTAAGCCTAGTCCCAGTAGTCTATGATAACATGATACAAACCGTGCAGGTGCAGTGCCCACAGATGTAAAGTGCCATTAACTCAAAAAAAAAACATGGCCCATTAAGGCCAATGTGTACTGGGGCCCTTAAATTTAAAATCTGTGGGTCCAAATGAAGTGACAGCTTGAGTGCCATCGTCTAGAAGCAGCTGATAGGTACTACTCTGTGTCAGAGGCCACGTATTAATCTGTGGCTGTGGTGCCAGTGTTGCCAAATGAGGTGATTTATCGCCTTTTTACCTATATCGTAAGGGTGGTACCCCGCCCCCTTTAAAGCGGGCGCCACAATTAAAAAAAAAATCTACGTATACATGTTTTTATGTAGCCTATAAACGACCCAATGCAGGACTTCTCTCAGCTCTTGCTGACAATGAATCCACATTGGGCACGCGCGGTAATTAAGTACTGTCTTCAGTATAGGCTTAATTACCACGCGTGCCCAATCCTCAGACAGGTTTCCTTACGATGTTTCCTTCACAGTTAGTAAGTGGTGCTGCTCCTCTAACTTCATAAATGAACATAAAATAGAAAACAAAGTAATTGTTCATGCAGACCCGAATCAAACCTGGGTTTATCGCTTCCAAGTACGTCTACATTAAATTATTTTTGCTTTTAATTTATTGGAGCTGTTATGAAATATATTTACAATATTATACTATTTTTATTTTTAATGCACTAACCCGTGCTAAGGACAAGTTTAAAAACCTATTTAGAGGCTAAAAATTTCTTCCATGCCGGTATTCGAACCCGCAACTTCTGGCTATCCATGCCAGCGCTCTACCAATTGAGCTCAATTGGTAGAGCGCTGGAGCGCCTCTAAATAGGTTTATAAATTTGTCCTTAGCACGGGTTAGTGCATTAAAAATAAAAATAGTATAATCATGTGGGTACAGTGATATCGTTCCGATGTAAAACCTAACTGCAAAGTAGGTAGTCGGGGCAATAAGTGATGCAATTTGCTTAAGCCATATGTCGCGGCCTGTACGTAATACAGAGAATAGTGTAAAGAGGTGCGAAATTTCACTGATGCCGGTGAGTCGCCCATTGGCTCAATTGGTAGAGCGCTCGCACGGATAGCCAGAGGTTGCGGGTTCGAATCCCGGCATGGGTGAAATTTTTAGCCTCTAAATAGGTTTTTAAATATATTTACAATAGTTTTGGCGAATTTTTTTTCTACGATATTTGGGCGTCTTCGAATCCGCTATTTGACTCTCTTTTCAAGTAAGTTTTAAACGGTAAATAACTCTTCCATTAGACCAAAAAATATTTTGGTATATTTTTTGAGGACCTAAAAGCAACATACGAACATATTTTAAAACTTTATTTTCCTAAACAGCCAAAAACGCGGTCAGCCATTTTTGTCTATGGTTTGAAGTCCAAAAAATTGTAAACAAAGTTTGACATTCAATTTTCTGTAAGTGATCTCTGAGCATAGTGAAATAACAACAACGCAACCATGATTTCATCGAATTTACATACAAAATATACCAATTATCATTATTGCATTGTTCGAGAATGAAAAAACACGTCAACAAAGACCCCCGGGAAGTTGTGGATTCGTGTATCCAGTAAAATTAACATTCAAAAAACTTGGCTGAAATTGCCAAAAGAGACCCCGACTCTTTATCAATTGAAACTCGGGTGTATTTATGTGAAGATCACTTTGATGTAAGTCCTATGATAATCAATGTCCACTGGCTCTGGCTGAAAGATGTTTGTTTACATACTTTAGATGGTTTCAAGATGGCGGATAGCGTTTTCGCCGTTACGAATTAAACGAGGAAAAATTTTTTTTACTTTGCAAATTTTGTACCCATCCTGCATACTTACTTAGTAAAATCAATATATTTCGGTATCTTCCGTTAAATACTATAGGAAATATTCATTTATCGCGTCTAATTTGATACGGGTCAAATAGCGGGTTGCGGTCATGGTCATTCATTTCCATTTTCCATATTCATTCGGGGCCAGTTTCTAATTTGTTGTGGGCCAGAGTGCTTAGGCTGACATTCAGAGACGAAAACTGAAGCTAAGACCGGTCTCAGAAATGTCAAAATGTACGTGATTTGGACATTTGTAAGACCAGTCTTTGCTTAGTTTTCGTCTCTGAATGTCAGCCTTAGTGCGAGTTTTTTAACTACTCGATCGCGTAAACGTAAACTCATATTTCTACGGCATCGAGGAAGCACCACCTAGCGACAAGTATGGAAATTAAATTTGCTGAGTGCGAGTTGTAATGGTTTACGTTGAAAAGTGAACACGTTTACCAGCTAAAACACGAATAAACGCGAGTGCGAGTTGTACCTACTGTGACAGCGTTTTGCCAGTTTGAACGGTTATCTTACTCATACCTACCTACTCAATGCTCGATTAACGCGGTAGTAAAGTTATTCGATTGGATCTGTCAAACTCGCACTAAGCACTCGGGCAGGCATACAGTCGTTTGCAATAGAATCCAACAATCATGTAAACAAACCAAATTGTCACGATTACTCCGTAATCACATACATTTGACGATCAATTATGAACATAGTCTGATTTCAACGAACGCACCATTGTTTTCACATTATCTTCAACACGATTTAACTTGTATTTATAAGTTAAATTTGTTAAAACATTTGCAACGTAAAAATTTCGAAGTATTTGACAAGCTGTCATCTTAGTTTTTTACTCATCGAACTCTATGTCATTGAAAAGTTAGTGTTGTTCGTAATCTGAAGTTATCTTTTATTTTTAATTTAATAAATTATTTTAATTTAATATTATTTGAATACAATAAAACTTTTTTTTCAAGAGCTTAATATAATTAACCAAAACGGATTGTATCCTAAGCCATAAAAATAATGGTTAGTTTTTAAAAATTGACAGGTGGCCATTTTGTTAGAATTGTCATTCACAGTCATTCACTGTTCTGTGGGTTCGCTGTGCATTAGTGTTTTCTGTTTCCGTTTTCTGTTTCCGATTTCTACGACTTTGCATTCTCATTTTGGACTTTTGTTTTGCTTTACGATTTGGCTGGACATATTTTTCTTGGAACGACGACCTTTGCACGGCATCACGGACTTTGATATAGCATACGATTGGTATTTTTTCTCAAGGAGTAATCAGGAGGTAAGAATGATTTAGATCTATTACCTACAACGGAAATCTATTAGACGCACTTTAATATTGTATTGCCCTCGTAACTAATTATTTGAATAGATCACAATTACTGAAATGTATGTGTGTAAAATTATATTTGTTTTTAAGGTTATAATGAGCGAGCCGCAGCCAGGTTCGTCGGGGACTGCTCCGCCGCCGCCGGTCAAAAAACCAAAATTGGCTGTTAAAAAACAGTTATCGCAAAGGGAGAAAAAAATTTTGGTGAATATTTATAATCACTTAGAGAAAACCTCTCCTACATACCCATCAAAAATGGAATTATATAAAACCACCTCAAAAATAATGGACGTCTCAGAATATATTGTTCGTGACGTAATGAAACATTACACACAAAATCAAGAAGTACCCCAGCCTAAGGTATTTATAATATTAACTTAGCCAGCCTTTTTTTTACTCTTTTGAGCTTTACTTTATTTGTTTTGTTATGATTTGTGCCATTTAGTATTCTCTGTCTGTTTTTTAGGAGAGACCTGCAAATCGAGCCATAATTGATAAGTTAGATGATTTTATCTTATCTGCAATAAGAAGAAAGGTTCATAAATTTTACTTTGATGGGGAATTGCCAACCATTGCCAAAATTTTGACAGCAGTCAATGAAGATGACAGCCTACCAAATTTTACATTCGGTACAATGTATAGAATATTGAAGAAATTAAACTTCACATACAGCAAGCGATCAAGAAAAAGCATTTTGCTAGATAGACCTGACTTACAAATTTGGAGGGTGAATTATTTGTTGAAAATCAATGAATACAGGAAGCAAAATAAAAAGATTTATTATTTGGATGAAACATGGCTTAATGAGGGTGAGAGCTTTTTATTTATTTAAATGCTTAATTTTTTTTTGTGTTCCGCAGGTTGCTTAAAAACATTTGTTTGAGATAATGGTGATAGATAAGATACTTATTTCACACATTATTTTAAATTTTGATAGGTTACAGGTTTGCTTAATTTTAAATATAAATAATGTTTTTATTGACATAATTATGTATTTAAAACTTTTTTTTTTACTTAGGGCACACCTGCAATTATGTGTGGATGGATAATGACATCAAGAGTAGTAGACAGGCATTCTTGGGAGGCCTTTCAAGTGGCTTAAAAAATCCTCAGAAAGGAAAGAGGCTGATTATCACACATATAGGCAATGAAGATGGTTTTTTAGAAGGCGCAGATTGGGTTTTTGAAGCAAAAAAGTCAGATGGCGATTATCACGGGGAAATGGATGCTCATAATTTTGAGAAATGGTAAGGTTTCATTTGTGTATTTTTGTATATTTATGATAACACTATATAAAATTAATATTATTGAATATAAAATTACATTATGACAGAAAATTATCTTTTTTGTTTCAGGTTTAAGATGGTTTTAGACAAAATTCTGCCGGGATCTGTAATTGTAATGGATAATGCTCCATACCATTCTCGCCAACTCAAACGAGTGCCCAACATGAGCTGGAGGAAGGATGCTATACAAGAATGGTTACGTAGCAAAAATATAGCTTTTGAAACAAGTGAAATAAAAGCACAGTTACTCACAAAATTTGATAAAAAAAATTATGTTACAAAATACGTTGACGAGCTCGCCGCATCGAAAGGAATAACTGTGCTTCGCCTTCCTCCCTACCACTGCGAACTCAACCCAATTGAGCTCATTTGGGCACAGGTTAAGTCGTATGTTGGGAGAAATAACAAATGTTTTAAAATGGCGGTAATAAAAACTTTATTGAACGAAGGGTTGGCGAGAATCGGAGCCGAACAATGGTCGAAATGCGTAAGTCACGTCCTAAAGGAAGAGGAAGAAATGAAAAAGCTCGACGGCATTTTAGACACGGCAAGCGATGACACAGTGGTTCCATTTATAATTACGGTCACCGGCGACACTTCTGATAGTGATGATGACGAAGACGAAGATTTAAATTTGTTTTAATAAACACTTTTTTCATATATAATCAGTTTTATTTTATAGTCTATGGCTTATATATTTAATCTATTTAGTCAGTTTTATTTTAGTACCTATCCTACTATGGGCCATAGTCTATGACTTAAAATTAAAATAGTTAGAAAAATAAATTTAATTAAAATTTCATTAGAACACTATGACATCACTATGGGCATAAACAATACGCTGTCAATGTCAGTCCGCCATATTTGTTTACGTGATTGTTGGATTCTATAATATTAGGCTCAGCCTAGCGCAAGTAGGAACTTTGAAATTTTTGTTCGCATTTAGCCCCGTTTTAATGGCGGACATATTTTTGTCTCACTCTTTAATACTACTTACTCTTTCTTTGCTGTCAATGTCAAACTGAAAACATAACAAATATGGCGGAACGCGGCACATATTAGAACGTTTTCTAGTTGAAATTTTTGTGTTTTAATTTTGTTCAATATCTAGCTGTGTATATCTTGTTGTACAGTGTTTAGTGATTTTCTTTTAATAATGGCATTGATCGGATGGTGTCGAACTTGTGCCATTTGTAAAATAAGAAGATGCAGCCGGTCAAAGGGTACCAAAAGAAAGTTTATGGGTAAATTTCCTAGGGATGAAGACCGGTAAGTATTTCTGGCTACAGTTTTTGTCATCTTGCACAAGAGCAAGATCATAAATTATGTTAAATAACGTAATTAATATAATATGAGAAAAATACTCAGATGTTTCAATGTCATAGTGATGTGGCATACACATATTCAATATCGATAAAAAAATATCTGATAAGTACCTTGGTCAGAATTACTACTCAGTGTATGACGGGTGAATTGCTGTAAGCCATAACAATGTTTCAACGATGCACTATTAGTGGCTGCATTGAATGTAGTTTTTTTTTTTTAGATGCAGACAATGGGTGAAAATTGTGGAAGATCTTATATCGTATATCCCCATCGAAAAACTCCACCAACATATGTTTGTAGAGATCATTTCCGGCCGAAAGATTTTTACAACTATTTTAAAAGGAAGCCGATTAAAGAAATGGTGAGTTGTGTTATAAACTTATAATGTAACACTTACTACATTTCATGAATAATTATGTAATAAAACACAAAATACGCCTTGCTTTACGTCGAACATTTGAATGTATTTTGCTCCGTCATTTAGAACGCAATATTATTATTACGTCTTAATACGTAAATGACATACTTTGATAAACATTTTTTTACAGGGCTGTATCTTCTCTACTTATAAATGCGCCTCCTCTTCCTGATTACTTACGAGCTGAGTTTCCTTACCACGTAGCCACGTCGCATCACTTGAAACTGGTTAGTGATTGGAATTACTAAAATATTTTTTTTACTAATTTTTAACTTAAAATATTTTTTTATAAAAATGTATTTGATAGTTACATAGTCAATTATGCAGTTATGTGGTAAACAGGAACAAACTATTTTTTTTTTCGGACTATTCTTGCAATTGTTTATTTTCAGATTCAGCTATACAAAAACCTTGTCGAGCTTCACAAAACAACTCTGGTACGTAGACTTTTCATGTATCGCTGAAGTTTTTTGTAACTAGAGTTTGTTTACTTTGATAAATTACAAAGTGTTATCATTTTCAGCACCTTGTACAGCAGCCAAAATATCAGCTGTTGCTATTGGTCCAGTAGGGTTTGACCACAATTATTGTGGCCTGGAATCTCAGCATATTTATCAGAACTATCCCGGTAGCATAGTTTACCAACAAATTAATAATCAATAACGACTCAACTTAACTTTTTTTGACGATTTCAGCACCTGAATCCAAACCACCGATTGATGAAGTTCGCTCAGATTGGACACCTCTAAGGAGAAACCAAATAGCTGCTGAAATAAATTCAATAGACCTTGACCACAATTATTGTGATTTGATAATCAATAATAAAATACTAATTTAATTTGTCGTTTTATTGAAAACATTGATTTTTATTAGGCTAACTGCGGAGCCCCTGGATGAAAATTTATCGATATCGATAAATGTAGTACCAATGTAAGTGGAGGTCCCTAATGCACAGACAAGTTGTTATGTTGGTAGCACTTTTGACATTGCATTTTTGCTCTATTGGTTGGTATTGCTAACGGGGCTAAACTCATTACAAAAGCATATAGGGAGGTCCCGTCTCTTAAAACGTAGTGTTTATATGCTCTGTGATTAGGCTAGCAACACTCCAGACCAAAACTGCTCAAACCAAAATCTTAAAAAAAAACTGCTCAAACAACAGCGAAGTATTATCGCAATCTAGTGAATAATTTTGTTTTTGAATATCAATATATTCTCATTAGGTACTTACTTGATATCACGCTCAATATTTTCCTTGACTCCTCTCCTTCGATCATTCAGGTATCTACTCATACGTGACAATCTGACAATTTCCCACCGTCAACGCTGGCCAATAACCGACCATGCCGTTCCTCGATGGAAAAGAAATTGAATTATTTTTCGTAAGTATCTATAATATTTACGTTCGAGTCTATCTGCATTTCACCGGGTTGAGGCCGTGTGTGCATTTCTAATCAATGGCGTTTCTACATGAAATGTTTCGCCCATCTCGTTAACGCTGCTCTGCAACTACAATATCCTGGCCCATTGTAACAACTTTAAAGTTAACAAGTAGAATAAAGTACTATTAATGTGTGCAAATTTATTCTATTTCACAGAGTGAAGAGGATCTCCCATATGAGGAAGAAATCCTGAGAAACCCTTTCTCTGTAAAACATTGGTTAAGATACATTGAGCATAAAAAAGGAGCACCAAAACAGGAGATAAACCTAATATATGAAAGGGCACTTAAAGAACTGCCAGGATCTTTCAAACTTTGGTACAATTACCTTAAATTACGCAGGGCACAGATAAGAGGCCGTTGCATTACAGATCCATGCTATGAGTATGTCAACAATGTCTTTGAGAGGTCACTGGTATTCATGCACAAGATGCCTAGGATATGGATGGATTACTGTATTTTCTTGACAGACCAATGCAGAATAACATCAACCAGGAAAGCCTTTGACAGTGCCTTGAGAGCATTACCAATAACTCAGCATCATAGAATTTGGCCTCTCTATTTAACATTTTTGAAGAAACACCATATACCAGAAACTGCAATTAGAGTGTTCAGGAGGTACCTGAAATTGTGTCCTGAAGATACTGAAGAATACATTGACTACTTGATTTCTATAGACAAGTTAGATGAGGCTGCGGTTAAACTGGCTTACATAGTAAACAATGAGCATTTTCAATCCAAACACGGAAAGTCGAACCACCAGTTGTGGAATGAGCTCTGCGAGCTGATATCAAAGAATCCTGACAAGATCCATACTTTGAATGTTGATGCTATCATTAGGGGTGGCTTGAGGCGCTACACAGACCAACTGGGTCATTTATGGAACTCTCTAGCAGATTACTATGTGAGGAGTGGTCTTTTTGACCGAGCTAGAGACATCTATGAAGAAGCAATTCAGACGGTTACTACAGTCCGAGATTTCACTCAGGTGTTTGATGCTTATGCTCAATTTGAAGAACTAAGCTTAAGTAAAAGAATGGAAGAAGTAGCTAAAAAACCTAATCCAACTGAAGATGAAGACATTGATCTAGAGCTAAGATTGGCAAGGTTTGAATACCTTATGGAGAGGAGACTGCTTCTCCTTAACTCTGTCCTCTTAAGACAGAACCCCCATAATGTTGCTGAGTGGCACAAAAGAGTGAAGCTTTATGAAGGGAAACCACATGAAATCATAGATACTTACACAGAAGCTGTTCAAACTGTTGACACAAAACTTGCCGTTGGTAAACTTTATACTCTGTGGGTTGCTTTTGCTAAATTCTATGAGGAAAATGACCAAATAGAGGATGCTCGGCTGATTTTTGAAAAGGCAACACAAGTTCCCTATGCTAAGGTTGATGATCTAGCTTCAGTGTGGTGTGAATGGGCCGAGATGGAAATAAGACACGAAAACTATGAGGATGCTCTGAAACTCATGCAGAAGGCAACCGTTTTGCCAAGCAGAAAAGTGGCTTACCATGATGACACTGAAACAGTGCAAATGAGATTGTACAAGTCTCTCAAGGTTTGGTCCATGTATGCCGACTTAGAAGAAAGTTTTGGTACATACAAATCTTGCAAAGCAGTCTATGACCACATTATTGACTTGAAAATAGCAACACCACAGATCATTATAAACTATGGTCTGTTCCTGGAAGAGCACAACTACTTTGAAGAAGCTTTCAGAGCTTATGAAAAAGGCATAGCACTATTCAAATGGCCCAATGTCAATGATATCTGGAATACTTACCTAACTAAGTTTTTGAAAAGATATGGTGGAACTAAACTCGAAAGAGCTAGAGATCTTTTTGAACAGTGCCTGGAACACTGTCCTCCTGAGTTTGCTAAGGCTGTGTTTCTTTTATACGCCAAATTAGAAGAAGAACATGGCCTAGCAAGGCATGCTATGGCAGTCTATGAGCGTGCAACATCAGCTGTACTCCCCGAGGAAATGTTCGAAATGTTCAACATTTACATAAAGAAAGCTGCCGAAATATACGGTGTTCCCAAAACGCGACAAATCTATGAGAAAGCTATTGAAACACTACCAGAAGGGAAATCGAGAGAGATGTGCATTAGATTCGCTGAAATGGAAACACGCCTTGGTGAAATTGATAGGGCTCGCGCAATCTACGCTCACTGTAGTCAAATGTGCGATCCGAGAATTACAGCCGAGTTCTGGAATACATGGAAAGAGTTCGAAGTAAGACACGGCAATGAGGACACAATGCGCGAGATGTTGAGAATAAAGAGAAGTGTTCAGGCGACATATAATACGCAAGTCAACATGATGTCTGCCCAAATGTTAAATTCTGCTGCACAGGCTGCGGGCACTATCTCTGACCTGGCTCCAGGAATGAAGGATGGCATGAGAATGTTGGAGGCGAAGGCGGCCGAGATGGCCGTTGCAAGCAAAGGCAACATTATGTTTGTACGAGGCGAAACTCAAGGTCTCAAAGAAGCTGACAAGGTTGTTAACCCTGATGAAATTGATATTGACGAGGATGAGGATTCTAACAGTGAAGATGAAGTTGCAGCGCCTGTAGAGCAGAAGGATGTGCCTGCTGCTGTGTTTGGAGGTCTTGTCCCTAGTAGTAGTAACCAAGATGATGAATAAACTTCTTTACCTGCTCTTTATTAAATTTGTCATTTAATTTAAGACTTCATTTATTTAACAAGTAGTGAACATATTTTCAAAACAATCCGAAACTTTACTGTAGCAGGTATTTTAAAGAACTGAAACTGAATAATAATATCTGCATTCATTCACTAAATTTTTATTTAATGTTGATTTGTTACTGACCAACAAAGCTGAGATAAGTTTTTTTCTATCTTTTAAACATTAATGTTAGGTAACTTTAAACGACTTAATTTATAAAAATACGATTACACTAAAACACTCTTAGATGCTTCTAATTTGTGATTAGTTCTTTTCCTTCTAAAATCTCCATGACCGATTATATTAGCAAGCGTTTTTAGAGTGTTTTAAGGAATTGTTTTCATGAATAAGTCTTATTTAAAAAAACTCGACTCCTTAAAATATTCCTCAGAGACAGTTTAACTAGTATATGGTAAAGGGAAAGATGTAATTAGATTATTTCAGTTGCCTTTGAGGAGCATCTTGTTTTCATAAATAACACTATATATACAAGGGTGTCCTGCCTTTTCGCAGAAAATTGTTACGCTGATTATCACTTGCCAACCAACGTTTCACCTGTTTTTTACGTTGACAACAAACAATTTACAAATTTTTGTAATGCAATGTTTCATTTGGTAGGATTATTGTTAAGCTGATTATTATAATGACACAAAACGTTTTGGGAATTTATTATTTGTCAAGTCTTTTACTAGGCAAACAACTATTAGATGAATAAAGTTTCGTCAGTGTAAGTTCCCTTTTCATACATTGATTTTATGATAAAAGAGAATTATTTGCATTTTTAATTTAAGAAAAATATTACTGGGAATGGAAATATTACTGGCTAGAGGGGTGGCCGACGAGACCCAATCTGCGACAAAAATATAGGTGCGACGAAGCGCGTAGCGTAGCGGAGCGCGAAGGAGCGTGTTAGGTTGAACATGTAAGACCGAAGGTTCTCTGCCTTTTTGCAGAAAAAATTTTGGTCGACCGAATGAATATTACGCGTAAAATATACGTTACGCTAGTTGGCATTTTGAAAGATTTCATTATAAAAAGCAAACCAAACAAACAGTTGGCAACTACGAGGTTGGGAAATCAAAAAAAAAAAATAAGAATAGTTGGCAAATGATTATTCCGCAAAATAATATTATTTGAAACGTTAGTTGCCAAATGATAATCGGCCGAAAATGTTTCTGCAAAAAGGCAGAGAACCATATACAAGATATAATAAAAGAAACAGGCTCAAATTGTGTCCCTGGGTGTTGTTATGAAATGTATTGAGTTTGAGTAAAGATTTTGTTGTGAAGAGTAGTTTAAAATATTTATATCATTATGTACACCACCAAACATTATTAGTTCACCATTCCCTTTCACAAGAGAGTACATGACAAGCTCTTCAGGAGCCCCACTCATTTCGCCTAGTTTGGGACACAACCATGAGACATAATTTAGAGAATTACCATCCACAACAGATGATATATCTAGCACATGCATAGTCAATGTATTTCGTTTTAGCTTCTTCACTGCTGGCTGATTGGGCTGAGGGTCAGCCGGTGCCGGCTCAGGCTGTCTATTTTCCAGTTGAGCAATTTGTCTTTGATTTATGAGATCATTTTCCGGTGGTGGACTGCTGGGAGGATCACAAGCAAATGCTGCCATCCTGTATTTGTTTGCCTCTTGTAACTGCCGTACTATTTTCATTCCATTGTTCTGGAAATTATAATAAATTAATGTTTTAGTAGAAAATTTAAATGGATAAAATATATAGGTATGCATATATTAATATCTGTATAATATCATAATTACCTTTGCAACATGAAGTGGTTTGTTCCTCCTAAGTCCTCCATAATCCCTATTTCCTAAATCCAATCTACTGCTCAAAGGTATTGATTCTGGGCTTTTGTTAGGAGCATTTGCCTCTGGACTGGTGTTTTCATTAGGAAGTTTACTACCAGTAGCTGGTGGGGTTAACTTGTTGCTGGGACCTGCAACTGGTTCATTTGATGGACTAGATTGAGCTCTTCTTGCTGCATTTAACTGCTGTCTAGGTAATATTCCTCTTTTCCCATTAATATTCTGGTCTTTGTCCAGAGGTCTTCTCAAGCTCTGTTCTACTCTCACAGATACTGTAGCCCCTTCTGGCCTACTGCTCAGAGCTGCCAAACGAACAGCTGATGTGACTAAGGGTTTTGCCGCGTTCCAACCATGTCTGCTTCTGCTCAGGCTCACTACTTTGTCACCCACACGACATGCTGGATTGCACCAAATGTTTGCTGCAGCCCATTCCTTGTTTTTTACAGCTAGCTCTTTCCAAGTCCATATTGGACCTTTCATGGTTAAGATCCAGCAATCACTATACACAAATCGGTTGTGCAATGTCTGGGCTCCACCCAAAATCATTAATCTCTCAGAGTCTAATGTCACAAGGGACTGTGCATATCTTGGTGAAGGTCTAAGTTTAGTTGTTGGCTGCTTCCTCCAGTTCATATCATCCAGATCTAAAACCCATACATCATTGGAACATTGTATTTGATATTGCTGTGCTGCTGACTTCACTAGGCCACCAAAAACCACCATTTCATTGCCTTTCATACAGGCAGAATGCCCTGCCATTGGTGGTGGGCTGTTTGTCACATTCACTAGAACCCATCTGTTTGTTGCAACATTATACAGATGTATTTCATTGAACATAGTGACACTTTGGTAGTACTGTGATGGTGAGGGGTATGTCCATCCTCCAAACAGAATGAGGTTGTCCTTATAGCAGACCATTGATGTGTAAGCTTTGGGTACTGGATATGTGCCTGTTGCTAATGGTCTTATCCATTGCCTTTTAGAGAGGCAGAAACGCCAAAGATCATTGAATGCCGTAGCATTGGTAGTGCAACCACCAAATATGTACATGGAATTGTCAACAACACATGCGGCATGAGAGAATCTCTTGGTTATTGAGGGTAACATAATATCTGCTGGAGTGACATTTTTCCATAGTATTTTGAACTCCCCTATAGCTCTGACAAGTTTCATTGAGGTCTTTCGCTTTACATCTGAAATTTTGTAACAGTAATTAATACATATAGGTACAGTAAAATTAATCAAGTTAGGTACTTGTTTATTAATGGAACTTACTTTGTGCACAATTATACCATCGTTTACATACAAACATGCAGTTCTGCAGGTCATTATAAGGAGGAAGAATCCCAAATATAAATTCAAGCACTTCGTCTGGTATGTCCTCAATTGTGTTTCCCAACGTCTGAAGTTGGAGAGATTGATCTAACACCTCCATAGCAATAATATCGCAGACCGCATACACAACACTAGAAATTAAATCAAAAGTCAGCTCATTAGCCACAATCCATTTTTTTGTATTTTCGTAAGAAGAAGAAGAGTGTGTAGTTTGGAAAAACTAATTCCACAGACCCACAGACCACTAGAATCTTTCATTCAGTATTTCACCTTCTTACATACAGATTAAACGACACAGGTCACTGGAGATACTATCTCAGAATAAGAATAGAAGGAGCTCTTACGATGATTCTTTGCGCCAGAAAAGGACAACTCGTACACTCGGAATTTTACAATCGTCCCTATTTATTGAAGCTTGAGACAAAAGGTAAACAAACAATATAAAGGGTAATTTATAATGCCAAGTTTGTTATTAATCAGAAATAAAATAAAAAAAATCGACATTGATACAATGTGTTGTGCTTACGAAAGTTTTAGTTCAAAAAAAGATTGTTAAAAGTATCGTAAAAATATGTAAAATGTTTCAAAAAATTAATTTATCATATTTAGTTTTCATATTTTGGTAAATAATGCATTTTATATACATTTTATTTTAGTATATGACTTTTTAATAGAATTGTGGCAGTATAAATAACCCAAAAAGTCAGCGCTTCACAAATTTTGAACGTATTATAACACTGCTCATTAAAGATGTAATGTAATGCAAACGTTCTAATTTGAAAGATGCTATTTTATTTTCGTTCGGGTTATAACCGCCATTTTCATTCTCCCAACTTGTTGACGCGACTCGAGCGTGAAAAAAGCGCGGGAACCTTGGATGAGTAAAGGCGGCGAAATTTGAACAATTTTCAATAAATTGATAACTTTTATATTTCTCTGTAAATACAAAGTGATTTGTACATATAGTTGGTAGACAAGTTTGTACATATTGTAATTAGAAGATGGGGGCGGGAAAGAAGCGGAAAAAAACTGATCCCCCTGACGAGCGATCATCACCAGCTATGGACACTTCGGACTCGGATGATGACTCCTCCAGGAAGTACAATGTTTTTAAGGTTCCAGGGTACTCTAGGAGGTATCCTGAAAACAGTAAAAAATCGGAATACATAGTGTTCGTGTCACACGAAAATGAAAAACCGTTTTCCGACAAAGACAGGCTAGCTCTCTCCCATGCCATGCGCAAATTCTGCGTCACTGGCATTCTACATCTGAAGTCAGTAAATAAATTCAAGATTGGCATTACGTTCGATTTGTCAAACAATGCAAATGTGTTTATGCAGAATAAAAAATTACTCGACGAACTAGACCTGAAGGCCACTATACCGGCTAGCGACACTGAAGCGACTGGGGTTCTTACCTCAGTCCCTACTGACCTTTCCAACAAACAAATCTTCTCGTTGATTGGCAGCTCTCGAAATGTAATTCAAGTGAGACGTTTCATGCGTCGGGTGCGGAGTGACGACGGCGACGTGTCACATCTTCCCACTCAGACAGTCGCGGTAACTTTTGCATCCACTGAATTGCCTCAGTACGTCTATCTCGATTCTTGGAGACACGAGGTAAGCGCTTATATACCACCAGTAAAGCAATGTCTTCAGTGCATGAAGTTTGGCCACATTGCCAAATACTGCCGAAATTCGGTTGTGTGCTCGATCTGCACAGAAAATCACCATTTTAAAACATGTAAAGAGGATCCTAAAAACGCGAAATGCTGCAACTGCGGAGGCAATCACATAGCTATCTCTAACACATGTCCACAAAAAAAATTGAAAATAGAGGAAAACAAAATTAAGTCAAGGGCCGTCACATACTCAGATTTATTCAGTGAAAACTCCTTCCCCCAATTAACAAAATCGAACATCGAAACACAAATTCAAAATTTAACGAAATCAGATTTTTTCATGAACATACTCATTCAAGCAATTACAAAAATAGTTACAAATCAGAAAAACACCCCAATCAACTCTACATCAATAAAAGAAATCTTAGCACAAACTGTAAGAAATACCACTTCTTCTAACAATGGATCAACTTAATATTATGCAGTGGAACTCCCAGAGTATTATTAGCAATAAATTTCTATTAACACAATTTCTTTATGAAAACGATATACATGTAGCAATAATATCAGAGACTTGGCTAACTCCTATTAAAGATTTTAACATAAAAGGATATCGAATAGAAAGAAACGATATTGGTAATAAACATAATGGTGTAGCAATTTTAATACATAATAGTTTAAATTATAAAAAAATTAATACATATTCGGACAACTCCTTACAAAACATTTGTGTAAGGATATCTGTAAATAATAAAGAAATGAGTATTGTAAGTTTTTACTGTCCTACAAACTGTGTCCCATCTTTTGATAAACTTAAATTTCAGTCAATAATAGAGTCAATACCCGAACCAATGTTATTTGCAGGTGATTTTAATGCACACCATACTTTGTGGGGGTGCCATTCTATTAATCCTAGAGGAAGAGATATTTTGGAAATTATTGATGAAAAAAATTTGGTTGTTTTGAATTCCGGCGAGGTTACTACTGTGGGCTCCTTGACATGGCGTCCCAATGCTTTGGATTTATCACTGGCTTCCCCATCACTGGCTCTGTCTTGCGATTGGTCTGTACATAATGATCCTCTTGGCAGCTACCATCTTCCTGTAATTATTAAGGTTTTTGTAAATAATAGTATTAATGATGATGGTCTTGTAAACAGCAATGGTGCTAATCCTTTGCCCATCTATCCTAACTTTAAAATGATCAATTGGACATTATATGAACAATATGTAGACACACAACTGTCTGATTTTCAGGTTGAAAATTACACTCCGTTGACAGCATATAACAGTTTTTGTAACATATTGCATAATGTAGTTAATGACTCTCTTACAAATCGTAATTCTGTTTCTTCTTCTTTTGGTGCTATCAACTCTCGTCGTAGACTGATACGCAAGAAGCTCTCTCTTCCTTGGTGGAATAAAAAATGTTCAGAAGCTGTAGAAAATTCCAAACTTGCCTATATTAACTTTAAAAATAATCCTTCAGATCAATCTTACATTGAATTTAAAAAATTACAAGCACATAAAAAACTTTTGTTAAAAATGGAAAGATCTAATAGCTGGATTGAACTGTGTAGCTCCTTCAATCGATGTACACCTCTGTCAATAATCTGGAATTGTATGCGTAAATTCAACAAAACTTACTCTTTTAATAATGACAATGATAGTTGGATACAAGATTTTTTGCAAAAGTATACACCCGACCATGTAAATAATAAACCAAAATTTTCCCCGGACAGTGAAACAAATCCTGTAAATAATTTTATGATAAAATCTTTCTCAATTGAAGAATTAATATCAGCTATTCTCTCGAGAAAAGATGGCGCATTTGGTCTGGATGGTATTCCTTATGTTAAATGTTAAAAAGGCTTAGTAAAAATAGCTTACAGATTTTGCTTGAAATATTAAATAACCTATGGTTGAGCAACGAGATTCCCCACTCATGGAAGTCCGATTGTTTAGTGCCCATATTAAAGCCAGATAAGCCTCGATCAAATCCAGATTCCTACCGTCCTATTGCTTTGACATCTTGCATAGGCAAAGTTTTTGAACAACTGATAAAACAAAGGTTGGAATTTTATGTAGAACAAAATAGTATTTTACCTTCTAATCAATTTGGCTTTCGAAGAGGAACATCAGCTCGTGAAAGCATCTGTCAGCTGCAGCTTGACATACAAAATAGTTTAAATAAAAAATATTATTTGATGTCGGTATTTTTTGATGTGTCTGGAGCATTTAATAGTGTCAATGTCGACATTCTTTGTGTTGAGTTACTTTCCATCGGGATCCCAAATAAAATTGTTAATTGGATTCATAATTTTCTTACTGAGAGGGAAGTCTATGTAAAATATAATGGTAATCTTTATGGTCCACGATTCGCTTCTGTTGGTGTTTGTCAAGGCGGAATACTTTCTCCATTAATTTTCCTCTTATATATCCGCCGTTTAAATCTCATTTTGGGTTCTGAAGTCAAAAATCTTCAATTTGCTGACGACTTGGTTGTTTATGCATCTGGAAAAAAATTAAAAAACATCAGTGAAATTCTTAACAAATCTTTAAAAGGGTTGTCTACATACTTCACCTATCTGAATCTTGATATAAATGCATTAAAATCTAAAGTGGTTGTATTTGGTAAAGCTAGCAATAATATTCCTTCTGTATTCTACAACAAAGTCCCCATTCCTGTTTCTCAAGAGGCTAAGTTTTTAGGTATTATCTTTACTCACAATATGTCTTGGAAAAAATATGTTGAATTGCTAAGTTTAAGAGCCAATAAGGCCCATAATATTTTGAAATCTTTGTGCAGGATTTCGTGGGGAGCAGATCCGAAAATATTGTTACTTCTGTACAAATCATTGGTTCGTAGTCATTTTGAATATGGTTTTCTTTGTTTTGGTGGTGACAGTAGATTGGTGAATGCCTTGGATAAAATTCAAAATAAAAACTTGAGACTCATCACAGGAGCATTTAAAAGTACTCCTATAAATGTAATGCAGGTGGAGTGCAAACTCCCTCCATTAGCTATTAGATTTACTTATCTGAAAGAAAGATTTTTATTAAAATTATATAGTAAGAGAAATAATTACCTATTGCTGAGCTTGATGAATTCTCCTCCAAATTCTCTTTATATCCTTCAGGGCTTTGCTCAGTACATTAATTTTCTGGAAACATTACAGATTTATAAATCCCCTCTCCTTCCTTGTTATCAGGGAAATTTTCTTAGTAAATTTCCTGCAATAAATATAATAATTGATCACAATCTATGCACCAAACAAGATGTGTACAACAAACTTTCAGAGTTCACTGATGATTGTAGATTCCTCTATACTGATGGGTCCAAAACTGATAATGCTGTCTCGTTTGCTTTCTTTGATGGCTTTTTTAATTTAGGCACTGGTCATAAAATAAATTCAAACATTAGTATATTCACAGCAGAAGCCGTGGTTATACTAGCAGCCCTAAAAAATATCAATAATAAAAGTGATGGATGTTATAAATATGTAATTGTCAGTGATAGTATGAGTGTTCTGGAAAATCTCAAAAATAATAGATTCAAAGCTAATACAAATTATTTAATTTCTTTAATCAAGCAGGAGTGGTTAGATTTGTTTCTTATTCATAACATAGATGTTTCATTTGTGTGGGTTCCTTCACATGTTGGTGTAGCAGGAAATAAAAGGGCTGATTTTTTGGCTACAGCAATTACAAATAATGCAGATACTATTCCTGACTCCAGCTATAATCTTAATGTTTCTGTTCCCTGGACAGATGTAATCTCTCTTCTAAAGAAAAGATCTATAGATATCTGGAAAAGACACTGGAACTACACAGTTCAAGCTGAAAATAAAGGCTTATGGTATGCTACATTTAATGTTCCCATTGGTAGCATGCCCTGGTTTTGTAAAAACAATACTTACATTCATAGGAAATATTACACTACTATTTCAAGGCTTCGTTTTGGTCATTGTAATCTAAACTATCATCTGTTCCGGTTAAAAATGGTTCAGAGTCCGTTCTGTGACCATTGCAGCTCCCAAACTGAGCAATCCTTACATCATCTATTCTTCGAATGCCCATCCTTTGGCATCCAGCGCCTTGTGCTAATGGATGAGCTGATTGAAATCTATAGCAGTCCAGAGTCAGTGCCGCGCTCCATTCAGGCTCTTCTTGTAAATACTTCCACATTTTTGTCTTTGTTCAGATTCATAATTAACACTGTAGGACAGATTTAGTTTTTCTTGTATATTGATTTTGTTTAATACTCGAATACGACTTTTAGCCGTGTAAAATATTTTCTAAATGGACTTGTACATAATATTTAGAATTTGTAAGGTTATGTAATATTTTTGGTTTGTTTGTTTTGACGTTTCGATTTCGACCAAAAAAGAAAAGAGTATGTGTTGCCTTAATTGACTTAAAATCACGGATTGACTAATTCGACGGACACGACGTAAAATTACACGGATTTTACTAAAATTGGATTGGACATTTTATATAATTAAAACTAAAGACGATAATATATTACTGAAGACTTTAACCTCCCAAAAATTCATAATGAAGAACAGAAACCAAAGACGTGGCAGCATGAAAAATATATTACTGAAGACTTTAACTTCCCAAAAATTCATAATGAAGAATAGAAACCAAAGACATGGCAGCATGAAAAATATATTATACTGAAGACTAACCTCCCAAAAACTCATAATGAAGAACAAAAACCAAAGACGTGGCAGCATGGTCTAAGACCTTAGCCGGTTCCTTGCGGGACGAACTAAAAAAAAAAAAAGCGACTCGAGCGTGCTGTTTCTTCCGATAAAAGTTTGAGAATCACTATTTCTGCGTTTACCTTTTGTCTAATGAATGAACGAACGAACGAACGAACGAACGAACGAACGAACGAACAAACAAACAAACAAACAAACAAACAAACAAACAAACAAATAAATAAATAATATTCATGGACATACTACACAGATCTCGTTCACAGAACATAAAAAAAGAGTAGAAGTCGTAAGTGGGCGGTGCCCGCGTGCCTCACATTAGCAATGTATTGCCTATGCGTAGTCGGTGACAGTTTTGTTGACTTCAGTTGCCGTGCGCTTCTAGTAAAGAAAAAATGGTGAAAACTTGATTAAAATGCCTTGTTATGCTGTGTTAGAGAGCAAAAATAAAAGTTGGGGACCAAAATATACCGATCATGCCGTAACATTTCATCTGTAAGATGTATTTCATTGTATTTTTAATTAAATTTGTAATGACATGAACACGGAAACCAATCCGAAAATGAGAAAGTAAAACCACCTTTACTTACTGGTTAATAAAGTTAAATTTTCATCGAAGAAAGTGTACATTCTCTAGAAGTTTCTGTCAAAATTTGAATTCTACTCAATTACGGATGGGGGCACAAATGATAAAAATCTATCGATAATTTATTGTCTATGACGTAGTAGTCATACATACTTAACAGTACTTAGGTATTGTAAACTCCAATTCGTCTAAGTAGGTAAAATAATTATTGTTATTTTATACCTACTTCCTAAGTGCCTTTTCAAATGCTTCCGGTCGCCGTCCGGTCGCCCGGCCGGGTAAAGTAGTAATGTATGAGCTCTTGTCGCCGGCTGGTTGTTGTGCATGTGAAAACTGTCATTGGATCACAGCTAGATCGCGATATAGTTTTTCTTCACCAGTTAATCAGTGACTGAAATATCTAAGAAACTATCAAAGTAATTTTAATCAAATACAACAGAAAACCGTGGCAATGATACAACAACCCTCTCGGAATCAAAACAATTTGGAAGTGAGTTTTCGTTTAGTTTTCCTAAGAAACCGAATACGAAAGTAAAATGCATGGCAGCGTTAGGAAGGCAAAATTGGTTCAAAACGACGATGAGCACAATACGAGTATATTCAGAGCATTTTCATGAACACTTCATAATAACTAAAAAAGCCTTCACTTCCAGGTTAAACTCTTGCGTATAATTGAAATATATTAGTACCATCATCAATAAAATTAGTATAACGTATGAAACATGGCGTACAGATAGACAAAGATCTGAATTGAGTCGTAGAATACATGATATTTCTCGTGTTATATTTTGTAACGCCCGCGAAGCAGCGGGTTAAAGGTAGTTTTAAATAAGAGAACATTTTAAAATATGAAATCTACCACATTGTTTTCTTTGTGCATCTATTTACCCAGTGTTGAATCTTGCACAAAAGATATTGTGAAAAAGATGCATTTTCTACCAGTCAACCCGCAGGCAAAAAAGAAATAGCTAAAAATTCTTCTAAGTACCAGTATTCGTATTCGGCCATTAATGTGTTAAACTGTTTGTACGGGTATAATTTGTCGATAGGTTCTCCCTATCGACAATCTAGAACTCGCATTGTCCCATCCCAAACTGAGAATGTACTTGTTTCTCAATTTTGACCTTTATGTCTTAGTAGGTAAAAGTTCTTTTCGGTCCGACACCGCGCTAGTTCCATCTAGTGTAGAGTAGCGTTACTACATAATGTCAACCTTAATTTCATCATTGTCATTTGACTTTGATCATTGTTAACATTATGATAAGGTGCATATTGTAATTGAAACTTTTATGATGTACACCTTTTTCGGCATTGAATTTATTTACCAATGGCAGCTCGGCATTCGTAGTGTGCGTTTGGTTTATAAGTATCAGTTTGGTTACACTGGTTTTCGTACTAATGTGTCATGTCGCTACTTCTACTCTTTTTTTATGTTCTGTGGATCTCGTTAGCCCTATACTAAGTACAACTAAATAACTTGTGTTATAGGTGCTAACTGGACGATAGATTTAATACAATAAATACATAGATAAAATCCAAGACCAGAGACAAACTAGAAAAGTTCGTTTCCTAGTTTGACACAGCATATTATAAACATAAATATAGCAGTCTATATTAATATTATGATGGTATTTGCTGGCGCCGCAAACCTTGGTGTGCCATATTTATTTAACCTACGATATATTCTCAGCTCTCCAAACTCTACTTCTCACTTATACCTATGTTGCAAATTTGTGTATTTTCTCATCAAAATCGGTGAACCCATTTACGAAGAGTTCGATAACATGCACAGTGAGATTGTTATATATTAAATTTACTAAGGTTGTAACTTGTAAGTGCTAAATCTGGTATGTAATGTAAGTAAGTATGATGTACAGCTTGAGCCCAAGTTAAATAGAAAAAAACACATTTAACAATTTATTTGTACAAGTTCAATTTGCATTCAATACATAAATTTTCATCGTTCTAAGTATACCTACATAGCGAGCTTTATGTATTTAAAATTTTAGAGCGCAGGTCAAAGAAAAAGAACTTGTGATTGTTCTTTATCCCTAAGTTTCATGTTTGACAAAAGTTATGATCATTTAAAAAAAACTGTGTCATCTAATGCTGATGTAGAAGATGTTTTTTACGGAAATGGCTTGTTATGCTATAAATTATTTCATTCATTTATTAAATAATTTATTGCACAACCAGCGTCACATCCAAATTGCTTACAATTCCTGGTTCCTGAAGATGGGTAACCATGGGAAGATGTGTATCAGGAACCAGAACAGTACCTTCAAATTACACAGAGAATTACAGAAAGCAAGAAGAACACATTTAAAAACCTATTGTATGTAATCAAGAAGAACACGTAAAGTAAAATAATAGGTAAAATTAAAAAACATTTAATGTTTATATTATTTTTATTTTAAATGCACTAACCCGTGCTAAGGACAATTTAAAAAAACCTATTTAGAGGCTAAAAATTCCACTCATGCCGGGATTCGAACCCGCGATCTCTAGCACGGATAGCCAGTGGTCGCGGGTTCGAATCCCTGCATGGGTGGAATTTTTAGCCTCTAAATAGGCATTTAATGTTTGTCCTTTTAACCTAGCGACATACAGTCTTGGTCAGCACTACTAGGAGAGGGTATAGAAATATAAACATTAAAATTCTGGCTATTTATAAACATACTTGTAAATCAGTAATGAACTTATACAAATTAATTTGTTTATATGAAATTAAATTACAGTCTTTGTTAAAAAATAATGTCCTAACCTAATCTTGTACCTATATGAAAAAATAAAATCCTAACCTAATCATGTACCTATATGAATCAGTCTTCTTCAAAATGTCTGCTGCAAACGTGATTTTGTTCATGACCAATTTTACCGTGAACCCATGCCGTCTATCCACATTTTTTGCATTGTGCTTACTTCGGGTAACCTGAAATAAATAATTATTAATTAAACCACTATAATCAATCCAAAGTTTTATAAGACAACTGGACACCCTTGAAGTTCTTTATTAATTTGACAGCAAACCGTAGGTATAAAAACCAGTACTGCTGGACACCTTTTTTCACAATGGTGGTGCGATTTGTTCGCTACATTATTATTATATTACGACACGCAGATTATGTAGCGAAAACTATTCTATACGATACATGAACCTATCTTATTACAAGTTCTAAATTTTTTGAAAGAAGGTGGAAATATTAGAAGTTAACATAATATCAAAACCCCTTTTGGTTGTTTCAAATTTATCACGTACTAACCAAGACTATCGCTGGATTATTATTATATTACTACACGTAGATTGTGCAGTGAAAACTATTTAAGTTCATTTTCTATAAGATATATGAACCTATCTTATTACAAGTTCTAAATTTTATGAAAGCGGATTTATTATAAATAAAAATAATATCAAAACCTCTTTTGGTAGTTTTTTAATTTATTATGCTGAATCTATAAAAATATCAATGCAATGAATAGATTCAAACGGGAAAAATATTATTCAATAATCATAAACAATCGAATCGGTAACTTCATGGAACGTTACTGAATCGAGCTTTCAAAAGTTAATTAACATGTAATAAAATAAACACAAGAAGTAAAAAAACTTCTTTACTAAGTATCGATAACTTTTTCACTGAGGTAGTGGAAATGCCCATCCCTATCGCCCTAAAATAAACAACAAACTTGGTACTGCGATTAAATGATTGATTACCTTTGAAACACTATTCTCAAATGATATTAAAGCTATGTTGCAATTCCAGTCATAGTTAAAATTCAGGGGAAAAAACCACTACAAAGTACACAAAATTAAATCTTACCGATGGAAGCTGATGAAAGTGGTTTTGTTTTCTCTTCTCCCGAAGGGGTTTTACATCCCAATATCACACACGCCATTCCGATGTATTACGTATACTCCATACTACGAATATCCACTGAAATCCACTTCAGATTGTCATAAAGCAACCCAAAAAACAACGTTTTTGGAGACGACGCACTCCAACATCTGATTCTGTTCAAATCGAAGGTACTTGGCAGCCTACTACAAGTTGTGATTTTCTGAACATCTCTAATTCGGTAGCATAATGGTAACCAACTTGACGTTGAGGGTGGTACGTTTTGAATAATAAAACATCACACTACTATATTTTTCTCTGTCTATCACGTGGTTGGCGACGTTTCGAACTAACGAGACAGACATGTGTCAGGTGTTCATTTTATAACGCTTCTTTTATGCTTTAGTTCTTATTCTGAGGACTTTCTATATAGGCAACCTGCTACGATTGTAAAATTTCGAGTGTGCGTGTACACTGCAGTTGTCTCTTTTTGGTACATCGAATATTTGTAAGAGTAACAAGGAAAGCTATTTAATAATTACTTTTTATTTTACGGCTCCTTCTATGCTTTACTTATTATTCTGAGCGTGTGACTCGTGCTCAGAATAAGGACTAAAGCATAGAAGGAGCCGTAAAATAAAAAGTAATTATTGAATAGCTTTCCTTCTTAATCTTACGATGATTCTTTGTGCCAGAAAGGGACAACTCGTACACTCGAAATTTTACAATCGTACTAGGTTGCATATAGAAAGTCATAGTTATATAGGGAGTCCTAGACAAAAGTAGAAATCCATAAGGATGGGACATTCAACACGAAAACGTCGATATTATTTATTCCTTAACTAAACATTCTGTAAATATAGCAGCCCATATTAATATTATATGGTATTAGCTGTCGCCGCAAACGTTGGTGTGCCATATCTATTAACCCTACGATAAATTCTCAGCTCTCCGAATTCTTGTTCTCACTTACCTATATGTTACCTTACCTTACCAAACTCATCCATATCGGTGAACCTATTAAGGAAGAGTTCGATAACATGCACAGTGAGATTGTTATATATTTGATTTACTAAGGTTGTAACTTGTATGTAATGTAAGTTTGTATGTATGTACAACATGACATTGAGCTCAGATTAGCTGGAAAAAACTACAGAAAACTATTTATTTGTACAAGTTCCATTTGCATCCAATGAAGAAATTTTCCTCGATCTAACCATACCTAGATAGAGAGCTTTGGGCATTCAAAATTTTAGAGCGCAGCTTATAGAAAAAGAAGTATAACAATAACTTTTGATAGATTGTGTTTTATTTGATAAAATTTAGAAGACGTTTTTACGGAAATTAATTAAATAATTTATTGCACAACCAGCGTTACACTCACATTGTTTAAAATTCCTGGTTCTTGAAAAAGGGTAACCTGTGTATCAGGAACCAGAGCAGTACCTTTAAATTACACAGGGAATTACAAAAAGCAAGAAGAACACGTAAAATAAAATAATAGGGAAAATTAAAAAAAAAAATGTTTGTCCTTCTAATCCAGCGATAGTCTTGGTTAGTACTACTAGGAAGGGGTACGGGAATATAAACATTACAATTCTGGCTATTTAGAAACATACTTATAAATCAGTAGAGAACTTATACAAATGAATTTATACTATTTTTATTTTTAATGCACTAACCCGTGCTAAGGACAAATTAAAAAACCTATTTAGAGGCTAAAAATTTCACCCATGCCGGGATTCGAACCCGCAACCTCTGGCTATCCGTGCCAGCGCTCTACCAATTGAGCCAATGGGCGACTCACCGGCATCAGTGAAATTTCGAACCTCTTTACACTATTCTCTGTATTACGTACAGGCAGCGACATAATTATAATATGGTTTCGGTATTTTCTTAAAGTGATACATTATAAAATTTATATGTTTTTTATTACCTAATGAACACTAATAATCTCATAAATCTCTAATAAACAAAGATAATTTTTGAGACCCTAACAATCGTCCATCCTGACATCGTGCGCGTCCCTGCGCACGACACCAAGTGGAACCCTAACAATCGGATGATAAACTAGCTTAATCAACAAATCTGAACTACATAACCTTACCTATTTTAAATTATATTGCATCCAATATGATTATTACATAAATTTTGTAACAATCACAAAACATTATTGACAACCAAAAATAAAAAGTAATAAACCAACAAATAAACTTCATATACACTGATTAATAGAGAAAATTAATAGAAGCGCTCGTGGCCTAGGCGAACCGAGTGATTGGAAACAATCACGTGGCTAAGCAACACAGGCGCGGTAAGGTACGGGATGGGTGAGCGTCCCGTGACTACCGCTAGTGGCATTTTTCCGAGCGCTTCCGTGCTTCGCAAGGCACGTTAAGCCGTTGGTGCCGGCTGTCATATAATGGCAGTCGTTAAGCCATGTCAGAGGCCTTATGGGCGGCTTGATAACTTCTGACAGTAAGGCCCGCCACTGTCTTACAATCCTCCACCAACCCGGACTTGGCCCCCGTGGTGGAGTATGGCCTAACCTTCCTGCGATGTAGGAAGAGACCCGTGCCCCAGCAGTGGGGACATATAAAGGTTGATAACGTAATAGAGAAAAAGCTTAGAGATTTGTCCGTTACTTTATTTACAAAATTCAATTTTAAACATTAAGTTCACACTAACAATTTACTTTACCCAATGATTATACATTGCAATTTAAAGCTTAATATGATTTTAAAAAAAAAAAACTTATACAATGCAAAAAGAGACTTTTATACTTTTATAAACAAATCAAATAGCGTGCATCAAACGAAACAATAATCGAATTTTGCACTTAAGAATAAGCTCCGAACGAACGATTATTCGGATATTTAATGAACTGATAAAACAAACAAATACGAAGATAGTCCGAACGAACGATTAATCGGATTATATATAACGAACTAATAAAACAAACAAATACAAACTCCGAACGAACGATTAATCGGGTTTGTACCGAATGAAACGAACTACTAAAACGAACTGATAGATACTCCGAACGAACGATTAATCGGATTATATATAACGAACTAATAAAACAATCAAATACAAACTCCGAACGAACGATTAATCGGGTTTGCAGCTAATGAAACGAACTACTAAAACCAACTGATAGATACTCCGAACGATCGATTAATCGGGTATCTCACATGACTAAATGCCTCGAACGATCGATTATCTCGGCATTAGTTTCAGTTGACGGCAAGCCGAATCGAATGGTGCTTGTAACGTCAACAGGGTGATTCGATATGGGAGTTGTCTGTCAAGGCGCGATCCGATCGATTGCCGGCCTTGATCTGAAACAATGTACAAAATATTCTGCAGCTTTTTTTTCATAACAGTGCAACAACAATTAAATATTTGTATCATTAAAATATCATAAAACCCGAATTAATATTTACGAGTCTAGGAACCGACCGGTTGCTTCAATGTTTGGACTTAATAATTTTCATCACTATCGTTACTATCGGAATCACGGTCATTAACCTCTAAAGCAGCAATATGAATCCACGGCATCATACGATCCGCGGCAACAGTTGTCGGACGTTTGTTCTGCGAACCACTCAGTCCTGCAACTGGTGCCACTGTGTATCGATCTTTCCCTAAAACTTTTGTAACACGATATGGGCCTACGTATGATGGTATAAGTTTCTTGCTTTGTCCGTCATTGTTAAAGCATGTTCTTGTTATTTTGACAAGGTCACCTTCAGCGTACTGATGGGCTGGTTTTCTACGTTGGTCGTAATATAGTTTTTGCTTCGATTGTTCGGCATCTAACCTGTCTTTGACTTGTGTCCTTACTACTGTAAGATCGGTATTCTCGCGTGTTTCTTCTGCGATCTCATCAAGTACAGGTGTAATCTCACCGTTCATGTAGGTCCCGAACAACACTTCAGAAGGTGTCTTACCGGTCGTTTTCTGTATAGTGTTGTTCAGACCCCATTGAATTTGTCCAAGAAGACTGTCCCAGGTTTTTTCAACATGTTTTACACACAGCGTTTTTAGAGAGTCTAGTATAGTTCGGTTATACCGCTCTACCTGTCCGTTAGATCTGGGGCTAGCCACGGCATTCAAAATGTGCTTGACACCTTTGTCCAGACAAAACTTTTTAAATGCATGAGAGGTGTAGCAAGTACCTCGATCGCTTATGAGACGGTTAGGCGTCTTGAATGTAGTGAATATATCTTCCAAGACTCTGATGGCGTTTTGGGTGTTAGTGTTCCTGACGGGTTTAATAAAACAGAATTTAGTAAATCCATCAACTACAACGAGCAGATGAGTGTAACCCCGACCCGATTTCACAAAAGGTCCAAGGTGGTCGACATGGAGCGTATGGAACGGAATTCCCATTTTTTCAATGGGATGGAGAAGACCTTCATGTCCATTTGTTCTGTTTTTGGCGTAAGCACACTCTATGCATGCGCTCACGTATTTTTTACAAACCTGGACATTTTCGAGAACCAGTAAGATTTCTTCATGCATTCAAGAGTCTTCTCTACTCCAAAGTGTCCAATATCATCGTGGTTCATGCGACAAAGTTGCCACCTTGCATCCTTTGGAACCACCCATCGAAGTTCACCTCCTATGCAGCGATATAGTTTGTTCTCCTTTACAACGTAATTCTCTCTCAAGTAGCGAAGACCTCTCTCGTCGAGATCGCTACTAACAATGTCTCGGATCCGTCATAATTCAGAATCTCCGATCTGAAGTGTGTGAAGCCAATCCTCGTCACTAATGGACATAACAGCGTAACATTGTTCAGTATCATCTGGTTCAGTGATTGAATTACGGGATAAGGCATCGACGTGACTCATGTTAACACTTGCTCTGTACTCTACCATGCAGTCAAACTCTTGAAGAGAGAGCCACCAACGAGCTATTCTCGGAATAAGGTCCCTCTTTGAGAATGTAGAGCGCAGTGCACTGCAATCAGTCATGATTTTAAATTGCTTGCCCAGCAAGTACACCCTGAATTTTCACAGCGAACACACAACCGCCAGAGCCTCTAGCTCGTACGAGTGAAAATTTTTCTCCTCCGGGGAAGTCTGCCTACTGTAGTAGGCTACCGGACGAAAAGAACCACCTCCTGTAGGGCGCTGCAGAAGTATGCCTCCTATGCCGACTCTGCTCGCGTCAGTGTTAAGCTCGGTCTCTGCTGCTGGATCATATATCGCGAGTATTGGCCTATCAACTAGCCGGGATTTTAAGTTTTCAAAAGCTTCTTCTTGAGCGACACCCCATTGCCAAACTTCACCCTTTTTCAAAAGTTTGCTGAGTGGAAAAGCTACATGGGCAAAGTTTTGAATAAACTTGCGGAAATAGCTGGCTAGACCAAGGAACTGCCGAACATTGTGTACGTTCACAGGACGTGGAAAGTTCCTGACACTAGAGATTTTTTTCTCCCCCGGTCTCACGCCATCAGCGCTAATCTCGTAACCGAGATAGTCAATTTTATCTCGCAAAAAGTCGCATTTGGCTAGATTCAAAGTGAGGCCAGCATTCTCTAGTAACTTAAGGACTTCCTCAAGTCGCTCCAAACACTCTATTGGATCCTTGCCAAATATGAGAATGTCATCGATATATGCTGTCGCTTTACTAAAGCGAGCAGGTCCCAATATTGTGTTCATCATACGTTGGAACACTGCTGGTGCGTTTGCCAGGCCGAACGGCATACGATTAAATTCATATTGTCCGTCCGGCGTAACAAACGAGGTAAGATGCTTACTCTGATCTGCTATCGGGACTTGGTAGTACCCTGATGACAGATCTAGCGTAATAAAACACGCCTGACCGGAAAGACGCGCTATTTCGTCTTCAATAATAGGCATTGGATATCTTTCTTTAGTTGTAATAGAATTTAGCATTCGGTAATCAACGCACATACGAAGACCACCGTCCTTTTTGCGTACAAGGAGATTTGGACTGGCGTATTCAGACATAGACTCGCGAACAATCCCAGCGTCCAGCATTTCTTCCACCATAGACCGCACTTTCTCTCGCTCGAAATGCGATAGTCTATATGGACGATACACAACAGGTCGCTGACTATTCAGTTCTATACGCATTTCAGTCACACCAGTGCACCCTAAATTCTTTAACGACGAGGCAAAGCAATGCTTGTACCTTGTTAATAGCTCAATCAGGCGTTGTTTTATGGGATTTGACACCGCATCACCTACACGAATTAGATTTTCGTCAAAATCATTTTCGATAACATTCGATAGTTCCGGAGAAGTTACAACAACTCTCCTTACTGAGGCAACAGGTTCAGCCCTACATAGAACGGATTTTTCTGGGAGATTGCAAGAATCTATGTATGGGAACACCGTTATCCAAATACGACCGTTATTTGCGTGATAAAGCCCTCCACAAACAAAGTGTTGCTCGTTAGGCTTGCCCGCAACGCTACTTTTAAGTAAGACGTTTCCATTAACTGTCATCTCAGTCTGAGCCCTAACGGAAGCGGCTCCATGTAATTTTACCGTAGAATTAACCCATATTTTAATAAGATGTTCATCATCGAAATCTTGGTCCATTTGAGGCATTTCTTTGTTAATATCCAAGAATTGCAACTTACTAGAAGTCTTGTAAGCTATGATGTGGGGTTGCTCAGTATAAGACTGCCCTATGAGTACGGGCATCTCTAACAAGTTGTCATCTACTACTTTACACGAAACCTTGGCGGACACCCCGTCTACACATAAGTCCAGCCACAGCTCTCCCACAGACTGCACTACTGTATTCCCGAAACCTTTCAACAGCGATGGGGCACAATTAAGCGTCAACCCCATCGAAGTAACCACAGATTCTCTTATAAGAGTCACTTCACTCCCAAAATCAACAAAAGCAAGCATAGTTACGCCATTTACCTGAACATCCTTTGTAAATTTGGAATTAGGACTTGGATCGAGTTTATCTTTAACGTTATCAATACACATCGTTTTTTTTGTTGTATCAGCATTCCCACTAGCATTTGGACGATTTACGGTATTAGAATGTTCTTTGTTATATGACACTTTGTCTACAGGATTGCTACGACAAGCATCAGCCAAATGCCCCAACCTATTGCATCGCGTGCATTTTATGAGAGGCTTAGGGCAGTAAATGAAACTGTGTCCCCTTTCTTTACAATTGTAACAGCCCGAAGAAGGATTAGGCCTATTAGCAGCCCGGTGGCTGTTGATCACAGTGAAACCATCATTGCCCTTATTTCTTTGCTGATTCCGATCCGTAACAGAGTGTAGAGATTCTTTATTGTTTACTAAGTATTGCAACAACTGATCGGGGTCAGAGCAACGTAAAGCGAGAGCCCCTGATCTAAGCGTCCTGTCGGTTATGCCGTGAATAATTCAGTTCACGGCACGTTTTCCTACGATATCGCATTGATTCACAAGATTTAGTTTTTCGTAGTAGTAGACTTCTATCGGCTCATTAAATTTGCTTTTTCTTTTAAGCTTAACCTCCAAGGCCTGACCATAATTTTGTTCATATGGAAAGGCATTACTAAGCTTTTTTTGCCACTCTTGCCAAGAAAAGAGTATAGAATTTAGGCCTTCGTACCAAGTTTTGGCAAGGCCTTGGAATTTTTGCATTGCAAAGTGTGTTATTGTCTTATCGTCCCAGCCATATACCGAGGCACACTCGTTTACCTTCTTCAGCCAAACGTCAATACGTTGGTTTTTAGTAGATGGATCAAAGTTGGGAAGAATATTCTTGTGATCTAATTTTTGTGTGACCTGGGATGACGGCTGAGGTACAAGACCACCTTTAATACAATTTATAATATCGATAACGGTGACGGTCGATTACAACCACTGGTTTCTAGTCGCTCGCGTTCCCGGCGAAGCTCCCTCTCCAGGATCTCGATTCGCTCCAGGCTACGTCTTGGCACTGGCTGCCGCAGAGTGCGACTAGGGCTGCGTGTTCGCAAATGACTGCGGCTGCGGGTTGCGGTACGCGGCTCCCTTCGACCGGGTGTCTCCAGGCATCGGCGCTGTGTGTCTCGACTTCGACGGCGAGGCGGGTCATCCATTGTCTGTATGCTCGCCGAGAGAAAAAGAAAACCGTTACAAAAACCATCATAAAATTCAAATCACGGTAAAATTTACGTTTTTGACAAAATGTGAGATAACTCTGAAACGGTGGGTTTTAGGCAAAAACTAAGCAAATTTTTTGCCCCTTTAAAATACCACTGCACTTAGGGACGAAGACAGACCACTAGAAATAAATTTATAAATTTTCAAATTTAGAAAGATAAATCTTGGCACAATCAAAGTACGCTACGCGTATGAAACTAAGTTCATGAATAAAATTAAAAGAAAAAGAAACGTGTATGGGCGTGTTACTTACGTTTTTGAAAAGTTCTTGTCACTTCTGAAATATAAACTCAGCTCCAACTCGGATGGCGAGGATCAAAATGGAAAAAACCAAACAATCAGAGTAACGGTTATTTATTTAAAATATTCACAAAATAACGGCAGACAACCTGTCTTCAACCGTCGTTCCCAATCGTATGCCTCGTCCCACCGACTCATCCCTCCTGCTACCAACCCGTCCAAAACTGCCAACCGAATTCGTTCCAGTTTTGCCCGGGTTGCCAGCATCAAAAATACATTTGAGAGAATCGAGTCAGTGAATCGATATATTATAATATGGTTTCGGTATTTTCTTAAAGTGATACATTATAAAATTTATATGTTTTTTTATTACCTAATGAACACTAATAATCTTATAAATCTCTAATAAACAAAGATAATTTTTGAGACCCTAACATATCGATAACTTTTTCACTGAGGTAGTGGAAAGGCCCATCCCTATCGCCCTAAAATAAACAACAAACATGTTACTGTGATTAAATTGATTTTACTCATGATTTATTAACTTTGAAACACTATTCTCAAATGATATTAAAGCTATGTTGCAATTCCAGTAGGTCATAGTTAAAATTCAAGGGAAAAAACCACTATAAAGTACACAAAATTGAGTCTTACCGATGGAAGCTGATGAAGGTGGTTTTGTTTTCTCTTCTCCCGAATGGGTTTTACATCCCAATATCACACACGCCATTCCGATGTATTACGTATACTCCATACTACGAATATCCACTGACATCCACTTCAAATTGTCTTAAAACAACCCAAAAAACACAAGGATTTTGGAGACGACGCACTCCAACATCTGTTGTCTAACACACTGCCAAATCGAAGGTACATGGCAGCCTACTACAAGCTGTGATTTTCTAAAAATTTCTAATTCGGTAGCATAATGGTAACCAAAGGTAACCAACTTGACAATTGAGGGTGGTACGTTTTGAATAATAAATCATCACACTACTATATTTTTCTCTGTCTAACACGTGGTTGGCAACGTTTCGATTTAACGAGACACACATGTGTCAGGTGTTCATTTTATAACGCTCCTTCTATGCTTTAGTCCTTATTCTGAGTCATAGAACGTTAGAAAATCACAACTTGTAGTAGGCTGCCAAGTACGTAGATAGAGTAGAACTATAGATCAAGGCACAGGCACAGTGTAACCGTTTTCACGTCGGTGAATATTATTTGTTTGTATGCGTGAATGTTGCCACAGTAAAAGTGAATTGCCATAATGAGGGATAAAATATTTCAGTCGTTCATAGGCCATAAATAAAAATGCAGATTTAATTTTGAATTTTATTAATCATACATGTCTGACAATTGTTTGCAGAACGTAGCAAACGTTTTATAAACAATTGTCATTGTGTATAATTAAAAATACGTTTTATTTTACACGTTTAAATTTTACAAGTTAAGGCGCTTAGGGACGCTATCTAGGACCACCAATGGAATACAATCATAAACTGTTTTATTAATAAGTTTTTTTCATATAAAAATTCACCATATAAAAAATCATTCGAAGGGTACCTCAGACCACCAAAATGTACATTTTGTCGAAATGTAGAGAGCATATTCGAGCATTTGATGTAGGTGACCAGTTCTCTCTTCTAAATGCTAGCACCCATTTTTCCAGAACAGAACTATTTTGAAGAAATCTGGAAAAGAAACATTGCTAATATTAATAAATATTGTAATACATTAAAATATAATAAGTAATAACTTTAGTATTATTATTCGCGATACTCATACATAGCTGTTGTATATTGAACGGGTCGATTATTTATTAGGGAAATAAGTTTATTACGTTTTACCTAATAAACGATCGCGGCTAGACGGTATTGTACGAGATTCATTGATACAAATTCAAATTTGAATTCTATACTGAATTCAAGGGCACATTGCTTGCGGCAGAATGCACAAAAACACCGAAAGGGTTCTTGCGATAAATTCGAGTTGACACATTTTCTGCTGAGTGGAATGAATGCTGAAAAATTATATGGGCAACAAGTCACATAGGAAGGCGATGCAGCTATCTAACAAAGCATCAGCATATTTGATAATTCAGTGCTGTAGCCGTAATGTTTCTGTCTCTATTGTTTTTATTATAGATTTCGATATCAACCCTTGTATGTCCATAACTCTGGAGCACGGGTCCTGCATCGCAGAAAGGTTAGGCCATACTCCACCGCAGGGGCCAAGCCCGGGTTATAGGTTTAGGTACATTTGATTTTTAATAACGATACATTAAGTATTAAAGATTCATAATATATTTTGATTACGTTTGTAACTTAATATCTGTACAAGGACAAGCCGTCGAAGTCTGGGACTTCGAGTTAAGTAATGATCACGCAGCGTTGCCAGATATACGATTTAAATCGTATTCATACGATGTTTTACATTTATGTTGCATATACTCGTACGATCAATGGGCAGAAATCGTACGTAAACATACGACTTTTTTTAGATTTTATTCAACCAAAGTACTAATACCAACATAGCACTTCACTATTTATTCTTTTACTTACTAAGTAGCAACCCTTAAGGTAAATCTAACTAATGTGCGACGTTACCGGTTACTCGTTTCTGTGACACAGATTATGAATGCTGCTTCAGTTCAGTCAATCTTATTAAAACAAAGATCCGAAATAGGCTGAGCAATGAAACTCTAAACGGCACACTTTTGGCAAAACAACATATTAAGCGCTATGGGTGTTGTGTGGATTTTTCTCAAACAAGAGCAATAATATTAACATTACAGTAAAACCCTTTACGGGGATAAATAAAAACCTAAAAATAGTGTGTTTATGTTTAATCGATTGTTTACTTTAAAGTAATAAAACAAAGGTTTTGAAAACGTTCTGTTTTTTTAGCAGCCTTCTTAGGGAATACTACTTTTTATTTTCCCATGGTACGGTCGCTTATAACGTCTGCCAACACGGTCAAGTAATGATCGGGATTTTCGACATAAACGGATGGCAACATTTTTTTACTCTTCGTTTTTTTAGGTTAGGAAAGGAAATTCTATTAAATTGCTTTTCTTACGGACTAGTTGCAAAGCTACTAGTTGAAACTTAACTAAAATACTCAACATAAGGCAACTTTGGGCTTAACAATAATTGAAACACAATAATTACTTACCTATCAAAGGAAACTTCCCCCAAAGCTCTTTCTTAACGATTTCTGCATACGAGTACACTACAATTCACCATACTTTCTCTATTTAGGTCACTTTTAATATATCATTTCACAAATACACGGTTGCTCTTCGAAACGGCTAGCGTAGCGTTAAATATGATAAAATTTTCAAAATCTTGTCGTTTGTTTGCCCCCAAAAACGTCAACTTGACACTTGGGGGCAAACAAAAAAAGCAGTTACACTTTTGCTGTTTACTCTATCTCTTTCTCACCCATGGTCGCTACGAAGTTTGTTTCATTTAAAACTTGTATGTGTGCGCTGTGGCTTGCTCTATAGTTTTACTCCCTCTACGGCCAAGTACCTTCAATTTGGCAGTACCTTCAATTTTTATTCTGAGGACACGGATGTCAAAAAAATGACATCCGTGCATCCAGAAATATAATGTACTCTGTGGTCTCATCTCTACTGCTTAGTCTGTGCTTATTTAGCTGTCTAATTTGTGGTCGTGTAGGAGAGAACCTCGCCGGGAACTTTAAATTTTTTATTCAAGTAGTATTATTAAATCTCGAAAACTGTGCAAAAAGTGCAAGGAACCCGATATTAATATTTTATGTCTTTGTGCATTGTGGGCTACAAGTAAAAACACAAACATTCTGCCATTGAATTTCTGACACCTAACCTATGACCTTCAGCTGTGTGAATTTGTAAATGAATAATAATGCAACTATTAATACAAGCGAGTCCTTTTATAGAGAAACTGAAGCATTGGCGCCACGCCGTATCTTTCAACGAGATTCAGCTGACTACTTCTCAGAAGGTAGGCACCTAATTGGAAAATTAAAAATATTGTGTGCATAGATCATCTCACCTGGGCAGGCATGAACTTTCCCTATTTTTGTTTTTGATTGAAAAAAGTTCGTTAGAGTAAAACTAAAACACGATCTCAATAGTTATATTTTCAGATTTTTTAAGTACTCACATTTTACTATTATTTTTCTTCTACTTACGGTGCCATCTCAAAATCCTAGGTAGTTTTTATTACCTTGGAAAAAGATTACATGACACGTTTCAAAATTTGTGATTTTATTAAAATATTTTAGGTGGTGTTATGGAGCATAGGGGTTGTGGGGACGAGTGCTGTAGTTGTTGGTGTACTCTCCAGATATCTAGCTCGGAAGCGAGCCAAGCCTATCCTCAACCCAAGAATACAGAGAGCTATCAACAAAAGGATTTCAAGAATGAGAAGCCCTAGTGGTGGTAAGTCAACCTATTATTATAATAGACATATTACTTATTTTCGTATGCTGAATATATTTTTCACATCCAAAAAAGACCTCTTCATACCATAGGCCTAGCAGATGATTGGGTCTTTGATGATCTGAAGTGCAAACAACTACACAGAAAAAGCAAAACATAGTATGTAAGTAAGCATATTATATCACAACAAAATTATAGTAGTCAAGGTTTTTTCACCCATATTTTCGTTTGTCACTAGGCATGGGGTCTGTGGCAAGCAGTGGTGGTCGGAGCAGCCCTCTAGGGTTCAGTGAACGTCTGTCCATGGCCTCGGGCTCCATTGGTTCTGGTGGAGGGGATGCAGCACCACTCTCCCCTCAACAGCTGGGTGTCATGGGTGAGTAGTGCTTTATTACCTATGGAATTGAGGTCATAATGTATTCTTTTAGGGGTCAATTGCTAACGCCATCTAGTGACTGAAAGTGAAGTGTTAGTGTGTGTCGCAAGATTTATTTGCTTGAACTGGTGCTGATTGAAATGTAGTTATGTTTAGAGTGATATTAGAATATTTAAAAGATCTGGGTTATGTCAAAAATTTTGCAGCGCCATCTATTGTGGAGTAGCGAAACTCGTTAGTACAATTCTATTCTAACCATCATTATTAGTAACAGTCGTTTATACTAGATGGCGCTATTAACCAAAAGGTTAGATTCAAATATTTTTGTCCTCTGTGACAAATTATACGAATTCGGTACCGATACATGGAATTTAAGTTTTCGTGCAGTGTCGGTTTAGAGATAAATCAAATATATTAATTACTACAATTTAATAAAATATAAATTAAATCATAATAATAAAAACTAACATGCCTACCTCATAATTAACATTAGGTAAGTACCTTGCACGCATACGTTCAATATCAACCCTTGTATGTCCCCACTGCTGGGGCACATCTAAATTCTGCCCTCGATTATTAATACAATTAGGTACCTACTAGGACTCAAAACTTTGGCCCTTGCATATTATACGTAATGAGATTATTTATACAGCGTCCAGTAGCAAATTCACTCACACTAGTCACCCTAGACGGTGAAGGTACCACTCGGTCGCTGCAGTGCCTCGGACATTTTATATGGAGTAGGCCCAAGACCTTTACCATCCTAACAACGTAGTCGGCCTGGCCCACAGTAAAGTTGGCACCTTAATACTAGGTACTGAGTAACAGGTCTCAAATCACACTATGTTATCACATCACATCAGTATCACACTATCACATTAATATTATAAAGGCGTAAGTTTGTGAGTGTGTATGTTTGTTATTTCTTCACGTCTAAACGGCTGGAGCTATGATGATGATGAGTCGCCTATTAGCTCAGTTGGATAGAGCGCTGGCACGGATAGCCAGAGGTCGCGGGTTCGAATCCGGCATGGGTGGAATTTTTAGCCTCTAAATAGGTTTTTAAAATTATTCTTAGCACGGGTTAGTGCATTAAAAATAAAAATAGTATAATGGCTGAAGCTATGTTAATATAATTTGGTATGGAGTTGGCTGACACCCTGGATTATCTAGGCTACTTTTTACTGCGGGTAAAAATCTTATTCCCATGGGAAAATCGACAAACCGCGGGTAACACCGCGGGGCGCAGCTAGTAAATTAATAATCGTGATGGAAATCCTATTCTTTTAACTTTAACATTGTGTGATACACTAGGTATTCCAATTTCATTCTATTTGTGCATCACTTGCGGCAGCGCAGCGCGTGTTCCCTGATTGAATAATCCGCGGATGGTTGAAGATTACCACTCGTCTCATATGACAATTTCCCCCCTCTTCTCGCGTTTGTTCGCCATTATTTTATCTCCGGTGCAACTCCTGACGATCTACGCAGGAGAATTACGTACAATGTCACTGTTAAAACGGTTAGCACTTAAACGAGAACAAAAAAAAATACCAATAAATTTGGGCGGTAGAAAAACAAAAGGCATAAAAAAACTGAAAAGTGGATATCGTCGAAACCACTTTGTTCAAAATAAGTTTCTTTCCTGACCTTGGTTTTGGTTTCTTTGCCGACTTTGGTTTCTGATCTGAACACATCTTGATACTAATTTAAGATTGCTAAAAACAGGGCGCTATGGCGCTCATTTGGGGAGGGCTATGTCCAGCAGTGGACTAGTATAACCTGACGACAAAATAAATGTACCTATGTTAAAAAAATATTATTTTGCCGATTTTTGTCGACAAAATGTTAGAATCCTTTGTATCCCACTGCAGGGATACGGGTCTCTCGCTGAATCGTAGGAAAGGGGTCAAGTCCGGGTTGGCAGTGTCGGGCCTTACTGTCAGAAGTTATCAAGTCGCACATAAGGTGTCTGACATGGCTTAACGAGTGCCATTGCATGACAGCCGGCACCAATAGCTTAACGTGCCTTGCGAAGCACGGAAGCGTTCGAAAAAAATCCAGTAGCGGAAGTCACTGGACACCCATCCTGCACCTGACCGCGCATGTTGTTGCTTAACTCGAACCGAGTGATTGTTTCTAATCACTCGGTTCGATAGGCCACGAGCGCTTCTAAATAAATGTTGCTGATCATTTAATTAATACATTCTTTTAACATATTGTGAGCGTTTCTGTCATCGTAGCAAGTTTTATCAGGTGTTTAATTTCTGAATTGGAAGCAGCAATTAGGTACATGAAGTTGAAGAAAAAAGCGTTTTAAAAGAGAACACCGAACTATTGTCCACTCCGGTCTCTTGATGTCCTCGGTAACTAGAGGGACTTTTTGTACGGGGTACTTTTAGTCCTTCATGTGAGTTACTCGATACAATTTATAAGAGATCCATATCGACTAAGAAAAAGTACCCGGGGGGTAGTCCCTCGTCTGCGCACGCCTTAAAATAAAATTAATATCCCACCGCGCGCCGCTCTCTGGTTTTGGCTTTGGGGTTCTGCTGAGATGTAGTATCCGTTGACCGTCGCAATGACTTAAGAGTTGAAGAACGTTCCCTATGATAAAACCCCTCCTTATCTTACCAGGTGTTATTCGACACATAGTCGGGTGGCAAAGCATGAGCACCTCTATCTTAGCAGATGTTAGTAGGTTAGCAGGTGTTCTTGTCTTAGCAGGTGTTGTTCAACACATAGTCGGGAGGAAAGCATGAGCATCTCTATCTTACCAGATATTAGCAGGTTAGCAGGTGTTCTTGTCTCAGCAGGTGTTGCTCAACACACACTCGGGAGGCAAAGCATGAGCATCTCAATCTTAGCAGATGTTAGCAGGTTAGCAGGTGTTCTTGTCTTAGCAGGTGTTGTTCAACACATAGTCGGAAGGCAAAGCATGAGCATATCTCTAGAAACGAATATTTAGATAGCAATTCGAAAATATGGATATCAGATTCATAAATTGAGGAGTCTATTGAGTTTCCTTTATAGCACCTCACACGGGTCAAGATACAATAAGTCCGCATAATCGCTAATAGATTAGCGCATAAAATGACAAGCATAACATTGGTAGAAAGTAATTTCTGTAAATGCCTTAGAGAGTGCATTGAGGCATATAATATCCCGTGTAATTGTATCAAGACGATCGTCTCTGGTGTCAGTGATTTTATTAGAATATTGCGTATTGCTGGGGGGAAACGTGATTGAATACTCAATACCTACTCAATAATTTATTGCATTCCACGAGTATATACAGATGACATAACTAAAAATTTGGATCTTTGTGGACCCTGTAGGGCACGCAACCTTATATTAATTATAGGAGGCCTTTGAAAATAATTGAGAAGTGGTTTAAGTTTTGTCCTTAGTTCTCATTTGTGACCGTGCACAGAATATAATCGTGAATAGTGTCTTTCTTACCTAATATGTCACTGGACCACCCGGAACCACTTAAATAGCTTTTCCGGGTGACTAACAAGTTTATAACTTAATCAACGTACATTCATTCCTTCGTATATCATAAATAGTAAGTCTATCTAGATGGCTATTGTAAAGAAGGCCATCTCAGCGATTACTCCTATCCCCTTATCTAGGATTTCCTCTCTAAGATACCTTATTGGCGCAGGCAGTTAGCTCGTCGGTCTTACGCCTGGATAGACAGACAGGCATTACAATCAGGGAACTGACATCATAAAACCATTTAGAAGCGTCTATCTTTTGATTCGGGTGTCACCTTGCCTAACCGCTTGACGATTGACGTAAGCTTAATAAAATCGAGCAGACGCGACTGTCAATCTGTAGATGTAGATCTGAGACGTGACGTCACGGCCGAGGCTATCTTTTGCTATGTAGGCAGGAATCATGGTAGACCGGCTCCTATATTATTATGACGTAGTTATATGTATATTATACGGGTCTTATAGCGATTATTTATTAGGAAAAAAAGTAAATACCCTAATTAACAAATAATCGCGATTAGAACCGTTTAATATATAACTATGTACGAGCATCGCGAGTCATTAAGAAATCCTATATGGCGCGGATCTAATCCTGAGCGATTCCAATCGTCTGACAATTTTCATACTATTTGATATCGCAAACGTCAGGATTTGTTGCGTATAATTAGGCTCGTATAAACGGGGACGATTTGGTTGAAGTACTTGGGCCAATCAGTGACATCATTATTCATTAGGTACTCAGCGGGCTTGCTATCAAAGAATCCAAGGCCAGTAGACTCGTTAATTTCGCGTTTATTCAGTACTGGCTCGTTGGTCTAGGGGTATGATTCTCGCTTTGGGTGCGAGAGGTCCCGGGTTCAAATCCCGGACGAGCCCAACGTTCTTTTGTTTATTTTTATAAACCAAACATTAGAGGCTCCGTCTGGTATCTCTTCCGCTCACACGTACTAATATTTTTTTTAATTTGAAAATATAATACATGCTATTTTACAACTTATGGTGTCTTAGGCGGTAGCAGAGAATAAAATCATGTTCATACGTAAACTCACCCCACGAAGGGGCAGAAAGAGATCAGGCTCTGCCACTTGTCACGATCCTCATAGATATCTTTCGCTTCATGGACATTCATTAGTACTTGCAAGGACGTACGCCGGTTTCGGGTACTTTTTATTTTGCCCTTGCTAATCACCCTATTTTGTGGAAGTATATCCTGGCTCGTCCCTTGCTGACTCTTCCACCCACACATTCGCTCAATATATTTCCCTTGTCGATAAAAAATTAAAGACGGTCAATAGGTATTTATTATTGCTATTTAATAACGACAATTATTGCTATTTAATAACAAAAAACTTTGGCCTTTGCATTTACGTAATGAGATAATTAAGCGACGTCCAGTGGCACTTTCACTCACACTTGTAATGTTGTATAACTTTTGTAAATAATAAAACTGGAACGACTTCAACTGATGCTTTATTTGTAGATACCTACTGTTATCTCTATAATATAAAATGAATCCCCGAATGTTTTGGTAAGCGCAAATCTCGAGATCAGCTGAACCGATTTTGCTAATTCTTTTTTTAGAATATTCCTTGAAGTACGAGGAAGGCTCTTACAGAGAGAAAAAAATAAAAACAATAAAGAATCCACTGTTAGGCGGTACGAAGTTCGCTGGGTCAGCTAGTTTTATAATAAAACAGAAAACTGGATAAAAACGGATAAGCAGGTAAAGTAGTCAGATCTAGTCAATGGGTAAAGTTGTAATCATGAAAATGAGGGAAATTTCGAAATGTGTGACATAATTTAAATATTTGAAAATGATAGATAGAAAAGAAATATAAAAAATGGTGTAAAGAGGTTTGCATCGTTACACACTAAATGGCTGAAGGAACCACCCGGATGCTGCGGTGTCTGGGACATGTTTTTTTCAAAATAACAACATGCGTAACAAAATCAACCTATGCGCCTAAAAAGGGGGAATATTATTTGTTGTTCCATCCGAACAGCTGATATTATCGGGTTTTCAAAGTTATCCCCAGAGTAAAAGTTGTTCGTATTTGAGTAAACAATTAATTATGAATCAAACCCCTGAATACAGGGTATACCTTTGAAATACCAGTTTAAGGCGATACCCGGTGCAATAAGCGCCACCAATGAAAAAAAATCGTAACGGGTTTTGAAATACGTTTTTTTCAAAAAGTACATGACACATCTTAATAACTGTGATAGAAAACTATTAAAGCCTAGTAGAATTGATTTACGCTACAAACGGCCAAAACGCTTTAAAATCCTAGCTCCTTGGTCTTAGGTTATTTACAGTAGGTTTTAAAAAGAGCTACTTTATTTATTGTGATTAATAATGTTCACTTATTCCAAAGGCCCGTTATAAAAGAAGATACAAGTTTTTTTTCCATTGATGGCACTAGTTAGCACCGGACAGCGTCTTACGCCGGCTTTTCACTATGGGATGTACATACATACATACATAACCTCACGCCTGTATCCCAGAGGGGTAGGCAGAGACCAGGGACTGCCACTTGCCACGATCCTGACAGATCACCTTCGCTTCATCAACGTTCATAAGTCGTTGCATGCACGCACGCCGGTTCCGGGTACTTTTTATCTTTCCCTTTGCTAATACATCCCCTATTTGGTCGATGTAAGTCCGTCTGGGACGTCCTTTACCAGCCCTTGCACTCACTATGGGATGTAATATAATATATATTATAATATATTATAATATTTATAATAAATCTCCAGATATAATAATTTATCGCTCGTCAAACATTTAGTTTTATAGCTATATAATATTATTATATCACAGAGTGAACCGATCTCGTACAAAATGTATGACGAGCGATAACTTATTATGTCTCAAGATGTAATATATATTACACTAGCTGTCCCGGCGAACTTTGTACCACCAAAGTTTTCGTTATATCTCCATATTTTCTCACCATTTAAACCTTCCCTGGAGTTCCACAAAAATAAAAAACCAAAAATCAGCCAACTCGGTCCAGCTTCTCGAGTTTTAGTGAGACTTACGAACAGCAATCCATTTTTATATAAGTATAAGATTACATCCATAGTCAAAAGCCGGCTTTGAGCGAGGGAAGAAACATCATTGTACCTAAAGGTGTCCCTAGACGATCAAAATTGCTTGACAAGCATTTACGTGCTTGACAAGCATGCTTGACGAGGTCACGACATCAAAAAACATTCTTGTCAAGCATTCGCATCATTTTGTCGGATAGAGTGACCCAGTGTTGAACTTGCGCTTAAAACAGAAGCATTTGCAAAGTAGTAGAATGTCTCTAGATGCAGATATGGCTTTTCTTGCTCTCACAATTGCTTTGTTGAAGAAAACAAAAAAGAAACGAACAAGACGATGGTCTAAGCAGTGGTATTTGTTAAGAGATAGATTTACCCATGAGCATTTGCAAAAGATTCTACAAGTGACGGAGCCCAATGATTTCAAAAATTTTTTGAGGATGGATAATGAAGCATTTGAGACATTATTGGAAATGGTTAGGCCAAACATTGAAAAACAGGACTCTAACATGCGACAGGCGATTCCTGCTAGTCAGCGATTATCTGTGACTTTAAGATTCTTGGCTACTGGCATGGATTTGGAAGATTTAAAATTTACTTGTGCTATTGCTCCTTACACATTAGAAGGTATAATAATGGAAACTTGTGAGGCTATCATAGAGAAATTAAAAGAAAACATTGCGGTAAGTAGAAATTAACACTTTATTTAGGTAGTTATCTTAATTAACAAAAGTATTAAGGAATTTTATTAAAAAGATGAATATGTTCTAAGAAATTCGGCTGCTGTTGTATCTTCGTTGTTGTATTCCTCCAATATATTGGACTGATTAGAAAGGAATTGAATTTTATTGGAAGCGGAAGATTGTTGGACATTGTAGGACTGAGTAGAGGGCGACTGATAGGGCAGAGGTGATTGAATGGGAGCGGAAGATTGCTGAATATTGTGAGATTGATGAGATGGTGGTTGATATGGCAGAGGTGATTGAATGGGAGCGGGAGATTGCTGAAAATTGTGAGATTGATGAGATGGTGATTGATATGGCAGAGGTGATTGAATGGGAGCGGGAGATTGCTGAAAATTGTGAGATTGATGAGATGGTGATTGATATGGCAGAGGTGATTGAATGGGAGCGGGAAATTGCTGAATATTGTGAGATTGATGAGATGGTGATTGATATGGCAGAGGTGATTGAATGGGAGCGGGAGATTGCTGAAAATTGTGAGATTGATGAGATGGTGATTGATATGGCAGAGGTGATTGAATGGGAGCGGGAAATTGCTGAATATTGTGAGATTGATGAGATGGTGATTGATATGGCAGAGGTGATTGAATGGGAGCGGGAGATTCCTCGGAAATATAAGAATGGTTGGAACTAGGTGAGTTATATCTGAACATTGGCGATTGAGATGAAAGTGGACTAGGCAAAGGATTTTGTAAAAAAGTAACACCATGTCTAGTTAATGTGCCCATTTCTCCTTCAAATAAAACATCGTTAATTATCTTCTCAGCATATCGGCGTTGATCTGCAGCTAATCTTCTAATCTTGACAGCCCAACCTTTTGCGATGACATCAGCGTCATCTTCAGTACGATTCTTGAAATAGGAAGTAGCAGCAGAAAATAATTCTGATGTTTCACAACTATCTTCTTTTTTTTTCTTCCTTGATGTGGTTGGTGGTGGCATTTTCTGAAACATATTTTTTATTTAAAGGTACCCAGATCTTCAGAAGGATGGAAAAAGATTGCAAAGGAATTTGAAACTCGATGGAATTTCCCTAATGTGATCGGGGCTGTGGATGGAAAACATGTTCGAATACAGAAACCTTATAACTCCGGATCATACTATTTTAATTATAAACAAACACATAGTATTATTTTAATGGCTATTGTAAATGCTAAATACGAGTTTATAATGGTGGATGTTGGAGCAAATGGCAGAATATCTGACGGAGGTGTTTTAAAAAATACAGAATTTTGGTCAAAATTCACCAGCAGTGACAATTGTTTGAATCTACCTGAACAGTCAGAGTTACCATCAACAAATAAAAAAAAGCCATACGTTTTAATAGGTGATGAAGCATTTCAATTAACTCCCAATTTCATGAAGCCCTACAATAAAACTGTTTTAAACAATGAACGCAGAATTTTTAACTATCGATTATCACGTGCCCGCAACGTTGTGGAGAATGCCTTCGGGATTTTATCATCACGTTTTAAGATATTTAAGCGATCTGTTAAGTTAGATCCACAAAAAGTCAGTAAAATAGTTTTAGCATGTTGTCACTTGCATAATTATCTGTCAAAGTCAGAAAAATACATTCGAAATAATGACGTTGATTTTGAAAATATTAATACAGGAGAAATTAGGCCAGGCTCGTGGAGAACAGAATCACAAGAGTTGATCCCTACACCAAGGTTAAGGGGAAATCCTACTATTGAAGCCAAAGCAGTCCGAGATGAGTTTTGCGAATATTTTAATACAACAGGAGCAGTTCCATGGCAAAATAGATGCTTGAATACTGCGTAGTACATAATAGTGTAACATGATAAGAAGGGGAACTTACTTGTGATCCTTCCGAACTGATTGTTGGCGAGATTTCCGTTCCGTCTGCTATGAACATTAAGTCGTTGTAATAAAACAATTTTGGGCTATAAACTTCACTTGCTCCTATTCCAGACTTAATAGAATTTTTATATTTTGTATGTTCTCGATTAAAATTTGTTCGTAACAAATTAATTTTTTTCTTCAATTCCTCAATGCTAAAATTACTCTTATATCTTTTTAAAATATCCACCATATTCATGAGAGCCATATTCTTTTTATTTTTGTCTTTATAGTCCCGAGCCTTAATGTCCCACAATATCGTCGCATCTTTGTATAATGATATCAACAACAAAGTAAAATGCCGCCATCATCACCGCTGGCGCCGGCGCTGTTCGTGTCGCGTGGTCTCTCCATAACGTTCCGTAGTACACTGAATGTGTTGCTTGACAAGCATGTTCTAAACGATCAAGCATGCTTGACAAGCATTGCAAAAATATAATTTTTCATCAAGCTTCATCAAGCATCGAGTTTGCTTGTCAAGCACATCAAGCTTCGTTCTAGACGGTCAAAATTGCTTGACAAGCACGTTAATTTAACGTGCTTGTCAAGCAATTTTGATCGTCTAGGGACCCCTTAAGGGAGTTGGTAATTTCTTCTTCGAGCTACTTGTTATTTTCTAAGCACGTCCACACTCCCCCGGCGCAGCTCCAGTCGTAACGAGCGACCTACTGACACAATGGCGCGGCAATGCTATTCTCACGCGATAAGACGCGCGATAGGGGCTAGGTAAAGGGGGTATTCATGCCTACAACAGGCCGACCATAACATTCTTGTTGGAAAGTCGCCCGTAACGTAACTGAATAGAGTGCTCGAGTGTAAAGGTCGCAACTTATTTTTGTGATTTCGTTGTTACGACTGAGTTTAAAATTCTAATTTAACGCGCCTAGGTAAACAACTAGTAAGGAAATTCTTTTTTCTAAGGTCATTTTGACCAGAGAAAAGTTGAAGAACAAACATAGGTACATAAATAAAAATATTATTAAATATATGATTTCACAAATCGACGGACTTTCCAAGAGTGACGATATTTTTTGACTTTTCTTCTACTATTGCCTGAAAATCGTTTGCTTCTACTGATCGATAATTAATTACTTAAAAATCAGTACCTTTTAAATATATAAAAGCGCTCTAATATTTCAATTATACCTACGTATACTGTGTTATTTCGTATGACTAAAACGCTTATTAAGTCGTTATTTCTGTCATTAGGCATTTAATTGTAGCGCAAAATAGAACACAGTAATGTCGAGAGTAGAGGAGCTGAAAATTAACATTAGTACTACTCAACGCTAGATGTCGCTAAAAGTCTCGAGTAAAACTGGCTGGGTCTTGGAAATTCATACAAAGGGAATACATAATGGCTAATTGAATAATGGACGTGGATAATGTACGTAATCGATATTTTAGTTACAAAACTTGTTAGGGTTTTTTGTAAGATTAGTACAATAGTACTATTAACCGTAAATGAGCAGAAGGATAGATTACATATTTTCAAGTTTACTTGTAGTTGGCTCGTTGGTCTAGGGGTATGATTTTCGCTTAGGGTGCGAGAGGTCCCGGGTTCAAATCCCGGACGAGCCCAATTTCATTTTTACTTTTTTTTTTGTTAGCAGCATGGCCACGATTTTTGTAATTATTGGAAATCCTGTAAAAAACATTTTAGTAACTCGTACGTAAGATTAAAGATATTGTCGATGCAACGCTTGCTGTGCCGGCGACACCGCGACCTGCGGGAAGTCAATCTAAAATTAAAGCTATAATCATTGAATCTTAGCTACAACTAATGACGGCTCGACGACTATCACGGGGCCGCCGGCCCTGTATTTTAGGGTCCCGTACTCTGCCTCATTATGCCTAAAAAGGACTGATAAGAACTCTTATCTCTTGAACCGTAAAAGGTAGCAAGTTACAATTTTCACAGAATGTGTATTATGGCATAGCCATCACTCATACCTTTATGCTTTCTGATTCTTTTTTATGACATTAGTACGTTTTTTTTTTTTTTAAATTCCTAAAATTGTTGAACCGTTCAGCAATTGTTTCTTAAAATTACAAACTTATCTTTGGGGTTGGGTTGTATAACAGGATATTTCGACTGCAAAGTTAAGTTTGTAATCGTTCGTTCCGCTTCGGGCGATAGGCCTACGTTCGCTAGTGAGTTTTTTAGGGTTCCCTAGTCAAGTCCGTCCGTCCGCGGCTTAGCACAGTATTAGACAGCTGAATATTGGCATACATATTAATCACCCCGACAAAAAGGTAGGATATAATCTTAAAAAGTATATTATTTAGGGTTCTCCTGCACTATAGTGTGAGGTATCTTTGGATTTGTCGCTGAAAAATAATGTGGGTGTAATAATATTTTTTTTTTATTTAGGGATCCGTTTGCAAAATATTACCTACGCTTTAAAGACCACGTATTAAGTAGGCTTTACAAGTTAACGAGTAATAAACAAACAATTTATAAAAGGAAAACTTAGTACAGATTCTATTTTTAAAATAACTTATCGTATCTGTATTAAGCTGCGGACAGACACACAACACAGAACGCACAGACATGGCGAAACTATAATGGTTGTCTACGAAACCATAAAAACGGGGTAACCTAAGCATCCCGTGTTAAGTTTGGACTGGTTGCGTGTGGTGCAAATAAGAGTTCAGAGGCTTATAGGCACCAAATCCCGTTGGAATCCTGACGTTTTCGATAGCAATTAGTAAGGAATTTGACAGACAATTGGAATCTTTCAGGATCTGCGAGCCGATTCTCGCTCATGCGAATTGAAAGCGTACACGCAAAACATTCAAAGGCTTAGATATTTGTCGCATAAAAATAAGATAAGACAACTCGACAGAGTCATTAAACATTTATTTTCTCATTCGAATTAAATCTAGCATGGCGTTCAGAATACCGATTTTGGCTGTCGCTCGACTTATTACGTAGAATTCCAAGTGATAAGCCTTAGAGTCGTATACGACTTATTTGCTAATGAAGTGGAAATTGAGTCCATGGTGCGCGTAATATACGGTCGTACTTGCACCGTATTTTCAGCATCCAAGTTTATTTACCGCGTTGAAAAACCGCTGTGTGTGAGACCCTTTACCTCTAAAACAGAAGGAAATTCGTTTCAAAGAGCGTGTGTCTCGACGGTTGCGCTCCGCTTAAACGACTTCCGAAGGAATCCCACGGGAGGCTCTTTCAAACACTACTCTTGTACCCAGACACGAAAGACGAACAGAAGTCCAGCCTCAACATAAGGTTATATCGTTGGAAGTGGCAGACCCTGGTTTCTCGCTACCCTGCCCTTATTCAGGCATGAGTTTATGTAATGTTATATTGTAGTAGCTGCATCTATGCACGCCGGTGTACAGTGCTACACAAGAAATAAGTCTCGCGGATGTACCTGCGCAGATGAACAAATTTTGGATGTGCGGCAAGTTGATCAACCAATCAGATAGTTTCATTTTATAGCAGGCCACGCGCCTTTGTTGCTATTGGTTGATTCAACGTCATCGATGCAGGTGACTATTAGTTTGGCAATATTAGCGTGAGTGAAATAGGTAGCGCTACTGCGGCAACCATTTCTGCACCTTAACCGTATCGGTTAAAGATCATGTTGAATGTACTTATAGCTTCGGGTACTTTCGTTACACTTCTTCCTAGTCTGCGCGAACGTAGATTCCCGAAGGGACTTTTATGATGTGTAGTACTGTACGAGTACTTGTTGTCTTCATCTTCTTCAGGCTATATTAGTCCACTGTTGGATATAGCCCTCCCCTAATGAGAGGAGGGCTATGTCCAGCAGTGGACTTGTTATCTTGCCCTTCGCTAATACATCACTGTTGCTAATACTGATAAAGCGCAAATGTTTTGCCTACCCTACCCTGGTCTGCCTACCCCTCCAAAATTATTAATAAAAAAATATTTTTTATTTTAGAAGTTTAGTCTATAAACGTCCTACAGCAGGGCACAGGCCTCCTCCCTGGGAGATAATATTGACTTAATTACCATGCGTGCCCATCGTGTAGAATGCCCCTTCTGGCTGGTTTTCAGTTTTCAGTGCCCCAGGCTGCAGTGAATAATTAAAGCCTCCAGCCCTTCCCTCGAGTCAGCTGAAATGAATCCCACAAAGACACGGGTGTGCACCGGGCTTAAAGACTCGCGCAGCTTTAGTTTCACAACATACCGCTTGGCCGGTGGTAGATTTTAGGGTTGCGTACTCGAAGGGCGCCAAACGGATACAGATAAATTAGTAAATAACTTCCACACAAAATATAGGTAGATGATAGGAGGCCATTTGTAATGTTCACAGAATCTTATTACGGCGGAGTGGTAAAATAAAAAATAAGGAGATACAGGAAACATTGACTTCAAATATTGTTTTTAATCTCCTCAGTTTTGACCTTGAAAATATCAATAGAAATCTCTTGTTATTTTCAAGGCCAGGAAGTTAATTTGCTCTATATATCGTAACAGCGTTAATACAAGGGAGCACAAAGTCACAATAAGATTTTTATTCCTTTATCGGTTAGCGCCATCTTGCTTTATTTCACTGTGTAAAGCGAGATGCCGCCGCTCCTCTATAGTGAAAAAAACTCGTGCTTCCCTATCAGGAAAGTATTAATTTTGTTGTGGTAAAAGAGAGGCCTTTGCCCAGCAGTAGGACGTAATCGAGGCTACATAAAAAATTGATCAGGCTCTGTAGTGTAACAACAAATAATAAAAAGTGTGAGTTCAGCCCCGAACATTTCTACTACATAAAGAAATATTCAAACTTGAATCGGACTTGGACCACTCTAGATTATTATTCTCAGTGCTTAGTGGTGTAGAAGACATCCTGAGTAGACGAGATAAGAGAAGTGGGTAGGCGGATCCTAAATATGCAATCTTAAATTTGTGATGGTACGGAGCCCTCGGTGCACAAGTAAGGCTCGTACATGGCCAGGCAACTCGCGGCTTATATTCAACACTCTTTGTCAATACATTGTCAGGGATAGTCTTTGTTAATTTACGGTAACTTTCATCGCGCTGTAGAAAGGATAAAATTTTTACAGGAGCCTTTTTAAAGACATCTTTTTATATTGATGTATAAAGAAAGACATGTTTTTATATTGCCACGGAAACACAAAGTAAACAAGAAAATACATTAAATGTAAAAAAAACAAAAATATATATGGAGTAAAAGACACCCTGGTACCACACAATAGAGATCATCATCCCAATCAGAATCGTCTATCATTTTAAATTTACTCCAATTAGCTTCCTACAGTATCATCACCTGGCTGGCGATCTGTCTACTAGTATCTTCCCGTCTTAATCTCGCGAGACTGTCATCGGCTTCGTCCATCACCATCCTCCTAACGTTATTCCGCCTCGCCAAATAACCCGCCTACTTCTACTTTGAGGAAGTAGTTTGTTTGAAAATAAAACGTGATCCGGACGTCTCGCTGGAAATACATCATACGTGTTGTGTTGACGTGACGCCCTTTCGACGCATAAAACCATATACGCGAAACTCCAACACCAGCGCTATGTTATCGGAAATAGTGGTGGCTAGCATCTATATTGTTATATAGCGTCTATATTGATAGATAGAGAACACTTAATTTCACAACTAGTGTAGGAAAAAATATTATAATAATGAGTGCGTTGTCATTGTTTGAGAGTCATTTATCGGGTACTGGCTAACTGCTAACTGAAGACTGACTTGCCTATATGAGCATTGGGTAGTAACAGAGAAGTACTGCGGCTAGAATCAATCGTTGTATTGTGTTTCTTCACAAATTATATTCATTAGATGTCGCTGACCATCATCATGAGTCCCAACTAATACTCAACTAACTAATACATCGCACTTTGGTAACCTCTCGTAAAAACATTTCAATAAAAAAAATTACTTCTTCTGATGTATCGAAGGTTTCACAACGCATCGCCTTTGACTTCGACAGTAGAAGTTATCTTCTCCTCACAGAATCCAAGTAGATCAACTGCAGTTCGACGTAACGTTTCAGCTCCGTTCCATTGTTTGGGTAAATATTAAATACAAATAGTAAATATTTTGTTTTAGGTAGTCGAAACAAACACCCGAGAGTAGGAAACAACAACATTCGCCCGTAGACTTGCGCAGGCAACAGCTGACGACACGGATCGATACGAATTACAGAACGACTTTCTCACAATTGCAGCATTAAATCACCCAAACGAATTACAGAACGACTTTCTCACAATTGCAGCATTAAATCACCCAAAAGGTTTCGTTACCCTTTCCGACGGGTTGCCTTGGCTTTTCCTCTATCGCCCGTAGATAGGTAGATAAAAACTTACTTCACAAGGCTGTAGCTTCGACCGTGCCCTGTTTGCTTTTGTTGTTAAAATGGATAGACAGTTTCAATCTAATTTTCCCAGTGGCATTTCGTAATGCAGTGCACCATGGCGTAGCGAAACGACGTCTTTATACCGGTTTATGAACCTTCTTCCTGGTCCTACCCTCCACTTCAGTCCCACTTCCTATTGTAGGCACCTGTCGAGCTCGTTGGTGCGATAATAATTTACTCTATTGATTTACTTTACTGTTGTGATCATAAACTGGCATACCATTACCTATTACGACGTAGCGTTTCAGAATGATAATCCGTGGAATTCCCTCGCCGCTTATCCACAATTGAATGACTCCCTAGTGAATCAGGCAAACTAAATTATAATGTACTTTCAATAAGCGGTAACTTATATTAAGCGGTACTTTATACTAAAGAATAATTTAGACTTTTACTTGACCAAAGACTAAAATTTGCCGTAGCTATGTTCGGAAGCGGTGGTAGCTCAGTGGGTAGAACCATAGACTGGCAAGCGAGAGCCCCAGGTTCGATTCCGAGTGCGGGTATGAACCAATGACTTTGTTTAATTTCAAAGTTACGTACATTTGCGAATTTGTAGTCGCAAACTGTTGAGGAAACCCGCGGCTTGGTTGGCTACGCACGTATTGACTAGTCTTTCCTGTGGGCTAGGCCGACTAAGCTGTCAGAATGGTATAGGTGCTGGGCAAGCCTACACCATCTATAAAAAACCATGTCCCAGGCACTACAGGGTCGGAGTGGTCCCTTCACCCATCTAGTGTAAGTGAAGATACCACTGGACGCTGTATAAATCATCTCATTAAGTAGATGCAAAAAGGCCAACTGCTTTGGAATAACAAGTCTTCAATATAATTAAATAATGTCAATTAGATTAGTAATACTGACATTGGGCTGATGCTGTGAAATGATCATATTTTTAGCAAGATTGTTCTGAATTAATAAATACTTCGTTGTAAACCTTCAATTTATTATCACAATTCTCTCATAATTACGGTTATAAGGGACACACTTACATCTGACATTAAGTTGCTTTTAAAGATTTCATTTGCTGAAAAGACAGTATAGCACCTCTCGGGTTATCAAATGGTATGCAAAAGTTCGTTCCTCTAAATAACTTCCTTCATATAGCGTTTTATTGCTTAGGTACACGACTGTATACCTCAAGGCTATATGCATAGAGTACTTCATAAAGTCTCTTAGCATTGATTTGAACCGTCTCTTGAATATACGTGGCCTCGTCCTTCTAATCTCAAACAGCCATCCAGCCGAGGGTTATAAATAGATAGTTCCAGATGATGTATCTTGTAATTGGTGCAATCCACTCTTATTAACGTAGATACCTGGATGCGAGTCAGGGAAGGTGGGCGGCTCGTGCGTGACATAACCGCCATTAACAAGGATATGACAACATTGCGTCACCTTGCTAGAATTACTTACATAGTTATGTGATGTGGATATCTACAGAAGACACGTAGTTACTCCAAACGTTTATATGGAACGTGTTAATAATGACGTGTTGATACGGACGAGATTGGCTGAGGACCCGGCTATACCCGGCAGTGGGCTCTATTCCTGGGCGCGTTATATAAGATAGTGTTATTAAAATATCACAAAATGGAAAAACCGTTTCTTCAGTAACGATAGTTAAGCCACGTAGTGATTATATTCTCTGTGGTTAAGCCTATAGGCCCATTAAGGGGTGGTCTCTTATTAAAGCCATCTCGTTTGATTTTCAAACTAGATAGACTTTATTGCTTCTCGTATTTTAACGACTTCTATCAGCGCTTTCTTTACATTAAGAATCAAGCTGAATGACATTTGTTGGTTAGGTTAGGTTATAATTGACACTATTGATTAGGTGATGCTACTGCGATGTCTATGTTTATTTAGATTTTAAAAGTGTATATTAATATAAAGACTATATTTAGTTTATATAAGAAAAACGTTACTTTTTTAAAAGCTAAATAAAACACGCTTTATTCGGCTGAGAATGCAAGCAATTGGTTTTATCGAGCGGATCTGTCTGTTTGAAATGGGTAAGAACTTAGGTTCAGTGGTTTAATTCTTGAACCACGATAGGTTTGTGGTTTTTGTCATTGAGTTTATTGTCAGCTCTTGTATTGTGGCGGATTGCTCAAGAAATACAAAATGTAAAAAGCTGGTCGCCCACTCGATAACTTGTAAAGCCTACTTAGCCGTGATAGTTCATATTATTCTATGTACTACTGCCTTGTTTTTTGTACATTTCTACAATCCGAGGGGTCGTAGGCCCTACTCTAAGAGTTGCGCTTTAAACATTAGTATTTCGAAAAACGGGTAAACTAAATTGAAAATTTGGTTTTCCTACACTCTCAATGTTTTCAAAGGACAAAGGACAAATCTAACAATGCAACACACTATGGTATAAGCGGGAAAAGAAAATTTCACATTAATTTACGTAGAGCAGGTACGCTAAAAAGTTTTTTTTAAACATTTCATCCTAAAATTTTGTCGGCGTGATTAATATCCTGTCGTGTCAGTGCTAAGCCAGACGGACATGCCGAAACTGTAAAGGTTCCTTGTTAGTTGGTTCGGGATCCTTTGCTGGATCCCTAGGTTACCTATCTAAAAAGAAAACACAGTTTGCCAAGTAAATATATAATATTTATAATCTTTATGGTGGTACGGAACCCCCCGTGCGCGAGTCTCATTCGCACTTGACCGGTTTTTTGAAATATTTCACTTAATTATCTTAATAATGAATACGTCAATAAACAAACCATCACTCATCCTCCCACGTTAAAGCTTCATTGATATCCTTGAAGCGTGTGGCTGGTTCTTACTGTCTTGCTTTGTTTTAATATTACATAAGCACCTACATATATGTACTATTACCTCTTATTATTTAATATTAAAACAGATGCCGATTAAGAGCTATCGACTAAACATTTTGAACTTAAACCCACCCTTTTCCTATCGAGATTATGCAGTTCTGCTGTTGACATTGACATCACCAAACAATTTATATTTTCATGGACTGTCAAAACCGACGTAAAATGCTGGTATTTTAAGAGCGCGGAATTCATTTTATAAAAAAAATTAAAAAAGTGCAACCGATCGGCCCGAATGGAAAAATGGCAAGCAATTATACACTAAAAATACACAAAAATGGAAAGACAATTTTAAATTTTGCTATAATTAAACAACTAAAAAATTACTTTTCTCGTATGTCGGAATAGTTTTTCTAACAGAGATGCTTAACAGATTACCATTTAAAAGCGGAGGGTCGCACGAATATTGTTCGCGGGTTACATGTGGCTCTCGAGCTGCAAGTTGACGACCACTGCTGAATCGCAAAAAATGAGTTTATTTACGACATCACATTTGAAACCGCTAAATTTATCAGTGGTTCTCTACAATATTATTCATGCATTATACATATAAACCTTTCTCTTGAATCACTCTATCTATTAAAAAAAAACGCATCAGAATCCTTTGCTTAGTTTTAAAAATTTAAGCATACATAGTACATAGGGACGGACAGACCGCGACAGCTACTTTGTTTTATATTATGTAGTAACGATCAATCATTTATTTACACTTAAAGAATAATTTACCTACTGTGTGCTGACTGTCAATTTACTATATTAGCCACTGCCTTCGGGTTGTAACTGTAGTGGACTCTTCTGACCGTGCTTTCCTACTTTTCTAAGACCTGTCGGCCTGCCTGTCTGAATGATGTTGAAAATTTGACGGACGGACGGAAATTTAAGCCACGTTTAATAATATTTAGCAATCTGGTTTTTTGTTCTTATACCTACTAAGTTCTTTCTCTTTCTAATCATATTATTATGTTTTCATCACGCTTACCTGATATAGCACAGATTGTCTAGACCTGGGTTTCGTGCAACCCAGGAGTTACGATATGTGTTAAAGTCCCTGGGGATCCACGAATCACATTTGTCACTGAATCGTTACTTGGATTATTACGAGTATAAGTATTTAAAAATGTCTCAGACACATATTTTAATGTACAAATACGGCGGTACCTACGTTCAGAAGATTAATTGCCATGTGTACAGAATTTTTACAAAAAAAAAACTATATCGATCACAAATATTTGACTCTCCGCAACAACTTTGGCGTCCCGTTTCATCTTAGGGGTTAAATTTTGAAAAACCCTGAAGCCACGGCCTCAAAAATTTCAAGGACCGCTGGTCTAGGCTTTAATTCCGTTGTGGGTTTGTCTCCCCACATTGTCAAGCAAAGGCAAGCCAAATACAATGAGACGTGAAGGCGCCAGCCATTCCCCCATGCAGACGTTTAATGATTGTCTGGAAGTCTCCTTGTGCTATAAGAAAAGCTACTGTACCCATGAATTATCATGGTGTATGTTTTTAAGTGATTATATTATTCACCTTTTTTAACTTGCAACTATCACTTGTTCATTAAGTCACAGTTTCTGTGCTACTTTGAAAAAACCTTCCTTATTGTGAGTTAGTAGATACGATCTGGCATTATTCCAATAACACTTTGTAGGTTGGGAGTTTCTGAAAAATCTAACTGGCTCAGGCTATCCAACTGATCTAATGGGCGACTCACCGGCATCAGTGAAATTTCGAACCTCTTTACACTATTCTCTGTATTACGTACAGGCAGCGACATCTGGCTGAAGTCGATTGCATCACTTACATAACAGCCCCGACTACCTACTTTGCAGTTAGATCGCGGGTCGGTCGCGGGTTCGAATCCCGGCATGGGTGGAATTTTTAGCCTCTAAAATAGGTCGTGTTTTTTGTTTTTCTAATCAGTTTTATTTCTTAAGCATATTTTTCATACAACATAAATGTAAAATAAATAAATAAAAATTGTTTATTTAAAAATCCAGTAATACAGTGATGATCAATTGCAACTCCTACACTAGGCACAGCCTGTGTCGTGGAAGTCGGGTAGGTTACGAAAAATCATAATTAGCACCGGTTGACAGTGCGAAACAATATCGAGTTATTTTGAGTGTTTGAGTATTTACGTGTGAGGGAAGAAATTAAGACAAAAAGATTTTAATTACAATTTATTGAGTTTAAACAAATAAAACTTACATAAACATCACAATTATGCTTCGCAAAATAATGTTGATGTTATGAGACATTCGAGACCTACAATAGAGCCCAGATAGGTATAACAATTGAAACTTGCTGTAATCTCTACGCTGAAATTGAATCACCTTATAATTTATCAACGTAAAGTTTCGAGCAAAACCTGTCTATTAATTTATCATAATTAAATTAACATTAACATAATATTTTGTACAAAATGAGGCCTCCATTCGTAAACAAATATACATCGTAGATTGCTTTGGATGGTTATTTCGTCTAGAGCTTTCTTATACGAAAACAAGATGGAATACAAATTACTATTAGGGGTAATTTAAGCTAAAAGGCATGTTAATATAACATCTAACCCTTACATAATATTGGTAGCTAAGGTGGGACATCAATCTATACAACTTACGGAAAATCAGAATCTTTATAACTAAACAAGTAAATAATTTATTAATATTGATAAAATACTGAAAACTACTTACGCGGCAGATGCAGGTGTTATAAACACCTAACGAATTTTCAAAAACATTTTAATCTTCGAAGATGACTCATACATCTTTTAGGCAAACATTTACTTTGAAATACACTTACAAAAATATTCCACTTTCTTTACACTACATAAGTTTGCTCAACTTTGCCACAGACATTGCTAAGCATTCTAGATTATGTTTATCTACTACATTTTATTAATGAAATGATTTAGGTACATTTATTAGTCCAATTATTATATTTATTCAACGGAGGGATTGCACGGAGTTCTTTTCTAGATTGTACACGTAATTAAAAAAAAACTACAGAATTGTTAGTATTTATTGTTTTAGTTGTTTCACACCTGTACTACTCTCGGTCTATAAATCGCAAGTCAAGGTAAATGCAAAAATTAAATAGTCAATTACTGTAACTAAATTGTAGAAGAAAAGTCTTTTATCTACAAGTATTGTGAAGAAGCATCATAAAAATAGTGTGTAAATCAGAATTATAATCAATAATTTAAATAATTTAAATTCCTCCAAACAGCAGTGTTCTAAAATAAACTATCTGCAGGAAATTTGTACACGTGAGGCCTGTTTCATAAAACTACAATTCGTAGATTATTGTGACAATTTGAAGTACGAATGTATTAACCCTAGCCAAGCCCACTTGTTAATCGACGTTGCTATGTACATAGAAACTCCAATTGTAGTTCCATAAAACAAGCCTCTGACGGAAAACTACCAACGTATTCTTTATTTACTTAGGACACTAAATTCGGTCAATGCCATACAAGCATTATTCATAATTATCAAACAATTGATAGAATAACGAGACGAAACATTGGCCAAGTTAAACAACTGATTTAAAACAAATGGTTTCATCTTATAAATAAAGCAAATAAATATATTACTTAAAACTAAAATCAATAATAATATCTCTGGATTCTGGGGCTTAAACTCTTGCACTTGTAACTTACTACTAAAACAACAATAATAGTTAAACTAGATAATAAGAAGCTGCTAAAAGTGGGTACAGTGGATAGTACATCAGATAGATGGAGAGTTAAAGAACATGAAACTTTACGTTTCAGATGCAAAATTACCCGTGAAACTTACCCGAGTAGAGTGCACGCATGTAATTGTTAATGTGCTATCGACTGTACCTAATTGGGGAATATGTTATGGTTTGATTTACTCTATGTACAATTACACACAATTTTTGAGATTCGACAATGCCATTAGGAACCTTTAGAGTAAAAAAATATTTTTTACATGAGATATTATTTAATTTCTTGGGAATCACGAATTTGCTGATGCAAGGTCCACAAATAATTATATAATGCTTTTGAATTTCCTTTCCTTTGCAGAATCAATGCAATATTCTATTAAATCCGAAAGTTCATTCGCTAGCTATTCGTAGGTACCAATTCCGGGTGATGCCGTGTCTTAACTTATTGACAACGCTGATGTGACAATAAACTGGTCGGTGGATTGGAACTCGTCGCTCTGCGACGACCCTACCCCTTGCGCCAAATAATACATTAACTATTTACAAACATATAGTTATATATACAATACAAAGTCAATATTTCTATTATATTTCTGAACTTACACACTGGAATGAATTCAAAAATTTTAACAGGAATGTTATGAAAACAAAAATATTTTCCTATTTACAATACATACATACATCATCATTCATTGTTCGGTATTTATTTAGAAATTTATTTTTTCTGGCTTCTATGACATCAGTGTAAAGCTTACGTTCGACCAAGGAGATTATTCCGACAAAGCAATCCAACCAACTTTGTGTTAACAATATCATTCAATTTATTTGCAAAAAAATTTTTTATCGTAGAAGACCAGCGTTAAGCTTACATTGAAACAAGAATACTATTCTGATTAAACCATCAAAATTTAAACCTTGGTTTTAAAGTAAAAGGGAGATCAAAGGAACAACAAGCATAGTGACAAAAAAATAGCTCATGTGTGCGTTGTTTGGTTTCATGCCTCCGAGACTGCCGACTGAAGCTTGACTGATTTTATCTTCTTTTGAGATTGTTGACTTCGAATTACCCTCGCTACTATCGCCCATCATAACTTTGCTGTCAAGTTCTTCTGGCCTGTCTGGTTTTTTCATTGGACTGGCAATATCATTCTCTTCCGGAGCTGGAGGAGCTGGTGGTGGAGGTGTAGTTGTGGTAGTAGTCGTGGTTGTGGTAGTCGTGGTCGTTGTCGGTACCAGAGTGTTGTTAGAAATGAAGTAAACTTCTCCGTATAAAGCTTCTACTTCCAATGTTTTTTCTACTCTTTCACCGCGAATCAAACGTGAGAGAGGTGCGTGTTCTCTGTAATTCGTTACTAGTCTTGCAGTGTATTGAACATCCACACTCGTATAGTTACCTCTGAAGGTCACATTGCAAGCTGTTCCAGGTTCCAACCGTTTTTCTAAAGTGAAAAATTGATTTCTTTCTTCTGTAAACTGAATGGACCATTTGATTGAAGGCAAAATAGTGCCGTCATCCATTTCAATACTGGTATTTAATCCTACAGCGATACCATGACCATGACCCCAGGAAAGGCTGTAATTATACTTGTATGGTATTTCAGCTGTCTCTAAACCCTCTATTTCTCCAGTGTTTGAAAGTATCCGTTCTTCATATACAACAGGCTCAGCCTGTTGAACATGCTGAGTGCTTAACTCCAATTGCACTTTATCCATTTTGTAGCTAATAGGTTCAAGTTCTATTAGAATTTCGCCATGGTTCTCATCCAATTCCTGATTGTTGACATCGTAAGTAAAGAGGTGCCCTATTGATTGTTTCTTGTTGATTGTGCCGATTTTATGCGAAAGGCTTCCGCCTTCTGCTTTTATGCGCCCAATGAACATATCATCAGATGATGCCACAACGACGCTTCTGTTGTGTTTAGGCTCAAAGTGGTTCCAGGGTTTCCATATTACAAGAGAACCATTTTCAATGTTCTCCAATATTTCAAATACTTTGTTTGCTTTAATTCCTGGGACATTACAGGTTGTGTATTTCGGCGTTGTCTGACCGAGCAACCAGTCCCCTTCGTGGCTTACCCTGCATATGTATACTGGCCCTGTAACGAAAAAAAAACCTAGGTATTTTTCTGAATTTCATGAAGGTGTTTTGACAGAAAGGCGGACAGACGGATAATAAAGTGAACCTATAAGGGTTCGGTTTTTTCTCTTGAGGTACAGAACCATAAAAATTAAAAGAAAAATACATCAGCAAAATTTTATGTGTGTTTTTACCAAAGTAATTTTGCGGACCGTTTGATTAGAACCCATTTTCAATAAGTAAGTCTAGTTAGCCCTCCGTGAGTGTATGTTTTGTTTTTAAGAACAGTCGTCTCCTTACCGTCAACCGATTGAGCTACAGTGACATAGATGTCCATGACAGGGTCTCTAGGCTGATTGGCCCATTTGAGAGTGCTTGAGGTCATGACCTGGTTGAGCCTCGTGTCATAGAAGCCAACGCTGGACTCTCCAAATGCCCCAGTGTTCAGCGTCACCGTCAACACCACCAGCCACCAGCCGCTCTCGAAAAAGTTATTCATCCTCATTGTTCAAATCTGAAACAAAGGAAGGTAATGTGAGCTCACTTTTCATTTGTAGTAGAAATTAGTGAAGATAAACTGACAGCATTGATGATAAATGAAGTCTCCTTGACAGAGTTTCATTCCCTTAACTAACTATATGTAAAAGCTATTAACTTTGGATTTAGTTTTATGGGTGTGGCACACTAAAAGGATTGTGTGCTTAATTTGTGATTCCTATTTCAGTCAAGGTAAAAGTGTAGGAGCTTTTTCACTCATTCTCAGTTAATTACTTAGTTTACGTAATCTCTGTAAATAAGATGGTACAGTACCTAAAATTATTATGCCGCTTTAGTACTATAATACAGATTTTTTTTAACAAAGACACGGCCTGATTAGGCGAACGTTAGTGATTTGTGAATAAAATATAAATTATAAAATAAACACATTCACTGGCAATTATGGATGTACGTACTTATATTAAAATTTCTGTAAATATCACTAATTTAAAATTATTTAGAGCAAAAATTATTCGTATAAAGAAAATGTTTCGTTCTCCTAGCAGAGCCACTTGCGTAAGCCCCGAAATTCAGAGGTGCAGACGCCCCCTTATGCTATAAATTGTACCTCCGACCCCGTAATTCTCTACCTCGATAGATACATTTTTTACAAAAGGAAGCTGGAGGCGCGTGAAACATCTATAAAACTAAACATAAAAAGAGCTGAATAGAGGACGTTAATTAATGGGGAAGTAAGGGAAACTACCTGAACCTGCATAGCTACTGGAAAAAGTTCTTACAAATAAGTGACTATACAGGGTGTCTCATTCAAATCGGTCAGTATGGGAAAGTCTGAAACTATAAGACATACGCAGATCTGTTCTGAGGAACCATGTCATCGATTTTAATAACAAGAAAAACTGCATTCATACATTTTAAAACACATATGTACTCCGTTCGGGAATCGAACCCGGTGGTTTTGAAAAAAAACCTACACTATTTCTATTTAGATATCGATTGTGTAGGTCTTAAGCAGTAAATGTCTGTATGAAACATGATGTCTAAAATGAATAAAATGCATTGTTTTCACATACTTTAATTTATTTTAGTAGGTGCTCGAAGTGACCGCCGCCTTTTTCAATACAATATTCAACACGTTTAGGTAACGATCTTAATCTTTAAATAAGTATCTACATACTTATTTTAAGCGGGCTTTTCAATTGATTGTTAGTGTTTGATTAATAGAAGTTTTTTTTTTTCAAAACTTCCGGGTTCGATTCCCGAACGGAGTACTAATGTTTTTTAAAATGTATGAATGCAGTTTTTCTTGTTATTAAAATCGATGACATGGTTCCTCAGAACAGATCTGCGTATGTCTTATAGTTTCAGAATTTCCCATACTGACCGATTTGAATGAGACACCCTGTATATAAGTTTTGCGTAAACGTGCCATTTGTCTCATTTTTTCACAATCCAATTTGATCCTTATGCTGAGGAGGATGAAAGTGTCGACTAGATCATAATATAAGGTAAGAGGTACGAGTACCACAGATGTAAAACAATCGAAGAATTTTTTATTGTGCAGCATTATTGTACACAATTTTGAAAGATATCTCTTGAGACCCTTCAGTTACCCTTACCCTTACAGTTTCGTAAGATTCAATCTAGTAGTGAAGTTTTTTGGTTGTACGCGATTTGTCTACTGCACACTGATCAAAGTAAACACACCCACCCTACATGGATCGATTGCCTACAAACTCAATTTGCTAGACGAAGTTACCGGAGTGAGATCACAGGCTTCGGTATTTCGTCTTCACCAGCGATGTTACGCTGGTTATAGAGGAAATTTGGTTTTGTTTGAAATATGGCCTCACTGGTTTTATTATTTTACCCGCCCTCATTTCAGTGGGACTGATAGGTTGACCATCCGGTTTACAAGTGAAGAATTATTATTTTAATTCTTTCTTGCACTAATTACATTAGTAAATGTACAAGGCCGCGCTTAAAGCAAGAAGCATTCTCTTCCAGCAAACCTTTGGTATTGAAGAGTCTCGCAAAGGGGTAGTGCAGAAAAAGAATAATAATAATTGTTTTTATTTATTATATTGATTTTGTCCATTTTTGTGACGTCATTGTCTGACTTCAATATAATCGTACCTAGGTTTTCCTACGCGGGAAACAAGTGATTCTGTTGTGTGGGCGTTATTTATTTATTCTATTTAACTTAAACACGATGTTATTGGACATTCTTACGCGTAATTCTCAAACTCTAAGAGTTTAGTTTAGAAACTTGTAGTAAGAATAGTACACAAGTCTTCCAGTATGCACCTTCGAATATTTTTTAAATGTTTATGAATATTTTTAATTGTTTATTCTCGGCAATATTCGTGGATGGTGTCGTGGCAATAAAACAGAATATAAAACTAAAACTAGAAAAACCTTTATTATTCAAAAATACCAAAAGACCACCCGCCCGAGATACACCCAATTCAAGGAAACCTATGATGCTATATCAAGACAATAATTTGTTTAAGCCAAAATTTTACAATGATTTACTATTTTTCTTAATTACATTTTATATGGTCTCTAGATATCTTAACTAGGTCAGACCTGTACGCTCGGCATCTACGTTACTCTCGCTGCCACGGGAAATTCTCTGCGTCAGGATCTGTTCTGGGTGATCTGGTTTGCCCCAGAACGATAGTCATACATGCGACTCTCCATGAGCCGACTGAATTCACGATTGAAATATATTCTTTGGGGCTTAAAATATTATCTAGCCCCATTTGGCCATAGTAACTTTTTAATTTATAGAAACTAAATTGGCACTAGATACTTAACGATCGAAGCCACCTACGGTCGAAGTAGGTCAATTTAATTACCCCTTTGACTGTCTAACGAAGCAAGGCGTCCTTACAGGAATTCATGTACATATTTCATTAAAATGTCTATTAAATGAACAACGTAAATAAGTTATAGCTTAAACGAGACGAATCGTAACTGACGTGACTAGCTTAAATTTAAGCCCAGTTAAAGTCATGTGCAACAAATAACGTGATATTGAAATAACGCAAAACCTACCAAATTTTTCTACAGAATTGATAATTATATAGATTGATATCGAGAATAAACTAACTTTCCTTTTTTCTTGTTTTCAGGTAAGTTCCTGTATCAAGTCATAAAAATGCTCTTCTGTTACCCTAAATAACTAAGTAAGTACATTTATTATTGAAACGAAGTTTCCTAAAAAAGCGGTGTTTGACAATGCTGGCGGTTCATTTTAGTCCGCTTTACACATACATCAGGGAAGTTCGTGACTAACGATTTGTCAAAGTTATCTGTTAAATAATTCCTGGATTTTAAATACAATGCTCGTCCTGTTCCAACTTCAGTACTTAATTAGATTATTACCTAGATTAGATATAATCTTACTAGATTAATATCGAAGCCGGGAGTTCATACCATAATTCTTAATCATTGGTCCTCGTAGATTTGATTTAATAAGTTCAATTGGACATTGACACGGACCATTTGAGAATTACAATCGACATCACGTCAACATTTAGATCCATGCACTATACTCGGCTACGTTAAGGATAACATATGATAAGAATATTCTTTATTGTACACCAGAGCACATATTATAAAACATGTAAAGATACAAAGTACAATTGGCGGCCTTATTGCTAAAAGCAACAAAGCAAAGCGGGACTACTTTGCAACTGAAATAGAAAGGTTGATGTGCTGCCGATTGATCGTTTATCATTTCATTTAAATTGTATGCACATAGAAAACGGACTATTAAAGAAAAGTTGGTATTGCAGGATTAAAACGCGATTAAATTACCTTCTCTATTTGCTGTATAAATTCATGAAAAGTTTCGTATTTGCGTCACTTTAGGATGATTAAATTCGTGGAAAGATAATCCGAATTATTACCGGTGGCACTAGCAAATACATTTTTTAATTTTACCTATCGATGGATTGTTTATAGAAAATGGCTGTTAAACTCAATGTCAAAGTTTATCATTAAGATAACGACCGATGACACGATTCACGAAGTAGGTAATGGAAGTTTTATTGGAATATGAAAAACTGTGTATGGGGTACCCGGTCTAACTAACCTTGCATTTCATTCCTTGTGTCTGAAATGCAATTTTTCAGTAAACTAAAGTTATTTTCCATAAGTGGTGTCACAATGGTAATGACTTCGTAATGACATTTAATATTTGTTATCCATGTTCTTCTTTTAATCATGATACCTCTTTCTGTCGAAATGAGAATATGTTTCAATGTAAGGAATTCAAATCCGAATTGAAAATTAACTTACGACAAATGTTCAGTCATATAGGGAATAAACACTTGAACGCGAAACGCTTCACGATGCGCCATCGTAGCGCCATATTTCGAAACCACTTGCTTCGATCCTAACATCAACAATCATCGCTTCATCAAAAATAATTAATTCTTCTTGCCCTTTGCTTAATGAATTGTCGATACCGAAATCTCAATAAATTAACCTGAAAGTAGAGTACCAGGGCCAAGAAATAGACTGAAGGCATAACTGTCAAAACAACCGGTTTTTACGGATATTCTTTTTTAATTATAGAAAATGATAAGAGTTATTTATTATGTGATGTCTTGTTGAATGTTTTGTGTTTCAGACACAAACATAAACACAGCAGAGGCTACGTAAAAAAAAGTTTTATAATAAGAAGAAGATCATTGTTATCGGTTTTTATCCACAGGTTTCCAAATAGAGTTTTATTATTTAGTTCGAGGAATGCCTTTAGGCAATGGCCGCATTCCGTCGGGTGTATCCGAAATCCCATTGTCGCTGGGCACGGAGCGTGTCCGGCGGACGCACAGCGCGCCAATACGACACCTAACCTACCTAACACAATTGATTAACTGATTTACTAAAACCGCTCTTGTGGGAAACTGCAATAGCTTTTGAAAACGCACTATTGTGCGAGCACGAATTGAATTCCTTAGGGCTTAGGGCAAAATACGATCGTCTGCTGATAATAAAGTGTGTTGCAGTGGGTCCTTCCCGTTACGGAAATCCCGTAGCACTCACGTGAGTTATTCAACTAATCAATATTATTATTTTTTGCTATTGGTCCAACTTTAAATCTTCGACAGGCTATTTTATACATTCGCTATAGCAAGAATCAAAATGTTGTACTGATTTGAATTTTTTCGGCGATTTTATAACAAAAGTAGTTTGTATTGATGATTAGAATACATACATAAATTCATGCGCTTACACCAATGAAGGTAGGCATAGACCAGGATTTGCCAATCGTTATGAGAAAATGAGTCCCCGTATTCAGTATTTAAAATAGGTTCCTCTACATTGACTAATATAACGTGTTACTAAAATACCGAATGCAGACTAAACTATCTATTCTTCAGGATCGATTAATATAATTAAACCTTTTCCATAACGAAAAGGTTAAAATTCTCTATAGTTTTCACAAAGTTTGAGAATCTAAAACAACATTGACAATTTGGAACTGTTGCTAATAAATCTATGGAAGATAATAAAAGACGAATTGTCTGAAGAAAAATATTTAAAATATTGCTTTTTTCAATAAACCGTATAAACCGGTAAATAATAATTCGTCAAATTCATTGTAAAACTGAGTACCTTTTCGTATGTAAAACTGAATTCGAACGTTTGAAACAGGATTGGAAGTGATAAAACGCTACACGCAAAATTAAAGCTAGACAATGACTCAAATGAGGCTCTTAACGAGTCTATTTAAACACCCCCCACGTGGGTTCTTGCACAATAGACTTCTCTAGTGTTTAGTCTGCCAATGGATGTAGGTAGTGTGAAGTGTGAGGGGACTTGAGGGGAGCACCAGACAGCGACGAAATAAGGGAAATCTGACGTCATCGCAGATTCCCCTATGTTTCCCCACAATCCGTCACAGCCCTTCCTGATATTTCTTGTGTTTGTCTGCAATGTTATCGTCGTTTATCCTAACTTTGATTTCAGCCATCCATCCACTAAATTGTATGATGAAACCGTGTCCTTCGCGAAGTCTGACGTCATCGCAGATTCCCCTATGTTTCGTCACAACTTTTCCTGATAGTTCTTGTGTTGGTCTGCAATCTTATTGTCGTTTATTCTAACCTTGATTTCAGCCGTTCACTAAACTGTATGATAAAATCGTGTCCTTCGCGAAGTCTGACGTCATCGCAGACTTCTCTATGTTTCGTCACAACTCTTCCTGAAATTTCTTGTGTTTGTCTGCAATCTTATTGTCGTTTATCGTAACCTTGATTTCAGCCATCCACTAAAGTGTATGTCGAAATCGCGTCCTTGGCGAGTTTGTTGATTGATTACATCGTCTGGCTTCGAGCTGTGTTTTATTCATGAAGAGCCGAGAGCTGAAATAGAGGCTCTGGCCTCCCGACATACGTCAAGTGGCTTCACCCTTGTCGAAACATTGTAGCTCGCACTACTGCTGGTTTCGTTTACAGATTTATTTATATCCGTGAATGAGATCGTTTCAGTTTATATGGACATGTTATTTTAGACTGCAAAATAACTATAATATACACTTTACTGAACGTAATAACATGAGTTTACGATGAGTTGTAAACTACGGACGGGTCAACACAAGGGCGAATTTTATTACCAAAGCCGCCATATTTCATTATTGTAATTAACCGTTTAGTGCACGAGAACTAAGAATGACGACAAATAGCAAAATATTAGTTATGTTGTAGTTGGGATTAAAATATAAAGAACATCGTAATCATGAAGACAAGAGCAGTGGTGGCGGAAAGGTAGAGCGCAGGCTTCTCAATCGAAAGGTCGTAGGTTAAAATCCCTGCATGTACCAATAATTTTTTTTTCTAAGTGATGTACATTGTGAAGTTACAGTGCAAAGGTGAAGGAAAACATCGTGACACCCTAGTGTCTGAAGTTTTAACACACCTCAGCACGCTCTATGTACAAGGGCCCATCTATGAGGCTAACTGCGGAAATGTCACGTCTTACATACTAACTATCATGAAGACACTAAATAGTTGTAAAATTATCTGTCCATCATTTAACCTCCTCCGTCTGACCTTGAAAACCTCAAAAATCAAAATGAAAAATGTATTTTTAATGTTGACTATCTATCAAGCGTTATAGTCATGGCGTTTTACTATAAAGGCCTGCGCAGACGAGGTACTATCCCCTGGGTACTTTTTGTCCGTCGATAAAGATCTCTTATAAATTGCATCGAATAACGCACACGAAGGACTAAAAGTACCCCGTACAAAAAGTTCCTCAAGCTACCGAGGACATCAAGAGACCGGACCGAACTTTTGTTCGGTGTTTTCTTTTAAAGCGCCTTTACTTTTTCAACTTCATGTAAATTACAAGACAACGAAATCTCAGAATATTTGCTTCCATAACTTCACTCAATTTCCGGGGCACAAATGACCGCACACCGTAGGCGTTGAGTCCGCGACAAGTACTCGGAGGACATTTTTCCTTCGTCTGCGCAGGCCTTAAATATCTACTGAGACTGGGAAAGTTAGATTTATGTCATTCGCATTACCATCACTCTCTGATGGTCGGGATGACACTTTCGAAATTATCCGTTACCTCACGCTTTGTTCCTTCAACGATAATTGTGACAACTATTAATCATCTTTTGCTTATTTCACACTACGCCATCAATGTGTTGAAGGAAGGATTGATAGAACTACATTTTTTTATCTTTATGTCTCCTATAGGTATACATCCACTGTAAGGCACTGGAGAACGGTGGTAGCTAAGTGGTAGAACGCTAGCTTCTCAGTCGGGAGTCCGTGGGTTTGAATCCCGGCATAACATAAGAAATAAAGTCATTGATGACTTTATTTCTTATGTTATGTACATTTGCGAAGTGACAGTGGCAATACCACTCGCTGCGAAGGAAAAAATCGTGAGGAAACCCCAGTGTCTGAAGTTTTTACGTACCTCAGCACTTGCTTGACCCAATGGCACAACTATTAGGCTAAGTGCGGAAATTTCTACCTAACTGTAGGGCACTGGCCTTAATTGTGGGCGCAATTACCAAGCGTGCCCACCAACTACAGATTAAGGATATCCAATCCAATACGTGCATTAGTTAATTAATAATAACAATGCTTTGAGGAAACTCGCAGTCTAGTTTGTTCGACATGATTTATCTCTAGCTGAGATGCTGTTGTTTTTATGTAGGCGCTGACTAAATAACAAAAAATAACTTCCACTGCAGCGTCCGAGTGGTCACTTCAACTGTGTAGTGTACAGATAACGTCAGTCACATTACATTACATTGCAGTGTCGCTCATGTTCTCTCATGTGAATTTATGCTCTCGCCCGCCGTAATAGGTACTCGTAGTCGCCATAGCCAAACTCGGCCGGAAAAAAATATCATTATCATCTAGTCGACTTCACTACAAGACCCCCAGTTTCTCCTACGCTGCCAATCTTTAATAGCTGTCAGTTTGCCAAAGTTCTCACATAATAAACACCTGACTAGATTAAAAGGTTGTTAACCTGAGGAACCGAGTATATTACTGCTAAAAAAACAAATATATCACTCAATGGGATATTGGCATATTGGTATAACTAAGTATGAGTGGCCACTAGACATTGACTGTGTCGTTGGTCGAGCCGTTAAGGCGCTTGGGTACCAAGACGGAGGTCGTGGGTTCGATTCGTACTGGGGGCCGCTGTACATTTGTATAGGTGGCCTCAATCTGGGTGTATTTTCATGTTTGTGATGTCCTTGCCTGGTTACCATAGTACAGGGTATCCTAGTTTGGGACCAGGTCAAGTGAAGTTGTGCGGAAGTTATTATTATTATAATCTACAAATCATATAAATATAAAAGGCTTAAGTTTTTATCCACGGTATCGCACCTGTATCGCATTACAAGATGCAAGTAGGTTTACCCGTTTCATCGACTTACTATAAGTGGCTTACATAAGTTACACAAGTGAGTGAGTCAAGCTCCCGGGCAATTGCACAGTAATCTCATTACCTACATGGCATGATAGTCTATAAAACTACCACTTATGAAAACTTTAGTAGATACATATTGTAAATTTTAACCGTTGTGACTGCACGCCCAGTGCTTTCTGTGCGACCCGACTTCGGACGTGCTCGTTTTTATTGCATGAACCGAAAGCCTTTATCGTTTCAAATAGCGGTCGAGAACACCTAGATGTCAAATACGCAACAGAAATTTTGTTCCCTAGTTAAAATTTGGCATGGTAGTAAAAAAAAATTGTGTTCCCAAATATATTACACAAACCCTTATTATTTGCGCATCTTTCTTCGTGAAATAAAATAAAAACAGAGATGCTAAAAACCTTAATTACTAGAATTCAGGAGACGCCGGTGAAGTTTCTATTTGCTCATAAAAATAAGGCTTAAGACTTTAGGAGCAAAAATAATTGTTTTCACTAGTCAAATGTTTACCTAGGAATAATTTTTGTTTCACGGAAAGAAATAAGTCCGATTTTCAAGTGTTTATTATCTTCCTAACTAAACACATTTGGTACTCTGGTGTGCTCGTATCCTATTTGAAATGAGAGTACATATTTCGGTTTATGCATTAAAAATGCGCTCGTCTGAAAATTGGGTTTCAGAGCACACACATAATAATAATATGAATAACTATTTAATAATTTATTTGCTTCTAAGCTAAATAGGTTACACAGCAAGCATAAAAATAACAGGTGTTTCATACAAAAAGGATGTTCTTTGATATTAAAATTAGTGGCCTACTGAGTTCAACCCGTAAACCTGCTCCCCTCGCTAGGATATCCAGTGAACCCAATGGAGGAAACCAGTGAAACAAATTTAATTTTGATTGTGAATTTAGGGTTCCGAGAACTAGAAGGAAATAAATAATTAGAGCACACAGAAACAAAAACCACGAGATTCAATGAAAATAAGGTTCCGCAATTTTTATTACTAATTTATATATAAGGTATGCACTTAATTTTTAGAGCCTAACAAAGTGACTTTAGAGCTCTCTTTTATATATAGTTTGCGTCAGCTTACATAATTGTATTTTAGTTATGCTAGAAGTTATACAGATATGTGTTGACGAGAACTCATTATATTTCAATACACAGTTCAATGGAACATGCATCCATAAACATAATAATATGACTCACCAATACGGGATTTTCTCGTTATAATAATTACAATAATGCAAATTATGTCGCTAAGGCCGTTGATAAGATAGCCGACATAAAATATCAAGCCGACGATGATGGTCCGTCTAAGCAGAAAATGGAGGAAGACATTTTCATGCCATCTTGATAATGATTTCTAATGTTAGACAAGTAATTTATTCAGTAAAGTACCATTGATACAGAATGGCGTCCGTTTTCACAGGGAACCATAAGGGCCTTGAGGTCACAGCTGGCGTGAGCCATACATCATACATATTTATTTCAGTATAGATTCAAAATTATTTTCATATCACTCAGAAAACCTGAAAAACATCTTAGGAAAACATCGTGAGGAAACTTAACTGTCTGAGGGGTTCATATACCTCAGAGCTTAAAATTGCCAATCCGCAGTGGGCATGCGTGGTAATTAAGCCCATAATTTCTCTCTCTCCAGGAAAAGGCCTGTACCCTGTAGTGAGACGTCTGTAGGCTACATAAAAACACCAAGGGCCGAGTTCTACTTCCGTTGGACGTATAATCGACATTGTGGCAAATTCGCTTTTTAGGTACATCACTGATGAAAGTACACGTACATTATGTGAAGGTGGATGTGTTGATACCTAAATATTTAGTTCGTCGTCGTCATCATCGTTATGAAGCTCTACCTACTCAGTCGTGTGTCGCACCCCAATGACACAAAGCGGAAAATTGCGTTGACGTCATCATTAACGAAGCCCACAGGGTTGCCCGGTGACTCGAACACTGTCCTAATTAAACAGTTGCCGATACAAGTAAGTAATTGTATTGTTTGTTTTTACTTTTACGGCTGCACAGAGTCGTAAGTATCTTCATTGACGCCTACCCAAAAAATATATTTGAATATAACATTTTAACGCAAATACAATTTACTAATGTCCAAGATCTTCCTTGTAAACAAAAAACCACTCCTTTTATGTAGCATACAGTTTTGTACAGATTTTTGTACCGTTGCCTCGACCGGAACCGTTAGGACGTGATAAGCGTGCCTCAATTACACTTGACCTCACGTTGCCTCGCTTGCAGCTACAGCAATCGCTGCTGACGATCGCTGGTTCTGCTACTCCATCCGGATTCCCATTCCACCTGTCCATCGTGAAACCATTTGCATTAAGAAGCATCACGACTGTTGTGTCTAACGCTTTTATCAACACAAAATAAACTAAATGCTCGTTAAATCAACGTTTTAGCCTCCTATTTTGATCCATCGTTTGTGACGCCGCGGCTGTTCACAGATTGTCTTTGTAATGAGGTTCCCGTCATCACGTCCTTAATTCAGTGCGTACGTGTCCCCTTTTGTAGTAAACAAAGATGCAGCATTGGCGTGAGAGGCGGTCGGCGGGCCACTCTGGGAGGCAATTATCGTTGTAATGGCTTGTTATCAGAGGCCGCCTCATCTCGATACATAAATGAAATAGTATCGTCTTCTCCTAGCCGTAACAGCTTTCGTTTATTGTTCAGCTTGCCGATGGACAAGGCCGATTGAAAGTGTGGCAATTATATTGATGTTTTTAGGTCTTATTTTACTTTTATTCTGTGATAATAAATTTGAATTAAATTTTCCATATTTATCTCTATGCAAACTGACAATAGCCATTCATCTGCCAGCCAATTAACGGTGATTGCACGCTCCACTTGACTTTCACGGGCCAGCTGCAGCAATCAACTTTGTAGCAATTGTTTAGGTTTTTGTAAAGTGCCTTTCGGGATTCTCCCAAGTTCGACGACTTCACTTTACCAGATCTTGTTTATTCAACGGATCAAAGCATTAGCACGCTGGCACATTACATGAATTGCAGCATACCTATAGGTCCGTTACGTAGATGCGATAAGATTCAACAGAGCAGTGTACAGTCTGTTAGCTTTTAGAATATACGAGTACCTCGGCTACTATCGGATAGAATCGGATATATTCGTGTAATAGAAATATCGGAACTAATATGACACTTAATTAAATAAACTTAATAAGCTAAGTTTTATACAGAGCAGGAAGTAGTACTACACTCGTGTGCTTTCGGCGAAAACCGAAGCCTACTCTAGAGCCCGAGGTATATTCTAAAAGCTAACAGACTGTACGCGGCGACGCGCTCACTGTATTGCCCCCCGTGGCCCTCTAGTCGGTGTGACGTCGGTTTTTGTGCAATACAAATTGCCCTCTCGGGCGCCATCACATCCCACTCTCACGTAGACACTACCTGTCTATAAATCATACACTCTATCAACTGGCCAGTTCCACTAGGCTCCCGACAAATTGGCTGCATTTCCTGCAAAACAACTGCTAATACAGCTATGTTGAAGAATATTGTTGCAGGGTCTGAGTTACAATAGTTACAGTTGATTATTATTGGCTTCTTTTCGCAGAACTTTGCCTCATGCCTTTATTTAAGAAACCAATGTGTAATCAAATCCGCAACCAAATAGTGAATTTACATTATATAATACCTTAACTTTTATATTTAACTAGTTTTAACTCCACTTTAAGTCGGTCATCGACATCGACGACATCGACATGTGACGACATCGTGAGGGTTGCGGGTCAGAGATGGATCAGGTTAGCACAGGACCGTGAGGAATGGCGCAATAAAAAGGAGGCCTATGCCCAGCAGTGGGTTGATGTGGGCTTATTATAGATATAGATAGATAGTTTTAACTCGCGGTTCCGCCATAAATTATTATTCCACGAGAACGCATTACTGTGATATCAAATATCTCGATTCAGTCCTTTGTCTATCTGTACGCCAAGTTTTGTGTAAATCCGTCCAGCCATTGTTGCGTGATTAAGTAACAAACATTTAATTTATCATGTCTTTCTTTCCTTCAAATATCTTTGTAACCTTTCACATTGATATATTAGTGGGATAAGAAAGCTAGGATTGAACCCTAAAAATCTAAATCCCATCTAAGATGCAGATCTTAGATGGGATTTAGATTTTTAGGGTTCAATCCATACCCAAACGGAAAGGGACTCGACTACACTATCCGTCTGTTTGTCACCAGGCCGTATGAGTATCTCATGAACCGTAATAGCTAGACAGTTGATTTTTTTACAGATGATGTAAGTAAAAAGTGTTAATACTAAAACAGGATAAAATTAATATTTAAGTGGGGCTCCCAGACAAAAAACGAGATTTTTTTGCTGTTCTTTGTTCGATATTAATAACGGCAACAGGTAGGAGTCTAATATTGTTTAGGTAATGGTACTGCACCTTTCGTGCGCGAGTCCGACTCGCAATTGGCCGGTCTTTTTTTAATTTCCGCTGGTCGTTCCGAGGTTTCATACAGATCTTTGATATTCAAAGTTTCCGACGCTGGTCGTTTTAGGCGTTAGCTGACGTGTCAGTCAGTTCCGTTGCGGGCGGCTGCTTGTGCGCAGTGTCGCGTGAACCAGCTGATAGCGTGGGAACAACCTCATGCATGAAGATCATTATCCACTCGCCGGCCATGGAATGTAGTGCATTATGATTCCCCGACTCCCATTTCGCTATGCCCAAGTCGCTGAGCTCGACAAGACCATCCCGGCATCGCAATAAAGTCCACTCTGAATTAAATTCCTCAACGCTCCACACATAATTGATTCCTTGTATGGGATGTTATCATAATTTGACATATTTATCAGTTTATTACTCGCTCTATACAATGAAACAATATAAAATGGGACGATGGCGAAATAACAGCGATAGCGGCAAACAAGACGTTAAGAACCAGAAATGATAAATAGTCTTCATAATGTGAGAGATAAACTACACGTACGTTATAGTACCAGTGGCATTGTTCGTTGTTTGTGTCAATGTTAGAGATTACAATGTCAGAATGCCTGAGGCTCTGAACCTGTTGTAGACGAGTTGTTCTACCTCAAATATCTTGAAACAATGGGATGCGGGCTCAACCGGCCACTTTATTTGTCTCTGCACTTGTGCTCATGCAGCGAGTTGACAATACAATTACGTAACGATGCCCTGATGGACGTCAGTTGACAGGAGCAACCCAATAAAAAATCCAAAGATTGGGCCGCCTCAGTCTTTTGAAATATTTATTGAGTTCAAGACATTCCCTACGATGCGTTGAGAAAATTGGAAGCATGTACCACTTGCAGGCATTATCTTCCGATGCATTTATATTTTTATAAGTCATGAGGTCCGCATTGGGATGCATAACATTCTGTTTAACAGGTGCGTTGCCATGATTACTCGTTTAATTCACTAGATTAGTAAACCTTGATTAGAATACCAACTAAACTGCAGGAGAACGCCGAGCGCAGGCTGAGTCGTCACATATCTAATAGCTGCACGTGTTCTACAAGGCGGATTCAGAATGCAGTTCTTTAACATGCAAGTCACGACTGCGATTAAAAATATTGTGGTTCGTTATTGGTTTAACGTGAAACGGTATCTACCTAGGTGATCGTTAACCGGAACGAGAGATGTCCCAGGATAACATACGCGCTACCGCTTCCGTTTTACTGCAGTTAATTATCTCCTCAGTGGAATAGAGTCTATAATTTTCATTTTGGAAATTGAAATCTAAACGCGGCTCGCCCGGCCGTGGACCGTTGTCCGTGGTAACGACTTGATAAATGGGATTTCCTCTGCTGAATACAAACTTTGCATATAAATCAAAGAGGCAATAAGGGCTAATTAACACTACAGCACAAGTTTTATCCGTTGCACCTGTGCCCTGCCAGTGCTACATTTTGAACGGAATGTTTGGCAGGCTTAACGGAGTAGCTGCTACTTTAGTTCTATTTCATTGGTAGGATGTAATTTGTAATTGCCTTACTCTGGAATGTGCACAGTAGGTATTTTGTTTGCCTAGATACGTAATGTCGTAGTGCAATACAACGGATCCCAAGAATGAATTCAGATTCTAATCAGTATTTTGCTACTATTTTACTAATATCATTGCTGCTGAAGACCTTCACTTAATTCTAAGTTAGTAGCTTATATATGGTAGTGACAGAAAAGTGTATTATATTTTTCGAAAGCAACAACTCTTGTGTCATAAGGACCAAATTAAACATACCTAATGTAATGTAACATGTAATGTAACATTTTTCGCATCTTAAAACCTTTTTTTTTCCTACCTTCAAAACGTTAACATTTTCTAGTAATTTAGTAGTCAGTAGTGTAAGTTAGTAGTAATCTAGTAACTTACAGTAATTTGTTTAACGTGGCCTAGACGAGCGCTTCAAACCTCTGATACCTTTGGGCTGGCCGGTAGCCGTCCTATCGATTTTGTCTGACACAGACAAAAATATCAAAAGCAACTCTTTCCACATCCCCGTGTTTACGTTGGGCATTTGTCATTCGCCTGTCAAAACTAATCCTCCTCCATGCGCTTTTGTTAATCTCTCGGCCTATTAGGGTCAAGCGTATTTATCTGTCCGCACTTTCCGAAGTAGGTACTTTGCTTTTAAGTCGTTTCAAATCTGTCTCATTCGGAGCAACTACCTAACACGAAGTGAACAAATTGAATTCAATTGAATACCAAATACAGAAATACTCGATCAATTGACAATAAAGCAAAATTGAATTTGATTGGTGGTTCCAAGCACTAAATTTAATAAATTGGTAAAAATACATACATTTTGACCAAATAGCGTCATAGATACGAGTATGTACACAGGTGTCTCTGTATTTAGAGCTAGTTTGTATCGGGCGTCCAATCGATTTAGTCCGTGCTTTGAATAACGATGTTTCCTGCAGTTGATTGCCTTTCCTTACGCGTGCCTAATGTGCTTACTAAATGTTTGATTGGTGCTCAAACTGCTGTATCAATATGTAGCGCCATACTCCATATATTATCGACTAATTTACCACGTGGGAATCAATTTGTATTTTATTTATTAGGTCCATTTTTATGTCTTAAAACAAAAATAGACTAATGTTGCACTTATACAATAAAGATTACATACGAGCCGGATTGAAGAGGCAATCATATCCCCCAACGATTTGCAGTGTAACGAGCGACAAGGCCGTCGCCTGATTGTTGGTAATAGCTCGCACTAGGATACACTGACAGGCACTGCCCCAATTTTAAATGTCAGTATCTGTCTAATGTTTAACCCCTCCATTATGTTTCTTTGAGAAAGTTCTCCAAAGCCCTAAAGCTAAGGTAGGAAACGTGAACTTAATCGTTGGAACACGATGCGTTGGCTTTAGAAATATGGTCAAAAAAATAAACATCGCCTGCGGCACCAGACTGGGAGAGCGATACAACTCGAGCCTGATATTGTAGAATGTAGAGTCAATTGCAGAGCCCACACTGATGGGATGATGGTCGAGGCTCACTCTCGGACGTGCCTGTTGTGCAAGCCGACTATTTTTAGATTGTTGACGATATCACCGAAACATTCCGCTGTCAACGAATTGTCAATTTTATTTTACGTGATTACTTTAAAGTTTTTGCTCTTGCCTTTGTAGCATATTTCGCAAAAAAATGTACAGGGTCAATCAATTTAGTTCCGAGAAACAAACAAGTATTATAGTAAAAAAAGGAGTTCATTTACCTCTAATATCTCGAATGGTTATAAGATTTCCAGTTTTCCGGTGGTATTGAACTACTGGGTTATCTGTAAACAAAATAAACATAAATCGGTTAATACAAGTGTTAATCTTCAAAGGGACCTTGGCCTTAATTACCATCGAGAATTGCTGTGGAAACGCTCATCTCTATTGAGTTACGCAATTGCATTTATAGTTTTATTGTACGTAGCGAATTAATCTATTTACTCGTGTTTAGTTGAAATCTTGCAAACAAATTTAGAACCACTGTCTGTAAACTACAGTGTTTAAAATTTTGCACGCTTGTTCAGTTCTGATGACAATACACCAAAATAATATAAACAATCTTGGGTGAGGTTCTCTCTTCAAAAGCGGATAGAAAACTTTAATTTTAAATTTTGATAGAAATATTTGTATTTCGGTTTGATTTTTAGGGAAACTGTTCTTTGCCATGCACTAATGCTGTATACATTATTGTCTCACCATGAGAGCACTCTCATGAAATTTTGCAGGACTCTATCTTATGTGTACAAATGTGTTTTAAGTTTTTTTTTTTTTTTATTTAAGTATTCGTAACAAAAAGATACAAAGTACAAGAAAGCTCGAGTAAAAAATTATGATGATTTAAACTGTAACGCCAAATGGCAATTAGGATTTATGCTCTGAGCCTTAGCAGCTGTCCAGTAAGTTGTTTGTATTTTTAGAAACCATAAGAATAGTCACATTGTGCAGTGCTGTAGTTTAGATCTTTATCAAGGTTAAAGATGCAGCTGCCACGATTAGGAGTTAGTCATCGGTGTAGGATATCAAGATTATAAACTGAATCAATGTGTTACAACCGCTATGAAAATAATCAGCAAACTTGCGGTTAACCAAACACAATTAAATGAAAACTGATATCTACTCCAGCCCGCCACTACCGCCGCTGTTCATAATTTTCTCATATACAATCGCATGAACATTTCCATTCGTTAACACAATTATTAATGCTAATCAGAAATTCATTATAAACTTTCGCGTAACCTGATTTGCCAGAGATTTTTTGTTGACATTTCTTATTAGGCTGAACAAAAAGGGAATACCAAGGAGAACAACGTAATTACGACGCCTATAAGTATTAAGAATGCATGCGAAGTAATGCTGCTGCGACAATGCAGTCGTTATGCGACGGTGGGTCGTCCTTCTCCACGGTAACAGACCCATTGTTTCCAGCCTCACAAAGCCTACTTGGAAACTGGATCCGTGAGGCTCGTGTCTCGCGAAAGTCACAACCAATACTTTGTTTAGGCAATTTTGTCCAACGATAACAGTGAAAGATAATGCCGATGTTCATAAATCTTAATGTGTTCCTTCGCCACAACAATGGCCCAGAGAATGAATAGCAGACCCAAACAATTCAATTTTGATCGATCCGCCAATTCCTTTCAAGCATTCGCCGACACGTCCCGTCCACCCGGCATCAGACGCTTCGTTAGTTAATGGACCATTATTCGATTCAGCACTGCTCCAGAAAGTTTTGGACTTACTAACAGGCATTCTTTGCATTCTTATGTTTCTTATGTAAGCGAAAGCGCTTAAGGGAAACGGAAACGCTGAATGCGTTTCCCTTGTTACAGAAAAGAAAGAAATTTTCAGAGGTTTTCAACAATTTTAAAGCATCACTATTGTTCCGAGACGTTCCAAAATTAAATTAATCACTAGGTGTTATGGTGTCCACTATATCCGTCTGCTGCAAAATTGCTCAGGATTAGAGGAAGTAGAGATTTTCCCTATTGGTAAAACAGTAAGTACGATTTACAGGAGTAGACATCATGAATTGACAGCGGTAGGTCAGATAACCAGAGAATCTGGGGAATATATAGATTCACTCCTCGGGTTTGACCTTCTTTCCTCTTTTGAAGCCATTATTAGAATAGTAACCTTTTAGATACACTCTGGTTATAAATATGACTCCGATAAATCTAGCGGCTATCCTGAATAAAAATATATCATCGTAGTTATATGATCAAGCGTATAATCTTCAATATTATAGTAGCTCAAAGTTTCAAAGTGTGCATTTTTTACATTTCAGGCAAGTTCAGCACCACTTAACTTGTTTATCGATAAGAATAAGAATATATATTTGATTGTATGTATATGGGTTACAAGTATCTTGAAAGTGGACTAGTTCAGTATATGACCACAAATTTCGTTTTCATAAGCTTCATTGAGTTTCAGGTAAATTATGAAACCCAAAAAAAAACAATGTTTGTGTCCGCCGGTATCTGAAGCGGTCCAGCGTATGTCGTCAGTCATTTGGACGGCACCGTATCATCCCCTGCAATCCGAAATTGCCTGGCAAAATCCCGAGGCCCTTTGTCCAATAGAGTTATTATTACGGTTTACTGATCTGATGAGGATCCCCTTTTACTATACAAACACAAAAAATATACACCTTTAGGATTTTTAAATTATGATTTTGTTTTTCGTAAACAGAAACTGTCTAGATAAAATTGCTTAAATTGCGGCATCATAAATTAATTTCTAGGTTTGACTTTATCAAGTACACTTTTCGCGTGTTTCTGATGTTGCCTGCGACCGAACTGGTTGTTCGGTCGCAGGCTGCTTAGGTCGTTTCCCAAGGGAGGCGGGGTGGAGGGTGTGGAAACGGCGCAATTTCCTCGGTTGGCATGGCAACGAGCGCCCCGCTTTCGGCTGTCTCCCGCAGAATTAGCCGACTGAGCCAATTCATATGTTATCCTTTTATGTGACGTCAGATCAGATCGCTAATGCGCCTTCAAGTGTAATGGTTCATGAAATATTACGTTGAAGCTCCTTAGAATGCATTTTATTAAAAACTTTGTGTTAAGCGTTCAGTGCTCTTTTCACCATCCGAATGTACTTACTTCGGATAAGTTTTTTATGTTTAAAGCCGTGTTTTGAAATATCGCCTAGGCCTCTTATAAAGTCATATAAATAACATATAAGGGGTGTCATTTCCTCAGAGCTCCCTAGTCTATTCGTAATTGCATTTTATTTATTCAAGGTCCTTATACATCCGCCGAACGACCGTGAAACAAGCCCCGAGGGGCTCCATCCCAGACCCAGTTGCTCATTAGTCAACCCTTCATCCCGTCAAAATTGTATAATCAAATTAAGTTATTCATAATCCCACGGTAGACGAATTTTATCACGCTGAAGTTACCCAGTCGAAATTATTGCTTATCCTAGAAAATGGGGTCAGCGGAGTGTCAGCGTCATCAATTTACTAGCTAAGTTCACACTAATTGGACCCCAGGTGCCTTCCATTACGCTCCGATCTCAAGTTACAGAGGGGGGGGGGGGGGGCGATCCTGGTATTGTCGCGTTATTCTAAATAGTAGTAGTTCTTGAGATTCTTTTACTATCGCTAGTTTTAAATAAAGAGCGATTTAAATAAAATTTTCCTTGAATTGCTATATCTGATTACAATTGTTTATACATCAGCACTGCACAGACTAGTCCGTTCCATAAATTCTGCACAGAGGGGAGCTTAATAATGGTCACATGATTTCTGAAACGACACGGTTTCTAATAAAACTTTTTAAATTCACATACGCTTTGAACGCCGCGAAAGGCAAATAGAGTAAGTAGCTGCCTCTTTGACTGCATTTTCAATACGGCTAGAAGCTAATAAAATAACTTAACAAGGCCGTTTGCAGGTTACTGCCGCTTATATCTGTCTGTCATTCAGCAACATCCAAAGGAGTGGAGTGCAGTTTAACGGCGACGCGTCCGCTTTTAACACTAATGTAATGACACTGGTATATGGGTACACCCATACTTGGCTTCTTTGCTAAGCGCCTTTCCTCTAACACTCGCCAGAATTCTTAAACAAGAGGTGATGATTACGAGTATGATGATCCCGACCTCGAGCGATTTCTAACTACTTTAGCGTTTGAGTTGGTAAGTTCGATGTGATCGCACCCGATTTGCATTACCAAACTTATTTAAAGATAGCGAACATACGAGCATGTCGTCAAATGTAATTGATCATACCAGATATACGGGCTTTTAAACTACTTTCTCTTCGCGTCTAGCTTAGACCACCGAAGATCTATATAAAATCGAAGGGTGTATGTGTAGCAACCAAAGAAGACGTATAACCGTGATGTCATAGCAAAGTCCCGAGTGAAGCGAGTTTTCGCTGATGTCATACCTGCTCCTTCCGCAATAAAGCGACCCCTCCCTCCTCGTTGCAATCGATATAGTCTGAGTCTATTACATATTTATTGCTAACAGCGGGGTCTAGGGAGACTTGAGGAAAAAAATCAAATGCACTTTTCGACATGACCCCTTGGCATTTCTCTAAGGGGAGTCATGGTGATGTTATCTTAATTTCTTAAAATAATTTCATTAGCGAATCCTAAATAGGTAGCACCGGGCGCAAGGCTTGTCAAGTAAATTTAGGGTTATTCATTAATAAATATTCATCACTTAACGCATCCCATTAAGAGTCAGTGTCAACTACGTTCTTCTGATAAAACTTGTCGGTGTCAATATACTTGCGTAATTATCGTTTATTATAATAATATCTTTGTACTGTAGTGATCTGCAGTGCAGACGACAAGAAGTGTCTCGGCATTATCCGTCAACGATCTAAGCCAGTCGACAGGCGGCGGACTGTTTCATGCATGCACCCGAATCAGTTATATATAATCAAACGTAATACCTGATTTTTCAGAAAAAAGTGACCTACCAATTAATTGTACAGTATCTATTCAAAAACTTTTACGATATTTTTCCCTAAAATACAGTTTCACAGTGATACAATCGGGATTAGTGGAACAACCCCGAGAAAGGGGTGTGAAATAAGAGTGAAAATTGCGTGGCAGTATCCTAGACTGCGATTATTCCCCCCCATTTCAGTTCAATGTAAACTTGGCGTGCAATACCCAACCGAGCCCGGTGTACCGTTTAACGTGTGTCGGGATCCACATCGCGCAGCTTCCGAACTCTGCATTAATTACGTCAAAACTTTGCCCTTTGTAGAACAAACTGTCTGGTGATAATAAACTTGAGCAATATCTCATTGATTAATTAAGTTCCCTGTAGCTGTGGAAGTTACGCCGCAAACAAACTGCCAGCCCAAGTTATTTGTATCTGGTGAGACTTTGTCACAGCTCTATAGGGATATATATCCACCTATTGCAGAAATAAGACCATAATTCTAATCTCATCGTCTCCTAAGGAATTGGATACGCTCTCAGACATCAATAAAATATTTTATGTTAATTTTATATCTTCCTTTATCGATTTGCATAAATAACGTAGTTTTGAATTGTTCAATTAGATCAGACCTTATCTGTATTTGTACCGAATTAATTATATCGTTATGTTACAGTATTTTTTACTTATAAAATATTTTTTATAATATCACGACGACATTTAATGTACTTTATATCGGCAGAATAGCCTGGTTCCGCGAAAGCTCTTTCCGATTCCCCATAGAACAATGGTCCCCTAATGAAAAACTTCGACGCTTTGCAAACAGCCGGGTGGAGAGAGTTCCCGTTTGCATATGAAATGTGGAACATAGAGGCTAGATAAAATCCATTACATTTTGCCCGAACAGCAAAACATACTTTTTACTTTTCTGTTAAGTAGGTACTAGGTACGTATAGCAGTTATTATGACTCATCCAGGGGGCATAGCGAAATGCTCGAACGAATTGAATCCAATGTCGTCACTATCGCTGTGCTGAGTCAATACAGAGCTTGATTTCAATGATTCAGTGCTGTATTTTTATCGTCATAGAGAGAGAGAAGCTGCTTTTGTGACTCAGAATGCTTGATGAGACATTTCTGTCTATTGCACGAAAAACTAGTTAATGCAATGACCTTCGCCGTTGAAAAGTACGAGCGCGCTTAAGAAAAATTTTGGCGGTCGCAACTTCAATCACTTGAGAAGCGGGTCGTTGAACTTGGACAATCATCGGTATTTCGCGCTGACTGACTCATGAGCCGGGTTCTCTACCGCCCGCCGTGCACTTGCACAAAATGCTTATGCAGTTAGCTTGCGTTGGCTTAGTACATACAGCACATCTGAAAGGGACGGCCGGGGTGGCGTCAAAAGAAGTTGCTAAACACCCGGTGACGTACCACAGACAAATTCGTGACGGACGTGTCAATAGAACCAACATTTTTTGTTATATGTTTTCATGTCCCGAACATACCATTGAGCATTCCAAAGTCTAAGATTCCAAATCCAATGGACTATGAAATAGAATGCTATCTATATTAGCAGTATCACAAGTGGTCAACGAACTAAGTTTTAATTGAAATCAAAAGAACAAACAAAGATCCTGCTTTGAATATTCATAAATTGACGCAGCAATATGGGTTCAAGAGCTCGACATTCGACGTGATGAAAGAAGGGCCGTGGAATTTATCGAAGCATTATGTGGCTCGAAATGAACGCCGCAATGAATGAAGGATAATGAGAGGCTGGGAGGCTGCCCACGTAGGGTGTGAAGTAGACCTGGCGTGCGAGTTCTTTATCACGCTTATTATTAAGCTTTAATTGTTCCTTCATTTACGCTGTATGAATCTACAGCCGGTTTTCTCCGATCGTCCACCTGTTATGCTATGTAAACTTGACCGAGATCCGGATCAGGTCAGGTCAAATCGGGTCAGGTCAGGCTGACGTAGCCTTCGTCCAACTTCCAATATCCTGCGAGGGAAGTGTTCCCATTTCACGATACTGACGTCAATGGATTTTTTTATTATTTTTCTACTTTTCGCAAAGGAATCTAGACTTGCCATGTTTTGTAGAGCTGTAGAAATATTACGAATAAATTAGTTAGTGTAGTGGTCTTATTATATTTATATTTTTTGGACGTTAGTGAAAAATGTTATAGTTCAGAATGGTTAAGAGAGTTACAACCAAGGTCCAATGTCATGTCTAACGTCCAGATGATCATATTTAATTACAGTCATTAAATATTAAAAACGCGTAACCCCAGATGTAGATCCATTATATCATTATCTACCACCAGTAGTTGTAGGTACTTACAAATTACAACGAAGTTACGTAATGCGTAACAATCACGCATGCTGGAGTATCAAGTAAGACTTCTCTGAACTTTGCTATGAGGCCAATTGTAGTAGTTTTTTTGTTCATTCAGAATTCCATTAGTCACTCGCACTATTCGTGGTAAACTGGTAACCAATTTGGTTGAGACACTCTCGTGGTACCTACGGTTGTCTGATTTAAGAGGTTTTTCCAGCGTGAGTTTGCTGACTCTGAATAACTTTGGATAGACAAACTAGAAACCCTTTGCAATCTTCGAACCAAAGTCTTCTAAGTTTCGTATCGATGAAAGTGTAGCTTTGAGTCTTGATTGCGTCCCAAGATTATGTTATCTGTAACCCGATGAGCCAGTTTGGTGGACCATGCACTAACGGGAGTCGTAGGTACTCCAAGTGCATTAGCCATTTGATATCCAACTCTAATGAAACTAAATATCTATGCTTGACGTGATGCGAACGCAGGGAAATATACTAAACCTACCTACATAAACCAAATATATACGTAGATACCCAAACGGACTTTTAACACTATAACGATTTTTCATCATAAAAAAATGTATTCCTTGTAGATTGCCGATTCGTATTTAGTAACGGATGTCTTAAGGATTTGACGTATAATAAAGAAAGTCAAGTAAGTTTTTTAACTAAAATATTATAAATCTATATAAAATACTCGTATTATATAACATATAAAGAATTTATGATTTATAAAAAGTAACCAAACCAGTAATAAATTCGTTCCGAGATTCAATAATAGGCCAAGTAAATTAAATTGAAAAAAAAAGCGTTTTGAGGAATAAATTTCCAGAAAGCCGGATATCATTTTAATACCTTCATTTAGTCCTAAATGCGTGTAATCTGAGTTTGCACGGTCCCTGGCCGTGAGACCGTGCGAACACGCATTTAGGACGAAATGAAGGTATTAAAATGATATCCAGCTTTCTGGAAATTAATTCCTGGATTTTTTTAAATTTCATTGGCCTATAAGACCGCCAAAGGATATTATATTATACAATGTAGGTTTTTTTTTCGGTACTAAAATCCACGGCCGTGTATTGATTCAAGTCTTAGAATGCTTCTCTTGCGAGTGGTTCATGGCCCTCGATAATACATTTTATTCAAGCGTTTACCGAATTGAGGTTTGGTTATATAAGTACAAACTCTGTACCTACATAACCAAACCTCAATGCACCGTTGCTTTTTATTTTGGTAGAGACAATCGTCTGTGTTGTGTTTTATAATGGATAATGGGAGGACGAGTGTGGCGAGCTTCTCTCCGCTACGTCTGTGACAGCAGGACGTGCTCGTGGGATTTTTGGTTATAAAGAGACGCTATAACCTCAGGTGAATAGGAAACTGTTTATCATCGTCATTGTATTTGCTGTTGTGTGCTGGTGTAAAATAAAAGCCTTAATTTTGTAAAGAGACTGATATTATTGTCGCCGACATCCCTATAGTGGTGACCCCTGACAGAACATTGTCAACCTACCTTCGCTCTCGCAGCACCCCACATACAGTCTCAAAGCAAGGCCAGCAAACTTCCTTCTCACTTCATCAGTTCCACTACAGTCAACGCACCGACTACTGGGACTGATGGTGATCTTCCCCCAACCCCTCGGCACGGCAGCCACACAGCATACGTTGCTAGTGGTACAACAGCCTTCGCCGGTTCCTACCACATGCGCGGGCCCCATGGTACTGTCGCCGGTGAAGTGGCTGTTAGCCGCCGAACACCCTCAACCGCTAGTCGACTCACTGACTCAGCGTCACCTGGCACTTGCAGGCTTTAGAGCACAGACTTCGATTCCTATCAGACCTAGCTATGCGTAGCTACGGTCTTGAAGGGGAGTGATGTGGCGAGCACATGTCAACTCTGCGCGCGCACTACAAACTCCAACATTCCTGCATCGCGCAATCAAAGTGTTTCAATGACATAGCATAAATATAACGTCCGACTAACAACAGTTGGACCGGCCGTCCCCAGGCATACGATCTGCCTGGCGGGAAATTTCCCTTTATAGTGGAAGAGCACGATCACCCGCTCTTCCCTATAACGAGATTGTGAAACTGTTTTATTGAATTTCCTGCAGAATTTTTTACACTCCGTTGTTATAGTTTCGTAAGCTGTATTTTCCATATTAATTTAAAGCTTAATTCAGCGTCAGTCTGTAACAATGACATATTGCTCATATTATAATTAAAAATACGTCTTTCCTACGGCAAGAAATCGTCGTTACTCGAGAATTTGGTAACTTCCTGAGGTTAAAAGTATCGATACTTTGTAGAGAATTTTATGTTATACTTTCTTTGATCCATTTTTCCGCTAGATTTAAGATGTTTCAGAGATATACCTAAGCAATAAACAAAAAAACAACGAACGCGCTGGATCAATGGGGATTTTGATAGCGTTTGTAATGAATGACGTACTTAAGACTTACACAAAAATATACCTTGTTGGGAATAAATGCAAACAGAAACTTGTATCTATTTTGTTTAGACTAATAACAGGGCGGCAAATTTTTCTCCCACCGCGGGCGGTCACTCACGCTACGCACTGTGGAGATCCAATATATTGGTGTGTTCTAAACACCAAAATAGTGATTAACACTGTTTTATTTTTATTCGCTGTTTTCAGTGAATAAAATAAGGTTCTTAGAGGAGGCATGGTATAAAGAATATTCTTGTCTTCGTTTTATTCATTCATACTCAGTAGATGGTAAACAACAATAATAATGTTTAATTTTATCTGTTTTAATGCGAATACTTGTACGTGTACGTTTTAAGGCATTGTGTTTTAATAAATAAAGCCGTTAGAGTTTATTGGCTTTGCATGGTGGACTGCTTGCGGTTTGCCCCGCACTCGATCCTCAAGTGCAGCTATTTTACGAGCAAACTTTAGACTTATAAATATAAATCATTACACATCAGTCGGAACGGTCATTCCACGTGCTTCACTATACATTGAGTTTGGTTCATCGGCGTCACTACCGACCTAACGAGTCAAAAGCATTAATAATCTTTATCAAAGTTGTGTGCTTTTTCTGCAAAACAAACAGACTGATCTGTACCGCCTTGAGATTTATTCTTCCTTTGTCGTCTCGCGACAAGGACCCGTGTTTGCTTTACCCGCAGCTGTTGAAGGACGCTTTGTCGAGGTTTTGAACGTGTGGTTGTCTCAAGCACGACTCGAGTGCTTATTCACTGTGACTTTTCCCTTCGTGATGATGACGCTACTGTTCGTCCGGTTTCAACATTGCTTAATTTTTTTTATCCACAATGTGACTACCTCTATAGTTAATAATGTTGGGTTGTTTGTCCTGTACACGAAATGGACTTGTGGGCAAATGTTTATTTACGAACATTTCCTCATTCACCTGTCAATATTCCAACGTTCATCTTTGCTTTTATGTGTACTTGGAATCGTTTACCAACACTACGAGGCTTCCAGTTTTCCTCTCAAGTATCACTTAGTTTGTTTTTATTGGATTGAATATGTGCTTTGGTAGTTTATTGCACCGTAGCCTACAACTCATCCTAGATGTTGCTTATAGTATTTCTCAATATTGGCTTCGACGATTTATTTCAAGTAGAATTGTAAATAGCAGGTTCGCAGGTGCAGGTCGAGGGCCGGCGGTGTTATGGTTTGGCACACGTTTAGCACTCGCTGCATCACAATCAGCACGGTATATCGGCGAACGGCCGCAATGACGCAAGGCACTGGGCCTGCACACCTGTACTGTAATAACCTAACTCACGACTCATGCAACTGCACCTTATACGACGACATTAAGTGACGCCGCCGTAATAATGATTCAAACATAAACCTCGTTCCTGCGGTTAGTTTATCTATAGCTAATTGAAATTTATGCATGGGCCTAAAATGGTATAAAATTTTGTTGCGTAGCGCCGGTAATTATGGTGGGTATGTTCGTAATTTACTTTAATCTTCTGATTAAAACACGATTAAGCTTGAATCTTTTCCTAGTGAGTTCCCACCAAGTTTTATTTCTTATTCAAGTAACGAGTGAGAGACCTGCTAGGTTATTCAAATGTGTCCAGTATTCGGACACAAACATAAACCAACACAAAACTGGCAACTTCGCTGCATGATAATAACGGTCGTTTCCTTAGAATAATCTTGTAATATGCGGGCATTTTAAATTCCGACCTTGTGCCATATGCATTGATCTTCTTTCTATCCGTGTGAACTTACTCTATAAAAATGTGTAAGATAAGCTAAGAAGAATATTATTTATATAATATAATATTATTTAACGTTCAGTTGGATTAACAGTCTTGTGTCAAAGTTACATTCTGTTAGTTCCACGGATCAAAATAGCAGAATGTTTTATGAAAAAACAAGAAAACATTCGAAAACGAGAGATGGTGAAAAGCAAACTAAATAAAATTGTACTAAGATTCTCATCATATCGGTTAGAAAGAGAAATAAATCCACTGGTGACTACAGAATCATCCTGCCCGGAACGAATTCAAAACGGTGTACCGTTATCGCTTAGTGCTGTCTCATGTTTATCGTACCTGAGAGGATATAGCTCTCTCTCTAGAGGTTTTGTAAATTTTTTTACGACAGTTCCAGCAAGCAAAATACGTGAAGTGAATTGTGACTCAGGTTGGCGAAACATTAAAATAACATTTAAAAGCTGAAATACGTACACAGTTCAGTGATTTTCATCGTTGACAACTATGGGATCTCTTATGCGATGCTTATTTGCGGTATACTGTTGTCTATACCGTTCTTCTGGCCGCATAAATGGAATGTTTTCCAACCGGCAGTCTACAATAATAACGGACATTATTATGTCAGCAATTACATGAGTTACCACACTTATTTGCCCGTTCTAACAGCACATTACTAGCACATCTCTTTTAACTAGATTTTTTACTGTGGTGGCATTTCTTCGGAGAACGTCATTTCATTCGTACCTTCAACCTGAAACACTCGTTTTTCAATGATAAACTCATTGTATTTGAGTTAGAATTCCTCGTGCATACAGGTTGGTTTACTTTGGTAACTAGGGGCTCCCTAGAGTGTAGATGGCTGGGGTTTAACCGATGAGGTCGGTTCACAATTAACCGCAGGTCCCGTTACTGGTGCATTGTCCGTACGCCTCAATACTTCGCCGGTTATACTCCTTTGTGCACTCTTTAATGGTTGCTTCTCAAGCTGTTTGTTTTGATTTTAGCTCTTACACCAGCTATGGTTTTGTTTTTACACTGTCTACGTGACAATAAAAGCTTTAGCTGTGTTTGTACTTAATGAAAGTTATTGTTACAACTTGACAACAACGTTTCATTACAACTGTAGCAGCTTTTTATTACGTCCGGACTTATTTACTTGAGATTTTATCGGAAGAGTATATGATCAGGTTTCGCTCTTATTCTCAGGGCTTAATCATGGATAGTTCGGACGGAGCCCGTGTCGTCGTCGTTAGCTTGTCTCTGACTGTCAATAAAGCTCTGCTAATTCGGGCGAAACCTTGTCGGACTCTTCCGATGAACAATCAAGTAAGTACTCCAGCTTAAGTTAAAAGTGTAGTGCTTACGAAGGTTTTTAATTCATTTCGGCAGTCATGTTAAACCACTGCAGGGTTATTTGTGGTGTGTGTGGTGCAATTAGGTTTATCGCCTTTGCCCTAAACGGAGTAATGAAGGTATAATGCTTCTCAAGTTGCCTATACAAATATTGTCTTTGATGGTCCCCAAAGCACACTACGAGTATTATTTGCATTTACGGCTACCGACAGATAAAAGACGTGAGCGACAGAGCCAATTCAACTCATTGTGGAGAAAGTCTATCGGATATGGTTCAGTAACCGACCTAGTGGTGCGTTATAATTAAACTGTAATTAAGGTCCCATTATGAATAGATGTAATTCAATACGAGTCGCCACCGTTAGGAAACGGGTGACCTCAAAAAGGGCTGCTTACTTTTTGCCGGAAATATAACAGCGACGGCATCCGAAATTTTAATTACGTTTCTAAATTATACATTCGTGGTTTCTAATTTGATATGTACTTCCAAAGCTAACTCCTAAGCCAGCCAACGCGTAGTAAATGTATTCTACTGCTGACCTTGTCCGGATTCAGGGTAGAGGCGATAAAGTCGAAACTTCTACTTAAGCCCCAGACTACGTTAGCCATAAAGCCGTAGGCCTACTTTCTTAGTATAGGCCGTAGGTACGTCTCGAGGGGAAGGAAAGCAGAAGAAAGGCCAAGGACGCCTCCGCCGCCGGGCGACGAGACCTTCAAAGTAGCTTTGCCCTTCGAAAGGACCTTGTTCGGGACATTGCGTCCTTGGAGCTGGAGCCGAACCTTTTCGCATGTCATACCTAGTCTCGATCAATACCTTCTGTTACATAACATCCGGCGCGCCACTTCAGGAGATTGCGGGAAAACTTTTCTCTTTAATGGATGTTTCCAACTCCCATAATTTGGTTTCGAACGTAATTTAACACAGTGCAGCAAATACTACCACTGTTATTTTAATTTGTCTATTGATTCAATAAACAATCAAAAACAACAATGAGCTCGATAACAACGACAAGACCGAACATAATTTCCAGCTTATTTCGCCTAGAGCATTACAAATTTCCATATGATATGTTGAACATGACAATTTCATTGTCTCATTCTTATGAAATTGTCAAGTTTCTAAATGTCTTTATCAAATGGACCTTCATTTAGAAATTGAAGTAATTTAAAATTGCAGTCCAATTCCTTTTTCTCGCCGTATCAAATGATTAACTTGTCAGCTCATACATCATATGGTGGGACAACGTTATCGATCATAATAAGAGCTGTCTTCGAGTTGGTATCATCGATCTATTTCTTACGTGTCAACAATCTTTAATCGCGCAAAAGAGCTGTAGAATATTTTCTCAGATTAATACCGATGTTCGAAATATAATTGATATCTTCACATCATAATGTTAGGGGCTTTCTAAAAAATTAACAATAGTATCAATGACATTCAGGCTAATAAATATAGGTTAATTTTTCAATATTGTCTCGGGCTCTGTTGATGAAATGGGATTACTCTGTTGGGCGGATATTAAATTACAGTTTGTGTATACCGGACGACTAGGTGCGGGTTCCATTGTAGGTTAAGGTTTTATGATCACATTATCCACGGTCATTGAGGACTATTCTTAGAGTAATGTGAAAGTAACACCGCCCGCGACCTATTCATTGTGAATGCTGGACCGCTCTCAAATAAACTTCTAATTAGATGTTAACACTCATTAGCACTTCCTTCAGTTACTATTGTTATGGAGCCGTCTACGACAATAAAACAGTCGTTTGATTTGAGCACGTGGGTGATGGCACGCGTCGCGGCGCACGCGTACCGGATGCCCGAACCTTCCATGATGTCGCCACCTGGACAAGGCTTCCACCTTCGCACCTGTCGCGACTCGCGATCGATCATGCGAGAAACGAATGATACTACCGAATTAAACACACAAAACATATGTGTTCAATTCGAATATTGATAATATCACGAATATTAATAGCTGCATTTCTAAATTAATTGTGTCTAGGTGCGATAAATAGCATCGATAGTTGCGAGGTGAAATTAAAACGGGAATATTCTCTCATAACTTGAAGCAATTTTTCTACCATGAAATGCCTAATGAGAAGAGTCCAAAGCTTGTTCATTTAATTTCCTGGCGCTGAGCGTCCGCGATAACCGCTTGTTGGTTGAATGTAAGTAATTAATTTTACCGAGCTTCGTTATATGCAGCCATGCAGGACAGCTTAATAATACCTCTTCTTGCCTAGAGCTTATTTTAGTTTTACTAACAAGCATTCTGTACAATCAGGTACTTTGCGATCACACAATAGAAATTACATCCATGTAGACTTTCCGTGGTCTGTTTTCCGGCAAGCGTTTAAATCTCAATACTCCTGCCTCGGTCCACAATGCAGTAAAATGAATGCCGCAAAGGCACACACACGCACTGGTCTCAACCGTCTAATCTAATGCAAATATCCATGCAGCTGCGTTGTTCTGTTATTCTATTCAACATGCAATTTCCCGTGAGCGGGGTTCTCCATTAAGTTAATACTTCGTAGAAGATATTAATATAGTTTCCATTCCTGTAGAGCCCTTACCGCTTGCCTCACCCTTCCTCCCGCCCCCATCGTTTTAAAGCTTTGGCTGAGGCAGCTGCCAGGTTCACCTTGATTTTCTTTTGTTTTCCTTTCTCTCAAAGCTATATGAGTCTATATGAGAATAGCTAACCGTTTGCTGATTTCATATAAGTATTGCCGGTTTCTGAATTGGGGATTGTGTGTTTCTTCAGATTAGGTAGGTACTTACTAAAGAACGAAATAGATATACGTTATCAACCCTTGTATGTCCCCACTACTGGGGCACGGGTCTCTTCCTGCATCGCAGGAAGGTTAGGCCATACTCCACTACGGGGGCCAAGTCCGGGTTGGTGGAGGATTGTAAGACAGTGGCGGGCCTTACTGTCAGTAGTTATCAAGCCGCCCATAAGGCCTATGACATGGCTTAACGACTGCCATTATATGACAGCCGGCACCAACGGCTTAAGGTGCCTTGCGAAGCACGGAAGCGCTCGGAAAAATGCCACTAGCGGTAGTCACGGGACGCTCACCCATCCCGTACCTGACCGCGCCTGTTGTTGCTTAACCAAGTGATTGATTCCAATCACTCGGTTCGCCTAGGCCACGAGCGCTTATGAAATAGATAAATACATAACAATTCAGAAACTGCCGGGTAGCCTCCTCTTCCTTTTCACTAACCAAATTAACGGTCTTCATAACTCAACAAAACAATAAAGTATGTAACGTTTGTGATAAATCAAACTGAGAATATTCGGATAGTATGTTATATACAAATATTGGTATCCAATAGAACTCGCTGGCACGCAATTCAGTCGCTAAATTCGACAGTGAATTTATTGTTTCGTGGCCGTGAACTCGTATTGCCTCTGCGGCATGTCGTCGCCAAATTTCACGGAACTACTGAAACATTGGTTGGTTCCAATGTCCGTGCCACAAAAAACTGCATATATGTCTAAAGATTACATGGTTTTGCGGTTTGAACAAGTTAGCATGTTGTTGCAATGCTATGTGACAAGTATGTTGTCGGCCGGCTCTAACGAGTAAATTACTGTTATTCATGAAGTAGAAACTCAAATACCCAAGCGCGATGTCACCAGTGTCTGTCTGGCGCCCTTGCAGAAAAAGTTGCACTCCATGAGAATGGAAACCGTATCGTGACGTGATAGGCGCTAGGCGTTTTCACATTGCATCACAAATACTGCATGTCTTGACAACTTTTTTAAGCCCGTTTCAGAATAAGAGAAATTGCTGATGGATGGCTTTCGAATTGTCTTTACACATTTCACAGTCGCTCACACAGCCTCCCACAAACTCTACGAAACGACAGAATTGTTCACAAATATAAACGCGAGGAATGACATGTTTACTGTCACACATGACAATATGCAGTTTCCTAGTAGCTAGCAGAAGTAATGACAATACAGTATGTTACCTACATTTAAAAGGAAAAGAGCAGCTGCAACTCTCGTCCCTGCTCTAATCATTGTACGGCCAAAGGGTCGCCCCACGAGGGAGCAATGGCCGTGTAACAAAAAAAGTTATTAAAGGAACGCCAGGTACCGGGTGCCGCGCTCGTCTACTGAGCTTCATCCCATTTATCGTTTGATCGATTTGGGATGTAATGTGGAAACGCCGTGAGGCGGCTGGGCCGCCGGACACGTTTCTGCTTTTGCGGTGAGAGCTAAATGAGCGTACGCCGAAGAAAGGCCTAATTTATAATCCCACAGCTGCCGACAGATTAGCAAAATATATCTTCGAATCTTTCCATAAATATCTAGCAGATAGTAAAAATCTGTGAATCTACGGTTCATAACATTCTTAGTGCATACTGACATGGATTTTCACAAATGTGAATAGAAAGTTAGTGACCCTTCACTGTGGTGAGGCACTGCAGCGACAGATATAAACGCAGACAAATTGATGCAATAAATAATTCAAACAAACTCGTAGGTGACTATTTGAGTGCATGCGGGTAGACAATGACCGCTTAACAAAGCGCAATGCGTCGTTGAATGTTTGCGCAATTCATTCAGCAGCCATGTTGTGTTTCCGCGATCCTTTGGAACTGAGTTCATTCATTCAGATCTCACCGCTGTTCATAACACGCTTGTTCATTGATTGACTCATCTATTTCCACAAATAAGTATTTCTGCCATTTATGGAAAGTTACAATAACTTACACAAATCAACCCCTTGAACACTGTGTCCTAGTCCCTAATCGTGAATATTATAACATAATTATATAGGTATTGCATAATATGTATGCCAATCTGTGATCCCAAATAAAAGTTGGTCACGTCCGTGCCCGATAAACTTGTTACCTACGTGATTCTAATCACTGAATATATTACACATTTATCTCAGTCCAGATCGACGGGTTACGTACGTCTCTTTTTAACTGGCTCAATGCTTCAAAAATAGAGCATACAATAGATACTGTGGGTGGCTTAAGACATTCTTCCACCGTAGTACATTTGCATCTTAAAATTAAAAACTTCAACTTCAGCAAATATAATATTATCTTTCTTTCCAAATAAATAGGAGATAGCAAATACTTCAACATTCAGAGAAGTAGCTTAAGTCTAGCAGGAGTCTCACCCCCAGTGTCCATCCCGGCAGCTATTGGAAGTGCATTAAACCATTAGCAAACAGTTGCCAGGGGGATGACAGACATGCGAGGGTCGAACCGCCGAGTTTGCAAAACCAACATATACATCGCCAGCTTAGCAAATTGGTCCCAAACAATTTTAAAAGCCGTAGAAAAAGTCACGAAATTTTTGAAATTATAGCAATGCTCAAAAGGTCAAGAACGCCGAGATCGGATGAATCTCAATTGATTTTATGGAGCAGGAAAATCTGATTTAACACTATGACAGCACAATCCTACGCTTATTTGATGACTCTAACTCGTTTGAAACCCGTTTGGATTTAAATGACAAATAAATCAAGATCACGACGACGGTGTAGTATCTGACAATTACCGTTCGTACGATACAGTGAAGGATAAATAAGTTAAGCAAATATTATTAAATAAAAACCTATTCCATAAGCCTTCTATAGTTTTGTACAATTATATTGGTCATGTAACTTTCGAATGTTAATAATAAATTGGTTTCCATCCAACAATCTAAGTATTAACCGTATGATCGTCAGTATGTAGAAATACTGTAGGTCAATTCTTAAGATAGTCAAGATCAGGGCCACGGGTTCGTGGCCAAAATATTTGTCGTTATTTGGGCTGTGCTGGGCTGTGTCAACGGTATCTTCACGTTTTTTTTGCTCTCTCGCGGTGGCGATGATGTCATCCACTTATTATTATCGCTTTGCTCGTAGCCTCTCCCGACGACGCGTTGGTCCCTTTTTGCATAATTGACTTTATTTCCTCTCCACCCAGTTTGTTGCTACTCGGACAGTGTTGTAAGCAATCAGCGCGTTTCCTTTCCTCCGAGCGAACGTTTATTTAATGCCTATACTCGCGCATTTTATCTGAACGCGACTCGTCGTCGCAAGACGTCAAGACGCAAAGTTTTTCAAGAAGTTTCGGGTTGGCAGAAGTTAATCGTAACTGCATTGCCCTAACTTCGAAGGTTCAATAGGCGGAAAATTACAGCAGTGCTTTTGTGATCTACCATAGTGTCTAACAGGTAGATGTGTAATGCCATATCTATATTAAGTTTAAACTCACTTTATTGTGGTAACGCGTACCGTAAAAAATAAAAAACTTCATGATTTTTTTTTATTTCCTATATAAAAAATAATGCGGTAGGGGTTCTGTTGTAGAAGCATCTGAAAGCGGACTTGTAAGTTGTGTTCAGTCGGGGCGCGGGTGGCGCCGCCGCGCGCGTATCGATCGCCTCGCACCGCGGCCTGCATACGAGATCGCCCGTCCGCCCTCGCAGCCCCTTAACAACCACCTCCTGCTAGCAGGCCTAAGCACTTCGTTAGAATCGTGACTGCAACAGTGACAACTTTCCTATCAGCAGTAACACCCATGTCTCTAAGTGGGAAAACATTTCAAGGAGCAACTATAGTAGTTTTTCTGCAGCAAAAATCCTTGTTTACTGCGTATAATTTAGTAAAATCCATAAGAAGCAGTGACATCAACCCAGTTTCGTAATGTTATGTATGACGCGGTTGAAACACAGAGTTAAAGTGCAAAAAGCTTTTCGCATTTCCCGGCTCGGATTCGACCCGGGGGTGTCTCCGACCTCGATCCGTGGAGATTGCAAGAGCAACACAATATTTGCAGATCCATGTCGCCCCGTTCTAAACTAACAATGAGGTCACGGCAGTCCAATACAGCCTAAACGTTTTCCTTTACCCTAAACTTGAGCTTGTCATAAAACTGTCGTTGTTTTATGAGTCGTGTTTGACAGTCGGGATATTACGAAAACCACGGACCACAATGTTGGCTATAAATTTTGCCCTTCTACCTTCTATTTCACGGAGATGTTCGAACTTTCATGTTTTCCTTATTGCTGTGGGCAGAATTAATGCAGGTCCCCAAAATTCGTGTGTAATGTCATGAAATTGGGTTTAGCCCCAGTTGGTAGGGAGGTTTACGAGTTACGCGAGTCGATTTATGGGAATTATTTTCTTTAGGTTCGCCTTAGTTACGCGTACACTCGATAAGGTGGAAAATATTTAAATCGTGCAGCGGTTGAAACTGGCATACATTGAATTCAATAGTCACGCAATCTTAGCCATTAAATTAATCTTAATCTTCCTCTCGGTTTATTTTTGTTTTGACCTGCTGCACGAAATATATACTTAGGTATCGTTGGCTATGTTCATTTGTTCAATAGCCTTGCAAATCCATCTTGAACTCCCACCTTCAGAGTCACAGACGCGCGGCATGAAGCATTTAAAAGTTTAGTTGAAATTTTGTTTATGGATAGATAAGATAGTTAAGTTATATTACTAGTTTATATAATTCATCTCTTTTATTGTTATGGTGACATCACACGCTACTCGAATTTCCACAAGGTTATTAAACTGATTCCTGACTAACCTTATCAAGCACCTATACCTATTTCGAGTGGGTGGCTTCAGGACCCTTTCCGTACGACGCAATTTTCCAGCCGATAAAACGCCTGCTTATTGCGTCTCTGAAATTTCGCTGCCGTCCGTCCCCGCCTTAAGTAGGCCAATAGGGGCGTGTTTTCAAAATCAAATCTAATTCGTGTTGATATCAGGGGTTATGACTTTGTGAGTCGTAAGACGCAGTGAGAAGTTAAAGTGGGATTACAAAAGTTTTCCAGTTCAAGGAACTTTGTAATACTGCCTTCATAATTAGCATCTATCCATGTAGCCTGCGATCATGACCGGATGTGGGCAACTAACAGTGTCGCGACCGACGTTTGATCGAGAGGATGGAGACAATTACTCCTCTGTAGTATCGGTGTAACGCCAATTAATTAACATGGCTGTCCAATTAATTATACTTAATACATCGTATCTAATAGATATCTACACGAGTGCACTTAGATCCCCTTTGGGTGTTCAAATTTGGAAATCACCATTTTCAAAACAAAATTGAAACATTCTCAATTTAATTTCTGTCACTCAGTTTTAATTTTTATTTGAATACATCCCTTGATTGCTCAGCCCCTAAGAGCTATTTGTCTCTGCAAAGGAATCCAGGTAAATGAATTATTTCATTTGCCGGGCGCTCTGGTGCGGTCAGGTATGTCCCCAGGAGAAGGTGGGCGGAAGGCGATCGATACGCCGCCGCCGCCACGTGGTCGCCGACCGGCTTCCGAGTGACTGCCAGTGGCTAACAACAAACAGACTTCAGTTGTATTTTTTCATTGACTTTTCTACGCAACAAGTACCAAGATTAATAACAAAGTTAGATTTAAACCACCGTTGGAAAATACTGTCGTTTGCTCGGTTTTTGAGTTTAATTTTTTTGTCTAATCGTTATGTCGTAGACTTTAAGACTAATTCGTCATTTGGTGTTGCGTTTATGAGCGCTGCGGCACCTGTAAACAGCATAATTTCACAAAGTGACTGCTACAGTTGTTGCTTATAAACAATTCTTGGCTAGATAAGCTTACCGACACTTAAAATCAGTCAATTCTTTCATACGTTTTATGTCAAATGTTAATTTTCGATGGACTTATCAACCAATAATAATCGATAACCAAAATTGTTTAGGAAGCAGCGTTGGTTGAACTGTCTGTAGTGAACTAGGTTTATATGTTTTCAATCTACTCAGTAAAATGTTACTGGTATTTTACGATATTCAATTCTTAAATTAAATTAAGGGAAATGAGGGAAAACCGGCACAAGAAAAAACGGCTAGGTATTTTAAACAGCGCCAATTCGTTTTGTCAGCAAGATTTGGTATGGTTTCTTTTCCTAAGCTTATTAGCGATATGTCTAAACATTGAAGACAAACTTGCAGCTGTCCCAATAATGGTCTTTTGTGTACGAAAGGCCTCCTCCAACAATTGGATCGGATCAAAAACCCGACAGACATAAGCCGATTGTCACGCGTGCCGAGCGTCACACCTTGAAAATAAATGCGGTCGCTTCCATTTTCAAGGCCTCAATTTCAGCAAACTAAACACATTACCCTCCTTTTGGGCTTCGTCGCAGTCGGGTGAAAAAAGAAGCATCTAACGAAAAAAACTTTGATATTCGCTCTCTACCTGAGAACAGCTGTTGAGTCAAAGCGGTTGTAACGACGCAGCTGACAAACCTAACCTTCTGATCGTAGCAGCGAGATAAGCCAACAATTTGCTGCAAAAACTAACTGTAACATACATAACAGACCGACATCGACAGTTCATCTACCTCCGCAGTAATACTCGCCTGTAATAAACTAGTAAAAAGCTCATCAGATTTGATGAGATCGACTATTGATGCTACCGTTCTGCCTTGTCAGAGTTCTAAACTCATCCGGTGGTAGATATTATTACTTTCAAGTGTTTTTTGTGAAACCTGATTGGTAACTAACGTGAGGCTCTACGTGAATTTGTATTCGGACCACATTGCGAATAAAGCCTGTAAGCGCGGAATGTCCAATTTGCAAAATACCAAGCGTTCTCAAAATATCCAATTCGTAAAATTATTAATTCTGAAAATGTTGATTCCTCAAATTATCAATTCGCATAATGATAAGTTTACAAAACGCCCAGTTTGCGAAATGTCCAATTAGTTCAAAGTTATACTTATAAGGAAGGTATAGCAGGAAACGAGTAGATAGGAGTAGATAGGAAACCTCAAAAAATTTAAGTCTTAAAATTCCAGGAATCCACGGCTTGTTCAAGCTATGAAGGCTCAGATTGACTGTCGACATCAAGTTTTTTGTTTAACTTAAGTTTTACCTTTATTGCAGTCACCCTTTATGTAACCGAATAGAGTACACGTGTGAAAAGTTCGGAGGTTCCGGATTCAATCCCTTTGCCGACAATACCTTCCACTGTCTTATTTTTGTTTTTTAAAATATAAGGTTTTTTTCAAACTGGACATTTTGAGAACGCTAATCCTCTTGCGAATACGACATTTTGAGCCTTTGAAATTTTGTGCGTTAAGAAATTAAGCTAGATAATATGTACAGTAGACAGCACGTCACCATTAACATTGTACAGTCTATTTATTCGTAGTTGTCTAATTTAGTAAACAAGATTCTACCCGTAAACTGTAACTTTTAAGTCCAAAACTGCCATATTGCCATAAATGAAGTAACTTGGAACACTCTTTTAGATAACACGCTGCCAATTTTATAAAGATAGTTCATGAATTTGCGACGAAATGTCTAGTTTAGGCATCTAATCTCAATTTTAAGGTTAGAATCTTGTTTACTAAATTGGACAAGTAAGAATAAATAGACTCTAGTTGCAAATTCGCCCGTAACGTAACTGAGTTACTTTGCACGGTTGTAAAGGTTAATCTGCTGTATCTACCTAAGTTTATCATATAAAATACTTTATTTAACAAGATGGTATTATAGCGTGAAATTTAAATAAAGATAACGTATGGGCAGCGCATCAATCTTTACATTTTAGTTGCAAAGCCACCCGAAACGACATTGTGCTGAATTCTAGAATGCAATGTTGATGTGCCGTCCACAGTAACTATCAATTGTAAATACTGAGTCCAGAACAGCAACAATGCGCATTACCCCATACTTACTCTTACTCTCTCGGTCAAGCAGATTATCCCGTATAATCCCTGTTTTATTAGTTGATCGTGGTTTGATCAATCTATGGTTTGATTGCATAAGTCGTATCCAGCGGCGAAACATCGTGTACCGTCAACCGGTTTAAGGAATACGTGTTAGGAGGTCCTCGTCGATTCGAAATATCGAACGTTATTTGACTGCAACGTTCAAATTATCGCAGAACCGGTTAGCCTTATTTTCAGAGCCTATAATTTTGTTACTATTATTTAATAATCTGCTGTGCGTGGTGAAATATGCGATTCAAACTGTTGTTTTGCTTCACTTTCATTTGAAGTTGGTACTGAATACATCCATTCATTTAAAGAAACAAAAATTGAATGTAAATTTTGATCTGAAAATTATACTTGCCTCCTAAGTAATTAGGTGTGAATACAGCGCAAGGCGTTTTAATTTAATTACTAAAATTTGTGACATACAAGAAGGCTTCGAATAAAAACTCAATTAACACGATCACTTCAACCGATTGGAACCAAAACGAACATAACAGAACCTCTTACCTTTATCTGTAATCGGAAACGGCGTCTTATGGGCGCGAAACAAATACTGTCTCTAAAAAAACGGAAGAGAAAAGCAACACTGTCCGCCGCGACAGCCCACGGGGAAAACGCACAGCACAAACTTGTCAAACGAACACGGTGTAGTTTTCACTGTTAGGGGGTAACTCGCGTAGGGTACCTAAGGTTCTTGTAGAGTTGGTAACGCAGCGTAAGTCTGCTTTGCAGCGGGGTCGACGGTGGACTGGCGCGTTGATAGCCGATGGCGCTGCGCCCGCCGCCGCCGTCGCCACCCGCCGGCCGGCGCGGGGCGGGCTCAGTACATGAATAGGAAGAACCTAATTCGCAGAATAACACTACCTTCGTAGAAAAAAATAATGTTGGAATAATGGACAGAATCTACCTTTACATACTTGCTCTCTACGCAGTTAATTTAAGGGCGGCTTTGCAACAAAAAAGTAAAAGGTCGGCGTGATGTAGACTGCGAATTAGCTTCATTTAAGACGCGTTGACAGGTTGATAAAGTAATAATATCAAAATACGAGTGGATTTAGTCAATTAACGCCAAATTAGCCGAAGTACCTACAGTTTGAGCGCGCGGGAAATTGAAGATACAGCTTGCAGCGCAGAGCAGTCCGCAGTATATAGCTTTGTATCCTAAGGCACTCATTCATAGGGAAAGATTGTCTAGTCCCAAATCGCCTCACACCTAGAGCAATTTTTGAATGGCTATTGATGACCACTTTCTATACAACAACGCGAATAAATCGCAAATTATTTTGTCATTCGTTGGTAGTTGTTGAATCATGGAGAGAGATGTATTTATTTATAGATTTATTTATAAGTATACAAAAAAGATTCGTTACCAATTAAATGAGAAACATAAAAAAATATTCTACGTCAATTTCTTAGTACTGTGTTGTGTTGGCCCATACAATTTAGAAAAGTTTTCAGTTAAATGTCCATTATCAAATCGTTTTGAAATTCATAACATAGGTACTTAATTAGTACACCTATCTTCCAGATACTACGATACGATTTACCATTTATCTAAATATTCATCAAAAACTTGCCCCGGTGTAAGAAAAGAAAAAAATCTATGCCACGGTAAATATTATATTCGTTAGAATATAAAAATATTCTTTACCGGAGAAAACAACAAACACAAAATTACCAAAAAATCCTCTAGGACAAGTGCTAGTGATTTCAAAAGTATTTAAAAGTATTTTTGAACTATCCAGAGTATTGCTTGATTATTGACAACAAAGGTAAATAAATCTTCATGAACATCATGCAGACTTACGACAAACTTATGCTATCGTTCAGTGTTTCTAATAGGTTCTTTAAAAAAAATCTAAATAGTTAAGGATTTTTTTTCATATCTACTATTTTTGGTAATAAACTTTGAATACGATTTTGAATACACTCTGTTAGCGTACGTCTCGTAACTAACTTTTTACCATTTATTTTGATGCCATTGTGAACCAACTTTGAAACAAGACGCTTGAACCTTCGGTGACGTCACGCCCGTCGACCGGTTTGTGAACTTCAAATTGCGAACATTCGTGCCCGAAGAAAATCCATTACCACTAACAAAAAAGTTAACACTGATTGCCGCCGAACAAATATAGACTTTAAAGTCAATAATGGTAAGGCTGCATATACTATCTGTCAAACTGGCGTGTAATGCTGAAGATCTCTCATGCGCTGCAAATGATAAATGTATTTTTAATTCGTAACTTTTAGTTTGTATTTATTTGGGTGCAATAAGAAATACACCTCTGCTCCGCGAAGGTACAGTTTTCCCCTACCTCCTCTTTAATAGATAAACTGCTACGTTGCGGCAGTCTTCGCCTGCCGCAACGTAGCAGTTTATCTTGATTTGTTTGTTTATTTATGTTTGTTGAACGAGCCTTTTCCTTTTCTTCTATAAAGAAAAAATACCATTTCTGAAATTCTATAACGCGTAAAGTAACTATAGGAAAATCATCACACCCGCTATCTAAACACCCCTGTGTTTAATAATTTCTTCACGACAATCTCTAGAACTCGAAGAACTGATGGCCGTTGGGGCGAAAAAGTTCTCGAGACCACTAACCGACGACGTAGCGTGGGCAGGCCCTCCACCAGAGTCGCTGGCGGCGGCGCAAGACCGGGAAGTTTGAAAAAGCATGAGGGAGGCCTATGTCCTGAAGTAAGCGTCAAATGGCTGATGATGATGAATCCTTGGAAGTCAACAAAGCCACAACAGAAACCGAGATCCCACCAAAATTGTTTCCACATCGAAATTTATTTCACGTAGATCCAAAAATTAGGTCGATTTTTTTTACATTAATTTTATAGTGGGATTTCTCGACATTTTATCTATAATAAGGTTATGAAGTGCCAGTAGGCAGCTCAGAGATTGAAATATGGTTAACTAGCAGTGGCCCGCGGTGTTACCCGCGATTTATCGATTTTCCCATCGGAATAAGATAGTAAAAAGTACCTAACCTATGTGTTAATCCAGGGTGTCAGCCAACCGATTACCAAATTTTATTAAAATCGCTCCAGCCGTTTATGTGTGAAGAAGTTACAAAAATACACACTCACGACGTTCGCCTTTATAATATTAGTGTGATAAGTGTGATGTCATAGAGTGATAGTATGATGTGAAGTGATTGACATCATAAAAGTTAAATGTGATGGTTAGAATTGTGCTGAATGATTGAGTTCACAATCTGTAAATGCAGAAATGCACGAATCTTCTTAATTTTTAAAATTTTTTGAGGATTGTTTGTATAGGTCGTTGTAATTTATAACCGCGCAGTCTTGACCGGCTGAGAACTTGGTCTGGCGCATTCTGTCCGTTCAGATGCCTATGTTTTCGTGCGGTTTCGGCTTATTTTTTTTGCTATTTTATGTTGCCGTAGTAAAATTTAATGGTTTTGGAGGCTCCGCTGTGTGTGAGTGACCCTTCGAGCATTATAAAAGTTTTTAGTTTTATTCAGGCGGCGTGTTTTCTATCAACTTTCAATCATAAGAAAGAAGCTGAAATCTTGGAACAAGCATCAACTACCTACCCAAAATTGCCAGTGACGTAACCTAACCTAAATTGAGTTTCAAGTTTCCCATAAATTAATATTCCTCCGAAATTCAGCCGTTTACATTATAAAGCTAATTTTCATTAATTGCCTGCTCAAAGATTGGGCGCGCGTTTTCACCGACCCTTTATATAAATTCCCAGAGAAATTAATTAACAGCTGACAGCGAGCTGACACTTGATATTCTTACCGAGTAGCATTAGCATTAATATAACAATAGTAGTAAGCGCAGAGTGTGGCAAAAAGGTCCATTCTGCCCATCGATAACTAACTAGTTTTATTGTGGGATCAGCTCTGAAATCAGCTGTTTCATACTTAATTATGTGTTCCTCTTTAGGTATGTTCTACCGGTTTTTTTTGCTACATACTACGAGTATATAATCATAAGCAGCATGAAGTGTACGACCCACTGCAGAAGACTAAGGCTTACTTTTGGCGTGGTTATAGTCCGAACAGGCTTGCCCACCGCGGACTGGCAGTCACATCATTTGTGACGTATGCCAATCCGCGGTGGGCCGCTAAGCCGCCAATCGGTACCTATTGATAATTTGTAAGTAAACATTATGTCATATAGGTACATTGTACCTTCCTTAGACGCGATTTCCTCGCGATGTTTTCCCTACAGTTAAAAGCTCTATAAGCTTCTACAGCGTCGGCCGGGCTGTTTTGCGCCAGTATTATATTTTCGAACTAGGGCTTAAGGTTTATTTTAATTTGTATCGTTGACCGGACCTCTCCGGCCCCTTATAATATAGATAGATTAGGCGGGCTTCTCAAGGAGCAATTAATAAATGTTATTGAAAACATCGTTAGGAAGGAAGGTGCATATCACAGCATTAGTGACTGCCAATGCGCGGTGGGCACGCGTATTTATTAAAGCCCATTCGGACTATAACCACGCCAAAACTAGGCCTTTAACCTTCTGTAGTGGGATTAATCCTGAACCTCGCGGATCTTCAGGCAACCGCTCTACCCACTGCGCGTACCAGCAGCATTAGCATGCCCGGCAGTAATCTGTGATTTTATTCACTCGATATTAATTATTCTTATGTTTATAGCACGTCGCTAAGTAAGTGCACTTCGCATGCTCTTGCTGCGGCGAATACGAATGGGCCATTACAGCTCCGCGGCCGACTGGGCCGCGATTGCAATTCAATTGAAAGCCTTATCGATATTTACCTTATGTCGAAGCTAGCTCCTAGGGCGTAGTGAGCAATTATTTTGCTATTGCTTGAACATATGCTATGCCCGCGGCTGCGCTCGCATATTAATCTGATAAAATGGGAATATACGCGTTAAATGGGCTTTATCTACAATTTCTGTCAATCAATCGGATCGTACCCTTCCAATACTGGGCATAGGCCTCCCCAAGGCAGGCAATTCCTTCAGTCCACGGCCATCCTCATCCAGCCACTGCCACCGATCTACCTAACTAGTGCCTATTTCTTTATAAAATACTCATTCCACATTATTCCGCAACTTTGCCAAAGCGGCCTTTCTGGAATGGATCGAAAGCGGAAGAGCGCAACAGGAAGCAACGTAAAGGGAAAAAAATAAAGTCATGCTATAATTTTAAATTGGACGCTTACTTATTAGGTAAACCGTGGCCCGTGCTCAAGCTATCATATAATTTTTAGGGTTCTAAAGGGTGCCAACAGGACCCAATTCTCTAGTAATTAATATAACTCTTGTATAACCTGGTCTATGGTAACCATAGACCAGACTGAGGCTATTTGTACAATTGTACAGCGGTCCTCAGTGAGAATCGAACCCACTACTTCCGGCACAGTAATCAGACGCGATACCGTTAGATCGACGAGACAGTCATAAAATATAATTTAAAGTTACAAAAATATTAAGAAAATTACATTTATTGGATGGCTGGATGTTGGTTTATTACTCCATCATGCCAGAACTTGTGAACGGATGTGGATGAAATTTGTCACAGATATAGAATAGAAGCCACCCCATCCAAAGGTGGTCTGGAAGTGGTCGCTCTAACCGATAAGGCCACCAATTGTAACATTAGTTAAATTTAACAAATTATATTTGTTTTTTTATACTATAAAGTGTTCTTTATCTATCGATATGAAAAAAACCGTCTTAACCGTGTTTTAGTGGTATCTACTTTTTTATTAATACGATGTTTACCTTTACACGGTGTCTATCCATCCGTCCGACTTTCTTACTAGTAGAAGAGCAAAATCTTGTAAATCGTAATGACAACTAGTTGTAGTTTTCACGAGTAATAGCAGATTGGCTTGATAAAAAATACGTAAAGTACATAATTTAGGGGATTCCCTATAAAAGAAATGTGTCTTTAACGTTTTGTTGTATTTGCTGAATCGTAAAAACGATAAACATACTAGCATGATTAAGATCAGTAGGTATGATATAAGAAAATAATAACAAACGGCCCATTAGCGCCTCTAGAATACAATTCCGCCGGTTTGGTTGCTCGGCCGTTTTATGTATAGGAACGAACTGAATGGTAAAGGCCTAATTTGAATCAAAGAAAACGCATGTCATGTTTGCCAAATGCGCAATTCAAACAAAAATCACTTGGTGATACGGAACCCCCGGTGCGCAAGTGCGACTGACGGCTCTTGGTCGGTTTTTCCTTTTCCACTTAACTGGTTGTTGTGCATTTTATAGCGTAATTTTATGTTTTGTAAAAAAATAAAAACGACGGACATTTTGTTTGCTTGTATGATGTTTTTTATAATAATTATACTTTTGTATAATTATTAAATTATATTATTATCTCTCACCCTTCTTGCCCGGATGGGAGATAACTGCACAAGACAGGGAGGAGTGGAAGCTCAAGCGGCCTCCCCCTTTGCCCAGCAGTGGGACACAAATACGGCTGACTAAAAAAAATATTAAACCACTAACCACTGTCTTTTCGTTTTTAGAAGAAATTGTCATCAGGTTTTGTTGTTTGCTTTTTTATTATGTATTTTATGATGAAAGCTATGAAATCATTACGGTTTACTTTATAGAAATTATTAATTATAACTCATATTATAAAAGAGCCCCATCCAGCTCCCTTACCCTCGACGTTGATTTGACCAACTTGCTTTTACAATATTGAGTGCGTTTATTTTGTAATTTTGTCAAAATAGGCCTTTATTTTCCAATTTACTCTCGATTTTAAATAATTATGACATAATATGTTATACATAACTCAAGTCGTTACTTGCATTTATGGCTCAGTTTATATTTTAGTTCTAAGAAACTTATGCTGCCACCTACCGTCAACTTGCAGAGTACGCGCCCTATTGCCATCTAGTGGCGAATAGCAAACTTTAACGTGTAAACAGATGGCAGCACTTGACAACAAGATAATCTCACTCCAATTTGCCGTAAAAAAATAAGTTAATAAAATTGTAACAAGACTTGCATAGTTTACAACATACATACAACATTATTTTGTATGTATGTTGTAAACTATGAAAGTCTCTGGTTCTAAACATACTTTTGGTCATAATTAATTTACACTGTTTTATTACTTACTTGTCTCACCGAGGAGTCATCTCACGCGTGAATACTAGGATACTACGACGCTGCTGGACAATCTTTAATGCGTAGGGTACACGCATTAAAGATTGTCCAGCTGCTATCATGTTCGTTACGGGCCCGACGTTGCAATGAAAATGTAAAGGTCGAGTAGTTGTCCATTGTACTGACCTACCATGCCTACTCTATCTATTTACGGAGCTACAGTGGCCTTGCCGCTGTACTCTCGACACGCAATGATTAATTTATTGTTTTAAAAAAAAAAATAAGAGTTCCGTGCCGAATGGTACAAACGGCGCCTTATTACTTTGTCTACAACGTCTGACCTATAAATGGAATTATCGCTAAACCGCACTAGGCATCCAGTTAAAATTGTCATAGAATATGTGTTACATATTTATTACATACAATACAGGCTGGGCGAGGTTCGCGTGACGGTGAAGAGGCGTGTACCTAACACAGTGGGCGTCTTTCGGGCCTGTATGTGATAATAGGGCTGATATAGAATAAAACATTGAGAATGAGGGAAGAATAGTAGATTATGCATTAAGGGAATAAAACCATGTATTACGTCATGGGCGGTATATTGAACCCTGAGCGGAGCGAAGGACTCCGAGTTAACTCCCGAGCGCAGCGAGGGAGTTAAATTTTAACTCCTGAGCGAAGCGAGGGAGTTATGTAGAGTCCTGAGTGAAGCCAGGGGTTCATACCGCCCGAGACTAAGACATGTTTTATTCCAGAGGTGAATACTCTACTTTTCACACCATCTGGGAGACAATAAAAAGACAGGGCTGCATAAGTTGAAAAATATTTATTAATATAAAGTCCACACTCTTTTACGGCTTAGCAACTTAAATTGAATATAACTTTTAAATTCGTATTTGCAATTCGCGCCTTTTTTTCTTTTTTTTATTGGTGTTTCGCGCGGTCACACGACACAGTAGTTCAGAAAAAAAAGAAAAAAGGGGTGAGTTTCGAACAACAATTCGAATTTCGAATTGCAAGGGGCTTCTTCATAGTTTTCATGCGAATTTTGACATTCTAAATTCAAATCACTTTATTCCCTAGGGAAATTCTTCATTATTATTGCCCTCGAGAGACAAGGCTATGCTTTACGATGATATTTGACGGTACGTAATAAGGCATTGTCGAGCAGGAGGTGTGAAAACGTCATTTATTTACCATTTTTATTCTCTATCGCAGAAACACTAATACAAACCAGTGTTTATCTTCGTTTCATTGTATTATTATTATTGGTCTGAATGATTTTTCACGAAAAGATTCACCAGCTCCCTCACATTGTCCTCAGGTATGGAAGCCCTGGAGACCAGTATAAACTACTGGGAAGACGCGCTGGCAGCGTTCTCACTGGGCGCCCGGGGCGGAGTCTCGGGTACGCTGGCGTTGACGTCACCCGAGGAAGCAGAGTTCTGTCGGGAGATACAGGATCTGCTGCAAAACGCCTACCTGCTGCAGGTAACGAAGTGACTTAACTGATGATGAATGATGTTTGCTAATCTTAACGCACAGGCGCTACTAGACTTCCACGAACGTATGATAGTCAAATGTTGATAGTTATTGTCTTAGATAACGGGAGGATAACCTGGGTAGGCAATTAGGGTAGGTAACTAACCCGACATAGTAGCAAAACAGTCATTCAATATTTTGATATTCATTATAATACTAGCTGTGTTACCCGCTGTTTATTGATTTTCCCATGGGAATAAGATATTTTCCCGCAGTAAAATGTAGCCACATAGGCTACAATCCAGGGTGTCAGCTAACTCCATACCAAATTTTATTAAGATCGCTCCAGCCGTTTTGACGTGAAGAAGTAACAAACCAACACACTCACAAAACTTTCGCCTTTATAATATTAGTATGATGGAAAAGCTCGGAAAATCTTTAACGTAAATAATTTTAAAGATTTCCTGAAATGGCTCCTGATCGTTTAAAAAACTCACTTTTTATAGGCCTTCTGTCCCCATTCCAGGAGCGCTGCGAGCTCCTGTTCCTTGACCAGCGGTCAGTGCTGTTCCGGTCGGAGAGCGGGGGCGGCGCGGGCGGGGCGGGCGCCGAGGAAGCGGGCAGTGAGCCAGCGGCTCGCCGCGAGCGCCTGCTCTCCACGCACACTGGCTCCTCGCACACGCGCCGCGAGCACCACTCCAGCGCCGAGTCCTTCGCGTCAGCTGAGGATCAGGTGACTATCGTCGGGAATACCGAGAGTTATCTGGTAATTCTGTAACCACCGGCTTGTACACGCGCCGCGAGCACCACTCCAGCGCGGAGTCCTTCGCGTGGGCTGAGTATCAATCTCTTGTGTACTACGGTCACATAGCTATCACTTTTGAGAGTCCTTTGGGTCGGGTGATGATCAGGTAAGTTTTGCACAGAGTAGGATCGGATAACTACCATTGGGAACTCAGAGCACCACGGGCTTGTCGCCCACGTATCGCGTGCACCACTCCAATGCAGAGTCCTTCACATCGGTCGACGATCAGGTAGCTTCCATTACCATTAGTAATACATGGTAATACTTCAGAATACCTACCTAGTAGCTCAGTCATGAGGATCAGCTACCAGTGGTAATACCCAATACTTAGTACCATCGCTTCACGAGGAACACTCGTAGGCAATCCCCAGAACTTAACGGCTTCATGGCTTAACGGCACGTTATAAAGTAGGGTGGAAGAAAGCAGGATTCAGGAACGACTTATTCGTGTGGCCGAAACGAACCTCTTCACTACCTGCAGTCCGCCAAAAGTGTCCCAAAAAGCGACTACTGCGTATTAACAAAAATATTTGCCGGCTTCCATCGATCTTCAATAAAGTTTCAACCTCGAAACGATCGCTCAACGTAATTTCCGTAATGATAATAATGATTTCGAAATGATTTCCGTCCTAAGTAAGCACTCGTACTACCCTAACCTTCCCTAAATTAATCAAAACTTATTCTGGACTTCAGGTGGCAGACCTCAGAGAGTTCGATGACTTCACGGAATCCTTCCCGGAATTAGATACTCTGGAACTGTATCAAATGGCTGTAAAACAATTAGAAACTGGTATCCCTTATAGGTAAGGCTGGAACTTGAATCCCTCATTTTCTACTTACCTATATAGTAGGTATTATTGACTGTTGGATAAAGTCTTCTGAACTGAACTTGACTTTATTTGTTAATTTTTATTTCTATTTATTTTATTGTGTATGTATTTGTGTTTATTGTACTTACTTGGTATAAATACTATTTATTTTTGATGCACTAAGCTTCGTGAAAGTATGCACCTAATTTAAAAATAAATTTGTTTGTGATGTTTTCATGTATTTATACTTTTATTATTCATGTTTCTGCCTACTTTACTTGCTTTTTCACACTGGTTTAACTTGTGGCCTAATTTTATAAACTATCCACATACCACTCTATCACTTGACTCTTGATACATTGGATTTATTGCCTCACCGTTAATATCTCATGGCGGTTTTGTCAAAGGTGAAAAATGTTTACTGCCGAAGACATAAGCATCAAATCAAGCTGCACAAGTGTGCATGGGTACAAGCATGGTACAGGCATAAATGCTTACTTGTGGCTTCGATCTCCTAGGTAAGTACTGCATCTCTTGCCCAAGTCGTGATTACTTAGATTGTGATGTGCATATTACCGCCGTGTTTTGATACGGCTGCGAGAAGGAAATTATAAATTTACTTATAATTCCAGTACCTAAGTAACTCTTAAGTCGAAAATATAGCGAAGTCACCGCCATGCCACTCGTTATCATGCTTCCATCAGATTGAGCATTACTCACGGAGTCACGGCATCTTGCCTAGAAGTATAAATTACGCTATGACTAAGAAACACTAGATTTTTTTTTGGTTTAATGACAACTAATAATTCCTGTGGCAGGTTGCATAAAGTAACACTCAGGGAATGGTCAGTTATTTAATTTAAGTTTCACTCTGTTGAGCATAGACCAATATAAGTAGACTTTATAATTGAAGTTATATCATACACGGATGCTCCGTCCAAAGTGGCAAATCGAGATGGCACAACTCTGATCGGTGGGGTTGAGCCTCCACGTCTGATGACTACTAAGACATAGCTTACGAATAGAACTTTGTTCAATCTCAATTCCCAGCACCTAGTTTAGATCTCTTCTAATCAAGAACGTTTTACCCAAAACATCCTTCCTTCTAGTCTTTGGGCAGAGGCCACTCGTAATGACGTCTACGTAATGAGATGACTTACACAGAATCCAGTGGCACCTTCACTCACACTCACCGAGACCTAACATCACGGTCCTGGGACTAAATAGCATTTATGTCAAAAACGACCGTTCTTGGCGCGAAAGCTATCTAGTTCTAGGTTTTTTTACCTCAGGTTCACGGTCATGGGTCCCAATAATCAATTAATCACTATTAATTAACATGATTGTGAAACTGTACCGACACTTCTTGCAAATCAAATTAAATATTTAATTTATTATAAAAACAAATTTAATAATCGTCAAAGTTACAAAGTAGAAGTAGAAGAAGAAGCTAACAAACAAAATCCACATTTATTCTTTTCAAAAAAGAGTATTATACTTAAAAATTATTACTCATGCATCCCCTCCTATACAGGAGGGTAGCGTGGGTGCGCCCTACACCAGATGGTCTTACGACCTGGTTACGGTGGCGCGGAGTCACTGGATGCGGACGGCAAAAGACCGTGAAGCTTGGAAAACCATGGGGGAGGCCTATGTCCCGCAGTGGGCGTCAAATGGTGATGATGATGACTCATGAGTGTGTTGAACACTAGACAAGACACAAGTGCAGAAACGATCTGTAAAAAAGATATCATTCTCCGATTTTTGTCGCTAGTGTTACTGCATGGAGCTCCTTACATTGGCCTTTAGCATCTGCAGAATGAGATGATTTATACAGCGTCTAGTGGCATCTTCACTCACACTAGATGGGTGAAAGGAGCTCCTTAAATAACACTGAGTGCTTAGTGCGAGTTTTTTAACTACTCGATCGCGTTAACGTAAACTCATATTTCTATGGCATCGAGGAAGCGCCACCTAGCGACAAGTATGGAAATTAAAATTGCTGAGTGCGAGTTGTAATGGTTTACGTTGAGAAGTGAACACGCTTACCAGCCAAAACATGAATAAACGCGAGTGCGAGTTGTACGGTGACAGCGTTTTGCCAGTTCGAACGGTTAACTTACTCATACTCACTACTCAATGCTCGATTAACGCGGTAGTAAAGTTATTCGATTGGATCTGTCAAACTCGCACTAAGCACTCTGTTAATATATCACGTAACACGTCCCCGCAGAACGCTTCGCACGGAAGTGGTAGGGTGCAGCTCGGACACAGAGTTCCTGTGCAAGCTGCACTGCCTGCGGCTAGCGCTGCAGCTGGTGTTTCGCGACGCGGCCGCGTGGGCCTGGTTCGTGGACGCCGGCCGGCAGGTCTTGACCGACCTGCTGCTTTTCGCCGACAAGGTTCGTAGTTACACCCAGTCCCGCAATAGCCTACCTATGAATTGTGTTGATAAGATAGATAAGAACATACAGTCTTTTAGCTTTTAGAATATTGGTACCTCGGGCTTTAGAGTAGGCTTCGGTTTTCGCCGAAAGCACACGATTGTAATACTACAGCTCTGTATAAAACTTATGTTCACTATTTTGAAAAGTTATAGTTAGTTCCGATATTTCTATTACACGAATATATCCGATAGTAGCCGAGGTATATTCTAGATGCTAACAGACTGTAAACATAACATAACCTCACGCCTGTATCCCAGAGGGGTAGGCAGACCAGGGACTGCCACTTGACACGATCCTGATCTGTCAGGATCTTCGCTTCGTCAATGTTCATAAGTCGTTGCATGCACACACGCCGGTTCTGGGTACTTTTTATCTTCCCCTTTACTAATACATCCCCTATTTTCGTCGACGTATGTCCGCCTGGGACGTCCCTTACCGGTCTTGTCACTCACATAAGATAGATAAGATGATGCTTTATTTATACACAAAACACACATTAAAACATTTGGCTAAAATTAACACAAAAAAACATTTGCGTCAAGACAATGCAAAATTATGCAATACGACACCTTATTAAACCATTAAAGATTTGAGCTGTTGCAAAAGGTGATACCTATTAGTTTTTCATACTAATTTCTGGTGCAGTCAATGTGCTATCATCATGACAGTCGACACCACGTCAACCTGAACATGCATGAACTAGGTACTTTACGTTACGGGTGACTTTGCAAAGAAAATTTAAAGGTCGACCTCCTAACGACTGTACCTAGGGAGCGTAGTCGAGCGTTAAGCTCTACACTACATAGGTCAGACAGACAGAGTGACTTCGACTACGAATAATAGTTGGATAGCAAAGGCAACTTTCGGGTAATTCATTTATTTATTTATTTAATAGGTAAGCCAACGGCCCTCTTATAAAACACTTACCTAAGCTTAATTAGGGTTTAACAGTTTCAGCCTTATAAGGTTGCCAATTAAAGGCTCACACAACATTATTCATAAGTCAAGTTTAGTCACAATGCCTCAGAACAGTTTGTTCTGAGCACAATACCAAGTATTTAAAAAAATGCTCTTACGTATCGAACGCATTAATCCCACTGCGCGTTTTTTTATCAGTGTGAAGTTTTACTAGTGAAATGCTCAATTCTAATTAGGTACACGTTAGCTGTCCTTCGTGATTGCTTGCTAACTTACAGTATGTAGTGGTTCAGTTTATTAATACAGAGAATATTGTAAAGAGGTTCGAAATTTCACTGATGCCGGTGAGTCGCACATTAGCTCAGTTGGAAAGAGCGCTGGCACGGATAGCCAGAGGTCGCGGGTTCGAATCCCGGCGTGGGTGGATTTTTTAGCCTCTAAATAGCTTTTTACAATTGTCCTTAGCACGGGTTAGTGCATTAAAAAGAGTATAATTAGTTTATTTGTGGAATAAAGCGGAAACCTATGATAGATATCTGAAATATTTTTTTAAAACCCCCGCCGTACAATGCACAGCCATCGGTGCACCGCTTTCTTGCTACATATAGAAAAACCAACTTTTATCTCTTTTTCAGGAACCAAAAGAATTTTTAGTCGCATACGAAGAGATGGTGTCGTGGGCGACGGACGCAGCCAACTGGAAGACTATTGAAAGTGAACTCAGTAGTAAAGGAGTTAAGGTACAAAACAGATAATTTCTCGCTGTCGCCCACTGGTGCAGAGACAATAATTGAAAAAAAATCTTAACTCTAGGACGGAGAGTCAGTGTGCCCAAGAGGGAGGACACTGACATTTTTTGACCGTTGGTCACCCCTGATAGAAAGCCCAGCTACAAACTGCCAGCACCATTTGCAAAAATGTTGAGCTTAAATATACAAGACGTTTAGAAGAGGGCAAATTTGACTAATTCATTGCTCTTTACAAGAATGTTCAATAATGATGAATTATATTTTCAATTATTAAATTAATAATTATGAATGTTTGATAATTTACACACCCGCATTAAAAGACAGTTGAAAAACGTATCTAACAGAAAAAATATTTGAAAATGTGTAAGCCTATAGCCCCGGCTAGAAGTGATCTTAAACGATTACGAAGGTTAAGCATCATAGAGCTCGTTCAGTGCATGGATAAGTCACCATCTATGACTAACGCATGCTAACGCTAGTGTCATTTTTCCGAGCGGTTCCGTGCTTAGCAAGGCTCGTTAAGCAGTTGGTGCCGGGTTCCGTCAATAGATGGCAATGGCAGTAGTTAAGCCAAGTCAGAGGCCCTAGGGGGGGGCGGCGTGAAATCTTCTGACAGTAAGACCAGCCACTAGTCTTGCAAGCCTCCAATCCGGACTTGCCCCCCGTGGTGGATAATGGCCTATACCTTCCTCAGGGAAGAGACTCGTGCCCCTCGGTGGGGGCATAATGGGTTGATGTGATGATATAAAGTTTAAAGACCTACTCTAATTAAAGTTTCGTGCATTAAGTATTTTTTAGATAACGTTGTAAAATTGGTTAATTCAAGGTACTAACGTTTTACGATGTGGTACTGGACTATATCCTGCTTGACGCCTTCGAGGACCTTGCGGCGCCGCCCTCTTCGGTGCTGGCCGTCGTCAGGAACCGGTGGCTGTCAGACGGGTTCAAGGAGACTGTGAGTACATACTAGAGGCTACGAATAAAAAAACTATAGAAGTATTTCTCCCTACAAAATTCACACTCAAGGTCCCAGTCCTCTTGATTAGTTATACCATGAAATAAGTGCAAGAGCAGATGAGCAGAGTAAATCGCTCTGTGATTGGTTCATTCTGTGCGCCATGCGTGACGTGAATGTTGATTGGGCGTTGGTTGATTTTATACAAAAACGTCAAACCAATGAATTTCAAGAAAAAAATTCCTGATTCTCACACTGGTGTGACAACCTGGTGTGACCACGAGTCCGGACTCAATTCATTGATGTATAACCCGTCGAAATATCTAAGTACCTCGTACCGGTTTGAAGGTGGCATGGCATAGATATTTTGCCAAGTAATACTGAACTCGTTCTAATTGGGAACACAAATCACTATACAGTATCCTAAATATATAAGTTAAAGACCACATCTGATTACAAATGCGGCCATTGACAGAACTTGTGGACATTTTTTCTAGTATTTCTTAATGATTCGCGATACTCATACAGTTATATATTAAATGGGTCTTATCGCCATTATTAATTAGATAAAACGTATTTTCAATCTGCCACCCCCACTTTAGGCACATCTGGAGCCGCATAGCGTGATTTAAACGATACGTTTTCCATCATCCAGCAGATCTTATATCTTATCAATACTTTACGGGTGGCAGGTGGGAAATATTAGGGAAGTGGTGTCATGGCTACGGCTACCATTTTGCGATTACACCGCTTTTAAGTGTTTTCCTAGTATCCTTATTCTGGGAAGATGGACAATACATGACCTTACCCTTCTATCCTAGTATCCTTATTCAGGGAACACCCTGAATAAGGATACTAGGATAGAAGGGTAAGGTCATGTATTTTCTTAGATGTTTTTCGTGTGCAATAAAGTCCTTTTTTATTAAGGCTAAGTTCAATTTTCATGTCGTAATATTGATTTTGCGTTTAATGGTAAGAGCGTTTTGATATCAACCCTTTGTATGTGCCCACTGTTGGGGCATGGGTCTCTTCCTGCATTAATACAAAAAGTAGTAATATATTACGCTGTAAAATGTCTTGCCAGCCCGATGTAATACATACCTAAAGAAAACCAAATTACTCCTTTCAGGCGCTAACAACAGCCGTGTGGTCCGTTATAAAGGCTAAGCGACGCTACCTACTTTATCCAGATGGCTTCATGTCCCATTTTTACTCCATATCCGAGCATCTACTGCCGGTGCTCGTATGGGGCTTCCTGGGGCCCCGCGAGAGACTCCGGGACGTCTGCCAGAGTTTCCAGAACGAGATAGTGAGCTTTGTTGCGGACCTTTTCAGTTTCCACAAGTGTAGGTACACGACGGTTGAGGACTTGGCCGCAGATATAATGCAGCACGCGAGAGCACGGGCGGCCAATATAACGGACAAATTGGCGGAGAGGAATTGAACTTAGGACACGTTGCAAGCAAGCTATGAACTTAACATAGGACGTTCTATTCAGATCTTGGGCCTGTAAAACCGTCTGTCTGGAACAAGCTTTTTTTCAGAATAATTGCATAACAACTACGTATAATTCATATTATTATGTTGCATATTGTAGGAGCAATCTTTCAAAAGGTTTTTTTATTCAAAGAAGCTTAACATTCCTGTTAAAATGTAAGAGGATTTAGGGATTCGTAGTCCAACAAGAAACCACTTGGTGCAAACTTCTTTACACTATTCTTAACATCCTAAATTTTAAATGTTGATTTAAGAATGATAGGACATTATGAATCAAATATCAAAAATGGTGTAGAGGTTGGCACTGTTAAACAGTCATTTCATTTATGTACTATGGCTTCTATAATAATCCCTTTACACATTACAATTTATGAGAGCAACTTCAAGAGATTTAATGTCCGGACGGCGGCGCCCGTTTTAACTATTAGGGCATTAAAAATGTACGTCGTACATCCCAGTGGAGACTTAGGAGGACATGTTTCCTCTAACGGCTTTGGCATTTTTATAAATTCGTTTATCTTTTTTGGCATTTATAAAAAAGTATCGTAAATTTGACCAGTATTCTTTCTGCGGGTAATTTTAAGTGAAAATGTTCATCTCTCAATATAAACTCTAACATTTAGTATTGGAATGCCTTCCATGTTACCTTCTCCTTAGCAGCTAATATCTTAGCTTTAATTAATGTATATCTAACTAATCATGTTAAACTTTCCTTAGAAATTACAAAACAATGGCAATAATAATGTAGTACAGTCGAACCCTGAACAACATTGTTGTGGCAAAATAGCACTTATGTGTACCGTCCACCTAACATGGTAGGCGTTTTGTCTGCCTGCTTACCGCAGAGATAACTTTTGTTTTGGACAAGCTTGCCATGCTAGGGGCCATGTTAATTATAAATACTTGTTATTATTCTATGGTTGTGTACTAATACCAGTGTTAAAATTTCGTGCAGCGTAAAAAAGCTGCCCCGAAACATAAATATCTTTATTGATTATAGAATGTCGGATAGAATTTGATCAATTACTTTTATCGTTACAGCCTACAATAATGTGTATTTGTGTTACGGGTGTCAGCCACCGGGTTCCATAGTTTGTCTACTGATGACAGAGCTCGTAATACCATCTACTTTTTTTTAGATGTAAGGAAAGCTTTACTTCAGTTATGCATTCCAATGTGAAATGTGTAATTATGAAATCGCAATTGTAGCGTAATGGGGCTGCGTACCAATGAGGTACATTTTGACAGTAATTATTTAGGGTATCTTAGATACTCTGTACATAAAAGTACCTACATTATGCTTAGAAAATGAACAAATTTAGTTTTTTAACAATACAAGAACGTGATTAATTAACAGATTTTAATACATTTACACCCATTAATTATTTATTGTGTAAATACAATTATATCAATTTTCAAAGATTTTTTAATTATTTTATTTGGATTTGGTTTGGTCGAAATAAAACGCGTACTATTTAGAAAATTTAGTATATCATAAAAATTCACAATATAGCCCTGCTTATCTACAGATAAAAAAACAAATAAATGACCTATATAAACGTTTAAATTTACTTTTAACATATTTAACGAATCGATAATTTGATAAACTGTAAAGAATACTTTGCAATTCCATGAGCACCAAAAGTTCTGTTACATATTTTTAAAGACAATAATTTTATTGCTTTAAAGCATGCCTCTCCGGACGCAGCTACGGGAACTATCAGTCATAATACATATCACAAATTTCTTGAATTTTTTCCAAACGTCTGACGGTCACAATGTATAATAAACTGGCAGTTACCCGGGACCACTTTACGTCTTTCGAGCGAGCCTTTATTATCTCGAGAGTTTGCTCTTTATAGCTACCTATGTAGATTTTTCACTGACATAAATCTAATTATTGCGCACTTTAAATGATATAATAAAATATAATACACATCGCAAGAAAGCCTGCCAATTATAAATAACAGAAAACAAAAACTATACGTAAAACAAATTAATATCAAAAACCACAACAATTATTTGGTTTAGTGCAGTTTCAATATAAGCTCTATACTTTATCAACTACAAATTTATATCACTCAGTGCTATCCTAATAACTGTTTATTTTATTAACAATAAAATACTTTGAAATTGACAGGCTTCCTTTAAAATATCAAAGCTTAATACATAATGAGAATCGAACAATCTACTCGTCAGGACTAGACACTAGTTACAAGTCTGAAAATGAGTACCTATACAGACACACAGAGAAATGCATGCATTCTTCTTATAATAAATGGAATCACTCACACACGAACAAGACGTTCGCTTGGAGTCTTTATTTACATCAAAAGAAAGTAAAAACACAAAAAAATTAGAATGTTATTTGTGGAAACTGTCGTAAAACTCCTAAACCAGTTTCGTGCTTATTTGGTGACGGAAGAACTAGTATTTTCGAGAAAGGCAGCTAGTTGGAGATCATTACCCGTGGATACTTGACGTACAGCTCAAGTTCATCATCGATACGACCACAACGTGAAATAAGACTCGTTAAATTATTAAGGCTAAGAGAAAATAAATATTTTGGTGTGCTAATACTTTTTAGTAATTTCATATACGCTAACATTAATGTAAGTTGAGTAAAAGAATAGTGACAACCATCAGAAAGTTCAGTGCTGCAGCGGCTACCTAAGCGTTAGAGGTAGTCGATCAGCGAAAACTTGTCTTGCATCATTTCTTCTAAATAACAACTGAATTACAGTCAGTATTAATTAGTTTCCTCAGATGCAAACAGGGTAACGTAAGTATTTATATAGGGTGTTCAAAAACTAACGCCTGAGCTTCGCATACTGGACACCAAAAGAAACTACTTCATCAATACAACTTCGCTACGATATCACTATTAATATCGTGGCGAAATTTTATTGATAGGTTATTAGAAAATCAAAAATGTTAGCACGCAATGAACTTCTAGCTTTCTTATCGCACGGACCGTAAGGTATAAACCAGTGCTACGCTTTCCTGGGAACCCGATGTGTTTAATATATTGCGCGATGAAATTTAAATTGGGTTCATAAAGCGTTTTCCTTCACTTAATTCCTTAATCTCTTACTTGAATTTTTGGCGGAAGAGACCTAAAGTAGCTTAAGAATGTGTAAAGCTCCAAGTTTTAGTTCCAAAAAAAGCGTTCGATATTACATACTAACGGTCTCTATAAAAACACGGCTCTTCTAAAGCATACGTTAGAGGTAGTTTATTTAATGTGTAGTTACGTCTTTTCTATATCAAATCTACACAACTAATTTAATCAGCGTTTTAACGTTTTAAGGATTCGCGTTTTTTTTAAAAAGACCGTGATGTGTATCTGCAGCATGCAAAAAGTGAGCCGTCGAACCTCAATAGCGGGCGTTCAGAAATCGCGTTATACTGAATCCCCGTTTGGCCAAGCCTCTTTTAAAGGTGACACCAACGGGGGCGCAGGTCAAAATTCAGCTAAAATTGCTAGACTCACTTATCATCTGCCTAAGGCATCGACTTTCCAGCCATGGTTCCTTTAGAAAAAAAGTCACACACGAACAGATGCAGAGATTATGTGGGTTTCTGGAGGCGTTAATATCTCAACACCCGATATAAAACATAGAAGATAGGATCAATCACATTCAAAAGATCATAACATTGAAACAAGTCACTGAGAGATTTGATACCTCATATACACAACGCAGGCAGACTCATTGTAATCGAAATAAGAAAAAAAAAGATCTATCGAATTGCCACCCACTGCTTGCTTGAAAGAGAATTAAATTTTGTGTCAACACAATCTCAAACGTAATGCAGCGATTTTTGTTCAAACGTTACGTTACATGGACAGTGCGTTACACTAGGCGAGGCTGGGCTTTAACCGAACATACCTAAGTAACGACGGAAGCCACCTCAACCGCATCCATCCCATCGTGATTAGCTTCCCTTTTCATTCCCTTTGATATCGTGTGAACACTCAGCAAGCGAGACGCAGTGGGGGGTCGAGGGGGCTTATTCTGGCTCAGGAGAATCTGGCGCGTCGTCCGCACTGGCCACTGTGGTGCCCACGGCTGCGCGCACCCGCTTCAGGTAGCTGACGCTGTCGAACTCGAGGCATGTCTGTCAACACACGGTATGTTTACTACCTGTTTACAGTCGAAACAAACAGCATACATGGGCAATAGGAACGGCACAGGAAAATAGCGCAGTTTGGTAGTACCGTGCCTATTGCCTCATGTAATGTAAAGTGGAACCTTACCGTGAGCGTGCAGTTAATTGTGAAGCTCATGTATGAAAATGAAAGTAGAGAAGCGGTGCAGAGTTAGTAGAGTGCAAAGAACAAGCAAACACATAAGTTACTTAACATTTTTATATTTCAAATCATCAATCGCTAATATATCACTGACAATTTTCGATCACCTATTCAAATATAAAATTATCACAAAAGCGAGAAATGAACTTAATAACATTGCAATTTAGGACATAAGATAAACGAAACATTGATGTGTAAGGCACATTTGCAAGTCAATATTACCTAATCAGAACCCCTCTCGAGTAGCCATACTATAGAAGCAGCATGAAACATCAACAATTTCTATTAACATCAGCATTACCACATAAATATATATAAAAACTATTCTTGAGTAAAGAACTACATACAAATTTATTAATACATATAACATCGTCGTATAATACTTGTTTAAAAAAATATCGCCTCCATGAATTCAACAATGAATAATTACTTTTCGGTCACCAGAATTTTTATATCCTATCGATATCCAAAGACAAAAAGCAGATCTCATGGTTCTTTAGACCTTAAATAAAGAAAAAATATTTCTAATTAATAACTCAATAATTTCAACCTGTTTGTACTTGTCAGTACGGAAGTAACGTTTTTGAACGCTTGTCATTATGTTATTCTAACATTTAATTCCAACAACACAACAAAAAGACAGCAGGGACCGTGTCACAGTCGCCGCCGCATCGCTTATAAAGTCTAGCGTCAGTCTTATTGAGAATAATTCTAATCCTAGGTAAATTAATGAGATCATTCATTTCTTAAACTACGTCTCAGTTGCCTATAGATTAATTTATAATCTTAAGGTTATGCTTATTAAGTTATCTGTCATAGCGCAACAGAATCCATGACACGATGATACGTGAACTGAGGCGGCTACTATTCGAGATAAAATTTGACACCAAAAATTTAAGAGACGCCCTTAGAAAGAGCAGTCTATTTGTTAGTAACAATATGCAGCAAGCATAACCCGAAAATGCCAAAAGCCTTGCATCTTGAATGTGCTTCGGTCACTTTCAAACAATCCTTGATATCGTGAAAGTTAGTCTCAGTTGCCCATCAAGGAACTAGAAAACTTGTCACCCCGCAAAAGCATTCGATCCACGAATCCATCAAACAGAAACACATTCAAGTTGTAAGTAAACAGAAAATGCACCGAGCAACGCTACAAACCGAACGAAAGCCCAGCTTCCGCCCGACCTTGTAGTTTGCCCGGCGCAGCGCCGGCTGGGGAGCTAGAGGGGATCCGGGGAGAGAGGTTCCAGTCGAAGGAGCTCAGTCGTCGGCGTCACCTCGACCGTCCCGCAAGTGAAAAGAAAGGAGTCGGCACGCGACGAGTGGGGAAGCTCAGTAGAAGTTGCGGCAGAGGAGGGCGGCGAGGTAGTTGGGATGGTGGAGGGGCGCCCAGGGGCGGTATTGGGTGTAGGGGGTGTAGAGCGCGGCGGGCGGCGGCGGGGGCGGCGGGGTGAGGCGGCGCGCGCGGCGCGGGCCCTGCAGCGTTACCTTGCGGGCCAGCTCGGGCGGGAAGGCGGCCAGGCCGGCCGGAGGCAGCTTGCTGAGCGGCGAGTCCGCGTACTGCACCAGCGTCTCGTACGTGTAGATCTGCCGCTGCCCGCCACCTGCCGGACACCCACCCACACGTTGAGGCTGCCCCCTATGGCGGCCCTCTCGCTCGGACGTTATTAATGGTTGCAAGAGAAGTACTTCTGACAGATGGGGCAAGAGGCGGCGCCAGATGATAAAATTGAGGACATTCCTGACATGTTTAAACGTATGAAAGCTGTTTGGGTGTGTTTAAAAAACACAATTTCTCCAAAACACTCATCATGTGAAGTTTAAGTGGTCTGTGGTGATTTTTTTCTCTTCAGCACAGACTATTTACATGTTATGTCATATTATGTTATGTCATGTTATTTAAACGGCATCTGAGGAGTGCTTTAAGGAATCGTGTTTTATAAAAAGTCTGTTTCGCGGTTTCATTTCTTCGTCCAATTTTTTTCATCAGAACCTAGTACTGGATAACAAAAAAAAACTAAAATGTCCTTAATTTACCTTTCAAACATCGCCTCGGACCACATTCGCCAAACTACATTCAATTTAACAAACATTAAAGGACGTGCAAGCGAACCGAACGCCAGAAGTAAAGGAGCCTTAAGATCGCCTTCGGAACTTGGTAGTCGCGACCTGCGTGGGTGGCCTCGCACCCCTCTCTAAGTAGTGATTAGTCGTGACTTCCAAGATCTGAAGGCTTTCCGCGCACTCCTCTACGATACAACACCACTGGCTCCCTGTCAGTGAGAGTGGGCTCGAGCATTTTCTTTTAAACTTTACGCGATTCTTAACGGGACGTTATGCTGACTCTTCGATGCGTTTTTCCGCACTTCTGGGCAAGGGAGCCAGTGTATCTCGATCCTCAGTGTTCCAAAGACGGTTCTAAAAGAGTAAACGGAACAAGCGCAAGGGAAAAATAATACGGTCCAGGCGAAGCTTCCCCGGTAAACAAATTGCATTCGAGTCCAATCGGGACGTTGTTATTGATATAGCGGCAAACAAAAATTCAAACTCTGCAAATTAACTTGGTGCAACGTTATCGGCTTCATTCAGCATTGTTATTGACTGACTTCTGCATTCTAATCGACACATGTTCGTAGAATGGATTTGAACAAGGTAAGCAAACAACATGTAATGAGGGGTTAGTTATGTCGTAACGTATGAACTCGCAAATTACAAGAAGCACAATAGGAATTAATTACACGGTATAAGGAAAATGGCTAGCGTTGCCTGTGCCCGAAATTCGTGACTTCGATTTCAAGTAATTTAAAAGTATTTGCATAGTTCATGCTTAAAAAGGTGTAGCATCGTTTTCACTTCTTAGTAACCGCGGAAGTCGAGTGCAGGCAACAAAAACATAGATACTCGTAGTATAGTTGCTCGACGAAGCGAGACCACTTACGAAAACGCACATATCCTTTTATGTAAACACGCCCATTATTTTGTAAGTGATCTCACGATAGTTGAATGTTTTGTTCGCTGTTTCTTGTGTGTCTATGCTTCATAATGATGTGTAATGTTCCAGTGTAAATGTATGTGGAGTACATAAAGTATCTTTAAATGGATCGCGTAAACCAGAATAACACTATCGCCATATAAACTAGTATTCAAAGCACGTATCGATTTTTTTATTTCGTCTCTCTCAGATCAGTCTGGAATAGATTTCTGCGAACGCGATGATGTACTACTCGTCGTGATATTCTATTTATCAATACAATGTTTCTCAGTTCCTCTGATGATTAAAATGTTTCAAAAGCGATGCTTTCACAGTGTGAACCGATCTCGGACAGAATATATGACTAGCGATAACTTATTACATCTCATGTAATATATTATATTACATCCCATAGTCAAATTAGAGTTAAAGTCGTAAATCAAGGAAGGCGACTATATCGCTTAATAGCGACATCTATGGCGACATTCCTCTGGTTTGCGCGAGCCCGTTTCGCCGGCCCTTAGGCAGTTAAGGCGTACTCACCGTGGCCCTTATCAGTGGAGGCGGCGCGCGAGAAGCGCGGGCGACGCGGCGCGCTGTCCTCGGCGGCTGCACACAACCCGCGTTACACACACTACTGGCCTAGTGGCTCAGACCACACCACACCGATGTCACACCCTTTTTCATACAACTACAAATTCATAGTAGACTATGAAAATTTGATGTACACTGCACAGTCGATTAACCTACAGATTAATAAGACTGTGCTACTCGACGTACATGGAATTGTCATGATAAATTACGAATTGTAGTTTATGAAGCTCGGCCCTGGTGGCGCCCTTACACTTTCTGTTGAGAGTCATTAAGTTTGGATCAGGGTAGAGAGAATGTTTTAGCGTCTTGGAAATAGGACTGAGATATTTTTATGACAAACTAAACTCAAATATTTGTTGGTTGCACAATGAGCAATATAGTTTGAAATTACACAAATTCTAACCCACCCAAGACCGTGGAGACGATACTCCACGGCCAGAATCTTAGACAATGGCTTGCAGAATTAAAAGTTTCAAATGAGCTCAGTACAGAAAATGTGGACGACACCAGAGTATCAAAATGATGAAAGTTAGTGTTTTGATTTCAATGATATGCCGAAATAGGTATGTGCCAAATGGTTGATTTGTTGTTTCACAAAACAATTTTGAATTTTGTTACAATTTAGACCTTGGACCGAGACATCGGAGTGGTTAATAAAATGATGAAAACAATATAAAATATGGTTCAATAATGTATATACATAGTAAAGTCTATTCATGAATATTCATGACAATAGATAATTTCTAGCAATAAATAGGTACTAACATGGTCTATGACATGGATGTGACTGATAATAAAATAGTAATGTTTGATATTCTATATCTACATGCTTCAGTCAGTCTTGTAGTTATAATTTTCCAAAATCAAACCTTCATGCGTTCAGTTCAATTAATTTTGAAGTGAAAAAAATATAATGAATAAAAAATATTTTATACTAACTACTGCATCATGCCAAATCAAATCTTGCATGTCAAAGAACAAACAAAATCAGACACGAATGTCAGTTAATTAAATACTCCTTACTCCCACTCTCTCTATAATGATTATTTCTGGTATAGGGAACGCTGCAGCATTATTGCAAGAAATCTACTTTATTAAAATGTATTTTTCACTGCCATAATAAATTCAATTAGTTTCTGTATAAGAAGCGAAAATATATGTACCAATCCAAATATACTATTAATAAGGTTACAATTCGAGGAAGAGTCAGAGAGTGGCTGTGTGAGCTGTTATGTCTGTTGCCGACATGAAATTGCCAAATTTCTCATTTTTTGATAAAGATTGGAGCATTAAACATTAGTGTCGAGATATTTCTGCTTTGTTAAATTAAAGCTACCTTTATAAAAGAAGTGACACTGAGAAACTAAATAGTTTAAAAACCTATTTAGAGGCTAAAAATTTCACCCATGCCGGGATTCGAACCCGCAACCTCTGGCTATCCGTGCCAGCGCTCTACCAATTGAGCCAATGGGCGACTCACCGGCATCAGTGAAATTTCGAACTTCTTTACACTATTCTCTGTATTGTTTGGATGCCGGTGAGTCGCCCATTGGCTCAATTGGTAGAGCGCTGGCACGGATAGCCAGAGGTTGCGAGTTCGAATCCCGGCATGGGTGAAATTTTTAGCCTCTAAATAGGTTTTTAAATTTTTCCTTAGCACGGGTTAGTGCATAAAAATAGAAATAGTATAACTAAATAGTTTCAAACACAAATCGTGTACGGAATTCAACGCTAGAATGCTTTGTCTCATTTTTAATGGTTGATACGAAAATACCTCCGGCGAATCTCGAGGATTTGTCGCGGACTCGTATTGTTGGCTAATTCAGCACAAGCTGATACAATACAACATTTTGTATGTTTTACAGTTATGCATGGTTTTTTATAGTGTGATGGCAACAATAACGACGACAGCAGATTTTGCCCAATTATCTCCGTCATTACCACACCTACAGGCCACACCTATGTACCTGTAAATTATAGCTATTTAACCTAATACAAAATATTGAAAAATTACTTTGTGAGTAAAGAGATTTTTTAATTTTGTAAACAACTTTCCAACTCCCCTTATTTTGAACATTCAGCGACTAGAATCCTCGGTAGTATTGACGATTGAATATGCCCCCCTTTCTTTCGTATTAAACTACCCGCGCGTAAAGCCCCGCACTCACCAGTCTCAGTAGCCCCGGCAGGCGGCGCGAACACCTCGTCGTCGCCACCGTTAAGCGTCTGGTCGTCAGCCAGCAGCAGGGCGGCTCCGGGGCGCTGCGAGAGCGTGAAGAAATCACCCGATCCGGCGCCGACCGCCTCTAAAGCGCCCACGCTCTCGAAATACTCGTCCAACACCAGCTTCGCAGTCTGGACACGGAAAATAGGGCCAATTAAACAATCAGCCAGTAACCGTCCACTGCTAGACATAGGGCCGGTTTTTGAATTGAGAAGTCACTAAGTAAATACCTAAGTAACTTTCTGTCACACTCTTTTCTGAGAAATTTAAACGACAGCACTACATTTAACTATGTACTTAGCGAAATTCTAAATTCAGAAACTGGCCCACAGGTCTTCCACAAGACAGATATTAGGTGGCAGATGCTGAATGAGGATGGCCGAGGACAGAAAAAAGTGGCTCGTCTTCGGACATACGGTAAGAGAATCGGCAGCTGGTTCATCACGAAAGGATTGAGGAAATTGCCATACAGAAAAGTGAAACATCGACCAATCTTGCGGAACCTTTTTTGTGGTCATGATAACGTACATGGCATATATTGGACATGACATAATGATAGGTACGTGCCAGTTTTTTATTTCGTTTACGGTAAAAAGAAAATGCCGTTATTAAAAAAAATAGTATTTTTTGCAATTTACCAAAAAAATCCTACACAATGGTGAAAAATTATCGCATAAGCTTTTTATTTCCGAGAACTTACCTTAACGAGATCCAAATTAGCGCCCGTGATCTTGACGGAATGTTGTCCAAAAGTCACAGTGTACTTATATTCTCCTAAAGCGGCGTCATTCGTCGAGAAACTATGCAGCAGAGCGCGATTGTTGTGTGGGGACTTCTGTAATTATTATAAAATGTTTATACTCCTGACGATATAACTCATGCCGCCAATAGGACATATTTTAGATCTCAGATGGACATTGTCATGGATTTTGGAGGTTTAACCAATAAAACGTGAGATTTCGATGATTCAGCCGCGCGTGGCGTCGAACGTAGCCAAACTATTACATCCGTTCTACCTATTTCGTTCCAGAAGGCCATCAACACAATGAGTTGCTTGATTTGAACAACCTCAAGGACAAAATAATCTAAAATAGCTGGTCGTGAATGGCCTGGTTGTTTGTTGCCTCTTTCTTGAAGCAGGTCTGGCATTTTTATTTATTCATTTAATATTTAAGAAAAACAAGTGATATAAGACTATCTCTTAGTGTTTTGTATGCCAACTTACAATTTCTATCGATAGTACATCATATTCCGCTACTAGGCAAATGCCAATGCAAAAGGCACTTGTTTGTTGAGAAATAGTCTGTAATTTGCCCGAGTATCTTCTTAATTTTAACAATAGATTATATGAGGCATCAATCGTGTTAGTCTGCACATCAGTGTCCCAGCCTGCCTACCGCGACTGTATCCTATACCCAGGGTGTCACTCGCCACAGCAGTATCCAGACTACTCCACGCGGCAGTGGCCCATCCCCAGGGTGTCAGCCGCTACAACACAGCGCCCTATGTAGCCCCAACAGTGTCCTAACATACCTCTCGCGGCTGCGGCGCGTCGTCCGAGTTGTCCGAATCGAGCGAAGCGCGCGAGCCGCGGCCCGTCTCCACAGCGCCCTCTAGCCGCACCGGCGACGCGTTACGGCGGATGGTGTCGCCTATGAGGTGCTTCGCGTGGCTGCGGACGAGGTATTAACCGCAGATAAAAGTACCGGTGCAACACGCTGCCTGCACCTCTATTATGTAAAGCTGCACTAGGCTGGATCAAATATACAAATATTTAGACACTTTGGAAACGTAAAGATAGACAACCCAATACAGTTACATAATAGGGGAGCTGAAGTGGAAAAGTTATTATTACCTGGATTCTATTCTGGGTTAGTTCAAATATCATCGTGACATAATAGAGTAACGCGCAGTCGTCTCTATTTTATTACCTACAAGCAGTTATACATCTGGCGCAGAATCGGAACGAATGGAGCGCTGGTGGCGGAAGCTGCCTCATAGCCATGAGGGCATGACATACGATAAAGAAGACTGGAACCTAATTTAGCAAGTCCAACTAAGTAGAACACACAAATGAAAGGTCAGAAAAGTGAAATGAAATTTATTGGCTAGAAAAAGAAACCTTTCACATTGCTTTACACTGTTTGTTAAACTTAAAATATTTATGAAGATGTTATGTCGTTGAGGTTTCAGTTTTAAAGTTACAGCTGATATCTAAGCTAGACTAGGTCTGTAATATAGATATCAGCTTCCATTAATAATGTAGTCTGAGGCTACAATACAGTAGCAAGTCTTGACTTCAAACTAAACTATCAAGTTGGTTAGATTCTTATTGGGCAGCATTAGCATTGTAAATGTGCTTCTAGGGTGGGGAGAAAATTAAAATTAAAACAATGGATGGCTATAGAAAATAGGTTTAAAATAACTCACTTGACATTTTCTTCATTCGGACCGGTAATTTGAACAAGCCGTTCTTTAGCTCCGGGACTCACTGAAATCAGAAATGTTGCTTAGAAGAGTCTCCCCAAATCAGACAGTAAATCATTAGTTCACAACATGAAATATTATTTGTCAAGCTTGGAAAGCAAAAATGTTCATTAGAATGTTGTGAAGTTTTAGTTAGATATGAACTCGATAGTTGATTATTGTAATGGTGATATTTATGTTTTTGTAAAGAAAAAGAAAAAGTTTTATTAACAGCCAAAACCATTTTTAATCTAGGTACACCAATTGTCATTCACAAAATGCAATCTGAGTAAATAAAGATGCGCATTTAGGTACCTAAGTGTTATTTAGGAAATGGAATTATTATTTATTATACATGTCACAGTCTAAACTCTTAAACGGTCAAAACTAGTTTTGACTGCTAAAATCAGTCAAACCTAGTTTTGACTGCTAAAATGCGTCAAAAGTACTTTTGTCCAAAGCTTATATTTGACATACCAAATGGTAAAAACACCTGAAAATGATGTATCGCTCAATCTGCGACAGCAAAAATATAGGTGCGACGAAGCGCGTAGCGTAGCGGAGCGCGAAGGAGCGTGTTAGGTTGAACATGTAAGATCGAAAACCAACTCGACATTGTTGGGATACATATTAGAATTTTATTTTATTTTTCTGCAGTCAAAACTAGTTTTGACTGATTTTAGCAGTCAAAACTAGTTTTGACCGTTTAAGAGTTTTGACTGTAACATACACACACTGTGTGTTTTATTACGAAGTATAGAATTAGTAAAAATCTAGGTACTGACAAAACATGCCGCCATAATTCGTATAGTCTTTGCTAGTGTTCACTCCTTGTTTGTGTTTACGCAAAAGTAGCCTAGTTAGTGCCAATTTCACCTGCAAAACTGAGTTTGTCGTAGAACTTAAAAAAGGCGGAGCTGTGCTCTGCTCCAATTTTTAAATAAACCGAATTCAGTTTCGACGGTGACATCAAGCCGTGTAGAAGAATAGGCGATCACTAAGTTTCTTGAAGCAAAGATATGTTTAAACTGGCCAAGAATATAACTTCGCTGTCAATAGGATAGGCTAGGCTAGTCAGTTCGGATTCGTCGCAGGATGTCCAATTTGTGCAAAACGACCCATTTGCAAAAAGTCCCAATCACAAAATGTTCCACTCGCTAAACGGCCCCTTTCCAAAATATTGCATACGCCTTACCGAGAAATTAAAGGCAAGTTTATATAAAAAAAGTAAGATTATATAGCGATTCTTGTGCTGCTCAAAAGCACATCGTTTTACAGACAGGTCGTTTCGCGAACGTGACATTCTGCGTAGAATCTGTCAGTCCGCTATAAAGTAAGAGACAGGGTGAGTAAAGGTAGTCGAGGCGACAGCATGCGCAAGCGTCCACCACCGGTCTCGTACCTCGCTGAAACGATATGATCGTGTCACTGAGCTCCTCGATCATGTGCACCCTTCTGCCCTTGATACCCATCACTGCAACACCACAACAAACGTCACTGACGCCGTTTACTCTCGTGATGTCATCGAGGGCGATGCTAAAGCCGAGTCGAGGGCAATAGCCGGCATTACACGCGAGCGCTTTCTCGCGGGAAAGCTTCTTACCTTGCATTGCTTCTTTGATATGTACGATCGACAATATGTCAGCCTTTCTGGTTACGTTACGCGCAAGTTTGTAACGAAAATGTAACGGGACCGGGCGACTGTACAGTGAAAATGAAGAAAGGGATCGAGGGATAATTGAGCTCGAATCACGACGTGTAATGTCAGCCAAATACCACCTGCCTACTAAAACATTCTCAAAGATTCTGTGAGGGAGTTGGAGATAGTATTGTTGGGAGTTTACTACATGCAAAAATAGGCAATACTACTTAAACAAAAGATAGGTTGTAACAAGTAATACATATCAAAATATGTAAAATATGGTCATGCATATCCCTCATGTTATAGACATTAAAAGATATATTTTCTATGGAACTAAAATTATACATTACCATATTTAAATTAACTGAACATACCAAATACTTTACATAATAATCTACTTGGACAACACAAGATATCGCAACTACATGCATCATCACCTAAATAGTTGTAGTGCTAAAAACAACCAGTATTTTATATTAAAAACCATGATTAAAGTTTTAAGTTTCGTTATACAGATAAAAGCCAAATTAAAACTATACTTTAAATAGCATTTCATCAAACATTTCCCCAGGAAAAACTGAAGGGGCCAAATATTTGTTCTTGATTTTACCATACACTGGAATGACCTCACTCAACAATGCCAGAAATTATTTAACTACTCCTTGGACAATACGCCTTACCTTTTCCGGAATCAGCGTTCCGTATGACCACTTCGTCCTTGGAGTAGTTCTTGCCGGGTATTTTGGTGGGCTTGGGGAACTTGCCCGAAGGCTTGATGAGTTCCCCGGGTGCGAGCAGGGTCGGCGGCTCGGCCGGCGCAGCCAGCGTGGGCGATACGGAGCCGCCGCCTCCAGACCCGTCCATCGTCGGCACCAACAGTGGCTGTTGAAAGATGCAAAGAGGTGATTTCAAAGAGTTGCGCGGTTAAATTAAAGATAATCTCTGTGAGAGATGGTAAAGACTAATTGCAAAGAGAACAGTAGTCGTGACAATACTTTGTTAATTGGAGAATAGTGGGTGTGAGTTGTGGCATCCGAACGCCGCGCGGCAATTTGGCTGCAGCGTATTGAGATGCAATGATTGGCTGTTGATGGGAATATAGCAAAGAGAGGTTGGGCAGTATTATGCTGATTTTGGGTGGAATGCTGCCACGGTACACCCGGTAACTCAATTCGGCCATCGTCTTAAGTGGAAAATAATAAAGAGAAACTGGCTGCAAAAGGCGAACGGAATGTATAAACTTCATCGGTCTTGATAACTAATGTTTGCGGAACTATGCAGTTCTACATGAACTTTGTCCTACAGAAGTTTATGGTATTAGGCAGTCCTCTTAGTTTTTGTTAGAGCAACGTAAATTGACATGACTTAAGACACTTTATTATTACTTCGCTATTATTATTACTATTGCTTTTGTCAAATATGTTTCAATGTTTTGTAATGTTTTTATGTTTCAATGTTCCAAAATCCATCCTATTGGAATTTGGACTTTGTTATGCATACCTCGGCGTGTGTGCCACGGTGTCTATAGTATTGACTCATATAGTCGGAACCCTGCCACAGTTTTGCACGCAACTCAATCAGCTCTAGTAGGTGCAGCCGAGTCTTCTTGTCAAGACGTTCGTCCTGTGAACCGTTGCGGAACACAACAAAATACCTGGAACATAACACATGGCAGATTAATCATTAACAAAATCGTCTAGGATACAAGCCAATGATAATAAGATAAATTTGAACTGTTGTGTACTGCTAAGATGTTTTATCTCAAACATTAACTGATAAGTAGTAACAAGAACATACTAAAGTTTATGATACCTTGTTTTTAACATGATAGTATCTTACTACACATGAGATTGCAAAAGCAAATCAAGATACCATGTTTAAATGGAATTCAACTCATCTACATAGCTAGTTAGAGATGGACAGAATAGTCACAAAACCATACTTTTCATAATTTTATGGAACCACACTTAAAAAGTTATTTCAAGTTAAAAAATTAACCTTTGGTAACATGGTTAGGATGGGGGTTAGGTGTGGAGATGAATGGGGGACAACACTGTCTGCCTGACGCATCATACTCATTCTGTACCTTCGTGATGTTATTATAGCAATACCACTCGCTAACTGTGAAGGAAAACAAAGTGAGGAAACCCTAGTGTGTGAAATGTTAACATACCTCAGCACTTGTTATGTACAATTTTCGTAGAACCATTGTACATAACAAGTGCTGAGGCTAATTGTGGTAATCTTAGGTCTAACAAACTCATTATGTTGGGATTCTCGTGAGGCTACCTACCTAGAAAAATGCGTTCTCATCAAAATAGTTAATTTTCATAAGATTTATTCAACATAAAAAACAATTAAATGACAACTTTAATTGTGCTGGTGACTTTATCAGAACCCACTTTAGAAATCGCTTCTCTAAACAAGGTTACATATGAATTTATGAATAAATAGGTGAAGTTTGTATACCTATCAAGGAAATCCTTGTAAAGGGCCTCCAGCTGGGCACCATAAAGCTTCAAGTTGGAGTACATTGTAGAGACATTGCCCTGCAATGCACGGTCATAGTTGCCCTGCATCATCTGGTAGGCCACCGCCTCTGTTAGCACTATCAAGTCATCAACTGTAAAAGAGCAACATTGCATGTCACAAACCAGTTATAATGTTAAACGAATTAAGCACTAATAACTCTACACACACTAGACAGGCAGTATGATTACAAGCGGCTTTACAAATAATTTGCACTTGAATGTAGGTCATAATGATTCTCTATGTATGATTGCTACATTGCGAGGGTTTTAACTGTATAATCTGTTCAAGTTGAGATTTTACATGAAAAGTTCAAATGAGATTGTTACCAGAGTTTATCTTGACGTCCAAAACTGAGTTGCGGTTGTGAGCAGTGCTTGTGGTGGATTTCAGAGGCCTGGGCACTTCCAGTTTCTTCACTGTGCGGGTCATTTTCGTTAGGGTCGACATGGTGCTGCTCATGTAAACAAATAAGTGATTTGCTAGGACGCTGTTCTACACCCGTCAATCCCACAAAGAACAAAGATGAGTGTCACATTTTCACCAAAGCAAATGGGTAGGTTAACATTGCCAAACAATAATGCAGATGATAGAAATCGTATAAATATACATGAACTCCACGGAAACTCACTCATCCATGATATCTACGGCGCAATGCATCGATCGACACTAAAATCAGTATTTTATCGAATCGTTGGAAAAGTGAAAGTGATGACAATGATTCTAGCGAATAAATTCGGAGCACATCCAATAGTACGTGTTCATTACTCGTTAGTAATAATGGTTTTACGTAAATAAAAAGGGGTCAGCTTAAAAAATTTTGACTTCAAGAAGATTACTATTTTGCTCGATCAAAAACATTTAGACAAAACAATTGAATGCCATGGAACACTATGAAATGAGAAATAAACAAGAAAACTCACCTGGCTACGCCATTAATTCGCAATAAAAATAAATTTTCCTTAGTGATGTCCTCAATCGGTAATAGTGTATAGTGTGTAGAAAGTTCATTGCATTTTTGTGATAGTTTTCATTGGGTTGCTTGAAATAACAATTAAAGGCTATTATGGTAAAAATTATTGCAAAATACACTAAAATTACTGCTATATTCTGAAAAATTCAGCATTTGCACGTATAGAAACCGGACAACTTATCATAATCTTATATGATTCCCATCACTACACATTAGGAGAAGCTGTGTGGACAGCATATCTCCTTGCAAATCGCGCATTGTTCGGCATTTTTCGACTACATTATAAATATATTTTGAAGAGATATTTCATCAAATCTTATAAGGAATGACTTGAAATTCCAATGCTCGCATTAACGAGTATCCTTTCCTTACAGAAAAGAGAAATGTAATGCATTTCTGAAAAAAACTAATTACCTACCTATGTAGATTGTCTGAAACGTTATCACTTGTAGGATCAAGTTATTTGTCTGTACCTACTCTTTTATTAAGAAATGTCTGAGTAATTTAGTACTCTAATTTATTGTACTCTAATATGAGTAGTAAAGGTCAAATACTACTCATATTAGAGTAGTATTTGACCTTCTACTTCTAATATTTTTAATAAAAAACTTATGGTACGTAATAGTACCATAAATTAACTACCTACATTGCAGTGCTCTTACAAGGCTCACTTTAAGAACTATTATTTATATAACGACCAAAATGTACCTATGAAGTAATAAACGATTGAACGACTCGTGATCACACGTATAAGTATCGCCGTATCGCGAGTCATTAAAAATAATGTATTGTAAAGTTGTTTGTGACCTTTAAATTCGTCGGTAAGTATAATAGATCGGTAACTGATTGTGGTTATTTTCTTTGGATGTAGGCACAAGGTATTTTTACGACTTGCACTGGCAACTGGAAATTGGTGCTTTTTTTTGAAGTCTTGTCCATAGAGTAACCTAAATATCTGGTCTTGTCAAACGTATTGTTGTGGGTGGACGTGTTTTCTGTCTTGAAATAGTGGATTTGCGGAAATATGTTGTGAAAAATGTGCCGAAAGCTTTCATTTACGTGTGTTCAAAGAACAGGATTATCATGACGTGTTTGAAGGTGAAGCAAACAACTTGTTTCTAAAATCAGTAAACAAGTGGTAAGTAACTGTACTTTATTAAATTTTACTGCTAAAACTTTTCGCAAAACTTGGTCATGCACTGATAAAGCAGCGCTAAAAAGCTGTCCTCACTACCTCCGACTAACTATATGGTTATGTACTATGTATGGAACGAAAAGATATAGGTCAATAGATAGCACATCCATAGTTATGTTTTATGGGATATTCCTGATTTTTAAACAATACCAATTTTACTGACTTCATAGTTTAAAATATAAGCTTTTTCTATCGCTTGTATATACAAGCACAGTAAGCCTAAACCTGTGTACTTGCCTGAGACTAGCTGCCTCTTTCTTGAGTGGTAACAAATATAATTTTCATGAAATAAAAATGTGTACCCACAGATCATTAACTAAGATTGCAGATTGAAATCACAATTAAACTTTTTGTAAATAATTTCAAAAACAAAATATAAACATTATACTGATTAGAATCGAAAGTGTGACACAAGGCTTTCAGAGAGGTTTAGAAGCATTTTTTTTAATGATATATTTTACAACATTAATAAAATATATATTATTAAGGCCTCCTGTACTCGTTAACTGTATTCTTTATAGATTTGAATGTCATGTGTTCTGGTGTGCAGTAAAGAATATTCTTATATTGTCTTATTATTTACAGTGTAAAAAGTACTTGTATATCTTACTACCCTCTTGCTGGCAGTTGTGTCTGGGATTACAGCCGCTTGTTGGGCTTAGTAAGAGTATGAAAATAAAAGTAGTAGTGATGGTTATGTTATAAGTACCACTGTCCACTATACAATCCACTACATCAGCTTGTATTCATAATTTCTGGCTGGGGCATCCCCAAAGCATGCCACTTCTTGATGTCCACAGCTTTCCTTAACAAGGTGCTATGCAACAATCTCGGCAGATTGCTTGGTTGATATCAATAAGAAAATTGAAGTCTCATTTGAATTAGTTTTATTTTTCTTTAAAAAAAAAATATTACAGACCTCTATGTAACCCTTAACAAGGTGCTATGCAACAATCTAGGCAGATTGCTGGGTTGATATATTTATAATAAAATTGAAGTCTCAGTTGAATTAGTTTTATTTTTCTTTAAAAAAAAATATTACAGACTTCTATGTAACCCTTAACAAGGTGCTATGCAACAATCTAGGCAGATTGACTTAAAGCCTGTTGACCATTATAACTTAAAGGTTAAAAGAAACATTATTATAAAAGTAATAATGGCTTTTTTTCATGTCTTTTATTCTGTTACAGAATACCCACCACAATGGCGAAGCACTATATCATACTATTGATAGTGCGGCTGCTGCTCCCAGTCAGCATGCTCATCAGTAAGTGATTAAAATTTTATGCCTGATCTTGCTCCGTTAGTTAGGCAAGGGCCCTATATCATAGACAGAATAACATGGAAGATGCAACTATACATCAAAGGGTTTATTAAACCCTGCATTGCTGTTTTACGAAGCGAGGCCCTAAGATTTCCGCACTTCGTACACATGGCAAATTTTGACATAATGTCAACATCTCAGACACTCCGGTTTTTAAATTCACAAATGTATGCAACTTACTTTTTTAAGCCTAACATAAAATTTATGTTTAAAGTCAGTTAAAAAGAAATAAACCAGTGATGAGAATTTGATTGCAACTCTGGGCGTCGTACCGCCGTATTCTACTGCCCGATTTCCATTGTCAAAGTACTCGTTCCCTATAGTCATTGGCTTGGCAAGAACTGGTACAAATTGAAGAGTATGATTTTGCTCAGACATTTTGTCTTTGTTCGTTTCTTGTACTTAAGATTTTATTTAAATAAAGAAGTTATCTGGATTTGCGATCAACAGTTAATCAACTGTCCCTCTCATCTTGTACATTTTTTTTGCGAATCTCCCGTTTAATTAAACGGAGACGTAGCTGCTCGTATCGTCGCAATGCAGAGATGGATTGTTTCTCTCTGGGCGCGCCTCCCGTTTTTGGGCGCGTCCGCGCGATCTGTCGACTGGCCCGCTAACCGCCGCGCGACCTTGCCACCGGGCCCTTTCATAACAGCTTGCCACGAAATTTGCATGGAATTTCCCACACGCAACTGACTACAGGGTGCCTCAGTAGGCACAAAAATGCAGGGTCTCAATATACACAGATAGCGCAACCGTTAATACTGACCTTTCTTGAAATTTGCATGGCATTTCTCATAGGTAGTCAGTTGCGTGTGAAAAATAGCATACACATTTTCGAGAAAAGTCCTGTCAATATTAGCGGTTGCGCTATCAGTGTCTACTCAGACGTTGCATTTTTGTGTCTACTGAGGCACCCTGTAGTCTGTTGCGTGTGAGAAATTCAATGAAAGGTCGTGTCAATGATAGCTGATACTCTACAGTGTGTCCATTAAGACACCGGTGTCTCAGAGGACACAGAGCGACAGCTATCATTGACGGGACTTTTCACGAAATCTGGTGAAAAACAATTTTTGTCACGTAACTGATTAGGTAGGGTTGGTTTTGTAGGCGGCCGAAGGGAAATTAGCATGGCATTTTCCACACGCAACTGAATACAGAGTGTGTCAGTAAGACAGGTAGCAAAATAGCTATCATTAACAGGACGTTTCACGAAATTTGCGTGGCATTTCACATACGCAATTGAATTCAGGGCGTCTCAGCTACAGAAAGGTCCTGTCAATGATCGCGGTTGCGCTTGCATCCGAATCAGCGACGGGCGATAACAATTAGGTAGTTAGACCAGAAATTTCCGCACTTAGCCTCATATTCGGGCCATTGTACCTACGTAGCAAGCGCTGAGGTACGTTAACACTTCAAACACTGGTGTTTCCTCACTATGTTTTCCTTCACTGTGAGCTGGTGGTATTGTTGCTACAACTTCACAAGTATACATTGGTACATGCCGGGTTTGAACCCACTACCTCCCGATTCAGAAGACGGCGTTCTACACCGTTCCGCTACCACCGTCAACAAACATTGACCATCGACAGATGTCATTGACCATGTTAAAAGATAAATCGATATCAACCCTTGAACGTCTCCACTGTCGGGGCACGGGTATCTTCCTGCATTGCAGGAAAGTTAGGCCATACTCCACCACGGGGGGCAAGTCCGGGTTGGTCGAGGATTGTAAGACAGTGGCGAGCCTTTGTCAGAAGTTATCAAGCCGCCCATAAGGTCTCTGTCATGGCTTAACTACTGCCATTACATGACAGCCGGCACCAACGGCTTAACGTGCGTTGCGAAGCGCTCGGAAAATATGCCACTAGCGGAAGTCACGGGAGGGTCACCCATCCTGCACCTGACCGCGCCTGTTGTTGCTTAACTCAATGATTGATTCCAATCACTCGGTTCGGCGAGGCCACGAGCGCTTTAAAAGGTAAATTATCGTAGTTAATATTTTCTACGACTACTTAATTCTTTAAATAAATAAAACCAGTCGAAGAGCAATTCTACTCAGGTGGTGCAAAAATGCGTCATACAAATTGGGCTCAGACTATGACATGGTGCTGGTAATAGTATATATCTTTATATATACTATTGTTACTACTGTACGTGTTTATGTCACTGAAGTCCTCCTAAACGGCTGGACAGATTTTAATGTTTTTTTTGTATGCGGTTGGATGATGGTCCTGGATGGTTTAGATTCACAAATCAGCCCGGCAGATGGCGCTGCAATGCACGACAACGTCTGTCAGGTCCGCTAGTCTAATATATAAAAATCTAGCGTTTGTTATCGAATTTCTCAGAAAGGACTTCACCGATTTTTTAATTTTTTTTTGTGTTTGTATCAGAAAACGTCGTAGACTACCCCCAGTTTCTCGTACACTAACAATCTGTTAACTACTGTTCACAGCTGTCAAATAATGGCTGGTTAGTGCGCTTCTTCCACTTTGGTAACCATGGTTTTGTAACCAGTTACCAGAGAAGAATGGGTTTTCGCAGTTTTGTAACCAGTTATAAAATAAGAAATATTTTTCCATATTCGTTAATCAAAATAAATCCTTTTTCGTAACTGGGGCTTAATGTCGCAAAACAACATTTGTGGGGTCAGCTAGTAATTTAATGTATATTTGAGTTATATCGAAAAATAATGTAAGTCCACGCTCTTATTAAAAAACGTTAAGAATTCAATGAAAAAGTATCTTATTTAATAGTGCGACACTAAAGAACATTCTTTCTTATCTTACATCTTAACTCGATTTCGCATTTTGCTAAACCAGTTAACAAATAAAAAAATTGTTAACGTTTTATTTTTTCTGAGTTTTAATTTGTATTTTAAGGTAAAAACGGTGTCCCTCCAATAGAAGTTTGACGCTAGTTCCCCATTATTCGAAATTATTGCGTATATTCCTCCACAACGTATAACCTTTCTTTAGCGGTTTCTATTGACGAGTTAACACTTAACTTCAGTAACTCTCTAGCTGGATGGAAATCTGTAAAAACTTTAAAACTATAAAAACTGACAATCTGTGACCGGCTGTGATCTTTGCTCTTTGATATTTGGATAAAACGAAAAGTTCCAAGCCGATCTATGAAGTCATCTCCGAATGGGTACACAGCGTGACCAGATTAGTAGATCATTTGAATAGTGTGTTTCTAGTTAATTTACTAGGTAAATAAATATTTTTTCTGTTCACAGGCTGCGAGATATTTAACATTACACGCGTTTTCACAATTGTTAAGCCAACGTCCCTTAGACGCTCGTCATGATAAGAATCTTTAACTACCTGGTTGGTCTAGCGATATCAAGTCTGATTACCATGCCGTGGTCGTGGGTTCGATTCCCACTGGGGGTAGCCCTACACTTGTAGAAATAGCCTCAGCCTGGGTGTATTTGCATGTTTGTGATGTCCTTACCTGTTGCCATAGTACAGGATATCCTAGTTTGGGACGGGGATAAGCGATTGTGTTTTGTGGAAGTTATTTACTTTCAGCATGCCCTCCACTATACATATTTACATGGAACATTTTCGTATATAATGTATGTTAAATCATGTATCATCCATTGCCTTGCTCTCTAATAGTGTGTATAGTAGAATTAGGTTTATCTTATGTACTTATTTTTTATTATATAGCTTTATGTGGGTTTTTTCATCCATGCCTTATATAAGAACATTTTAAATTGTATTTCTACTTTTTCCCCCGTTATTTTTTTGGACTAGTAGAAAATGCTTCTGGCAATATGTCCGCCGTATTGGACATTAGTTTAAGTGCTATAAACGTTTTTTATGTGGTCTATATACCCCCCGTAGGGCACACGACAGGCCTTCTCTCAGAGAAGAGAGAGTATGGGCCTAATTACCACGCGTGCCCACCGCGGATTGACAATTTAATTTCAAGCGCTGAGTTAGTTGAACACCTCTGACAGGGCACGGACACGGTGCACTCGGCAATAAAAGGGATTAATAAATAAAATACTCCACTTACGTAATCATTTATCTCGCTTTTATTAACTGCCAGAAAAGGAGGACAATGCCTTAACTTTTCCGACAAACCTTGATCAATGCAACACCTACAATTAGATAGATAGATAGATAGAGAACACTTTATTGCACAACCAGAAAAATATTACAACCATGATTCTTAAATCTAAGTAATGTTATACAATTGGCGGTCTTACATGCAAGATTAGATATTAGATGCAACACCTACAACTACGTTTACGTGCTCTATGTTTGTACGTCATGTGCATGTTCAGGGATTCGTTAAAAAAATGCGTCACACTCGCGGGTGATGCGTGGCGCGAAGGACGGTCGTCCTGACCCCGATACCCTTACGCCCCATAAATCGGACTATTTGGAACACTACCACCCCAGCCCTCTGTTTACACCTTCACTTAGCAAATTATTCGCCATGGAGTCAAATGGCACACGCGGTGTGGTGATTGTATGCTAGATTAGTTTAAAAAGCATTTGTTTTGATTCAACGGCTTGCGAAAGAAAACTTTCGTCACGCTTACAACTTACAACCACCATTAGTTATGACTTCATAGATAAGACATAATTAAATGTAAACTTTTGAAAGAGGATAAAGGATGCATGACATAAATAGATTTTACTACAGGAAATAAATAGGTACGTTAAAGTACGTACTTATTTATGGTACGGCGTGCGTGCGTTTATAAAGCAAAACAGATTTACTAGGATCGTGGTAAGTGGCCACGATCTCTATCTACCCCCCTGACGCAGATTGAGGAAGTAACATCGTTCTTAAGGCCGGGTTCTTCGAGCGCACTATTTCTATAGGACTTATTGCGCTGCCCGATCGAATAGCTTGGGGAAATAATCATTTATGAAATAACAGAAAAAAACTTTGGCCTTTGCATCAAATTTATACAGCGTTTAGCGGCACCTTCTCTCATACTAGATGGGTGAAGGGACCACTCTGTCGCTGCAGTGCCTGAGACATTGTTTTTTGGAAATGGAGTAGGCTTTTCCAGCACTTTTACCAACATGACAGGTTATTCGGCCTAGCCCACAGGGTAAAACACCTGTTTTAGGCCAGTATTACAGAAGCGTACTCAAGCGCCATTCTCTACTTAAGACTAGTTTTGAGTATGGATTTAATTTTAGAACGTTACTTGAGTCGAGATTCATCAAGCGCGACTCAACTGAGTAATAGCTAATTCGAGAACGATACTTGGGTAGCAATCTCTACTTAAGTAAAGATCAAATCTGTATTTACTCAAGTGTGGTCGGAACCACGCTTGAAGAGTCGATCGGCCAGTTATTATAGTTGTCAATTTGGAATGTTTATTGCAAAATTCATATATTCGAAAACCTTGATTACTATGATGAAATAGTTAATGATAGCAGCAGCCCCTTAGGCATTTAACGGACGCTGAAGACCCCTGCATGGATTCTAATAAGTGTTTATGTACAAAAACAATTACATTAATATTGGGGTGGTTTCATTGAATAAATTTCAGAGGAGGCCGGCTGTCATAATATAAAGGCAGTCGTTAAGCCATGTCAAAGGCTTTATGGACGGCTTGATAACTTCTGACAGTAAGACCCGCTACTGTCTTACAATCCTCCACCAACCCGGACTTGGTAGAGTATGGCTTAACCTTCTTGCGATGCAGGAAGAGACCAGTGCCCCAGCAGTGGGGACATACAAGGGTTGATAACGAACACAATCACAAGGATATCCTGTACTTTGATAACCAGGCAAGAACGTCACAAACATGAAAGTACACCGAGACTGTGATCACTTGTACAAATATATAGGCCCACAGTGGGAATTGAACTCACAAGCTCGGTCTTGGTAACCAAGCGCCTTAGCGGCTAGGCCAACAAGACAGTCACAAAGAGGAATAAATAAAATAATCAGTTAAACAATCTCAGCTTTTTTACTGCTCATAAATTTGTAACATAATTGACACATATTCTATAAATCCGCTGTGTTGAAGTTGACTTTTTATCTTCCTCGAGGAGGATCCTCTCCACTGTGGTGAAGTTGAAGTTTTGTGTTCAACGAGCAGGTTCCTCTCCACTGCGATCAGGTTGAAGTTTTATGTTTACCGAGCAGGTTCCTCTCCACTGCGGTGAGGTTGAAGTTTTATGTTCCATGAGCAGGTTCCTCTCCACCGCGATGAAGTTGAGTTTTTGTCTTCTACGAGGAGGACACTCTCCACTGCAGTGAGGTTGACTTTTTATGTTCCACAAGGAGGATTCTTTCCAATATGGTGAAGTTCCTTGTTCTCATTTTTTCACATCTCGTTTCAAAACAGCGATTAATGTTCAAATTAAACCACACCGACTATGTACAGATATTAAACATAAATAAATAGACAGACGTCAAGAGAATTATTTTATCGACATTTGTTACGTTCCGTTCTATACTCAAAGCGAATAAATAAACAAGAAGCGTGAACGTTTTGCTTCCTTTAAATATACGGTTCATTACAAACTAATAACTAAATAAAGAAACTTTGAACATTTTATTTACGAATACATAAACATTATTTTAGTTTCCTCTGTATATTTGACATAATTTACTAAGTTTCATCGTCACGTTTTTGTAACATGCGTAAAACGGAATAAAAATCAACACTTGAATTTTTCTTGTCATAGAAAACAAACTTTGATCATAGACAATCTGATTGCAGTTCTGAATCTCTACTTAAGCAGTGATTGGCTGATCTCTACTCAAGAACTGTTTGAAAATAAAGGGAGTGCTTGAGCATCGATTCAGCGCTCAAGTAATGATTGGGCGATCTGAGATCAATCTGTGCTTGAGCATCGTTCTGTAATACCGGCCTTAGAGTTACGGTCTGCTAACCCAGCTTTAACATAATCTAAATTCTGGGCAATGCCTCACCACGTTTTTGCGAACAGCAATTCCATCTACACCTTTGCCCTCCTTAATTCCAGTGTGCACTTGTCTGGTTTGTGCCTGACTGCGCTACTAGGGGGCTAATATGGCAATCGGTACGTTGATGTTGTGATATGTTGATTTTGATGCCACCGAGAAGGTTAGCAGAGTAATATTGTGGCTATTTTTATTGGTTCATTATTAACTGAACACCAATAACGCAGAATTAGTAACACACCGCGATGATAATGTAAATTGGTCATTACGTGGATATTAACACACTTGAGTGCTTCAGCCCCGTAAAAAGCTAACTGCGCGCAACTTCAAAGAACTAATTGACATTGATTTCAGGGGATGATTTACGACATAAGCCGAGAATTGGCACATTACCTACATGTTTCATAAATTATAAGTTGCATGGATAAAACAAAATGGCAATTGCGGTTTACGGGCCGTTTTTTATGGCAGAACCGCCCTTGGGCCAAGACCATTTAAGTAACCTTAGAAAATAACTTATTATAAGATTTATCCCACCAAAAACATTCTGGAAAAACTAGCAATGTCTCGATGGAGCTGCCCGTTTATCTCTAAAAAGTAATGAAATCTAGACAAAGTCGGGCCAAGTCTAAGGTTCCTACTGCGATTTCTTTATTATTATAGTTAATGTTGTGTGACTTGGCCGTTGAAGGGTACACAAGGGTACAAGACTAGAAATAAACTCACGCCTGTATCCCGGGTAGTCAGAGACCAGGTTCTGCCACTTGCTACGATCTTGACACATCTATTTCCATTCATCAACATCCATTAGTCGATGCATGCACGCACGCCGATTTTGGGTACTATTTATCTTGCCGTTTGCTAATAGTGTAAAAATAGGGCAATATTAGCGACTATTATTAGCAAAGGGGAAGATAAAAAGTACCCTGAACCGCCGTGCGTGCATGCAACGACTTATGAACGTGATGAAGCAAAGGTGATATGTCAGGATCGTGGCAAGTCCCTGGTCTCTGCATACCCCTCTGGGATACAGGCGTGAGGTTATGTATGTGTGCATGTATTATTATTAGACGATTAGACATATTTCGATTAGATAATCGAAATATGTTCGCCTGGGACGTCCCTTGTAGCTTTTCCACCCACGTATGATCGATGATTTCTAGTTATAAAATAAACTGTACACAACTAAGCTATGCAACCAATGTTTGCATAGATAATTCTACTTATGTATGGTAGAGTAGTGTGAAAATGCCATTGTTGGAAAAAAAACTTTGAGGTGTAGGTATATAATATAGCCAATCTTCGAAAAACCTTGGAGGTGTATATCTCCACGTTTGGACATGGGCCTCTACCTCATTGTAATCCTCCCGGATTGCTGAAAGTCTTTTATTACTGAACCTCGCTAAGGCTCTGAATATTCCGTCACATAGATTCCCATAGTCTATAGCTATCTCACATTAAAATTCAGAAAGTTATCTATTCTTAGGCCCTGTTTCACAATCTGCAAATAAAGTTCCGGATAAGCTATCCGCAACCAGGGCTGCCGTTTGTTCTAAATTTGAAGCCATAAACAAACACACGCAATATAGGAATATCTATTTCAATTTAGAATAAACGGCAGCCCTGGTTGCGGATAGCTTATCCGGAACTTTACTTGCAGATTGTGAAACAGTCCCTTAGTTGTTTTACTTTCGAAGGAGATCCGATTTGGTAATGGTATTAAAGTACAGGTACAACCTCTGTATAAAAATATATCTACCTTACAACGCGTTCGGCTGCATGCGGGCGAAACGATACATACTGAAATAATCCTGAAATACTTGTGAAGTTAAAGACTACAATACCAGTTCAAAAACGCCCGTCTCGGGTTGGTCGCACGTAAACGCCGTTTTTGCGATATTATTGTAGGCTCTACTCTAAAGTTAAAAGTATTAAAACTTTGTAATGTAGGTAGACCTTAACTCGAGTATGTGGCGTGATACCGCCATGTTTGTCGAGCTAATGGACCGCGCCCAGCTCAACCAAACACTAATTAAACAGGTGGTGGTGAGCTCTCGGAGTATCACGTCCCCTGCACGTCCCCGCCATTGACATCTCCGCCGAAAGGCTTTTTACGGCTACTACCCGAATTTTATTAGGCAGTCCATGATGTATCCCATTTTCCGTTGCCCTCTAAAAGGGTGACGTGACCCGCGAGGTATGCCAAGATGGTGGCGGGATATAGCCTTTATATAGGCGCTTTATACCATGTCATATCATCTCATCTACTCTATTTTGACTACGTAGCTACTTACTTGCTTCCCACACCTTCCCATAAATGTTTGGAGCGTTCAGGTTCCCACGCACAACGTTGCTGCACGGTGAAAATGTAGACTGTAGATACCTGTAGGTATGTTCTGTCTAACTAAATGGCCATTCACCGGTAAATCCCGGTCCATCCGTTTTATAGGCGTGTTTACCGCCGGCAGCGGGGTGTCGTGGTCTGTCGTGCTGATAGAAGCCAGTTGCCTCATATATTTGTATACTTAAATGAGGGTATTCACGAACACTCCCATGCGAGGCGCGCGCGGGCGGGCGTAATCGCGTACGTTGCACGCACGCTGCCCCTCCCCTCCCACCCCTCTCCGACAGCCTCAGCCCGCGTCCACCACAACCGCCTATATACCATCTGAATTAGAACTCGACCTACCCACTTAGCAATATTAACAACAAATCCGTTCCAGGAACGACGATCGAAAACATGACCATTTACATTTGTGACACGAAAATGTGGGTAGTGGCTCAGATTAATTACATAAAAAACTCTACAGCGGCAAATTTTCCTTTTGGGGTTCCGCAGTCAAAAGAGGATTCTTAATTTTACTCTGGAAGTTGTTGTTGTGTGTTTAATTTATTTAGTTTACTTCAAGTCGTGTTGACTTTGATATCAACCCTCTGTATGTCCTGACTGCTGGGACACGGGTCTCTTTCTGTATCACAGGAAGGTTAGGCCATACTCCACCAGGGGGGCCAAGTCCGGGTTGGTGGAGGATTTACTTACATTTTTAAAAACCTACTACTTGGCCACCCTAATTAATCTCATGTCCGAACTGACTACACGGAAACAGAAGTAAGGATATAAAGGAAATAAGAATTTGGTGCCCTATGAATAAAATAGTTCTTGCACTTGCCCAAAACGTTCGCTTTAGCTAGCTTAATAATTAAGCTTGTAACGGTGCAAACCTCTTTACACCATTTTTTTTTTTTTCTATCTATCATTTTCAAATATTTAAATTTTGTCACTCATTCTTCGATTTCCCTCATTTTTCATCCACTACTACTTTACCCTTTGACCAGATCTGACTTTTTGCCTGCTTATCCGTTTTTTATCCAGTTTTTCTGTTTTAATATTACTAAGTACATACTAATCTACAAATAAAAGCACAGCTAAAGTCGTTCCAGAGTTTATTATTAATTATAAATGTTATACAACGTTACACTGGCGCCCAACGTGGGGATCGAAACCCAACGTCACCCCACGGCTTGATACGCCGAGACGACACTGCCCAACCACCGCGACTACGCTGCGAGTGCGAGTGCGAATACGAGCACGATTACCACGATTATACGAGTGCACAATCCTCGAGCTGCTGCTGCTTCATACCCACGACCCCATTCATCACATGCACATCCTCAGGAGCTGCCCAGTCTTCCTTAAGGATTCTATTATTCGCAAGACCTGCAAGAATTTTTTTTTATTAAGTGTTTTAATTTTTTTTAAATAAAAAAATAATTCATTCAGTGCGACTTGACTTCTGGACCAAAAGGTAATTCATTATAACTACTCATAACCCATTATTCACTAACTAGATTCACCCATTAGCAAATTTTCGGCCCTAATAAAAGTCTTATTCTATATATCTGCCCACCTAACCGAAACATACCACAGTTAGTATACACTAACAGTATACAATCAATAACTTCTACACACATTCATCAGACAGTTACACAACCACAGGCTGCTCACTAGCAGTTACATAGACCTCGGTAACCTGGAATTTATAATTCCAGGTGGGACTGGTTACTAACTTACGTTGCCTCAGGAGAGTATCCTGGGTAATTACACGTAGACAGCCGAGCTGCACTCATACAGTCTGTTAATTACAATATTATAATATTAAATTTAATTATTTCCAAAATCTTTTCAAACCAAATTTCTAGACGTCAGTAATTCTGACACCATCCATCACAATAAACTTTTCAAAATTCAAAACAAAACCTCCACAGGTTAAACCTACAAGGAATTTTTTGGCAATAAAATAAAAAACTCTCACCCTCACCCCATCCTTACCTCATTACTAAAATAATTTCTTAACCTCTTTTTTTATAGTATCCGTATTTTTTTAAATATTTTAACTTTCAACTTGTACAAAACCTACCAACGCCACCATTTTATAGTTGTAATTTTCTGTATATATAATCACCACATTACCTATTCGGACCCATTTGCATACCAAAGTCTATTTATTTATTAAATCTCCTATTTTAAACTTACTTACCAGGTGTATCTCTAACCTAAGCTTAGAGCACCATTTTTAACTTATCCTTTAGTGCGTACTAAAAGCACACTTACACCACTATCCTCCAGGACATTTGCTAACCAATTTTTTTTTATAACATGCAAACATTCAATCAGGTGCGGCGACAACACGTTAAATAAGCCTAGGTCAATTAATTTATTTATCAATCGCGTTATCTAATTAAACGCGTTACGGTGTTTACCCCACCATAGCTCTTGAGAGCACAACTACGACGGATTCTACCCCGTCGGGTACTATGTACCCAATATTATAAATATTTTTAAAATGTAAATAATTTTCATAGAGCGGATTGTGACTCAATAACAAAGCCTTACCACTACCGAATACCAGCGGGTGGTAACTGGCTAAATAAGCCTATTACTAATTTAGGCTAGTTTCTGGATAAATCTAATTAATAAAAATAGATTTTGTCTATAATGAGTGAACGTCTTCACCTTTACTTTAGTTGAAGACAATGATAGATGATGCATGCTAGGGATGAATGATAGAGATGATGAATAAAAGTGGAACTGCCTAATGTAAATATTCATTGTAAATATCACCCCACACCTAAATTTTTTTTTCATCGCCCATCTTTTATATTTTATTTTAGTTTACTTACCCATCCCACATCCCCGACCTTCATCGACCTTACTTTGGACTCTCGACTTTAAATTTTAAATTAAATAATTTTACTTGACAATATTTTTTATAAAAATTTTTTTTTTAAATGTATTTTTTTAAATAAATATAGGTATTAAAAAAATTTTTTTTTACCGGTTGCCCCCGGGTAGTGTAACGGTGCAAACCTCTTTACACCATTTTTATTTCTTTTTCTATCTATCATTTTCAAATATTTAAATTTTGTCACTCATTCTTCGATTTCCCTCATTTTTCATCCACTACTACTTTACCCTTTGACCAGATCTGACTTTTTGCCTGCTTATCCGTTTTTTATCCAGTTTTTCTGTTTTAATATTACTAAGTACATACTAATCTACAAATAAAAGCACAGCTAAAGTCGTTCCAGAGTTTATTATTAATTATAAACGTTATACAACGTTACAAGCTAATGTTAATCTTGTGACTCACTATATGGCGGCGGTCTAGTATGTAGTTACAATTATTATGCTTATGTTAAAATATTGTCTCTCTTTGTTTTTTATTTATTATTTCTATCATCAAATAGCGTATAAATCTTATAGTCACTTATGACTCGATATAAAAAATAAAAAGTAGGCTAAACGATTTGGCCTTACCAGCCTTATATAGGGGTAAGCGTATATTGTACATGCCTACTTCTTGCCTTATCAGACAACGTCCACAAATTGGCATGCATTATATAGGATGAACTTAACGAATTTATACGAATTAGTTTTAAAGTTGTATAGTCAATACTCTGGTGTTGTAATCAACAGTATGTAACAATATGTATGATGTAAATCTGTAAATCTTTAACGTAGTTATAGTTTTAATTTTTGTAAATAATTTTTTTAACTGAAGTAACGAGGACTCTACCGTTTTACTTATTTTTTATTTATAACATCACTGATGGTCGGGCCTTTTTCTCCGACAGGTGAAAATTAACATGTTGTAAGTCCTTGACCCAATTTTCACGTAGTGTAATTATCACGTTGGTCAATTTGGCAGGTGGAAACCAAATAACCAGGAGTCGCTAACCATGCCATCATCACAGTTAAATCGCGGACATGTGATGAGTATCTAAGTACTTAACAAGAAGCATAATGATGAATCAAATGGTCTAGTTTCTCTCTGCTCTCTTAGCCAAGTAAATTCTAAACTGTCTGTTTTAGGAACTTCATAACTTATTTTCGACTGCAGCGTCGCCTCTCGATATTTCATTGTATTTAAAAAACCAACGGCGTTACAGAGTTTGTTTGTTACACTTTATTGCACAAAATATAAAAAGTAAAGCACTTAAATAACAGGGTTAACTTATATTATGAGCAAAGGCGGACTTATTTCTATAGAAATTTCTTCCAGCCAGCCATCATGTTTATATTTTTATACAGACAGCGGGAAAAGGCAAGTAAAGTACAAACAATAATTACACAGTTGTCTCAATTGTGTTAAGCAATAATATCTACATACTAATATACATACAACATAAACCAGTGTCTACTTACATACCTAATAAGATAAAGGAACATAAATATCTAGTATATACATACCTTTAATATATACATACATATAAACATACTTCTGAATATAGTACATATAATACTTAAATATAGTGATATGATATAATAATATTATGTATTATAGTTTAGAAAGGAAGTGCTCCTTCAGTTTGATACGGAACAGCGACACCGACGAGCTATCCCTGACCGACTCAGGCAACGAGTTCCACTGGCGAGCAGCACGCACAGAGAACGAGTGAAAGTAGAACTCAGTGTTGCAGACTGGGACTTGCAATGTTCTAGTGTCACAAGCTCTCTGTGGTCTGGCTCGCGGTGGCAGAGTCCGAAATCTCTCCCGAAGATAAGATGGTGCACATGGGTTTTTTAGGACATTATAGAGGAAAGCAAGCATATGCAGATTACGACGCATCCTGATAGGAAGCCAATTCAGTTGCCTACGGTAATCGGACACGTGGTCAAACTTCCTAAGGCCAAAGATGTACCTAATAGCGAGGTTTTGTAGGCGCTCGAGCTTATTTACAAGTGCTTCAGAGGCGTCCATGTAGCAAATATCAGCGTAATCTAAAAGGGGTAAGAGAATGGATTGAGAAAGCAACAGTTTTGTTTTAAGAGGTAAGAAATTTTGAAGACGTTTTAGGGAGTGGAAAGAAAAATGGATGCGCCTGCTGATTTCATTTATTTGAGCTTGCCATGTTAAATTACCATCGATAATGAGACCGAGATTTTTTACATTATCTGTGAACGGGATTGCGACATGATCGTAAATTAACGCGGGAAGCTGTAGTCGGAGGATGCTATCACGCAACTTCTTGCTACCGATTACGATAGCCTGTGATTTCAGCGGGTTGACTACTAGGCCAAAATCACGCGCCCAGTTCCTAATAGCCAATAAGTCACCGTTCATATCAGCCAAAGCTCGAGCAGCATTTTCATGCTGCGCGCAGGAATTAGTGGGATCGGAGCCAGCGTTAAAGTGCAGGTAGAGCTGGAGATCATCAGCGTATAGATGAAAATTCGAGGAGAGCGAGTAGGTAATCTCATTTATAAAAATCGAAAATAGGAGTGGCGATAGGACCCCACCTTGGGGCACACCCGACCTCAACTCGCTCCAGCTTGAGGTTGCCTCATCCACATGCACTCTTTGCGCTCGACCGCGAAGGTATGAATCAAACCACTCCACCGCAGGTGCGGAGATGTTATACGACCGAAGTATACCGAGTAAGATGTCAAAGTCAACGGAGTTAAAAGCACTACTAAAGTCAAGTAACGTCAGTAAGGTCAGTTGTTTGTTGTCCATGGCAAAACGAATGTCGTCAGTAACTTTTAACAAAGCACTCGTGGTACTGTGAAAGGGACGGAAACCGGACTGGAAAGGACTAAGCAGAGAATTTTTGTGGAAGAAAGAGTAAAGTTGAACCTGCACCTCGTGTTCGATAACTTTAGAGAGGATGGGTAGAATACAAATAGGACGAAATTGAGAGAAGGAGAAGGAGTTTCATAAGATAAGATAAGAATATTCTTTATTGTATACCCGACAATTGATACAGAACAGCAGATACAGAAGATAAGATACAATTGGCGGCCTTATTGGTAATAGCAATTTCTTCCAGGTAACCTCAAATCGGAGAATTTGCCGAAGGAGAAATAGACACGGGTAGTCGGTAAAAATATTAATATTAATAAACATTCGTATACGTAATAATAAACTTACATGGTCGAGTTGAAATTTAAAGTATTTACTTTAAACCTTACCGGTATTTACTTTACCCGTTATCTTACAGGTTTATATTTTTAAACTGATAAGATACAGTCTTAAAGTAAGCCTAGATCAAACTTGAGCATCGGGCCGACACCCTACCAAACCGGTGCAACTCTCAGACCGGGTACGAATTAACCTCTTACCCAGTAAGAGGTCAATACCCACCCGGTCCAAGACCCGGCAAGCCCGGCAAAATCGACACCAAACCAACTAAACTTTTATTGTTATTTTTAGGGTTCCGTCACCTCAAAAGGAAAAACTGAACACTTATAGAATCACTTTCGTCCGTCCGTATCTGTCAGTACCCTTACCTCGGAAATGCGTGGAGGTCGAGTTGAAATTAAAACAGCATACTCAGGTCTACAATCCCTTGATATTTTAAGGGATGTAGACAAAATTATTAACGCATAAAAGTTTCGGCTGTTTATGCCGCAAAATAACATGTACCTATAATATAATTCGACACTCGAGGTAATCAAAATTCATGGTGTACTTCCCGTCTACCGAACTCTGAAATTTGAAAAGTAATATCGTCTTACAATTCGTACAAATACAGGAAAGAATCGGAAAACTATTAATTTGTAACTAAATCACAGAAATAATAGTATTTTATTAAAATCCGGGAAAAGCTTGGAAAAAACTGTGACACTCATTTCTTAACTAGGTATTTATAATATGAATAATATCTTATTATTATAGTATAATATTAACCTGTCAGTTGGAAAGAGCGCTGGGACGGATAGCCAGAGGTCGCGGGTTTGAATAAATAGGTTTTTGAATTGTCCTTAGCACGGGTTAGTGCATTAAAAATAATATAGTCATGTAGGTACAGCGATATCATTCCGATGTAAAAACCTAACTGCAAAGTAGGTACTCGGGGCTGCAAGTGATGCAAATTACTTCAGCCAGATCTTGCTGCCTGTACGTAATGCAGAGATTATTGTAAAGAGTTTCGAAATTTCACTGATGCCAGTGAGTCGCTCATTCGCTCAGTTGGAAAGAGCGCTGGCACGGATAGCCAGAGGTCGCGGGTTCGAATCCCGGCATGGGTGGAATTTTTAGCATCTAAATAGGTTTTTGAATTGTCCTTAGCACGGGTTAGTGCATTAAAAATAATATAGTCATGTGGGTACAGTGATATAATTCCAATGTAATAACCTAACTGCAAAGTAGGTACTCGGGGCTGCAAGTGATGCAAATTACTTCATCCAGATGTCGCTGCCTGTACGTAATACAGAGATTATTGTAAAGAGGTTCGAAATTTCACTGATGCCGGTGAGTCGCCCATTGTCTCAGTTGGAAAGAGCGCTGGCACGGATAGCCAGAGCTCACGGGTTCGAATCCCGGCATGGGTGGAATTTTTTGCCTCTAAATAGGTTTTTGAATAATATTAACCTACCTACAAATTAGTACGGAACTCTCGGTACGCGATCCGACTCCCACTTGGTGGGTATTTTATATATCAATAAGATATGGATGATATCGTGCGGTCGTATCGCAACCGTTTATATATAGAAGTTCAGTCGGTTAATTACTTAGCCAGCAAATTAAATCATAATCTTGGTACGCGGCGAACTGCAGTTCGATTATCGGCGCCTACAGTGATAGGTGTTCTCACCATACTGTTTGTGGATGTTCTAGTTACTATTACTGGTTCAGTATTTAGTTTCTCCGCCTCACGTGAAGTCTATTCGTGTTATGATACGTTGTAATTACTAGTATTTTACAGACCGTTGTTTCTGTACCATTAGGTAATCACAATGTGTCACTATGTGTGCTGTATTTAATTTCCATTTGCAGTAGCTCTACCTATTCTGTTAATTGCCATGACCGGCCGTTTCTTTACGTTTAATTTACACAGGGCCATACATGATAGTAATTTAATTAATACCTTTGTGATGGAAGTACTGCACTATAGAATGTGTGTATACGGGGTGTGTCAAAATCACTACATATCCGAAAATGGAGGGTTCTACTCCTCAAGATGGACAACTTTAAAATGGAAAAAAGTTAGAAATCGCGGAAAAATTATGGGTTACATAATTGCTAAAGTTTGCTGGAAAAGATCTCCTAAAGATAAATTCACCGTTGCAACATTTTATGTACCTATTGATCTTTCGGATTTACTGTCTGCAATAAAGAATATCTATATTATACATTTGCCGTAGGTGGTAAATTTTTAGTATCAGCTGTTATTTGTTCGCGATTTCGAAATTATCCCTCAGAAAAAGTTGTTGGCATTGTTGAGTAGAATTCCTTTATTCGAATGTATATAAGAATTTTATTACACCTTGTATTTGACACGGTATATTTTGTTTATAGTATGAAAGCATAACTAAAGATATTCCGTAAGTATGTGTTATTTTTAACGCACAGGGGAATCCGTTACATTCAGAATGTTTCGTTAGTGGTGAGAGTGTAAAATAAACAATCTGGAGTTAGTAGGTATTCAATCGCTTCTCTCATTTAATTTTTATGTATACTGTAATATATTTTTTTAAAGAGGTAAAATAAAATGGAGTTGAAAATAAAAGAAGAAAAATCCTCACAAACGGTATAATAAAAAAACCAATGAGGGTTACAAATAAAAACTGGGCCTGAGGGGCCGCGTCCCTTAAATGTGCTTTACACTTTATCACCTTATTTTAACAACCTTAAAAGGTACATCTTATGTAATAGTACATGTTATGTTATACTAAATTCAAAAATGTCCCACTTAGGAGGTAACGCTTCAGTTAAAGTTTTATTGTAGAAAGGTTAAAGAACATCCTACCGAAACGTGAAAACCTGCGTTTCGGTTATCATAAATTTTATTTAAAGTGCCGCAAAACAAAAAAAGTAACTTTACGGAACCCGCAAGCAGACCGGAGAGCTCAGGCCTGTCCGCTTGTCCTGGGTTCCAGGGTATAAATAAAACCCAGAGATAATAAAAAGGCGCCCTGCTGGTGTCTTCAACGTCCTGGGTCGTGGCACGCTTCCAGGACGGTGCAGGCGAGTGCAACGCCTTCTGTAGCCGGCAAAGCTGGCTTCTTGCCTGCGCTCTTCACCGGTGGTTTAAAACCAATGGTCCATCAAAAGACCGGCAGGTCCACTATTTTATGGATGGTTTAAGCTTGGAAAAAAATCGGGCGAACCTCTCGCCGTCGGTGCAAAAGTAAGTCCCGCCACAGACCAGCCAAAACGCCGGCTCGCATTGCTTTTTGTTGCACAGAATAGTTCACGGCCGTTTCGTCTACACAGCGGTCCGGTCGCCGAACGAAAAATTAAACGAAAAAATAAACCCCGCTACAACACACCCCTCCTTGGGTGAGAATTTTCGTCGGCAACGACGGAAATTCTCCGGATGCCCTCATCCGCACAGGAACTCCCTATCCTGTTGCAAAAATTGAAGACCTAAACTGTTTGTGAGGAAAACAAAAATACAAATTATAGCGTGTACCTATAAAAATAAAATTGTATAAACCTGTGTATATAAATAAAACTGCAACCGATCTCATAAAATAGTTAGACCACCATATCTTCGTAGAAAAACCACTTCGGTGTCCTTGGCATCGCAACCACACAGAAGGTGGGGTTACGCGTCGTGACCTGCGGACTAACCGAAACATAAGCAAAAGCCAGACCTGGGGAACCAGGTCGGACAAAAGTAGATTGGAGAAAATCCCCATAAAAAAATGGAAACAATTTAACCTACAGAAAAAAAACTACTTAAAACTACTTCGGCGTCCTTGGCATCGCAACCACACAGAAGGTGGGGTTACGCGTCGTGACCTGCGGACTAACCGAAACATAAGTAGGCACAGCCCGTGGAAACGGAATAAAACCGTGGCCGTCCTTATGACCCGCATCGACACTGGGAATGTTCCGAAAAATTAAGCCTTGGCTTTAAAATCCTTCATGTGCCATTTGCCCAGCGCTTTTCCGTCCTCGTCCTCCAACTCATAGACGAGGCGGGACAGCTTTCGAACAACACGGCATTTCTCGTATTTAGGGGCCAATTTAGTGGTAAAGTACCGATTGGCGTCGCTCTGTCTATACGATCGCTTCCAAATTAAATCCCCCACTTCGAATTCCAAATCACGGCGACGCTTATTGTAGGATTTAACGTTTCGGTCATGTGCCTTTTGCAACTCAACGCGGACGGACTGATAAACATCCCTCATGACTCCTAAGCGGTCGTGATAATCACTTCGACTGGCGAATATAATCTCGTCGATGTCTTCAGGGTCCTGGTACAGGTTTCCATCTGGGACGGCTTCACGACCATGAACCAGCAGGAACGGCGTATACGAAGTGGCAGCACTTACTGAAGTATTCATTGCGAAGCGGATTTGGGGTAAATTCACGTCCCAGACACGATGATCAGACTCTACATAACTAGAAATGGCCGTGATCAGGGTTCTATGATATCTCTCGACCACATTAACCTGAGGGCAATATACCGGCCCAAGATGAACCTGGGGAACATTGTATTTAGCAAATAAACCTTGAACTTCGCGACCGGTGAATTGAGAGCCATTATCAGCTAGGATTGTTTGAGGAATTCCATGGACCAGAAACACTTGATCTTCCAACCGTTGGGCAATCAATTTGCCTGTAGCACGGCGCATCGGAAAGAATAGGCAATATTTAGAGAAGCAGCAAACGACCGTAAGCAAGTCCGTATTAAGTTGTCTCGACGCGGGCAGAGGACCAACCAAATCGATGCTGATGCACTGGAAAGGACGAGAACAAATTCTCGAGGAACCCATCAGCCCAGGAGCGGATTGGTTGTTATGTTTGTGGGCATTGCAAACATCGCAGGCGGCTACATATTTAGCCGTATCTTGGTACATTCCCGGCCAAAAGTAACGGAGTCGAAGACGTTGATAAGTTTTTTCCACGCCAAGATGTGCAGCCATGGGAACAGAATGGTTTTCGCGAATAGTAGCCTCGCGGAAATTGGCGGGTATTACTTCTTTCCACTGGAAATCACGTCTTAAAGAGTCTTGACTTTTGGTAAAACGAAAAAGCCTCCCACTAATAATCTGAAAATTAGGGCAAGACGTGGGATTGGTCTCGCATCGCCTGACAACGTTCAAAAACCAAGGATCAGAAGTATTCACGTCGAGGCTCGCTACAGGCACCGCCCTCGATAAAGCGTCAGGGACCACATTCTCAACGCCCCGACGATGTTCTATCTTGAAGTTATACGGGGACAAACGGCAACCCCATCTTTCCAATCGTCCTGTCGGATTTTTTAAATTTAGAAACCACTTTAAACTCGCGTGGTCAGTGATGATGCGAAACGGCTTATCCCCTTCCAAATATGCGCGGAAATGCTCCACCACCAGTACTACAGCCATCGCTTCCTTCTCCGTCGCAGAGTAGTTGCGTTCCGCAGCGCTGAGAGAGTGAGAGTAATAGGCGATTAGATGTTCCTCGCCATCCACCTCCTGAGTCAAAGTTCCACCAATACCATAATCAGAAGCATCACAATGCACAGCGAACGGGAGAGAAAAATCTGGGCACGCTAGTACGGGTGCTGTGTGGTGAGAGCCAATTTCAATTCATTAAAAGCTTGGTGAGCCTCGGGAGTCCAACAAAAAGGAGTCGCACCTTGACGAGTCGAAGTCAACTTACACATTGGACCGGCTATACTGCTAAAGTTCCTGATAAAGCGACGATAATATGAGGCGGTACCAAGAAAGCGTTTGACCTCTTTCCTAGAAGTAGGAATAGGGAAATTTACAATGGAATCAATTTTTCCCGGGTCCGTTCGCAGACCAAATTCGTCCACGACATACCCCAGGTATTTCAGTTGACGACGGAAAAAGTGACATTTAGACAAATTAATGGTAAGTTTGGCGTATTGCAAACGCTCCAGAACAATTCGGAGGAATGAGATATGTTCCTCAAAAGTGGAAGAAACTATAATTATGTCATCAAGGTAAATAAAAATTCTTCCCCCAAACTCGGGTCCAAACAATAAATCCATCAGGCGTTGCTGCGTTGCGGGAGCAGAAGTTAGCCCAAAACACATTACTTTAAATTGGAAAAGCCCACGAGAAGGGACAGTAAAGGCGGTTTTCTCCTTGGAACTTGAAGTCAAAGGAATCTGCCAAAAAGCCGCCTTGAGGTCAATTGATGACAAGAACTTCGCGTGTCCGAGCTGATCTAGGATCTGGGTGATATATGGGAGTGGATATGCATCGTGTTTAGAAACTTCGTTCAGTTTTCGGCTGTCCAGACAAAACCTTAAGGAACCATCGGCTTTGGGTGCCATGGTTACAGGACTATTCCAGGGACTGCAACTGGGTTCGACGACATCGAGTTCCAACATTTCGTCTAGTTGTTTGTTCAACTCCTGTAGCTTCTGTGGGGACAACATGTAATAACGCTGTTTAATAGGGGCAGCATTCCCAGTGTCAATGTGGTGGCTCACAAGGTGGGTCCGACCTAACCCTTTCTCGTCGAAAGATATTTTTTCAAATTCACTAAGAATGTCCTCAGCTTGGCGATGTTCGTCACTTGACAAAGAATCCAGGTCATGCAGGTGCCTGACTTCCGAGACAACAACACCAACTTTACCATCCTCGGTCAAGGAGCCATCAGAGCGTAAGAGTGAGAGTACATCGGGGGCAATATTAAATTCCTTCCAGAATTTTAGACCAAAAAGAATATTAGTGACAACGCCAGGTATGACGTAAAATTGTATTACCGCAGTGGTGTCTTTAACTGTTACTGGCAATAAAACATACCCAGCAACAGGAGAAGACGAACCATTAGCGGTAACTATTCTATCAATGACCTCAGCCTTGTGTAACGTAACAGAGTTATGAAAATATGTATAAGTATCACTCCCAAGAATAGAAATTTCCGAACCAGAGTCCAACAATCCAGTCAGCTTCAAATCATGAATCGTAACAGTAAGGTACGGGCGCAGATCTCGACCCTGTATAACGTCGGTAGGCTTAGTACGGTAAGAATCAAAGAAAACCCTAACAGCAGCCAACCAGGCCTCCCAGTCGTTCTTGTCAAAATATTCAACTTTGGTGGGTGATTTAACAGGAGGCTTCGAGATTTTACGGTCTTTAAAAGATCCTGAAGTCCTGACTCGAATAGAAGTAGGGTCAGGTCCTTTCATCCCACCAAGCATCGCTCTCGCATAGGTTGATACCGGGGCATACGAAAGAACTCCGGTACATCTCTGCATTTGACGAGAGTTGATAGGTATGTCGGTAATTGTACGGGATTTAATACGGTAATTGACTTTATTAGGACTCCTGTTTGGCATGGCCTTTGCCTGTGTGCAGGTACCGTTATTAACTTTAGTAGAAACAAAAATTCGGGTTCGATACTTGATTTTTACACTACTTTGTTTCGAACCAGCTGAAGGCCAGTTCGACATTATTCGTTTTTTGGAATAGCATTATCATTACATTTCGGACAATTTTTAATGGTGACATTCTTTTCACCACAACGATAACATAATAAAGCGAAAGGAGCCTTACAATCTTGTAAAGTGTGACCGTCCACGCGACAACGCACGCAAAAAGAGCTTGAAAAGTCGCGATTCACCACGGAGACTGGTAGATGACGTGAGGAGTTCCTGCAAGCCAAATCGGCAGCAAGAAGGCGAGTACTGTCTTTAACTGGTTCCACAAACAACTCCGCACGCTGCTTAGCTTCCTCCAGCAGTTTACAGGCGCTCTTAAACTCCTTCCACGTCGTGGGCAAACGCAGTGCCAATTGGGTAGTATAGAACGGCCGCACATTGTGTCGGACAATGTTGAGCTTCTCCTCTTCAGAAATAGGATGGTTCAGACGAGAAAAGTAATTCTTCATAATACTCAAATAATTAATTATGGACTCCGCGACCGAATCTCTTGAAGCAGACGGTAGTCATAATCAACGGGTAAATACGCGGCAAACAACAACTGTTTAAGTTCGTCCCAAGATTCAACCTCCTCACGTACGCCTCGGTACCAAAACAGGGCTTCGTCCGTGAAGAGTTCTGGCGCAGAGTTAAATAGTTTAATAGGGGTAATACCTCTAGACAAGGACACTTCTTCCAAGCGCTGAACAAACGCCTTCACACACGATTTCCCATTAAACTTAATGTTTAAGGTATGGACAGGTTGAGGTTTCTCATAAGGTACAGGGCAGTGTACGGATTCACTAGTGGGATCGTCAATTTCAACAGACTTTGCAGAAAGAGCACTCCGGAAACTGCATAGAATGTTGTCCATACGGAACAGGAATGGTTCCAAGCGCTTACCCAAGGACTCTAACCGCTCACGAGAAGTATCCGAAGGTGGAATGCGGGTCAGTCGATGATATAAATGGTGCCCTAAAGCCTGAATACGGTTAAGTAATTTCAGAGAACTGGGAGGATTGGCGGCTTCATGTAAAACCTCACGGAGAGAGTTCAATTTCTCTTCGATGAGCGAAAGTTCCTCAAGTACGTCGCCCTCAAATGTAAGGACCTCATCAGAAGGGAACTCTTTATTTAACTTCCTAATTTGGGCGCGTAAATCCGTCACCGTACTCGCAGGATCGACCCCTCGAACCCTGACCTCGTACTCTAACTCGTCTTTGTATAAGAGATTAAAGGCTATTGGCCTCTCCTCCATAGTTAAAGATATTGGTAAATATAGTCAATGCAGAACCTGTTAAAATAATAGGAATCAAAACCGCGAAAATCCGCAACTACTAGAATTCAATTTAAGATGTTCACAAATTTCAAAACACAAGTATAAATTCAGAATTCGGTTAATACTAAGCACATTTAAGTTTAGCTCCGGTTTTTGAGCAAAAGACCAAAAAACGGTTTAATCCACCTCAAAGGTCCCTGTTCGGGCGCCATTGTAATATATTTTTTTAAAGAGGTAAAATAAAATGGAGTTGAAAATAAAAGAAGAAAAATCCTCACAAACGGTATAATAAAAAAACCAATGAGGGTTACAAATAAAAACTGGGCCTGAGGGGCCGCGTCCCTTAAATGTGCTTTACACTTTATCACCTTATTTTAACAACCTTAAAAGGTACATCTTATGTAATAGTACATGTTATGTTATACTAAATTCAAAAAAGTCCCACTTAGGAGGTAACGCTTCAGTTAAAGTTTTATTGTAGAAAGGTTAAAGAACATCCTACCGAAACGTGGAAACCTGCGTTTCGGTTATCATAAATTTTATTTAAAGTGCCGCAAAACAAAAAAAGTAACTTTACGGAACCCGCAAGCAGACCGGAGAGCTCAGGCCTGTCCGCTTGTCCTGGGTTCCAGGGTATAAATAAAACCCAGAGATAATAAAAAGGCGCCCTGCTGGTGTCTTCAACGTCCTGGGTCGTGGCACGCTTCCAGGACGGTGCAGGCGAGTGCAACGCCTTCTGTAGCCGGCAAAGCTGGCTTCTTGCCTGCGCTCTTCACCGGTGGTTTAAAACCAATGGTCCATCAAAAGACCGGCAGGTCCACTATTTTATGGATGGTTTAAGCTTGGAAAAAAATCGGGCGAACCTCTCGCCGTCGGTGCAAAAGTAAGTCCCGCCACAGACCAGCCAAAACGCCGGCTCGCATTGCTTTTTGTGGCACAGAATAGTTCACGGCCGTTTCGTCTACACAGCGGTCCGGTCGCCGAACGAAAAATTAAACGAAAAAATAAACCCCGCTACAATACCTATCTCTAGTTTAGCGAGTCGCCACTCATCATCGCCAAATGAAGGCCACTGTGTAAGTGGCCTTCATTTTCCTCCATCTCCGTCCATCTTAGCAGAATTGCATTATGGTGGACCCACCATCTTCCTCACGTTTAACCCAATTCTCCTGTCTGTTTGTACGATGATGACTACCAGGGTTATTTTTATAACGCGCAATTTTTGAAACAAGAAAAACGGCGCTTGTGACTTTCTGTTTTTCTTTTTGCACTTTTGTTTTTTGTCCTTGTTTAATGGTTTCATAGTTTGTACATACTCGTATGTCTAAAACTGTAATTGAATGGACTCTCATTACTGCAGGACAAGAATTTATCTGAGCCTGCAACATAGGTATTGTAGCAAATTTCATTAAACAATTATAGTTTGTGACATTATACAAATTGCCATCTAAAAAAAACCAGATAGAACACAAATCATTGTAAAAGTTGGGAATGATAAATTCGCCACTTTGTTTCAGGAATCGCGTATTTTGAAATAATCTTATACACTTTATATAATACCGTTAAATGAATTGACTAATAAGCTTAGTGTTAATGTAACTAAAAATATTCACTGATGAAAGGAATATAATCTTATGTGAACTTAATGACTCATCATTGGCATTCAAAACACACATTTTCTTCTAACTTCCTTGCATAAGTAATCACTGATGCTCAAGGTGTGTTATGTAAAGTTACGTTAAAGTTATTTATTTTATTCGGTTTGAATTGGAACCAGTTCCTCAAGGTTATCTTTGGTTTATTACATCTTCAAGTTCAAGACTATTCTATTGTCCGCGACTTCGTTCATTCACAGCTATTACTTTCTGGCTGGCTTAAGGTTGTAACTTAAAGTTATACCACGTGTAATTATCGCAAAATGGAATAACATAAAATCTTCAAACCATTTTTTAGTTATAGACGAATTGAGGTGGAGAAGTCTAAGTTTAAAAATTTATTTTGTATTTTTTTACTAGAAATAGACTGCGTCAAATTTTTAGATTTTATAAAAAAAAATGTTATTAAAAACAGACCTAAAGTAGTATACAGAACAATGAGAGAGCTAATGCCTTTGTATTGTAAGATTTTTCGCTAAATAGTCTACAGTCTACTATGGTCGACAATCTACATACATTTTATTAAAATTATTGATCAAGTAAATTGTTTGAAGTTGCGGGTACTTGGTTTAATATGCAACTCCTCAACAGGTTGAGATTTGACAAATAAGAAATTAGAAATTGAGACTGTTTGGAAGTCAGTGACTGTGACAACCTTCGTTGGTTTTAGTACTGGTTCGTTCTGGGAAACGTTCCAGCGCACTTTTTTCTCAAAATTTGGGACAGCCGGAAATGGTTTATGTGCATACTGTGCCAAAGCTCGAACTTAGGTACTAATCTAAAGGAAATAAATAATAGGCCAAAATTCAAATTTAGATCCACCGCGATGTCGGAATTGCTGCTTAGCTTCGGTACAGCTACGGATATCCTAATCAGTAAGACCGCATAGCTATGCCTACGTTTTTCGCCTAGCAAATTAGGTAACACCACTTACTGTGTCTAATTGTGAATGATCGAATTGAGCAGAATCTTTACCAAATAAATGTAGACTTCTGACATCACCTGTCGGAGGGTGATGTAACGATGATGCGCTGAAATCTCGCCGAAATTGATGAATGGCGTTGGTTGACTACCTTTGCCGGATTCATTACTGTTTTATGTTGTCTAAGAAGTGGCGTCAGCGTCATTGTTTACACCCCGATACAGATTGACGACTGACCTTCGTTGATACGTGCACGGTTGCCGAGAACGAGACGCGTTTATTTTTTGAGAGTTCATTGAAACGAAAGCAAACATCTGCGAAGACTGATTTTCTGTTAAATGAAATGCCCTGTTTCTTACGCCCGACTGACGGTTTTCCTAACGATTGTCCGCCCACAGCAATGCGGCTTCGCTGCGCTAAGATTAGAACTTAAGACTTTTCTAACTCCAGTTTCTCGTATGCTTTTACTACCTACGTTAAGCTACTGTTGACAGCTGTCGATTTTTTTACATATGCACTTTGACCAACTAACAGCAGTTTCACAGTAGATTAACAACTTCATAGTGTGCTAACAGGTGGTTAAACGCTTATTAACTTATCTTTTGTTTTCGTCTAGACAAGGCTTATCTTTTGCTTATTTAGCTGATGTTCATGTTTATCTAATCTTTGTGACACTCAGATGAGTCATTGATAGGATAAATTACTATCACTCCATTGATAGGCTAAATATAGATTTTAAGTAGGTAAAGCAGTTGAGATTACAATGTTTCATGCTTACTAACAGTTTTTGTAAAGAAAGTGTTGTAACCTTTCCTTCTCATATTACAATTAATGTGTTACTGATTATACCCTGATGCATTTGCTAAACTCTTGAGTTCTTGACATGGATCAAACAACCATTCTCTATTATTTTATTAAATTATTATTATTTATTCAAGACATTTACAGAATACTAGTTAAATACAAAAAAAAACCTTCACTGAAACCTGTACAGGTTTATCTGTGAGGTGAGTTACTCTTTTTCTAACTTATGAAGTGTTGTTTTAGGGCATGTCTGTACTTATTTGGTTCACACAGGATTTTTTCCATAAGTTCGGTAGGTAGATCGTTTAAAATCATTGGAAGAACGTACTCCGCTGTACGAGTCCCATAATAGTTGTTGTAATGCGGTAAAATGTAGGTAGGAAGGTACTGCAGGTTCCGAAGTTGTTTAGGACGGGTTCGTTTCGTCAGGGAGTCCTTTCTGCCGCATTCCTCACTTACAATGGCCATCTTGACTTTATCGAAAACATTTATTATTTTATATTGTTTTAATAAACCGGCATCCTAGTTTTTAAAATGCGCATTAATCAGCTACTTATCTTTCCTATCTTACTTCCCAGCCAAGTACTGTCTGTAGGGCATTGTGATTACATTAATTGTGCAAATTATTATGCTGTAACTTTGATGATATACGGCCATGACGTGTGTGCGCTATGCAGTCTTGATGGAACATTTGCATGGCGTCCGGTAATTATTTGCCTCTCGTGGGGATGAGCTTTAAATTATTCAAAGTGCTCTACCATGAGATTTGCTTAACGCTTTACCTTGTAGTACAAAATGCATTGACTGACGACATAATTTCTTGATGGTATTATTTCTATGCAAATTCGTTAAATAACGCTAATGCATTTGAATGTGTAAAATAAAAAGGGTTTCTCCAACCCCGGATATTTCGAAAAATAAAAATCTGAGGAATGTAGAAAAAAAAGCGGTTGCCAAACGCATACACTAATTGGGTGTCTCGGGAATTTTACATTTTAGGAGTAGATAAGCCTGTACATCTAGCGCAGTTAACCTAATTAACCTGATATGTGCTCGTACCTACAGCACTTCGTACCTATTCTTCGAGGCCTATTCATATATGTGTAAGACATTATTTAATGCCTAGGTTCTTTAATTCAATTTGACTGGATGCCATAAAACTTAATTTAGCTCACTAACCTTCTAATAAAGTTACAATCATATCACATACCAGAGTCTATTGACCAATAGTTGACTCAGTTCACGGGTCGGACAGATAAAGAACTCTTCATTACAGCTTGTACACAGTCACTACCCATAGGGATCAACATTTTATAGGTTAGTTCTAGACAACCTTGAGATGCTAAGCATTGTACAGACATACCGCTTTAGTATATTTTTTAGACTAAGTTTGGGTTACTTCTGTGAAGTTATAGTAGCAATACCACTCGCTAATTCTGAAGTAAGATCTAAGACTAAGGACTTTTTGACTATCTCATCGCTTGAAATCGCCCATCCGCAGTGGGCACGCCTGGTAATCTGTCTTTCTCTTTCTTTCTTTCTGAGACAAGAACTGTGCCTTGCAGTGTTACGCATATAGGCTGCATTAAAATAATATTTGAGTTGGTCTGGTTACTCATTTGTTTGTTGACTTCTGGTTTGTGTACCTTTTTTAGGATTCATTCAGTAGGTATTCAACATAGATCGACATATCCGTCCGTCTGGATGTGTGTGTGTCTGCCAGTCCGTCTGTCTGTCCGCGGCTTAACACAGATACCATAAGTACTAGAGAACTGAAATTTGACATCTAATATTATATATATTAACTGCGCCACGTGATACAGGGCAGTATCACATTCAATGAACTTTAAAGGAAAGCTATCACGACTAAGTAGGCTTTCAAGCTAACGATTAATAAGCGACCAACTTAAAAAAATTAAAACTTTGTACAAATTCCATTGAAAATTTCTTTGATGAAGTTCTTAGTTCTGTAGTTAGCCGGCAAAAACCCTCTCCTACGGAACCCTACCCCGCGCTTAGCCCAACTCGCACTTGGCGTATTTTTTATGTGTACCTAAATAAACTTTTCATAATTTACACAAGTGATTCCCCGAATTATGACTAAAGCTAAAGGTTCGATTTAGTTATAATATAAGTTACGATTGCCAAAATTAAAACTTAATTAAATCTGTCCTCATTATATAAATAAACAACCAAAATGTGTCAGCCGAGCGGCTGCGGCCGACACGAGGCGATGTAGGTACCTATAAAACAAAGTGGTGCAATTCCCGACGTCGAAAATGTTACTGTGGCATTTCCACCGCGCCGTCTTTTTGTTTACGAACCTCCGATATACGTGTTCCGATTTTTCTTTTGTAAAGAGACGTTCTATTTATGAATATTTGGGTTGCATGCATGAGCGATACTTGGATGGATACAGGCACTGCTAAATGATTTTTAAGCATCCGCCTAAGCATCCCATCGTAATACTAAAATATAGAGTACTTGGGGTGTGTTTTATGCTTACTTGTTTTTTGATCAAAATACTTGGTTTAGTGAGAAGATTCTACATATTGTACCGTTAGTACTAATAGAACTAGGAACAAACTAAGTAGTGTCTTTTATCGCTTTAACTAAAGTGTTCTCTATCTATCTAAAGAAGGCCCGTCATTCATAACGCATAATCTATGCCCTTTGCTGTCAGGCGTTCTTAATTTATTGTTTCCACTTTGCGTGACTTTCTTTTGATCTTTTGCTTTCAAATTTCAATCAAGCTGAGCGATCGTTCCAGTATTAATTTGATTCTTTTTTCCTTCCAGGCATAGCGCTTCGTCCATTCGGCCTGTCCATCATCTATCTGCTGCTATACTTGTTGACGCCGATAGTTGCAGTGCCAAACGAACGCACAATCAAAGGTTTGTTTGTGCAGATGATTCATGTCGAGAACATAATATTCATGCTCTGAGCAGATATGCGTCATGTACTCATGTTAGTAAAGTTAGACTTAACATTTCCGTATAATTACTTCAGCCAACTACAATTATTCTCTATTACTTTCCAGTAGATTGAAGACGTTTAACGTGTGCGAGGACACTAAAAATGTGTTAGAATACCAGGACCTCAATTCTGTTACTTCATTACAGTAGAATGACATTTGAAAGAGCGCCTCGTTATCATTTCATTGCCGCTTAAAGGGCGCGCGCATTCGTATTAAATCTAAAGGCGCAAAAAGCGGCAATGAAGTTACATCGACGCGTTCATGCAATTATAAAATTATAATTTTACTAAGAGTATTTAAGTGAATCTGGGCCGTGGTCAAAAAATCCGCAGGGTGTTGAATGTTGAGAAATCCTCAACAGAATATTCATATTCATTTATTACACTGTCATGTGTCATTCATTACAGGTCGTTTATTTTTAGGAGTAGTACATGACACCCTGTAAGGGCACTATAATAATATTAAAACATAGTATTTAAACTATTGCGTTTAAATACTATGTTTTAATATTATTTTAGTTTTTAAGAAAATTAGTTTAGTTAATCAGCTTTGTATAGATTATTCTAGACACAGCTATAGACTTGAATTTAGCTAGACAACGCAATTTTTACTACCTATGTTGGGATGTGGGAGGCAATGTCTCTTCTTCTTTGGTTGCTAGTACCTTTTTTGTATTTGTACAGTTTATCGCTATGCAATGAGTCATTTTGTCAATTATTGAGGTCGCCCGACTACGATAACAGACGAGCACGGATTGAAAGTGACGACTGCATAGGTGCCTGGAACTTATGTTCGGATAAGCGAAGTAGGTGTGTTCGTGTTGTAAAGCTAGATCCGTTTGTGTGCTGCAGACTACTGCAAAACACATCATCATCAGGCTAAATTACTCTACTGCTGGACATAGCCGTCCCCTAATGAGCGCCATAGCGCCCTGTCTTCAGCTTTCCGCATCCAGCATCTGCGTGCAGTTTTTCGCAGATCGTCATCCCAGCTATTCGCAAAAACACACGTTTTTCGTTAATTTACCAAATCTAGCTAGGTAAGTAAATAAGTTATCCCGAGCATTGAATTTATTAGAAAACATTAAAATGGTTGGCTTTTGAATCTACGCAATGCTCAGACCACAAAAAGATGTGTTCTGACACGCAATGAGATAATTTATACCCAGTGGCACCTTCACTCAAACTAGATGGGTGAAGGAACCACTCGCACTCTGCAGTGCCTGGGACATTGTTTTTATTTTTACCTATCGCCAATTTTAAAAACCTATTTAGAGGCTAAAAATTTCACCCATGCCGGGATTCGAACCCGCAACCTCTGGCTGATCCGTACCAGCGCTCTACCAATTGAGCCAATGGGCGACTCACGGCATCAGTGAAATTTCGAACCTCTTTACAATATTCTCTGTATTACGTACAGGCAGCGACATCTGACTTAAGCAAATTGCATTACTTGCAGCCCCGACTACCTACTTTGCAGTTAGGTTTAACATCGGAACGATATCACTGTACCCACATGATTACACTATTTTTATTTTTAATGCACTAACCCGTGCTAAGGAACAAATTTAAAAACCTATTTAGAGGCTAAAAATTTCACCCATGCCGGGATTCGAACCCGCAACCTCTGGCTATCCGTACCAGCGCTCTACCAATTAGCACGGGTTAGTGCATTAAAAATAAAAATAGTGTAAACATATCACCAAATTTACACCAAAAATGGAAGACATCTTTACTTGTAAATATAAGTCCAGTTATATATATCAAGCTGAAAGACTTCATTTATGTTTAATCACCTATTCAGAAGTTCCACCCATACCGGGACTCGAACCGGTTTTACATCGGAATGATATCGCTGTACCCACATGATTATATTCTTTTTAATTTCCCGGCATGGATGGAATTTTTAGCCTCTAAATAGGTTTTTAAATTTGTCCTTAGCACGGGTTAGTGCATTAAAAAGAATATAATTATGTTTAATCAGTTCATACATTATTTAAAGACGTTGATAGAAAACTCGTTACACTTTAGCTTAACAGTTATAACAACATTATACTATTTTTATTTTTAATGCACTAACCCGTGCTAAGGAACAAATTTAAAAACCTATTTAGAGGCTAAAAATTTTTTCACCCATGCCGGGATTCGAACCCGCAACCTCTGGCTATCCGTGCCAGATACGGATAGCACGGATAGCCAGAGGTTGCGGGTTCGAATCCCGGCATGGGTGAAATTTTTAGCCTCTAAATAGGTTTTTAAAGTTATAACAACACTTCAATTCCCTTTCCATCAGGCTGGTCCGGCAAGTTTCTACTGATGATCGCCGTCATATCAAGCCTCCTGTTTTCCGTGCATCTAGTGTGGCACAGCTTGCTCGCGGCTTTCCCGCCCTACGGCAGGTTCATCGATGAGCACTGGCTGGTTGGCAGGATCGGACACAACCTGGGCTTCGTCAGCTACGAGACCATAGACCCGTTTATGGCCGTTCAGTATTTGGCGCCGGAGGTAAGAAACAGTCTATTTCTGCTTGTATCTGTGCATCGATATCTGTGGTTGTATGGTGTAGGAATAGAAAAACAAAAAAAAACAATGCTGAGCATTATCTACTAAGCAAGCGGGACTAACCTATATCAATAATTTGGGTCCCACCTGTAAGCATTAATGAAAATATGAACAACGTCGATTTTTTTTAAATGTTTTTTTGTATTGTCTTTTAGGTTTATTTTATTTCCAGTAGGGTTATCATTTGAACTTAACACGGAATATTACATTTTTCATTTCTTATACTCTTAAAGTAGGGTTCGTTTTGATCTGATTATTGTTTGCAAAATGCTGCTTCCCTCCCTAGAGAGGAAAAAACTGATACAAATTACTTCCCACCTGAGGGCCGGAATGAACTTTAAAAAAGGAACTACTCTCACTCAGCTGTGAAGAATTCTATGTAAAAAAAATCTAATTAAAAAAAATGCTGCGGCCATGTAAGTTTCTAAACAGCCAGTGTTAACTTAGTGCAAACTTCTTTGAGTGGAGTAAGCCGCAACAATTACGCGGTGAGTTCCATATTAAAATTTAAAAAGTTGACACATAAATTGGCGGGATAATAATTTGTTATTATGTATCTGTGACGGAATTCAAAAAAATTGTTAATAATCTTCTATGCTAAGAGTTGGACATTAAAAATGAGTTTTTATTTTTCTCATATTCGAAATGATAAGTAGAGTGTTTAACACGGGTAAAAGAATCAATTCCTACTCGGACTATAGCCGCCCGAGCGCAGCGTCTAAATACCTCGGGAATTGATTCTTTCTGCCCTCGGTTCACAATCTACTATTATATTAAAACAACACATATTTTGTGTCATGGTTTAGTTTAGGCGTGATTTTTGATTAATGTTTCCGATGTTTCACACTGAAGGCCTGAGGACCTTTAACTGGGTTGCAAACTATAGAAATGTAATGTAATCGTAACTTTGAAAAAAGTTAATGAACGTCAAGTTACTGACCACATCTGTGATCTTCTTTTTTATGTACAATAAAGCGTTCTCTATTTATCGCTCTTTACTTTAGTTTAGCGTATTCAATTGCTAACCGTTTCCATATTGAGGAATATTCCTTTTTTCCAGCTTATGATGACGTGTGTATCGCTGTTTGTCTACTTTGCCACGAGCAAGCTCCTCAGCGGTGGAAATATCCAAGATCACAAGAGGGACCACAGATTCCAGCAGTACCCTCTTGTCACGTCAGCTGGTAAATATTCTAGCCAGTACTTTTGAGCCAGCAACACTTGTCACTGCATATGTTGTGAAGTCGATTCCTGTATCTACAGGAATATGAGGTGCCTAGTGTACATTCAGCGATTTAGACCAGAATGGCGCACCTTATTCGTTGCATTCATCCCGCTTATTGACATTGATTCCGTCAATGCCATTGATAAAGCCCTTGGAAGGCACTGGTCGAACTAACGGGAAACCTATGCACAGCACTAGGCTCTTCACGTGGTCGATGAATTGTTACATAAACTTTGAATTTCGACACAAAGGTACCCATGACACTGGCAGCATTACCGCGCTGCACAGCTAGGGATATTGATTGCATCAAAAATGTTCCTTAACGTTAGTCAAAGCTACGGTTCCTGAGCCGATGCCCTATTATATCTCCTGTACAAGAACTCTCCTAAACTATCATTCTCTCTATTCCAATTCTATTATACAATTTTAACGTTCGGTTCACCTTTTCCAGGCAAATACTTGTGCCTGTTCCTCATAATGTTCTCTGGCATAATCCGGCCGAGCGCTACGTCGGGGATCTACTTCCTGGTGTTTATGGGGGCCGCGACGGCCTGGGCGTGCGGGAAGCCGCTGGAGAAGGGCTTCGCCGTGGTGGCCCGTTGCGTGATGGCCATCATGGCCTGCCACGTGGGCTGCCTGCTGGCCTACCAGTGCCAGTGGCTGATAGAGCTCTACGGCCCGGCTGAGCCTTTCGCTAGGTACTGGAGTGACTTATCTATGAAACGACGTATTAGCTGTTCTGTAAATACTGTTAGGTTTAAATGTTTTCATGTCATTCAGCTCTTCCTTGGACAATTACATAGTTTTAATACTATCTAAGTCAGGGAATTGCTAATAGCGGTTAATATTTCTTGAGTACGGAATGACGCAGGACGAGCCAACTACTGGATAGATATGATTGGTTTCCCTGTTTTGTGTTTTTCAATCACTTCCTAACACATAGATGTCGTAATGACATTACATATATCTCAAAATCAATGTAAAATTATTTGAAGGGTTCATATTATTTAAAACTTGATTTTAAAGATTTTAAATTTTATATTTTTGAAAGATTTCTTTAAAATCTTTTCCTCAATCGACTTAACTTGTCGATTCCTTGGCCAGGGTCAGAGAATTCACAAAAAAAATGTAATTCGAAATACAAACGAAATGCCAGACATCGGATGAAACTTTGCTTGTGCTATGCACGATATCGAAGTTTCAATTGTTGCTATCTTTTTCCGATTCTCACATTTTTTTACTTCAATAGGTACTTCGGACTGACGCAACTAGTCAGTATAGAAGACTCTGCGCCCGATTCTTTCACTTACTTAAACGTCGACACAAACTGGACGGCCTTCGCCAGTCCGGTCATCATTCTAGTCACCTACTACGTTTTGGGCATGGAGTCACGGGAACTTTTCAAACCAAAGGTACGTTACTTTATTCCTACGCGCTCTATTAAACTTAGTATTTATCTATCGAAGATTCAATTTTGACAGGGGTTTTTATGAATGGAATTCTATCTTAAATAATGGAAAAATTGTTTGGATTCTCAATTGATTGGGCTGGTAAGGGACGTCCCAGGCGGACATCTATCGACCAAATAGGGGATGTATTAGCAAAGGGGAAGATAGAAAGTAGCCGGAACCGGCGTGCGTGCATGCAACGACTTATGACCGTTGATGAAGCGAAGGTGATCTGTCAGGATCGTGGCAAGTGGCAGTCCCTGGTCTCTGCCTACCCCTCTGGGATACAGGCGTGAGGTTATATATATATGTCTCAATTGATAGGATATTAGTTGTGATAAATCGTGGATATGTTAGAAGCAGCTGTTATTCCAAGGGTTGAGAATTGCTCTTAGCTCTTTTTATAAGTCATCTATTGTGCCTTCCCAACTAAGACAATCGTTATTATAAAAATTATGCAGCGATTTTACATACATAAATAAACAAAATGATACAGTTAAGCGGTATTGTAGATACAGACTGAATGGCCTAGTTTTCCTTATACGTGGAATACCTAAGTTATTGGAAATAAATATATATTTTATCTTTATAATGTATCTTCCTCACAGGTAGATGAGGCAGATTTATTATGTAGATGGAATATATTTATATATCCATTTTTAGTTACAGTTACCACTTCCCCGTGGCTGCCTCTAGCAAATCCTCATAATAAGATAGTAGAAAAGCCTGGCATAGCCTGATCTCGATGACTAACACTTTGCAAGTAGATGCATTGAATAACAGCTTTTTATTTGATTCTTGTATTGCTAACTAACTACGAGTAACACTAATGGTCTTATCTATAAAGTGACGATTTCTTACACCACTCCTCAGAGGCATTTTTATAATCTGTGGTAAAGGAAAAGAAGTAACCACTGATTATTTCAACTGTTTCTGAGAAGTGTTTTGGAGGAATAGTGGTTGTATAAATAACACTAGAGCCACATTAACACTATAGGTAAAGCCTGGAAATAAAATAGCACAGCAGCTTATCTATACAATTCAAGTAATGATATTTACTGAAAACAGACAAAACGCGTGTCTAATTAAATTAGTTGATGCCTCTGCTTGCAGCTGCTGCTTACCTACATGCGTTCGGTTAATGGTACAAGTGGGTGCTATGTCAGAGACTTTATGGGTGGCTTGATAACTTCTGACAGTAAGGCCCGCCGCTGTCTTACAATCCTCCACCAAGCCGGACTTGGCCGCCTGGCGGAGTATGGCCTTACCTTCCTGCGATTCAGGAAGAGACCCGTGCCCTAGCAGTGAGGGCATACAACGGTTGATATCCAAATGTGTAACTAAGTAGGGCTTACTTATACAGTTGTACTTCTTTTTCTGTTTTTTGCTAACCGTGTCTGGTGAGTAGTTGAAAAAAAAGAGCGCCCTGACCGGCGTGGAGGCGGGTAAGCTGAACGGTTCCCTCATCCGTGGAGTGTCCTTCCGCCGCGGAAGTCGCCGGACACTCACGAGGGAGAAGTGGAAGAGTGCCACCAAAAAAGTCCGCGTAAGGGAACTTGCGGGGGATGAAATTGTACACCATGTTATTATGCACGATCTTAGCGTGACGAAATCGGCGATAATAGCGCTTTCTGCTAAACGCTCTATAGCGCACTGTAGCCATTAACGTCCCTTTGTCTTTTACTTTCACTGTCTCAATATGTTAAAGGGGGATGTTTTAGGCGTCATGAGCAAAAGATGACGACACATTAAAACTTGCACGCTGAGACTGAGCCGTATAATACAACTGTGGTGTTAAAAAACCCAAGGTTAAGAAAACTACAGTCACCTCCCGTCCATAACCCTACTTAGCGCTGTGTTGTATTTCACATCGGTTAGCTAACTACGCTAACGGTTAAAATAGAGTAGGTACCTATAGTTTTTTTATTCTCTTACTGATTACTAGCAACGAACAAAAACCAACAGAGATGAGCGTTATTGGTTTATCATCAGTGGACGGAGTGAACCCAATGAGTGTATTTGGCGCCTCCGACAGCTTAAGCTATTGGATACAATTAAATTCAACCACCTAATTGGTGCAGTCAAACAAACAAAAACTGTATCACAAGAAATGCAGTGTCTTGTCACTTGACGTAATCACATCTCACTAATATTATAAAGGCGAAAGTTTATAAGTGCGTATTTTTGTTACTTTTTCAATGGCTGTAGTGATTTTAATAATATTTGGCATAGAGTTAGCTGACACCCTGGATTAACACATAGGCTACGTTTTACTGCGGGAAAATATATTTTACTTTTAATACTGATAAACCGCGGGTAACACGGGTCCACAGCTAGTTTTATATAGATCGGAGACAATTTTACACGCCAAAGAAATTGTCAGGCCTGTTTTGTACCGTATGAATGCCTTGAAATTGCAGAATAATCTAACGCACCGGCGACCTATGCCACGGACTACAAGCCCAAGTCCGCGGCGCAAACAGCCGCCTCTTGCGCATAGTTTGCTAAGTAGGGTTGGTCCGATCTACGATAATATTTTGACTATAATATAAGTTGTACATTATATAAAATAGTATAATTATAACGATTAAAATACTCGTATGTAGTGCTTCCGAAAGTTTTATTCACAAACTGTATATTTGTGTATCTGTTCAACAATATTTGAATTGCATATCCAGATAATTAATTGAAATGTTGCTCTGATGTAAATATTTCTTGCTTTATAGGCAATTTGGCTTAGATAATGTAACAGCATTTAAATGTAGTGTTTAATCAGTTATTTTTGCACGTTTGGGTATCATCATCAGACACGCACGGAGTTTAATAATAAAACCTTTCTCGCATGCGCTTACCCTCAAGGACCCTCTTTACAGCCACCTTTTGCCTTAAACACGGGGTAGAACATAAGATGATTATTCTATTAAACAACATAACATCTTTTATGTTATACCTGGCAATAAAGTGGCTTTTTCCGCACGCTGCGCGTACGGAAAAAGCCGCTTTCTGGCCAAGTGTAGACATAAAAAGATGTACACAACACGGGAGGTAATAAAGAAAGCTCTCGATCGCATATTTACGTCCCTCGCTTGAAGCTCGGGCCGCAAACTTCTGCGATCTCGGCCTTTCTTTGTATTACCACCCTAGTTGTGTAATGTACTATTACTGTGGGATATATCAAGTGTTTCATGCATTTGTAAGAGCAAATGTAAGTATTCGCTAGTTGTTTAATTAAAAAGTTTGTTGTGTTGATGACAAGATCCTCTTATAGAAATTGATTAATAAAAGAAATCTGCACGTACCCTGTATATTGACTTCCATAACAATATATTTTCGCTCTTTCGTTTTCGCTCAATCTTCTAACTCGCCAAGTGTAATTTTCAATGCAAAAGCTGACTGTGAAGCGGGCCCTTAAGCACGTGGGTTCTTTGATTTGACGTTTGTACTCTCTTTGGAATTCACCGAAATTGTTTTACCTTTGTTTTTGCCTTCGTTCTTTTCTAGGCTGCCTTTGATTACATAAATTGCAAAGCACTACGTGGGAGCGAAAGCGAGACCACGCCTGTATGTATAAGATGTTTTTTTTTTTAATTTCCTATATCAATGTCTTGCTAAATGTTCTTGAAAGTTTTGTTATGACAAACTGTGTGCGTCGGGCTTGGAACGGACCAAGTGCGGAGCTGAGCAAATTACAGCAATGGTAAAAAAATCTTAAAAAAGTGATTCCTATCGAATTTCAGGCGGGAACGTAATACGACGTTGCTGTTTTGGGGCTGAGTAAATAATTGTTTTTACCACAAACATCAGATCACCTTTTTGATCCTAATACAACAATATCTTACTGTTGAAATAACGCAAAACCTGCGATGTCTTCAGTATCGTTAAAACTGATTCCAAAACAGCAATCATAGTAAATTATCTTTTTTTATTTATTGTGTGAATAAAATTGCTAATTTAAGGGGTTTGCTTATTGAATGTTGTCTAGTTACTAAATACAATGTCAAGTTTTGCCTTAATTCAACTGCCCGTGCCAAAATAGTATCACATTTTTTACCCATTTGATTGCACAGTCCCTTTTTTCACTGTTCTGCATTCTGTTCAAACGAAAAAATAAAATGTAAAAAGGACTTTCCAGTCGTAGCAGTGACCAGATGCTACCGTTTGCAAGCTTTCCCCTTGGTTTACTTGGGCCGTTCCATGCTCAATGTAGCTTTTTCGACGCGTCTACATAATCCCCAGCCTGGTAGCTTCAGTCTTGTTTTCAATCTTATCATAATGTTGATCATCTGCACGATAAGTGTGTTTCATTTCATGGTCATTGTGAAGTAATTGTGGTTACACGTTTGTAATAACAATACGTTGATTGTTGTTGTGTGTTTGTATGTTACGCTTTAATATTGCTCTGTTTAGTTTTTTATTACATTCTACATTAATTAGTCCGTACAAGAGTGTTGGTAACTTCTGAACACGTTTTTTTAAATATTGTTCTGCGGGGTGCATCCACACCACATTTAGAAAATTTTATCTCTCAATCTACTTTCTATTACAAATAATATTTACAAAGAAAATTTTTATCTCATGTAGGTAATTCTGTCGATTCGATGAGGGTTTTTTTTAAATATGGAATATCGAAAAAAGTGTAGTGGATGTAGCCCCCTTTTTGAATCCTATTTAATTTGAGGTAGAAACTATTACAAACACAATTTCACTAAGATAATCTTTCTAAACCCGATAATAGGGAAATGTTCAGAACGGTGGATGCACCCGTATTCGAGATTCTTCCACCAAGCTTGGCTCGCCTAACATGTAGTGTAAACGGCCCACAGCTGATTCGCACCGTGAGTCCTCAGAAGAAGCGCTTGGGGCCGCGCAACTCGCAGGGCCGTGCTCTAAAGCAGGACTCCACTGGCTCCATCATAGTGCCCGATGATGGTAAGTGATGAAAATAATGATAAATTATTTTCGGGGAATTGTGGTAATTCGCAATTTTAGCAATAAGGCCGCCAATTGTACTTTGTAATACATGTTTTATAATATGTGCTCTGGTGTACAACAAAGAATAGTCATTTCTTATCTTATCTTAATTCATCATCATCCCATATCTGCCTACTGCCGGGTATAGGCTTTTAACTCCATCACGCCATATCTGAGAAGCGGCGCTATAGCTATTGATTATACTTGGCAGCGGCAGGCTGAGGGACAGAAAGAATTGGCGTGCCTTGGATGAGGCATATGTTCTACAGTGGACGAGTATGAGATTGAAGTTTACCTAATAAACTATAACGATTGTTCCGTTATTGCTGTGATGAACAGAAGATCTAAGAAAGGATTGAATTGGGCATCATTTGCCTTGATAAAATAAGAAACACTGTAGTACAATGAAACAATTGCATCAATACTTCGATTTGATCTCCATTTAGGCGTCGGAATGAAAAAAACGTCCTTTGACTAACCCTGAACGCAAGTAAGAGTTAGCTGGAGTCATTATTATTGTTAGTTAATACCCAAGCAGATTTAAGCTGACGCCGTATATCACTTCCATGCACTTGTTATTGTTTATCCAGTCTGTTTTAAAATGTTTATCCATTATATTTCAGAATCAACAGCAGATAAGGAACCCACTTTAGCTGATGACATCGCTGCAGCAGTCGTCGGGTTCTTTCAAGTTCTAATCAGGTATGACATTACTGTGTTTCATTAATCTAAGTGACGATAACTATAGGGCGTAGGATGATTGTCGAAATGTGCATTCTGACAGGTAAGTAGACAGAGAACACTCTAATGCACAAACAGAAAAAAATCGAATCTGCTTCTTCTTTCGTGTCGAAAGCGTCGACTCCTCCTCAGACATCTCGCTCCCAAAAACGCGCCACTGCGGCTGCGCTGGGCGATGCCTCCATGAGATCCTGCGGAGCCGCCGGGCAGTCGCAATCGAGTCACTTCGCTGAAATTTGGATGAATTTATTATGATATGGAAAGTCAATCAACTAGCAGACGAATGAATTCTGATAGCGCATTGGTAACGCATTGCTTGCGCATCACATAGTAATATTTTTAGCTTATAGTTACTGTAAGTATCCATTGTAATGTAGAATGAGAGCAATGTTAAAATTAATAACCCACTTAAATTTCACCAGTCCTTTCTCCAACCACCTGTATGGCTAACTCTATCACATTTCTACTTTGTCCCATACGGATAGAACATTAGATCAATCTGACTATTGGAATCTTCACAGATCATCGTACATCGCGACCACAATAACCATGATGACGTGGAGCATAATGTTCCACTCGTGGCTCGCGTTCGTGTTCCTAATGTGGGGGAACATCGTGTGGCTTTGCCCCGACCAGCGCTCCTTCATGCTCAAGACCAGTCCGCTGCTGGTACTCTATGCTATGTTACTCCTCATAGCACAGTACGTCTACGGAGTTGACTTGACCGAGCAGGAGCTACCATCTAATATCACTGTAAGTTCTTCATATACACACATGTAAGCTTACGCTTGACGAAAACCTTTGTTATTACATGAACTGCAAACATTTTGTGCTGTCAAATAATAAAACCTGAAAGTAGGTGGATGATAGTAGTAAAGAAAGATCTTACAGAGTGCGGATCCTTTATAAACGAGGTCATGATGGTGTGAATGTGAAAACAAGGAAAGCTGCACGGACTACCGTTTGAGATTAAAGCTGGGAAAAGAGAGAGAGAGCTGTCTCTCTAGTCACTCTGTCTCTTTCTCAATAAAATTCTTTTCCCACAGAACGTGAACCTGCGACAGATCGGTCTGGGACGCTACGATGGCGACGCGTGCATCCCGCTGCTGATCAAGTCTCTCTTCACCTGCATGTTCTGGGTGACGCTGCGGCAAAGGGTGCAGGAGATCCGGCAGAGGCGCCAGTCGGTCGTGGTCGCGGATATGGCCGCGCCCTTACAGCTCACCGTGTCTACGGCTGCTAGCGGTAAGGATTGGGAACTCTACGGCAGCGCACAGTGTCTATAATGACTGCTATTATCAAGGATCCATAGATGGAGAACCATTTATTGTACAACCAGGAAAGTAATGATAACCATGAGTTCTTAAAGATCGAAAGGGATAAAAAATTATGGTGACGTAGCGGCGCAGTCCGCCTAAATTTCGGATATAACCGCGCTTTTATAGCTCATGGAGTCTAATGCAGTTAGTGGTAAGGGTTAAGGACTAAGCCCAAGATATACCTGCATGTTCGGGGTGACGCTCCTGCAAAGGTATTATTAAATACTTTCACGTATTGGTGACCACTTATGTACACCGAAGGTATTTCATGTAATATAAGTTATATAAGCCTTAGTATTACGCAATATGATATTGTAAAACGAAATTAAATGTAACAATAGAATACTGTTTAATATAATATTATAGAATATAATATTATAGACTGAATAATTATTTAATAATTTTTATATCCGTTGAAGGTTAAATTTTTTGTTTTTACTTCATTGTAATAACAGGTCTGGTCAAAGGTAAACTATGTGAATAGCGTGGATTACTTCACTTATTCATTAAATTTTATTAATTTCTCTCCATCACTAGTATTTCTAATACTTGCCTACTTTTTAGAATTTACCTAGAAGTGCCTCCTACATTTCTAAAATATTTTGACAATAAATTATTGAACCACGAACATACAGCGATTTCAAATTTTAACTGCACGATTAATAATGATTTTTTTCTCTTTACCTATCGCATTTTAGTTCCTTTAGTGACTCTAGCACGAAAGTTTGTATCGATTGCATGCATAAAGACGCAGCTCTTGTTAAACCACAAAATACATAGAACGTTTTACATTTAAGTTGATAAGGTACGCAAAATAAAAAGTGTCGGGCTCAATACTCATCTTCGTGCTTAGCCAAAATCTATTTCGATCTTTAAAATTATCCGCAATGTTTAATAAGAAATCGGTACAAAAACACTCAGTGATGCCCTGCAATAAAGTTCACTTTAGCACACACATAATATCTGTTCCCTCGCAGCAATTGAAGCCCAACGCGAAGACGAGACCCAATCAAGACTCCTGAAAGCTTTCGGGGAGTGGCTGAGATCCATGTGCGCCGTGTATTGGATCTACGTGGTGGTGATAATGCTATTCGTGATCGGCATCACGGGGGAAAGGATGACGATATTCAGGATCATCTACATGTTCCTCTTCCTGACGTTCATACTTATGTTCCAGGTTTGTTAACTTATTTATTGTTCATTGATATTTTTTTTATTTTCGCAATCCATCAATCAATTGGTAGATTATGTAGGTACAGATGAGAGATGTGTCTGGTAGAATTTGTGGTAGGACAAAAGTTTTAATGCTGTGTTAGTGCAGAGTTCTGTTGAGAGTAGATGTACCTTTTAATTTACACTTTAGGTGACGGCTTTAGGTGGTAAAGTAAATATTTGAATGTGAGCATTTACGTAAACAATTCTTGTTAAACCTGAGATTTTTGCACTTAGCCAGCACAGTTGGGCCATTGTATGTAGCAAGGAATTCCATACGATGTTTTGCTTTACGCCAGCCAGTGGTATTACCACTTCACTTATTAATGTGTATGAAGCGAAAGCTATATCGAAACAGCTAATATGAACTAACATAACTTGTCTTCTTTTACGACATAAACCATTCAAAGTCTTAGTTGGTCACCTTTTTGTCTTTCAGATAAGTTGGCATTTGTGGCGGAGATTCATGTACATGTTCTGGATAATAGTAATCATATACTCCATGATCAATCTTATACTTGTCTACGTGTATCAGTTTGACAATTTCTCTAAAACAATAGAGAATTACTTGTATATCAACGAGCAGTTGTAAGTAGCCTTTTGGACTTTCCGAGCTATACAATAGGGGTCAAGTTATAATTTTTCTTTTTCTCTTTCAGGCAAAGGTCGTTAGGTCTCGAGCCGTATCTGCCCGCGGATTTGTTCCTCAAACTGCTTACACCGACTCTCTTCCTTATAATAACAATCATGCAAGTGCATTACTTCCACAAAGACTTTATGAAATATTCGGATCCTAAAACACGGTAAGGTTACACCTTGTTTGTCAATAATCTTATTATTATTAAATTCTTTATTGCACATGTAAACATTGTACAATTGGCGGCCTTAATACTACATAGTATTTTGTTCATATTCAGATAGGTCTGGTTCAAAAATTTAAAACACAGCATTTATTGTGTTTTGTATACTGTTTGACAGAACGGGCAGCGTCGCTAGAGAGCCTGGATCCAGTAGGCCTAGTCAAGGTGCTTCCACAATGAAAGATGATGTGAGTAATATGTGACTTAATAATATGCTCAAATAGGGACATCCCAGGCAAGCATCTCTGTCTACCCTCTTATCCATTCCATGAATGAAACCCTTTTTCTTACACGCTAACTGTTTCGGTCTGTGCTCAGGCGGCAAAATGTGTTTAGCGTTGATGAATAAAATGTGCCAAAACTGGACATGAAGAGATTTATAAACGTTCTATCAAACGAGCGAAAACGTCACATCAAAATCTTGACAAGAGGCCCCGTCTTTGGCTTCCTTCTATGATACTGGTTTGGGGTTAGTACGCTTGCTGGATTTGCTGGCAGTTTGCTGGCAGAGGCTGAATGAGGATGACCATGACCAGAAAGAAGTGGCTCACCTTGGGGAAGGCCTATGTCCTGGAATGGCCGAATACGGGGTGGTCGATGGATATAGGGAAAATTTTATAAGGAGTTGTTTACATTTTCGACTTTATCGCAAAATTACAGAGTTGATGTCACATTGTCACGTGAATGCTATAGTATAATGTGACTTTGTAACAGTTGCCGGCGCTGCCACTGGAAGACGAAGGCCGGCAGTCCCCCGGAGCCGCGTCGGCCGTCACCGATATGGACATGTATTCCAACTTAGACAAGTCTCGGGTGTCCAACTTGGACAAGTAAGTACAACCACGTTGTGCGGATCTACTAGACTAGACTGCAGTCTACTTTTTTGTGAAACTTTTTTGTTCATAGCACGACTGCAATCGTGCTGTATACAAAAAAGTTTCGTAGTTATCAATAAAATGTCAATGAAAACCGGACTGGCAAGTGTGACTATCTCTTTGGTCTAGCTGTTAACGTGCTTGATTCCCAAAACAGAGATCGTGGGTTCGACTTCTGAAAATGACTTGACTTTAAAATGAGAAATGACTTCTGTCGTGGTCCATGTCCGTTATTGTGATGTCCTTGCCTTCTTACTGTAGCACAGGGTCACTGGTCTTAGTTTGGAACTTAGTTAGATTGTGTTAGTGGAAGTTGTTTTATATTTATTATTAGCAGTCTTAAATATATGACATCTTCTGACATTTTTCTCCTAGAATCGCGTTGTAGTGCTCAAACTTTTGCTTGTCGACATGTTGTTGACATCTACTAAGAAAAATAACATAGACAATGATAAAAAAATTCATTTACGAAAATTTCGTCCACAAAGTCAGACAAAATAATACAAAATTTATATTAAAAAAGTGAATCAAATAAACCGCCCCGAGACATATCCGACCCAAAGGTACCCATGACACTGGCAGCATTACCGCGCTGCACAGCGAGGGTCTCCTTTGCATCAATAATGCCCCTGAGCGGTAGTCAAAGCTACGGTTCCTGAGACGACGCCCTACCTCCTTAACAAAAGCTTTTCCCTGGGCACCCCAAACTCCAGTAGTTTCCAGAGCAAGTGGCACAGATAGGTAGCAGCAGCAGCGCATCAGCTGGCTGGCTGGCTGGCTAAGGAAATGTTAGTTACTAAATTGAGTTACTAATTGGCCAACAGAAGAGCATCGAAGGCGCACACGGTAACCGAGCCCCAATCGAGAGCGTTCAAAGACTTCGCGTTGGAAATGTTCGGTAAAACGCGCGCCTTCGTCCTAGAGGCAGTCGATAAGATCTTCATCTATCTGGACCTGCATCTAGTGAAGATTATCTTCATCTCGCTAATGCTGCTGTGTGTTATGGATGTAAGTATGATTTTGGGTTTCATATTGTAATTTACGTAAAAATTAAGTAGGAAGGCAGCCGAAGATCGAATCAATCAGGACTCAAACTTCTCCGGTCTCTTCAGTGTTAAGTATGTTAGGTTAAGTAAGCTTGAGTAAATAAATACCTATTGTGAAGTATTTAGAAGAATACTTATTCTATGTAAGATGTAAGGGCAACTTATATACATGCGAAACTTAGAAGAAGGCTCAGTCGTCTATGTCGGTGGAGTTTCCCTGCGTCCCTGTAGATGGAACGAGTAATATAGCGATGCTTTAACTTTAGCTTGAGTAAATATTAACATATTGCAAAGTATTCTTCTGCTTCTACCAATAGAGGTAAGAGCAACTTATACACCTAGATAGCGATAACTAGAAAGAGGTGCAATCATCGATGACTGCGGAGCTTCCCTGCAGAATCTGATACTACTCTGCATGTGTGGTGCAAATAGCAGTAAATGTCTATTTGGACAGCTTGTGCTCAGCTAGCCGACTCTTACTCTAACAATTTGTTTGTCTACTGTTATTACCTGTCGGATACTTTGATCCACTGAAAGCTGTTAACTATAGATTAACAGATAAGTGTACGAGAAAACCGGGGCTAAGACTATGTTCTAAGATTAAAATCAGTTGGCGACCTAAATAGATAAGAAGTCCAATCGGGGACTTCATCTATCCAATGAAAGTTACAGTTGCCATTATTGGAGTTACCAATTTGTTTATACAGAGGACATAATTTTTTATGATAAAACTTGTTTTTATTGATGAATAGTTGCTGCATAAGCAATCTGTACTAAAACAGATGACGAGGCACCTGAATGCCATAGCCCATTCATTTGTAACCCCAATGCTCTTGGACGTTAAGTCTTTTTTTAACAGACTTTATTTTAATTTTTGTTTGTTCATTCAGGTATGCGCAATGCACATACCGATAATGATGATGATAGCGCCCGGCCTGCTCATGTCGTCGCGACGGCAGCGGTTCTTCTGTCTCGTCATCTCGATCCTCATCAGCTGCTACTTCATGGCCAAAATGGTCTACCAGATCAACTACATTCAGCACTCGATCTTCGATGTCAACTGCACAAAGGTAAGTCGAACGGACTGGATAATTGTTTCCGTTGAAAAAAGAATGTTTCAGATCAAGTAGATCCGGACTAAAAGTCTACAATGTGTTGTGCTTACGAAAGTTTTAGTTAAAAAAATGTTATGTTAATTTTAGGATTACATTTAAGTTCATTCCTTCAATTCTGTTTGTTTTAAAAGTTAAAAACTATCGAACTCTCACACGCACCAGGACGGTGAAGTTCAACTAAGTCAACTAAAAACATTAACACTGTAGCGAGCTCTACAATTCTTACACCGCGCAAACAAAAACAAGACCAGATTCAGTCCAGTCCGTTGAATAACCCGGCATCATTCGCGCCAGGCAGAATGCCAAACCATACGTTCTGCCTGGCGAGAAATGTTCCTTTATCTGAACAATCAAGTCAGTCCGTTGTCCAACAATTAGTCCGTTGACTTTGTACCGCAAATCAATAGTAGACTTCAAGGTCATAGGTCAAAGGGTTCTGAAATAACACGATCACCTGCTCTTACTCATTATAGTTACTATTACCTTCTTTTGGCGATTTCAGGAGACCACCAACGGCACAGACTTCACTACGTATAACAACGCGAAGTGGCTTGGATTCGTCAAGGCCACACGCACCTCCCCTTTAGTTGCTAAGCTGAAAGGCTACATAGCACTCATTGCGCTCTTTACCTTCCATTCCCTTGTCACTTATCGACAGCAAGACATCAAGTAAGTATATCTAAGTTAACACTACATTTAGTTGTAGCTCTCACTAAGTAGTTATACAGTACCGGTTACTAGCGAGCAAGTATGCAGCGACTAATAATTGGCGATGAAACGGAAAAGGTTTGCAGGATTATGTCAAGTGGAAAACCTTGGTCTCTAACTAACAGTCCGGGCTACAGGTGAGTTAATACGCGTATGAAAATATAGAGGCTAGCAATTCCTCTGTTACTCTCTAGCAGGTTTATTAACTAGGCATATCCGTGGCCAAATAACTTGGTATATCAGTCTGATCCTGAGAAACTTGTTTTGAAAGTTTTAGTTACAATTTTTTTATTTATATTTAGTACAATGGGCTGTGAAAAAGCAGCGCTTGACAGAGAGAGCTTATTTAACTGCATTGTATTCGGTGTATATCCGATTGCAATGCACTGCACACAATAATTGATTTCTTTTTCTACAAAACGTAAACCTAATGTTTCAGAGGGCAAGGGTTACCGATACACGAATCAAGAGACAAGGTGATGTTCCCTGAAATAGAACGACCGGACGCCGATAAGGATGTCATGCACTGCCTCAAGTATCTGTTCAACTACTGCTTTTACAAGTTTGGGGTTGAGGTAATTTAGAAACAATTAACTAAATTCTTTTGCTTTGCGTTTATTTTAACACTGGGCACCATTTTTTAATCCTAATCCTAAAAAAATACTTTAAATCCAGGAAAAGCAGGGTTTTACTTTGTGCAGTTTCAGAAGTTTGTAGTTCAGTTCACGAAGTTATCCTTTTTACTATTCAATATCTTCTTTCACATGCCTGTCGCTGATGATCTTTCCCAAGCTCACTGAAGGCACACTACCTATCCATTTTTAATGCAATTGGATACCTAACTTCAATGGTTTTAAGTCAAAACTATTTTGGTCTAAAACTACAGTAACACAACTAATTGAATGAGAACAGCAAATAATCTTACGTGTATTTTAGACTGTCAAAGGCACTTGACTTTGCAGCAAAATATTTTACCTCTTCCCTGCCTATGAATCATGTTTCTGCCTATCAATAAAGTCTAAACACAATTTTCCCCGTTCCATAAACTCCTAATTTTCTTCGTAGTTGGCAAACGCCACCTTCACCTTCCCCTACACTTACAGAGTCTTCTAAATTCCAGATAACCCTAATATGCCTGGTGGGCGTAATAGGGTCGCGCATGGACGTGTACGCAATGCTCTACGCCTTTTGGCTGTTCGGTCTGATCTCCGTGACGCGGCCGACGCAGGCGCGCGTGTGGCCCGCCTTCACCGCGTTCGTGACGTTCGTCATTCCCATGCAGTACATCATCGCTGTCGGTGTCATTCCGCAGCTGTGTGTGGAGTATCCCTGGGATGGAGACAGTATGGTATGTTTGTTGTTTTAGTTAGTTTTAGTCAGAGTTCCGTGACCGAAGTTGCAAAATTTCTTTTTAACTCCCAGTTTCTCGTACACTAGCAATCTGTAAATCTACTCTTAACGGCGGTCAGTTGGTCAGTCGTTAATACGTCCATCCAGAGGACTTTATAAATCTCATCTTTTGTTTCTTTCTGTCTTTACGAAAAGCTCTACGATTTTGTTGAGTACTCGTGTCAACGTTTCATTTATAATTTAAATTAAAGTATCATCGTTCTATCAGTGGAGCTATTTTAAGTTCGGCTACAGGCTGGGGCTTGTCGTAAAATATATTACTATAACTAGAACTCATAGTAATAGTAATATATTTTAGAGAGGTTTAGACTCAATCCCCGGAAAGTATTTCGAAGGAAAGAAAACACTAACGGACACTAATCAAAGCATTACAACACAGCAGCGCTAGAAATCTCCAAACGATAAGTCCGCATCCTTTTTTGTAGTAACCATATGTGCAGTCGCACGAGCACGAGTACCGCCTAAATTATGTTCTGTATTCCAGCAAATGAAGCACACACGCACGTGGCTGTTCCTCCCTCACATGGACGCGCCGCCGCACGTCACCAAGTTGATCTTTGACTTCTTCCTTCTGTTGTTCGCGTCGAGACAACTCCGGGTGTTCCGGATAGAGAAGGCGCAAGGGGACACCTACCCGGGCGGGTCCAACAGCGAAAATATTGGTCAAGACTGGGAGACGCCCGACTTCGTCAACCCTGTACCCGACTTTTTGGGTCTAGTCGAGTAAGCATCTCCTAAAAATTTCAATTAGTCGAGTTTAAGTCATTAATCCTCAATCGCGCAATTTTCGTTTAGCGGAACTCCCTAAAATAATAGGATTTGATTTTTTTACCACGGTTTAGCTTGACCGGGAAAACGCGAACAGAATAACATAATTGTTCAGAAATTTCACTGATGCCGGTGAGTTGCCCATTAGCTCAGTTGGAAGAGCGCTGGCACGGATAGCCAGAGGTCGCGGGTTCGAATCCCGGCATGGGTTTTTTTAGCCTCTAAATAGGTTTTTAAAAATTGTCCTTAGCACGGGTTAGTGTATTAAAAAAGAATATAAGAATAACATAAATTCGTTCTACAAAATAAACGAATAACCTTTTTTTGATTTCTTTCCCAGATCGTGGCTGGATATGATCAAGCGAATGATATTCCTGGGCATGTTGTGGGTGTCCCTAGCCATCCTCTTCCTCACCGGCACCAACCGCGTCAATCTCTTCTCCATGGGCTACCTAATTGGCTCGTTCATCTTCCTCTGGCAAGGAACCGATTTCTACCTTAGGCCGAAGCACATTATACTGCTGTGGTAAGTGTAGGCGAGATATAACTACTTTCCCAGTGTTAACTTTTAGGGCCCCGATCATTTTTCAGATGCCTAAGTGTGAACGGAATTAACACTCATTCACTCTTATGCCACGCGCGATAAAATTCACTGCTGCCAAATCTTATGTCAGTTAATAGATTGATAATGGAAAGACATTTATTCAAATTGTCAAAGAAACAAAAAGTAAAGAAAAAAATGTCGTATTGTTTGTTACGGACTAAATGCATTATTATACAGTCCATTAAATGTATCTTTGGTCTAACGGTGACACATTTGGTTGATAATGCCAAAGTGTTCGAATCCTGCTTACTTTGGATGTTTGGACATGATTATGATGTCCTTGTATAGTTACCATACCACAGAGTATCTTAGTTTGGAATGATTCCCAATTGATTGTAATATTGATATAGAATGACTAGTTGCTGGTAGAGGACGAATGTAAACGTGAAAAATGCGTCACCTCTTCATTGTACCATGTCGTTTATAAGACTAACTTCAAATGGATAATAGAAGCACTTAATCTTGAGGCATGGAGGTGTCACGCACGAAGTTACAGTGATGTGATGATACTATGTTATAAATCCCGAGGCCTAATCAGGTTCCCAATCCTGACATTGCCATATCAATTAGTTTGAAAGAGAAAGAAAGAAAGACATTTATTATAGCCACAAGACACATCACAGAAACAAAAAACCACAAAATTAACACAACATGAGCACAACAGAAATTAACCAAATATACAAATAAACAAAAAAAAAAAAACACACAAATAGCTTTCGCCTGTGGTGCATCTAAATTGCCACAAAAGGCAGCTGACTCAGCGTTGTGCTGAGGGACTGAGCCCTCAGCGCTGATTTTCAGTCAGTGCCCGAGGTAACTGAATGGTCCTACGAGGTGCGTGTCGTGGTGCATTTATAGGATATATGAATAGGATAGGATAGGTACACAAATATGAAAGTAAAAGGGTCGTCTTAAATACTTAGATACATATATATATATACATATATATATATATACATATATATATATATATATATATATATATATATACATATATATATACATATATATATACATATATATATATATATATATATATATATATATATATATATATATATATATATATATATATATATATACATGTATAAACACATACACATACATACAATACAACACATAGATATAGATGTTATTAATTTTAAATGATAATGTAAAATACAAATAAAATAAATCGAATAAATAAACATGAGTGCAAAAATATAGAAAGAAAAAGAAAAAGAAAAAAACACGCCTAAGCAAACACCTGACCGACAATATCACAATGTATTTTTTTTTGATACGATTACAATATAGTCAATCACTTTGGCAAGAAGTTGAAGTAAAAGTAAGAGTAAGTCAGAAGCGGCGAAAATTCGGGTGGGACAGTCTCTGCTGTTCAAGCAAATATACCTTGAGCTTGCACCCAAAGGCATACCTACTGGAAGCGTCACGGACTGGAGGAGGTATATCGTTCCAGCACTTGGACGCCGCAAAACGGAAACTACCTCGAAATGCCATCGTACGGTGCACAGGGATAACAATCCTATCCCTGTGAACCATGCGTTGTCTTGACGAGAACTCAAGTTTCCTGTATAGATAACAGGGTGTTTTAGTGCGCACTACACCAAAGAGGAGCTTGGCAAGGTGTAGTTGCCTTCGAGCCTCCATGTTCAGGAGTTTTGCGTCGTTCAAGTACGGGGTGATATGGGTTCGAGGAGAGATTTTGAAACAAAACCGTGCGCATGCGTTTTGCACACGTTGAATTAATCTTCTTGTCCTGCCAAGAATACAGCTACCATAAACGACATCACAGTAGTTCAATCTAGATAATATCAACGATTCACATAGACTGACACGCAAATCAGTTCTAAGGTAATCGCGTATATTATATAAAATCTTAAGGCGGTAGAAGCAGTTGCTCACAACGTTGCAGATATGGTTTTCAAAGCGGAGCTCACCATCTATCAGCAGTCCGAGGTTTCTGGCTTCTACAACCCTTGTCACTGGTTCACCCCTAATAACTATATCGTTGACGGCAAGAGCTTGCACTGTATTATGGATTTGATGTTTAGTTCCAAGCACCAGGTACTTGGACTTACTAGGATTAAGCACAAGACAGCTCCTGTCAGACCATTGTGCAATACGGTCCAAATCACCATTGATAAGTTGAGCAGCATTGGCCGCATCAGACGGTGGCGTAGAAATATACAGCTGTGTATCATCGGCATATAAGTGGTACTTGCAATTTTTGATCTGCGTGGTGATATCTGCACTAAACAAAATGAAAAGCAAGGGCCCCAGAATGGATCCCTGTGGAACGCCTCTCACTAGCGGTTTTGCCGACGAGAACTGTGTTGAACCGTTATTCCGTTGCAACCCAACCATCTGCGCACGGCCTGACAGGTAACTATCAAACCACCGAACCGTAGTGCCATCAAACACATAATACGACATCTTCGATAATAAGAGGGAAGTATTCAGACAGTCGAAAGCTCTGGAGAAATCTAGCAACACCAGAATTGTACTCCTTCCTCCATCAAGCGCTGACAACACGTTGTCCACGACATCTAACAAAGCAGTTGCCGTGCCATGCTTCTTCCGGAACCCGGATTGCAAGTCAGGTAGTATACTATTTTCCTCCAAATATTTCGACATCTGATCACACACCACCCTCTCAATTATCTTGGACATGCAAGGAAGGATGCTGATAGGACGTAGGCTGGATATATGGATGGGATTGGGTATTTTGGGAAGCGGAATTACTTTCGCAGTCTTCCAGTCAGTAGGGAAAGTGTTAGTCAATATGCTGCGGTTTACTATCGCAGTCAAAATCGGCAGTGTCCTGGGTAGAGTTAATAAAATCATGTCAATACTCAGTGCGTCAAGTCCAGTCGCGTTGGTCTTGATGGTAGACAATATTTTCGAGATGGTGAACGGAGTAACAGTATTCAAAGTAAAGTTCGTTGCTTTGTTATGTCTGTGGAATTCATAAAATGTCAAGTCTGAAATAGTCACGTCGGTCTTGCCTGGTATATTTACAAAATGGTTGTTTATGTCCTCAGCATTGTCGAAGTGTGAGGGTAATTCCAAGCTTCGTTTTTCCGGCAAAACCGTACGCTTGAGATTTTTCCACAGGCGTTTAGAGTCACCAACACAACGGTTAATGTTGTGCTCAAAGTACGCACGTTTTTCATTAAAAATTGCCGATATGACAAGGTGCTTCAAGTCAAGGTAGTATTTTTTATGCACGTCTTGCTTTGAATCTTTGTACCGATTGTGGGCCTCATCACGCAGTCGCATCATCAAGCGCACGGTTGCAGTCAGCCACGGTTTGGGGGAGTCCCTCACAACTTTAGTAGTAAGCGGTGCATGTCTGTCAAAAAGTCCAGTAATCAGGTCGTTAAAACTTCGCACCATATCGTTGACGTTGTCCAGTAAAGTAACACTTTCCCAGTCGGTCAAGTCCAAGTCCATGTCAAAAAGGTCACGGTCTATATCCTTTAGAGGTCGGTACGTTATGTATTTAGGTGGCATCTTTTGCTTTTTGACATTTAGGTCGACGATGATAAATGCGTGACGACCTAAGTCTGGTCTGAAGTGCACATCAACACTACGAACCTGTGCGTCAGTGCAGACGAGATCTAAAGTAGTCTCGCTGTGGTCGGTAAAGTGAGTCGGTTTGTCAACAATCTGTGTGAGGTTTACGGAATTTAAAAATTGCTTCAAATGTATTAAGTTTCGGTTATTACAGTCAGTAAAGTTAATGTTAAAGTCACCCATTAGTAAAACTTTGTCATGTCCAGTTATCGAAGTTAAAGAGTCGGTAATCGCATCAAAAAACGTGTCAACGTTCATCCACGGCGGACGATAAGCCGTGCCGACCAACAATTTTTTCCCGTTTACATTAACGCGCAACCACATCTGTTCTACGGTGGTGGAGGGAGGGTGCGCGCAGAGCCGGGCGGCGACACCGCGCCTCACATAGAAGCCGACGCCGCCGCCGCGCGCACGCAACTCGCGCGGGCGCGGGATGTGACGCAAGCGGTAGCCGGGTACGGTCGGCGCGCGGCCCTCCTCCCCTTCGCGAAGCCAAGTCTCATTGATGGCCACCAAATCAGCCGCAATATTATCCATAGCCACCGTTAGCTCATCGTGCCCTGTACCCAAGGATCCGGCGTTAAATAATCCAACTCGAAAAGTTTTTGTACTATACATAGCGATAGAGAAGTGCAGAAAATAAAAGGTGAGTATATGCCAAGACAGTGTGAAGACTAATAAATTTACATGCTATTACAGGGATAGGATATAAATATAAATCATTACATATTATTTGCAGGCTTACAACAACGCATACCAATTCCATAAAGACACCGCCGGCACCGACTGAAAATACGTCGCATCGCGAAGTCAGGGAGACACCACATAAATAAATGAAATGGACATACAATTGCGGTGAGAAAATATAAAATTTGTAGTTACTGAATTGACCAAATTTTAAACCAATAGACGAACACATGAAATTTATAACAAACAATAGTAAAAATAAACACCACGCTTTATTTTCAGGATTAATCCATTTACTGTGCAGAACTAACCGGGCCCGCCGAAAAAACACGATTTATATCCGCCTCAGTCGTTATTCTATGAAGGGGCGTCCCATCGGCTTGTCGGACTTGTACACGACCCTCCCGAGTCCAGACGTACTTCCAGCCCATCTCTCGGGCACGCTCGCGAGCCTTGCCGAACAGCTGCCTATTAACGCGCGTGAGCCGCTCGTTGAGGTAGAACCTCCGAGGCTCTCCAGCGATGCCCATGTCAGCGGTGGTGGCGCCACGGCGCACCCGGGCCGCGCGCATCAGTTCATCGCGCGTAGCCCGTCGCGCCAGACGTATGACTAGAGGCCGCGGCCGCTCGCTCTCACGCCGCGCGCCCATGCGAACCGCGCTCACGACGTCGCGCTCGTCCAGCTGTACACCCAGTTTAGTGCCTATCAGTGTTACCAGGTGCACAGTGTTCTCACCCGCGGTCTCTGATAGGTTCGAGACCTGGACGTCGTTGGCTAGGAGATCCTGGTCACGGTCGTTTAGCTGGCACTTAAGGTCAGCAATGGCATCCTCCAGCAACTTGGTGCCCACTGCGACGGTCTTCTCAGTGACCTGCTTCTCCACCGCGTCAACTCGTCTCTCCAGGGAGGCAACTCGCTCGTCAACCGCCGCCATCGTCCGCCGCAGCTCTGAGAACTCGGCGCGGAAGTCTCGCAGCTCACTTCTCAACTCAGACAGCTCCTGCCTGAAAAACCGCACCTCGACGCCCAGATCAACAACGTCATTAGCAGCGGAGGGTTCCGCAACAGTTGGTGCAGGCTGCGCCAGCGCCGGCGACCTCGGCTGACTGTCTCGGCGCTTGCACTCCGGACATGCCCAGTCCCTCGGCGGCAGCGTACTCCCGGGAGCAAGCCGGACACAGCCACGGTGGTACTGTGCCTCGCATCTGCAGCTGACCCCGTCCGTACGTGATATAAACTTGGCGCATACTCCACACTTCGCCGTCATATCGTACGGTGGGTACTTTAAAGAATTACCTGAACTGTATTTCACGATTTTCTCCTTTTATTCCCAGTTTTTATTTGTAATTTATGTAACACCACATACACCGTACTTTGACAAACAAAATTATAATTAAATGTAACTGAAAAATACTGTTCTATTATTTTAAAACCAATATTTACATAGAATCAACTTGCACCTGTCGGATTTCAAGTTACCCTCCCAGTTTGAAATTTGACTGTAAGGCGATTGAGTCTTTGAATTTGGTGTGCGAAGTAAAGGGTGGGTTAGCTATAAAAAAATACTATCTAGTATTAAGCTCGCCTTTGTACAAATTTGTTATAGTGCAATAAAGAATTTTTCATTCATCCATTCAATAAAGGCTGAATATAATAAAAAATATTGGCTGAGCTTCAAAATATGTTTCTAAGGTGGTCGTGGCTCCTCCGTTACAACGTGTGCGTAGTAGTTACCAAGACGCTGCTGCAAATCCCCGGCTGCATCTTCTCTGCCGTGCTGCAGGAGAACGCCTGCTGGATGGTCCAGCTTCTTGGCATCGGCTGCGTCGACAAGTTTGCCGGCGGGAACATTAACAGATTCTTCCAGATGCAGTACACTAAGGTGACATTCAACTTTACTCCTGTTAATTCTCAGCTATATTCGTTTTAGCCCACACGGCATAATCCCCGTGACCAAAACCGGTTTAGTCGCGCGCCTACAATTATTAAACAATACTTTAAACGGTGGCGGTGTCGGTCCATACATTTTTGTTTCATGTAGCTTATATACGTTCCACTGCAGGGCATAGGTCTTCTCTCAGAAAGAGAGTTGTCACGCGTGCTCACCGCAGATTGGCGATTTCAAGCGCTGAGGGCTTTGATCAGACCTAGACACTCAGGCTTCCTACTCTGATGTTTTCCTTCACGTCAGCGAGTGGTATTGCTACTATATTTTCACCCATACATACGACTATTTAAATACTACTGCTGTAAATGACGTATGTATGGACCGCCACCGCCACTGTGTTGGTTTGTTTCATCCTGTAATGCACAGGTTTCAAAATAATTCAAATATTTAAAAAAATAAAAGTTACATTCTAAAGAGTGTCATCGAGTGACGATTCTAGCATACCAGTTACACGTTTCAACAAATCAAGTCCCTTTCAAGTGGCTTCTCGAATGACAGAAAAAAATCATTTTTATTCTTTTACCTCTTTGGTTTCTTTACTCCCCCGTGGAGTCTGGGGCTGACACAAGGGCTTTTCATTTATCTCTATTCATGACTAGGGATTGTACCTTTAACCAAGTTACTCCCTCTTCTTTCATCTCAGAGAGAACGAATCTCTTCCACGTTTGATACGGTCATAAGGTTCGTCGTGATATTCTTGCTAACCTGCCTAATTTGATCTGTAACACTCTACGTGGGTTCCCAAACGTGGGAAATAGTAGATTGTTAACCGAGGGTGGAAAGAATCCATTCCCGAGGTATTAAGACGCCCGGCTATAGTCCGAGTAGGACAATTGATTCTTTTACCCGTGTTAAACACTCTACTTTTAATTTCGAATATGAGGAAAATAAAAACTCATTTTTAATACACATCAAATCTTAGCATAAAAGATAATCACCTATTTTTTTTAATTCCGTCACAGATAGATATAACAGATTAGTATCCCACCAATTTACGTCGACTTTTTAAATTTTAAATATGGAACTCACCGCGTAATTGTTGCGGCTTATTCCGCTCAAAAAAGTTTGCGCTCTGTTCAGAAACTCATATGGCCGCAGCATTTTTTTTATCTCTTTTTTTTTTACATGAAACTCTTCACAACTGACAGTAGTTCTATTTTTAAAGTTCATTCCGGCCCTCAGGTGGGAAGTAATTTGTATGAGTTTTTCCCTCACTAGGGAGGGAAGCAGCATTTTCCATTCCAATAATCAGATCAAAACAACACTACTTTCCGAGTATAAGAAATGAAAAAGTCTTTTGATCAACCAGCCTATTATTCTCTCAGACCTCTACGTGCCACGTGCCACAAGAGGACATCGGGCTGGCGTGGGACGGCGTCTGCTTCGCATTCCTGATCCTGCAGCGGCGACTCTTCCACAGCTACTACTTCTACCGCGTCATTGACGAGAGCAAGGCCACCACCGTACTGGCTTCCAGGTGATGATCACTTTACACTGTTTGAGGGGGAGAAGGACAGATAAATAAATCAGAGTGAGACAGCCTATGGCGTTAAAACATCACTAGAAACGCCATTTTTACACAGTTATTTAAGTTTACTGTCAGCATACTTGACTACCAAAACAGTGTCGTGGGTGCGATTTCCAATTGAGGTCGCCGCACTTAATTTGTACTCATGGCCTACCCAGACTGAAGCCATTTGTACTAATGTATGGCGGGCTTCAGTGGAAATTGAATGAATGAAACACAAAACAAGCGCAGAATAAATGATTAACGGCCTACTTTCTAGATGACGCGAGTGTTTTTAAATGATGTGTCTCGATGATATGTCCCAGAGGAGCGGAACTGATCGAGGAGCTTCGCCAGAAGCAAATGTTCGTGCAGGAGGAGCAGGAGGTCAAGATCCTGGAGAAGATCAAGGTGAAGATGGAGCGGATCAAGGCCAACCAGAAGAAGGTGCAGGGCGCCTTGGTGAAGGAGCCCGCACATCACGACCACGGTGAGTGTTGCTTTCATCTCAAAATTACGATGTTTCGGTTAGAACTCGTCTAACCTACCATTCCTACCATTAGGTAGGAAATGAGCGTAAAAGACGTGCGAGAAAAAAAGGAAAGATTGATTTTGTCATTCCTTTTACACTTTTTTTATTGTTACGTGAAATGTGTCTTCCATCAGAATACAGTCGGTGAGACTATAAAGCAGAATTGAATACAGTCAACTGTAGTAAGATAAAGAAAAATCGGATTATTGCATATGCTTTTCAAACAGTCAGCAATGTAGAACTTTGAAGGTGTTTAGATGGAAGCACAGTTCATTAAAGAAAGTAACCGAAGAATGATTTGTTTCCCGTTCACACAATGAATGAAAATTATAAAGAATGTAAACATGTTATATGCTACGCTGCAGGGATGAAATTAATTACATTTCCAGAGTTGGCAAAATTAATTTATATTTCCTTGTCAGGCTTCGATCAACTACATTAGGGTCAGTACTTCAGCCTTTGTCACTGTAATGTTGTTAAGGAAACAGTTCCTTTGAGATATCCTTTGTGTAGTCGATCAAAGCTGCTACGTGTAAGACTGCCAATCTAAAGCGGTACTGGTGTTTACTCCCTACACAATCAGAAGAGTGTGACGAAGACGACGACGATGAGGAGACTCAGCGCGGCGAATCCGACAAAGTACCGTTAGTACGCGGCGACTCGGACGTCTCGGGCCGCGGTTACCACACCCCACAAAGCCCCGCCTCGCCCAAAGGCTTCCACACTCCCATCAGCGACGAGTCAGCCGCGTCCTCCCGCGCTCATACCCCACCCCCGGTCATACCTAAACCCCCGCCGCTCCCAGCGATCCCGCCCCCCGCCAGCTCTCACGGTGGACCCCCGTCGCCCTCTTCCGCCTTGATGACGGTTTCCTTAGACGCCTACTTAGAGCCGAGGAGAATCTCCTTCGAATCCCCTCCTTCGTCGGAGCTCCTCCCGCGCGCGCATAGCCCAGAAGAGTCATACCCGGTGTTCTCTCCGCCGCCCATCCGGAGACGCCACACGCTGGCCAGCCCGAGCGTCCTGCAGCGAACCTCGATCATATCGGAGTCCAGTCGCGCGGAGATGCATTCGCATCACATGTGTAACTATTGCTCTGTGATCCGTGCACTCTTTGCAACTTTTTTTCACGTGGACCAAATTGACTGTGGAAATACACTCGATAAATGTTTACATGTAAATAATGTAAAGCAATATGTTCGTGTTTATTTTTTATGTAGCCTTTAAATGTCCTACTGCAGGGCACAGGCCTTATCTCAGAGAAAGAGTGTGGGCTTAATTACCATGCGTGCCCACCGCGGAATGGCAATTTAATTTCAAGCGCTGAGGTATTTGAACACCACAGACACCAAAGTTTGAATTGGGTTCGTGTTTAAATTCTTTTTTTATTTCTATAGGCAGTGAGTCGGATCTGAATAGAAGTCGCGTGGGTACTTCGAGACAGCGAGGTACAGTTGTTGAACTGATTTAATAACTGATGGATTGGATGGTGTTGGAGGTGCTTTGTCGTCCGTCCCTGTACTGTTCCCTCTTTGTACTCATTAATGAAAGGTTTAGTGTGACCCCGCATTGTCCCATTAATAAATATGAATTTTCATTCATAACTTTTTCGGCAGCGGGCATGATCTTGGCGCACGAAAAATAATACATCTGTACTCTTTTCCAAAAGGTTTTCCCCCTACTTAAACCTAGTCTCATAAAATAATGCCCTTGTTAAATACTCTTTCAATTGCAACGTCACTAATAAATATCTATGTATAGATCTAGCTTGTGATCTAAGCCATTAGGATTTCTGTTAGCATATACTGTTGTTTCGTCTGGTGTGTGAGTCTGTGCTTTCTCTTGTAGACGTCAGGCCGAGATACAAGTATAAGCCGCCCCGAAGCCATAAAGAGGGTAACGTTTGAGTCCCACACTATCGCTAGCTCGCCTTCCTAACCCTGTGTTCTTTGCCTTACTAACGTTCAGTTCGCTGGTAGCAGTTTTGGTATGATGGGCCGCTGTCTTAGACTTGAAGACCCGGATTTGGCTATAAAATGATCCTCATTTGTTGCGTGGCTGAGCAGTTTGCAACAAAAGATTCATGAGGCGATTGGGATAACGCACAACAAAATTCTTCTGTAAAAATGTACAGTGTTTTTGACGTTATTTTAAAACCGGCCAAGTGCGAGCCTAAGGTTTGCACAGTGGGCTTTCGTAGCTAATTCGAATTAACAATATTCATTGAACAGATATAAGTATGACTAAAATATTGAATGATTTGGGTCTATGGAATCCTAAAAAGCCACTGCAGCTAACTAAGCTCTGCACTTACGACTTAGAATTGATCGTGTCGTAAAAGCCGTACATTTGTTTCCAAAAATCAACTCCACGTCTTTAAAGCTTGATGGATGCTTTTTAGAACGTGAAATGTTGTTGATTGTGCTGTGCATGCTTCAGTCAAAGCTTTTAATTACTTCGCATGTGCCGCTTTGTATGTTTTGCATGGATTTTTGTGCTATTCGTGTGAGTTCCCTTACTTGTTATTCACTATTAAATTACCGTATTTTTATTTAATTAAAGTGTGCGTAAAACTCGTAGTTTGACTACAAAGTAACAAGTGGGTGTTTTACGAGCCCGATGTTCTTCTCAACGTGACGAATCTTGTATATTTTGTTGTGATACTAAATAGCAATTTCGAACACCGTAGTTTAATTTTTTTTTGTAATTGATTTACAACATTTACCTAATATCACGTATTGGTTTTTCTCAGCACCGCCCAGTGTGTTTTACAAAATTTATTCAACCACATAGATGTTTGTCGCATGCACAAACTACCGAATTTTTCAAAATAGCTTTGTCAATCACGTGGCTTTGAGAACCGTCTCAAAAAATGGGCTTTTGTCAATCGACTTTTGTGTCAAACAGCGATCCGATCGGGCGACTACTACATGTTTGACGAATTTGACGACACGGACGTCCAACTAGAGGAGGAAGCCAGCAGCTCAGATGATGATGAGCAACCGAAGGAGATGGGGCTTGGAAAGGTATTTACTTTTAAAGGTAGCTTCTATCACGAAATCTTGTTAGTGTATTAAGCACAAATAGGAAATTCCATTTCACTGGCATGTTACGGCGTAAAGTTACTCTTAGGAAAAAGAGAGGACTCCGATTTTTTATTGTTATTAACTATTAGTGTTATTTATAAAAACCTCGCTATTCGTCTAAAACTTTACTGTCCTAAAAGGCAGTTTAAATCTGCAGTTACGACTTTTCTTTTACCACAGACTATTTAAACTGTTTCTGAAGTGCCTTTGAAGAAGTCTTGTTTTTATAAATAAGACTAAGATCAAATTTTTTAATTGATAAAAATTCTTATTTCTAATAACACAATCTCATATCACTTAAAAAAATCTGATTTTGGGTCAGAGTTTTTTGGTGATTCTAGTTTGTGATGGACATTTTGCAAGGAAAAAACATAACTACAGATTAAATAAACTGACTTAAAGAAGTACTGCAAAGGAATCGCGTTTTTATAAATATCTCCATTAGTCTTTAGATTTAGATAACGTCGTGCCAATAGAATTGGATTCTCTATCAAAGAAGCCTCTTATGAACAACTCTACTTTATTACTTACACTTCTTTCCGGCAAGAATTTTTACAATGTCTTGGCGCAAAGTGGTGGCAAGACGATTTCCTGCAAATATCATAAGGCTTCTTCGTCGGCCGTGTGCATTGGATTAAGGCGCTACTCGGTGCTAACTAGCGCTACCAGTGAAATAGAGATTATAACTTGTTTTATAATAGTGCGCTTCTTTCAAAAAACGTACATCATAAAATAAATCTTCACAACTGTGACAACTGTTTGTAGAACCTACACTCTAGAACCTAGGATCAACCACCTAGGATTTGAATCGATTTCTGCTAAAAACGGCCGTTTGTGGCAAAACTGCTTTAAAGCCACAGATTCTTGGCCTAGATTCTTGTCAGTAGGTTCCAAAAAGAGCGACAATTTTATTGTAAGATATTGCAACTTTACTTTTTCGAAAGACGCGTTTAAAAGAAGATATGATTTTTTTCCATAGGCGGTTTTAGTTAGCACCGCGCGCCTTTAATGTGATGTTTCTAATATTTTTTTGTCTTTTTGGGAAGCATGACCTTGGGGCTGGCATGATATGTTACGGGACTCATTGTTGTATTTGTCTAGCAAAAGTTCCCCTTAATGATTTTGGATCGATTGGCTTAGAAGTGTCTGGTGACGTTTTCATGTAGATTTTTTTTATAAGCGTGCCTTAAACCGCGTACTAACGTTTCATACTATTCCGCTCGGCTCAGGTTTAGAAGTAACAAGCAAGAACGTGTTAAAAGGTTATGGTGTTATTTATGAAAACACGATTGCATTTTAAATATTTTGTGGTGACGGGAAAGATGGATAAGCTGAAGACAGAGCGCTATGGCGCTCATTAGGGAAGGGCTATGTCCAGCAGTGGACTAATATAGCCTGAAGAAGAAGAAGGGAAAGACCAAATTTTTGACACACTCTTTAACACAAGACCGCATTTGTGTTAAAGAGTGTGTTAAGAAATCGTGTTTTTAAATATAACACTGTTTACCTGTAAACTGAACTATTGCTGTCCCTTGGCCGATCTTGCTAGTTGAGCTGAGTGTATTGCGCGCGGTGTAAGTAAAGTGAATAATTTCGCAAATTCTAGTTAATGGTAACCAAATGGAGAAATGCGCTATGATCAATTTTAATCATTTCGTTGCCATTGGCCAAGACTTTCAGTAACACACGTTCCCCATTATTGATTAACAGAAGTACCAATCCAATTTCCTACTGCTTAGCTTTTAAGTTTGTGGTTGTACACGCAACGAATACACATTGCTATTATAGGAACTTTTCAATAAACACCTTTTATCGATGTTTCTGAGCTCAAACTGTGCTGTAGAACATTTAGTTTCTTTTAAGTGATTTATCAATAAAACCTAGACTACAATACCGACCTGAGCAATGTGTATTCTCATGCCCTATAGTCAGCGACACTCGGAGGCACTCATGCCTTTTTTGTACGACACTGATCTGATCAACATGACTAGCCCAACAATTGCAACTTTTATTACTCTCTCTTTCCCTCTCTCTCTATCTCTCAGGCCGGCACTATTATTATTATAAATCTCCGTAGCTGTCATGATTAATCAAACTTTACCGCTAGATCAACGACTGACTCTTTGACTGACTTACTGGGACACTGACTGACTGACTAACTGACCGACTGACTCACTGACTAACTGACTGAGTCATTGGCTGACTAACTGACTGGCTGACTGATTGCCTGACTGAGTCACTGACTTACTGATATTATGTTGATGGATTGCGCTTCATTTTACCCACCGTGCCACCGAACAATTATAAAAAAGAACAATAGATGCCCCCCTCGTAGACAGTGGTCTAGTGTTGTCGATCAGCCGCGTGGCGCTCCGTTGTGTCGTTGGTTGGCGGGCGCGCTTACCGGGCCGGTTGTGTGCGCACTAGCTGCTCTCGACGGCGTACAAGACGGACCTGCGGCGCGCCGTCTCGCTCAGCCGGCGCGCCTCGCTGCCGGCCGTGCGCTCCCGTAGCCAGCACTCCGTGGCCAGCGGGCCGCACTCCTACGGGCACGACGTAAGTACGCGCCCCACGGCCCGTTCACGGGACCGGTCCACTAAACGCGTGGTTGTTCAAATAAAAGAATTTTCATTCAAAATTACACAGAAACTGTGTGACGTTACAGGTAAAATTAGGTGTCCATTTCAAAATCTAGATAATTTTGGAGAAAAAAGGGACTAAAAAACTCCAATGCAGGATGTTTAATTGCAAATTGGGAATAACTATGGGAATACACCCAGGCTGGTCGCCATTTGTATAAATGTACGGCGGCCCCTAGTGGGAATCGGGCCCCCGACTTCCGGCAGCCCTTTATTAGATGTTTTATCAGCACTATAATACCTGTGTTATTGACAATTTTGTCTACCAATCAATCGAATTCCAATGGTATGACTAGAGCAACTTAACTTCCCTGTGCGATGCGATCTCCTTCGCGCGAGGTGCCTTTTGAATCCGCTCAGATTATACCGTTCGGAATACCATTGTTTGTAGCCTGCAACGGTGAGATATCTCACTGCATGCCCCTCGTGTCCAACCACCTGCACGTGAGATGAAGGTTGTGTGCGCGTGGCCGAGTTTTGGTCCAAAAAAATCTAAATACTTTTTCACCGATACGATAAAAAGAAGTAGACTGAAAAGTGGTGTCGGCAAATAACAGCCGTTGCCGTGATAACGGCAATCACTCTTTTGAACAACTATGCGTTTGGTAGACTAGGCCCGGACCGCAAGGAATGTACGGCGCGCTTCCACTACTCCGCAAACGGCTCGACCTCTAGTCGTACGGTCGATACTAATCGATACTACCGTGTCACACTGGTTCCACGCCCTAAGAGTAGCGGTCATAGGGTTTCGCGATAATAATGACTGTCGTTGTCATAGCTGATTATTATTATTATGGTGTTTTGTAATACTTTAAGCCATAACACAATAAAAAAAAAACAAAATAATCTTAAAAAGCTTATTTTATTTACAAAATTATGCATTTTTATTACACTTAAAAGAAGGTTTGCAACTTAATAACTATTAAACCTTACTATTTACATTTTATATTACAAATAAAGTAAATACTTAACTAACATCTAAGTACAAACACACAATTGGACAAAAAATATTATATTTACATAATAGGAGTTATGTAAAAAATAACATAAATACCTATCTTATTTTTTACATTTTTTCCTAAACCGACAACAAATTTAATACTTCTTTTGATAGAATAGACTTCTTCTTCTGTGGTAACCTTCTTAAACTAGAAATATAAGGATCCGAATTAAGGAGAAGTCTATGTATCAAGTCGGTGTTTGTGACAACCCGAGACATTTTCCTCGTGTTGTCACGCCTGAAGAGTTTGATTAATTTATTGCAAGATTCGGCGGCCTCTTCCGAAAGCTCACCTATTGACAATAATGCGTGTTCAATTACTTCCGACCCATGAATGAGGACCTTATGTACAGACGATGGCAAGTTGTACCATGGATAGGTAGCAACAAGTTTACGTGCTGTTTCTAGAGAATACTCTTTAAAAGTGGCGTTATTAATTTTGTATCCCGACGAAAGACACTGCAGCAGATTATGACATCTGTCAATAAGGATTTTATCTAATCCAGTAATTTCCGCTGAAACCGCTGAGTTAGAAAAAAACTTTCTGGCAGTGTTTCCGTCGTTAGATGTGCCACTTCCTCCACTTCGCGGTTTGTCGACTATTAGACCAAGTTTCTGCCTAAACTGTTGCTGCACATGTTGTTTTTTTTGTGCAAGAAGAGCTTTTTCGTCTGAAGAACGTACCTGCCATTTCTTTATGTCTAATCTATAAGAAACGTGAATTAAATATTCGAAGAATCGGATATACGAGTGAAGAGGAGATAGTCCAAATTGATAGGTACCACTATCTGCAGTTTTGCTCAGCGATTTATCAATGTCATTCATCTCTTTTGGAGTTGAACCACAAATATAACATCTACTACAAGATGTATCGCTCAGAGCACTGCACACTTTACCATCAACCATGGTTAATTGTAAAGAATGCTGCACTTTTATTTCATATTCACCGTGAGTGAAAGAAGTCGGTTGTAAACTATCAATTTTAGTCTTGAAATAAGCTTCTTCTTGCACAGAAAGGTCTTTGGATTCTTTGGCAAATTGGAATCGAATAGGCCTACAATACCTGGTGGAAGAAGGGCGCGGATTTTTCCAAACTATTTGATCTGGGTCGGAGGTATTGGACTTACAAACCAATTGAAGAGGACAATATGAAGTAACAAACATACTGCCATCATCATCGATACCAGAATCTCCAAAAATCTGTTTATATTCGCTGTGCCCCGTACTCCCATCGAAACCCCATTTTCCAATCAAAACAAATTCTTTATTAGGGTCAATATTATTCAAAACGGGTTTTTGGGATTCTAGTATCCGGCAAGCAGTATGATCTAACAATGATTGTAATTCTACTTCAGCAGATGATTCCGTGATAAACTCTTGCGATGGATAGCACCGCTTCTTAGCTTCTAACACTTTTTGATAAGATGGTAATGCATTAGGTGATTTTGCATTAACGAAGTCTTTCACCAAAAGATACTGATGTTTAGTCAGTTTTGTCTCATTTATAAGAGACAAGACTTCGTCAGTGCTGAAATTTAAAGATGCAGCGGCGTTAGATAGACTAGAATCGTCCAACAAAGAATTTATCGCAGAACTGTCTACTTTACTTAACTCTGCAAGCCTGCGGCGTTTTGATCTCTTGCTACATTCCTCAAAGTCCTTCCTGTGCTGGTGCTGTTGGGTGCTTGTCGAAGCTTCTGCTGCTGGCCGTTGGGTGTTGTGGCTCCCTACTGTTGCACAAGTTGGCAGAACGCAAACTTCAATTTCGTTCAGCCAGTCTCCGTACTTAGAGACCATGCGAGAATGGTTGCGCGTGACTTGCTTCCAAATTGCTACCAATCTTGTACAAACTTTAGTAACTCTTTTTTCCAAGTCATCAGCAATGTAATTCTCAACATCAGGCAGCAATTGTATTAGGTCTCGAAAAACTCGATGCCAACGCTCCAGTTCAGATTTGCTGTCTTTAATAGACAGCCAAGTATCTAGTACAAGCATTCTTTTGAAAGAACACTTAATACTAGTACCTAAAACAAAATAAAAATACGTTAAAAGCGGATCAAAATAGATACATGTTTCGTAGCAAGTGCTACGCGCCTGCTACGCGTTCAGGCGCGCGGCGTAGCACCTGGCTGCACCTTACAGACGCAGCATGACGCAGCTAAATTTGGAGAGGCCTAGTAGTAGACATTGTAACCCATATTTCTATACCAAATTGAATGGTACAAGTAGGTACAAACATAAGTAAAAGCTTCAACGTAAAAAATATACAGACATAAATACATAAAAAATGCCACGTTGGCGTAGCACTCTATTTAAAAAAAAAATGTAGAAGGAAAAGGCAAAATAGTAAAGTAAATTAATAATACATACCTGTGACTTCAAATTCCATTGTAAAATAGCAGGTCACAGACAAGTTGGAACTTAAACACACGCGTCGCGTCTTGGGCTAATTAAAGCACTTGGTGATAACAGGTTGATGACTAATTACTTGTGTTCACTTCGGATGCCGAAAAAGGAATGTTGGGAACAATAGATTGCGAAACCTTTTATACCCTCAGGTAGTATGACAATTAGTGGGTAACTGAGCCAGATATCATGGCTTAGCTCAGTCATTGCCATCCGAGTCCTATGACCTACTACGGTACCACCGTGACGCGTGTGTCGGAGCAAAGTGTGGAGTGGCCGAACAATCTTTTGTGTCCTGAATGAACAGGCTCACTGGGCTGTGCTCACCACCATCACTACTAGTTTCTGTGGTAAATTTAAAAATTAGACGACAAGGATTAATAGGGGTGAGAAAGTGGCAAACAAAACCCACTCTCTTGTATCTTTATATAGGCAACTTCGGATTGGAGGTATCCCTCTTTTAATGCTTCTTCCTCTGTATCTTTGTAGAGGAGGTTTAGGATTTAAGGTGAATGGTTGGCACCTGTTCCAACGGTCCCGTGGTGAACGGGCAGGTCTTTAATTTGAAGAATCGAAAACATTGTGAGCTTAGAGTTGACAGTTGCTATTTGAAATAGAATTACTCACATTCATCCATCCCTTACATTTATTTATATGTTTGATGGAAACAAACAGTAACAAAAACTATTTGAACAGTAACATTTTGGTAAGAAGGTGCTCTAACGTTCGCGCTCGTGAAACTGTAAAGGGGCGAGCGTTACTAGGCAAGCTATGAATAAAAGCAAAAAAATATATAAGACGTCCAAAACTGAAGTCGCAGATTTTGGAGCTGCGACCAAGACGTTCTGGAATTGGACAGGCCGCGTACGCCGTATGGGCCCAGACAGGTGGGCAAAGGTTGCCACCACAGGACATAAAAAGAAAGAACTCTTTTTTTATGTTCTGTTGTTGCCACCGGTTCCCACTACTACTGTAAACGTGGCCGACCAAGGCGGAGTTGACGGGACGATTTCACGAAATTTCTGCCGGAGTGGCAGGGGATGGTCAGCGAGGACTGAAGAGCGAAAAGGGACGCCATAGCCAGCAATGGTATACTAAATCGGCTAATAAAAAAACGAGATTTACCATAAACAGGGACGGTAGTGATGATGGTGACTACAAAGAACTAGATATCGCAGGAGAGATAAAAGACACACTCTCATGCGACATCTAATCACAAAAGTTGTTATGGAAAGGACTGATCAAATATCCTTCTTCTGGCATATACTAAATCGGCTAATAAAAAAACGAGATTTACCATAAACAGGGACGGTAGTGATGATGGTGACTACAAAGAACTAGATATCGCAGGAGAGATAAAAGACACACTCTCATGCGACATCTAATCACAAAAGTTGTTATGGAAAGGACGGATCAAATATCCTTCTTCTGGCATATTTTAGAGTAATTTGGTGGTGTTGAGTACTAATTTATCCCTTGTTGAGTACTAATTTATCCCTTGTTGAGTACTAATTTAGACTTGAGCATGCTTTTGCATTCATGTTGGTGGTGGTTAAATTAAAATATAGTTTTAATTAATATTTACGGTTGGGAACTATTTAATCATTTTACTTTCAGGTTGTTACAGCGTTTTAACCAACAGTTATACTTTGTCACATCTTTCCTTTCAGTAGTTTGGTATCTATTGGCTATAATTTTCTTATCTCTTCAAAATTACAAAAAATAAATTTCGTGCTTTCCTGAATAATGAAGAAAAAAGTTAATACCTTTATTTCTTGGGAATTTCAATAAAAACAATTTACTTTTTAATTATTTATTCTAAATTTGTAGATTCATCGTATTCTCGCCGGCATAGTATCAGAAGTCGATTTTTTAATCCTGTGAGATGATTTGGCAATTCGCGACATGGCCAGAATTTAATGCTCCGTTTAATGTTTAATTACATAGGTACAAATACTGGTATATATAATACAAATGCTGACAGCTTAGTCGATAGGATGTAAACTATGTTAATTAAGGACTTTTGAAAAGACTAAGTTAGGAGTTTTTTTGTCCATTTTTTCTCCTAAATGATCTAGATTTTGAAATGGACACCTAGTTTGAATTGTAACGTTCATTAAGCCGCAGTTTCTGTGCTAATTTGAATAAAACCTTTTCATTTCATTTCATTTCATAGTCACAGAGGAAAACAACATAAATTTAAATTAGACTCAAATCGATGCACTAAGTAAGGGTAGTCCGATGACAGTAGTGGCGCGAGTTACTCGTAAATCACAGTCGAAAGTCGCGACTATCCAGTACATTAATTGACAAATTCTGTTGACATTTCAAATTGACATTTAGCGCCAAGAAGAGCTCTCATTTCATTGTACTATCAGGATTCACTTGATTTGTTATCGAAAGAGTTCGAACAGAGCGAAATAATGTGTAGAGCTTACGGAAGTTCTGGTTCTAAAAAAAATATAAATTAATCTCCTCTTTTATTAAATAAATCCTGCCGGCTCACAATGTTGAATTCACAGTGTTGAATTCCTGAGATTTTGATTTCCTGAGATGTTGAATTCATAAAATGTTGAATACCTGAGATGTTGAATTCGCAAAATGTCGAATCCCAAAATGTTGAATTAAGGCAAATGTTGAATTCACAACTAGCAGTGGGAGGATTATCTTTGTCGCCAACTGTCAAATCACTCCGGGGTATCAAAGACCGGCGTTGTAGCGTTATCGTGTCCCGCAGCAGGCGCGCCGCGACCAGCCGCCGCTGCAGGCCATCCTGCGGGAGAAGGCGCCGCCACCGGAGCCCGACGAGCCGCTGTCAGACCTCGACGAAACATATCAGCCGGGTGAGTTCCGATTTAATTCAACAAGTGAGTCAACTGAACTGCGTTTTACCAAAAAGTGGATGCTGTGGATGTGGATGATATTGTACTTTTTTATATTTAACTAGCTGACCCAGCGAACTTCGTACCGCCTAACAGTCGGTTCTTTAATTTTTTTTCTATTTTTCTCTCCGTAAGAACCATCCTCGTGCTTCCAGGAATATCCTAAAGAAAGAATTAGCGAAATCGGTTCAGCTGCTCTCGAGATTTGCGCTTACAAACACATTCAGCGATTCATTTTTATATTATAGACTAGCTGACCCAGCGAACTCCGTACCGCCTAACAGTCGATTCTTTAATTTTTTTTATATTTTTCTCCCCGTAAGAACCATCCTCGTACTTCAAGGAATATCCAAAAAAATAATTAGCGAAATCGGTTCAGCTGCTCTCGAGATTTGCGCTTACCAACACATTCAGCGATTCATTTTTATATTATAGAATAATAGTAATATAATTTGCCTTATGACTTTTGCATAAACTATTTAAAAACTAGGTACATCTACACCTGGAATTTATATCCCCTAAAAATGGCCGTTTTAGGTTGTTAGCCAGTTTTACTAAAAACTGTTTTTAAAGCACTGCCGTTAGATGGCACTGCGACAAGTAGGGCATTAATAGGTAGATACATATACAGTCGGATAGATAAAAATGCTTTAAAAAACTACAGGAATTTAAGCATGTCCGCCACAAGAGAAAGGCAGGCGGACGGCTTATCTTGAATGTATTTCAAATCGTGCTCAATGTAGTAGTTATTTATATATTTATTCATATTGGAGAAACATCAGCTTAAAAAATATGTTAGTAGAATAGAAATAGGTAACTAAGAGTTAATAAGAGATACTCGCTAATAGGAGTTAATAAGAGTTTATAGGTATAAGCGGCACTAGTAAAATAAGAAGCGCTATCCAACTAATTATTGTTATATTTTACAGAAGACGAAACCCTATTCGAGAAATTGAAGCGGATCCTTGAGACAGCGTGGGCATTCATCTCAAGCTTACTGTGGTCCCTTACACGGCACTTTATGAAGTACTCTCGCGATTACCGCTACGTCTCTAGGACGCTCTCCATTGAGAAGAAAATACTCAAGGTATTACGATACTACATCATGATCAATGCATAAAACCAGCATGAAACGTCCTACTGCAAGGCACAGATATTTTCTCAGAACTATTTCTTTGAGAAAATATCTGAGAATGTGAATAACTCAGAGTAACTCAGTCTTAGGTTTCCCAAGGAAAAAGAAGGTGCGTAAATTATACTTATGTGCAATAAAAGTATTAATAATAATAATATTGACTGGTGTGGAGGTAAAAGAAGGCAAACAAAACATTTCTTAGGCCAGTATTACAGAAGCGTACTCAAGCGCCGATCTCTACTTAAGACTAGTTTTGAGTATGGATTTAATTTTAGAATGTTACTTGAGTCGAGATTCATCAACCGCGACTCAACTGAGTAATAGCTAATTCGAGAACGGTACTTGGGTAGCAATCTCTACTTAAGTAAAGATCAAATCTGTATTTACTCAAGTGTGGTCGGAACCACGCTTGAGAGTCGATCGGCCAGTTATTAAAGTTGTCAATTTTGAATGTTTATTGCAAAATTCATATATTCGAAAACCTTGATTACTATGACGAAATAGTTAATGATAGCAGCAGCCCCTTAGGCATTTAAGGGACGCTGAAGACCCCTACTGCATGGATTCTAATAAGTGTTTATGTGCAAAAACAATTACATTAATATTGGGGTGGTTTCATTGAATAAATTTCACGCAACACAATCACTTCGCGAGCGCTTCCGTGCTTCGCAAGGTACGTTAAGCCGTTGGTGCCGGCTGTCATATAATGGCAGTCGTTAAGCCATGTCAAAGGCCTTATGGGCGGCTTGATAACTTCTGACTGTAAGACCCGCTACTGTCTTACAATCCTCCACCAACCCGGACTTGGCCCCCGTGGTAGAGTATGGCTTAACCTTTTTGCGATGCAGGAAGAGACCCGTGCCCCAGCAGTGGGGACATACAAGTGTTGATGACGAACACAATCATTTCACCTGGTCCCAAACTAGGATATCCTGTACTTTGATAACCAGGCAAGAACGTCACAAACATGAAAGTACACCGAGACTGTGGTCACTTGTACAAATATATAGGCCCGCAGTGGGAATCGAACTCACAAGCTCGGTCTTGGTAACCAAGCGCCTTAGCGGCTAGGCCAACAAGACATTCACAAAGAGGAATAAATAAAATAATCAGTAAAACAATCTCAGCTTTTTTATTGCTCATAAATTTGTAACATAATTGACACATATTCTATAAATCCGCTGTGTTGAAGTTGACTTCGATGACGTGCGATGAGGTTGAAGTTTTATGTTTACCGAGCAGGTTCCTCTCCACTGCGGTGAGGTTGAAGTTTTATGTTCAACAAGCAGGTTCCTCTCCACTGCGGTGAAGTTGAAGTTTTATGTTCAACGAGCAGGTTCCTCTTCACTGCAGTGAAGTTGAAGTTTTATGTTCAATGAGCAGGTTCCTCTCTACTGCGGTGAAGTTGAAGTTTTATGTTCAACAAGCAGGTTCCTCTCCGCTACGGTGAAGTTGAAGTTTTATGTCCAACGAGCAGGTTCCTCTTCACTGCAGTGAAGTTGAAGTTTTATGTTCCATTAGCAGGTTCCTCTCTACTGCGGTGAAGTTGAAGTTTTATGTTCAACAAGCAGGTTCCTCTGCACTGCGGTGAAGTTGAAGTTTTATGTTCCATAAGCAGGTTCCTCTCCACCGCGATGAAGTTGAGTTTTTGTCTTCTACGAGGAGGACCCTTTCCACTGCAGTGAAGTTGACTTTTTATGTTCCACAAGGAGGATTCTTTCCACTATGGTGAAGTTCCTTGTTCTCATTTTTACACATCTTGTTGAATTAATGTTCAAATTAAACCACACCGACTAAGTACAGATATTAGTAATTTACTATATATAGACAGACGTCAAGAGAATTATTTTATCGACATTTGTTACGTTCCGTTCTGTACTCAAAGCGAATAATTAGACAAGAAACGTGAACGTTTTGCTTCCTTTAAATATACGGTTCATTACAAACTAATAACTAAATAAAGAAACTTTGAACATTTTATTTACGAATACATAAACATTATTTTAGTTTCCTCTGTATATTTGACATAATTTCGGAGGATAATTTACTAAGTTTCATCGTCACGTTTTTGTAACATGCGTAAAACGGAATAAAAATCAACACTTGTATTTTTCTTGTCATAGAAACCAAACTTTGATCATAGACAATCTAATTGCAGTTCTGAATCTCTACTTAAGCAGTGATTGGCTGATCTCTACTCAAGAACTGTTTGAAAATAAAGGGAGTGCTTGAGCATCGATTCAGCGATCAAGTAATGATTGGGCGATCTGAGATCAATCTGTGCTTGAGCATCGTTCTGTAATACCGGCCTTAGTCTAATATTACACCGTCTTGCAACAACTTTTTATGGACACTTGAAAATTTCCATCAAAGGCCAATACAGAGGAACCTTTTTGCTGTTTTACCAAGCCCTTTGTCTATGAATGTGAACACGTAATACAAGAAATGTTAATGGACTGGATATCAACACAAGACTGGCCAGTTCCTAAACGCTTCTACTGTTTATAAAGAAATCAATTGACTGATGTAGTGTAAATGTTGTATATTTATTGTCACCACGTCGACTTTCACACGCGTGCTCACTACTCAGTTATGTTACGGGTAAAATTGTGACAAATATATATAGGCTGACCGTATAACGAATTTTAACAGAAATCTTGTAACTCACTGCTTAAACTGGAAAACTGTTGGTTATATGTAAAGGAAGGCCAATGAGACGAGATAAAGAATGTAAACAAAGTTTCAGGGGTTCAAAACATTTTTATTTGAATAAATTATAGTTATACAAATTTCGGATTCCCTATTCTAATCGCTCTCGTCTGTATTAGCCAAACATGATTCACCGGAAGAGTCCTAGGCTATTTAGCGCCGCCAGGCTGTGATTCCATAATTAAAACCAACAACTAATTACAATAACAGCAAAAATCAACAAGAAAACTAACAGTAACGGATTAAATAAACACAATAAACTTAGTAAATACGGAAACGTTAAAATACGTATCACTTCGAACGCAATCTAAACAGGAATGAACTATTATAGTTCACGAAATGGCGGATGACACCAAATGTTGACAACTGCCGTACTCAAAGTTTTCCTGTACCACGAAATACGCAACGACAGCTGTCGTCGATCAAATGACGCCATTGCCGCATACGTGTGACAAGGACAGAGATAATAATCGCTCACTATCGCAATGTAACTCAGTAACGGTCCATTTGTTTACATTCTTTATCTCGTCTCATTGGCCTTCCTTTACAGTCTGTTAGCTTTTAGAATATACCTCGGCTAGTATCGGATAGAATCGGATATGCTACTTGGTATCAACATATTTTCGATTTAATTATTGACGTACATTCAACTACCCACTATATTCTTCTTGCAATCCATTCCATCCAAAGGTTGTCTGGAAGACATCGTTCTTAGCGTTGAGACTGCCAATTGTATAACATTACTTAGATTTAAGAAATCATGGTTGAGTCCTTTTTTCTGGTTGTGCAATAAAGTGTTCTCTATCTCTATCTTTTTCTTTTTGTAGGAGCAAGAGGGCTTCGGAATGGGAGTGAGGAAAGGCTCCCAGATGATATGGGAGCCGTCACCTGAAAGTACAGCCTTCGTCCACAACACGTTAGTACAAAATTTATTTACTGTAATCGTTCAGTCCTTTTGCTCTACCAATACTTTGTGCGAAAGGTCCGACTTGGGTTGCTTAAGTAGCGGCGCTTACGTGAATGTGCAGTTGTAGGAAGTAAATTTGTACTTTACGTATAATAGAATAGAGTCGTTTTCAGTAGTGTCTTACTTTTGCATGCTGCGTAGACTTCAACAACAAAAGGAAGAGATGGCAGGTCCCGATCCGCATCTACTGGCACCTCCTATAGAAATGGGGTTTGTATTTTTTGCTTCATGTTAGTTTTATACAACGAAGTAGAATCTAGAATCGCAATAAATTATGAATTCTCTGTGACTAAAGTCTAGTAGTTATCACAAAATTAATAGAATGTAGTATGTAAGGTACTGAAGTTGACAGAACATCATTGACCTGTATAATTGCAAATGATCGTTGGCACTAGCCAACGTGCGGCCGCGTATACCAGACTAGCAGCGCCAGCGACTACGTTAGCGTGATTAATGAATTAGCTCTGAGGTCCATGCTAAATTCTGTTAAAAGAATTTTTGAAATCGGATGAGTAGTTTCGGAGATTACTCCCTTCATTGAAACTTACAAAAACACATCTACTTTTTTGTCCATTTTTTCTCCAAAATGAACTAGGTTTTGAAATGGACACCTAGTTTGAATTGTAACGTTCATTAAACCGCAGTTTCTGCGCTACTATGAATAAAACCTTTTAATTTCATTTCATAAACTTACAAACTTTTCCTCCAATTTAGACAGTGCTAGCGAGCATTTGTGAATAAACAACGGAGCATCCACACCGCAGTTAACCTGTTATTATGCAAAATAATAAAAAATTGTTGCCCTAAAACCTAAAAATTTAGACATCTTGAGTAAAACTATCAAGCAGGACATCGGTCGGTCGGTAGGTGAAGCCGTTTCGGAGGGGTTCGATAACAAACACTGTGAAACGAGATTTTTATATATCACATGTTTATGTGTTTCTATCAATTACAAATAGTAGTTTAAAAACCTATTTAGAGGCTAAAAATTTCACCCATGCCGGGATTCAAACCCGCAACCTCTGGCTATCCGTGCCAGAGGTTGCGGGTTCGAATCCCGGCATGGGTGAAATTTTTAGCCTCTAAATAGGTTTTTAAATTTGTCCTTTGCACCCGTGCAAGTGCATTAAAAATAAAAATAGTATAAATAGTAGTTTGTTTACAATATCAAAAAGAATTACAATATAGGAATTAGGTTTTACACCTGTTTCTCAGACAAAATTGACTTCGGTGTGGGTGCACCTCGGTAGACGATCCTCTGTATAGCACAGAGCCAACACAACTATAGACGGTTTCATTCGACCCGTATACTGACACTTTGGATGGTGGACCCACAGCCGTAAGTTAAGCGAAATTAGTGTTCCGGAGATCCGCATTCTCGCGCCGAGTATGGAGGGCGGGCTCGACGCGACGCCCGAGTCCGCCCGAAGGGCCCCGACCTCGCCCGAATCGCCTGCGCCGCGCTCCGACCTAACCTGCGAAGACGAAGACGGCACCTCCGAACACGAGAGCATGTTTAGTTTGCAAACTAGCGAAAGGTAGTCTAGACTTGCACTGTGATGCCGCTTTTGGGGTGTTCTACGTTCGGGGAGAATTCGCAGTAAATTTTTGAGCCCATTCAAGCCAATTTGAGTCAATTCTGGCAAGCCGTGTCGCTCGCACGTTCTAACATTTTTTATGATTGTTAAAAAACCTTTTATAGTTTTGATATCGATGTGACCACATCAAAATCAAAACGACGCTTTGCTAGATTATAAAATTTGGAATATCCTAAAAAGAAAACTTATTTTTTAGGACAGTGACAGCACGGACATTAAATATATGTTTTTGTTATCCTACAACATATAATTTGATGATATTTGTTACTCAAAACTTTTTCAAACACAAAATGGATTTATAATGTCCTTAATTTTATTTTGTAGCCACAGATCACATTATTCAAGTTTTTTTTTACATTCCCATAATAAATTTCGATTGTGCGAGCAAGACTGCATGCAGGGTTTTGCACATTTGAGTCTGAAAGGGTGTTTAAGGCTGCGGCGGGTGCCTAAGTAACGTGGCATGATCTGGCGCGCATACATATAAGTATGAGCATGAGAGAGAATAAAGAGAACGGAGCATTGCTATGCTACTTTGGCCGGCCGTTTTGTCCAAAGCAAGTTTACTTCGTTCAGGTTGCAATGGCGCTTCGCTCTGTTTCTTCTACATATTTGTTGTTGTTTACATCGTTTTTTATTTATTCTTTGAACCTTCGTTTGGCACATCTTGGCAGCTTTCGTGCAGTCGTATGTTGGTGTGATAACATGAATGTTGTCAAGTGACGTAAGTAATTAATTATCTCACTGTCTAACTGCACATCTTTAAACTGCACACTTTTCTTGAGGTTTATTAGAAAATATAATGTAAACGTCGTACTTCTGTATTTGTTGTCAAATTAATAACGTCGTTCGTCTTGAGAATGTGGCTTAACGGTTTTATGTAGGCAGTTTTTTTGTTCGTTATAGAATCATATGAAATCTCATAACCATAATCCACACGGTATAATAGTTCTAGATTGTTCTAGGTATGAAACTTCGAAGTGAATAACTTCTTCTGTTGTAAAACAACAAAAGAATAAATCACCAGTAAATGTTAAACAAGAAAAGATAAGTGTTCTTTATTGTCTTTTTTACCACAAACGTGTAAGAATTATAGAAAACTTATTATGTATTATTGTTGTTAATTTTTTTGTAATTAAATTATTTTCACTTTCACTTGCACGGGAAAAAAATAATGTTAAAATATTAATTTACAAAGATACAGAACTTTTGGCGGCCTTATTTCTTGCAGCCATCAACACAACTTGGTGATGATGTTTGTTTCCGATGTGAAAATGTTTTGTTTCTACAATATGTAGTGTTTATTAAAGTTCGACTGAGCCTATTGATGCCACAACGTTAATCAATGATTTGTAACGAAAATTCACTAATAGTGTATGCAAATTACAGCAAGGATATCACAATGTTGGAGGACCAAGACGACTCGATATTCCGGCAGAACCGCTCGCCGTTGCTGCACCTCTGTTACTCGATGTGGTTCGCTATCATCGCGCACACTGACATTGTTTGCTTCATCATGGTCTTTGTTAATCAGGTATGTTAAAAACTCTTAAAGGATGTTATTACGTGGAGCGTGCTGTCGAGCTCCCATAATTTATATTTTTAATTCTTGTTATAAAATTTGTACAGTTGATAAATGTGGTCTGGGGGATTGGTGCTTAATTATATGACGAATGTTCTCATCACCATCATCATCAGCAATCCATTATGACGCCATCGAGGGGCACGGGTCGCTTCTCAGAGGAAGGTATATGCCACACTCCACCATACAAGGGCTAAGTGCGGCTTGCAAAATCGTAGTGGCTGGTCTTACTGTCAGAAGTTTTCAAGCCGCCCTAAGGCCTCTGACTCGGCTTAACGACTGCAATCTGTCGACGACAGCCGGCATTGCGAAGCACGGAACCGCTCGGAAAAAGGACATAAGCGTCATTCATAGACGGACATTTTAATTACACTTTTGTTTTCCTCAACACAATGTTTAGGAAGGAAAGATGGTTTCATGGTTCAATTTTGGAATCTAATCGTTTCAATCAATAACTTGATATCCGCATTTATTTATCCATTTTATTAAAATCGCTTATATTTTAAAATTGTGCGAGCGAGAAAGCATGCTTAACGTATGAACAGTCTTGAATTGTGAGTCAATATCGGATTAAAAAAAACCCAGTATAATATATTTTTTAGAAGACTTATCATTAATGTATGATTACTGAGTCAAATGCACTTGATGCACTGAATATTATTTTTTGAATAGCCATAGTGATTATGGACAGTGCAGCTATAGTTATTATGGACAGTGCAGCCATAGTTACTATGGCCAGTGCAGCCATAGTTACTATGGCCAGTGCAGCCATAGTTATTATCGATAAAATAGTGAATAAGGACAGTGCAGTCATAGTTATTATGGCTGGTTAGTTATTATGGACAGAATAGCCACAGTTATTATGGACAGTGCAGCGATAGTTATTATGGACAGTGTAGTTGGTTATTAATTATTATGGACAGTGCAGTCATAGTATTATGGACAGCGCAGCCATAGTTACTATTTTGATGACTAAACATCTGACTTAAATTACAGACGTGTCAGCAGTCAAGCTGGTGAAAGTAGATGCTTAAGCGTCTGGTAGAAATATCGATTCGATTCAATGCTGTCACTTATGTTTATGTCGTAAACAAATCCAAAGAAATAAATCAACAAATGTTCGCGACAACTTACATTATATTTGATTTCCAGATACAATCGGCTACGATACTCTCGCTCCCGTTGCCGTTGATGGTGTTCCTGTGGGGTACTCTGACCATACCGCGACCCACCAAGACCTTCTGGGTCACCTTGATTGCTTACACTGAGGTGGGTAAAGAATTAGCGCACTTACGGCCTTCTTCGACCAGCACCTTATATTTCTTATTTCAAGAAATCAACGGTGTTACAACCAAATAAAATGGTAGGAAAATCGGAGTCCCTGGTCTCTGCTTACCGCTTTGGGAAATACCTCACTATGCATGAACTCAGTTGAGTTTAACTAAGAGAAAAGTCTTAACGTTACATGTGTCTTTAATTTTATTTTCTAGTACCCATGTTTCCTACATAAGCCATCTGGAATAACAACGACGTAATAATACATTATTGCAAATTTAACAGGAGAACATTGCGTTGTGTTTTACAGAAACTGTAATGATTCAGTTTATAATGCACAATGCGTTATTTGACTGAAATTATGTATGAAATTATAGAAATTCATTTGTGTCATGTTTCCCCGTGCTTAATTTCCCTTCAGAAATTGTTATCCTATACATGCAATTCTGTAGTTGTTCCGGATGAGTGATATGTCGTTCCTTACAATTAAAAGTGATAGGACATCGACGTCATACCCGTTCTCATTGATAATCTGTTCTCAGGTGGTGGTGATAATCAAGAGCATGTTCCAATTCGAGATCCTGCCGTGGAACCAGAAGGCCATCACGGCCAACCAGCCGTTCGCCGCTCCGCGCATCATCGGCATCGAGCGCAAAGCCGACTATGCCCTCTATGATCTGCTGCTGCTGCTTATTATATTCCTCCATAGGTACGACTTCTTTTGGCCTCTCCCATGATCTTCCATTCCTCCCTGTCTGGAGCAGTCATCTCCTATCCGGGCAAGAAGGTTGAGAGATCGTCCCACTACGTCTGCTATATCCGTCGCGTTCCAACCATTCAGTGGCCATGTTCGCCCATCTGTCTAAACCCATACGAATGTCGTGGCCTGCACCGTTTCCTCTTGAGTTTGAGCCACCTTTATCCCAAGTGTTGGGGTTCAGTCTATATAAAAACCGCCAGTTTTTAAATGGTTTTGTGGCCAGGTTCATGCTGAAGTCCCTGGGGCTGTGGAACGAGTCGGCTCCGGACCCCGAGTTGCCGGAGGAGCAGGAGTTCGTCCTCACGGCCGAGGACACGCGCCTCGTGGCGGAGGGCCGCGGCCAGGAGGTCGGCCGCAAGTACATCGTCCTCAACGAGAGCACCGCCAGCCCGTGAGTGTATTGTGCCCTTCTAGCTAAACATTTCTGATAATAAAATAACCTTGTGTCTCTGTCCGTATATCTCTTTTGTCCGTTTCGCCAAAGTTACCTTTTAGTCCTTTGAAAATCGGACAAGAGGACAGAGGACCGAGGACTCGCGCCTCGTGACGGAGGACCGCAGCCAGGAGTTCGGCCGCAAGTACATCGTCCTCGACGAGAGCACAGCCCGTGAACATTTCTTCATTTCTACCCAGAAAATAATCTTGTTTCTCTGTCTGCATGTCTCTTTTGTCTCATCATCAGCTATTCGACGCCCACTGCAGGTCATAGGCCTCCCTCTTGGTATTCCAAGCTTCCCGGTCTTGTGCCGTTCGCATCCAGCGACTCCCGTCACCGTAACCAGGTCGTCAAACCAGCGGTACCGGTGGGAGTTTCTTTCTCTTTCAAAATCGCGCTTCGTGATTGCCGTTCGTTCCACTAGCAAAATATCTAAAGTGTCTTTCGTTCCTCTAGCTAAATTAATCGCAAAATTAACCCTTCGGCCCTCTAGCGCACGATGAACCTGCGGTCTCCTCTTGTCACCCGCAAGCACGTCCTCAAGTCAAATGTTTCTTTCGCGACTCCAGCCGGTTGTCTCTTTTGTTTCTTTTTCAAAATGTCACATAACTTCTTTCGCAAAATCAATGTTGCCCCTGACGTCAAGTATGTTTGTCCTCACTGCCGAGGAAATGCGCCTCGTGCCGGAGGGCCCCGGCCAGGAGGTCGGCCGCAAGTATAGCGTCCTCAACGAGAGGCCCTCCTCAAATACTGTACGGTGGTAAATTCCACCTCTTGCAGGCACAGTAGTTCTTGAAAATGTCCGTCTATAGGAGCTAACCTGTTTGCACAATCCCTAGAAAAGTCCATAGAAGCAGAGACCAGACATCCTACTCCATGACCTGCCCTGACCACTCCCTACCCTAATCCCAGACGATAGTGTATTAAAAGTATTGCACCGTGTCCGGATCAGCCAGTTTGATCGCCCTGCGACGCTTCCCCGGCGACATGGCCGTGAGGTCGCGCGATCCCGACTACCGGCCGACCGTGGATCGCCGCTCAGTCACAGCGGACCGACGGAAGTCCTACTCGGCCGATCGGCGTAGATCCACCATGAGCTCCAGAAGAGACGAACCAGAAGACAAAGGGGGCTCTAAGGGCCGCAAGACGACGGTCATCATTGGGAACTACAGCGTACGCGTGAAGGAGTGGTGGAATAATATGCGCAACGCTTTGCATTTAGGGTACATAATGAACTGATTTTTTTTAGCTTACGTTGTGTACATTAGTTTGTTATGTAATTTGTAGTGATATTGGTTGCTCTAGATATTTGACAAAGATTGATAACTTAGCAGTATATCGCAGGCGTAAAGGTGAGGAAAAGTTAGTATAATTTCTCTTCACGCCATCCTCTATAGTGCCTCATTGTTTCATTCATTCGAAAATAAGTATAACTTAAGCATAAGTAACTAATATGCATTTTACTAGGGTTTTTATTGAGGTTTAAATCACTTAATTTAGTACTTGGACGGTGTTGGTAGTTATATAGCTAATCAATCTCAAAACATGGAATGTAAGAGTACCTATTTTGGACTTTTTTTCATCTTGATATGGTTTTATCCATTCATTTATAGTTCTAGGAAGCGCTCGTGGCCTAGGCGAACCGAGTGATTGGAATCAATCACTTGGTTAAGCAACAACAGGCGCGGTCAGGTACGGGATGGGTGAGCGTCCCGTGACTACCGCTAGTGGCATTTTTCCGAGCGCTTCCGTGCTTCGCAAGGCACGTTAAGCCGTTGGTGCCGGCTGTCATAAAATGGCAGTCGTTAAGCCATGTCAGAGGCCTTATGGGCAGCTTGATAACTACTGACAGTAAGGCCCGCCACTGTCTTACAATCCTCCACCAACCCGGACTTGGCCCCCGTGGTGGAGTATGGCCTAACCTTCCTGCGATGCAGGAAGAGACCCGTGCCCCAGTAGTGGGGACATACAAGGGTTGATAACGTATAGTTCTAACTCGAGTTGAATTATATACAATGACAATAAATGTTTAATTGATTGGTTTATTATTTATTTTAAATATTTCATTATCATTTAATTTGGACGATTTCATGGACGGATAATATACATCGACGAATATAATATAGTAAGCGAACATTTATGATTGAAGCTTAAAAATATTTTTAGTAAATTTAATAATGTACGCTTACAGAAACGCCAGTCAGTCCATGGAAGAGGCTGCCAGAGAAGAGACCACCGCGGCCGCGATGGGAGATGACGAGCAGGCCGGGCCATCCAAGCCCCCCGACGATGACCATTTCAGGTTCGTTACTAACGCCTCGAGATTACAGAATAGGTACGCCTCATGATCAGGCGGTCTCCACTCCCTCAAGGGAAAGTGGAGTGTGAGGGTCTGAGAGTGGTCCGATTCCCGAGGGATCTGCCGCTGTCCGCAGCTACGGACAGATCAATGGGTGGCACTCCACGCGGAGGTCTTCACTGGGGGTCACAGGTTTTCTTCAAGCCGTGGACTCGACCAGGCTTCGGAAGAAAGGCTTGGCGCGGCTGACGGCTGGACGCGCCGATGAAGATGCAGATGTGACCGGTCCGCACTTCGCCAGCCGCGCCACGAAGGCCTCTTCCCACTAGAGGACCGTGGTGATCGTCCCATTTTTCACGTAGCGAGGCGCCCCGTCGCGTCGTTGGTGCGTGGGAAATAGGTAGGCGCCTGCTCTGGCATCCGCAATATCTGCGAATATACCGGCCCAACTTTGACGAACGGATTTCTAATGATTTAAATTCAATAGATGCTGTTAATTATTGCGTTTGAGAATGTGCCAGAGTCCGCGCACAAAACAGTTGCGGCAATGACTTTTTTTTATTTCATTATTTTTATTTCGTTTTAAATGTAGATAGACAGATAACCTTGATGTAGTAAACTAACACTACAAAGTGCTCTGTTTTTAAAAACCTATTTAGAGGCTAAAAATTCCACCCATGCCGGGACTCGAACCCGCGACCTCTGGCTAACCGTGCTAGCGCTCTCCCAACTGAGCTAATTGGTACTTACCGGCATCAGTGAAATTTCGAACGTCTTTACACTACTCTCTGTATTACTTACAGGCAGCGACATCTGGCTGAAGTAATTTGCATCACTTGCAGCCCCGAGTACCTACTTTGCAGTTAGGTTTTACATGGGAATGATATCGCTGTACCTATTTATTTGCTCTGTTTTTATTTATTTCAGCGTTAACGACGAGCAAGAGCCGATCATAGCCGTCACGACGCAGTTGGAAGATGCCTATGAACACTATCCACAAGTGTTGGCATTATCGTGAGTACCCCTTAATTTTGGATACTAATGGTGATTAAAGGCACAATATTACAAAAAAGAGTCCTCAAGGCTACATTTATGTCTAACAGACAATCGAATCAATACGGATGTTGACACATGTTACCAATTCATGTTAAGTTATTTTTTTTTTATTAAAGACCGTATTTAAAAACGTATAATAACATTCTAAGAATATATTTATTTGCCATAAAATAAATAAAAATAGTTTAAATTGCATTATTTAATACCCATTATCACGTGACTGCGAACGTCAATCAAAGTGCGGGTGACGTCACTGACCGCTAAACAAAACAAGCTCACGTAGTCAAAAGTATCACCGGCGAACTAATTTCAACGATATTATTACAATATTATTGTAATATTATAACAATGGAGACTGGATTCATCAAAGGAAGTAGTTCTAACTTACCGAAGATAGATTCGTTGATGGTGGCAAGTTATTTTGCCCGAAATAAGAATTTTTGTGCAGCGGAGCTTAGAAATATAAAAATGTCATTGTAAGTACGTTTGAAATACCTACCTATGGTTGGTGGGTAAAGTCAAAACTACCTATCTAAAACTATTTTGTACCTAAGTACATACTCGTATTTGGCTTACCTACATCAAAGTGGTCTTCACAAAAATAGCTGGTACTTGTAGAAGTTGTAGATGTCAATGATGTTGAACATCTTCTAGCAAGCGTTAGCCACTTTCTCCTTATTTTAGCAATTTTTGGAACATGTATGAACATTTTTTGCGGCGTACTTATTGACGTACTTTTACACATGGGTACTGCACAGCATTTGTACATCGTATTCATTTTTACACTTTTCAGAAAATATTATTATTTATTTATTTATTCGTAAGAATTCACTGAATATCAGGTTAACTTTCATAGAGCGCGAGATTGTTTATCGGTCTGTGACGTCATCATACTCACGCGTTAGTTTAGAACGTTTTGGCGGGAATTTTAAAAAGTAGTTTTAAATAAGTATCTTTTTAGTAAAATATGACGTATTTTTTTATGAAATTATTTTTTTCGTGTTTAAATAGCGTCTATCTATGAAACAAAATCCATTCCGAACATTAGTCCACATCCCTATTATGTCGTCCCGCTCGGACAATCTCACATTTTTTGTTAATTTAATAACATTAGTATACCTTTTATAAACGTGGTCAGAGGGTTTTTATAGGTAGTAAAATTACGCACATATTAAACACATTTTTTTTTCTTTCGTTTAGTTTTTGATAAAGAAAATGTTGATATTTTCTACGAAATCTTCTCTATAAAAACAAAAGTTATTATAAATGCGATAAGAAAAATATGTCTTGAATGTCTTAACTTTATTATCTAGCAAAGTCATCTTCATTTTCTTCTTATGGTGCCTCTCCGATTAGTGAAGGTTGGCTGTCAGCTCTACCTCTTTATGTGTTTCTCGCAAGGTGGAAGAGCTCGGCAACGCTTGCGGTTCTAGTCCACTTCCACAGGTTTCTCAACCAGGATTTCTTTCTTCGGCTTACGCGGCTCTTGCGGTTTTTTCCATCATTATAGATAGATATATAGACAGAGAACACTTTACTTTACATAATAAAGGAAATTACAAAGATATTTCTTAACCTAAGAGTACAGACGGCGGCCTTATCACTAAAAGTGATCTCTTCCAGACAACCTTTGGATGGACTGGAGCAATACATCTTGGGTATCTGAAAAGTGTTAGAACGTATTGATCATAAGTATACATTTACTTATTGCCTCTAGCAATCCGGACTTGGCCCCCGTTATGGAGTATGGCCTATACCATCCTTAGGGAAGAGACCCGTGCCCCTGGGTGGGGATATAATGGGTTGATGACGATGATACATTTACTTTACATTCATAAAAAAATTTAGATTGTGCGAACTATATCAGTATGCCAGACGTAAAAGGAGCCCAAACTCCGCAATTTAGCCTACTTGCTAAAATAGATTCTACCAAATTATATTATGTAATTACTTTAAAAAAGCGAACTTGGGAGTCCAATCTACCTCAGATACTTAATAATTTGTCACCAGAAACCTTAGGAATTATACAAAAGAATTCTTAACACTGTAAGAAGATACTAAAATAGTTGAATTTTAGGATCTAGTGTATGTATGTAGCAATAAAAAAAACTGAATAAAAAGGTAAACATGGCGAGCTTACTTTATTAGAAATCTCTTCCATCCAATCCTTGATGTGGCGATAAGTACGTGTGGTAACCTAACCGAGTGATAACAGCGGCAGATGAACCTTTCGTGGTTTTCGTTCACCGGTAGATTAAGATATTTTATCTACTCTGATACTTACAAATATTATAAAACTGAAAACAAAATTCTTATTTAAACAAAGTTTGGTTCTGTTTAATATTATTTTATGTATTAAACAGAACCAAACTTTGGTTCTGTTTAATACATAAAATAGACGAAGTAGTGTATGACACTGTACATAACTTGCTTATAACACTCGTGTGATACAATATGCTACTTATTATGCAACAGTATCATAAACTACTATAAGTTTACTTTGTGTCTATTTAAAAAATGCGTTATCCAGGGCGCGGCGCTACCTGCGGCCGATGAAGTCATTCTTCCAGCGCGTGCTGGAGCCGGGCGCGCGCGTCACCGCAGACGTCTACGCCTACATGTTCCTCTGCGACTTCTTCAACTTCCTCGTCGTCATATTCGGCTTCGCGGCCTTCGGGGTGAGTGCGTGAGGCCACCATTACCCCTAACACCCACCCGCTTGAGCCTCATGGCATATGAACGAGGGACGAAAGGGATGATCGCTTGAGTGGTGTCACTACAATCAAATAATGTGTAATACCTACGAAAGTTTTAGTTCAAAAAGCGTGAACTACTTTGAAATATTCATTTACTTACCAATATTTTCTTCACCTTTACTATTTAAATCTAAAGTGGTAGAATTCTTTCTCTGCAGATAAGTTTTTATATCCTTTTTTTTGTAGGTATTTGGAATTGTAGGAATTATTTCCTATAATTTTTTAAATACGTGTCACTGATCTTCAATTGGTGGTAAGATAGATAAGTAAACTGGGGTGGAGGATAAAAAGTGTAGACGATCAGCGAAACACGGGCAAGCCATGCAAGAGAGACTGAGACAAGCCAGGTGAAACAGAACCAGGAGATGGAGTCAACAATTCTGAATTAAGAATTTCATACACACAGGGGTCTGTTTCAATCGTTTTTTTTTTGACAATCTTAAGAAAAGGCGGATCGCCTCCTAGAGATGTATTTTACCAGATAAGCTTGTCTACGATACGACTTTTAAATCCTGGCACACCTTTGTGAAGGTCTAATGCATAGTAGTAAAAGAATAGTGTTAGTTTTTTCTCAAACTCAGTCTGTATGAAATTAGGTATGTTCATGTCTGACACATCGTGGCACTACAAAAGGAAAAATATATGTAAGAGTAATGTGTATTTCCGATTTTATATGAAGTTTGTTCAATGTTTCTGCGCAGACGCACCAAGGGGACGGCGGCGTCCAGACTTACCTCGAGGAGAACAAAGTGCCCATTCCGTTCCTCGTGATGCTGATCCTCCAGTTTGGTCTCATCGTGATCGACCGCGCGCTCTATTTGCGCAAGTTCATACTGGGCAAGATACTGTTCCAGTACGCGCTCATTATTGGGGTCCACGTGTGGATGTTCTTCGTTCTGCCGGCCGTCACTGAGCGGTGAGTTTAACCATCAAGCTAGCACCATCTGAACCTATCTAAGGGTACACTCCTGACGTAGTTTTCTTTTTATTTATTTATTTATTCAAAAGGAGACATAAAAAACACACATTATTTGCAAAACTGCTAATAAACTGCATTAGCAGTTATCGTAAGTAGGACTTATCGGCAAGCTCTTGGTAACAATTTTTATATATAAACTTACGCAAGCTACACAATCAGCAGTATCGATAGTACTTTCTGAACTTGAGATCTGGCTGCTTGAATAATAAGAATTCCACTTAATAGAATCACTTGTTATTAACAGCCTCTAGACAAGTCGTGCACACCGATGATGTCGACGATACCACAAACTAATACCAAGTCAAATTAAGATAAGATAAGAATATTCTTTATTGTATACCGGAAAATTGATACAGAACAGCAGATACAGAAGATAAAATACAATTGGCGGCCTTATTGCTAATAGCAATTTCTTCCAGGCAACCTCAAATCGGAGAATTTGCATTTATTTACGTTTAAAAACGATACCAAATACATCCACTACATGTAGCATGCCGTATATTTCTATCCTCGGCTTCGAACCGCTATCGGTGTGGGTAATTCAAAATAACATCCTCATAGCACAGCCACTACCTACAATAGAAGAAGAAGAAAAAAAAAACATTTATTATAGAAACAGTGCACACGCCACAGCAACAAAACATATTACTAAACAAAACATTCACATGAAAAAAAAAGGTCACGGCATGTCACTGCTGCTATAAATGACAACTGACTCGGCAATATGCTGATGGACAAGCCTTCAGCGCTGATTTTCCGCCTGTCAGTGCCAGGTGCAATACATAAGCTCACGCCTCTACCCCGGAGGCGTAGGCATGGGCCGAGGTTTGCTACATGTCACGGCCCTGACAAACGCTTCATCAAGATTTATTACTCGTTGCATTCACGCATTCCATACATTCTATCTTGCCTTTAGTGAATACGTATATCTCCTGATTGGTCTAAGTATGTCCGTCTGGGACGTCCCATACCGGTCAAAATGACTACACTGCTCCGTGATTTCCAGAACATTCAACGCGCTGCCCCCGCCGCCAATGTGGTACATGGTGAAGTGCATCTACTTGCTACTGTCAGCCTACCAGATCCGCTGCGGCTACCCGCGCCGCATCATCGGCAACTTCCTCTGCAAGAACTACCGCTATCTCAACATGGCGCTCTTCCGCGGGTGAGTCGCGTAACTGGATAACTTTGACTTAACTTTATTCTTATACTATTTTTATTTTTAATGCACTAACCCGTGCTGAGGACAATTTTAAAAACCTATTTGGAGGCTAAAAATTCCACCCATGCCGGGATTCGAACCCGCGACCTCTGGCTATCCGTGCCAGCGCTCTTTCCAACTGAGCTAATGGGCGACTCACCGGCATCAGTGAAATTTCGAACCTCTATACACTTTTCTCTGTATTACGTACAGGCAGCGACATCTGGAAGGTTAGGCCATGCTCCACAACGGGGGCCAAGTCCGGGTTGGTGAAGGGTTGTAAGACAGTCTTAAATTACCATGACGTAACTGAGTTACGAATCTGATATTTTCTGCTCAAGAGCTTCCGCAAGCTCAATTCGCAAGTGAATCACGTAACTAACATAACACTTACATATAGGCACATACATTGTTTCTGACCCCACACTAGGATACCCTGTGTCGTGGGAACCAGAAACAACGACATCACAAACATGTAAAACAGTAACTAGACCTACTGTGACTTAACTGAGCTTACCTTGACTTAACTAAATCATTCTATACAAGAGCTACCGCTATCTCAACATGGCACACTGGGTGAGTCACGTAATTGACGTAACTTCTGTTAAAGAGCAACCGCTTTCTCACATTGCGAATCAAGTAACTAAACCTACTCATGTCGTAAACTAGCTGAAACTAGAGTTACCACTATTTCGACCACAGAGTAAAAATAGTTCCTTTCATGCAGTAACTGAGGCAGGTTCTGTTTACTATACCATAGCCACCAAGTAGGTACGTAGTATTTTTCTAATACACGAAGTTGTATTTGGTTTTAATTTTTTTCCAGTGTAATATTTCTCAGCTAATTTGATCACATTCTTTGTAAAATCTTACTTCTAAATATTTAATAATACAAATAAATGATTTGGTATGATGTTATTCGTGTGCTTCAGATTCATGGTGGTGCCGTTCGTATTTGAGCTGCGCACACTAATGGACTGGATATGGACGGACACGTCGATGACTCTCATAGACTGGCTCAAGATGGAGGACATATTCGCCAATGTTTTCCTGCTCAAGGTATATTAACAAAAACATTTTTTCCTCTATTTTTCTGTAATATACTCGGGACAACATACTTGTTGAAAAAGATATGAAGAAACTGCGACAAGTTAAACATAAATGTAATTTTCTGTGATATACTTTTGTGTCCTTGCTGAAATAACAAGAACAACATAACATTTACATACAGGCAGGCACAAACATTGCTTCTGACCCCACACTATTAATGGTAAATGGTTTTAAACTTTCAAAATATTTTTGTTCTAATTATCTCAGAAACTGCGACTTGACGAACTTTAGAAGTTAAACATGTGTGAATTTCAAGATCAAGATCGTTTTGAAAAAAAGTTACAGGTAGCCTAACGATGTTTTCCTTCACAAAAGCAAATGGCATTGCCACTACAAATACACAAGGCAAAATCTTCTAGAACATACCGGAATTGATCCAAAGACTCGGTTGTGAGGCACTGCCGATGCTAACACGGCTGTCACCGCTTAGAGCTGATTGTTTCATTGATTCGCTCTACCACTTATTACGTTTATTAATGAATTCCTTCAATGCTTAGTGCTCGCGGTACATCGAGGACGAGTATCCTCACCCGCGCGGCGCGAAGCAGACCAACCGCAATAAGTACCTGCTCGGTGGCGGAGTGCTCGCGATTATGATTGCCATCATCTGGTTCCCGCTTGTCTTCTTCGCCTTCGGGAACACGGTTAGTTAGTTACACCTAGCCTCGTAGTTAGGCCATTGTACGTAAACGCGGAGGTATGTCAATAATTGTGACGCTAGGGTTTCCGCACGATGTTTTCCTTCATATTTGGTGAGTGGTATTAATACTGTACTTCAAAACTGCAGAGGACTTCGCAAAACAAAGTCATTCGTACCTCCCGATTGAGAAGCCGCCGTTCTACACTTTGAGAGAGCCACTTTCACTTTATTCTATTTTTATTTTTAATGCACTAACCCGTGCTAAGGACAATTTTTTTTAAAAACCTATTTAGAGGCTAAAAATTCCACCCATGCCGGGATTCGAACCCGCGACCTCTGACTATCCGTGCCAGCGCTCTATCCAACTGAGCTACTCACCGGCATCAGTGAAATTTCGAACCTCTTTACACTATTCTCTGTATTACGTACAGGCAGCGACATCTGGCCGAAGTAGATTGCATCACTTACAGCCTCGACTACCTACTTTGAAGTTAGGTTTTTACATCGGAATGATATCGCTGTACCCACATGATTATACTATTTTTATTTTTAATGCACTAACCCGTGCTAAGGACAATTTTTTCTTTCACTTTACAACGTGTTGTGCTCGGCGAGAGAGTATTTAATTGAATCGTTCATAATCTTTATGTTACGCGGGCCAAGGTTAAACAATCCGTACTTTTTAGAGAAAGGTGAATTTTCAGGACATTTGGATGTTTTAAACCAACATTTTCGTAAGCACTATACATTCTTAACAATGATCTTTCACAGATATTAAAGTGGAGTAACACAGATTATTTTCGTCGGTAGCCGGCAATTTATTTCTAGGGTTGACATGGACATGCTCCCTACAGTAATGTTTGACGGTACAGCTATTCCATTCAGTCAGACTGTTAAAAACCTTGGTATTATTATTGATAGTACCTTATCGTGGGTACCACAGCTGGAAGTGGTGAGCCGGAAGATGTTCGCGTCTGCAAGCTCACTTAGATGGCTTCGTAATTTTCTACTCACTGCTACCAAAGTTGCATAACAACAATCACTCCTTCCTTTTCTCGACTACGCTGATACATGTTATCTTGATATCACCGAGGAGCAACTGAATAAACTTGAGCGTCTTCAAAACTTCTGCATCCGGTTCATATTTGGTCTGCGCAAATATGATAACGTTTCCGAATTTCGTACAGAGCTCAAGTGGCTCCCAATCCGCCTCCGCCAGGATACGTACATACTCTCTCTTCTCTATTGCATACTGTTTAATCCAGCCACTCCTTCCTACCTCAAAGAGCGCTTTGAGTTCCTTCACTCTTCTCATATCCTTACTCTTCGCTCCTCCCAAAACATTCTCCTAAAAATCCCTTCCCATCACACCACCTTCTACAGCTGCTCTTTCACGGTGCAGCAGTCCGTCTCTGGAATAGTCTGCCAGTGGAAGCCAAGTCCGTACCCATTTTCAAAACTATGGTAAAAGAATACTATCTCGCTAGTTCTGTGAAACTTTTGCTGTTATTTATACTGTTAGTACTGTTCTGTTATTGTTGGTATTCTATTTATGTCCTGTCCATATATTGTTATGCCTATAAATTTAAGTATTTATATAAAATATTTATTTTTTATATATTTATCTATTTATTATTTGTATGTATCTATTTAGGGTTAGTATAATTATTTTCCTAATTAAGCAGTTTTACTCATATGTATCTGAAATATTTTGATTTATATGTACATCTACTTCCTTCTCCAATATATTGCTTCAGTCCATCCAAAGGTTGTCTGGAAGAGATCACTTTTAGTGATAAGGCCGTCGTCTGTACTCTTAGGTTAAGAAATATCTGTGTAATTTCCTTTTTTATGTACAATAAAGTGTTCTCTGTCTCTATCTATCCATCCGAAATCACTTAATTACACTTGCTTGATTTTTGTCGGTAGAGTCCGACCAGTGCATGAGGAGATTCTCGCCCAAGCGAAATGAAAGCGTAGACGCAAAATATTCGAAGGATTAGATATTTGTCGCATAAAAATAATTTTAAGGTATTCTCACAAAGCGCAAATCTATTCTATCTATCTATAATATAATCGTATTTATGTAAGTTTATCATAACTATGTATGTAACTGTTTATGTAGGTATATTGTTATTTATATAAGTAGTGTATTAATATATTTATATTTTCACCGATTACCCGTCTCTTATTTCCTCCAGCAACTTTCCGTCGTAAGGTTGTCTGGAAGAAATTGCTTTTAGCAATAAGGCCGCCAATTGTACTTTGTATCATTACATGTTTTATAATATGTGCTCTGGTGTACAATAAAGAATATTCTTATCTTATCTATAATATAAAAATGAATCGCCGAATGTGTTGGTAAGCGCAAATCTCGAGAGTAGCTGAACCGATTTCGCTAATTCTTTTTTTAGTATATTCCTTGAAGTACGAGGATGGTTTTTACGGAGAGAAAAATAATAAAAAAATCAAAGAGTCGACTGTTAGGCGGTACGAAGTTCGCTGAATCAGCTAGTTTACTAATAAATTTCGCTCGCTTTGTGGTGTTATAATATCGTAATCACAATCATAATTCGTCTTTCGACTTTTTACATAGAATTCAAGTCATACGTCTTAGAGTCGTATACGAATTATTTGCTAATGAAGTGAGAATTTGTTCCCTGGGCCGAGTCGCTCTTAGAATTGGTTCCCTGGTCCGAGTCGCCCTTATACTCGTTCGAAGAGCATCGTGGTGAGTAGAAGACGTCGTTTGCTCATAGTCACCAGGATATCGAAATTCAAGGGATCCCGGAATTAAGTTAAGAATGTTATATGTCCTAGAAATTGACAGAAATATTTGTAAAGTGAAATCGTATTCAACATTCAGTTCAATGCATGATTTATGCAATTCACTAATCGTCATTATCTCTTTACCACCTTTAAATAAATGAATGGATGGATGGATGAATGAATGAATGAATGAATGAATGAATGAATGAATGAATGAATGAATGAATGAATGAATGAATGAATGAATGAATGAATGAATGAATGAATGAATGAATGAATGAATGAATGAATGAATGAATGAATGAATGAATGAATGAATGAATGAATGAATAAATATTCATCAGCCCTATACTAAGTACAACTAAATGACTTGTGTTATAGGTGCTAACTCGACGATATATTTAATACAATAAATACATAGATAACATCCAAGACCCGCGACAAACTGGAAAAGTTCGTTTCCTAGTTTGACCCGGCCGGGGATCGAACCCGAGACCTTCGGTTTTACCTTCAGCGTGCTAAACCGCTGCGCCACCGAGGCCGTTATAAATAAATTATTTTCCATATATTTCTAAAATAAACGGAAAATACAAATAAACTTGTATTTATACTTCCTCATCTACCTTCACTGGGTTCGAATAAAAAAATATTACTGCTATTAATTAATAAAACCTAATTGGGACTATTATGTATATTTATTGCCCAAAACCTAACACAGTATGAATATAAAATAATAAAAAAGCTTCGGTTCTAGTTTACTATTTTTGTTCCAACAGGTTGGCACGCCGAATCCTCCATCGGATGTCACAGTGAAAATACGAATAGGACCATTCCTCCCTGTCTACCAGATGTCGGCGCAGTCGCACAATATTGATTTGTGAGTAAATAAATACTACTACAATAATAAATATAACAAATATAACATTTACATACAAGAACATACATACGTGTTGTATAATATCACAGAAATCCAATGTGTCCGTAAATCGAAAATTTCTTCATCTGTAAATTTCTTCATTCCCATAAGAATATAATTTTAGTTTTGTATAAAACACCTGACTAATGTAAATGGGTGTAGAACATCGAAAACACTGTTTTATATTCGGCATTTTATTCTACCTGAAATAAGTTTGAGTGAACGATAAACGCGTAAGACTCAAATTCATTTCAGGCGAAATGTAAAACAGGGAGTTATCTTGTAATAACCAAGTATGCCTGTGTGATAAATAATTGAAAGAATAATATACGGGGTATGTAGTTTGGCGGAGGATAATTACATTTGCAATCACGATCTCTAAGAAACGGTAGTTTGCAGATTTTTAAAGAAATTATTGAACATTTATCTTTTATTGAATAAATGTAGAAACATTCAGGGCCAGTTTCTGAATTGAGAATTTCGTGTGACAGAACGTTACTTAAGTATTTCTTAGTGAAAAGCTCCATTCAGAAACCGCGCCTTACTCAGTTTGCGTGCATGCTATCTTATCCACGTCGCTGTCACAGGCTATCTTATCCACGTCGCTGTCACTGTCAGCAGTGTGCCTCAGATCTTCGGTTTATAGAGTTGATGGGTGTCCTACACACAGTTACACATACGTACCTTATGGCAAATGTTGTGTCAAACACCCTGTATAATATCTGTCCCAGATACACGGAGCTAGAATACACGCAGCTCAGCAATCTGTACGCCCGCGACCGCACCGCGCAGACCTTCCTGTCCAACTATATGTACAACGACGTGGCCGTGGTAGGGTTCAACCCTACGTCCACCATGGACTGGGTCATTACGCCCCCCGAGCTGAAAAGGCTCGAGAAAGAAGCCGCATCGAGTGAGTAACAATATCTACCGCTATTATCTAGCTGTGCCCCGCGGTTTATCGATTTCCCACAGAACTAAGATGTTTTCCCGTAGTAAAACGTAGCCTATGTGTGCCACTTGTACAAATATAAGACAGCCCCTAGTGGGAATTGGACTCAAGCCTCTCTCTCGGTAACGAAGCACCTCAACGGCTATACCAACGAGGCATTTTTAAATATCTGTGGCTTGATGTATTTTTCTCGTCTAAATTTTAGCACGCTGTCATCGCATATTATAAGCTATCACCACAATATTATAACATGCAATGTTACTAATCTGTTTGTGATGTCGTTGTTTCTGGCTCCCACGACACAGGGTATCCTAGTGTGGGGCCAGAAGCAATGTATGTGCCAGTATGTAAATGTTATGTTGTGTTGTGTTTTGTTGTGTTGTATTAAACAAATTAAAATAATAATTTTTATGCTTAATAAAGCATAACTTAACACCAAAACTGTTATATACACGAACTATTTATCATTGTTACTAGACGCGACGCTAATGGTAACATTCGCCTTCGTGATAACGCACCCGACGAACAGCCCTGAGAATCCGCCCACCATAGAGTTCAGCGAAGAAAAACCCCTGAAGGCCTACATCGGCAATAAACGCAACCCGGAGCGAGACAAGCTGCTGCGGATGCTCGCCGGAAACGCTACCGATGATACTTGGTGAGTGGTGTCACTGTGACTCTGTTAATAAAGGGACTGATGATTTTTCCCTGGGAATTATATGACCAGCCTGGGTAGTACGATGGCTCGAGTCACGGGTTTTCTGGCGCTAAAATGACGGACTTTGACACTTAATGTTCTGTAAAGTCCCGACTTTTGACGATGAAAACGCACGACTAGCGTCTTCATTTACCTGGGAAGGTCTAGAATGGAAGTTATATAAAATTAGTGTCTTATAGTTACTTTATTTAACTATATTCTGAACAACAAAAGTGTAAACTGGTTAGTGGTTTTAGTGCACTAAAACTGAGAATTATCACTGGAAAGAAAAGGGATCGATTACTGTGCCCTCTCATAAAAACTAAACAGATAGGGCCTGTTTCTGAATTAAAAAAATCACTAAGTAAATACTTAAGTAACGTTCTGTCACGCTCTTTTCTGACAAATACGAAGAGACAGCACTACAGTTAACTATTTACTAAGCGAAATTGTCAATTTAGAAACTGGATGAAACTGAATCACGATTCTATGTTAGGTAAATTTCATACCTTCAAAATTATCTTCCCGTAAATTACCCGTCATACCAAACGATGTTTTAAATGAGAGAAATAAATTACTACAGTCTAATCAATGCTTCTACACTGGACTTTTTTTATAAACCAGTACACTAAAATGATATCGGCGATGATAGTAGTGTATAATACTTACCCAGGCTGCACGTGGCGGAGCTGTTCCCGAAATTCCTCAAAGTGTTCAACAAGGGCACCGCCAAGGCGACGTCCCAACTGATGCCCTACGGCGGCGCCGCCAATGACGAGCCTCGCTACTACCGGGACGTAAAGCTGCGGCTGGAGCGAGATAAGGGCTCGGTCTACTGGCGAGTGCACGAGGCTTGCGAGCCGCAGGTGGGTATTCATACGAAACCGTCTCAGCGATATTCAGAGGCGAGAGATCTTATGGTCGACGAGTAGGCCTACTGGTGAGTTCACGAGGCTTGCGAGCCGCAGGTGGGTGTTCACACGAGACCGTCTCAACTATGTAAGAGGAAAGAGTTGCTTCGAGTGAGAGATCGGCCCACTGGTGAGTGCATGAGGCTTGCGAGCTACGGGTAAGTTTTCATATGACAAAGGGTCGACGATATACAGAGGCGAGAGACGCTTGGAGCGAGAGATCGCCCTACTGGTGAGTGCACGAGGCTTGCTAGCCGCAGGTGGGTGTTCACATGAGATCGGCACTACGATATACAAATGCAAGTGCTTTGATCGAGGGAGCGGGCTAGTGAGTGCACGAAGCTTGCGAGCTGCAGGTGGGTGTTCACACAAGACCGGCCCAAGGATACACAGAGGCGAGAGATGCTTCGAGCGACGGATCGGCCTACTGGTGAGAGCATGATGCTTGCGAGTCGTAGCTGGGTGTTCACACGAGACCGGCTTAAGGGTATATAGAGGCTAAAGATGCTTCGAACGAGGCATTGGCCCACTGATATGTGTACGAGGCTTGCCAGTCGCAGGTGGATGTTCACACAAGACCGGCTGAAGGTTATACAGGATCTTCTCCTTCAGACAATAATGTCCAAATTAATTAAAAGCCGTTCCACGATATTTGAATGATTGGTATCCTTTGAGTGATTTCGTTTCGTTCAAAAGCAACTCATATTTTTGGGCTTACCGACTGAAGCTAATATAGAATTAATTTGTATAATGAAATGAAAGGTTTTATTCAAAGTAGCGCAGAAACTGCAGCAATTCAAACTATATCTATATCTAAGCGATATTATTATTATTATTAATACTTTATTGCACTATAAAATTGTACAATGCGGCGAACTTAATGCCATAAGCATTTTCTACCAGTCCAGATATATATGTTTAGTGTATTACACATATAATACACTAAACATATATATTAAAATTATATATATATATATATATATATATATATATATATATATATATATATATATATATATACACATAAACATCACTATAAGATACAAATGATACCTATGTACACACTGTAAGAGACAAGGAATACCATATAAATTACCATACATCGGAAAGACACAGGACATACATCGGAAAGACTCTTCACATAAGGAGTGGCTAAGGGAGTTTGGGGTAGCACTTCTCGAGGAAGTGTTCCCGGGCAAGAACTTTGAAAGAATTTCGAGATGGGGCTTTACGGATATTATCAGGGAGGGCGTTCCAGAGACGGACCGCTGAGACGCAGAAAGAGCTAGAGATGAAACCAGTATGGTGAGAGGATATGACCGCCAATTGTAGAACATTAACTAGGTTTAAGAAATCTAGGCTTTAATTCTTTTTTCATCCCTTCTATTCGAAAAGTGTCGCTTTGTTCCTTTGAGAAAAATAGGAAAACGCCATCGCCGTAAAAATACTATTTTGCTCCCTTGTCATACAATCTATTATTTTTCGTGGTGGAATAATGTGTTCTCTATCTACCTAAGATAAAATAATATGGTTTCCCAGGACCCACTGACCGCGATCCCGCTGAACAACTGCGAAATGTTGGTGATGTACACATTCAACGACAAGCTCTTCCCGAAGACTCTCAACTTCATCTCTGGAAGCGGGTATGTTAATTTTCCTTTCTCACAAGCGACCATACCTGTTTAGATTGACGTCGCCTAAACATAAAGATGATTTACCTACACAAAAATATATCCTCTCTGGTTAGGTAATCGATTGCCCTAAGTTAAAATGAGACGACCCGCAGCTAGCTAGCGCTATATTTGCAAAAAGTTCTCGATATTTATTTTATTAAGGACATACATAATAAAAATAGAGTTCACAGCGCCAATAACAGACATCCGCAAATAGGCAGTAGTATTACTAAAAATATACCACGTCAACGCTTTGTAATAAAGGTAGGTACAAATACATGCTTTTCAATTTTAACTATTATATTAAATATAGCACATTATAAATAAAAGCATAGCTCCATTATAATCTAACCAAACCATAATAATTATGATAGCTCTTTTTAGAGCCTACTTTAAATTATTAAACTATCATGGCAAAACGGCTCGAAATTACTTTTTCGCGAAATGTCGCATTCACGGATCAAAATCTCGCTGTAGTTCAGCATAACTTCATCAACGCTCTCAGCACGTAAGGATGAGATTACCCAACCAAATAAATAATATCAACTTGGTGTTCCGCAGCATCATAGGCTTATACACGACGTTCGTCTTCCTTGCTTCGCGCGTGCTCCGTGGCTTCTTCTCCGGAATCTACACGCGGATCATGTTCGACGACCTTCCCAACGTCGACCGTGTACTCCAGTTGTGCCTCGACATTTATTTGGTAAGTGGAGACCACTAGCAACTTGAGTATCAGGGATAATTGTGTTTAGAAGAAGAGGAATTACATTAATTAACCGCCGCAAAAGGGGGGTAGAAACAGATATAAAATAACATTTAAAACAGCAATAACAGAGATTAGCTCGCCTTTGTTCATGTAATGTCCTGTTTAATGTTTAGCGTACAATTAAGTACAATTATTAATAATATTAAAAGAAAACAGAAATGAAAACCAAGGAGTATTACATATTCCCTCTGTGGCAACAAATAGTTCCCCACGTCAGCATATTGTTGTTGGAAGCACATTAAGCAAACGCAATACCAAAAACACAGATGTTCAGCAGGAGCCTTTACTATTAGTATTGCACAAAAGACAGTGTACAAAAGGTGGAGTTAATGGTAATTGTATTTTCTACCAGTGTAGGTGCAGGAGAAGTAAAAACCCCGTCAGGACCCAGCTGGCTTGGGCCTTGGAAGAACAGTCATCCGATGATAGATTTGTGTGTAATGTAACCTTGTAAACAAGACATTTAACGCAGTTTTTGTATGACTAACCCTCTTTTCGCAACACACCCATACCTAGGTAGGTATTGCCGCCGTCTGTACTCTTAGGTTAAGAAATATCTGTGTAATTTCCTTTTTTATGTTCAATAAAGTGTTCTCTATCTATCTATCTATCTATCTATCTATCTATCTATCTATCTATCTATCTATCTATCTATCTATCTATCTATCTATCTATCTATCTATCTATCTATCTATCTATCTATCTATCTATCTATCTATCTATCTATCTATCTATCTATCTATCTATCTATCTATCTATCTATCTATCGATAAAGAGCAAACTCATCCTATGGACCAGCTATCACCAGCGAATGTGCAATTAATTAATGTCATAATTAAAACTGTTTTTACACGGATTTCACTCGTTTATTATATTTTTTACATATTTTCTCGTTTATTTTATTGTGCTGAAACGTTGGAAAATTATAAAAAATATAATAAACGAGTGAAATCCGTGTAAAAACAGTTTTAATTATGTCTAGTACCCGTGTTAACCTTAGAAAATACTATAATTAATGTCAATAAATTGAAAAAGGTAGGCAAGTGACAATTATGGGTCTGCCTTACCTGCCCCTCCGGGATAAAGCCAACAGGCACGAGTTTATATATTGTTGTTATTTAATAGCTTGTGGAAACAACCACAAAGCTAACAAGACTTTCTGATTATAATCAGCGAACTAAAATCAGTGGCGAACTGGCATAATGTAATGAGGTTTTCATGTATCCTCGAAATGTATGGTGTGCAATAAACAGTATTGGCATGTAATGGCAGTCGTTAAGCCATGTCAGAGGCCTTATGGGCGGCTTGATAACTTCTGACAGTAAGGCCCGCCACTGTCTTACAATCCTCCACCAACCCGGACTTGACCCCCGTGGTAGAGTATGGCCTAATCTTTCTGCGATGCAGGAAGAGACCCGTGGCCCAGCAGTGGGGGCATACAAGGGTTCATATCGAAGGAGTATTATTCTAATGTAATACATTTAGTTCGCTGCTGAGTTATGAAACATGGTTCCAGGTGCGCGAGGCTCTCGAGCTGTGCCTCGAAGAGGATCTGTTTGCCAAGCTGGTGTTCCTCTACCGATCGCCGGAGACCATGATCAAGTGGAGTCGACCGAAGGAAGAGGAGAACCCTCCGCAGAGGGCGCTGGTACCGTCGCGCCAAGGCGCTCGCTAGTCAACTACTTACCTACCAAAAGGTTACATAACAAGGAACGAATTTTGTCCTTGACCTCAAGTACTTAACATGACATTTCGATAGGTAGTTACAGTCTGTTAGCTTTTAGAATATACCTCGGCTACTATCGGATATATTCGTGTAATAGAAATATCGGAACTATAGTATGACACTTAACTTTACATAACTTTTCAAAATAGTGAAGAAAAGTTTTATACAGAGCAGGAAGTAGTATTACACTCGTGTGCTTTCGGCGAAAACCGAAGCCTACTCTAGAGCCCGAGGTATATTCTATAAGCTAACTGACTGTAGCTCCGGCTATATTGGCGTCGAGAGTAGCTACTAGCAAGTACAATGATTCTCTGCGCTTTGACAGAGGATTGATCATATTTATAATCTCACTTTTAGAGAGACGCTTTAGTCAATATTTATCAGACTATTAATTTATATATATCTCTTTGAGCTTATCATATGTGCGATCTCGGTGAATGCGTGCAACGGACACGTATGTAAGTTGTACAGTAATGTTATAATATTAAGAATAACAATCCAATCATTAACTAACGTTGCTAAGCAAATTCAAAATCAGCGTGAAAAGAACCCAAAGAGCGTAAATATTACGCTTTCTTAAATTGTGCTGGTGATGCTTCCCATCAGTAGGTACTTGTTTCAAGTATGAGAGATACCTAACTACAGACTGAGCATTTTAATCTCACGTCAGTAATATTGATACACTAACGTTCATTAATCATTGTATAGTGAATAGTTCACACTTTTTTGTCATTTGTATTGCACGATAAGCCAAATTAAAATTTAACATTTCTTGTCTACCTGCTTATACAGGAGTTAGAAAGGTATTCAATTTAATAAATTATTTTTGGGTTACATGGTAACATTTACCTGTTCAGATTTTGTTGTTTATTTATTCTTTACATTTTTATTCATCAGAATCATGGTTACTTTATTTAATATTATCAATAGATAATTTATGTAAATATTACATTATGTTGGTAATTTTAGGTAACTTAATTTTAGAAAATATTCTGAATATTGGTGCTTACTTCATTTTGGTGTATATTTGGTGTTTTGCAATAGCTTTCGTTAAATTTCAATAATCAAGCACTTCCACTATCAGTCATGAACTTACCTCATAATTAAGTCAGTATATATGCATTAGATATATTTTATAAAATACCCGGAGTTCGTAAGAATTTATGTACACTTTTTTACTGTGACCATTGTGTTAAGCTGCATTTAATGTTGTCATTTTGTGATAATAAAAGTCTTTAAAATGTTTATTGGATGTATTAATTTTGAAACAATACAGTTGTTTACTGATTACTTACTATCTACTTAGTTAACAACCATAAGTCGTGGAGCAATATTCATCGACATCAACTCCTGGAATAGCAGTTTGGCTGCGTACGGCAAGCGAATTTGCGATATTTGGGTCTTATTTTTGCAGCCCTTGCATTCGAAGGTGTTGTTACGCAGATTGGCTATCGCTATAAAGCCGCAGAAGTTGCAAACGTGAATGCGATAAGGGTCCGAAACTTCGAACAGTCGCTCTCGCAGAAACTGGGCTGCACCATGGGCAATCTGGCAATCGCGCTCCATTTCACCAAAACGCAAGCCTCCATCCCTGGCTCTGCCCTCCATAGGCTGTCTCACCAAAATTTGCACTGGCCCTCTGGCTCTCGAATGGATTTTATCGTCTACCATATGCTTGAGACGCTGGTAATAGGTTGGTCCTAAGAAAACTTGGGCATTTATTTTCCTCCCAGTATGTCCATTGTACATGACTTCATTACCTCTAAGATGGTACCCATACTCTTGTAGTAGTGAAGAGATTTTCTGCACATTTACAGCGTCATTGAAGGGGGTAGCATCACCGATTTCGCCCTTGTTTGAGGATACTTTGCCCTGAATACACTCGATCAAGTGACCAATTGTCATACGCGAGGGAATGGCGTGTGGGTTAATGATAATATCAGGGGTTAGACCTTCACAAGTGAAAGGCATGTCTTCTTGCCTGTACTGTATTCCACATGTACCTTTCTGTCCATGTCGGGAAGCAAATTTGTCGCCAATCTGTGGTATACGAACGGATCTGACGCGGATTTTGCAGAACTTGTATCCCTCACTGTTCAAAGTCAACATGACCTGATCTACTATACCAGTTTCGCTGTTTCTCAAGAATGTCGACGCATCACGTTTGCTGTATCGTTTTGTAGTGCCTTCTAATTCGTCGTCGTTTTCAGGCAGGGTAATGGTTTTCCCAATGACCACATCATCGCCTGACACTCTTATACCAGGAGCAATGATACCATCTTCATCCAGTTTGTCATACAAAGCATTTCTCATGCCTTGACATGTTTGTCTCGTTGGCTTCTCGAATTGTTCCTCTTGATCACCAATTCTCTTAGATTCAGAGTCTTTGTAAGATCGGTAAAATACTGATCTAAAGAAACCTCTCTCCACAGCCGATGCATTCAAGATAACACTGTCTTCTTGATTATATCCAGTGTAGCACAGAATGGCAACAATAGAGTTGATGCCGGCTGGTAATTCTCTGAATCGTAAATACTCCATGGAGCGGGTAGTAACCAGTGGTTTGTGGGGATAGTACAGGACATGGGCTAAAGTATCCATCCGTACATGGAAGTTGGTTATGTAGACACCCATAGCTTGTTTACCCATAGCACTTTGATAAGTATTCCTGGGACTTTGGTTGTGATCAGGAAAAGGTATAATGGATGCACAGACACCCAATATCATGGCAGGATGGATCTCACAATGTGAGTAAGTTGTACAGTAGGCATATTCCTTGTTTTGCATCAGATCATCAGGACTCATAGCTATCATAACAGTCTCTTCTTCTAATGTATCAATGTACTCCACCACACCACTTCCTACCAGGTTTTGCCAGCCATAGTTATTATAATCTCTCTCTTTGAGATTGTCAATGTGTTTTTTCTTCAGCAGTAGAGATCCATTTTCAACAATCAGCAAAGGACGACAGATGCGTCCAGCATCAGTGTAGATCCTTATCTCTCTATCTCTAATGTCTCTGATCATGCTTACTTCAGACACAACAATGTCCATCTGACGTCTCAGTTTTCTCAAAGTGGCCATCAACTGTTCTGGGTCCCTGTGAATGCCCACCCAGCATCCATTGACAAATATCTTAGTTGCATCAGCAATAGCAGAAGGGGCAATTTCTTCCAAGTTCTCCATGGACCACTCTTCCAAGAACTCCAAAATGGGAGACGGTTGGCTTCCAACAGAGATATACGCCATCAAGGCTAAGTTCTTTACAAGACCTACTGCAGCACCTTCAGGGGTCTCAGCAGGGCAGATCATACCCCACAAAGTGTTATGCAACTGACGAGGTTTAGCTAACTTGCCGTCTCTTCCAATAGGAGAGTTGACACGCCGCAAATGCGACAGTGTGGAAGCAAAAGTTAATCTGTTCAACACCTGAGAAACTCCAGCCCGAGCTTGATGGGCTTTTTTCTGGTCCCCCCAGTTGCCTGTAGCAAGGGAATATCTTAGTCCATCTGTGATGATCTTGGTTTTGATAGCAAGTTCCAAGTTGAAGTCTTTTCCTCTGTCAATAAACTTCTGTGCATACATTCTCACTTCTTTCAAAAGGTTTTTGAATAGACCTCTGAATAAAAAGGCTAATAGTGGTCCAGCTAAGTCCAGTCTCTTATTTCCATAGTGATCCCTATCGTCTAACTCACGACGTCCCAAGGCTGCCAAAAGCAGTCTGTGGACCATGTAACCCAAGAAATAAGCCTTTTTAGTCTCGCAAAAATCTGATACACCCACATGTGGCAACATTTCCTTTTGCAAGATTTCCCGTGCATACTTCATACGTTTCTCCTTAGTCACACCTGGCCTGGCACCACGACCACCAATGAAATTGAGAGCCACATTCTGTTCTTGAATAACAAAAGCTTCATCAAGTGAGGGCTTCACCATTTCCATCATTTCAGGATCATCAAAATCATAAATTATGTGCTCTAGAATGTCACGATCAGCCACAAAGCCTAGTGCTCTGAATACAATCATGATTGGTATTTCAGATTTGATGTATGGAACAATAGCAATGATTCTTTGTCCAATAGCAGACTTCTTGATGCTTTGGCCACCTCTGGCCATCATGTTCACCCACAATGTGGAAGTGGGTCTTGAGCTATGCTCCAAGCAAGACCGGATTTCAGTTTTATAAGCATATTTGCCATCTTTCATGCTGAAAACATACACAGTGTTGGTTGCCATCTTTTCTTGCGCAATCAGTACCTTTTCTGAGCCATTGATGATGAAGTAGCCGCCAGGGTCAAGTGGGCATTCATTCAATTCTGTCAAGTCTCTGTCAGTGAGATTGCTGAGTAAGCAGTAGGTGGATCTCAACATTATAGGAATCTTGCCGATGAAAGTTTTCTGATGCTGAGTTTCAATAGCATCTTCACCATCTTTCACAATGGTTTTAGTTATGTCAACATAGAGTGGGGCTGAATAGGTCAAATTACGAAGACGGGCTTCATTCGGCATCATGGGTGATGGAGCACCATCTTTCTCCCAATGAGTGGGTTTCGATAGATAGATTTGATCAAACTTTAGCAAATATTTTGGTGGGTTCTCTATCTCTCCTGAAGAGTGCTGCGCTTCGGCTTGCAATTCTATCGGCGGCGAATCTTCTACAATCCTTTGGACAGACATCTGGATAAACTCATCGAAACTGTCGAGTTGTTGTCGTACCAAGCCTTTCTCGTCAAAGTAAGCGTTGATCACAATCCAACAAGCTTCCTGCCATAATTCTGAGGAGATTTCTTCTACATCCTCTTCCTCGTACTGATCATCTTCTGTGTCATACATCTTGGTCAAATGTAGACACTATTCACTCAATAGAAATATTGTGAAATCATATAAAATTATCGGTATTTTGTAATATTCGGAAACCAAACTTAATTATTCGTGCAAGATGCGGACTTGCGAAGTCATATTTTCTGTGTGCGGAGTAATTTTTTGACAGATATAACAAATGGCGACCGGGGTGTTTTTTTTTAATTCACAGATTACAATTGAACTGCCTGCCTATACTCCCCTACACTGTCAATGATTGTCGAACTTTAAGTGTGCTCAGCCCATATACTCATGTACGCGCGAGTCGCCTGTGTTTTGTGAAAAAAGATCAGAGTTTGATATTTCTGCGTGCGATGCTTGTACTAGAATACGGATGTGCGACGGATGTATCCGCAAAGGTAGCTTATATAGTACAACGATGCAGGCCCGCTAACTGCAACCACCTGTAACTAAAACCGTAGAGGGAGTAAGACTAAGACTATCTATGCTAAACACGCAACATGATTATACTTGGTCCAAAGAGTGTAGAAATTAAAGAGTCAGGTTTTGCTCAGGCTTTTTGTGTGTGCTAGTTAAATTTCCTGCACTTAGAAGCATTATAAAAATAAAAATCTCAGTCAACTCATTAAAAGTTAATTTTCGATACTACCACTAACAAAGTTTCTGTTAGTTTGAGTTTGTATATTCAATGAAGATTTATATTGGCAGCTTTCTTTCTTTCTGGTTTTACATTAGACGTCTATCAAATTTTAGAATACTTCGATATGCCTTGTCAGTTTGCTATGTTCTTGTGAATTTGTTGTAAATAAATAATAATAGTACATTACTGCAGAGGCCGAGAAGTAAGGGATTGCTGGACGAGTTTGGGAAAGACGGCCGAGTCGTCTAGAACGAGTCCTGCAATCCCTGTTCCGGCCGAGGATTGTATAATATTAAAATAATTACTAGGTAATTAAGAAATAATAGTTTATTAGGAAAAAATAACGTAAAAATGTATTTTTCTTTACTTTTAGCCGGTAACAGGTTCTCCATAGCTAATTTTGCTTCATTTCTCAAATTAGGCGGAGTACAGTCCATAATTTCCGCATCACTCTCGTCACTAGAAGTCATTTTCAATATTTTCGATGAAATGATTATCAGAAAAAACAAGCAGAAAAAAGTTGTTTAGTTTGCCGCCTTTTTAATTTTTTAAATACACTAACATATTTGAGCAATGAGCACCATGTTTAACCGCACAAAAACCAATACCATAGATTGTTTTTTTTTAATCTTGCAAGTATGCTTACAGAACTTAGTAGGTGGTTGGCTGTATGTAATTTTTCCTTGGTCAGTTTAATTTTAGTAAGTAAATTAAAAAGTTAGAGCAGCGGACGGTAATGGATTTTCATACTTACTTTACTGGCTTAGGCCAGTAAAGTGAGGCGGGAGCCATAAAAGAGAAACTGTGGCTTTATTTCATGGTAATAATAAAAAAGTATGAGGAGTCGCAGGATGCCATTGGGGTTTTCTGTGACCTGTCCAAGGCGTTTGACTGCGTTGACCACGAAACGCTTCTCATAAAATTGCACCGATATGGTTTAAGTAATAAATCACTAAGTCTTCTTCGATCTTAACAGACAGAACTGTAAAGGTTGATATTAATAGAGTTAAATTCTCAGGTTCTGATGTAAAAGTAGGTTTCTATACTGGGTCCGTTCCTTTTTTTGGTATATATAAATGATTTGCCCTACCTAGTAGAAAAACTTTCGCAGATAGTGTTGTTTGCTGATGATACTACCTTAATTTTTAAAGTAAAGAGAGGTAAAAGTAATGTAGACGATGTAAAAAATGCTTTATCTACAATTCAAAACTATAAACAATCTGATGCTAAATGCAAAAAAGACAAAATGCATCAAATTCTCACAACCCAATGTTAAAAATGTTGACACGAGTTTAAAAATATCTGGTGAGAGGCTAGAGCTGGAAGAGTCCACGCTTTTTTTAGGCATAACGATAGACTCAAAACTGCAATGGGGTCAGCATATTGGAAAACTGTCGGGTCGGTTGAGTTCAGCAGCGTTTGCAGTCAGAAAAATTAGACAACTTACAGACGTGTCGACGGCGAGGCTGGTCTATATTTTAGTTATTTTCACAGTGTCATGATGTCGTATGGTTTGTTATCATGGGGACGGGCAGCAGATATAGAAACCATATTTTTCTTGCAAAAAAGAGCAATAAGAGCTATTTACAACTTAAACAGTAGAGAATCGCTAAGGGAGAGTTTTAAAGAAATAGGCATTCTTACACTGGCTTGCCAATATATATTCTATAATATAATGTATGTCCGAAAAAATATAACAATGTTTAAATTAAATAGGGACGTTCATACATAACATAAACACAAGGAATAGAAACAAGGTTGCTTAAACTAAATCCCGATTAGCCAAGGTAGGCACATCATTTGTAGGTTACTGCGTTCGTTTTTACAACAAAATTTCAGAACGTGTTCTATCCTTGTCTGAAAATAAGTTTAAAACTTTCATTAAAAATTCCCTATGTAAAAAGGCATATTATAGAATAGACGACTATATAAACGATCCTAGTCCGTGGTAGTAAACCCATTCCACCGCGATTTTATTGTTAAGTATAACATATTTTATAATACAAGTGTGTACAGACGACGTGATTGCATATTAATAACTATATGATACATTCTATAACTGACAAAAACTTAACTGCAAGTTTGCTTAAAGTCATTCGAATGGTAGCGTGGTGTTCGGGTAATCTATCTCCCTCCAAAATGGTTGAGACTGATGATGGCTGAGCACTGCGTTATGCTCGTGAATGAGTGCTGTTCGTGTGTCTGGCCGCAGCACTTATGTTTTGCCCTATAATTGTGAGACATTTGACTAATGCTTTGGCATTTAGGGTTGTTAATGACAATCATGAAATCTTATTACTTAGGTTTACATATTATGGCAAGTGATGTATTTGGTTTTAAGATGATTTGAGAAAAGATGGTCAGAGTGGATTTTTTTTTCCGCTGCCTTTTTCTCCACTACAATACGGCCCGAAGGCGGCGGCATACATTTAACATTGACATTCAGCAAACAGAATGTAAATTCTTTACGCTGAAATAAATTGATTTGAATTTGAATGCAATGAAGATTTATATTGGCAGCTTTCTTTCTTTATGGTTTTATATCAGAAATCTATCAAATTTTAGAATACTTCGATATGCCTTGTCAGTTTGCTAGGTTCTTGTGAATTTGTTGTAAATAAATAATAAAGAACGAAGCGCTCGTGGCCTAGGCGAACCGAGTGATTGGAATCAATCACTAGGTTAAGCAACAACAGGCGCGGTCAGGTGCGGGATGGGTGAGCGTCCCGTGACTACCGCTAGTGGCATTTTTCCGAGCGCTTCCGTGCTTCGCAAGGCACGCTAAGCCGTTGGTGCCGGCTGTCATATAATGGCAGTCGTTAAGCCATGTCAGAGGCCTTATGGGCGGCTTGATAACTTCTGACAGTGAGGCCCGGCCACTGTCTCACAATCCTCCACCAACCCGGACTTGGCCCCCGTGGTGGAGTATGGCCTAACCTTCCTGCGATGCAGGAAGAGACCCGTGCCCCAGCAGTGGGGACATATAAGGGTTGATAACGAAATAATAAATATAATTTTACAGTCTTCCTTTATAGATATATTAATAGTTTCACTTCCGGTTTCATGAATTATGCGTTTGAGTATCTAATACGATCTAATTGCTATCCAATTTTATAGTAAAGACGAAGTTCATACGTTCAGTCTGGCGTGTGGCGTCTGTTCAGTCCGTGACCTTGATGAAGCTCGGCTCGATACCAGACTCATCAAAATATTCGAACCTGTCTAATATGTGATTCGAAAATCCGTCAGTCTGGTCCATCATCAGACCACTGCATAAACGATCAGCCTGTCGTCTCAGTCTAACCAGACTGACCGAATTCACTGACGCCAGGACTGAACGTGTAAACTCCATTTAGGGTACCTATTCTGTGCTACCAAACACAGAGTAAAATAACAAAAACTCAAATCATTTAACCACAGAACAATTGTGATTTTGAAACACAACTTGTTTGGTTTTCATTCACAGACTAGGTACATAAAGTTTTCAAGCGAGTTTGGAGGTATTTTTTTGTTACAATCATAAAAAGATGATTCATTTCATATTTGTGTAAAAATATAGTTCATAAAAGTGGCGCGCCAATCATCCATCTAACATGGATTCATCGAGACGAAATAATCCAGAAGAACAGCGTTGTATACTCGGGCTTCAAGATTTGAACTTATCCAACAAAGAGACTGACGGTACTGAGCAGGCGCAAAGTGCAGCAACATCAAAAACAAATACCCTTAGTAAATCCCGGCCAGTGGGCGCGATTGAGAGCTTCGTGCTCGACAGCGGCTCGCCGAACAACCGCCAGGACTACAGTTTCTACGAGCGTTCCAATGTCATAGCTTCGTCCAAGTTCGCTACCCCAAAACGTGTAGAAACGATCGCTTCGATAAATAAGCGCGGTGATATAAACGCAGCAGCAATCTCTGCTAGCCCGACCCGCTCTATCGACTCGCTATCGCAAAGGTCGCTGAGCTACCAGACGGACGATCTCTACGAGATTCCCGCTAATCCCGGCAGCCAGTTTGTGCCACCGGTGTACGAGAACGTGGAGTACTACGGGGAGACGCGCGCCCCTCAGCAGCCCTATTACCACCAGCTGTATGCTCAGGGCCCCTCCCAACCTGTATCCGACGGATATTACGACACTCGCTATAGCAAGGCACAGCCACAAGTGCCTGTCAGCTCAAAGGTCAAATTGATAAACCCTTCTGTTTATCAAAATATGCTTTGTTCTGATACAGCAAGTTTAAAACCAGAATTCAAATCACAAGAAAATCCTGATCAAAGATTCATGCAGCAGGGTTCTGTACCTGGACCACAGGTGCCCAACACTGTCACCAGCAGAAGTGTTTCTCAGCTCTCAATGAATGATAAAGTCAAACTTGAGACAGCTTTGCCCCCACCTCCTCCTTACATTGCTGGTCACGATAACCCCAGTGGTGACTACACCATAATGAAATCTGCCCCACCGAAATACACAGATGTTAGTGGCCTAGTGAGTAAAGAAAACACAGTTGGATTTGATAAAAAGATTGTGACTGTTCCCACAACAGCTGTTTACGCTTCTATTGCACCTAGTGCTCAGAGACCTAAAGCCAACATTGCCACGGAAGTGCAAACAGCTGCTTCGTCTCCTAAGTTTTATCACCCCAAACCAGCTGTTAAAAGCAACCTGGGCAAAGAGAAGCTAGCACCAATGAATGGTGCATATAATCCAAAACCTATTATGCAGCAAGCTGGAAGCAGAATGCAAATAGTTGAGGACACTAATGGATCTGATTATGTGTGCATGACAGGGGGCTCCTCAATGGCTGCAGTGAATGCTACAAGCAGGGATAATGTGTCCCTGGCATCTGAATCAATTAGTTCAAGGCATTTAGTGTCAGGGTTGACTTCTTTATGCTCCCCAAATCAATCACCAGCACCATCACCAACACCAAGTTCAGTTTCCCAGTTGTCAGGTGGCTCGAGAGGTTCTGGAGGCCGTGGAAAGAGTCTATTGCCATACAGTATTACACCGCCTCGCCCACCTGGCCCTAGTGAGGCTCAGAGAAAGATTGAGGAGTTGACTCGCCAGCTAGAAGAGGAAATGGAGAGGCAAGATGAAGAAGGGGAGTACTTTGGTAAGTTTTTTTTTTCTTGGTTAGAAATCAACCCACATTAATTGGAATACTATATTCCCTTTGTTTACAAAAGAGGTTAGTCTAACAAGTACTCAATGTGCTATGAAACATTGGTTTAGGACTAGGGGTTTGGCCAAATTTAGTTTTTAAGATTTTTTTTAGCAATTTTACTTTATTTAGTCTGGGTGTATTTCTATGCTTGTAATGTCCTTGCCTGGTATGCTAGTTTGGGACCAGGACAAGTGATTGTGTTGTGTGGAAGTTATTTATTTATTTATTTAAAAGCTAATAACTACTATGATTATATTCTTTTTAATGCAATAACCCATGCTAAGGACAATTAAAAAAAAACTATTTAGAGGCCAAAAATTCCACCCATGCCGGGACTCAAACCACCGACCTCCGGTCAGTTGGGAGAGCGCTGGCACGGTTGGCTACATAGGTTTTTACATTGTTTTTTTTAAATTGTCCTTAGAACGGGTTAGTGCATTAAAAGAATATAATCATGTAGGTACAGCAATATCATTCCGGTGTAAAAACCTAAAACTGCAAAATAGGTACTCAAGGCTGCAAGTGATGCAAATTACTTCAGCCAGATGTTGCTGCATGTACGTATTACAGTGAGTGTTGTATAGAGGTTCGAAATTTCACTGATGCTAGTTGGTTGCCCATTAGCTCAGTTGGGAGAGCGCTGGCACGGTTGGCCGGAGGTCGCGGGTTCGAGTCCCGGCATGGGTCGAAGTTTTAGACTCTAAATAGGTTTTTTTAATACCTACTATGCTCACATAGGCGTGTGCCACACCTGCGGCGCCGGGGTGACCGGTGCGGGGCAGGCCTGCCAGGCCATGGGCAACCTCTACCACACCAACTGTTTCATCTGCTGCTCGTGTGGCCGCGCGCTCCGCGGAAAGGCCTTCTACAATGTGCACGGGAAGGTCTATTGCGAGGAGGACTATTTGGTAAGTGTTAGATTAAAACTCTTTATTGTACACACCAGACAACAAAATACATTATACTATTTTTATTTTTAATGCACTAACCCGTGCTAAGGACAAATTTAAAAACGTATTTAGAGGCTAAAAATTTCACCCATGCCGGGATTCGAACCCGCAACCTCTGGCTATCCGTGCCAGCGCTCTACCAATTGAGCTCAATTAGCTCGATAGCCAGAGGTTGCGGGTTCGAATCCCGGCATGGGTGAAATTTTTAGCCTCTAAATAGGTTTTTAAACAAAATACATAAAAAGGCTTATATTGTTATATTCCTTACACTATTTTTATTTTTAATGCACTAACCCGTGCTAAGGAACAAATTTAAAAACCTATTTAGAGGCTAAAAATTTCACCCATGCCGGGATTCGAACCCGCAACCTCTGGCTATCCGTACCAGCGCTCTACCAATTGAGCCAATGGGCGACTCACGGCATCAGTGAAATTTCGAACCTCTTTACAATATTCTCTGTATTACGTACAGGCAGCGACATCTGACTTAAGCAAATTGCATTACTTACAGCCCCGACCACCTACTTTGCAGTTAGGTTTTTAACATCGGAACGATATCACTGTACCCACATGATTACACTATTTTTATTTTTAATGCACTAACCCGTGCTAAGGAACAAATTTAAAAACCTATTTAGAGGCTAAAAATTTCACCCATGCCGGGATTCGAACCCGCAACCTCTGGCTATCCGTACCAGCGCTCTACCAATTGAGCCAATGGGCGACTCACGGCATCAGTGAAATTTCGAACCTCTTTACAATATTCTCTGTATTACGTACAGGCAGCGACATCTGACTTAAGCAAATTGCATTACTTACAAATTGCATTATTTGCTTAAGTCAGATGTCGCTGCCTGTACGTAATACAGAGAATATTGTAAAGAGGTTCGAAATTTCACTGATGCCGTGAGTCGCCCATTGGCTCAATTGGTAGAGCGCTGGTACGGATAGCCAGAGGTTGCGGGTTCGAATCCCGGCATGGGTGAAATTTTTAGCCTCTAAATAGGTTTTTAAATTTGTTCCTTAGCACGGGTTAGTGCATTAAAAATAAAAATAGTGTAATCATGTGGGTACAGTGATATCGTTCCGATGTTAAAAACCTAACTGCAAAGTAGGTGGTCGGGGCTGTAAGTAATGCAATTTGCTTAAGTCAGATGTCGCTGCCTGTACGTAATACAGAGAATATTGTAAAGAGGTTCGAAATTTCACTGATGCCGTGAGTCGCCCATTGGCTCAATTGGTAGAGCGCTGGTACGGATAGCCAGAGGTTGCGGGTTCGAATCCCGGCATGGGTGAAATTTTTAGCCTCTAAATAGGTTTTTAAATTTGTTCCTTAGCACGGGTTAGTGCATTAAAAATAAAAATAGTGTAATCATGTGGGTACAGTGATATCGTTCCGATGTTAAAAACCTAACTGCAAAGTAGGTGGTCGGGGCTGTAAGTAATGCAATTTGCTTAAGTCAGATGTCGCTGCCTGTACGTAATACAGAGAATATTGTAAAGAGGTTCGAAATTTCACTGATGCCGTGAGTCGCCCATTGGCTCAATTGGTAGAGCGCTGGTACGGATAGCCAGAGGTTGCGGGTTCGAATCCCGGCATGGGTGAAATTTTTAGCCTCTAAATAGGTTTTTAAATTTGTTCCTTAGCACGGGTTAGTGCATTAAAAATAAAAATAGTGTAATCATGTGGGTACAGTGATATCGTTCCGATGTTAAAAACCTAACTGCAAAGTAGGTGGTCGGGGCTGTAAGTAATGCAATTTGCTTAAGTCAGATGTCGCTGCCTGTACGTAATACAGAGAATATTGTAAAGAGGTTCGAAATTTCACTGATGCCGTGAGTCGCCCATTGGCTCAATTGGTAGAGCGCTGGTACGGATAGCCAGAGGTTGCGGGTTCGAATCCCGGCATGGGTGAAATTTTTAGCCTCTAAATAGGTTTTTAAATTTGTTATATTCCTGTTAAGATTTGCGGATGGGTGCGTCCCTCGCCCTCCGAAGTCAGTCGATTATACGCAAGCTTACGTATCGCCAGTCTATCATTACACACACTAGACGTAAGACAATGTCTATCCTACATGCTAAACCAGAGATCTCAAGCCCCATCCTGAGGCAGGTCACGCTAAAGCAACACAGGTCGCAATGCCCATGGGATCCCAGTTGATTCACTCATTCGATTAAAATGTAGTTTTCATGTTAATCTATTTGATTAATATGGAAATTAATTCCTATGTTGGTTTTCTTTTTCAATATTTAGTGTATGTTTTAATGCAGGTAGCGACAGAGATAGCATAAGGAAGAGAACTCCACTTTTTCCACTCTTACATGAAATATATGTAAGAACAGGCATTTTATACTTACGTAACATATTTCCACAAACCCTCGAAAGCGTGCTAATATTTGTATCGAGTCACAGATGAAAGGTACGTCCTTTCTTGAAAATTTTCTCTATTTGAATATAGCCCAGCTATTCAAAAGCTACTTAGTACTCACATCTTCATGATTTTTTGTTTCAGTATTCCGGCTTCCAACAGACGGCTGAAAAATGCGCCATCTGTGGTCACCTCATTATGGAAATGGTACGCTTTATTGCATCTTCATTAGACCATCTCTGCCCACTGCTGGGATATGAGAACTTTTAATTTTTTTTTTTCAGTAATAGTGGTTTTGGCCGCCACTCGCCGCAAGCAGCACTTTCGTACCCCTATGAATATGTGAATAAAAAATTACCTATAAATAAATAAAAGTAATCGGAATAAATACAGCCGCTTCCATGATACTGTTATTTCTGCCTCACTTGGGCTAGCGGTAACATATTTTTCACTACCCTACCAGCGGTCGTGGGTTTGATTCCTGTTCGGAGCCGCCGTTCTTTAATTCCTACAGCGGCCGCTTTTATTTTCGGCCTCATTTTGGGTTTTTCCAAGTTTGTCAAGTTATTATCTGGTTAACACACCACGTCGAGTATCCCAGTTTGGGACCGGATCAAGTTATTGTGATGCTCTGTTGCTATGTTACCTGGTTCCTCCACAGATCTTGCAAGCCATGGGTAAGTCGTACCACCCGGGCTGCTTCCGCTGCTGCGTCTGTAACGAGTGCCTGGACGGTGTGCCTTTCACCGTGGATGTGGACAACAAGATATACTGCGTCAACGACTACCATCGCATGTTCGCGCCCAAATGCGCCAGTTGCGGCAAAGGTGAATTTCTTATATATTTCACCAATGCTACTTCACACTGCGAGAAGTACGTTTCACTGTTTCACTGCAATAATAAACGCTCTGGGCCCCTAATAACCATACATAAAACAAAATAATTTCAGATTTCATAGTGAAATAAAACTTCATTGTCTTATTGTGCTTTTATCTTACTAACATAGTCTATCGTCTTTTAAGATTTCTAACAACACTGTGAGTCTCTGTTTCATCCGAAATGTTTGTAATAATTATTCTATACATTTTGACACGGGAAACTGGCCTTAAAATGTGTTTCAAAACAAAATACGCATTACGTTCGAAGTGGAGTCTGTGCGCGGAGCGTTGAGCTAATATGAACATTTTTATTTATAAGTGACTTGCTAAACAGAGAGAACTGTGGTTGCCTTACTCATCGATACACAACAACGAGGGTTGGCTGGAAAAAAAAATTACTTAGTAAAGCCACCTTTGTACAAATTTGTTTTAGTGCAATAAAGATTCAGTACGATCATTACTTTTACTATAACTGTTTTATTCATGCTAAAGTTAACTATGAATCCAATGTAACCAATCTTTTCCTGAAGAATATAGTATTTGAGGTACTGTTTTATTTGCGATAGCGTAATTAAAGATAATCGGAACGAATGTAGAGCGCTGGTGGCGGAAGCTGCCCGATAGTCACTTCCCTTCCCTCAGTCATGAATAAGAAGAATAATTCAAAACCGTGTTAGACCTCCATCTGGGTCTGCGCGTCCATCCACCTGCTTTACTGAACCTAACTCGTGTCATCCACAGGCATAACGCCGGTCGAAGGAACCGACGAGACAGTGCGCGTAGTGTCGATGGACCGCGACTTCCACGTCGACTGCTACATGTGCTGCGTGTGTGGCATGCAGCTCACTGACGAGCCTGACAAGCGCTGCTATCCTCTGGCCGGTAAGTCTGAAGGGAGAGAGAGAGATACAACCGGCAAATTCACACTCGAAAGAATTTTATTTACTACTAGCTGTCCCAGCGAACTTCGTACCGCCTAACAGTCGATTCTTGAATTTTTTTTCTCCGTAAGAACCATCCCGTACTTCAAGGAATATTCTAAAAGAATTAGCGAAATCGGTTCAGCTGCTCGCGAGATTTGTGTTTACCGACAAATTCAGCGATTCATTTTTATATTATTAATTATTATACAGTGTATCCGTTCTTAAATGGCAAAACGAGTAAACAAACATGGCTGACCAATAAATTATGACATTTCATAGTGTTGCTGAAATTACTGAATGAATGACAGATTTCATTATTGAATGAATGGAATGAATGAAGTTTAAGTCATAAAATAATCTAAATAATTATGTAATATTAGTATCGCAATCCATCTGCTACACTGAACTCGACCCATATACCTACAAACTGGAACAAAAAAAATTAAGAAAATTCCGCTAATAAATGTTGGCGGATTACCGCCAACATTTATTGAGGTGATAGCATTAGCTATCACCTCAATAAAGAGTTCTTAAGATCATTATGGGGAAAAGTAGAATCGAAAAACGTGTAGAACATTAAAGATGTTTGACCATTTAAAATGGGTGTTTGTGCTGCAAAAGATATTATTGTTAGTTTTTTTTTACACTATTCTCTGTATTACGTACAGGCAGCGACATCTGGCTGAAGTAGATTGCATCACTTACAGCCCCGACTACCTACTTTGCAGTTAGGTTCTTTTTTTACATCGGAATGATATCGCTGTACCCACATGATCATACTATTTTTATTTTTAATGCACTAACCCGTGCTAAGGACAATTTTAGAAAACCTATTTAGAGGCTAAAAATTCCACCCATGCCGGGATTCGAACCCGCTACCTCTGGCTATCCGTGCCAGCGCTCTTTCCAACTGAGCTAATGGGCGACTCACCGGCATCAGTGAAATTTGGAACCTCTTTACACTATTCTCTGTATTACGTACAGGCAGCGACATCTGGCTGTAGTAAAGTCTGGATGGAAATTTTAGTCTCTAAGTAGGTTTTTTTAAAATTGTCTTTAGCACGGGTTAGTGCATTAAAAAAATAAAAATAGTATAATGACTTGGAGATATTTAGAAAATCTCATCTGGCAACCGTGGCTACAGCAACGTGAAAAAAACTTCTTGCTCGCTGGTTCGGCTGATCCACTGGCAGTTTTGTATACCGCTTTAAAACTGACAGAATTTCGAGCATGCTCGAAGAATCAACGGTATAACCCACAGAGTAAAATTTGAAAAAAAAATCGCCGTATTTTGGGGTGATGTAGTTGCGGTCTATACCGTTGGCTCGCAGAAAATAAAAACTGCGGTAAAGAAAACTGGTGGCTCGCTAATGAAACACCCGCTTAACATGCAAGGTTTTAGTAAAAAAATCAATCAAACTTTAATTCTTTATTCAATACCCACCGCAATACCTACTCTATTTTGTTATTTTTATTATTCCGGTGCTATGTGCACTTCTTAAAATAACATAACAGCGCAATTTCGTTCATTCGTTCTTTCATTCACCTCATACAACCGCATCCCAACACTAAAAAAAATGACAAACTAATCTGTGTAGTTTTGCTAACCTGTGATCAGAAAATCAGTGTTATTTAGAATTTCGGCAAAAAAACATAGTTTTAATCACAAATTCAGCCAGTTTTCGGTAAAATATGATGCCCCTGTGTCTTAACTAGTGTCTACAACTAAATGTGGTAACCTACATCGAGTGATGCTTCCGGAATTCGTGTTTTGTGGTCGAGTGAGGTTTGTTTACTCATTTTGCCATTTAAGAACGGATACACTGTAGACAAGCTGACCCAGCGAACTTATTACCGCCTAACAGTCGATTCTTTATTTTTTTTATTTTTCCTTCGTAAGAACCATCCTCGTACGTCAAGGCATGTTCTAAGAAAAGAATTAGCGAAATCGGTTCAGCTGCTCTTGAGACTACCAACACATTCAGCGATTTATTTTTATATTATAAAGAAGATAGATACTCGTAAAAACAAAATGTTTACTTAATTAACGTCAAAGCTGTATCTTTCACAATTAAGGCGCTGAGGGGCGCTAACTAGCGCCCACCAATGGATTAATAATCATAACTTGTTTTATAATACGATATTTTCAAAAAGTAAACATCAAAAATCTTAATATCTGTGATAACTATTTTTAAAACATGTAGTGCAGTATTAATATCCTAGGACTTTCATCGATTTCCGCTAAAAACGGCCGTTTTTTGCGGAAATCGATTGTTGATCCTAGGTTCTTGACTGTAGGTTCTAAAAATAGTTGTCACAGTTGTTATGATTTCTCGTTTTCACTTTTAGATAAAAATGTATATAATACAAGTAATGATTTTCATTCCATTGGTGGCGCTAGTTAGCAACCCGAACCACCTTAATAGATTATGTGGAGAAGAAACTAACAAAGAATCTCCACATCGATTCTTTTCAAAACAGATCTTAACTTAATTAACAGAGTTTTCAACTTAAAGTTACATTACACAAGACTTAATCGTCCCTGTTAAAGTGTGAGTCTGATTCGCGCACCGAGGGATCTGTAAATAGTCCCACAATCACGCCGTTTGATGCCTCAGAAAAACGGTGAAAAATCACGTTGTATGGGAGCCCCCCTTAAATATCATATACAGAGAATAGTGTAAAGAGGTTCGAAATTTCACTGATGCCGGTGAGTCGCCCATTAGCTCAGTTGGAAAGAACGCTGGCACGGATATCCAGAGGTCGCGGGTTCGAATCCCGGCATAGGTGGAATTTTTAGCCTCTAAATAGGTTTTTTAAAATATCATATAGCTACTTTTAAAGTTAATATACAACTTAATATTCTGTGAATATTTCAAGTGTCTAGCTATCGAGCTAATATCGTTTATTGTAAGGTAGTGCTACTGTGCTACACTTAATTTTTATTGTTTTTTTGTATTTGTTGTTATAACAACAAATACAAAAAAACAATAACTTTTTTTTTATTGATTATGTTATAAAATAATCTGTGATAAAAAAAATCAACTGTCTAGCTAGCACGGTTCACATTCTGGCACGGAAGCCTAGAATCGATTTAGATATGGAAATGGACAATATTTTTTTTTTTTAACTTATTTAGAGGCTAAAAAATGCCTGGACTCGAACCCGCGACCTCTGGCTAACCGTGAGCTAACCTCACACTAATATTATAAAGGCGAAAGTTTGTGAGTGTGTATGTTTTCTACTTCTTCATGTCTAAACGGCTGGAGCGGCCCCCAGTGCGAATCCACTCCACGACCGCGTGGTAATCAGAAAAAGCTAATAAATACTCTGGTCTTAACTTGTAAGATCGCGTTTCTGCGCTACTTTAAATTAAAAAGTATTTTGTCTTAGACTTAGGTTGGAGGGACTCATGTCCATAGGTTTACATTTAGCATGGGGCCCTAGCGGCCTGCTTCATAAAACTACAATTCATGGTTTACTATGACAATTCGTAGTTCATTGCAATGTCAGTTAACCCACATCATAACAAAACAATTAAATTATGATTAAATTAAAGTTAGTCCTTATAATAAACTACGACTTCGAATTGTTATAATAAACAACAAATTGTAGTTTTATGAAACTCCGCCCTGGTGTTGGGCGGTGCTAACGAGTCAAGGCAAATATTTTACATCACAAGCGCGGTTTTTGAAAACCGCGAGTTCGCCCGTCTCTGAGAGGGCAAGATCGATTGGTGCGCGAACTCGAGCCTTACGAGAGACGTGAAATACATAAGTACATACATACTGACGTCTGTTATCCCGAGGGATAGGTAGGGACCAAGGATTGCTTGACCTACCTATTTCGTTTCAGCAACATTCAAAATGAAATAACTCAGCAAAACAATACGATTTCCTTTTTGGGCGACCAATAAGTCGCCAGCTTATTGTCGACGTTTAAAAAGTGCAGAACCAACAACACCGTTTTTGAATAGGATTCTTGTCTATTTTAGGCTTTCGTAATATAAACGTTAGACGGCCTCGGCAGCGTAGCGGTTCGGCTCGCTGACGGTAAAACCGAAGGTCTCGGGTCCGATCCCCGCCGGGTCAAACCAGGAAACGAACTTTTCTAGTTTCTCAGGGGTCTTGGATGTATCTATGTATTTATTGTATTAAATCTATCGTCAAGTTAGCACCTGTAACACAAATCGTTTAGTTGTACTTAGTATGGGTCTAACGAGATCTGTGTAATATGCCCATGACAATTTAGTATCTTGGATTGGTGTAGGTCATTCTTCCACGCATGCAACTTCACTAAACTCCTCTTTAACTCTTTTTAGGTAAACTGATGTGTCGCGCGTGTCATTTAGCTACCATCGGAGCGGCCAGCGGCCCTGGATTGCCACCCGCGCCACGCCTCTCGCCCGCCTCCTACCAGTATATGGGCTAAGCCTCACCGTGAATGGTATCACATGCTAGGTAACGCAGGGGAGCGAGCCAGAACAAGGGACTAAATATTTTGGTGGCAGCAAGGTTTGAAGATTGACAGTAACCAATGACAACGCGATGTCACAATCTCGGGTAACGCCTGCTAGTGTATAGACGAAAGTAATTTATAAAGTAACTCTCTTGATAACCGCTGTTCGGTTAATTAAAACATATTATTATCTAGTGTATGTTGGAGGCTGTCATGTTTACGACAAGTGTCTCATTTTAGAGAGTAAGTTCCCTGGGTGTCAGTTATGTTATTATCTATCTTTAAGAATCATTGTTAAGTTTAGTTTTCAGCCTAGTTTTCTATCTAAACAAAGCCCCACGTCTTATGGGCGCCTCTACTATGTAAGATTTTCTCTCTTTATGTTAGACTCACTCTTTTACATTTTCCTTTTATTCTTATTTAATAACTTGCGGTGTTATTTATAAAAACACATTTCTTAAACCTATTGATATACGCCGTATAAAATAGACTGTGGTGGAGACTTTCCAAGGAAAAGTCTACAACAGTTTGTTTGAACTGCCTCTAAGGAGTGTTTTTATCAATAAGAGGCCATGCAATTTATCATGTATCCAGGGAAGATTAACGATTCCACTTCTAATATAAAATCGACAATGTTTGGGGATGTTTCATTAATTCTTTTGGGGAAGACGTAAAAACACCTATGAATGTTTTCGCTCTTGTTGAAATAAAGAGGCATGCGCGAAACATCTCTTTGTTCAGCCAGGGAGTGAACATGACTTGCTGGATCCCAACGTAATGTTACTTTATATCCTGATATAGGATAGTTAAATGCACCGCCTTCCCTCCGCTTTGCAGAAGCAAGACACGAACACACCACAACCGACACCAATACGAGAAAATTCGCGACGCGTTTGGAAATTACGCGTTTTCTACAAATCAGGATGTTAGTTTTCGTACTTCTGTACTTGTTTGTGCATAAGAGCCCTTTTGTCTGTCGGTTTGTTCGCGTCTCGCGAACTGAACCGTTTTGATTGACATTATTGCTGTTAGACAACTTCACGTTAAAAAACCGCGACATGTTATCATGATTCCATAGAAGAGTGTTCCAAAGGGACTATACAAGTCAGGGTTTAATGCTAATAGTCGTGGTAGCACATTGTTTTAGCGATAACCTCACATTCTTTTGATCCTGGGTGGGTTTGATACTGTCTGGACATTGTTTTCAAGTAGATGCACATTTGTGAATTTATGGTAGTAAGATCATGCTAACGGCGAAGAAAAATATCGCGACACTCGCGGTTGAGAGAGTAGGCCTGAGACCTGCTGTGGGATGTATAATGTTACGGCTACAACCCGAAGCGCGGCTACTAGAAGTGGCTATTAAGTTAATTCAATTAATTTAAAAACAAACATGTTTTTTGTAAACATCTGTGGAGAGAGCCATATTATATTTCTGGATTTTTAGAAATAAAAATAACCTGGTAGAACAACTTCCACCCAAGGTTACCAACCTGTATGTGGTATCAACCCTTGTATGTCCCCACTGCTGGGGCACGGATCTCTTCCTGCATCGCAGGAAGGTTAGGCCAAGTCCGGGTTGGTGGAGGATTGTAAGACAGTGGCAGGTCTTACTGTCAGAAGTTATCAAGCCACCCACAAGGCCTCTGACATGGCTTAACGACTGCCATTACATGACAACTGGCACCAACGGCTTAGCGTGCCTTGCGAAGCACGGAAGCTCTCGGGAAAAATTCCACTAGCGGTAGTCGCGGGACGGTCACCCATCCTGCACCCGACCGCGCCTGTTGTTGCTTAACCAAGTGATTGATTCCAATCACTCGGTTCGACTAGGCCACGATTGCTCCAATCTGTATAGGTTACACCTAGAAATAGCCACCAGGGATTGGTTGGATCTAGTTGTAGTCGGCATGATATTGGTTAAACCCAGTATCAGCCATTAGGATTTGGTTGGTCCTAGTTCTAGCCAGAATGATACCAGCTAAACCTAGTTTGACCCGAAAACAATCGGCTAATACTAGATTTAACCAAGATGCAATGGCTACACCTAGTTCTACCAGCTAAAACAAGGAGTAGCCGCACTTTGGGTTCTAGCCGTAACATTTACAATGCTTGGCAATTTTATTTTATACTAGTGTCGCATTATAAATTGTTTTACTTTGTGTTTGAATGGATTTCAATAGGTTATCCATATATCCATATTATCCTGTTATTGCTTGCAGTTTTCAAGTTGCTAATGGCTTCAGTCCTAATGTGTTTTTGATGAGGCTTACAATAATTTTTAACTACTGATATGTGGATAAATATGTACATTTTTATTGTTGATGTTTCACTTCAACATAATACAGTTATATAGGAAAAATGTACACTCCGCTGGTGTCGAAATTTTTGTATAAAAACATCTCAAGTGGCTTTGTCCATCTCTATGTATAAATGCATTTATACCATGAGATGGTATTCATAAGCTCTACTTATTTATGGCCAGGTGTGGCATAAAAGCATTTATACCATGAGATGGTATTTATAAGCTCTACTTATTTCTAATCATTGATCTCGATTCTGAACAAAATAAGTTTAGTATTTTAAACCATGAATATAAAGATTACCTTTGAGAACTGAAGACATTTTAATCTCATTTGCGTGTTTAAAATCGGTATCAATAATTTAACATCCAATTAAAGCTTTAACATAAGATTTAGACCAATTACACAACGAGCAATTTGCCAGTGACACAATTACTATCAGAATAATAACTAAGCCTTACTTACTAAGGGATGATTCTATTATGAGTGTCACATTCCATGGATAGTAATAATATGGTATTTAGCTCTATTGGAGATTGACTCGAAACATCTGGTGTCATTCGATTTAATATACATTAAAGTGATACCCATAAACTCAGTGATGATTGCTTTAAATATTTGGCTCAAGCATGCTTCATTTTTACCAAGAAAAGTTCATAGTTAAATTTTTACTTAACAATTTATTCAAAATCGATGATGTGCATTCATGACGACACATTCTCCTGTGTATAGACTTGTAATGTAACACGAAGGTGGTTCTCACATGCGGTGTAAGTAAACTGATATTATTGAGTTAATATCCACCTTACGGTATTAGATTAAGCTTTAAAATAGGACAATCATGATATTAATATTATTAGGTAAATTATGGAGCTTTTGAAATGTATGTTATTGGTACAATTAATTAATGACATGTGACAGAATTCACTAAGTAATTAATCGCTTAGTCAGGTACAAACAATATAATTCAACATGTTCCTTTCACTTTACAGTTGGCTACATAAAGAATTGCAGGGTGTACCAAGCCTTGAATTGAATTGACTTGTGTATCTAAAACTATTCCAAGCTTTATTGGCTAAATGAATTTGGTGTTTTGTCATGCATTTTACATGTTTACAAATTAGTTACTATTTTAAACAATGTAAAGCCATAACATAACTTTATAAAACATACTACAAATCTGCAGTAATTGCAGCACAGTGGAGTTATTGGAATTGAATAAATAAAAAATAGGTACTAAAACTAGGATGTTGACAAAGTTTTGCATTTATTAATGTTATTTGTTAGGCTGCAGCTGCTTGTTGTATAAACAGTATAATATTTTACAATTTAAATGGCCATTTGAATAGCCTAGTGTTCCAATTAAATGTAAGACTGGTCAGTCACAAAAGTACACAGCTGCTTGTAGTTTACAAAGCATAGCACTGTAATATAACATTCCAGTTATGTCATGTTTTGTACTTAAAATAATTAGGTTATTTGTTTTATATTTGTAAATTTTGATAAAAGAAAATGTGATTATTTGATACCTACTTTTAATAATTTTAAGTATAAAAATCATTTTGTTAAGGAAATACTTTTAATATTTCATAAATATATATATTTAAAACATCAAAATATGTTTCCCTTTTGAAATAATCGTTGTCGTCGTCGTCAGGCTATACTAGACCACTGCTGGACATAGCCCTCCCCTAAAGAGCGCCACGTTGTGCTATCATAGGGGTAATACCCATAATCCCCACGCTGAAATAATATTAACTTTTTTTTAATGCTATGGCTGTAAAAGATCATTAAGTAAGGCAGTGGATTCTGAAAACAATAGGAAGAATTTGATCAACCATCAGAATATCAGCTGTTAATAAGTTAAAAGAGATGGCATAGTATGGTCTATATATGGGCTGATGGTAATGATGAATAAGATAAGATGGTTTACTGACATTTCAAAAGCTACATTTTCTTCATCTTGTCCTTGATTCTTTGCATCTCATCTTTATACCGTTGCATTTCCTCCATGACTTTGCTCTGTTTTGCTTTCATCTGAGTCTGGTAGTGAGTTGTGCTTTCACTTATGCGGTCCTGCAAGTTATCTTTCTTTTCATGATAAATTTCCTTGAGGCGCTCTGTGGATGGTACGGGTCTAATCCAACCTAATGATGTTAACTTTCTGATAGCATATGTGGTACCTCCTAGAAAATAATTGTGACGATTAGTAACATGAATATGAAATATTTAACTTTAAAGAAATTGAAAACTTACCTAAAGTGACAGTGTATCTTAAGGGTGTCGCTATTTTATACAGGGCATAAGCTAGAGCAAAATATCCTGCCTTAGAGTCTTTCAGTGGCTCTATAATTTTTTCACTGATGCCTAATGACTGCAACAGTCCTATGATATCTACACCACTGGAACAATAGACATTCATGAACAAATGTTAGGTCAATTTGAATATAGAAATTAAAATTAGTTATACTTTCATACATATATATTAAACGCGTCTAATCGCCATTATTCATTAGGTAAAATCTGACAGCCATAATTTCACCATCCGTTAGTCCTGCACTCGCCTCATGCGTTTACCTGTGACTACAATGTCGTTAAAACATCAGGAATTAAGGTAATTACATTTTACCTCATAAATAATCGCGATTAGTCTCATTTAAAATGTAACTATGGCAGATCATAGCGCGTCATAAAAAATAGTAATATTACCTTCTTACAGCATAGTAGAATGTTCCAAACCAAACAGCTGATGTAGCCAGATGCACAGGCAATAGGACATACCAGTAATCCCGAGCCATTTTCTTGAACCGTTGCACAAGGCCGGGTTTCTGAGGTGGCTCGGACAGTGCTGGCTGGGAAGGGTTCGTGGCGCATTGTCTCACTGATAATCGGACACTATCCAGCAGTCTTATCTCTCCTACGGTAAATAGTTGAAGTGGATATGTCCTAAAACAAATGCCACTGGCTGCAACCCTTAGATGTAAATGATTATTTATACCAACACTACAGCGCACCGGTTTGGTTAACTGGGGATAAAGACTTTGGCAACTTCTTCTAAATAATGTATAGGCAAGGGCCATGCTGAAATATAATTTTCTGTTTAGTACACTAATATCTATGCATAACGATGTAACTAATATAAAAATATCAATGTGACGAAACAAAATTGTAATCCAAATTCACGCCGATCTTTCTTTCTGATCTTTTGAAGTTCAACTTGACACTTGACAGTGAAGTTGACAGATGTGAGTGTCAGATTGCAAGAACATAGAGTAGCTAACTGTCGGATAAGAAAAGCGTATATCACAGCACACGAGCTTTCCCACACGCACGACAAGCAGCTATGCTAGCGTGTTAGGCTACACGCGGTTTAATTTGCTTGCTGTGAAAGTATGATGGGCGTTTTGGTCCTTATGTCCAATCAAGATGAGTCATATGTCGTTGGATAGCTCTTTTCAAGTGAAAAAATAAATTCTATGAAGACGAATCCGTATGAATTGTCCATTTTGAAATATGCTCGTCGGAAAGTACCATTTTTTGCTCTAAATAGAAATTAGAAAAATTCATATCTCTGGTTTAACTCAACCGATGCTCATGATTTTTACGAAAATCACATCTATGCATACTCTGTCATTAATCGTTAGAGCGAGACAGCGACATTGCGCTCTCTCTCCCACTCACGGTCACGGGTAACGCTGGAATTCGGTTTTGACCCCTCTCGCGCTCCGGGACACGGCGCGGGGGCAGGTATGTTAGGGTGAGGAACGCTTGGCCGCTTGCGCAGGTAGTCAGTCGTTTGGTGATATTGTGTTAAGTGCTACGTTATTACGCTCCTCATTGTTCACATCGACTTTGACCTTGGCATCATTTTGGACTCTGTTACCCGTTTTATTTGTTGACCGTGGCTTTATATTGGACTTGGGTGCTTAACGATTGGATTGTTTCATTGCAATGGAACGTTACCGTAACTGTGTAATGTGCCGAAGAGGGCTATACCGAGGCAGATATCAAGTACGCGTTCTGTCGGAAGCCTTGACAAGAACACACGTGGAGCTAGTAACATTTATACGAGAAAACGCTGCTCTGGAGGTTTGTACCTATTGCACTTTTTTTTTCCACTCGATCCTCACTGAACCTTCGATATAAAAGGAAACCAATTGAAATCATGTGCAACTGCATCCCAGATCTATTCTCGTAGTAAATGAGGTAACGAAGACGTAAAAGTGAAAACCGATTGATAAGTGATTCTGGTCGCTTAAAGAACATTCAAGTGATTCCTTTTTCACTTTTACGTCTTCCACGATGTATTTACCACCAAAACAAGGCCTACACAAAACCACAACCAATTACTGTGGTTGCGGTTTTGTGTGGTTGTGTGTATGCCTTGTTTTCGTACACACAACTACAGAAAACCGCAACCAGATCTCTGAGAAATCTGTGAATCTGTGGCATATATTTGACGATTCGCACACTTTCTGACAGAAAAACAAATCCCTCCCACAAATGACCCCCAATGCGTTATTTTGTTAGGTATTTTTCGGAAACCAAAGTTGTTTTTCTTTTCCTTACATTTTCATATATAATTTTCAGGTCGTGTTTGACAACACCCGAAGAGTATGTTACCGATGCTGGCAAAGAGCCGAAAATGCGACTAGAGGTCATGCAAACCCTCAACCCGAGCCGGAGCCGCAAGAACAAGCAGAACCGCAAGAACAACTACAACCGCAAGAACAACTACAACCGCAATTAGAAGAAATGCTTCATATTCCTGAATATATGAGAGCACCTAATACCGCGACGCATTGTATCTTTCATGGCTGCGCTAATGAAACCCGCCATCGAATTCCAAATGTTGTTAAAATCCACGTATTTTCTCAACATAAATTGTATATCCCCGACAGTGCCAGAGTATGTCACGATCACCTTAATGGGAATGATTGGGATGATTTGCCCCAACATTGCAACATTTCCCATGACTTTACGGCTGCCCACTTCAGGGATGTTTGTGACCTAATGCGAAATGCCTTAAACTCACCCAGATTACGTTTTAGCGACCGAGGCATGAATGAAGAAGAAATGCACTTTTGGACTGGACGTACTAATGATGAATTTAATGCCATCTTAGAGCAAAATCCATTATTAAGAAATTGAAGTGCAGATCCCAGAACCACTTTGGGCATTTTACTAACGAAACTACGCACAGGAGAACCCAACGCGAGACTTGCGACGTTGTTTAACATGTCTCGGAGAAAACTCGAACGCTAGTTGGCCATCGCACGAGAGTGTCTTAGCACTGACTACGTTGTGCGACACTTGGGAGTGGATCACATGAATAGAGAAGATATATTGGAGAGAAACTTGAGGATTCCAAAAGCACTGTATGGAAATGAAGACAACAATAAAGCCATTATTATTTGCGATGGTACGTATATTTATATATACAAGAGTTCAAACTTTTTGTTTCAGAGGCAATCCTACAGTTTACACAAGTTCCAAAACTTGTTGAAACCATTTTTAATCGTAACCACTGACGGATACATTATAGATGTTAAAGGACCATACGCTGCAACAAAAACTGATGCGCAGATAATGAGCGACTTAATGACTGACGAGGAAAATCCCCTTCATATATTGCTTCAGCCGAATGACGTATTTATTTTGGACCGCGGGTTCAGGGATAGTCTGCAGCATATAGAAGCATGTGGCTACGAATTTCACGTCCCCCCGACGAAGAACCGGGAAGAGTCGCAGCTCACGACTTCTCAAGCAAATGATTCCCGGCTGGTGACAATGTGCCGATGGGTAGTGGAAGTGGTTAACGGGCGTTTCAAAAGAGATTTCAAGCTGTTGCGCCAAAAATATTTTAATAACACAATGCCTAATATGTTCGGGGATTTTATGATTGCAGCAGCAATTACAAATCACTTCCACAGGCCTATTGTCGATAGCCAACACGCAGAAGCTTTTTTACAAAAAATTGTTGAAAGAAGGCAAACCCCAAACGTGTTATATGATTATGTAGAAGCAAAAAGATTAAACAACAGAAGAGCCAATTTCCAGAGATTGGAAGCAAATGACATTCAAGACTTTCCACGATTGAGGGAACAGGACGTGATTTTGCTGTCATTGGGGACATATCAGTTAAAACTGGCAAAATCATATTGCAGCGAGCACCTCAACAACGGCTTATATCTTATAGAAACTTATAGAGAAGCTGCTTTGGAGGATATCCATGATCGTACATGTCGGGACTGTATGCGTGCACGCATACAGTCCCGACATGTACGATCAAAACAATATTTTTGCTATATATTATTAGACAGAAATAGTAGAAACATATTACAACATTATTGCACATGTTTGACAGGACGCCGCACGATAGGTTCCTGTGCGCATATTATATCTATTGTGTGGTATTTAGGATATGCTAGACATGAAGGCTTTACTAAACCAGCACTATTTTTAAATAACATTATCATGGATGAAACACATTTAAACGATAAAACTTACTCTGAACTTGTTTTATTTACTTCGATAATAAACAAACAATGATAATATAATAATCAATGCTGATCATTTGTAATTAAAATCGATATACAATGTCGAAAAAATATCAAAAAGAATTAAAACAACAGAAAAAAAATTAAATAAAAAAAAACTTTTAACGTATGATTACTCAAATTGGACAGAAAATCGGGACTAGCGCTTCGATTATTCTTATTCTACAAAAAAATACCTTTCCAACGACGTATTACTCATTCCGATTGGTGCCAGGACCAGGTTCCATACATTTGTGCCCATCATCCTTTTCTGAAAAACTACATAGATTTTTTGTTGGTGTATAATAAGTGCTCATTCATCATTTCTCTACCGTGTGGCACGGGTTTCTTCCCTGAGGTAGGTATATCCCATACACCACCATTTTTTTTTTTTTTTTTTTTTTTTCACCCAGGAGAAACCCCAATTACGGGTACCACCGGCTCGGGGGAGCACAGTGGTTATGTCGGACTCCCCGCCCTGAAAAGGGCGGTATACCGACTAAAACTCCTGGGGTGTTCCTCCGCACCGCAAAGGACGGGGCCACGGGGACGCTTGCGCACACTTCCGCGACCCCGTCTGCTGGTGCCCTTGCGGGCACTCCTCCGGGGGGATGGCTTTGTCCCCCCTACTCCGCTGAAGGCACTCCGGAACACGCAGAGCGCCTTCCAGCACGGGACCTCTTAGTCGAGCGGGGGGCCCCCCGACCCCCCGCCCGAAGGCCCCCGTTATGGCGGCAGACGGTCGGCATACGCCCGCCGTCTGCGCCCGGTTCTCCGACGGCGGAGAGGGAGCGCAAGGGGATCATCCTCTCGCGCCCTCTCCGCCGCCTCCTTCCTCGCCATGACGGCCTCGCAGATCGCGAGGACCGCCCCCCAGGCCTCCTCGCTGCCGACCATCGCACTGACGATCGCCGGCAGCGAGAGGTCCGCCCCAATAGCCGCGGCCAGCTCGGCACGCGGCTCCCATACACCACCAGGGCCAACTCCGGAAGGCTTGCAAGACTATTATATAGTGGTTGGCCTTACTGTCAGAAATTTTCAAGCCGCCCTAAGGCCTCTTACTTTGCATGCCATCTATCGACGGCAGCCGGGACCGATTGCTTAACTTGCCTTGAGAAGCCCGGAACCGCTTTGGAAAATGCTACCAGCGTCAGTCATAGACGGTCACCCATCCATGCACTGAACGCGTCCTGTGTTGCATAACCTTCGTGATCGCTTAAGATCACTCAGGCAGCCGGGGCTACCAGCGATTCAGCTCTTTCGATCCGCGGTGTCCAAGGGAGAGCCTAATTATGCGTACCTATTAAATACAGGATTACTTGCGTCTCTAATTTAATAGCTAGTAGATTGGAATCATTACCTACAATCGTCTGTCAAATTGGTATGGAGTTACTAGGATTAGGTGCGCATAAAATAGGTACTTGTTGGATTAACATAAACGAGCGGGTGGACGCGCTTCAATAAAGGTATGAAGCCCTTTTCCCCAAAGCGGCGCGGCGGCATCATTCTATAGCTCGAAAGTTTAAGGTGAATGATGATCTTTCGTACTATTAATCTGTGGTATGTTGATGACAAGCAAGTTTGCGTGGAGCGGAACGTTTCAGAAAATTACCGGGAGTTTAAACCCTTTAGAATTTGTGGTCACGGATCTTTTTTTGACAACCGTCCGTGTTTATCACTTATCAGTCTGGCATCAATCCGATCTTGATCAATTTCATGTACTGAACTGACGCCAGACTGAACATGTAATCTAATGACCAAAACAAAAAGTGAACAAAACGATAAACATGACGTAAATTAGAACTAAGTTCTTATTCTGAGGGCCAGGGGGTAAACAGAGACATGAAATTGCTACGGTCATTGATCTGAGGACACGTTTTTACGTACATACTAATTTGAAACCCTTCATCCATATTTATATAATTTATCCTTATTTTGAATGAGATTCTAACATCACCGCAACTAATAAGATCGATTGGTCGCTACCAGTGATAGTTTCGCTCGCTACAATACAACGTTACATTCACTGCTAAACTCGACTACCACTTGTGTAATTACAAACACAGATTAAAAAGACTCGTTAAGCCATGTCAGACAGAGGCCTTATGGGCGGCTTGATAACTTCTGACAGTAAGGCCCACCACTTTGTTACAATCCTCCACCAACCCGGACTTGGCCCCCGTGGTGAGTATGGCCTAACCTTCCTGCGATGCGGGAAGAGACCCGTGCCCTAGCAGTGGGGACATACAAGGGTTGATAACGATAACGATTAAAAAGACACATTACAAACATAGTTAAGGATGATTACAAAAGTCTAAAGGGGGGAAGTAGATAACTACTGAAGATTTCGTTAGGTTGTCTGGAAGAAATTGCTTTTAGCAATAAGGCCGCCAATTGCACTATGTTACATTCATTTTGTATTTGTTATTTTTTCAGTGCACAATAATGAATATTCTTATCTTATTTCGAATTCGCGTACCTACAAGTCCACGACGAAGGCATGTTTTCAGTCTGTTATCAAAAAGGTAAATTAATTAGCGTAGGCGTTGGCAGTAAAAGGCCACGAGCTCAGTATACGCTGCAGTTTTGTCCACGTAGGTACATGGTAGGTACTGATTTTCAGTTCAGCGTAGGTCTTCTTACAGCAAGCCGTAAATTTAAGACTTCTTTACCTAGGTAGGTAGGTATGCCAGAAAAACATAAATATGAGGGGTTGCTTAACGACGTGGCTGGCGCATGCGCGGTGGAGCCACCCCCTCGTAGCGGGTTGATAGTTAACCATGTCGACGTAAACTGTGATTGCTACTTACAAAATAAGTTTATGTTTTACAAACACTATTGCTTAGCCAGTTTTCTCGTTCGTTTGCCATATAAGAGATATGAATGAGGACTACGTCGTTTTCACTCGAGGTGAGGGAAGTTTTATACGGTTCTATTGCTGATAGCCTGAACTTCGACGGCGAGAGATCGATAATTGGATGACACAAGAAAACCTAACCTGTAACGAACTCAGCTCGCGTGCCTTTTCAATAAGAAGCATACACGCACATCAAGGCCGAATGGTGTCTTACCTACCTGCAACTTGTCGTCTTTTAACTATTTAGGTGCAGAAAACATTACGTGCCTTGTTAATTCAATTACTTTCCAGGTTCTGACCCTTCTCTTTCTCACCCTGATCCCCTGGCCGGGACCTTCAGTTTTCAAGATCACATGCTCACGTGACAACTCCAAAATCGTAAGGAAAGTCATACAGAACAAATGGATTCCCGTCTTAGAAAGATTTCAGGTAAGTTCAGCGAATCGCGAATCAGTCCCGACCTTGAATATTACAATTATTTTCTAAGATTGTTATTTTTAAGGCCCGAACTAAGGTCAGAAATTACGTAATATACCTATCTCTAATACCTACCAATAAAGGCAGAGGCTGTGGAGAATACAGGGAAGTAATAACAATAGTAACTTCCTCACAACACAATCACTGGGACCCTGGTCCCAAACTCGGATACCCTGTGCTACAGTAACCAGGCAAGGACGTCACAAACATGAAAACACATCCAGTCTGAGGCCACTTGTATAAATGTACGGCGGCCCACAGTGGGAATTGAACCAACGACCTCTGTCTTGGTAACCAAGCGCCTTAACGGCTAGACCAACGAGGCAGGCAAGTTTAGGTAAAACGTTCTTGGGCACAAATTAGAAAGGTACTTCTCAGAACAACCAACAATAGATTGTTGGAATCTCTCAAGCGTTTTTAAAATCGCACAGAAAAAAATCCATCAGCCTGGGTGGGTAGTACGATCGCACGAGTTAGGTACGCGTTTGTGGTGGTAAAAAGTCAGAACTTCTCAATGATTGTACTGGAAAGACTTTTGACATTTTAAATGCGCGACTAGCATCATCAGAGGTACCTAGTGCGATGGCACGAGTCACGCGTTTTGTGGCTAAAATATCCAAGAACATCGTTTTAAATTTCCTTGAAACTATCAGAGTTTGACAATTAATGTACCTACTGGAAAGTCGCAACATTCGAAATTTAAAACGCCCGCCGTAAAACGGTAATTTAGGTACATACCACTTTCATTCGTTCGAATCTAATGAAAGATCGTTTGATTGACTACTTTATTAGGTTGCTACTTAGAGTATAATCTACTACGTACTTTATACCTACTCTAAGGGTTGTTCAGGGTTGACAGGAACCACCACACCTGTGGCTGCTTCAGAAGGGAAAACGGGGCTGATCGCTAGCAATTCGGTAAGCACTGATTCGAGGCTCTTAGCTGGATACACGGTCACTCATAGACGAAAGTATCCACTCACTTGTAGGTTGATACATATTAAATTAGTTCCAACCGGGTTGGGTCACGCCGACTTTTACGCCGCTTATGTGATTGATATAGCCTATCTTGTCTATAAAGGAGTACCCTGCTACAGATTTACCTCTACGGTTGCAGGTGAAACTGCCGCTGGAGTGCCCCTTCCACCCGGCACGCGACATCTTCGCGCCGCAGCACGCCGCCAAGCTGCAGCACCGGTCCTCGCAGTGGACCTGCGCCTTTTGCGGCAAATCCTTCTACGAGGAGCGGCACCTCGATACGCACTTCGACCAGCGACACAAAAATCAGATCAACAAGGTATACACACTATTGCCTTATCGTATCATCATCATCAAACCATTATGTACTCACCAAGGGGCAATGGTCTCTTCCCTGAGGAAGGTATAGGCCATATTCTACCACGGGGGCCAAGTTCGGGTTGGAGTAGGCTTGCAATGCAAGTGGCTGCTCTTACTGTCAGGTGTTTTCAAGCCGCCGGCCTCTGAATTGGCTTAACTACTGCCATTTATCGACGGCAGCCTGCACCAATTGATTAACGTGCCTTACGAAGCACGGAACCGCCCGGAAAAATGCCACTAGCGTTAGTCATAGACGGTCACCTATCCATGCACTGAACGCGCCCTATGTTGCTTAATCTTTGTGATCGTTTATCACGCAGGCAGCCGGGGCTACTAGTAATTTTTATATCATATGCCTCCTATCTATTTGTCACACAAACTAGAAACATGTTTGCCAAGTAAGTACAGTCGACAGCACACCATCGTTTGTACCCGTGTACTAAATACTAGGTAGCTAAAGAACGATGGACGAGAGCGCGCCGCCACCATCAAGGGGGAATGGTTCATTGCGGTATGTAAATAAGAGCCCGTGTCCACCCTAGAATAGGCTGGTGTAACCCAGAATGGAGTTGCTTCATTCATGAAAATCGGCGCGAGATCACCAAATAGGTAGACTCTTTATACACGTGAGTATTATACTTTTTGAAACGTTTGTTGGAAGAATCGCGCTTCTTTTACATTTAGATCTAAATAGACTCTGTTGTATGAAGTAGGTTCATAATCATCATCAACCCATTATGTTCCCACCGAGGGGGACGGGTCTCTTCCCTGAGGAAGGTAAAGGCCGTACTCCACCACGGGGGCCAAGTCCGGATAGGTGGAAGCTTGCAAGAAGATGAAGTATAGGTTAGTGACACTTATCCATTGCTGAATGTTGGCCACATAAATTTTGCACACGTTGCATTTTGCCCAGGCGGAGGATGCAGTATGTCTGGCGGACTACTGCGACATAATGCGGTGTCAGGTCCTGGTGACGCACGGGGCGCTGAGCGGTGGCGTCGGGCCTGGCACCGACATAGAGGTCTGGCAAGACCTGGAGGCAGCCAGGCGTGCCTTGGCACCAGCCGCTCCGAGAAGCGTGGCCCGAGTGCCGGCCGGCAGACGGCGGTCGAGACCTCGAGCTTCGCCTGTTGCGCCGCCCCCTCCGCCTGTAGTCGACTGTCCTAAAGCAGAGCCGGGTGACGAAGACACAGGTTGGTACATCGTGCCTAACTGATTATTATGATTGCTTGGATCGCTTCTTGTTGGCATAACAGAGATGCGCCATTGACTTACTCGTTGATCTTCGAGATCCACTATAACTTAGATAAATATAGTCATATCATAAAGTAGATCATATCATTGAGAGGTTCTAGAGCAAAGCCTTGTCATGAGGACGTAGGTGATCGAATACAAACAATCGGAGTGTTTTTAATGGGAGTAAATAACATTTAGAGGTAACCTCATGGTCGGTTTTCCCGTTGGGTGGTCCATTTTAAAGATATGTAGGTATACATGGGGATCTCGATCGAATTTTCTTTGCCTGCTTTTACCCTCAAAATACGAGATCATTATAAAGGAATGTGTAAGTGCGACTCTTGTCAGTGCAGTATCTTCCACGTATTCCTTTTGACCAACAAAAGAAATTCGCTGTCTTGCTTTTTGAATCATGAGAGCTATGAGCTCGACGTCTTTTTTCTCTGTGCGGAACCTACAAGTGAGCGGACACACAGTTTTCTGAAGAAGCACCGGCGGTCAATCCGCTAAGTTCATCCTCTCCTCAACAGAAAAGCGCGCCGAAGAGACCGAGGGCGACACGAACCAGACCGCAGAACTATGCGACGCGGATACAGTAGAATCCTCGCTCCCGCCGGACAGCCGGCAGAGCCGCTTGGCCGACCTGCAGGCGGAGCGAGCGGCATGTGACCCCGGCAAGCTTCATACGCTCAAAGTGCGCTGCGAGAGCGTCGTGCACTCATGCATTGCGACGTTGCTACTGCACCTGACCCACCACCAGTTCACCGAGCTCGAAGGTAAACTTGCAGCTGAATTATATAAAAAATCCTAAAGGGCATCTGGGATTGGCGACCTGTCCAGTGTGGGATTTCTGCAAAGTTTTCCTGCTCGCGAAATTCTTTCAAGACCTTGATTGTACCTACACCAACAAAGTAGCTGCCGATGAAAAGCACTATAACTTTTGCAGGTAGCGTAAGATAATGCCTTACAAAAAGTGGTTTTAAAGGACCTTAGCGCAATATTGTCCTTTAAAACCACCACTCTTTGCCTTTTCACTACTAAATGTGAGTACAACCTCGGCAGCGATTATTTACACTCATCTGCACCGTAATGACACGTAGACATTCAGATCGGCCCATGTTGCCCAGAGTTTAAGTTAGTGATAAATCTCTCAGTACGGTCGCAAATGGGATTCCAAATTCAGCTAAATCTCCGAAGTAGCACAGGATGAATGAATGGCAAATTATTATTTATGGCACTAAAACAAAGTACAAAGCCGCCCTTAATATTAGATAATGTTTTCTTCTAGCTAACCCATCATCATAAAACTATAATCATAGTTTATTATGACAGTTCGATGTACATTGCATAGCCGGTTAGTACAATTACCCCAGGTTTCAAGTACACTAACAATCTTTACGATTAGTCTGCGCGTTAATCAGCTTTGCAATCAATGTACCTACATGAAATGGTCATAGTCATAGTAAATGACTTTGTAGTGATATGAAAGAAGAAGGCCGTGCAACCTGTAACACATCTGCACTTTTCTTACGCCCCCAAATGTTTGCAGAGGAGATGCAGCGAGCAGTGTGTTGGTACCTGAGCTGCGACCGCTACTGGGAAAGCACCGCGCCGACGGCCCGCGTGTTCCCGTGGCCTCTCCTCCTAGCGCTGGCCACCGGGCTTGCGCTGGCTCTTTGCATGTGCTACTACATCATCTGGATCGTTTTTGAGTGAGTCTACCATTTTTTTAAGTATTCTATAAACGTCCCACTGCAGGACCTTTCAAATTTCCTTTCAAACCTTCACTCAGAGAGCGAGGATGCCCACTCGTGCCCAGCACGGTTTGGCAATTTCGCGCGCTGAGGTATTTGAATACCTCAGGCACTCAGGTTTCCTCACGATGTTTTCCTTCACTAAGTCTAATAAGAAAAATATTCGACTGCATCTTTTGACTACCAAGACTGTGCCGATACCTGCTGTGACCGCACTGGAAAAACACCGCGCTGGCTCACGTATTCCCTTGGCTTTTACTCTTGAGATGGTCATCGGACTGGTCCTGGCCAAGTTTGGCTCGTGCTACTACATCTTTTCGAGTGAGTCTACCATAAGCAAACATATTGGAATGCCTCTTTTGACTACCAAGACTGTGACCCCGTATTGGGAGAGCACCGCGCCGACGCGGCTCGCGTGTTCCCGTGACTTTTCCTCCCAGCGATAGCACTTGCTCTGGCCCCGACTGTTTGGATGTGCTACTACATAATCTGGATCATATCCGAGTGAGTCTTAACATAAACACCGTGAACGTCGCACTTGCCCAAGAATTTATAACCACCGCACTGGTGACGACGCCCTCCCCCCAGCTTAGACGAAGATAGCATAGCGGGCACCACGTCCGTCTCCATGACGACGCACTCGCCGAAGTATTTATAAGCACTGTACCAGTTGACGACGTCCTCCTCAGCTTCGACGAGTGTCCACTGCAGAAATATTCATAACCGCTATGCTGGTGACGACGTCCTCCCCTCAGCTTAGACGAGGGCATAACGGATATCGCGTCCGTTTCCATGATGCACTAAAATAATTATTTATAACCACTGTACCGGTGACGACGTCCTCCCCCAGTACGGACGAGGGTACCATAGTGGGCAGCGTGTCTGTCTCCACATGACGCACTCGACGAAGTCTTGTAATATATTTTGTCAAAAGTATAGTCATGGTATGACAATGATTAAAAATGTTAGAATGTACGAGCGAGAGAGTATTAAAAGGAAAGTATGAGCTCAGTCTACTTTATAAATACTAGTACTTACCATCCACGGGACCGACGATGATTCGCTGTACATTCCCGATAAAGACAAACCTTTCAATATGCTAATTTCGTAATTTATTTTATATTTTGATTTTAAGTAGGTACATAGGTATTTTAGTAGTTTTAAATACGTGAGTTACTTCAGAGTCTGTCGTGGTATATGTAGTTTGACGAATACCCTATCGTAACATGAATACAGTAAACGTCGACAAACTCCCCCAGCTCGGACGAGGGTAGCATAGCGGGCAGTGCGTCCGTCTCGATGACGACGCACTCGACGCCGGCGCGTCACGATGACGCGCTTCTGGACGCAGACGCGGAGCACGACGAGCACTACATCTACGTGACGTACCCGCCGGAGCTCAAGCGGCGGCTGCTCGAAAGGTACGCGCGGCGGGAGCTTACGCTCGTGGTACTAACGCCGCTTGTCAGGCAGAGTCGCGTCGATTGATAGTCTTTTTTTTTATAAAAAACGTCATTGCTTACACTTCATGGCGTACCCGCCGGAACTCAAGCGGTGACTGCTCGAGAGCTGCATGCGGTGGGAACTTATGCTCGAGGTGCTGACGCAGGCAGAGTCGCGTCGATTGGCAGTCTTAGTTGTAGGGTCGGCGGACAAAGCATATAAGTCCAAAGCATTCATGTTTGATGCTGTCAAATAACCCCAAAAGGAGGGTAATGTGTTTATGTCGTGTATGTATGTAAGTATGTCCGATTCTATGTTCCTTCATAACTCCTTAAACAATGGTAAGATTTTGACAAATAAGATCTAAATGAATTCGTCATGTTTGCGCGTTTCATAGGTACGTACAAGAAATCAGCGTAAAGTAAAAAAAATTAAAATTATTAAAAAGTCAAAAATAAAACAATAACCCTACCGCTGAGCATTAATATTGAGCAGGCGGGACATTGAGAAGTACCTAGGTTGGTCCCGCCTGTTAATAATAATACTGTTTACTCAGCAGATGGGTTATTGGTTATATTTATTCCTATTTTTTAATTACTTATGTAACAACATCAGTAAATGATCAAAAATTTAATGGCAATTTGACTCATGCGCTTTAGTCCGTCGACCATAGATGTAAACGATAAAATCGATAAAAACACGATACGTTAAAACACCCCAAATGCAACTTAAATAGTCTGTGGTAAAGTAAAAAGCCTCTAAATTAAATTATTGCACGAGATACATTTACCACAGACTATTTCTGCCGCATTTGAGGAGTGTTTTCCCCTAAATAAGGCCAGGTTTTCACGATCTTATAGCGCACTCGGACCGAGCGCACTAAGACCGTGAAAACGCGGCTTACGACGTTCACATTTTTATTTATAGAAAAACACTTCTTAAACCATCTTTAAATGCCAAAAAACAGATTTTCTTAATCTATAAACAGGCGTATCCGCTGTGGGACATTGAGATCCATACTAGATTAGTAGCAGTTGACAGTATGGCGCTACTTCAAATTCAAATTCACGTAGTTAGAACTACTAGTTTAACTACCAGGTAGTTAGTAGTTTTGATGATCGAGATACTTTATACATGATTATATATTACTAGCTGGTGCCCGCGACATTGTCTGCGCAGGATTAGTATTTCGAGTAGCTTATATTAGCGTGGCGTAGAAAAGGTTTTGACAGCGCACGGCACCACACTGGTTCCACGCCCTAAGAGTAGCGGTCATAGGGTTTCGCGATAATAATGACTGTCGTTGTCATAGCTGATTATTATTATTATGGTGTTTTGTAATACTTTAAGCCATAACACAATAAAAAAAAAACAAAATAATCTTAAAAAGCTTATTTTATTTACAAAATTATGCATTTTTATTACACTTAAAAGAAGGTTTGCAACTTAATAACTATTAAACCTTACTATTTACATTTTATATTACAAATAAAGTAAATACTTAACTAACATCTAAGTACAAACACACAATTGGACAAAAAATATTATATTTACATAATAGGAGTTATGTAAAAAATAACATAAATACCTATCTTATTTTTTACATTTTTTCCTAAACCGACAACAAATTTAATACTTCTTTTGATAGAATAGACTTCTTCTTCTGTGGTAACCTTCTTAAACTAGAAATATAAGGATCCGAATTAAGGAGAAGTCTATGTATCAAGTCGGTGTTTGTGACAACCCGAGACATTTTCCTCGTGTTGTCACGCCTGAAGAGTTTGATTAATTTATTGCAAGATTCGGCGGCCTCTTCCGAAAGCTCACCTATTGACAATAATGCGTGTTCAATTACTTCCGACCCATGAATGAGGACCTTATGTACAGACGATGGCAAGTTGTACCATGGATAGGTAGCAACAAGTTTACGTGCTGTTTCTAGAGAATACTCTTTAAAAGTGGCGTTATTAATTTTGTATCCCGACGAAAGACACTGCAGCAGATTATGACATCTGTCAATAAGGATTTTATCTAATCCAGTAATTTCCGCTGAAACCGCTGAGTTAGAAAAAAACTTTCTGGCAGTGTTTCCGTCGTTAGATGTGCCACTTCCTCCACTTCGCGGTTTGTCGACTATTAGACCAAGTTTCTGCCTAAACTGTTGCTGCACATGTTGTTTTTTTTGTGCAAGAAGAGCTTTTTCGTCTGAAGAACGTACCTGCCATTTCTTTATGTCTAATCTATAAGAAACGTGAATTAAATATTCGAAGAATCGGATATACGAGTGAAGAGGAGATAGTCCAAATTGATAGGTACCACTATCTGCAGTTTTGCTCAGCGATTTATCAATGTCATTCATCTCTTTTGGAGTTGAACCACAAATATAACATCTACTACAAGATGTATCGCTCAGAGCACTGCACACTTTACCATCAACCATGGTTAATTGTAAAGAATGCTGCACTTTTATTTCATATTCACCGTGAGTGAAAGAAGTCGGTTGTAAACTATCAATTTTAGTCTTGAAATAAGCTTCTTCTTGCACAGAAAGGTCTTTGGATTCTTTGGCAAATTGGAATCGAATAGGCCTACAATACCTGGTGGAAGAAGGGCGCGGATTTTTCCAAACTATTTGATCTGGGTCGGAGGTATTGGACTTACAAACCAATTGAAGAGGACAATATGAAGTAACAAACATACTGCCATCATCATCGATACCAGAATCTCCAAAAATCTGTTTATATTCGCTGTGCCCCGTACTCCCATCGAAACCCCATTTTCCAATCAAAACAAATTCTTTATTAGGGTCAATATTATTCAAAACGGGTTTTTGGGATTCTAGTATCCGGCAAGCAGTATGATCTAACAATGATTGTAATTCTACTTCAGCAGATGATTCCGTGATAAACTCTTGCGATGGATAGCACCGCTTCTTAGCTTCTAACACTTTTTGATAAGATGGTAATGCATTAGGTGATTTTGCATTAACGAAGTCTTTCACCAAAAGATACTGATGTTTAGTCAGTTTTGTCTCATTTATAAGAGACAAGACTTCGTCAGTGCTGAAATTTAAAGATGCAGCGGCGTTAGATAGACTAGAATCGTCCAACAAAGAATTTATCGCAGAACTGTCTACTTTACTTAACTCTGCAAGCCTGCGGCGTTTTGATCTCTTGCTACATTCCTCAAAGTCCTTCCTGTGCTGGTGCTGTTGGGTGCTTGTCGAAGCTTCTGCTGCTGGCCGTTGGGTGTTGTGGCTCCCTACTGTTGCACAAGTTGGCAGAACGCAAACTTCAATTTCGTTCAGCCAGTCTCCGTACTTAGAGACCATGCGAGAATGGTTGCGCGTGACTTGCTTCCAAATTGCTACCAATCTTGTACAAACTTTAGTAACTCTTTTTTCCAAGTCATCAGCAATGTAATTCTCAACATCAGGCAGCAATTGTATTAGGTCTCGAAAAACTCGATGCCAACGCTCCAGTTCAGATTTGCTGTCTTTAATAGACAGCCAAGTATCTAGTACAAGCATTCTTTTGAAAGAACACTTAATACTAGTACCTAAAACAAAATAAAAATACGTTAAAAGCGGATCAAAATAGATACATGTTTCGTAGCAAGTGCTACGCGCCTGCTACGCGTTCAGGCGCGCGGCGTAGCACCTGGCTGCACCTTACAGACGCAGCATGACGCAGCTAAATTTGGAGAGGCCTAGTAGTAGACATTGTAACCCATATTTCTATACCAAATTGAATGGTACAAGTAGGTACAAACATAAGTAAAAGCTTCAACGTAAAAAATATACAGACATAAATACATAAAAAATGCCACGTTGGCGTAGCACTCTATTTAAAAAAAAAATGTAGAAGGAAAAGGCAAAATAGTAAAGTAAATTAATAATACATACCTGTGACTTCAAATTCCATTGTAAAATAGCAGGTCACAGACAAGTTGGAACTTAAACACACGCGTCGCGTCTTGGGCTAATTAAAGCACTTGGTGATAACAGGTTGATGACTAATTACTTGTGTTCACTTCGGATGCCGAAAAAGGAATGTTGGGAACAATAGATTGCGAAACCTTTTATACCCTCAGGTAGTATGACAATTAGTGGGTAACTGAGCCAGATATCATGGCTTAGCTCAGTCATTGCCATCCGAGTCCTATGACCTACTACGGTACCACCGTGGGCACGTCAGAATAGCTCGGAGATGGTAGAGTTTTTTGCTATACTTGACACTTCGTCATATTTTGGACAATTCACTCAATATCTTTATAAATTTAAGCCTATGTGTTATTCTATTCTATTTGCTCCAATAAACACTTTTTTACTTTTTACTTTTTTTTACTTTTACTATTCTGATGTATAACCTATATTATTGTAAAGTTTCATTAAAAACCATTTAGTAGTTTTTACGTGAAAGGGTATGTACAAACTTTCGCGTTTATAATATTAAGTTGGATTGGTAAGCAAGTCATAAACATACTGCGTAGTTAGAGTAAGACAGCGTATTCAGTTCTAGTGACGTGTTCATGACAGGGACGTAGCAAATTGGAAGCTTACGTATGACTCTATACATCCATTTTATTTTATCTCGATTTTGGATACACCATTCTCAACTGCTAAATATCCTAGATAAAGTAGTTGAGCTAAAACTCTACTTCCTACTTAAAGTAAGAATAGTCCAAAATTCAGATCTGGCTCAATATAGCGTGCACCAAATCTCGAGCTATTCCAATAGTCTGTCAAATTCCATACTAATTTGGCCGTTACTACACCATAGGAATCGATCAGGATTTGATACGCATAATTAGGCCATTAATTTGTAGACTTTATCCGACTTTGCGCCTTTTAACGTAGTGACGTATTAATATATTCTTTAGATTCATTAGGAACTAATACATGTCGTTTTGTTTTAGCTGCTACAATAGAACGACTCGGCTCTGAGACCGCCGAGCCCGTTGGTTAGCGCCGCGCATGTCCGCCGTCTCAGTTACCTAAATTAGATTTAATACCATAAGTACTCTGAACACAATTGGAATACGATATAAATGTGTTGTAGTTTCCCACTGGACGTCTTGCCCGCCGAAACCTTATTGTCACCGAAAAATCCGAAATCATTCAACCATCTATCTCATCATTGTTATATTTCGTTTCAATCAGCTTTTGTATGTGTGTAGTTTTAAAATAAATACCACCAATACCAATACTTTGTTTTCTAAGTTACGGAAATTTGTAAAATTATAGTAGCAATACCTACCACTCTCTAACGGTGAAGGAAAACATCGCGAGGAAACCTAGTGTGTATTGTCCACATACCTCAGTGCTTGAAATTGTTATCCGCAGTGGGGACGCGTGGTAATTAAGCCCATACTCTATCTCCGAGAAAAACCTGAGTCCTGCAGTATATCGCGTACATAAAAAAGGGATAAATGAGTGACCAAGAATAAGTAACTAACATAATATACATTTTCCCTCCCCGTATTTTATTTATTTCTATCAACGGTCTGTTTAGATGTAAAAGCTGAATGAAACGAAATGTAAGTAACATTATTATTATTAGTAATTTAAAAAAAATGTGTTTGTGTAGGTGGTACTTACACAATGTTTTATCTAGTTGCCTCATTACTGGCCTATGTGGACCGAGGTATTATATTTTGTAGCCTAGTTAGCGGTTAATAATTATTTTTATTTGATTAGACATAGGTGTAAATGTTTTTTATACGTACATACTTAGATAGCTTTGTAACAATTGGCAAATAGTCTCTCCTTTACTAGACATTTTGTTTTTAATATTTAGCTTATCTCTGCAGCTTCAGTTACTTGTTACTGAGGTTAGAAGTAAGGTTTTTAGTAAAAATCACATGTCGACCAATTACTTATAATTTGACTTTTCACGGAACTGCTAATAAAATAAAAATGCTGCTTTAAAACATTTTTTATGGAAAAATGCAATGGACGTAGTTATGACCACATTTCGATTAAATTTGTATTTGACTACCGTATCATTAAATTTGTATCTCTGCAGCTTCAGTTACTTGTTACTGAGGTTAGAAGTAAGGTTTTTAGTAAAAATCACATGTCGACCAATTACTTATAATTTGAGTTTTCACGGAATCGCAAATAAAATAAAAATGCTTCTTTAAAACATTTTTATGGAAAAATGGAATGGAACGTAGTTATGACCACATTTCGATTAAATTTGTATTTGACTATCAAACAAAGTTTCTTACCTAACAAAGTCTAGTAGAGTTACGCGCTTTTGAAAGAATCGGTATTTTAAAGATATAATGATGGAATTTTTGAACCTATATAACAACATGAGTTCTCCAAAGAAGGATTGGATAACTTTGATTGAAAATAGGAAAAACTAAACTTATATTAAGTAGCGAAATAACTTTTCACGAACTGTAATGTTGTTTACAAAGTAAGTCTTGTACGCAATGCCAAAGTATAACTGAAACACCTACGAATTTGCAATAGAGGTTATTTCGTAATATTGAAAATTAGAGTCCTTTACCGATTTTTCTACTTCTAAAAGCTTCTACCAATTACCTGAACGCTTAAGACTGACGTATGTAAACGCAATCTAGTTAGATTTGTTTCATCTTGCCTTTTTGTCTCTAATGCACATTCCACACTTCTGTACTCCTACGTTCTCTAGATTATGTAAAGAAGTTTGTTAAATAAAATATTAAAATAAAACAAAACTATAAACTTTTATTTACGCGCCCGAACTAAGCAGTCTTATAATAATGTGCATCACATTTAAAAAATATTAGTAATTTTTTATGTCATGTCTTGTATAAAAAGCATAATTACATATATTACACTGTAGTTAACAATTTTATAATTTTAGCTTAGAGTATAAAGTTGGAAAGATTTCGTACTGACTTGGTCCCAAGGTGTCAGACAAATTTGGCGGCTTTCCACATGGAGCTGCCTTCGATGAGACATTTGCAGCCGCAGCCGGTGGGACACGTTTCGTGTTGTGAGAACCTGCCACATGCAACACTTCGTCAATCATACAATGACGGACTTGTACAGCAGATTAAACAGATTTTGCTTTTCTCTGTGTGACGATGGCGAAACAAATTTTATTAAGTCTTTATTAAACAGTTTCGGCGTATAACAGAAAAATTGTAGTGTCGATTTGCTAATTCTGCCTGGAAATTATTATGACCGGACATAATTCTAACCAGAGATTCAAAACTGCATATTAGCATTGAATTTAAAGTAAAATTCAATGTATTAGTCGTGGACCCCTAATCGTCATCAAAGCGAACTATTTATGAGCTTTGACTAGATCAAAAGTTCTCCGAAAAATCTCCTTTTTTGGGAAACTGTGCTGAGTGCGCATACGGTGCAGCGCAGTGGCTCCGGCGCGGCGGTATAAAGCACTTACCAGTTCTGTGCTGACTCAGTTTCAGATGAGTGTAGTCACTCGTGCGATTTGGGCGATACACAACATTCACAAGTTGAATACGTATATGTGCGGCATGTCACCCAGGCGGCGGCCAGCCCGCGCACTGCGGTGACACAAAGCGCAGCGCAGTGACCCGGGCGATACACAGCACGCACCAGTTGTATATGCGCTGTAGCCCGGGTCACTGCGCTGCGCCCTTTGGGCGCCCACAGTGTGCGGCTCCACTGGTACTACGCGGAGCACGCCTACATATTCGTTTTGTGAATGCTTTATATCGCCCAAACGGCCCGAGCGACTAAACTCATCTGGAACTGTCTTAGCATTGAACTGGTGAGTGTTGTGTACGTCCGGGCCACTGCGCTGCGCCGTATGCGCACTCACAGTGCGGCTCCACGGCTACCGCGCGAAGCTGGCACAGCACTCATCAGTTGAATATATGCGCGGCATGGCCCGCGTGGTGGCAGTGGAGCGCACTGTGAGCGCGCATACCGCAGTGGCCCGGGCTACACATACATAGCACTCACCAGTTGAATATATGCGCTGCATGTCACACAGGCGGTGGCCAGGCCGCGCACCGCGTGTTACACAAAGCCCAGTCACCCGGGCTATACACAGCACTCACCAGATCAATATATGCGCGCGGCCTGCTCCGCGCGGTGGCAGTGTAGCCACACTGTGAGCGTTTAAACGGTGCAGATCAGTGGCCCGGGTGATACACAACACTCAACAGTTCAATGCTAAGTCAGTTCCAGATGAGTTCAGTCGCTCGAGCCGTTTGGGGGACATACAGCATTCAGCAGCAGTGGGAGTGGAGCCGCACACTGTGCGCGCCTAAAGGGCGCAGCGCAGTGACCCAGGCTACACATACACAGCACTCAACACTTGAAAATATGCGAGGCGTCCCCCGCGTAGTGGCAGTGGAGCCGCACTGTGAGCGCGTCTACCGCAGTGGCCCGGGCTACACATACAGTCTATTTATTCTTACTTGTCCAATTTAGTAAACAAGATTCTAACCTTAAAATTGAGATTAGATGCCTAAACTAGACATTTTCTCGCAAATTCATGAACTATCATGAACTATGTTTATAAAATTGGCAGCGTGTTATCTAAAAGAGTGTTCCACTTAATTTATGGAAATATGGCAGTTTTGGACTAAAAAGTTACAGTTTACGGGTCGAATCTTCTTTACTAAGTTGGACAAGTAAGAATAAATAGACTACATAGGACTCACCAGTTGAATATGTGCGCGGCGTGGCCGGCGTGGTGGCAGTGCGCGCAGGCGGCGGCCAGGCCGCGCACGGCGAGCGCGCACACGGCGCAGCGCAGCGCGGGCCGGCGGCACGCGGCGCACGCGGCCGCGGCCACGGCGCGCCGGCAGCCCGGGCACTCGCTCGCCAGCTCGGGGCCCACGTGCTTCGGCGGGCACCGCTCGTACTTGCTCGTCACTAGCTTCATCACCTGCGGCCCGGTGTTGGCTTCGTTGTAGAATCGATATTAAGTTATTGCCCCCTTAAAAGCTTCTATTGTAATCCGTCCCCATCGCACATTTTAACGGTCTTAACGATTGTAAAAAGAGAGGTTTTTGATAAAAATAGTTAATGGCTTTGCTATATAATTACAAACGTTTGAGAAATATTTTTGTGATCCTACACATAACAAAATTATCGTAGTTTTAGGTAAAGAAAAATTTATTGTAAAATTAATAATTAAGGAATCGATATAATTTTATCACCTCACCCAAGCCTTCGACCACATTAATCAATATTCTTTTCATACAGTCACAAAAAAAAATACTGTGCGAGCAAAACGGAATGCCAGACGCAACAGTAGCCGTAAAATACGTAATGTGACTTTGAAATTATACTGCCGATGCTGTAATGCGGTGACAGAATATACCGGATATAACAACAGAATATATTTATATTGTTATACATATATTAAAGGGTTCTAATCGCGATTATTTATTAGGTAAAACGTTAAACCTTTTTTCCCGACGTTATGTATGACTATGTTAACTATGTGTGAGTATCGCGAATCATTAAGAAATACTATATTTATATATTTCAAACAAAAGTCGGCTGAAAATGTGAAAAAATAAGGGCTGTGCGGTGCCGTAGAGTTCAGATTCATTTTGTTTCGATAGGATAAGAAAAACCTTTATTGTACCTGAAAACAATTACAGAAGCAGTTGCTCGTTAAACACAATTTCTCAGACAACCTCACATGAAGAGTTAGCAGGTAAGATAATTTAAATAAATAGATAATAGTTTCGACTACTAAGCCTCACGAAAAAATACAGCAACGGGTAAATCCGAGGAATTTAATAAAAGTAGCTCGTCGAAACTATTCAACGTGTTTGCATCAACTACCCGGGTCTCTTTCTCCATAGGCAAAATTTCAGTCACAAGGTTGTCTGGAAGAAATTTCTGTTAGCAACAAGGCCGTCCATTCTGCTTTCATCATTGCAACTTTTATTTTAGCCCTCCACTAGAGTTTCCTAGTGCAGGGCTCAACGTAATAAATTTACATTATGTTTGTTGAATGTCAAAGTAAATAGGTTTACAAAGTAATAGGTTACAAGGTAAATAGGTTTTTAAAAATTGTCCCTAGCACGGGTTAGTGCATTAAAAATAAAAATAGTATAATCATGTGGGTACAGTGATGTCATTCCGATGTAAAAACCTGACTGCAAAGTGGGTGGTCGGGGCTTTAAGTGATGCAATTTACTTGGCCCAGATGTCGCTGCCTGTACGTAATACAGAGAATAGTGTAAAGAGTTTCGAAATTTCACTGATGCCGGTGAGTCGCCCATTAGCTCAGTTGGAAAGAGCGCTGGCACGGATAGCCAGAGGTCGCGGGTTCGAATCCCGGCATGGGTGGAATTTTTAGCCTCTAAATCGGTTTTTAAAAATTGTCAAAGTACATTCGGTAGGACTGTCTCCGAGTCGACTTGTAGTCACTCTAACTATTTTTTCTCGAATTATCTTGAGACATAACAAAAAAAATTAAGTTGAGAAATCTATTAAATAATGATTAGAAAGAAACAACTACAAATACGTGCTTTGATTCTTGTGTGCAATGAAGAATATTCTTATCTTGACTATTTTAATAAGAACAGCAAAGTTGTGGAACACGCTGCCGTCGTCTGTCTTTCCGGAGACATATAACCTGGGTGTCTTTAAAAGTAGAGTAACCGGCATTTAACAGGTAAGCACGTGACATCGTAGACCCCGTCTTCGCTTACCATCAGGCGTGACTGGGGTCAAGTGTAACCTGTCCTACTTAAGAAAAAAACTTGTCTAACCTCAGTCCTGACATAGATCAGCTGCCACCGATGCAGCACGTCGGCGTAGGCCCTCTTGAAGCAGTGGTACAAATGCGCCGTCTTCTCGTCGACAACACAGGACGTCGCCGAGTCGTATCGCGTGACGCTGGAGTCCGTGTAGAAGGTCTCCGCCTCGGAGCAGGAGTTGCTATGGACGATGGGGAGCGTCCAGCCGTCCGCGCTCACCTCGCTGAACTGTTGCACCGTACTGTACGGGGACGTGCCGTTGCCCTGGAATGTCAATTAGTCAATCGACTGCCCGTGTTTTCTACAGATGACGGTAGATGAAGAACACTTTATTTTACATAAAAAAGGAAATTAAGGCGCTGGGGAGTGTTAACTAGCGTCACCAATGGAATAAAAATGATAAGTAGTTTTATAGTCTGTATTAATTAGTTAATCTAGTTCACGTAATAAATCACTCTTATATTATATTGTTTACTGGCACTACCCCTTCCTTTGTCCGCATCATCGTGGGTTAGCTGGAAGAAAATACTATCTAGTGTTAAGCTCGGCTTTGTACAAATTATGTTTTTAGTGCAATAAAGAATTTTCATTCATTCATTCATTCATTCATTCATTCATTCATTCATTATAGTCCTCATCATGCTACCTGGCGGCACTACCATCTTTAAGTTACTTTATTATGTTTTGAAAATAAATATTATTATACTACGTTTTTTTTTAAAAGTGAGCATCATAAATTTTAACCACTATGACAGCTATTTTAAGTACCTACTGTCTAGAACTTAGGACAACGACCTACAACTTTAATCGATTTCCGCCAAAAACGGCTGTTTTTAGCGTAAATGGTACATAATGAAAAGATGGTGGATTCTGCATGGAATCGGCTGATTATATGTAGCAAAGGAAAGGTGAAGAATGGATTGTTGAAATACTTGCAGAAGTTCTGTACAAGCGGATATCTTGAAAAATCACCTTATTAAGGCATAGATAAACTGTTAATATTGAATTTATTGTATGACTAAACTGACTAAAATACGAATAAGCAAAAAAGGAGATAAAACTATGAATCTGGCCGAACACATAATAATAACCAAAGAAAGGTACTGCTAAAGTCTTCGTTAAGAGAGGGTAAATAAAGGCTATTTTATGTATTTATGTATTTGTAGGAAGTAGGTAACCGAACACTTACAAAACTCGACGTGCTTATAGTGGAGTTTGCGCTGGAGTGTCCCGTGTCGATGAATACGAGGAACACGCATGCCAACATGGCCGCCATCTGGATGTCACCGGCCTTTGCATAGTGACATATCCTGGATAGAATAGCGCTGGATTAACCTCCCGGTTTGTCGTACATCAAATTTTTATAATATCTTGTATTCAACAGGGATTTGCTGAAAATCAGCGTTGTGTTCAACACAACATTTATGGTGAGCGAATTCCTTTTTATCAATACCCTAAGTTTGTGTAATAAATTATTAATTTTTTTTTTGTAATGTGATAATGATAAATAAATGTTTTTTCAATTTCAATTTCAAATTCTTGTTAATATTCTGTTAAGGCTGCTCTTAGGTGGAGAATGCTGTCTCGCTTGCACAATTTTACTTATTGTAATAAAATTAGTAAACTTTTAACAAATGTGGTCCGGATGTTTGATGTATATTTAAATTCACGGACATTTTATATAAATTCTGGTACATTGTTTTTGATTTAGAAAAGTTGTTTCCAAAATTATTAATGTTCGAATTAAATTTTCTCAATCAAAAAAGTTACAGGTTATACCACAATTATAGCACAAGGTAAAATAGTTTGGGACCTTGGGGTGAGTCTCTAATGGTGCATAGTTGTTCAATAGAGTCATATTGGTCCGGTAATGGTCGTTTCATTCACACTGTCGTTAGTCTAGTAACCAATCGCATTTCAATGGTAAAACCTGGGTGCCCATTCTCACTTCATTAGCAAATAAGTCGTACACCACTCTTAAATGTTATGACTTGGAATTATACGAAAAAAGTCGAGCGATACCCAAAATCTGTATTCTGAACGCCATTCTACATACATTGAATTCGAATGAGAAAATAAATGTCTCATGACTCTGTTGAATTATCTTATTTTTATTCGACAAATGTCTAAGCCTTCGAGTATTTTGCGTCTACGCTTTCAATCCGCATGGGCGAGAACCGACCCCCTGTGCTACTTAACTCGGCGCCTCGCGCGATGCGATCTTCTTCGCGTGAGATGCCTATTTAATTTTCGCGGGTTATACCCCTGGAATGACATTGTACGGCTATTGCTTTGTAAACTTCCAAATTTATGCAAATACCAACTATTGTCGTGCTTATATCATTCTATTGAAAAACTATGTGAGTATTAGACTTTAGGGTCTAGACACGGACAAATGTTTATGTTGTGTGGTCGTTTTTTATTTCTTTAACACTATTCAATTCATCGCGTTCAGTGAAGGCATCACAACAGCGGCCCATTCACTATCTAGCAGGCATTTTGCTGCGGTCCGAACGACTACTGACTAAAGACTACTGTTGACCTTGCCGTTGTAACGAACTAAGATATTGAAAAAAACACCAAATCCATACATTTTATACGAATATGTTGACATCCATTTCACAATTCGAAAATTAAAGCGTGACAAACATATATAAATAAATATTCATGGGCATATTACACAGATCTCGTTAGCCCTATACTAAGTACAACTTGACTTAAAATGACTTGTGTTATAGGTGCTAACTCGAGGATAGATTAATAAGTACAATAAATACATAGATAACGTCCAAGACCCGAGATAAACTAGAAAAGTTCGTTTCCTAGTTTGACCCGGCCGGGGATCGAACCCGAGACCTTCGGTTTTACAGTCCAAATGTGTGTCAAACTGCTGCGCCACCGAGGTCGTCTATATGACTATCATCATTACCGTTCAACTTATTTGGAACGAGTAGGTACCTACTGCGACCAAATGGCCGATGTTAAGCCGAACAAACCAGGCATACCAATAGCGATCAAAAAGGTCACCAAGTCGATACATTTGCTACATCTGGTGACCATTTTTTCGTCGCTCGTTTATTACTACGGCATGAAATGCGGCCAAAAGTATCCGATGTCTGCCGATCTCGATCTCGTTCTCGCGCACTGTGTGTGAGCTGGACGAAATAGTAGAAGATGCCTACGGCACTGAGTTGAGAGTATGTGTGAGGGAGCCAGATATAGTTGACATCTCTAGGACATAACAGGGACACACTTGCCGGCGAGGGAGATGTGTGTCCTCTCATATCTGGCTCCCGAGTTACCCGAGGCTACTTACAGCGACTGAACTAGGCTGCAGCAGAGCGGGTGTCCGACCCAGCCCATGCTCTCCTCGCTAGAGCCCATGTGGTCGACGGTGCGAGTCAGCAGCGCGCGCGCAGCCAGCGCTGTCAGCGTCCACGCGCTCGCCAAGTCGCCCTCGCCCTCCTCTTGGGCCACTTTAGTGTTGTGCTCGCACATCTCTACAGAATCAAATTTGGTTTCATGCATTTCAATTTAGCTACAGTCTATTTATTCTTACTTGTCCAATTTAGTAAACAAGATTCTACCCTCAAACTGTGACCTTTTAGTCCAAAACTGCCATATTTCCATAAATGAAGTAACTTGGAACACTCTTTTAGATAACACGCTGCCAATTTTATAAACATAGTTCATGATAGTTCATGAATTTGCGAGAAAATGTCTAGTTTAGGCATCTAATCTCAATTTTAAGGTTAGAATCTTGTTTACTAAATTGGACAAGTAAGAATAAATAGACTGTAGCTTGTCTAGGGATGCTTACGAGCACGTTCATTCCATTTTAGATATCGTGGGTTCGAGGCCCGGCATGTCCCAATGGCTTTTTTTTTATTATTTCTTACTATGTACCTTTGTGCGTACATTCCTCACAGTGCGAAGGAAAACATCGTGAGTGTCTTGTGAGGTGGTCAAATACGTCAGCGCTTGAAATTGCCAATCAGTGGTTCGCAAGCGTGGTGATTAAGCCCATACTCTCTCTCTCTCTCTCTCTCTCTCTCTCTCTCTCGCTCTAAGGCTTATGCCCTGCAGTGGGACGTTTATAGACTACATAAAAAATATTTTACTTAGACAACATAAATAGAAAATTTTTATATTCTTTTTATGCACTAACCCGTGCTAAGGACAATTTTAAAAACCTTTTTTGAGGCTAAAAATTCCATCCATGCCGGGACTCGAACCCAGTACTCTCTGTATTACGTAGAACATTTTACTCTTATCCACATGCAAACAAACCGTAGGTATTCAAAATACGGAAAGCAACAACGGCTATCAAGTTGTTTGCTCGTCCTAGGTAATTTCATTACATTCATCTCATTAGTTTAAGAAATTTTTATACAATGTTCAGAAATTTTAATAATACCCCTAATTATTAAAATTTCTGAACATTGTATGAATAAGTTTAAAGAAAAGTTGAAATGAAATGTAGAGAGAACTTAAGTATAGTGTGGTTTAGCCACTTATAGGGCAACCGAGCCAATAATTAGTGCTGGAAGTGAAATAGGAACAAAAATTATCAAATTCGTGTGAAAAAATATCTAGGCTGTAAATTCCAAGCATAAAATAAATATCCGTATGCCAAACACACTGTATATGTATAACTAGGTTTAACAGTAAATTATAAGTTTATCGTAACTTCTTACCAATCGGGATATCAGCATTGATCATGTACTTTTCGGCTAGCGTCCTATTCAAAGGGAACAAATGTGAGGCCCCGTACAACACCACCCGCGGCGCGGCGTAGCCCGAAATGCTGTTGCGACTCCGCATGCTGCCAGCGCGGCGACCTTGCGCTTTCTTGAGAACAGAAGAATAAAATATTCCAAATTCAAATCTATACACTTTTTTTACAAAGGTACTCCCACACACCAAATAGGCGTGACAACAGTATCAAATAATCAAACCAGTGTTAACGCTTAGATTAACACTGCTAAACTTCACCCGTGCTTTGTTGTGATTATTAGTGATTACGATGTTTCGAGACGTCAGATTCAACGCCATGACGATGCGGGCTGTTTTCCCACAGATTTAAAATTATTTTTGAAATATGGCTTTAACTTTCGTTAAAATTATTATTGAAATACAGGTTTTTTGTAAATAATAAATGTGTAACCGCATAATGGAAGAGGAATTAAAAATCTTTCGTCATGCATGCCTATTGTATGATTAATTCATGCCTATTGATTTTCCGATTGGCGAATACTAGTACCTTAATTTTATTAATACATAATCCTACTAATATGATAAATGTAAAGTTAGTGAATATGTTTGTTACTTAATCACGCAATAAAGGCTGGCCGGATCCACATAAAACCTGGTGTACAGATAGACAAGATCTGAATTAAGACATAGTGGCGGTTGCGGGATCAGATGGTAATGTGTATTTGGGTTGGTGGATTATTGCAGTCTAGCGGTAGTGGGCGTTGACATCTGATATAGTGTTTACCACTAGTTTCAGATGTCATCGTTATTCCTTGAATGGACTTATGCACTGCAAGCATCATTAATTACTATTAGTGTAAGGAATGTAACTTTGTTTTTAATAATGTATTAATTACTGTTATTCAGCTTTCCCAGCATGGATTTCATAAACTTCTCTAACTGAAACTTTCGTAAGCACAACACATTGTAGACTTTTAGTCCGGATCTACTTAGGGGTGTTGTTATATCGGAAAAGTGCGACCAGGTTTCGCTCCGATTCACAGAGCTTAATCATGGTGAGCAGAGACGGAGCTCGCGTCCGATATAACAACACCCGTAAGTAGATCCGTACTAAAAGTCTACAACTTCTCTAACATTTGGGAACATGCCAAATAAATTGTTTCCTTCGACGGCTTATTTTTTGGGTTTGTACAGCTTGTTACATTTAGTTTAGGATGCATAAAAACATTATTTTACGATATATCTCCAATGGTTATAAACGATTCATACGCTACAAGGCGTCACTAGCGACTGGCGACGGCACAGTTTGTGTCAGATTTATATGGAGAAATAATTAATCTGTTACAAACAATCTGTGTTAAATATTTTGAAACTTACCCATCGATCTTGAAAGTAAAACGTAGTGATAGAATTCGAGGGGTGGCGATGGTGGATTTGTGGAAAGCCGGCCGTATTCGTTGGAGAAGGAGTTGTGGTGGCGTGGGGTGAGACCGAGCCATACCCACTTCCGAACAACCCCGGTATCATCGAGAGCGATGACATGGACCTTGGAGTGCCCGTCTCATGTTTTAGAGACAGTCTTCTGGCGTTTGCCGGGCGGTTGAATACGACCAGAGTACTGACTCCACACCACTTAGCACCACACGTACGTGGGAAAGGGACGCAAGCGTCACCCGCATTTTCGCTTTCTGATTGGCTTCGTTGACTCGACTTAAGCGAGTCCGATTCGTCGGTTGATTTAACTGGAATCTGGAAGCGTGTTAATATACGAGTATGCAGTAAATTGAGTAGTTACTCGACATTTCATCACATCACACTAATATTATATAGGATAAAGTTTGTGAGTGTGTTCATTTACTACTTCTTCGTCTGAACGGCAGTTATTAACGAGCAATTATAATAAACTTTGGTATGGAGTTAGCTGACACCCTAGATTAACATAGGCTATGTTTTACTGCGAGAAAATATCTTATTCCCATGAGAAAATTAATAAACCGCGGGCAACACCGCGGGTCACAACTAGTCAGTTATAATTCCGACTTCATTCATTGGCCGCACTTTAGGTCGGCACGCGGCAAGTCACCGAACTTATCTCAATCTTTTCAAAACTTACCTCATCGATTGATGTCGCTAGTGTTTTCAAACAATGCAACAAGCACCTTTGTCCCTCTTTCTTTTTCCTGAATGCCGTTTTATTTATTGCTTGGAGAATCTTTATAGTTGTAGAGCTATCTATATTGGTCCCAGAGAGCCAAGAGAACTTGGGTATCGTTTGTTCCTGGACATTCTTCGGGAAGGTTACTTGGAGATGAGCGACGTAACCATTACGCTCCGAATGTATCTGGCAGGTTCTTGAGTCAATATCCATCTCTGTGACCTCAATATTGGCCATTTCACGGATCGAATCAAACTCCTCGTCTATGGTCGTGTTTGTTTTGTTGGCCAATTTATTCTGTAAGAAAATAGACGAGTGCTAAATCAAAGGTGGCAAAATTTCAATAAAGTCGATTTCAACTCCTGACTTTTAATCATAACTCTTAGTCGTAGGAAAGTGGAATAATAGGTGAGATGCAGAGACATAGTCAATAATAGATACTTGTGAGTAGGAACTTATTGTTAAGTGGAGACTTACCATTTGTATGTCTTGACTTTTGCCATCTCCTACTGATAGATCATTCATTGAACTTGTAGTTGAAGCATAGCTCATAGCTGAAATGTAAAATCATAAACAAATATACAAGTTATTAGCTGACCCCAGAAAATCTGATTTTGCTATAATAATTAGTCTACGATCTATTCTCAGATCAGCCAAACACAGGATAAAAATAAAAAAACCAGTGAAGCCGTTTCAGGGGAGATCGATAGCAAAAACTGTGACAAGAGATTTTTACATATTAGATATAAAAAATGTATTTCTTAATTACTGAGTGACACTTACTGTCACTATTATTGTCATCCACTCCTTCAACATCATCAGGCAGGTAATGAGAACACTGTTTCAACAAGGAAGGGTGCATGGTCCATAGCCTCAGCGTCTGATCCCTTCCCCAAGTTACCAGCTGATAATTCGCGGCCGAAGTATTGGGCCTCCACACCATTGTTTGAACAGTATCAGTATGCCCAACCAGTCTGTGCGTCAGTGCTCCTCCGACCCAAATGCCAATCACCCCAGCCTGTTCTACTCGTGGCAAGCCGCCCCAACCGACCCCAATCGTCAACAAGCCACTTCCGAATGGAGTGTATATGGCTCTCCAGACAGGGAAATTTGTCATTATGGTATTTTCAGGCCTTCTCGCGTTGGTTATGTCAAAGTATTTTATGCTGCCGTCATGACTAGATGTGACTAGTTGGTACTCATGGTGTGGGCTCCAGTCCACGCCATGTATTTTGCAGAGGTGGGCGGATATATAGTGGACAGGGGCGCTGTGCTTGCGTCTGTCCCAGATCTTGATGTCGCCGTCGTGGGCTGTCGCCACCAGATGAGGGGAGACCTTGTTCCATTGGACCTGAGATGCTCCAGCTGGGTAGATCAAACATTACAACTATATTTATTCAGATTGAAGTTTATGTCGGTACTTAATACTTATTATAATATCAATCTTCTCTTATTTTATTATCTAATAATAATAATAATAAATAAAACTTTATTTCAGACTATGCGTCCATACAGGCAGGCGGTACAATAAAAATTAAATTAAAAAGAAAAGTTTTTAGAACTACTTATACAACAAAGTAGGGTCAAAGGGTGCATTAGTACTAAAATTACAAGACACTTTTATCCAACACTTGTACGTATCCGTCAAAAAGAGCCTGTCAGACAGCTCTCAGCTCTCTTATTATTGAGTTTCCACACGTGGCAACTCTGTCCATAAATGAAGCAACGCGGAGTCTCACGATGGCATTAAACGTGTTAACACGCGCGTCAGCAAACATGGTTGAGGCACTACAGTATCTCTTTAGCCCCATCAGTTGTCTAAATACATTGTTGTACTGAACATGAATGCCATCATGAGTCGCCTTCGTGTATTTGGTCCAGAGTTGGCACGTGTAGAAACTCTGACAAAAAGTTTTAAATAACAGAGTCTTTACGATATTATTCGCTTTATAAAAACGTCGTGCCAACATATTTCCTATGATTGACAAGGCACGACGCTGACGTTCCATGTCAGCGTCGTCCTTCAACGACGATTCTAGGATGTGGCCAAGGTATTTAAAAGTTTCGACAATTTTAATGGGTTGGCCCCTCAGCAAGACCCTCGGAACAAAGTCTGGACCTCTTTCCGACCTGAATATCATCATTTCAGTCTTTTTAACGTTTTACATTAGACCATGCGCAGAGGCATATCTTTCACAAATTGATATCAGCTTTCTTAATCCCTTGATAGAGGGGCTGAGCAGCACCATGTCATCAGCGTAGCTCAGGTTGTTGACGTAGCTGTCACCCAACCTGAGTCCAACCTCAGTGCTGCTCAGCTCCCCAATCAGGTCATTTACATAAAGATTAAACAGGTCGGGAGAAGTCAGACCCCCCTGCGTAACACCACAGGCGAGGCGGTAGCTATCAGACAGCGTATCGTCCCACCTGACGCTGTTGTCCTGATTTGAATACCAATATTCTAACAGTTCAACAACGTCAGAAGGGACTAATACCATCAGAAATTTAGGGTTATGTATCCAGACTCAAGACTCAAAAACTTTAGGGTGTATTTCCATTTTGTGACATCCTTATCTGGTATCGTGCGTAACATGCATGCATCTAGCATAACAAAGGGTATCGTAGTTTGGAACCCGAGGGGCGAGTCTCTAAAATGCATAGTTGTGCAATAGAACCATATTAGTCCAGCTATTGGTAGTCTGTAATAAATCGCATTGCAATGGTATTCCCGTGCTACTTATCTCGGCGCCTCTCGCGATTCGATCTTCTTCGCGAGAGATGCCTATTTAATTTGCGCGGGTTATGCCCCTGGAATGACATTGTGCTGCTATTGCTTTGTAGACTACCAAATTGCGGGAAATAACAACCATGGCCGAGCTTATATCAAACTATGTAAGTATTGGACTGCAGGGCCAGGACAAGTAATTGGGTGGTGTGGAAGTAATTTATTATTATTCAGTAAACAAAACTGTTTTGCTGTTCGTTTAATGAATGAACATTGTTTACTTCGCCCGGGCGTAATGAACATCAAAGTATTTGTTTCAGATAGTGGAGAAAAAGCTAACTGAGAAATTCTACATTTATTCTTTTTTAAAGTTGCGCTACATTAGACACAATTGTCCCAGTAAACATTATTTCTATGCCCGCTATGTCTGTATGCAATTTTCTTGAAATAATAAGAAATATATCACAGGGGTAATTATTTCTATAAGGTAATTTTTTAGCATTGCTATAGCTTTATCATAAAAAGGGTAATAAATAATACAATAAGACATTCTTGATGAGATTACAGTGCAGTATCTACAGGATAACACAAAATTAACTGAAACCGGTCCAATATCAAACTCGGCCTCCTGCTTAAAAAAAGTATTATGTTTATCATTTTCTGTTTATTAAAAATCGGCTATGTGCGAGTCAGGCTGAGGGGCTCCTCAGCCTGAATCGCACATAGCCGATTTTTTTATTATAGGTGGAGGACCAAGAGCAAAAGAAATAAAAATATATGAACAACCCAACTGCTGAACCTTCACTACTAAGCAGGGGTGTCCAATGTTTGATGCAGTTAGGTTTTTTGTCAAAAACTCTATAGTTTCATCATGTCCAACCATGTGTCTGACTGCGGTTTAACATAGAAACAACACATTCTAGAAAACCAAAATTTGGCATAAACATTATTTTTTTAGGGTACTTACTTAAATTAGGGGTAGAATTTTTTTTTTGCTTCCATTATAGTGTTGTGTATTATTATTATTACATTATTTATTGTATCAGTAAAAATTGGGTCAAATATTGTAGAATTGGTAGCATATACAATTGTGAGTGTAGGAAAATAATTTTTCAATTTGGAGATCCATTTGCGATATTATCATCACTATCATAATCAGCCAGTGTCAGTCCACTCAAAATTACATACAAATAACATTTCAAAACTTTAAAAACTTACCGACAGCACAAAGGGAAGCCACAGGTTTCCTAGCATCTCTCAAGTCCCACAAATGTGTAAAGGTATCAATCGAGCAAGTGGCTATAATATTGTGGTCCTGCCTATGAAAGTGTGTGTCGCTCACAACTCTGGTGTGACCTCGGAGGGAGCTGATGCATGTTAGGTCATTGCCATTGCGCCACTCATATACATCAACTCTCTGATTACTCTAAAAAGTAAAAAATATAGTTTTGAAGCTGGCCAGAAAACAAATATTAATAAAAAGGAAAATTGGCTTGTCTCAAGGTGGGAATGGGAAACATGCCTTTGCAGTTGATGACATTGCAGTTGTACTTACACCATATAGGAAATAGAAAATTTGCAAAAAAACTTAAAAGTAGTACTTAAAAGTGGTGAGTCGCCCATTAGCTCAGTTGGAAAGAGCGCTGGCACGGATAGCCAGAGGTCGCAGGTTCGAATTGGGTGGGAATTGGAAAATGGGTGGAATTTTTAGCCTCTAAATAGGTTTTTTAAAGTAGTAAAAAGTTTTGGGTCTCAAAAAAGGTCTCAAAATTTGCACAAAATCATCTTACAATAAAAAACATATAAGATTTAGTTTTTGCATTGAATTCTAAACGCCCCCAACTTTACACACCAACAAACATTTTCAATAAAGGTGTAGATATTATTAACTTAATTCCACATTCACTCACTTGATTTTTTGAAGTGTGAGTAAATGGATGGAATTAAGTTAATAAGGTATATATATACAAAAATATTAACTTATAAACTGTTTTAGCAATTTGCAACATCAATCTGTATGGAGCATATTTACATCATGTCATCATTAAAATAAAAGAACATACCGAAATAGCACAGAGCTTCTGACCCTGGTATGTTTGGCACCACTCCGCGCCAGCAGCGTCATACTTGCTATGGCGAGAGTACTTCTTTATTATGTCTCCAGGGTCGTCATCCAAGCAAATCTGCTTGATGGCCAGCCAGCGCCGGCCAGCCAACAGCACATTGTTACCCGAGTAGTCTACGGACATTGCCGTAGCCTGCAGCTCTCGGTACTCCCACTTCATGATCTCTGAACTCCAGTGGACCGCCATCCTTTAGGTTATTACACCTCGGGCTCTACGGAGACCATGGGATTATGTGAAGACACGGAGCTTTTTTTATGGTTAGGAGAGAATAGATAAGATGTTTAACTATAAAGATCCAAACAGAAGATAAAAATGCATGAACACATTTTCTACGAGTCTGATACTCTGTTCAGTCTGTCTGATACACAGAACAATTTTGACGACCGACAACACAACACAATCAGCTGATTGCTGAAAAGACGGCATTTATTAGCATGCGCTATGAAGTTAATAATTAAAAAGCGTGGACAATTCGGTTAGGTATTTATTGACGATATGTTGCAAACAAATTGAAACAATTTCTATCTAGTTTAAATAATGGTTCTTTAGGTCGTACGAGCAAAATAAGTTAAAAAAATTGCCCCGATTGCCTTCACTTAGCTTAGTTTATAAACGGATACAGTAACAAAAAGCTATGTCAAATGTCAAAACTTTTTTAATCTGTGGAACACAAACAAAAACAATCCATGCAGCGCGCGGCAATGCTTTGATTTTTCAATAAAATTCTATTCTCTAAAACTTCTTAATCGCATTGTTCCAGAAATTGTAGCGGGATAAAAATTAACGGCACGCAATGTCTTAACAATGCCTTTGGTCCATAGAAAGCGACGTTCGAAATTTATCAAGTTCGTGCCCCGGTTTGCTCTCGGACTACTTTTTATCTATTTCTACTGTGAATATCTCATTTATTACGTTACTCAAATTCAGGTAAAGAAGTACTTTTTCTTACAGTCAACATGATATTACTATCCATTGCCAGCCTAATTTTTAATATGTTGTATTGGAATCGTCTTGCTAACCATAATGTAGGCGCGGCACCTACCATACTTTGCAGATACTACCTGCAGGTAGGTGCCAAGGAGGTCAATAGTTTCTATGTCTGTATAAAAAACAAAATTTTAGTGTGGCTGGCCATCATTGAGCAAGGAGGTGGAAAAGGGTGTGGAACCTGTGTACGCCATGGTGCTCGCCGACACGCACCTACTTGGATCGCGTACTGGCCACTGGTACGACAAGTGGCGCCGGGAGGGCCAGATGCACCGCGCCTTTCAGGCGGCCATGACTCTGCACAGACCGGAACTTGTCTTTGTTTTAGGTAACTTATATATTCAAAATAAAGATTCTGAAACAGCTGGATACAGAGCAGTGGTAGAGGAGTGGTAGAATGTATGCCTCTGGCATTGTTTTCTAAGTTATGTACATTTGTGAAGTTATAGTAAACGCTACTTGCTAACTGTGAAGGAAGCCAGGAAACCCTATTGTGTAAAGTGTTAACATACCTTGGCACCGTTACAACCTCAGCGCTTGCTATGTACAATGGCCCAACTATACGTGTGAAAATCTCATGGTCTGAACTAAGTATTGTACAATCTTTACAGGTACAATAAATAATTTAATAATAATAATAAGTAACAGCTGGTTGCTGTCATGTTCACAACCTAGTAACTTTGTACTTTCCAGATTTTAGGTTTTCTGCTTGGGAGGCTCCACTACTTTAATCTTCATAAAGTAATGCTTCTTCTTTGTAGGTTGTTGGCAACAGTACTAATACATATACATATTATAATACTTTGTCAAACATTTCAAAATTCAGACTATTAGACACAAATACAAAAATTATGGTAACATTTTAATAATAATATGTTTATGTTTGCATTAATGGGTAAGGCTTACAATTTTGCCACTTTTTAGCCACTGAGCGTGTCCTAGTCAGTATTTCAAAATACAAAACATTTAAAGATTAATTGTTATTTTTGATTCTTTAATTGATGTCGGGTCTAGCCGTTCCAATAAAGTCGCACTTAATAATATTTTAAATTTAGTCAGAATATATTTTTTTGTCATTTAGGTACATCTGATTCCTTAGTTAATATATTTGTCCTTTTTTCCACGACGGCACTTCTACCGTGAATGCAAAAGCTTTGTTAGAAACAGATTATTAAAAAGTGTAAACAAACATTAAAAAACATTGTGCGACCATATTTAATATAGTTTTCGGGAGGAGATTACTGTAATAAAACAATTTTTCGATGATTTTAGTTTTGTGCATAATATTGTGCTTTTACGTTACTGAATTTACGTTACTCATTTTCGGAATATTTTATGAAAAATTTAAATGGTAGAATATGGTTATACATTCTGGCAACACTCAAATGTCTCTTCACTAGGAAAAAAAAAACAAACGGCCATATTGTTTTCTCAGTTTGTGTCAAAACGTGTCTAAACCGGTACCGGCTCAAGCGTCGTCACAAATTTTGAAGTTGTTTTTCATGTGATTTCAAGGTAAGTTTGTAGTTTTTAACTTTAAGTATTATTTAATATTAGAGATTTACTTGCGAGGGATCTCTGGGATGTTGCTTCTAACTCATTAGATCTCTATAAATAGGATTTTGCAATGAGTATCATCTGAGTATAGCGCTCTTACGTTACTTCTATGTTACTTTTACGTTACTGGTAAACGAACCTTACGTTACCGTAACGTAAAGGACAAGTAAAGGGGAGTACACAACAACCATCTCTCAAGTTTAAAGAGGATTCGTTTGAGACGAGGTATGTTTTTTATAGATAGGTTACATAAGTAAATTCTCGTACCTATCGCTTATTAAGTACCTTATTATCATTGGCCAGATTTTTGAAAATTGTTTTTGGGTATATGTAGGTTATAGTAGTGCTAGATTGTATTAAACCATGTACGAAACCATTTGTGTGCTAGTTTTTAAATATATATTCTTTTATATCAGCATCCGCGATACAAGCCTATTTAAGCCTAACCTATATATATTCCGTATATAATTGTTTACAGATGCCTTTGACAGCAGCCGAGAAACAAAAAAAATATCGAGAGCGATTGAAAGAGCAACATCCTGCGAAATTCCAAGAAATGAAGAAAAAAGATTCCGAGAGAGCTCTACGCCACTACAAACAGAAAATATCTAACTATACTGAAGAACAGAAAGACGAGCAGAGATTGAAATGGAGAGAAATGAGAAAGAAAGCTAGAGAAGAAACTCAGTCACGACAACGATTAGAACAATCAGACAATTCCCAAGTCATGAATGCAAAAACTTGTCGAAACATACAACGTAGAGTCGAATACAACCTTAGAAGAGACAATGCTAGACTGCGTCGTAAGTTGGACGTCTTGTCTAAAGGCTATAATAGTCTTCAGAAAAGGATGTCCAGATATAAAAAGACAATGGACAAGATGGAAGAAGATTACAATATTCTATTTAAGAAATTGGAGATAGGGAAAGAAAATTATTTTGCTGAAGGCATACCACTAGAACCTGCTGAAGACATAACACTAGAACTAACTGAAGTAACGCCACTAAAAAGAACTGAAAAATTTATAGAAAATAACTTGTCGAGCATGGAGACACCAAAAAAACAGCTAATTAAAAATAAATTACTCGAGCACAACGTTTTAACAGAATCGTTAAAGTCAAAATACAATACTTCTTCAAATGCTAACAAAACCATTTTAAAAGACATAATAGGTAGTGATATTGTAAAAAAATATAAACTGAAAACCAAATTAACAAAGTCATTGGGATTAAAAAATAATTACAAAAAGCACAGAGATACAAAAAAGAAAAGACTTGAACTACAAAATAAAATAAGTGCCTTTTATGAAAGAGATGATGTAAGTAGATGTTCTGCAGGAAAAAAAGAATGTAAGACATTAAAAAAAAATAAACGGCAGAAGAGATATTTATTGGACAAATTAAAGAATTTACACAAAAAATATGTGGAAGAAGTTGGAAAGGTGAGTTACAGCACCTTTAAAAAGTATCGGCCTTTTTATGTTGTCCGACCAAATTTAAAAGATTTGGATACTTGTGCATGTGTCAAACATTCGAATATAACGTTCATGGCTGACAAACTGAAATCAGTTGGTTTAGTCGACACCAATGATCTCAATGAAATTGTTTCATTATTGGTGTGCGATAATAACTTTAAGAGTTGTATGTATGGGGAATGTGAAAGTTGCTCACAGCTTGTTATTGATGGTGATAACAAGGATTTGGACCGAAATGTGTCTTGGTTTGCATGGGTTCAAAAAGAACATGAATATATTGAGAACGGTCATAAAAAAACAACAAAGAGAATGACAAAAACAAAGAAAGACGGTACGATAAAAGATTTGCTAAAAACATTTAACACAGAAATAAAATCTTTCAAAAGACATGTTTATAATATAAAGCATCAGTACCAACAGAAACAAGTTTGCTCCACTAACCTAAAGGATAATGAGGCCATGATACACATTGACTTTTCCGAGAACTGGCTATGTAAATATCACGAAGAGGTCCAAGCCATGCATTTTGGTGCAGCTAAAACGCCAATCACATTACATACAGGAGTATTGTATACAAAAGATGAACGACCACTTTCATTTTGTACTATCTCACCGAGTAATTCCCATACTCCTGAAGCAATATGGGCACATCTTGATCCAATATTAAAACTCGTTAAGCTTTTTTATCCGAAAATTGACACCCTGCACTTTTTTTCCGATGGGCCCACAACACAATACAGGAACAAAAAAAATTTTTATTTATTCAGCCAAAACATATTCCACTACGGGTTCTGCCATTCCACTTGGAATTTCTCTGAAGCGGCGCATGGAAAAGGAGCCGCAGATGGCATTGGGGGTGCAATCAAGAGAGGCCTCGACTTTCAAGTTGCTCACGGTATTGACGTTCCGGATGCAAAAACGGCATTTGACGTTCTGATAAAGACTGAAACTGTCATTAAGATTTTTTACATCCCTGCTGAAGCAATCAAACCTCTAGAAGAGACTATAGCAACAAAACTTATTCCTTTGAAATACACTATGAAGATTCATCAAGTAGTAGCTGTTGAAATGTTCTTAGTAAAACACAGAGAATTAAGTTGTTTTTGCCAGGATGGAAAATGCGATTGCTACTCACCAATTCTACACAGTTTTGAAATAAAAGAACAGACTGAATATGACCGTGGCCACTCTTTCATGACAGAGGAGATTTTAGATGAGGTTACTGGAGTAATCCAAAGCAAAGTCATACAAAAAAATGAAGAAGAAGCAATGCAAGAAAACAATAATGACACAATTCAAATTATTGAAGAAGAAATGGAAAATACTGCTAAAATATCGAAAGCAGATCAAAACAAAAAAAACAAAAAGAAACATAATAGTGAAAGTTCAGATGAAGCTAATAGCGACTATTCCGTATATGATGACACTGATGGATTTACGTTTAGTGATGATTCTATGCAGTTATCTTTCAATATCGATAATAATGAATCTTTATTTGAAGAAGAAGATGATGGCCCAAAAATTTATAAAGATACCTATCTACTGGTAAAGTTCACATTAGAGAGGAGAGAAAAGTTTTATGTCGGACAGGTAATAGATATCACTGACGGAAATACTTACGAAGTAAAATTTTTACGCCATAAGGGCAAGGGAAAATTTGTCTGGCCCATTACCGAAGATATATCGATTATTTGTGTAACAGATATTGAAAGAGTTCTTTCAAAGCCTGTACTGCAAAGAAGGGGTACTATTACATTCGATTTATCAAAATTTAAAATGTATAAAATTGAGTAGGTAAATATTGCTGCCTATTGCCCATCCGATATCTAGGTACTTAATCTAGACAATAATTAAAAATTGTAAACATCCTCAATAAATATTACAAAACTTAAACTTTTGTTTTGTTTTTTTTTTCAAATTGTTTCACTTATAATAATTATAATGTATCCAAGGTGTGTGTAATTAGCTTAACATCACTTTTATGTTACTTTTGCGTTACGGTCATGCAAATGCATTTATGTTACTTTTATGTTACATGTGGCTAAATTGTGAGCCTTACCCTAATATGTTTAAAAACAAACTGGATAAATATCTAAAGGAAACAAAACAGACAAGGAGTTAAACACAAATGTACATCTGGATACAGGCTTCACCAGTTCTATAACTGCCTGCCTGAATTACAAATAATAATAATAATAATTTTACAAAAGAATGTAAAATATGTTTGTACATTCTTCTTCCAATTTTCAGGTGACCTTTTTGATGAAGGCAAATGGTGTACAGAGAAAGAGTTCAATGAGTATGTAGAAAATTTCAACAAACTCTTCAAAGTTCCTGAGGGGACTCAGATGTATGTTGTCGCTGGCAACCATGATATTGGATTCCACTACAGGTAAAAAAGTTAAAGACACACTAAAAGTTATTTAGAGTCAGCAAACTAATATTATCTTTTTTCTTGGTAAGCGACAAATCTGAGTCTCTGCAAACAAAATTTTGTTGTATTCTACTAATATTATAAATGTGAAAGTTAATATTTTTGGATGTTTGTTAATCACTCATGCAATAGCGACTGTAGGGATTTACATGGAACTTGGCGAAAAGACAGAAAAAGATTTGAATTAAGACACAGGATACATGATATGCCAGTAACGCATTCTGCATTTATCCTACGCAAAGTCGCGGGCACCTATTAGTATTGTTATAAAAGCTACAATCCTTAAACAAGGTTACTAAATTTTATGTTAAAAATATTCTTTCATCTTGTAATTTGTTTTTGTTTATGTGTTGTTAGTAAAAAGCTACTCAGAGAAATTCGTGCCCTTGGAGCTAAGAATAGTGACAAGTATCCTAGGTAATAAGTTTATATTATTTTAAATTATCTCTTTAAATTATTCTCTTAAGTATGTAGAATCAATTGTATGTAGTAGAATATTCTTTATTGTAGACAGAAATGATGATAAGTACATGGAAATCAGTACAAATAGTTAAAAGATAGTATCAAAAATCTTTCTTATTTAGGTATTCTTATTTTTTTAGAAGGCTCTAGTTGTCTTGTTGGTGTAGGATAGTGATTTTAGACATTGCTAAATAAGCCCAGTGTCACCAAGGAAACTCAACTACGTTTATCTCATATTTTTTTACGAGTATGAACATCCATTATGTACTTTGTTCATTGACAAACCAGTAAGTAGTTTGAATTGTAAAAGTGGCCATACAGTTAACTCTTTTTTTTTTTCACTGGTCTTAGACTGTACTTCAAGGTGATAATTTAAAGCGGTAACATTTTGCCCAAAGAGTTAAACCCCTACATGTTCGTTGCAAAGTCCCCCCTGCTGTAACTCTACCAATGACAACAATGAGTCAGCAACACAAGCACACCGCGTAATTTGCGTGCCCGAAATGCCAGGCACCAATGAAGCATTCCGACTAGAATTAGTAGCGGCAGCTACTACTATAATTGTACTACTAAGGCACCTAAGGAAGAAGACAGGTTTTCTTCCACTTTGCATCACAGCAGGTGGTAAAAAATTGGAATGCTTTTCATTGGCATGGTTATGGTTTTCATACAAATCGCAGTGCCTGCGTCGTGTAGCTAAAGTCATGTCTGGTCAGTGTCAAAAAGATGACACTAGCGTTGGAAAGTTTTAAGTATTGAGTCCCCAAAATGGACTCTTCAGGATAATTTGGGCACCCTAAAGATGATTGTCGCAGGATTACGCCCCACCTGGCGTGGCGGTTCGAGGCGCGGATGGCGGCGCCGCCCGTGCGCCGCGTGTCACTGCGCGGCAACCACTTCGTGCTTGTCAACTCGATGGCTATGGAGGGCGATGGCTGCTCGCTGTGCGCACGCGCAGTCAGCGAGCTCGAGAGCATTGCCAGTGAGTTAGTGCCAGTGACGAAAGTAAAATTAATCTAATCTACTCTCTCTGAGGCTCTGTGAGGCGGTCCCAGTAGTGGGACATTTATAGGCTACATAAATAATCAGGCCATAGACAGAGCCTACTGTTGGGCATATGCCTTCTCTTTCACGCCAACCCATCTGGGTGCCAATTCTCACGTCATTAGCAAATAATTCGTATACGACTTTTAAGGCTTATGACTTGAATTCTACGTAAAAAGTCGAGCGACAGCCAAAAATCTGTATTCTGAACGCCATGCTAGATTGAAATCGAATGAGAAAATAAAGCTAGTTACTTTATCTCATTTTTAGGAGCCGATTCTCGCCCATGCGAATTGAAAGCGTAGACGCTATATATTCGAAGGATTATACATTTGTCGCATAAAAATCAGTTTCAGGTATTCTCATAAAGTCGTATGCGCAAATTTGCTAATAAATTTCGCACGCTTTGAGGTGTCATAATGTCGTAATCGCGAATTATTAAAAATACGACGGTAAATAGAAAATTTCGGAGGGCCCCAAAAACGTAAGCGAAAAAGTTTTTGTTTTCATGAAATAGGAGCACTTGTAGAACATTACTTTTGTGGTGACAATACCATTCGCAAAGTTTCAAGGATCAGCCTAATTAAACTAAAGAATTTTAGGTGTTCACATACTTCACTTAAAATCGTCTTTCCGCGGTGGGCACGCGTGTCTAATAAGCCCATACTCTCTCTTGCACGGAGGCTTAATTACCAAGCTCTTGCAACGTATGCAAAGGTGTTTTTGACTTCTCTTAATAAATTTGAAATCTATTATACATTATATTCTTTTTAATGTACCAACCCGTGCTAAGGACAATTTTAAAAAAACCTATTTAGAGGCTAAAAATTCCACCCATGCCGGTGCTCGAACCCGCGACTGTGCAACCGTGCCAGCGCTCTCCCAACTGAGCTAATGGGCGACTTACCGGCATCAGTGAAATTTCGGACCTCTTCACAACACTCAGTATTACGTACAGGCAGCAACATCTGGCTGAAGTAATTTGCATCACTTACAGCCCCGAGTACCTACTTTGCAGTTAGGTTTTACATCGGAATGATATCACTGTACCCACACGATTATATTCTTTTTAATGCACTAACCCGTGCTAAGGACAGTTTTTAAAAACTTTTAAACAATTTTTAGAGGCTATAAATTCCACCCATGCCGGGACTCGAACCCGCGACCTCTGGCTAACCGTGCCGGTTTATCTCTTATAGAGTTTTTCTTGTCGCAGATATGCTCAAGTGCAGCAGTGGATCCTCCTTATGCAAAGGGAAGAACAAGCTCGATCACTATAGTAGACCTATCATTATGCAGGTAAAATACGTTAATACTCTTAGGCTAAGGGAAAGATAAAAAGTACCCGGAACCAGCGTGCGTGCATGCAACGACTTATGAACGTTGATGAAGCGAAGGTGATCTGTCAGGAGCGTGGCAAGTCCCTGTTCTCTGCCTACCTCTCTGGGATACAGGCGTGAGGTTATGTATGTATATACATATGTAGTCTTAGGCTATCACTCCACTGTGTCAGCCTCGCCATGTCTATATATGGATACGAATGAAAGGGAAGAAAGATAAAGCTCCAATGAAATTATGTGATAAATTAGGGGAATAATGCATTTATTAAAGGAATTTGAAAAGACTAAGTTTGGAGTTTTTTTGTCCATTTTTTCTCCAAAATGATCCAGATTTTGAAATGGACACCTAGTTTAACTTGTAACGTTCATTAAGCCGCAGTATCTGCGCTACTTTGAATAAAACCTTTTCATTTCATTTTCATTTCATTTCATTAAAAAGCCGTAAATATGAAACATGAAACAACAGTAATCTAAATTATTTATTGAAATAAGATTATGGGAAAACCTCATCAAAGTGTAGTTAAACACTTTGAAGAGTTTTTCCCATAATATTATCAATAAATTTCAATAAATAACTCTAATATAAATGATTATTTCGATGGCATTTTTTTGTCGTGAAATTCCGATTATAATTTGTTCCGGAGAGAGAAATATTTTCAGAAATATTCACAATTTTTTACTAAAATATAATAACCAACCAACGGGCCAAGTTCGGGTTGGTTATTACTGGAAGTGTCGTTAAGCCATGTCAGAGGCCTTATGGGCCGCTTGATAACTACTGACATTAAGGCCCGCCACTGTACAATTCTCCACCAACTTGGACTTGGTCCCGGTGGTAGAGTATGTCCGAATCTCTTCCTGCGATGCAGAAAGAGACCCGTGCCCCAGCAGTGGGGACATACAAGGGTTGATAATAACCAGATTTTGAGGAGCAGTCAGTACGGCCCAATCAGCTCAGTTCGTTGTTATCAGAACCTTAACTGAATAAGACTGAATTCCTTTCAGCACTACCCTCTCTACAGAGAATCGGACAGCATATGCACGGAACCTGACGCCGCACCCCTGCCAGAAAGGAATCATCTCTTCGAAGAACGCTGGGATTGCCTTTCGAAAGAATCTACGGAGTTCCTTGTGGAGAACCTTCGGCCGAGAGCCGCGTTCGGTGGTCACACGCATCACAGTTGCGTAGTGAGACACAGCTTCGTACCAACGCCGAACCATAAGATTGAGTTCACTGAGTACACTGTGCCATCGTTCTCTTGGCGTTACAGGCCGGATCCTAAGTATTATTTGGTAAGCTAATAATATCTTTGGAACAATTTCAGTACAAGAGCGGACATTTCTTTTTGTTGTGATAGCGAATAAAATGTGCAGTATCACTGGATGGCAGAATATATGTTGCGTCATCAATTCAGTATACTAATGCGTTTGCCTCACTTTTTAGTGCACCGCAAATGTTCGCTTAGGCCAGGGTACTGGTCTTCTTTGCCATTCTTCGAAATAGAGTTGCTTTATTTTGGAGCCGATTGAGGGCCCCCAAAAAATTAGATTTCGTCGTGTCTGTGCGAGGATGTGGGAAGTTTACTATACCAATATTGGCATTCTGTTCAGGGCAAAAATAACCAAAAATTACCTAAAAATTTACCTACTTATTTATTTTATTTCTCTGTGGGATTGTTATTGATATTGTAACGTGGAACTGTGTATTCTGAAATTAAAAACTATTATTGTTATTAATAAAATAATTTCCATGTTTTTCCACGTTTGTGATATCCTTTCCTTGTTACCATAAAACAGATTAACCTAATTTAGGACTAGGACAACAGACAATAATTGTACTTTCTTTTTTTACACGCCTACCTCAATTTTGGTCTCTTATGTATCTCCTGCGAGTTGACTGGTAGAAAATAACTATAAAAGTTTTTATTCTCAATAGAATTGGGTTTAGGACATAAGCAACAAATAACATTTTCATCTAAAATAACATATTGGTCAGCCTTTGTATGCCCCCACTGCTGGGGCACGGGTCTCTTTCTGCATCGCAGGAAGGTTACACCATACTCTACCACAGGGGCCAAGTCCGGGTTGGTAGAGTTAACTATTAACAAAATTAACGTACTATTATCTTAATATTTTAATTACATGACAAGTTTTCCCCTTTTTAACACTAACTCCGATTCCCTGTGTCGTGCAAGCTAGTCTCTTCGAAAAATTAAACAGAAGGCTGTAACTAAACAATCATCAACATCATCATCAACCCATCATGTCCCCACCGAGGGGCACGGGTCTCTTCCCTGAGGAAGGTATAGACCATACTCCACCACGAAGGTTAGGTCTGGATTGGTGGAGGATTGCAAGATTAGTGTCTGGTCTTACTGTCAGAAGTTTTGCCGCCCTAAGGCTCTGACTTGGCTTAACGACTGCTATCTATCGACGGCAGCCGGCACCAACTGCTGACGTGCCTTGCGAAGCACGGAACCGGAACCGAACGGAACTAAACAATAAACTCATACAATGCTTATTTTGGAGGATATCCATTGAAAAAACAAACAAAACATAATGTGAATATGCCATTAGCATTAAGTCCACCTTTTGTACACTATCTTTTGTGAATTAAAGAATCACCTCACACTATGTATGTTACTTCTTCAAGTCTAAAAGGCTAGAGCGATTTTAATAAAATTTGGTAAAGAGTTAGATGACACCCTGTATTAACAGGCTACGTTTTACTGCGGGAAAATATCTTATTCCCACGGGTAAATTGATTAACCGCGTGTAACACCGCGGGGCACAGCCAGTTGATAATAATAATCAATTCCAGCTCACCGTAACGCCAACGGAGGTGAAGATGGCGAAGTGTGGTCTACCGCGCGAGTCCACTATGCAGCTTACCGCCATCCTCATGCTGTTAGCGCTGTGCATCTACTTCAAGTATTTCTACACGAGCGATGGCCACGCGGACTTGCTGGCCTACAACTACAAGCAGCTGTGAGTTCAACTACTTTGGCCTTTCCATCTACGTAATGAGATGATGTATACAGCGTCCAGTGACTCCTTCACTCACACTAGATGGGTGAAGGGAGCACCCGGATGCAGTAGTGACTGGGACATGGTTTTTAGATGGCGTAGGCTTGCCCAGCACCTATACCATCCTGAGAGCTTAGTCGGCCTAGCCCACAGGAAAGACTAGTATTGACGTATTGACGTGCGGAGCCAACCAAGCCGCGTTCAACTACATGCACCATGAAATCGGGGTAGTTTGAGAGCAGCGGCTGTGCAATTAAAAATGCTATCTGCAGCAGGTCATCTTTAATCCGAACTGTAAAAGTTTACCCCCCGTTCGGATTCGTGTTCGGAACTTTCATAATCAGAGTGACTGAGCCCCGGTTTCTGGTACACTTACAAGCCGTTAACCCTTCACCAGGCAGTGGTATAATAGTTACCACCCTTAAATTGGGCCTTATGTAATTGAAATAAAGTCCAAAACCAATGAAAAATGTATACAGCGCTGCTTTAAAGGGTTAATCTACTGTTAACGGCGGTTAGTTGGCCAAACTGCATGCAAAAAAACATTTGTCAGCTATTGACAGCAAATTGACAAATTGTTAGTTTACGAGTAACTGGGGACTTGCAATCAACTATAAAAGTTTTATTTATTAAAGAAAAATTTATTAGTTTATCGGGGGTTATTTAATGACAAGTAAAACGTTTTGTCTTGCAATTTAAGTAAAATATTATTTTCTAACTAATGGAACGGAAGGAACGGGAGGGGAGGGATCGGATTTCAGAGATGTTCGTGTTAGAAGGGGTTCGGATTATATTTCGCACCCTCAGAACGAAAGAGGCCTAAGTAAAAAAATAGTTTAAATACTCAAAAAATTCTCAAAAAATTGAGTACCTAACAATCATAGAGAGACATAAAAAGGTATGCTCTATCCGATGAATAGTAAAACAAAGGCACTTATTGTAAAAAAGTGCATAGCGAATCTTCCGTCCACGGCATACCTTTTTATGACTCTATGATTGTAACTCAATTTCACTATTTTTTGACTTAGGCCTCTTTCGTTCTGAGGGTGCGATTTAGACTACTGCTTTTAAGAGTCGACGTAAAATACAAAAACAAGTGAACTGAGAAATCCCTCGCCGCTCGGTCCGACAAGCACTTGGCCGTTTTTTACAGTTTTTGCTCGATATTAATAAATGCAACGGGTCGACGCTTAATAACATTATATTTACATATAGGCGCATACATTGCTTCTGGCCCCACACTTGGATACACTGTGTCGTGGGAACCAGAAACAATGACATCACAAACATGTAAACATTCAAGATCGGAGCTTTTTCTGTCCCCAGCCGGGGTTCGAACCCGGGACCTCTCGCATGATAGGCAGATGCGCTAGCGCTGCGCCTCAAAGGTTGTAATAACATAAAACCTCACACCTGTATCCCAGAGGGGTAGACAGAGACCAGAGACTGCCACTTGCCACGATCCTGACAGTTCACCTCACGTTCACCTTCGCGTCATCGGCGTTCATAAGTCGTTGCATGCACGCACGCCGGTTCCGAGTACTCTTTGTCTTCTCCTCCACAGAATTTTCTTATATATAAAAATGGATTGCTGTTCGTTAGTCTCACTAAAACTCGAGATCGGCTGGACCGATTTGACTGATTTTTGGTTTTTATTTTCGTGGAACTCCAGGGAAGGTTTAAATGGTGAGAAAATATGGAGATGATAGGGAGGGATGATAGAGAGATATTACGAAAACTTTGCGGTACGACCGCAAAGTTTTCGTAATATCTCTATACTCAGGTTCTATACTCAGGATTTCCTCACGATGTTTGCCTTAACCGGTAGCGAGTGGTATTGCTACTAAAGCACCTACAAATGTACGAAATGTATTATTATTATTAAGCTATAATAAACTGCGTTTTGTTTTTCAGATCCGGGAAGAAAGTATGAATATTGCTAATGTGAGTTTTTTGGTTGATAATTTATTCTTAAATGGATTTTGGAATGTGACTGTACATAAGTGTAACTGTTGATTAAATAGATGTCAATGAAAACAAAGGGATAATTGGTAATTAATTTTATTTAAAAAAATGTAACTTAGAAGGTACTTGTTAAAAATGATAAAAATGCTTAACTCCTAATAGGAACTTTTTGAAATATACCGGTTGTCAATTTGAAAATACAAAGAACAAAACCGATTTATCAATTGTGTGTTCAAACAATGTGCCACTTGACTTATATCTCAAGTTAATTGTAATACTGTTATACAAAATTTAAATAAAACTACACCTACATAAATGCAAAGAAATATCATGCATTCAATACTTGAAACATTTATCACAAAGAAAATAAAACCTATCGCTCGCAAATAATTTTAAACTAAGTAGCTAAAAGAGCGTTTACATTACTTTCTGGCAGCAATCTTATCTGACAACTCTGCCGAGTTCAGAGAACCCGGGACACTTCGCCAGTAGATTACAATACTCCGGGTCGAGAGCCAGCGTCACCGTTATACCTCATGGAGGTAACCTTGGCGGAAATGTCTGAGACTTTACTGGTGTCGCGGGCTCTATCTTGACGCGCTATTCCTGTGGGAATGACGTCTGTCGCGCGTGTTCGTGTAAACGCAGCTCACTCTGGTATGTCGCTAAGGCGCATGCCGCCGGGTCGTCGGTACATGCGCTCGTGCATTGGCAGCTCTCCCACTATGAACCGGTCCAAGGCTTTTGCCGCCTGGACCGAGTGGCCCGAGCCGCGGAAGGCGGTGCTTGCGTCGCGTCCGGCGTACTCCAGCATTATGTCAGCTCCACCTGGGTGCTGGAACGAGGAAAATTGAATGTTAGAGGCGCTTGACAAATTCCTGTTATACAAATACAGTAGTGGGTTGTTAGGACGGGCGGCATTAAAGGCCCGGCTCGTGTAAGGCGAGTACCACTTCTGTACTTTCTATTCTCTACACGCATGCCTAGCATGGTCCCTAACGCAGACATACTGTACACATATGACTGCCCGCCAAAAGAAAAGGGTGGTAGAAGACCGTTATGATTTAGTTACCAATAAAATAGTAGAAGTTGAGTATATTCAACCTACCTCATCAAGGAAGGTGGTGATGTCGTAAACGCGGTCATAGATGACCACCCAGCAGTCTCGCGGCGAGTCGTGGTAGGCGACCTCCGCTAGCGTGATGACGCGGTCCCTTGCCTCCGGCGATCCAATCTCCGGCTCCGCCCAGGAGTTGGTTTTGGTAGACACGGCCCACGGGTTCACAAAGCTGAGCGCCGCCATAGTCAGCGATATGTAGTCCGTCGAATTCTGACTTACAGGCAGGCTCATCTCCTGGTGCGCTTGCACGGTAGCCATGTCAACTTCTATTATCCTCTTCTCGTGAAAATCTCTCGCTATCTCCTTCGGGTGAGGTGGTTCTTGTCGAACGCTCACGATGCGATTGACCGATCCGCGGATAGTTCTGTAATGAAATTAAGAAACCTTATTAGCGACAGTTCAGTGAAGTGTGAACGGTTAGGGTTGTCTTTACATCCGGGATTTGATATATCGCGTGCGAGCCTCTTTCAAGTATTGTTTAAAGTATACGTCACAAATAGTGCTCAATGAAAACCTTGTGTAATGAATGTCAGATTAAAAACGAACTGTTATGTTCGATAAACATATTATCTTAATTATGGATTTAAGTGGTAGCCCTGACCGGGTGTAGCGGTGCGTTTGTATCCACATGTGATACTGCTAACCGCTAATGATATAGAGTTTCATTAGTCCAGTTGCCAAGTAGGCTCGGGCCAAAGAGAGCATAAATGTAGACTTGTAAAAAAGTCTCTTCGATGAGAACACTGTTATCAGGATAAATTTGCACATATCGGGCACTTGACGCAGGCATTCAGTATTTTTTTAAGAGTTTTATAAACATGCAGATAAAAAGTCATTCCCAGTCACACGAGCCTGATAACATGATACCTCGGGGGTTATCATTATATTGTGCCAATTGTTCTTAGTATTTAATTATGTGTGTGACGTTATTAAGGACGTTTCATGATTAATCATTATTTATTAGGTATAATAAATTAATCTCATGTGTTGTTCATTGAGAAATCATTGGATCTGTTGAATTGATAATTTATTGCACTTTAGTAAACAACTAAATGACAATATTTACCTCTTGAATCTCTGATTAGATTCAGTGCTTTAATGCTATCTCTGTTGTTGGTTGAAGCGTGGAGAGTTGCTGTCACAACTGTTGTCACTGTGCCACCAAAGATCGTCTTTAAGCCAAATATTCACAATTACAGTACAATCGATTGTTGTCATAAAACAAATCATTGCCACGAAACTAGTAACTTGTTGTATTGGATGTTGAGCTGTGAATGAATTGGTGATGAGAGCGCGCGCGTATTTATAGTTGCCGGCGCACGCGCCCGTAATCTGATGTAACTGATGGCTTATCTTACAACGTGCGCCCGCGCCGCCTGCCCGCCGCACCGGCTTTGATAAGCGTTCAAAGCTAAAATTAGGAAAAGATTTAACAAGAACCTGGATTATCCGGATTGGATTAAAAATTCCTGTGTGTTTCAATAGTTATATAGATACTAGTATGGCCCGCGACTACGTTCGTGTAGTAAAAGAATTAGATTAGCCTACAATAGCCTATGTCCACTCTGGTCATGGTCTATTCTAAATACAGGTGAAAGATGTTTTGAAATCGCATAAGTACTTTCGGAGATTTTCCCCTACATAAAAACATATTATTAAATATACTTACAAATTTTCCTCTTTATAATACGAGTATTAGCGTGAATATAGAAAATATATTTTTGTTTACATTTTAACAAACAACAACATATAACTATTTTAAAGAATTATTACGCTACTATGGGGAACCGAAGCATTGTCGGTAGTTTTTAGAGAATAGAAACAGATTTAGGTTCTATAAAAATTGAGACCAGTGTACCTACTTGTATACCGGTCTTAATTTATAAAGAACAGTTCCCTAAACACAAGAAAACGATGACCGACGGGCTTTAAATCAATATTGATTTGATCGACGAAAAAGGCGTCTTTTTCTTATATAAAAAACCAGAAAAGTGCGAGTCCAATTCGCCCACCGAGGGTTCTGTGCAAATTTTTACATACTGACATAATTAGAGCCTCGTAGTTTTTAGCGAGCTTTTCTCGAACAAAAACAATTTTATGATGATATAATTACAAATCGATATGAACCCTTGTATGTGCCCACTGCTGCATGCTGGGGCGCGGGTCTCTTCCTGCATCGCAGGACGGTTAGGCCATACTCCACCACGGGGGCCGAGTCCGGGTTGGTGGAGGATTGTAAGACAGTGGCAGGCCTCACTCTCAGAAGTTATCAAGCCGCCCATAAGACCTCTGACATTGCTTAACGACTGCCATTACATGACAGCCGGCACCAACTGCTTACGAAGCACGATAATTATATCGATAATTACGAATGTATAGTTTTCAATTTTTATTCTGTAATTGTAGCATAAGTCGATATTGGCTGCCAAATTCCATAGTTCTTTGTCAACGGAATATGAGGCCTTATCTTTATTTCACGTTAACTTAGAAGTTTGAGTTTTCCGCAGCTTCAAGGAACTGTAGACCTATGAGTATATAGTTTTAATGTCAACTCGATATCTCCACGCGGTCCCGAGATAAAGGGTCTTTACGTACAGACGGACGGACAGACAATACAGTGATCCTATATGGGTTCCGTTTTTTCCCTTTGCTGTACGGAACCCTCAAAGGTATTTACGATAATCTAAGGGTGTTCCTTCCTGTATGAATATGCCTCATAATATTATATTATCGATAATAATATTTTATCGCTGTTGTTTTTGTCAAGGCTGTTATGACAGGACGCGCGGGGAGGGCAATCGCGCGAGCCTCGTGACGTAGGTCGGTGAATGACTCTTCTGACGATCCTCGCCGCCAAACAAGGCTGCACGTCACTACCCTTATCAATATCAGGAAAGGAAAAACAATAGAGCCGAACCAAGTAGATGAATAAATAAACAATAACACAAAACGGGGTTTCCTCTAAATATCCACGATGCTGATGTAAATCTCCTAAGCTGTTTCTACTAGCTATTTTGTACAAAGCCGTTCGTCTAGCATGCATCCTAATTATAAGGTATTTTTAGTCTTTAAAGCTGTATGTATTTTCATGTGACGTCGAAGTAGGTACAGCTAGAATATCCAAGTTATATTCCAAAAAAACAGAATTCATGCACTTTGTTTTACACGAATAGTACCTAACTATCCACCTAATGGTATCCTAAATCAACGAAATCGAATAGTCGTGAAGAGGTTATTTTCGAGTGAATCTTTCACGCCTTTATAAAATCTCTATATAGAGCAGTCTTTAAACCTTACTATTAATCAAAGAGCTGTTTTCTAAATGTATGATTGACACGAGGCTTATTAATTATGTTGATAATATCTTCATGAGCCTATTTAGGTATATAATATTAGTCTATTAATTTAACGGCATCGTGATATCACTAAATGTGTATCTATTTGTGTATAAGTATCATAACATTCATAACATCATACTTGTTTATTACATACATACAAACACTTATTACATGTTTATTTTCTGCATAACAACATCATAATGACGAAGCATAGATGAGATGACTATCAATCCGTCTTTTGATCATCATTTTAAAGCTTATATTATATTTGTCGGATGCAACGTCAAACGAATGTTTTCCATGTTCGAGTGATTTATTTCGTGACGTCAATGAAGCAAAGTTGTTCTAGTTAAATAAAATATTTCTCCAAACGAGATCGTTGAAATGAGCGACGGTAAAAATCATTAGTATAAAATGGTAAAAAACCCACGTAGCAAAGGCAGTTACTTCTGAAGTATACCTAACCTTTTTATCAAGTTTCACTGGAAAAATTCTTGCGCCGTCATCGGAATAATACCGATACATCAGATAGAATTGTAATGTTGTTTCAAAGAAGTTATTAAGTAGGTAGTTTAACCAGGGAAAGTGCACACATGTACGGGTTGGTGTGCTGGTGACTGGAACCAAAACTGCTTAACTGCTTCTATAAACTCCTCAACAGATTTGGACTATAGTATTTTCTAAGGTTAACACGAGCACTAGACATAATTAAAACAGTTTTCAAACGGATTTATGCTCGTCAATCGAACGAATTTACGAATAATCGTAATTTACGAGCATAAATCCGTATAAAAACAGTTTTAATTAGATTTGGACTAGCTAAACTGTTTTTTAAGGTATTTATCTACACTGATACTATAATACAAAGATTATAGAACTGAAAACCAAACTCTTATGACAAACATTACGCATAGGCCAAAAATAAAAAATAAAGTTTTATTCCGATACAGGTCTCGTATGGACACCTGTATCATAATATAACTTTTTAATCATAACGATACACCTATACAACCTCCAGCTGGACCAAGAAGGATGAACCTCTACTTTAAAAAAAAGGAACGAGTCCGCGGCGACGCAACACGCATGCGCAATCGATGTTTGCGCCTTGGCTGGCACCAACATTTTACATTTAAAAAAACTCTTCAATATTTAAACAAAGCTGGTTCTGTTTAATATTATTTTATGTATTATAGTATGAGAGTAAATGTATGTATGATATGTAGAGTGTATGACACTGTACATAACTTGGTTTTATAACACTCGGTTTTATAAGAACCCTTATTATGCAACAGTATCATAAACTACTATTTTATTGCTGGTAACTAGTCCCAACTTTGTTACACCCTGCATAAGTTACGTAAGAATTCCTTATTATATATAAAAAACGTACTCTTGATCGTTCATTAAAAAATTACTAAATTTACGCATGGGGTGATTGATGACAATTATATGATACAGGGCATTGGCCTTTTCATCTATGAGATATCCGTACTTAATAATACCTTAATACCTTATTTATTTCTTCATTTATAATTGTTATAACTTATTGTGTCGAACGTTTAAATAAAAATAACAAATTTCCAGGTATCCTCAAAGTAATCTACTTCTATGATAACCTGTAAAGACCTTTGTGAAGGCAGTTAGTAATGTTTGGGAATGTCCCATTATTGGTACAACAGTCGAAACATCTATGTTATTTAAACTGATTCGAATTGTGATTAACACTACTTGACAAAACTTGAAATCAGGTGCCAATAGATTCGTGCACCATCACCATTCCGGGGTTGTGGGTAGGATGAGGAGGATTTGTGTGGGATGATATTCGGTGGCTCATTACTTACTTATTACCTACTTCCTGTATCAAATTTAATAGTGATTAGACAAGCAAATAAAATATGTTTTAATTCATTACTTACGAACTCACCATAAGATAATATTTTTTAGTTCATCCGTAATAATAGTTTTTTTTTCAAAGTTGCTCTATTTATGTCGATCCAGTTTATACTGGTGCGGTTCAGTTTTAAGGTCGCGACGTTTATACCGACACGTTGCAGATAAACTAACCGGCTATAGCAGATACTGAACATACAACATTTTCTAACTCGGGGTCGATGTTCGGAAACGATTCCTTATGCCAAAAATACGCTTTCTTACGCAACACATTTAACGTTGGTAAGAGTGATAGGTAGAGTAAATGCTATCATGATTTGAAGGTCACCGTGGAGCTCAAGCCGATGTCATCGCCAGTAGGTCAGCGCATACCTACCTACCATAGGTAGGTAACTTGAGCAAATAACGTTGGCTTTGCGGAAATATTTCGAACGAGGGAGCTTATTCCAACGAAGATTTATTCCAACTTTAGTTTAGAGAATATAATATAAATTTGAAAAAAATTCTTTGCTCTTTCATCGCCAAGTCATTCCTATTGCGCGGATTTTGTTCAAGTTATCAGCGGGCGTTGGACATAAAATATTCAACGGAACAAAACGTTTTTTTTTTGTTACAACTGACATGTTATCCCAATGTTATCGTTTTTTGTTCTTCCTTCAGACGCAGCTTGATTACAGGAATTACTAATTAAACTAATTAGCGGGTCACGCAGCCGCTGTACCACTCCACACTGTTATCTACAAAAATGACTCGTGAAGTTGTGACCGATTCATTATTTTAAGTTTTTATGATCGCAGATCGATTTCGTGTAAAACACAAATGAATTCATCAAATGAGAAATTGAGCTATCTCTACCTGAATTTTCACTCTTCAGTTATTTTATTATACAGTCTGTTATCTTATAAAATATATCTCGGGCTCTAGAGTAGGCTTCGGTTTTCGCCGATAGCACACGAGTGTGATACTACTTCCTGCTCTGTATAAAACTTTTCTTCACTATTTTGAAAAGTTATGTAAAGTTAAGTGTCATAATTATTAGTTCCAATATTTCTACTACACGAATATATCCGATTCTATTCGATAGTAACCAAGGTATATTTTAAAAGCTAACAGACTGTACTTACGTAATATTCTAGTCATCAGGTTCGAATTAATCGTTTATAAATTAATAGATTAAATAATAAAAAAATATTAATATGTAAATCACACTTCAACGTCTACGTTAGGGCACAGGGCTAAATACAATTTAAAAAATACGATGCGAAGTAGGTAGGTAAGCTTAATTGACTATCGTAGCACTTTCCATCAGGGCGTTCCAGAGGCAATCTTCCGGCTTCATCCTCAGACTTTCGTCACCATTATGCGTACGCAGGTACTCCATATTACGTGATGCATTGCCACATTCGTGACAATAAACCGAATCAGTCCGAACTTGAGTATCTTAGCACATTCCAACGGGGAGTTCCAGTGGTAATCTTCCAGATTGATCTTCAGACACTCGACGACGAAGGTCTTCAGACATCCGGAATGCAAAGTACTCACGACTACCGACCATACTAGCCTAAACTCGACCGTCCTACCGTTTGCCATCGAAGAATTTCAGTATCTACATCCCGAGTCCATAATTAGATCAGCTTGATAGTAGGTACCATAATATTGAATGGTTACCAAAGTATTATAAGTCTCTCAAACATCAGCTCATTCGAGTACCACCAGTAAGTAGTTAAAAAATGCAACATACTGAAACGGAAACATACTATATGCGAATGTTGCAAGATAATAAATATAACAATAAATAAAAAAAACTAATATTAATAAAAACCTATTTAGAGGCTAAAAATTCCACCCATGCCGGGATTCGAACCCGCGACCTCTGGCTATCCGGGTCCTATTTTAGCCTCTAAATAGGTTTTTAAAAATGTTCTTAGCACGGGTTAGTGCATTAAAAATAATATAATAATATTAATAAAAAAAATAACACTTACCACTCAAATTGTAGACTTTGAAACTGGATAGTAATCGAAACTGGATAGTAAGCAAATAAACGATATTCCGATTGGATCATCCTGGCGCGGGCGGTTTGAACTGGATCAGCAATCGCGTGCCTCGAGCCCTGGGGTCGCGCTTATCATGCCAAATGCACCTAGTGTCGCGTCCAAAGTCAACCAGGGAGAGACGGAGAGCCTGCGATGCTAGGAGAGAGAGCTATTGGGCCGGGAATAAAGGACTGTGTTCCCAACGGGACAGGCACCTAACGCTTAAGTACCTGTTGCCTGTTGGGTATTTTTATAAACACATGTTTCACACACACAAACTCTCCAGGGTTATTTTGTTAAATAACAGTTAGGATGTCAGTTGTATTGAAACATATTTGGTTCCAGACTTTACTAATTTATCTTTTTTTAAGGTTTTTATCGTGAGGAAACCTGTGTGCCTGAGATGTTCATGCATCAGCCCTTGAAATCGCCAATTCGCGTTGAGCACGCTCCGTATCTTTATCTGAGAGAAGATCTGTGCCCCGCAACTGTAGACTGCATTATTTACGTTTTTGTACTTTTGAATGGCACTAAATAGTCTTTCATCGAATTCTATGTACCTACCTACTCTCTTCATCTTTCAGTTCTATCCATCCCAAGGTTGTCTGGGAGAGATCGTTTTTTGCGATAAGACCGCCAATTGTATACGGCAATACTTAGATATGTAAGCCTTTTTATGTATTTTGTTTTCTGGTGTGTACAATAAAGAGTTCTAATCTAATCTATTTTAGTTATAGGTAATTTTATTATAAAATCCACACTTTCACTGGAAATTATCGTGTAAAGGGAGCTAGAATATTTACAAAGAACAGAGCTGTACGGTCATAATCCTGTGGCCAAGTTTCATTTTCCAATGCTCAACCACACGCAGTTTAAGGCGCTTATAGCAGATAATTAGGCAAATTGAAACTTTCAAGCGTTTTTTAGCAAAGTCTATCTAGTTCGTAATAAATATGTATTCTTTCTGAAAATTCAAAACTCTTTGTCTTTGAAATACACGATCGTAATCCCGAAGTCAAAGTTACCTCTTCAAATAACTGCTTGGCAATCACATATATTATACTATTTTTATTTTTAATGCACTAACCCGTGCTAAGGAACAAATTTAAAAACCTATTTAGAGGCTAAAAATTTCACCCATGCCGGGATTCGAACCCGCAATCCGCAACCCGTGAGTATTGATTAATTATAGTAAAAGTAAATCCTTATTTTTCGATTCTTTATTTAATCCCCTCTTCCGGCTAAACAGTTCATTGTAGAAACATAAAAAGTCAAGACAGTAGTACGCGTAATAATGTAAAAACTATAAAAAAATTATAGGATAAACTGTCATGGCTTTGTAGGCTTTACAATTAAACGAGTAATAGACAGCCAACTTGTAAAGGGAACTTATAAACTTATTAGCTGGTGCCCGCGACTTTATCTGCGCAGATTTATCGGGTAGATTTTTTCCTACTTACTTGACACAGTCATGTCGTCTTATTTTGGAAAATTCACACAATATCATATAAATTGTTCCATGTGTTATTCTGATGTATAAGCTATATTATTGTAGTTTCATTAAAATCCATTCAGTAGTTTTTAAGTCATAGAGCAACAAACATCCATCCATACTTACAAACTTTCGCGCTTATCATATTAATAGTAGGGATAACGAAACTTATAAACTTCATAAAAAATTCATTGTAACTTACTTTCATGAAGTTGTTAGTTCTGCAAATACCTGCTTTGCTGAACTTTGCGGCCCGGTAAGCACTTTTCCGGTTTTACTGACTAGAAATATCTTCTAAAACCTACATATTGTCACAATAATTCGCAACATGTTGTAACGTTCATTAAGCCGCAATTTCTGTGCTACTTTGAATTAACCTTTTCATTTCATTTCATGTGTGGATTGATAGAAATGTATCTTCTTAGTGCTTACAATAATAAACAACTGTATGTGAAATGCATAATGTTTAGATACAATATTACTTATTGTACACCAGGAATGAGATCATAGAATCAAAGATAGTAGGATATCGGGAAATCGCATGGATCCTTAATCTATTAGCAGATTTATTTGCTTTGAAAAGACATCAACGCAGGACCAAGTCCGGGTTTTTAAAATTACTAGTTCTTTATTTGATTCACTTGTAAACAAACATATGCGTAAAATAAAAAAAACTTTGTGTTCGCAGTGGGGTATAAACTTGAAATATGAAAATTTAATTATCAAAAATAGCGATTGTTCTATTATGTAATTTTCATATTTAAACTTAATTTACGAGTAAATTAAGTACGTATGTCTCCTGTGCTTAAGACCCTTAATTTTGGGCACGCATGGAGTTATACAGTTAAAAATCATATACTCATTTCTACATACCCTTAAAGCTGTAAAAAAATCGAACTTCTCAGTTAAAGTATCGTTTATTATTATTCTTTGGCCTCAGCGTCTCGGTGGATGACAGGGTACCAAACCCTTTTTGTACAGAACTTCAAAAGTTTATAATTCATATAGAGTTATTAATTTTAGTAAGTAATGGTCCTAGTATTATATTAGATCATAGCATATTATCCATCTGCCGAAGTCGAGTTTCGGCGCCACCATAGCTGACGCAATAATCGCGCCGATTTGCGTCGAGTTTTCTAATCAGTTCAACATACCACTCCACTTCCAATCATCACCGGATATAAGCGTGCACGTGAGAGGCTTGCCGTGCGATATTGATATCTCTTGACTTTGCTTCGGAAAGCCAATGTAGGACACATTTTTATTACTGCTGTCTCATTCACTTGTAAACGTCATGATAGGGACAGCGATGAAGTCGATTTCATTGTAATTGTGTTGTGTCTGTGTTGTAATGTTGTGTAGGGGGGCAGTGATGTAAATCGCGCCCCGGTCATTGGCATTGAACTTCTGTTTTAAAATTGATCAACATCCTAAATTTTTGTTGCAAAGTCGAACGAAACTGACTAGAGATGCATGTGCTGTTCAAGTTTTAACGTATTTATCAATTCTATGTAAAATATTGTTCAGTGTCAATAACAGAACTAATTGTGTGTGGCTTTGTATCTTAATAAGTACTTCTTTTGATCGGTATTCCGGTAATCCAGATAGTGTTGCCTTCTCAAATGTACGAAAATATTTTTTACGAAACCGGCCAGACGTGCATACACGTGTGCAAAAGTTTTATCAATTCTATGTAAAATATTGTTCAGTATCAATAAGTCTTAGTTCTTCTTCTTCAGGCTATATTAGTCCACTGCTGGACATAGCCCTCCCCTAATGAGCGCCATAGCGCAAGGTTGTGCCATCATTGGGGGGTAGGTAATGCCCATAATTCCCACGCTGGGCATGCGGGTTGGGGATCGCAGTTTGGTCTTAGCTGGCTTATCTTAGTCTTAGTTGAGCCTTATGATTTTGAAAACTTGGGTTTTGCCATAACGTACGAAAATATTTTTTGAGCAAGACATTTAACATTCACACAGGTTTTATTTTCATTCTGTGATTGTAACACCGTTGCGATAGTCATTACTAAAGAATGATTATATACAGTACTGGAAACAATTTTACTCTTTTCTCCCCTAAGTCATGCCACTTCATTCATCTTAAATAAAGGACGGCTCAAACTTTACTACACGGGAATGAACGTATTTGTTTTGTAAAATCAATGGAAACCCAGATGGTGTCAAAGTCGTGTCGTTTACATCATCCCTATTCCAGGAAAACAACAACGGGTCTCCCCAGGTACATAGATCCGTTATCTCCCTCCCACTGCGTCTACAAAAACCCGTCAGTCTGATGCAAGGTGCTCGGAAATTTTCTAATGTCAGACGCGCCGTAACATTTTTCCGCAAACGAAGCTCGATATTGTACGATACGAGTTACGAGGAATGGTAATCCACAATGCATTCGTTTATGTTAATATCGTTTGGAACTCCACGTGCTCGCGCGCAGCATGTCGTCGAATGGCTGACGCAAGCGCACGCCTCTATTCCGATAGCCGACTCGAAATGCGCCGGTACAGTACCGAACATAAAACACAATGTTCCACCTTTCACTGTATACGTAGGTAATAATGCTGGTAATAGTACTTGGTGTTCGATACAAATACACTTTTGATTTTCATTTTTCATAAGCTAGGCACGATTCGATAAAAAAGAGATAAAAAATATATTATTACTATAATCGGGTATCTTCATCTAAACACTCTTATCTCTAGGGCGAGTCTACGAATTCGGGTTGCTAGCAGATATAATGCGTTTACAGTGCTTTGTGGACAGAAGATTGCACATCAATATTTACATTTAAGATGCAAATAAGTAGAGTGCATTGATGGTAATGGCTGTTGTGCTGTCGATTGCACGTTAGGAGCCGGTTAGAAGTTAGAATTTCTGTAGTATTACTAGTTGCCCCCGTTTTGTCATATTAATTAGCTTGTGACGTCAGACCTTTACACAAAAAAGTCATAAAAATCGATGCAGCCGATAAGTTAACAAACACGGTGACACGAGATTTTATATATTAGATTAGAAACCCCTGATATCGGTATCACGCTTTTCTACGGCCTAGTTTGGCACACGGTGGGAGCAGCTGGGAGCAGGTAGACAGGAGGCGGGGAGAGGTGTGTCTTCCGATTGTCCATTCGTCGAATTGGGCAGTTGCATCACCCATTTCGATGACATTCGGTCGGCACGGTATTACATCAGCTTCAACTATACTGCGCCGCAACGCACCGCGCTCGATTTTTTAAAATCTACGTGTTATTTATGTTGCATAGATAAATTTTAACGGACGCTAAAAATAAATGATAAGATAAGAATATTCTTCATTGTACACTGGAAAAACAACAAATACAAAATAATTACAAATATACCTACATAGTAAAATTGGCGGCCTTATTGCTAAAAGCAATTTCTTCCAGACAACCTAATACCTATTGGCGGTTATTTCTTGTTATCTTGATATCAACTCTTTGTATGTCCTCACTGCTGGGGCACGGATCTCTTTCTGCATCGCAGGAAGGTTAGGCCCTACTCCATCCCGGGTCCCAAGTCCGGGTTGGTGGAGGATTGTTAGACAGTGGCAGGCCTTACTCTCAAATAGAAGTTATCAAGCCGGCCATGAGGCCTCAGACATGACTTAACGACTGCCATTACATGACAGCCGGCACCAATGGCGTAACGTGCCTTGCGAAGCACGGAAGAGCTTGGAAAAAATGCCACTAGCGGTAGTCACGGGATGGTCATCCAGGTTCCTCACGGCGCCTTTTATTATTTAAGCAGCTTATTGGCGCTAACTGGAATAAAAATCATAACTTGTTTTATAATACGAGTACGTTTTTATCTAAAAGTGAAATCTTAACAACTGTAACAACCATTTTTAGAACCTATAGTGTAGAACCTAGGATCCGCCAAAAACGGCCGTTTTTAGAGGAAATTGATTTAAGTCCTAGGATATTTACACTACATTCAAGGCTGTACTTTAGTGATTGATTCCAATCACTCGGTTTTCTATTCCACGAGCGCTTGTGACGGATTTATTTATTAAAAATTAAGTTAATTTGACGTTCAAGTCTATGATTTAAACTATAAGTTAAGCGCCAAATCTTGATATCGCCAATCAGTGGTGGGCACGCGTTTTGATTAAACCCACACTACCTCTCAGAGATAAGGCCTGTGCTCTGCTATTGGACGTACGGCTTAAATGTTTTAATACATGTTTTAAAAAACCCGCAGGGCTATCAATATAATAACCAAATCTATTGTTTCGCAAAATTAGTTTAAGAGTTTTTATCAAAATAACGAATATGACAAATTGTCTGAATATGATTTGTGATAATCGTGCATAAGTTTTTGGAGGTTTCCTCACGATGTTCCTTCACAGTTAGCGAGCTACTTAATGGGATGATTTATACAAGTAAGGACCATTCGGACGCCGCTGCCATACCTGGGACATTGTTTTTAGATAGTGTAAACTTGCCCAGCACCTGTATCCTGACAGTTTTGTCAGCCCAGATCACAAGAAAAACGATTCAATACATGCGGAGCCAACCAATCCCCGGGTTTCCTCACGATGTTTTCCTTCACGGTTAGCTTGTGGTATTGCTACTACAAAATCGCAGTTGTACAAAGCCATAGTGCCTACATGCCCGCACTGGGGATCGAACCTGGGTCTCACGCTTCCGAGTCAAATGTACTACCCAATGGGCTGCCACCGCCTACTAGGTACAGTCGACATTATATTAGAGCCAAGGACAGATTCGCAGTCGATCATGTGGCTTGTTTTTTGACGGCTAATGTTATTTCTTATGTTAGTTACGTCCTGTTATATATTATACTAGCTGACCCAGCGAACTTCGTATTGCCTAACAGCGGATTCTTTATTTTTTTTTCTCTCCCTAAGAACGATCCTCGTTCTTCAAGGAATATTCTATAAAAAGAATTAGCGAAATCGGTTCAGCTGCTCTCGAGACTTGCGCTTACCAACACATTCAGAGATTCATTTTTATATTATAGATTTGCAAGAAAGTATGACAATCATGACGAGTTTATTTCACCAAGGAAAAGCGGTATAAGAAAAAAATACAATAAATGGATCCGTGTTTTGTGCGATTGCATTATGATTATTGTAAAAACTAACACACTTCCACACTAGTGACAATGGAGTGCTATTATGATTTTAACACAGGTATATCAATTTCGTTTTCAGATTTGAAGCGGGAATGAAATGATATTGACGCTGTAGTAATTATATAGCTTTATTATAGTCTTATATTATGTACCTTCATGCGATATATTGGATGATGATGATGACGATGTCATCCGTACCGAAGCGGTTACGGCGAGTGTTGCTGGACCGTCAGGCGGCACCACAGGCTTCATTGCTGTGCCCGAGTTTAGATGGCGTAAGAAATATTGGCGGGAAACGTCATAGAAACGGAAACATCATACTTTATACTCTAAGTAGGTAAACGTACATCCACATGTGCCATATTTTAAATCTCCATTATTATTGTCATCATCATCTTCATCATAATGAATTCGGGGGATATTAGTTTTCGGAAGAAACGTTCGTGATAATCTTCAAATAAGAGAAAAATATATTAATTTTGCAAGGCAAGTATTATACGACAATGATACGAATTGCTCGTAGCCCCGGCTGCCTGAGTAATCTTAAACGATCACGAAGGTTAAGCAACACAGGGCGCGTTCAGTGCATGGATGGGTAAACCACAGAAGAGGTAAACCGTCTATCGACTAACGCTAGTATCATTTTTCCAAGCGGTTCCGTGCTTCGCAAGGTACGTCAAGCAGTTGGTGCCGGCTGCCGTCGATAGATTGCAGTTGTTAAGCAAAGTCAAAGGCCTTAGGGCGGCTTGAAAACTTCTGACAGTAATCCCAGCCACTAGTCTTGCAAGCTTCCACCAATCCGGACTTGGCCCCCGTGGTGGAGTATGGCCTATACCTTCCTCAGGGAAGAGACCCCTGCCATAATGGTGGGGACATAATGGGTTGATGATGATGATTATACATTAAGGAATGCTAACATATTGCTGTTATACTTTATTTCATTCTGACTCTTGACGTGTGAAACTTTATCAGCTACTCCAGCTTTAGGTTTCCGTGAGGCCCCCCACACGAAGATTCTCGAATGTTCGGGTGAATACAATGAACGAAAAGTCTGATAAGACCGGATAAGGTAGGTCGTGAACCACAAATTTAATGTTTTTGTTTTTTCATAACAGGATGTGAGGTGATTTTTGTGAAAAAGGCTACATTATAGAATAGTCTATATAATACGATTAAAAATCAACGACGATAAATAATCAAGAAATTCGCAAACCAAACGCGGTCGCGGTGGGAGAAGGCGGTCATTTACTGCAGTTGTATCTGGAATTATTTACTGCTAGGGGAGCACAACGTCACGATAGGTCACGATAATTTTTTATTATGTCTAGTGCTCGTGTTAACCTTAGAAAATGCTAAAGAACTATCTGCTTTATTTCACCGCATAAAGCGAGATGCCGCTATGGGAATAGCTGCAGTAATGTTTTGTGGAGGTGTTCATACCATCATTCATACCATTCTGATGGTTCTGACCGCGAATGCAGCAATAGCTTGTTTGGCGGCAATATATTAATCGCGTCTATACAAATACCTACTACTGAAGTAAAGACCGCCACGGCGACTGCGACCGCTTTGGTTTTTGAGGTCGTTTAAGTGGATCCATGGGGGTTAGTAGCTCTAGTCGACCGCATGAAGTCCCTTAAAGGTGGTCCCTTAAAGGTGAACCCTTATCTGTTAGACGAACGGTCCTATTCGTAAAAACACGATTCCTTAAAACACTCGATAAATCCCAGTGAAAATGTCAGTGGAGGAGATTTTACACGGAAAAGACATCAACACCGAGTTAAATGCATCTGAGAAGTGCTTTAAAGAATCGTATTTTTATAAGTAAGACCCTTCGTCTAGTGGAAATGGGTTCACCTTACGTGCATAGCACCCGTTTGACATCTCCACTCCGACTCCCAGAAGTTTGATGGAAGAAATCTCTCACACCGATAAGCTCGCCTTGCAATACACCGTGCAATAAAGTAAAATAATAATAAGACCGTTAGAATTTAGAACTTTGTGTGGGGTGGAGCGAATCGCCGCCGGACCGATTCTGATTTCCCAGACGAATTCGGGTAATGTCATCAGATTCGACGTGAACATTGCGCCCCTGTCAGCTGCGTCATTGCGTGCGCTATACGCTAGGGTCGATTTGCATCAGAACAGAGAATGAGAATGCTCATTCTATCTCCACTCTATTCACTTCTTTTAGTGTACCAGGCCACTCAAAGTTTTTCGAAAAAACGAAAACTTTTTTTATGTATGAGGCACTGGCCACATGTAATTGTTTTGAAAACGTCGATTATTTAAAAGTAAAGTAAAAATACTACTGTTCGATTTTCAAATTTCCCTCCGCATTTTTTGAGAGCCAATCCAAATTTTCTTGTCTCATTAAAAAATGGATCTGCATCGAGAATTTTTTCGTGCTATGATTTTTTACGATTTCAAATGTGGCTTAAAACCTGATGAGTCATTTGATCGACTTCGAATTGCTTTTATGGATGGAGGACCTTCAAAAACAACCATCTACCGTCAATTGGTACAGCGAGTTCAAACGCGGTCGTCTTACTTTGGGGGATGAACAAAGAAGTGGTCGTCCTACGACGGCTGTCACCGAAGAAAGTGTGCTGGCAGTAAAAAAAATAATTCAAGAAAACAGATGAATTACGTACGAAGAGATTCAGCATACACTGCAGATTGGTTCAGGAAGTGTTCGCAAGATTTTGCACGAGCACCTTCGCGTAAGGAGAATAGTTTCCGACTGGGTGCCGCAAACTTCACCGAAGTTCAGAAGCAGGCCCGTGTGGATTGGAGCCGTGATATGTTACTTTGTTAATAAAAATTTGATGCTGGCTCGTCACGGCGCGTTTACGATATTGTGACAGGTGACGAATCCTGGATTTATCAATATGATCCAGAAACAAAGCGTCAGTCGACAGTTTGACTGTTTCAAAATGAACCAACGCCTACGAAAGTGAAGCGATCGAGGAGCGCAGGAAAAAAATTTATCGCTAGTTTTTTCACTCTGACGGGGTACCTAATTTCAATTCTACTTCGAGACCAAAGCAGCATCAACGCTGAATGGTATAGCACAAAATACCTGCCAGAAGTTTTTTTCTGAATTGAGCAACAAGCGACCGAACACCGGGATCCGCGGGGTCCTTCTTCACCACGACAACGCGCCCGCGCACTCTGCGATCAAAACGTGAACATACTCATCGATCACATCTAATTTTATCAACCACAGAATTGACACGAATGAGCAAAGAACATTCTAAACATTGTACAAGAATTCTATTTGTTCTCAGCTTGTTGATGTTTTGGTGTAAAGGGTGAAAATGAGCTTTCGTTCAAGATAAAAGACCAGGAGATTGCTCTTGTTCTGGCTCTAGCTCTGTGTTCGTTTGATGTAAATAGACTTTGACACGTACGCTCCCGTTGCGAACAGAATTCATTCGGCGCGGTCAAATCAATTCGTTCAACGTACCTAGTCAAGACGATTTGCACGCCGCCGCTGTCGTTTGGTCGGTTCTTTCGGCGTGAATAGGTGTGCTTTATTCGTTGCCTATACTACTTCGTTAACTTCGGTGCGGACAGATGCGCTTTTACCTGTAAATAATGATGCCAAACATTAGCAGGCGAAAGCCTGCAAGAAGAAATTCTTTACTGCTTTAAAATCCTAAACTGCTTTAGGATTTTAAAACTGCTTTAAAATCCTAGATTCTTGGACCTAAGTTCTAAAAAGAGGTACTATACTTATCCATTAAGATATTTTGCGATGTTAACTTTTTCCAAAGACGCGTTACAAGACTTTTCTTTCCATTGGTGGCGCTAGTGAGCCTTTACGGCCGTATCCTATAATGTTGTTATTTTCATAATATTTAACATATCATTTAAATACAGCCAAATACATTGTTTCTGGCCCCACACTAGGATACCCTGTGTCGCGGACACCAACGACATCTCAAACGTGTAAGTAAATATCCAAGACCTGAGGTTTTTTTCCCTAGCCGGGATTCGAACCTCTTGCATGGTAGGCGCAGATGCGCTACTGCTACGCCACAGAGGTAGTCTTTATTTACAAAAATACAAATCTTTGAAAACACTCGAAAAAGGCCTACTAAAATAGGCCATGGTGGAGATTTTACAAGGAAAAACGTAACCACTAAATAAAACGACTCTAATATGTATTGTGATCGTGTTTTTTTATAAATAAGGTCGTAGCAAGCGCTCATATTGTTACGATATTTACTATTGTGACGGTTAGCTGCATGTGATTTTGCATTCCTTTACCATAAAACGGTACCTAACAATTTGTCTATCCTTGATATGACCTACCTACCATAGATCCATACAGCCTTCTTTAGATTAGAGATAGATTAGATATAGAGTTTTGACTGGAAACATCGTGAAACGCTTACCATTTTTAGTTTTTACACTCGTAGACTCGTCGACGGTAAAGAAAAGGTGTGAAAAAAAAACCTGCTGCAGTGTACAAAACAGACTACAAAAATACTGTATTGTCAGATAATGAAAAAAAATTTTTTGACTGTTGCGTGAATTTATAATAAAATTATTGTCTCTATATCGTCTACTGAATTGAGAATTTCTGTAGTGCTATCCCTTGGAATTTCTCAGCAAAGAGCGTGACAGAACGTTACTATATTAAGGGTGACTTGCACCACGTTCCCATTAAACAGCTTACTAAATACAATTAACTAAACATGATTAACTCACTAAACACGTTTAGCATAAATATGATTAGAGGTGTCTTGCACGAAGCTTTTTAAATTATATTTTACTAAATTTGTCGGTTAAACAGCACAGAACGTTTCGTTATACGTTGTCTCTCGATGATAAGAACTGGCGAAAGCTTTTCAATGTAACACGTTTAGTTTCTCTATGAATTCATGACAAGAGTCTGCGTGAGTTGAAACGTGTTCGACTTTTTGACAGCTTTCGAACTTTTATTTTGCTGTTTGCTTTGCTAATTAAAATGAGTGAGCAAAACAAGAAAGGTAGAAACCGTGCACCCAACTTCACTAGGGAAGAGCAAGATCTGCTGGTTAATGTAGTAGAACCAATGCTAAAACAGTTGCATTTTTTAATCTGAACCGGCGTTGAATCTTTTCTTCAGAAAGGGCTTCGAAAAGGTTTGAGCGCGGAAAAATTTCCCTCATTATGGGCCGACTTTTAAACTCCACAATTTCTTCATAGTCATCGGAATAATCCATGTGTTTTCAAAATATAGTATTCGTTCGTTCGTAGCGGAAATCACGGATTGACAGCTTGATCAATTTGACGTTTCTTCACTTACTAATCACGATTTAGCTCCGCTAAATAGGCGATATCGGGTATTTAACTTTGACAGTTGTTAAACGTTACTTAAGCACTGACGTTTTATGGTGCAAGACGAAACAGTGATTTAAATTGAAAATTCTGTTTAGCATAAATTTAAATGCTATTTAAGCCCGTGGTGCAAAACGCCCTAAGTATTTTACTTATTCTCAATTGAGAAATCGGCCCAAAATTTATTTGCAAACTTCAGTATGATCTACCTGATTACCTACCTGCAAAAGAAATTATCTTTGACGGGTGATGTCAATGCATTTCTATTCTTTTTAACCTATTCTTCTTTTAGTAAGATATTTCAATAACAATCCGCATTTTCACCAAAATGTCAACACTCATGTATTGGCTCATGCTTAATTGTTTTCTCTTGTTTATCTTGTTGTCAAGTCGGTATCACAGGTTACTGGACGTAACTGGATCCTATCGAAAGGTAAACATAGACTATTGACAATAGAATACTCGGAGCACTAACTGATATCAATTTTGTTCGATTCAGGGGCAATTGAATACATTTGTGAAAACATGTAATGAGGATAAAGTTTTGTAGATCTTAACACGCACTGCATAAGATCCATAACCGTACTGTCCAACAAAGTGATATAATTTTGTTGCCAACTTATTTTTCCAATAAAGATAAAACAGTGAAGTGTTTGTTACGTATGGTACAGAAGATAACATATTTTTGGGGTACGTCCGCTCGGATCACAGAAACGAATCACAGTCACAACGGATTACATCAAACCAAGCAAAATATTTCACTCGGATTATGTGATCCGAATGGACTACATTTTTGATTAGATTTTTGCCATTCGGATCACACCATTAATTAGTAGGAAGGTTACGGTGATAATCATGTAGGTATAAAAACCTTGATTTTTGTTTCTTGATGTTGATTTTAAATTAATAAAACAATAGTTATTGTAAGAAAATGTATTGTATTTTATTTCTTAAAAAATATCGATTACACATGATCCGAGTGGAATATTTTGCTTGGTTTGATGTGATCCGTTGCGACTGTGATCCGTTTCTGTGATCCCAGTGGACGTACTCTATTTTTCTTGAGTTGAAATTAAGTTAATGGCGAGAATAGAAAGAGCAACTTAACGAGATATCTCTATTGCTTGCTCTGCGTTTTGTTCAGGCGCTGTTTCACCTTGAGAAGTCTGGGCTTCATTGCAGTATTTAGTAGGTAGGGCATTGAAATAATAAAAGTGAGTTATTTCAATCTAGATAACAATATATTCTTGTCATCAACGACAAACTTAACAACGGACTACAACATAGATCTCCTTAACGGAATGTCTTTACGGCAAGACCGAGCTTTGTTATGTAAAATGCCAAATCAAAGAAGAACCTCCACATTGCGTTAAGAAAACAAGGTAAAGAAATGCACAAAACAAATGGACGGTTTACAACGTTATACTTTTTATGCTTGAAAAAGTTATTGTAGCGCGGGTTTTGCCCAAAATAATGCGGCGAATGCTTCTGTATGGGTTGGAAATGACGACTAATATTAAAAAGTATATTTCCCTACTCGTTAGATTGCTTTTGTTTTCACATACAAAATGATATAGGGAGTTACATATAATAAATAATGAATTGACTCAAAAAGCGGCTCGCAAAGGCCGCGCCTGCGAGAGCTTCTCACTAACTGTACTTCATACAAACTTATTCATAAGTATACATACGATTAGATATAAGTTAAAATTAACTATAATTATTCGTACAAAATATATTGTTTCAGTGCATAATATTATTTCTGTTCATTTATTTATATTTAAGGTTAATGTAATTATATTTAAAAGTAGATTAGTTAAAGGAGATAAAACATTTTCACTCGTTTGTCCTGTATTGGCGGATGCCTACTTCGTGCATTTTACAAATGAAGCCGTTTCATAACTTTGGTACCATGGATGTCTTTCTACAAGTGTTATATTGACTTGATACGTGAAAATAGTAAAATTCAATTTTCTAAAATATGCAATGTGTCATTTAAATACTCACTAAATTAAAATTGGAATGATTATGATCAAATCCTAATTGTAAAGCGTATTCTGTGACAACAGCAATCGACATAATGTAGTTAATAATGTCTAATAAAATGTATACCTGCCAAGTAGCCTTCCATGCCTTTTATCTGTACACATTATAGCTGAGGGAACTGTAAAATGCTTTGGCACTAACTTGAATAAATGTTGTATATAATATTACATTCAAATCTGGTATTTACAGCTTACGATATAGAACATAATGCGCTGTTGTGTAGAGCTATTTACATATTCTGTATGAGGCCTGTATATGACATATAACGCAAAATAGGAGATCGGAGCTTCATAACATTTTATACAAATTGTAGTACACGTACAATATCTACTGGCGTTAGGTATTCACAACACTAGCAACATCAAAACGTGTAAGTTATATATCGGAATTTCCCATTTAGCTGTTAAAATTTTTAAGTACTTCAAAATTCGTATATCGACAGGTCACTGCAGCGTTTAAATAGACATTTGACTAGGTACATTTATAATTTTCATTATAGTCTTGCTAGTAGCTTATAGAAGAGTTGACGCCACAAGATATTATACTAAATCAATCCACAATAATTAATACATATCTGATCGACTAACAACTAACTTAGGTAATATTGGATTATATTGCACACATTCACTTAAATCTACACGTTAAAATCAAGAGTGGGCAAAATCCCTCTCCGCCATAATTTCCTAAACTCACCGCTGAACTATCTGATGGATATGATAATGGTTAACGCACCTTCGATGTTGCCTCACTAAGCAAACTAAACCATGCGCTGCTACTGATTAAACAATCATAAGATAAAGTGGAGAACTACGAATAAGGTGTTTCGGGGTGCCAACTAGCGCCCCCAATAGAATTAAAATCATAACTTGTTTATTATGACGTTTTTTCAAAAAGTAAACATCATAAATCTTAACCACAACCATTTTTAGTACCTACAGTTTAGAATCTAGGATCAACTACCTAGGCCTTTAATCGATTTCCGCCAAAAACGGCCGTTTTTAGCGGAAATCAATTAAAACCCTAGGATGTTGATGCTACGTTCTAGGCTATACAGCCTTACAACATACATTGTAAAGATAGTCATCGAAAGTTTGGGTTCATTTTTGATGTTGATTCATTTTTTATCAAAGGTTTTTTTTCATGTTTACTTTTTGAAAAAACTTATTATAAAACAAGTTATAATTTTTATTTATTGGTGGCGTTAGTTACAATCCCAACACACCTTAACAGGACAATCTAAGGGCCAATGTCTAATGACGGGCGTGCGTGACGCTACAATAATAATGTCTCAGGAAGGGTAATAAACTCAGTTTGCTTAGGGGCTTACCTCCTACTGCATAGCTTTGCTCTACTGATGACGTCGACAATGAGGCTCTACTTACTACTGTAAGCGTACTACCGCTGGCTTTCGATCACAACGATCTGGGATGAGATGATATGTACATACTGCTCAATCTAATTCAACTCTACTGGACTCCCCTCCGTCCGACTGAACGCAATGATTGCACAAACGTTGATGGCACATGGATGACTTTGGCTCCAAATGAGATGCTTTGTGGATGCGTCGAGTAAGCGCTTATCGATACCTAGTGACAACTACCATGGGGTCTCATGATGCGCGGGTTCGAACGTGTTGTCGGAAACATGATTTACTCAGTTTTTCATAGCACCAATTGCCAAACACATTTTAGCACAATTCGTTTCAAAATTAACATCGTAAGATCTATGTTATCGTCGCTTCTTTACATTTCTAGCTCTATCAATTAGTTACGAAATTGAACAAATGAACCTACCCGCAAAAATTGTGATTTTAAATTGTGTAAAATTTTAAGATGATTCTTATCATATTTTGGTAAAAGTAGGAGATTTAGTTAGTTTTTATAAAATTTCAGTCGCTGACTACTGTTTAAAATTGGTTTAATGCTACTCTAGAAAAGAATTTACAATTTATTGGGACTATCACCCGAATTGCCCGATTGGAAAACTGGGACGAATTTTTAGTATTTAAGAAATTTATTTAAAACCTCTCGGGCAGTGAGCATCGTAACTAATATTTCAAAGTTCCGGACATATTACTTCAGTTGGATGTAATTTTGCCTCCCTTGTGCCATTAATTTTGTATAGCCTACTGGTTTACCTGCGTCGTTTCGCTGTTTCACTTAACTTTATCTACATATTCTCATATCAATCCGTTGCAACGTCAGTAGTTAGATACGTCGTCGCGATGATCATTGTGTCGCTAATTGACGTGTTGTTCTGTAGAGCGACAACATTTGCCGTGCCCTTACTGCAGTCTGTCCCCGCAGGTAGAGTTTGCATTCTCAATTGCCTCCTCTGACAGTATACTTGGAGTTATCCAGTCCGCTTAGCATGCCGCGCACGAGAAACTTCTCTACGTCTACGTAGATGACAATTTCTCTGTCGAGTCCGAAATGTCTCGACGCTAACATGGCGACCGCGACCGAGGTGGAGTCCACCGAGCCTTGTCTATAACTGGGTTACCCATGGATGTCTCGACAAGGACGTCTCTCAGAGAAATGCCTCGAGAGCAAAGACTTGACAGGAAAAAAAAAATCTTATTTTTTGTGTTCTTGCTGTGTTATAATTTTTTTACGATTTTAGTTTCTTAATTTTACCAAACATAGTGCATAGAAGTATTTGTCACTTACAATTTTTAGTGTTGTCAGACAAAATACAACATCTTTATTTCATATGGCAATAACTACTTTTACGTAGACAAGACCGCAGTCTATCGGCTATCTCGAGTCTCGGGCCGAGACTCTCAGCTGCCGCGGTCGTGCTTTCGACATAGCAAGGACGTCGAGAGAGAGACAAAACGTGCATGCTAAGCATACAGATATGTGAATTGACGTTTCAAGTACACTGTCAAAAGTACCCGGGGGTCAGCGCTAGCGTATGGGCGTGGTGTTCAGAAGAGCATGTGGCAGCGCAGGTTGGAGTTGGCTATTCCGTGGTGTGCGCGGTGAGGTCGACTCCCTGAGTCGCGCTGCCCAGCGCGGTCGGGGGGTCGCTGGCGGGGAGGGACAGTAGATGTTAGGCCTCCAAAAAAATGAGAGCCGTTGGCTTTGGTTCCAGGTTTGATTTCTTTGCTTCAATTACGAGGAACTCGATCTCCTGGAAATAAAGAGGGGAAAAAGTTATGGAGCACTCAATTGACTGAACTTAATAATGACAACTATATTTAATTTCATTCATCTATGAGATAAAAAGGAGGGCGTGCATGATAGGATCTTCCCCGAACGGCGCAGAGCGCACTAACTCCGTACGTCAGGCGCACCCTGGGCAACAATCAGCGAGTCCTTTAAGCTGATTGGCAAATCTTTTCATCGCGATGGCTTGCCATCGACACGCTAAGAAGATCTATTACATTTAGTAAAAAATACCGATCATAGAAATCGTTAACTACGGAAAGCAATGATGTCTAACAAATTGTTTGCTGCTAAACCTACGTAATCTCCAATATCATAATAAAATCATTTATTGGCTTAATTATAAGTAAGGTATTAAAAAAATTAAAAGATCATACCGGAAACGTACGTAAAAATAACTGTATTAACTTACCGGTTTGTCCCTCTGCGCGAAAGACTCGGCGATCAACCTGGCCACATCCTGATGCTGCAGACCCTCGACCCGCTGGCCGTCTACCGCCAGGATGAGCTGTCCTACCTCCAGGCCTCCAGCTTCGTACGCTGCCCCGTGTTCCTGTAACAAACACACGCAAGCGAATTCAGTCAACACTAACTCAGAGTGATGACGTTAAAAATATAAGAAACCAGGACATAAAACATTCTGACCGGAATACGATGCGCGTTCTAAGTGATAAGTCACAACAATTGGAGAGAAAGTATTTGTGTGAGTGCTGGTCAATAACCGCTCAGCAATAGATAGCTCGGCTCTTACATGAATGTTGATAATCCTGGGCAACGGGTGTTTTGTGTTGGCGCCTCCTTCGATCGCGATGCCCAATATAGGTTTTGTTTTCTTCACGGTTATGTGCAGATTGCCGTGGTGGTCGGATACCACTCTGGCCGCCTGTCCTTCGCCCATGGCGTTTTCTCCGTGCTGTAGTCTCTGCATGGACTGGTGCCTCCGGATGCCTCCTCGCTCTTCCAACAGGGCTCCGCCTTCCTCCTTCATGTCAAAACTCCGCGACAACTTGTGTGCCAGTTCCTATGGAATAATTACTAAGATAACATAACGCCAGGAAGCGGATATAATATCAATTTCATTTGTTGTTTCTTTGTGTAATGGACAGATTTTAAATAGTGCGTTTGAAGTAAACTTTACAAGGAAGTATAATTTTTGTATGTCAAGGTCTCTATAGAATTTGTACAACCTAGAGTTGCCGATTTATACCACATTCACGCTACAAAAAGTCTTGATTCTACAATGCCAACAGCAAATTTTATCAGCCTCTAAATGATAATGGTGCATTTGGTTTTCTTGGCTTGTAGCTGGGTGGCATAGGAGAGTAGCTCTACAATTACTGCAAGTTCTAGTGTTAGGAGTAATAAATACAAAGAGTCTAAAAGTTGTGTTAGCGTTTGGTCACTTAGAGTACAGCCTTGTGCCGCTCAGTTACAGACTGCTTGTTATGGTTGTATCAGTCGCATCGCATGTATGTATCTATAGTAGAAGCTGTGTGAGTGTGTGCCGGAGGCTTGAATCATGCGTATCGATCACTCGGTGGCGTGGTTCGAAGTGAGTCGGATTTTTACAAGTGTTAAATGTATGGAGAGTCTTGATTATTTAATTCCGAGTAGAAATATAGAGAAGTGTAAAAGAATAAAAATAATTTGAATGGAAAAAGCAAAGATGTAACTATTCTCTTTTCAAGAATAAAATAACATAAAGTGAAGAATTTATTTGATATCGAAGTTAATGTTAGCGATATTATCAAGTCCGAATTAGTTAGATAATCGAAAAGGTAATTTTCATGCACGTTTTGGACCCATTCAATTACGGTACAGTACGGGTTACCTCTACAGACTAATGGAAAACCGGAATGAAAAACCAATTAACACTACCACTACATACTCTGGGAATTAACTCCGATGGGTCAAATTAAACTACGAGGCAGAAAATAAACACCGAAAAGAAGTGCAACGATAGTAGAATGTGAAGAAAAAAAACATACAGTTAAAACTCTAACACCAAGCAACTTTTGGATTTCGAAGCGAAAATTTTCAATTAATCTTTTAGTTTTCAAAGTAGATATCGTGCAAAATGTAATATCGTCAATGTGCTAGGACATATCGCTGAAGAACAGGTCCCGAGAGGCCGTACAACTTACTAGAGGTCTTCCCCAGTACCATGATTTAACTTTCTGCGTCCAGCCACCGAGTGATGAGCGCAGCCCCTCGAGATAGCCGCACTGAAACATCACAGTCACTCAGGACGGCGCGACCAGAAGCGACGCTCTCGGCCTGACCTGGGCCCCCCTCCCCGACCCCCACCTCCACATCCCAGCTACCCAGGCGTCTAACGCTTACTATTTGTGTATATGTTCAATGTCATATGAAACGCTGAAGCTACTAGCACCACTATCCTAGCTCGGACTAGCACACTTCCCATACGGTCTAAGCTTGGCCTGAAAGTTTGAGGTGTTGATATTTCATCTCATTGGAACAAAATCACAAGTAATGAGACTAACTACAACATCGGTTCTCAATCTATAAGACAAAAGGAAGTGTACATTATACGACGGGGATAAATATGTAATAGTCCAGTACATAAATACCAAAGGAAGGTGGCAAGACTACATCATCTAGCCGGCTACAATATTATAAAGTTAGGTATATCGAATATCGGGATAAATGTACATAAGATATATCGTAAAGCGATAATTTAACATTACACTTGATTACTAACCCCATGTCATGTTTCAGAAATTAGTTCGGAATCGATGGACGTTAAGACATACGTACCTGATCCTACGTTATAAATACCCAGCAGAGTAGGCGAGCGGGTGATGGGTCACAGACAGCCAAATCCACCATCGAGGAAATGCATGAAACAAAAAGAACAATATTTTAGTGTCGTCATCACATTCAATGCTCACTTTCGACTCTAGGTACTAACAATTTAACCCATTGTGTCGAGTCGTTCGTGGCGATGTTCCTTTTAACTTTCAAACGATTGTCTGTGTATTAGCGCTGACGACATTTCAGTGTTTCTTCATAGAAAAATTTGGCGTGGTTAGCGTTTTCATCTATTGTTTATTTGTTGAGGAATATAAAGTCAGCCACGCAACACCATTGTGGCTATGTCGGCCGTTTTATAGCTAGCTGCTAGCGGCGCTGTTTCTTTGAATTGTACCTCCCTATATAGTATATTGTCGGGGCTCGCTATCTGGCCGCGAGGTTGCGGCTGTCTCGTTAGTGTTATTGATAAATAATCCGATAAAATCGTCGCTGTCGCCTTACACGCGCCCTCGCTCTCGATATATGGTCAGGGAATCACAAAGAGTACTGTTTTTATTCAATAGTCGCACTTATAGCGTATGTGGTAAGAGTCAAAGGAGATCGCCGCGAATGTGCGAGGTACCACGCGAAAGAAGCAGCTTATACTAACTAACAAACACTTCAACCGGAGAAAAGCGCACCGAATTCAGCGTGCATTACAGCCAGCTGTCAGGACCAGGACACAATACAGCCTCGTTAAGGTTCTAAACATTATAATTTAGAAGAATATTATGCATCAACTATCTCTGCCGCATCGCTTTATACAACAGCAGGGAGGAAACTCCCACTCGTTCAAAATACATTGATTTATTCAGGCCGTTAAGATTATCAATGAGACAGGCGAGCAATTTGGGTAAAGTTTATCTGCGCGAATTATCAAGTTCATTTTACCTTACAAGCAAAATTCATTGATGTACATAATCAGACCATTTATGGAATCCGTTATCTTACGAGAGCGCGGTCTCGATTTTTACTTAAGGTACACTTCGGCGTAGTTTTTGGGACGTGACGTTAACGTGTAATTTTTTCCGGTAGGCACTGATCTATTGGGGACAAAGCTGTGGCCATCAAATCCGCCTGGATGATCCTTAAAGTCGACTCTAAGAATTGACTCTCGCCTTTTGCTAATATGTAGATAGAGAAGAAATCATCAGATCTAATCATCTTGTAGATCAAAAGTATTGCATAAATGGCTTTACTCTACCCTTGACGTAAATCATAAAAATGTCACAATAATAAATTATTATATAGGTAGGGGCGTTTGTCACGTTACACTACACTATAGGTCAAGGCGTCTGGAGACTGATATAATGCATAAGCTGCGTGTTTTGTTTATTCCTTTTTTTTCTGTAGCTTATACACGTCCCACTGCAAGACAAAGGCCATCTCTCAGAGAGATAATATGGGCTTAATTGCCAGGAGTGCCGACCGCGGATTTGTATTTTAAAGAATTAGTAGTTTCTTTTCGGTCGTTGGAACTTGCTGAAGATTACTCGGAAAATACCGTTAAGCCTTTTGGTAGAATTAATTATTTTCGGCCGTAAAAATGTACCCAAAACTGCTAATAACGCTGTCGCTCCGAACCGGTTGGCAATGAGTAAGCAATATTGTACAAAAAACCGTTCCATGATAATATTTTATATCTGTGTGCCAAATCTTTCTTCATTTATTAATTTTCTATTAGAAACCTTGGTAGTAATAATGCTGGTACTGTTACTTCATTCTAACAATTGTCTGAGAGGCATACATTTAATTGTACCTACTGGCCTGTAAGTGCACAAAAAAAGCTGCTTCGTGAAAAGATTATCGACTCCATATAACTTAGACACGACTAGTTCCAAAAAAAGTCTTCGGTAGATATACTGATCCACAATCAACAGAAACGGTCGTGCAGGCTCTCGGGACGTGTCGATAAGTAGTCGGTTTAATTTTGGTGGTTTGGCACTTTTAGTAATCATTATTCAAGGCCAATTCGTTCATCTTCCATATTGATAGTTAACAGAATAATTTAACCAACCAAAGGTTATACGTATAATAGGTAATTAATATTTCAGCTCTTTTATTGTGTTGACGTCACGACGTCAGCTTTTTAACCGGTCTTTGTCATCGTGATGATTACGCCGCTGAAGTAGCTCCACTTAGACAACGAACCATGACAGTGAAACGCAGGGCCAATATCGACCACCATTAATTTCACTTTTACCGATCAATCATGGCATTTGTCCACAGGATGGGTGAACTCAGAAGGTTCGACTTTGGCTGTCTCGTAGAGGGTTTGGCGGTTTGGCGGCTACGCCATTTAGAACCTTTAAGGCTCTAGAACCTCTTTTTTTTCATACTAGCTGACCCAGCGAACTTCGTACCGCCTGCCATCGATACATTATTTTTTTAATTTTTTTCTTTCCGTAAGAACCATCCTCGTACTTTGAAGTACCTAGGTACTTCAAAGAATATTCTAAAAAAATATTTAGCAAAATCGGTTCAGCTGCTCTCGAGATTTGCGCTTACCAACACATTCAGTGATTCATTTTTATATTATAGAGAAGATAGAAACTTATATGAATATCTTTTATATGCATGGGCAAAGCAGCCTATTATGGCCCGACTGAGGCGAAGATGAAAAGAAAAGTAATGTGTTTGGCTCGTAGTTAGTTAGACCTGAGATTTCCGCACTTAGCCTCATAGATGGGCCATTGTACGTAGCAAGCGCTGAGGTACGTTAACACTTCAGACACTAGGGTTTCCTTACGATGTTTTCCTTCACCGTCGGCGAGTGGTATTGCTACTATAATTTCATAAATGTACATAACTTAGAAAACAAAGTCATTGGTACATGCCGGGGTTTGAACCCACGACCTCCCGATTGAGAGGCCGGCGTTCTACACCGCTCCGCTACCACCGCCCTAATGTGTTTGGCTCGTACGAGGGCTGCTACTTATGTATGCGGAATAGAAAAAATAAACAAATGTATATGGCTAAATATGCTTTTATTGTTTTTCAAAGTATTCTCCACTATGATCGATGCACTTTTGCATTCGATGAAACCAATTTGTAAAACACTTTTTCCACTCTGATTGAGGTATCTCCAAAACGTGCTGTTTGAACGCATCTACGGCATCTTCACGGGTCGAAAATCGTTGACCACGTAATTTATTCTTTACATTTGGGAATAAATAGAAATCATTGGGAGCCAAATCAGGGCTGTACGGTGGATGACCCATCAATTCTATTTTTTGACCATCCAAAAATGTAGTTGTTTCTTGAGATGTATGACAGCTGGCATTGTCATGGTGAAGTATGATTCTGCGTCGCTGGTTGTTTTGGCGTATTTATTCAAATACTTCCGGCAAACAAATGGTCGTGTTCCACTCCGAATTAACCGTTCTGCGATTCTCCAGTGGTATTGTAGCCACATGGCCATTAATACCAAAAAAGCAGGCCACCATTTGCTTTACAGTGCTTTTTGCACGAGCCACTTTCGTAGGGTTCGGCTCATTTTGAAACACCCAAACTGTTGATTGTTGTTTAGTTTCGGGATCGTACGCGTAGATCCAGAATTCGTCACCTGTGTAGATATTATAAACAGATTTTGAGTCGCCTCCGTTGAATTTTTTTAAGGTTTTCTTGCACAATTCGACGCGAGCATCTTTTTGATCCTGAGTTGTTGAGAAGTTGTGCGGGATCCAACGCGAACAAATTTTTTTTACATGTCTGTGAAAAAAATGTTCATGTAGTATCCAATGAATGCTCGTCATACATATGCCCAGTATAGCCTCTATCTCGCGATACGTAACATGGCGGTCTTGCATTATTAGTTTTCGCACAGCTTCAATATTTTGTGGCACAACCACCGATTTCGGGCGACCTTCTTTAACTTCGTCCGTGAGCTTACTGCGCCCGCGATTAAACTCACTAAACCAGTGATACACAGTCGTTTTTGATGGAGCTTCACCACCAAAAGTCGAAGTTATTTGATCTACGCACTGTTGTTGCGTTAAACCACGTCGAAAATCGTAATAAATCATAGCACGAATATTTTCACGAGTGAGTTCCATTTTTTCAGCGATATGACATTTTAAACCCAACAAAAACAAAACACTAACGTAGGTATATAAGAGAAAAACATTAGCGGCCAGTATTTAAAAAAGAACAAATTTGACCATGGAGGTCAGACATTGCGTTTAAAATTATTGGAATCCCAGATACCGCATACATAAGTAACAGCCTATGTATATATGTAAGTTGTCCGAATCTATGGTCCCTCTTAACTTCTTAACCAATAGTCGAATTTGGACAAACACTGGAGCACCTGGGCAGGTCCCGCCACGCCAGCTTACTAGTAATGGTTAGCAGCCGGGTTGTTGGTAATTTTTTATTCCACTTTTTTACATAAAGAGTCCTTCTCCCAGCGAGAAATAGCTTGCACACCGCGGATTGAATATTTCAATCACTCAATGAGGTGAGGTAAATTTTTAGATTATTTATGGACACCTACCGAAACTAAATATCAAGTTACTCTAATAATAATAAAAAAACTTATGTAAATTAGTTTGAGAGAAGACCTGTGCTCTGTAATGGGAAGACTACATAAAAAAGTTTGTTTAGTCTTTGGATTAAAGAACCGAAATAAAAACGACTACTGAGCTTTCTACAAAACAGGTTGGACCAACCTAAGTACTTCGCAATGAGTTACATTGTCAAATTTGAGCCACGCCTGCTTAATTCTTAGCAGTCGGGTTGTTGGTTAATTTTTATTTCAATTATAGTGATTTTTTCACTCAAAGGCGACAACAAAGTCTGAAAATTGGTTTTGATATGTAAAATAAAAACTTACAGTTAAAACCAAAACGCTCTTACTGTTACTTAAATATGAGGGAAAATATAATGATAGATGCATACATACGCACATATATACGAGCCAAACACATTAACCTCCTTTTGGGCTGCGCCGCAGTCTTGTGAAATTTCTAATAAGGGCGTAGATGCATAGAAATATTGATACTTATTGAAAAACGATTCATAAATTGTACGCTCATAGTTAATGCTCGATTTGTGTAGCAACTTTTTGTACCACGTCACTATCCACGGATTATCGACTGGTTATATTATAAAAAATCCAAGAGAAAAAACTTAAGCACGGTTATTGATCTTTTAACATGTCGTCTCCGGTGAGATATTTTTTTTTGTGCAAGATCTTTATTGATAACAAATTTGTAAATAATTTCTGCTAGTTATACAATAAAATTGTTTCTATAATGATGTTTATCTAGCTCTGAATGTGTTTTATATGGCGTATGTGAATCTGAGACAGTTACGAAAAATGCTTTTAGCGAAACACTTTTATTTATGTATCTAGGTATCCGATTTTCAAAGCATGGCAGCCACATAAGGGAAGTCTCCCTATCCATTGATAATAGTGAAAAGTCTCATAAGCTCCTTCTGGGTTTTATAAATCGGTGGTAGGTACGGTTCAGTAATCTTTCAAACAGCTAATTGATTGCATTAAGTATACACTTTCTGTTGTGTTTTGTCCGGACGTGAGCGTAAAACGTCGCTTTGCTAACTAGCGATCAACAGTAGACTATGTTATTATTGAACATTGACTTTAATTACATACTCGAATGTTAACATTCACTGGGTTAATGGTCGTCACGTCCTCTTCTAAGCCCGGACTTGGACCCCTTCTAGCCCCTTTTGGAAACAGTGGTTATCTCATCCTTTATCAGTTTCATATAAGGGCCTCTCCCTTAGAAATTTCTCCCTTTTCCACGTTAGAAATTTGCTATCTATACTAGACTGAATGTAGGTTTGATTTTGATAGTGAAATTGAGACAATATTTTTATATTTTTGTAGTTACGTGATGTGATGCCTGGCTGGCCATAGCACATTGTACCCTTATTTGATACCAGGACAAGCGATGGTGTTAGTTGGGAATTATTATTGTAGAAATCTATAGGTATACTAATTATATAAAGTTTTAAGTTTGTATGTAGGAGGTAATTTCCGAAATTCTTTAGACTTTCTTTCACCAGAATTTAAAATTCACTTTGAGGATGGATATGAGCTATAAGCTAATCCAATTACCAAACGAATAAAGCCGCGGGCACTTCTAGTTTTATTAAAATAATAGTTGCTTTAAATAGTCCAGTATTAAGATACTCTCATATCCATGGACGTAGAAGATAATATTTACAAGAGCTCTTGTGAGACTTATATCTAAGATATTATGAGGTAGTCTAAAGATAAGACGGCGATGGATAAAATACCCGGATTAATCGTGAAAAATAGTTCAAAAAGTGTACAAATTAAACCAAAAGAGGAAGCGACGATTCTCAATTTTGTAAACAGCCTGCTACAAGATTCAAGATTATACCTTACTAAGATTATAAATGTAAAAGTTTGTATGTTTGTTACTCAACCAAAACAGCTAAACGGATAGATTATAGTCTGGAACAGCACATAGTCTACATAACATAAAATAACCTCACGCCTGTATTCCAGACGGGTAGGCAGATACAAAGGACTGCCACTTGCCACGATCCTGACAGATCACCTTCGCTTCATCTCATAGACTACATACTTTTTATACCGCAAAGATACCTAAATATCAAATTTCCCAGGACTTAGCCGCAGCTAGTAACATGTGAAACAATAATATTGAAAATGTGAAACTTTGGCTTACTGATGCCTGCCTAATAATAATATTTTTTATTTCAAGTATGTAACACTCATTGTCATTTAATTTTAATATAAATACGATTCATGGTTTAATATGACAGTTCAACATATGTTGCATATACAACATATACGGATTATATTAGGTCCGTACGTATGAAATTGGCGTCGCACTGGCCACTTTGATCTGGAATATCTCCTCTTTGGTTAAGAATTCCAAATTCAAATTTATAATTATATTTAGCTGGTATATTTGAGTTTCGAAAACAGTCATTCATTTGTTTTTTCTTTGGCGTCGCTCATCTATCTCGCACATTGGAGAACTTGAAATTTCACCTGGAGTAACGGCTCGAAGGTTTAATGATGTGTATGGCGGCAGTGTCGCACAAGAAAACACAGCGCGTCTTTGGTTCCAACGTTTTCGTTGCAGAAATTTCGACTTTCAGAACGAGCCCCGTGGACGGCCGGACACCAAAGTTGATAATGAAGAATTGAAAGCTATTGTGGAAGCGGATCCATTTCAAAACACGTCCGAGTTAGCTGCAGGCTGCGGTGTTAGTGATGAAACTGTAGGTGAAAAAGCTTGAAAGGTGGGTACCTCACGAATTGAGTGGAGCAAATCGACAAAAGCGTATCGACTGCTGCGTTACATTATTTAACCGGCACAAAATTAAGGGATTTTAAATCGAATCATTACCTGTGATGAAAAGTGGATCCTGTAAGATAATCAGAAGCGCCCATCGCAATGGCTGAACCTAGCCAACCAGCCAAATCATGCCCCAAGCGAAAATTGACTAAAAAGAAGTCCGATGGGGTAGTCCAAACCGCCTTCAAAAATTGTATTGATTTCCGTCCGAATAGTTTTTTAGTAAATGGATCAATGAACTACCTATAAAATGGCAAAAGTGCATAGATTGCCATGTACATATTTTGATTATAATTGAAATATTATATAAAAAAAGACTCTGTTCCCTCATACAAAACGCCAATTTCATATGTTAGGCCCTAATACATCGATTTAATAAAAAAACATAACATAACATTTACAAATTTAAAAAAAATATTTAGAGGCTAAAAATTTCACCCATGCCCAATTGGTAGAGCGCTGGCACGGATAGCCAGAGGTTGCGGGTTCGAATCCCGGCATGGGTGAAATTTTTAGCCTCTAAATAGGTTTTTTAAATTTGTTCCTTAGCACGGGTTAGTGCATTAAAAATAAAAATAGTATAATAACATTTACATACAGGCACTTACAATGCTTCTGGACACACGCTAGGATACCCTGTGTCGTGGGAACCAGAAACAGCGACATCACAAACAAACATCGAAAACCTTTGGACTTTTGGGGGTTTTTGTCCCCAGCCGGTGTTCGAACCCAGGACCTCTCGCATGGTAGGCAGATGCGCTACCGATGCGCCACAGAGGTCGTCAAATATATATAATGTACATCGAATTATCATAATAAACTACAATTAGTTCTATGAAACGCGGCCCTAGAAGCGCCATAGGCCTCGTTACTCAAGTTTACAGTTTAGTGGTTTTGCGTTTACTGGTTTTGCGTTTTTTCATAATACGTTGTAGAAAACATGCACGTTGTTGATGGAATGTTGCGTTGGTTTGGACAGAATCAAGTAAGATTGACGAAAGTGCCTCTTCTTTTCAAACGAATGTGCAAGCTGGAAGAGCCGGTAAAGAGACGTCCCAGGCGGACAAACTTCAAGCGAATAGGAATGTATTAGGGAAGTGAAAGATAATTTTACCTGATTTTAGAAAAAAACTACTATATCAAAGTAATTTTCATGAATTTGCACAAAGTTTTGAAAACCTATTTAGAGGCTAAAAATTCCACCCATGCCGGGATTCGAACCCGCGACCTCTGGCACAAAGTTCTCCTTTTTTAAGTTGTAAGCCTATTACTCGCTAACTTGTAAAGCCTTCTGATCCGTGATAGTTTTCCTTTAAAGTTCATTGCATGTGCTAATGCTTCGATGTATTTAATGTTACTACAATGAACCGTTTAGCCATCAGGAAGGAGAGATGACGCTTTTCTCTACCAAAATTTTTGCTCAATAAACAACAAAATCCCCAACCCGCATGCCAAGCGTGGGGATTATGGGCACTACCTTGCGCTCATTAGGGGAGGGCTATGTCCAGCAGTGGCCTAATATAGCTTGAAGAAGAAGAAGAAGAAGAAATAACAAAAAAAGAAGCTTAATATTTCGCAAACGGAACCCTAAATTGAAAAATTATTTTCCTACAATAGCCCACAATATCTGGCGAAGCGCTCGTGGCCTAGTCGAATCGAGTGATTGGAATCAATCAATTGAGTTAAGCAACAACAGGTGACCGTCCCGTGACGTATTTTGTGTCATGTATTGGCAGTCGTTAAGCCATGTCAGAGGCCTTATGGGCGGCTTGATAACTTCTGACAGTAAGGACCGCCACTGCCTTACAATCCTCCACCAACCCGGACTTGCGTGGTGGAGTATGGCCGAACCTACCAGCGATGCAAGAAGAGACCCGTGCCCCAGCAGTGGGGACATAGGTACAAGAGTTGATATCGATCGATACAATATTCTTAAACGAACAATCATCGATGCGCTACACTATATGGTGTAGTCTAGGCGAAGAAAAAAATACTTTTCTAATGTTTTTGGCTGCGTATATTTACGTATGTACACCGCCGGAGATGCCATATTCCAGTTCTCTGGTACTTATCGTCTCTGTGCAGTACATGGTTAAACCATAAACTGTGTCATACATAAGGGTTCCTTGTTGATTACTGAACCCTAAAAAGTACCCCAAACCGTGCGTAGGTACAACATTAATGAATGTTGATGAAACGAAATAGGTTTATCGTGGTATTAAGGTGGCAAACTCTGGACTCTGCCTAACCTTCCGGGATACAGGCGTGATCTTATGTAACGTGATGTATGTAGGATACGCGAATAATTAGGTACTTACGCGTAATATAGAGTTGCAACGTTTCCGTGTTAGTAAACACAATCTTAACTATATTATTATTGTTCTTGGAGCAGGAATGATTGAGATGTACATGCTATTGAAGCATCAGCACAGCACGCAACAGTTTTCACTGTGAAATTCTGCGAGTGGATAGTTTTAAAATTGCGCAACGTTTAATTGTCTGGGTATATACGTAGAAATTGTAACGCGCACAGTTCCAAATTTGACCCAAAACTCCTGACATCTGCTGCTGAACCATGTTTTTCAATGAATTCCTTGCTAGCTGAAAATGTATTGCATAAAAACTTGGGAACACAGGCAGCTTTTTAATGAAGGCTTGTTCCTTTTTTGTGGGATTCCTCTTTGCGGGAATTGGATGTGATTAATTTTAATGGTTAGCAGCGAGTGCAGGTGGTTGCTCTCTGTGTCTCTTATATTATTATTTCCGGTATTACCAGTTTTCGAGCGCCTCAGGCCCGTGGGAACTAACGGTGTGATATGATACGAAATTTTAATTGTTCCTCAAAAATACGAAACTAATTAATTCGACATGTAGTGGAAGAGCATGGGAAAGAACGAACAGTTAGGTTCAGTTTGATTCTGTGGTCTAATAAATCTGTTATTGTGTCTACGGGTACTTTTAGTCTAGGCCCTCTTAGGTCGCAATTTTACCAGACAGCGAGCTATACCGCTTGTCGACGGTATCAGACGAACAATCGCCTGCGCCTGAGTCGACCCGTGACGTACCGACCGCTTGTCTGTTTACATAATCACCACTTTCACAGCCTTTATCAACGGGCGTATCAAGCTGCACCTTTCCATGAATCAACACCGTTAGTGCGCTCAAACACTATCTCACTAAAAAGCCTCTTTTAGCTTTTTTCGTTATCTACGTGAAGCATCAAAATAACTTTTTTGTTCAAGTCATTTCAAAGGCGTTGATTAGCCAATCGTAATTCGTGCGGGTGGTCCATTAGCTCGCATAATTCTCGGGCAGGCTGCGCGGGCGCAGTGTCGAGTGAACTCGATTCGCCGTCAGCAGCTGCTCGCCGCGTCCGGTCCCAGTGTACAGAGACCCCGTCATTGGGCGTCGGAGGCGGAGGCGCTCGCCGCTCCGCCATGCCAGTTGTGATCAGAACCCCACGGAGAACATACGTGACGCGAGCGCACGTTCAAACAGTTTGTTTACAAACTTGAAGAACCATTCAGCAACCAGGATAAACGTGACAGGTAAGTCAAATCTCAACATTGAGGTCACATTTTAAACGCCTTTGTGTCTTAAAGTCTTGCGGTGTAGCATTGGGTGCGCGTAGCGGTGTAAACAGTAGTTTGAAGGTTTGTTACGGTCTGTTTTTGTTTTCGGTCATGATATGCCGTGGATTTAACACAGTTTGCAATTATTGCGTTTTTACTGCGAGGTTGTATTGGGTTTAATTTATCGCAGTGATATCAAAGTTATAAACATTTTAGTTGTATCCTTTGTCCTCAGAACCGTTGTCATGCTATTTACCTTGGGTATTCCTATGTACAGATTTATTCGCTTGTAAGTATTGTATAATTCTTTGAAGAGCTAAAACGGCTATTTTTCTCCTAAGTTACTTTCTCTTCGTAGAATTAATAAATATGTATGTAATACCTACTTGGCTTGACGCGAAAAAAATACTAACACCAAAGTCATGTTTCTCTAATGTCTTGTGTATAAACATATTAATACTAAAATGAATGAATTTATTAGTATATTCAATAAACTGAATGTATAATTTAGTGATTCAGATCGTGTAACTAAGCGTGTCGGTGGCCGGTTCTTTTTGGGCCACGGACATTGTCCTTGTTGAGACGAGTTCAGATCAAGTTGCAGTAAATATATACCTCTGCGCAACGATTGATGTCATTGTCTCAACGTTACAACTTTTATTGAGATCGGGACAACCCTGTTCGAGATAATTGAAGGATTGTTCGCTTAGGTTAGTTGATAAGGAATTGGCTACAGGTGACTGGCTCCTGGACATACCAAGGTCGTATAGTAGTAGCATTTGAGAAAACTTAGGCATTGTGTTTGTTAATTTTAGTACAGTCATTGATTCATTCAGGCTCTTGACACGATTTCTTATAGGTGATCGTATATTTTTGTTTTTCTTTAGAACAAAGTGTTCTTTGAATTGATGTGACTCAATTTATAACTGGAAATTCAGGCAACTTATAAATTTGTCACCAGTTTGATATTTAGAGGAAATAAATATTCAAGGTTTCGTTTATAAAAAAACCCGATTCCTTAAAACACTACTCAGATGTAGTTGTAGTAAACACTGTGTGTGTGGTAAAAGGAAAATCATAACTACAGGTTATTTAAACTTCCTTTTAGGAGTGTTTTAGTCAAATAGAGTTATTATAAATAAGATCGGTAAGGTTCAATTGCTCACTCGTCTCTCTTCACAAAATATTGGGCCTGATAATACATCTTCTAATCTATCTAGCAAGTAAGATACTTGGAAACCTTAGACAGCTTCATTTCATTATCAATTTCAACATTGTCTGGGTTTTATGTTACTTTAGAGATATCGCGATCTCGATGATTTCGATAGTGTCGATTTCTAGGGCCTTGTTCGGCAAGGAGGTTAACGTTACACCTTCCTTATAGAGTCGCGTCTGTGTAGGTCGATAAAAATAAACTCGCCAGGAACCGTTTACCCGTAATAGTGTCTCGGATTAGTCTCCACAATCGAATCGATATAGCATCAATACCTCAGTACGCACATTACAATGAACAAGGCAGTTGTTATCAAAATATCCACGTTCACAACAACAATGTTTGCAATGCAACATTATGCATACGTTATAAAACGCGTGCGAATTAGTGCTAACCTAGTGAACTAAAAAATAAGCACTCAGCCAAGCGAGATCACGTAATACTATTGAATAGCATTTGCGTTTGTGCATGGTGAATATGTAGGTACATGTAACAGTCAACGGTCGTGAGTTGTATGCAGGCAGATCGGCGGGGTTGATTTAAGGCCGCCGTGGTCCGCCAAAGTGCTGTAGTGCAGATTAGAGCTGACCCGGAGGTCACGTCCGCGCTCACGCCGCGCCCGCAGCCGAACTTAAATTGTACCCTAAATCTACCCGGAACTTCGGACATTGGACACTGGAACAGCAAACCTGCTAACCATAGTTCGCCAACAAGTGAAAACTAATTTTACATTGAGTGACCCTTCTACTTTTCGAAGCATAGTTAAGCCTTTTTGCTACAAGGGGATCAAGCAATATTGCACATTAAACTCCTATTATCCGCTTCGAGTTTCGCAATGAACTCGATAGTTTTTAAGGTAACATTCACGCAACGTAATCTGTGCTAAGGCCGCGTTTTAGTAGAGTCTCGTTAAATCGACACCTTGTCTTCCACACTTCCACGCACATTAAGTTGATTCTGGGGCGATTAAGCTACACAATATGAAAGTAATGTCTGATAGCCGTAACGAAATGCTAATCACGACACTCTCTCATACTAACGCGGGATGAAAAAAATATCTGAATGTTCGGCAGTTGGTAAACGAGCCGGTTGTACATCCGCAAACAAAGCTGGCAATTAGCGCTGGCAGATACCGTGGGAGAACGTGCGGCGTGGTGCTGCGCGGCACATGACGAATTTACTGCCATGTGTCCGGCGATCCCGCTAGCCAAACACGACGCGAGCGGCCGTTCACCGTCCGAGCACCCAGCCTAGGCTCGTCCCACTTCCATCCGGGACACTCTGCCCACCCGATCACTACTCTGCAGCCCACACATACAAGTCGATTCACTGAACGCTCGTTTGCCGCAACATAATGTATAATCAAGCTTATCTTCTATTTATCTCAGTGGGTTTCCAGGAAGACTTGTCGGTTGAAAGTGGCGTGAGGCGAAGAGGGTGGGGAACTTGCAATTGCAGGAAATGTTGGCTTAAATCCACTCGGTAATGAGCCACTAGATGCAAGACATTAGATCACGTAAATATAGTTCCCTGAGTAGGAGACTTATATATTTGATAAAAATCACGATCTCTGGTTACATGTTTGTCTCAGTAATTATATGTTTGATGTTCAAGGAAGTCATGTAAACATTAATGGAACGTGGAATTTCCGCCTTCAAAGAAACAAGGCGGAACGCACACAATAGATTGATTTCGATTGGATTTTTCAACATGTGCACCGATGTAACTAAGAAAGAAAATGTTTTTTTAAGTAGTGTGCCAGAAGCACCAATCCGAGTGGCATCTGACTGGGTCACATCGGTGTAAGTAGAAACACAAGTTATCCGCGTCTAACGGTGTGAACAGACGAGCCGCCGGGTTATTTCCAAGCAGAGAATTAACCGGCTATCGATCGATTACACCATAATTACACCTCATAAGGACCAACGTTACTACGTAGTTAGCGAAGTAATTTAAATAATTTGCACGATAAATTGATTCACTAGAGCCTTGTAAGCAGTAAAGGCTATGATATTAGAGCTGTTGGTTGGTTGAACTTACACATACACATAACTCACGCTTGGAGCCCGTAGTGGTAGTTAGAGACCAGGGTTATCTAGGGTTGGTTGAATTTGTTACTATAAAATGACTTTGTGATAAAATGATATCACTATAAAGTAGAAAAGCACATATTCGGTAGATCATGTTTTTTGTAGAGGCGTAGCCTGAACTAAGGTACGACATTGTGACCCCGGAACCTCGTCGCTGGGCTATGGGAACGCGAATCTAGACTATCAGCACAGGTATACACTGAACAATCGACAGAGTCTTGGAACACTTTGAAATAGAAAGTTGTACATGGCTTCGATCTACCGTAATTTGATTTATGGTATCACGTATACGACAGGCAATTTAGGACGTTAGTAATTTCGATGAAAGTTGCACGTAGGTACGCGCTATCAAATATGTGCGCTTAAAGTCAAAGAAAGCAATGCATTGGCACGTTTGTCGTGCTAAGAGGGGTTGACGTCTACAGGAATTCCACAGCAGTGTATTAAAATTTATTGCGAAATCTGTTCGGATGTTGTGAGGAACAGGCGTGCGAGGCGCGTGTCACGCGTGTGATTGGAAAACGTTCCCTCCATTGATCGTCCGCCCGCGTGGGCTAATAGACGGATGGACGCGTGACGTCTGCACAAAGATGCTAAACTCAAAAGGTTAGCGACATCATTCGTCATATTTTCAATCCTAAGAGTCAAACTCTTGGCAGAATCATTCCCTTATACCACTACGATTTGCCGGAAAAAAAAGGATGAGGGCGAAAAAAGTGCTTTTCATCTAATTACTGATATTACGAGGATATTACTGATATCTAATTACTGATGAATAATGTTTAATATGTAGAGATACATACTTATTATCATATTTAAGTTAAACACAATTTAACGAGGTATAATAAAAACCATTGAATAAAAAGTGAAATTCATCACTTTTTATTCAATGGTTACACAGATTGCTTTAAACACTTTTTAGTTGTAACGTTGTACAGAAGTACAATAATAAACAGGTGTAGTACAAACAGGGCAAGTAGATCACTTTTATTGATATTTTGTAGTATAGAACTACATTGTCATTCTGCGCAGCACCACTTCCGGCAAGTTTGTTCAGCCGCGACATTTCTTGCACTCTGTTGTCATTTACCTCCGTCGTTTATTGGCTCGGGTTGAGAAATAAATCTGTTCCAGACATTGGAAAACTTTCTGCTATCTGTATACTGTTGCATTCATCCGACTTATTCATCCGTAAATGATGATCGTGAGCTACCTAACGCAATATTATGTTTCCTTTTCGTAACGGTGACGGTCGATTACGTTTTCTAATATGTTGTTTATTTTAAAGTCACGCATCAGCGTAAAGCAGCTTGTGTATCAAATAATAATATTCGTGTTTAGGGTTTCGTAGCTCAAAAGGAAAAACGGATTGGATCACCTTGTTGTCCGTCCGTTCGTAAATCCGTCTGTCTGTCTGTATGTCTGTCAAGACCCTAATGCTTGGAAGTATGGAGTTGAAGTTAAAACTCAAGTCTATAGCTCTTGAAGTTGCTTTAAAGTTAAGTTAAGTATATCTAACCTGTAAAACAAATTCGATTCAAATTCAATAATAATACTTTATTAATTTATTTGCTGCATTTATGATTAGGAACATAACTGTATCATTCTAGTGGGTAACTCTGTTGATATTGAATCAGCGTTCAAAATGTATCGGGGCTGTTGCTGGGGATAATTTCCTATATAGTTGAAAACCACTCTTTAAAGCTCTGAATATATTACAACGTGGAATTCCTTACATTTATGAGATACGTATATATTTTTTAACTCCCCTCAACTCTTTAAGAAAAATAACGAAATATTGGAAGCGGTAGAGGCTCGACACTCACGAAACTTATAATTATAATGTATGGCAATGATATTATTTAATAATTTGCCTCAAAAAATTGTAGACCTATCACAAAATTTAAATAATGTATTAAATTCTTACAGATAATATGTATTGTCTTTATGGTAAAGAACTTCTTAATAGTCCATTGATCTAAAGTTAGATAGATTCAGATACTTTATTTGTCAAACATAGGTGTACAATGTTTGTTAGGTTAGTTAATTAGTTTTAAGTTAAACATTTTTTTACTGTATAAGATTTATGTACATATTTTTGTTTTAGTTTCTAATTTAATATACAAGTAGGCTTTTAGTTGTCTCAAGCAAAATTAAAATTTACGCACCCTGACCGGTGGAGCATGCCTGTACCATAATTTTAAGTTAGCACCTAAACAATTTGTAATTACCATGCTTTAGCAAAATTAATAAATTTCTTATGCTTAACGTTCCTACCAAGTGCTCTCGCACTACGGTAATTTTTTCGCTCGTTCTTTTGCCGTTAATAACTAAGTACGTAAGTGACAACTGGCTTCATAATATAATAAGTAAAACGAGCAGAACTTTCTTGTCAAATTTGAAATAACCAGTTTTTGCGGGCCTTTCCCGCTACACTTTGTCGTAAACGGTACACCGAAAGTTTTGTTTTTTTGTTGTATAACTGGGCCTGCACATAAAGTTGTTACTATAATGTATTCTGTACCTATTTAAAAATAGTTTTAAGTGGGCAAATATGAAAAGTACCTGTAGTGTTTTCTTTTAACATAGAAAGATCAAGGAAGTCTTCAAAATAGCTCTACAGCCTCGTTGTTGTTCTAGTCGTACGTATCACGTCTAGAAAAACCACTGAAAACAAAGGACGTGTAGCAATATTTTAGTTGTCCGTTTCAAGTTGTCCGTAATCTTTGTATGGATATAGGATTTTTTTCATAATGATCATAAATACTAAATGAGTTTTTTCAGCATTCCCACAAGCAGGAATTATCGGGACCTACTTTAGTTATGGTTTCGACTCGAAACAATACTTTGTTCTTAACCCAGTTACTATGTAGGGTACAATGGTGGCCAATCATGCAGCATAATTATTTTTTGCGTGAATCACGCCTGAGTAACCGTTGATAATAAAAATGAAGACAGGAAAGTTATGGTCAATACAAAATAAACTTATTACGGGAAAAATTACCACGTACTGGCAACAACTTTGTTTTATCTCTTTGTCGCATATAAACGTTTTTTATTTATAACAATATGCTTTTATAAGCTTTTTAATAGTTAATAAGAATCGTTATTGTAAAAATGTAATTTTTTCAAGAACGATTCTTGGGAAGAACTGTTTAGTAGATAATCCTACTAGATGAGGATTTTCTGAAAAAAAAAAAATATTATTTTGAAGTATAAAACTAGGGTGACTTGCGCAAAATCACTTTTTAAATAAATACTTATCCAGCGATACCTACACCGATAAATTAAGTGATTGACAGGATTATCAGCCATACCTACAATTTGTGGATAGCTCTGCAAATGTTATTAAACGCACTGCATTTTAAATAACTTTAACAAAACACAACAGACAGCAGAGTATCCTCATTAACTTTCGAATTAGATTAACAAGAAGTGACAACGTGCGAACAAATCAGTCTCCATCGGCAGGCGGATAGGCGCGCAAAAAGTATAGGTACACAATTACACAAAGACAAACGATATCATCTGATAGTGCTCACATGCAAATCGACAGTCTTATGAAAGCGTCAAGCGCTGAGATAAAGTGATGGAAGGAGCGCACAGCGGCGGGGGCGTTCAGTCGCACTTTCACCAGAGAAAGTCAATCGTGCATTAAAAAAATCGTTTGTCTCAGTCTCGTTCGTGAGCAACGGCCGGCTAACTGATTATCACAATCAATCCCCGGGCGAACTGAGGGGACGTTAAACAATGAGGCTATTTGATAAAATTCGCAATTTTAAAAACCTATTTAGAGGCTAAAAATTTCACCCATGCCGGGATTCGAACCCCCGACCTCTGGCTATCCGTGCCAGTGCTTTTTCCAACTGAGCCAATGGCAATGGAAAGAGCGCTGGCACGGATAGCCTAACTGCAAAGTAGGTAGTCGGGGCTGTAAGTAATGCAATTTGCTTAAGTCAGATGTCGCTGCCTGTACGTAATACAGAGAATATTGTAAAGAGGTTCGAAATTTCACTGATGCCGTGAGTCGCCCATTGGCTCAATTGGTAGAGCGCTGGTACGGATAGCCAGAGGTTGCGGGTTCGAATCCCGGCATGGGTGAAATTTTTAGCCTCTAAATAGGTTTTTAAATTTGTTCCTTAGCACGGGTTAGTGCATTAAAAATAGTGTAATGTAATTGTAAGTTGCTTGAGATGAATGGATACATTTATAGTCCAGTCTATGTTTTGACATTCTTTATTGACGATCAGGAACTCTGTATTACTCCCTCTTAATCTTCCCTCTGTTTTAGTCGATTGCTTGTTAATAATTCTTAATGCATCGGTTGGAGAACCGCTGACTTACTTTCTACCTAGAGATGTGGCGCCCTGCCTAAATTGAACAGAATATTTGCAGTTAATTAATTTTTTATATACTATTTGTTTACTAGTTTTATTAATTGGATGCAAAAAATACTCTCACAAATACGTGCCGGGGTCGTCAAACATCACAACCCACTACATTTTGTTGACGTACTCTTTGTGTAAATCAATACAAGTTTATTTTTCAGAGATCGTGACACACGACGCCTATAAATAATAATATATTTTGTTCTGTACAAAATCCGATATCAGTGGTGTATGGACGTGGGTTGCATGTTGGATATTGTACGGAAAAATATCATAAATAAAAGGTTCCAACTAAATCTCTGTTATTAAAGCAAAAGTATAAAGATCTTTTATTTTAAATAAAAAATCCCTTTAAATGGTCCATCTTCTCATGTGGACTCATCGGATACATCTTCCTCATCATCATCGTCGTCGCCATTCTTTTAAGGCATTATAAAACGTAAACTTTACGTAAAGGTTCAAAATCGATAAACATTAAGGTAAACAGGGGAGCAGAGAACGAAGTTCAGCCTAAACAATAGCTAAGGACACGTGTGTAATAAGTATGAGTTCGAAAAAGTACCTAATGTTCGAAATCACAAGAGAACACGGGAAACTACATTCGTGTAAGCGAGAAAAAAACGGAGAACGTGTTGAACTCAAGAATGCAAGAATGTGTCAAACTGAAACCCAAAGTAGTCAACACCCAAGTGTTGCCAATACGTAGAAAACCCATTTTACTTAGGTATAAATAAAAATTTCGTCGTCTACTAACTTTTGTCTTTTATAATTTGTGAACTTCTATCCATAATAATCAAACTATAGTCTGATTTTTCATTCCGTAGAATTCTGAAATTTCGTAAGTGTTGCTCCTAAAAGAGTTCTCCACCGAAAAAGAGACAAATTTCAGCCATTTCAGAATAATATAACATTAAATGCTGCGTATTTTTTTATGTTTTACCTACATAAGGTTAAATCTACGTATTTAAGTACTTGCTTAAGTGACTTAATACAAAAATAACAAATATTTTAATATCATGAACAATACATCGAATTAACTTTAATTACTTTATTTTATTCTAGAGCTGACAACACCGCCACCTAATTTAAGGTTTAGTAAACCTTTTTTAGATTAATAAAATGTTAGCTGTCACGTCGCGGCCGTCACTTTGATTGATTTTCATTCAATTGAAATGAAAACTTCACACAACAGAAGTTTTAAAACAGCGTAAGTTAAAAAAACTATTACTGGAAAGTATTAGTAACGTTACTCCTGATCAATGGCAAGAATGTATCAGCCATACAATCAAAGAAGACGATAAGATGTGCACTCTCGACGATTTGATTGACACAGTCGCAGACTCTTTCATAATTCATGTCAGCGATGATGATCATGATAGTGATATTAGTATTAATGATGATTAAAGATTTTAATAAAAATATTTTATCTTTACTTGCGCGGTTTTTGCTGGTTGTGACGAAAAGAGACGTAATTATCACTCGTCGTAAATTCACTTTTAATGTGGAGCACCGCACTTTATAACATTCAACACTATACAATAACATTGGAAACATTCACTAACAAATAAAATGTATAGACTCCGATATTCAGACTAGTATTGAAATTGAAAAATGTGCCTGGCCCAAAAGGTTTGTAATCTCTGATATGTCAAAAAATTATAACTGTCAGAATTCTACGGAATCAAAAATCAGACTTTATACGACTTTGCCGGCCAGCTTCCACATGTGCAAAGCGGTATCGTTTGTAACTACTAGATAGATAGAGATAGAGAACACTTTATTGCACAACTAGAAAAAAAACTACGAACTAGGTACTTCAAGTTTATGTAATTCAAGATAGAAACAACAAAGGAGGCCGAGTTGAAGGACGCGCGCGCCGCAGACGCTGTGCCGCTTGCAGGTCTTGTTGCCATTTGCATGAAGATTGTAATCAGTTATGACAGGTTCATGGGCCGACAAATAAAATACTTATATTTAAACCGAGTCTCGAATGCAAAAAGACGACGTAAACAAAAATGGTATCTGCCTTTCGCCGAACGGATACAAGATGCTTCAAGCTTCAGCGAGCTTAATTAAAACGCAGATTAGAAAAGGGGTTCAAGAATGTTATAGAAATTGTGACGCCGAATAGTAAAATGGAAAGCTTTTGAATTTAAAATTAACTTATTATAAGACTCCGACTCCGACAGTCTTTGGCAGTCGTTAAATAATCATATATGTCTACGACCTTTGGCAACGCATCCTTATTTGAATATTGATAACAACACCTCCGCTCTGCGGTCCGCTAAAATGTTTTTTTCGAGGTTGCCACACTGGCCGGCTGACCATCGCACCTTGCTCAATAGTTGACCAACACCGCCAGCTGAAGCAATATACGCATTGCAAACTTTTGTTTGTGGTAATGAGATATAACCATAGCCGCATTACATCATGGCACGAATGCATTTAACATCTCGTTTTTCTCTCTATTACAGGCGGTGGCCGGCAACAAGTGTGGTTCGCCGCAGCACTCGAGTCTTGTGACACGAGCAATTTGTCCAGAGCATTGAGATGGAGAGCTGGCTCGGTGACGTGAAGCGTGTAAGGATCCCGCGGCCGAAATTCGGCGGCAAATGCCCCGCCGAGCCGCCCAAGGATTATCTGGAGGACTGCGGCGGTGACCTCGGAGGCAAGCAGCGCCACCACGAAGACAAAGACCTCACGAAGGCGACAGAGGAGCTCCGCCGCTCGCTACAGGAGAAACTATGACCTGACCACGATCCAATTAGGGTTAATTTTGCGTATAACTTATGATGAATAACTTTCCGCCCGGTAATTGATTGATCGATAACGCAAGCCATTTGACGCACATCAGGGCTAATGAATTGAACGTATTTGTGTCGCGTTAGCAATGTCGGGCTACTTAAGATGCGAGCTGCTAATGATCAACACCTAATTACCTACTCCAGAACAACAGAATTACCATTCCTACAGCAAACACCAACAAGATCTATAAATAGATTACGTTGTTATTTATAAATACATAAATTACGGTGTTATTTATAAATTCGAACGATTCCTCGTAGGCAGTTTAGTCTTAATAAAGGGAAGGACCTAAGCAGAGATTTATGTAAACTCAATCTGAGGAGTATTTTAGAGGAGTTCTGTTTTTATAAGTAAGACCGCTAACATTAACTTACATTTTGTATTCAAGCTGAAATAACGATATCGCTGAAAACCACTAGTATTAGGTATAGGTAAACATCCTAGAATTAAGGTAGTCATAGATAAAGTAGACTGATATAGGTTAGATTAAGAGGAGCTGAATCTTCAAGGGTATGAAAAGCTTGGACAAGATTAACATTATTATACTCGTTAATTTTATTACTCAAGTAGTTTTCTTTAACATTTTTACGTCCATATTTTACGTCAACATACGTATCGTAGAGTCAGCCAGAAATGGTTTCGCAACATGAACGAGACATATATTTCGAGCTTTTCTTGTTTATTTTATAACATCTTGTTAGTTTTTAGTGTACTTAAGTACCGAGGTGCCGAGAAAATGTGTCTGTTCCTAACTTTGTGGGGAGCTGATAATGCATTTTCTTGTCTCATGGGTAACATGGATAAAATACACAAAATAACGATATTTAGAGAATTGGGCAAAGAATTTATTAAAACAAAGAAAAAACCATGACGTAGTGCTATGGAACATTAATATTTAAGGGGAACCTGAGGTAACTACAAATGAAAATAACATAATATTGTAGAAAGCTCAGTATGTTTTCTCAATCATGTCAATAGTGATTTTTAAGTCCCATGGCCGAGAAACATACTACTAGTTAGCATAACGCCAAATGCAGCCGGTTTTTTTCATAAATGCTATCAAGCCCCAGGTCCGTGATCCTAAGTTGTCAATCGTGGGTCGCGAAAATTACTATTAACATGGTTTAGACTATAAACCATTTTAATACAGATTTTCGAGAATAGTCAGACACTTATTGTTAAGATCTGTAAAAAAGATGTATCTCCTTAAATGTTTTTTTTTCCATTGGTGGTGCTAGTTAATCTCTTTTTTGCGTAGCCTCCATGTTTGTGTCTCACTGCTGGGCAAAGGCAAAGTTAATCTCATGGCGCTCTATAAATTAGCTCTTAGTAATGTGACAATAAATAGTGTACGGGGATACACTTAGTCGTGATAAGTGATACGCACTGACTTTGGGAACTTACGAAATATTGTCAATTATGATTATCAGTATCAGTTCATCACACCCATGAACTGATACTCTACTGATAATGAGGACGCGACGCGTATGATATGTCGTGAACTAGTTATCTTAGATTGCTGCAGATCACCCGCTACGTGACTATGAAGCTGTTCGGGTTGGCCCGTACAAATAGTATAACTTCGAATACTTCATTCTATTTAACACTAAAATTAATCTAAAAATTATTTGTCAAACAGTACTAACAAAATAGGAAAGAGGAAAGCCAGCAAAAAGATAGGTATTTCTTTTTGTTGAAAAGGCAAATTTTATGTAAATCACAAACTCTAACTGATTGTTCCACGAAATTTCGCACTTTAGAAATAACCTCGTATATGGCGATTTAGTTACACCGTCTCGTTTCAGTGTTGTGAACCTACATCCCCAACCAACACCGACAATTTACAAAGCTGTAGGTCATACACCATCAACCCATTTTATCCCCACAGAGGGGTACGGGTTTCTTCCCTGAGGAAGGTATAGGCTATACTCCACCACGGGGGCCAAGTCCTGATTGGCGGAGGCTTGCAAGACTAGTGGCAGGTCTCAGTCAGAAGTTTTCAACCCGCCCTAAGGCCTCTGACTTGGCTTAACGACTGCCATCTATCGACGGCAGCCGGCACCAACTGCTTAACGTGCCTTGCGAAGTACGAAACAGTTTATACATACATTTTCATGAACTAACGCCTGTAACCTAAAAGTGTAAGTAGAAACCACAGGCTTTGCTTCGCTTTATCAACATTCATTAGCGGATGCACGCACGGCCATTACGGTTATTTTTTATCTCGCATTACGGTTACAAAAAAACGCTAACTCGCTTCAGGTCAGTAGGTACTAAAAAGTTTTCATCTGTGTGTGAAAAGCATTGCACAGGTGGTCTATACGTCGTAGACAAAATTATTGAACATTAAAGACTGCGATAGGAAAGTTAGCAGAAGAAGAAAAAAATCGTATGTATTTTACACTAAAAAATATTGTTATGTATGTGGAATGACGGAAGTGGAGAGAGCTCGAGGCAGACCACCCTTTAAATAGAGTGACCAGCTCCTATATTACGCGCACTAAATCCTGAACGATTCCAATCATGTAACTGTCAAATAAATATGGAATTTGACAGTTACACAAGTCCACGCAGCGAACGACAGGTCCAGATGAGGAGCACACATCATAGAGGTCACGATCCTTAGGTTGGACCGACTGATTGGATCGAATGTGGAATGGTGGCAAATGAAATTGGCAAGCAGCCAAATGTTCACTCAAACTTTCGGTGGCGACCGACTGCTCGGCGAGATTAACCCTATGGCGCCATAATTTACATATCCTACTTTCTTAGTACTTTCAATAAAATACTGGTTAAGAATTTCTTAAGAACCCAAACAGCTCTTGAAGCACCTGAAGTTGTGTCAACTTGTCAGCAAAAGTACATGTAGGTATATACATACCTAATTACAATATGGTCAGTGAATAACGAAATGGCAAGGTTCCTTAAAACACTCTTAAACACGGTTTAAATTGCCTGTGGTAATGGGAAAGAAGTTAGAAGAAAATATTGCAGTTTGTTATTCTTTGGTTGTGCAATAAAGTTTTCTCTATCTATGGATCTAATTCTAATTTTTAATTCTTTTGGCAGTGCAATAAAGTTTTCCCTATCTATCTATCTAATTGCAACTTGTGATTCTTTTTCTGTTTGTTCAATAAACTGTTCTCGATGTTTACACATCCCCTATTTTTCCCTAAGACTACCAGTATTTTTTACAAAACGAGGAGTTTTAGAGGAATCGTCTTTTTACATGTAAACGAGGCTGATATGTAGACTTTGTGGTGTACTCACGGCGTCGTCGTAGTGCGCCGTGTGGAGGGCTCCAGTGCTGCCCTCTCGTGAGTTGCAGGGCGACGAGTGTCTTCTCGAGCGCCTTCCCTCCTCCTCGTACTCCTACCAGGCAAGGCATACAGCTCGAGTTAGAAATTGTTGTATACGCAAATAGCTAGTTCCTATTTACGCGTTACTGAACCGGAGTTAACTAGCGACACAAATAGAAAAAAAGATCATACCTATCTTTTACAGTACAATTTTGTATTAGCAAAGCTTTGCAAAAGTAACATCGTAAATTCTTAGAATCGGCAGCCTACGACCTAGGGCCAAAAATGTAGGACTTTATTCGATTTCCGCTAAAAGGCCTACTTTGAAAAAATTTAACATATGTTTTTTGTAACAAATGTAACATAATGTGCGTGGTGATGAGGAGATTCCTCAAGCGTAAAATCGCATACAATATTTAATTTACAAACGACAGTGATATCGCAGTGAAACTTTATCAATTTGTTCAGAGGACACAACTTATACTCTTACTTGTAGAATAACCAATCAAAAATCAGTTTGAGCCTCGTGAAAAGTTTCTATAAAAACCAGCCAAGTGTGAGTCACATTTGCTCACAAAGAGATCCATACCAGTAACGTCATCTCGCGTCTGTTGGTAGAACTAATATTCATCAGTAAGTGCTACTTGCGGTCGTTAGAATATGATAAGTCCCACAATCAGGCCAAGTTTGATGCCTGTTTGTATTACGCTTTTTACGACAGAGTGTAAACTAAAAAAACGGCGAAAAAACACGTTTGTTGTATGGAGAGCCTCTTCACTGTTTAGTTTTATTACTATCTTTAAAATTGTATTACTTGTTAGGTAATCCGCCGTAATAACAAATTCTGTGAAAAGTTCTACTGGCTACCTATTATGGTTACAAAGATAGAGCCCTTCAAAGGTCGTACATACCGACAGACAGACAGACAGTGGGGGGAGTTATAGAGTCCCGTTTGGCCCTCTAATAATACACAGTATTAGAATAAAACCCTTCGGTTATAAAGGCTCTGCATTTAGTTTTATTAATTTATTTATCAATTATACTACGAGTATTTCGAAGCGCGATCAAACCTCGATTTGTAAACCTCTTAACATTTTGTAAAGTGTTATTGTAATATGGCATGTCGTTTGTAGATTAAAACTGAACTATGTTTGTCTGGGAATCGCCTCATGAGGCTCTGTGATGTTTGCGGGCTCTATAATAGTTAGTATTACAGAGCGTTAGGGTATGCTGTAAGATTTTGTATGACAGAAATAAAAATAAATGGGATTCTGCTTTATCGGATGTATACAGCTGATATTTGATTCAGAATTTCAGAGAAAAAATAATCCTCTTATTGCTACAGGAGGTTTTACCCACCGTATAAACGTGTAATAGCTTTACGGACAGAAGAAGGAAACCTGGTCGGACTTTTCCGATATAACAACACCCGTAAGTAAATCCGGACTAAAAGTCTACAATGTGTTGTGCTTACGAAAGTTTTAGTTCAAAAAAAAGAAGGAACTCTTTATTGAATCCACATGTTTCCGTTCCGGATCCAATGATGGACGGCGCGGGCGAACGCTGCGCAAATAGCACTGCCAATCCTCCTTCACTCCATATCCGCTCAGATTTTACGTCGAAATTCTAGTTTTATTATATAGAACGCGAGACATTTTTGCTAAGGCAGGTAATTCTAAAATCTATAAACTATCGTGCAAAACACAAACAAATCTACTGCAAGCTTTAGCACTAACATGTACTCTACGGATACGCGCGTATTCACAAACGTTCACAGCTACAAACGACACTTGCAACAGTTGCAACAATCACAAACAGTGGAGAACTCTAACGGAGGCTGTTGCGGTGCATTGAAGGCCCGCGATCAGACTGCAAGGTTCAGCCCCAGAATATCCCGACAATTGATTTTTCACGCTATTTTTGCATGTTGGCACAGTTTCGAGAGCCGACATCGCTCGTTAGGTAGTGGATCTGGAACCACCGCAGTCCTAAATCAAGAAACTTGGCTTGCGTCTAGAAGGGATCTATATTTGAAGAGGTGAATTAAAAATTAAGATCTGCTAATCTTGCACTCAGGTTAATTGTTTTCGTTGTGAGTAGGGGTTGTTTGCGTGGCGCAAGGCCGCTGGTGCCGGGCGCGTTTCTACGCCCGCGTAATGGATTGTGGGCGACAAAGCGAACGTGCTTACCTGCGCTTTGTGTTAACTAACTTGACGATGACGAGTGAATTATAGGCTGCTTCTTGGTGCAATTTTCTACCAGTGTCGAGTATTCCAGCTACGACACTACATCAACTCAAGTTAGTTTGATTCGTAGACAATACGGTACCAGTACAAAAGAGTTCAACGACCACCCTATTGTTTAGGCATCACTCTTTTTTGTCCTCCTCTATTAGAGTTAAAGCGATGACGCCATTTTTCATTATGCCGAAGAGCACGGAACGTATTTTTTTCAAAGCGAATGCAAAATTAATTAAACTAGGGCTCAGCGTGGCCTGCGTTGGTAGGTATCGAGGTATTTAATCAGTAGAAGATCACGTAGGCGTCAGTCTAATGAATTATTAAGAAGAAATTAATCATATTCTCTCTTTCTCTCTCTCTCTCTCTCTGAGAGAAGGCCTCTCTGCACTGCACAAAAAAATATCGTAAAATATTCTATTTCATCTTTTTAAACATTTGACGTGAATATGTATTTAGAGTATAATGCTCGAGAAATAACTTAAAGAAATAACAATGACTTCGCAGGACGTATTTCGGGTCTCATTGTGGGTGACGCAGAATGTGACCTCTTTGTAGGTACTTTAGTTTAGACAAATAGTAAAAAGAAAATGCTGTAAAGGATGAAGTACACCGTATATAAATACGTCATTCACGGCAGTAGTATTTAGGTATATGGACCGCCACCGCCACCGCGATGGAGAGTGCATCCTTTTCGCATTCATCGCCAACTGCATGGATTTTTGGTCAATATATCTGCCGTAAATTATAGGGTATGCCTAAAAGAACACAAATTATCTAGAGTCTGTAGTTCAGACCAAGGACTGAACCACATTTAAATTATTAAAAAGTAAATTAAGTAATTATGAAGGGTTTTATTATAATAGACAACTTCAGCCACCTAGGGGCGCTTGACACGAGCGAAAATATTTACGTAACTATAATACAAATAATAAAAAAGGGACTGGATAACTATTTGCTTCGCGCGGCCCGCGTGCATGTAACGACTAATATGAAAATTTATGAAGCGAAAGTGATGTCTCAAGATCGTGGCAAGTGGCAGGGATGCTGGGATATAGGCGTGAGTTTACGTTACGTTTAGTTAGTTTACCTAATAAATAATCGCGGCGGAACTGGACTGAAAGGACTTATTTCCTTATGTAATGTCCTATTTAATGTTTCGTTTGCAATAAGTAAAGTATAATAATTATATTAACGTGTAAATACACGTTATGATTCCATCACGTCTGGTGTCTGGCACTAGATTATAAAATAACGGGCATTTCAGATTTGTTTTTATTTTCATATAGTAGGTTTAAATAGCCATCAATTTTCTTTATCAAAAATTTATTATAGCTAGGGTAAATAATCATCAGCGTCAGCCCATCATGTCCCCACCGAGGGGCACGGGTCTCTTCCCTGAGGAAGGTATAGGCCATACTCCACCACGGGGGATTCCGGATTGGTGGAGGCTTCCAAGACTAGTGGCTGGTCTTACTGTCATAAGTTTTCAAGCCGCCCTAAGCGCCTCTGTCTTGACTTAACGACTGTCATCAATCGACGTCAGCCGGCACCAACTGCTTTTATAACGTGTCTTGCGAAGTACGGAACCGCTTGGAAAAATGCCACTAGCGTTAGTCATTGGTCACCCATCCATGCACTGAACCCGCCCCATGTTGTTTATCTTCGTGATCGCTTAAGATCACTCAGGCAGCCGAGGATTCACGAGGATAACAAAAATATATCCAAAATGTCCCTGATTGGACTTGGCTTGACTTGGCACCGCGTGGCAGTTTTCATTTGTCAAATTAAGCAAAGCGAAATACCTCGTATAGCAGAACTCTTTTAAGGCTCGCAATGTAGCATAAAATGTTTAACTATACCTAAAACTTAATATTTAATTAATAACCGCGCTGAACAGTTTAACTAATGTAAGATAATGTAGGTATGTCTAACTAATACTGTGTCAGATATGTGTAACTAATATTATGACCGCCTTAATTAAACTCAAGCAATTTTAAAGTTTCCTATAATGTGCTGAGTTCTTAGAAGCTGGGTCCGGCTTCCATAAACACGAGTACAACAAAGGTTGGACAGCAGGCCTTTACAATTTTTGTAGCAAACTCACCGTTACTCACGAGTAGAGTGCACGATTGTAAAGGTTTATCTACTGTTGACTGTTCTATCGAAGGTAGCTTAGGTTACGTAAGCTCGAATATCGTCTCGACATATCCTTCGTAACCCGTAAACATGTTCGTATGAACACAAACACGCAACCCAGAACCGCTATCGCTCTCGATGGCTCCAGTAAATATCTTTTACACAACATAAGAATATATGTATTGTTGAAAACTGTCATCAATAACGTCTACTTGGTATAAATAAGCACAGTAAACTCTTTAGATATGTAGATATTTCTTAGGTATGTATGATCTGAACTGCGTCTAACGATTTAGAGTTAGTAGAGTTAGCCCGACAAACTATTTGACCGACTGATTTTATGACTGTGTTGTACAGAAGTAAGATAAGATAAGAATATTCTTTATAGTACACCAGAGCACATATTATAAAACATGTAAAGATACAAAGTACAATTGGCGGCCTTATTGCTAAAAGCAATTTCTTCCAGACAATCCTACGACGGAAAGTTGCTGAAGGAAATAAGAGACGGGTAGTCGGTGCAAATATGAATATAATAATACACTACTTATATAAATAACAATATACCTACATAAACAGTTACACATGTTATGATAAACTTACTTATATTTATTTTATTTATAACTCGACCAACAGGCTTGTTTTCAGCACAAATTCACAAACTAATTCATAGATGGTGCTTACAGGCGTGGCCACAGAAAACCAGAATACGGCTGTTAAAATATAACTCACCAATAACACTCCTATTATTTTAAATTTATTGTAACTTTGCTACATTTTGTTAAATCTCTGCTAAATTATTTCTTAGTTTAACATTGTATTCATTTAAATATTTTAACTAGCCTTATTCGGTGGGGATTTGGCGCTGGATGCCGTAATACAGGCTTCATGCCTAGCTCGGCAACAGAGGCTAATCTATATACTTAAATAATTTCGTGTAATATTTTTATTTGTAAATCCTTCTAAATTATTGGTCAATAAACCATAAACAACTGTGCTGAGCAAAAGTTGACTGTGTTTCTGTGTCACGCCTATAAGCGCCATCTGTAAAGTGCTTTGTGAATTTGTGGTGAAAGCGGCTCATTCCTGCGGACTTTTTTGGGTCTCGTTGTTTTTTTTTAAAGTAGGTACCTAAATATCCCACTGTAGGGCACTGGCCTTTTCTCAGAAAGTGAAAGTATAGGCTTAATTACCACGTGTCCCCACAGCAGATTTATAATTTCAAGCATTGAGGTATGCAAACACCTCAGATTTCCTCACGATGTTTTCCTTCACCGTTAGCTAGAATGAAAACACCTCTTAGGTGTCTTGCGCAAACTCATCCCAACTGCGTCAAATTGTGTTTGTTGTATCTTTAACGCGAACACAAAAAATAAGGCAAAAACATCGTAACATAATAGAGTAAGGAAACAGCTTGTAACCGTGCTCGAATATGTTATGAAACGCGCTGTTCTCTCTGGACCATACAGTTTCAGACGTGAAATAATTGATGAAAAGTGTAAAGAAAAGCGGACCGGACGCTAGCTAGAGTAGCGGGCTACTACCTACATCGGGCTAGGCACCTAGTAGTTCCCGTTCCGATTTGTAAGACACTAAATTTAAGTTAGCATTCAGTCAAGGACTGCGTAAAACGTTCTTCTATTCTGTAATATCAGTAAATTTTTATTTTTTATTTTTCGACCTTCAAAAAAAATTAAAACTGACTTCAAAGCGACACTAAAACAAATAAATTATTTCAATGGACGGCATTTGAATTAGAAGTAGGTATGCATGTAGATTTTTTAAGTAAGTACAGTTTTGAGTCGGTGCCAAGTTCGAATATAAGAAGAAGTTATTTTAAAGCAAAGTTTCGTTAAAAAAATTGTCCCATAGATCGAACTTTAAACCCTAATTTATTTCGTGTCAAGCAGGATATAATAGGCATAGGCACAGGATACTCGTATGTAGGTATAATACGTGAACCGACTACTTATACATCAAGAACTTTGGGTGTTTTGAAAGTCGTAGTAAAATGATCGTCACTTAACAATAGCGCAGGAAGGTTAGGCCCTGCTCCACCACGGGGGCCAGGTCCGAGTTGGTCGAGGATTGTAAGACAGTGGCGGGCCTTACCGTCACAAGTTATCAATATCTATAGAATACGCTAGTTGGTTTGTTGTTTTTGTTGGATACTTATTCGAGTACCTACTCAAAACACATCTTAGATGCAGTTTAAATAGTCTGTTAAAGGATAAGACGCAATCACAGTATATTTCATCTGCCTCTGAGGTGTGTTTTCGAGGAATCGTGTTTTATAAATGGTAACTAGCAGGCCCAGCGAACTTCGTACCGCCTAACAGTCGGTTTTTATTTTTTTTATTTTTCTTCTTTATCGATTCTTTATTTTTTTTTATTTTTACTTCACGGAATAGCTATTCTAAAAAAGAATTAGCGAAATCAGTTCAGCTGCTCTCGAAATTTGCGCTTACATATTCAGCGATTCATTTTTATATCATAGAAGATACCGTATGAGTATCATTGCACTGTAAAGGTATTACGAGTATTTCAAAACTTCGTGCGCACGAAAGCCTGCATCGTTTAAAGTGCCAAAATTATAGACAGTCAGTAGTGGCGAAGCTAAAAATAGAGCAAGGAGGAAAAGCATGGTCTTGAGAGTTTACACATTTTCATGAAAATGATTACAGCTTTTTAACCCCGGATTTCACAAAGGACACTCCTCTGACGCGGATAATAATAATTATTTTTGGTCTTTATTTGTACACAAATAGTTTTTGTTTCTGAATTAACTATAAATATAATTGTAACGCACAATAAATTCAATGTCAAAAGTATATTGATTGGTTGATATGAAAAGCTTGACCTTAATGCTTTACACAATTTCCTGAAAATGTTTAAAGCTTTCCCCGGATTTTAGGAAGGACACTCCCGTAAAAAGATATTTTTTGGCGCGCAGATACGTTTTTATATCTACACAAAAAGTTTGTCTTCGAATATAAAATCAATCTCAACATGGCAATATTTGCAGTATTCATACATTATATACAGTACGTTCCTTGATGTGAAAAGCGTGAGAGTTAACACATTTTCCTGAAAATGTTTACAGCTTTCCCCGGATTTCACGAAGGACACTCCCCTTGCGCGGAGCATTTTTGGCGCGAAATACTTTTTCTTTATCTCCACCAAAAGTTTTCGTCTGCTAATGTAATTTTTACTCAACAAAGACAATATTTACTAGTATTTGGCAGCTGATACCTTGGCCATGGCACGTACGTCCATCGGCATATAGTCGCGGAAGGCGACGCGGCGCCGCCTTCGATGCGACGTCATCCCGAGCGTCGAGCGCGGCGCGCACTAACGCACGCCGTGACGTCTGACGTCGCCAGCCACAAGGTTCGTACCCCGCGAGTAGCGCCCCATGGCCCGTGCCTTTGACACCGCCCGCCCAAACTTGCCCTAGCTTAGGGGCGGGCTTGACGGCGGGCGGCGAAGCCCAAAAATGATAAAATTTAGACGAATAGAATTTTTTCGGTATGAATAATTACGTCAATTCTTATTTCCATCAGAATTTTACTAATGTTCTGCAGAGAAGTAAGAAGCACCTATTTATAGTATAATTTTGAAGTTTGAAGATCGGTGAAAACATCAGTTTTCATCATGAATTTCTATGGGAAACTTTATTTACAAATGACATGCAGGATCATTGAAACTTTGCCAATATGTTTCATATCGAGTGACACATATCGAGGTTTGTTTGTGAATAGTTTTAGAGTTTGAGTTCGGGCGAGCACACGAAAGGACAAATAGAGTTTGTCATTTACTATTTACGACTGAGAACAAAGTTGTCGTTCTTTTCGTTATACAATATTCCATTTCGCTTTCTAATTTTCGCTGCTGTCGGTAAATCTAATTTAAACACCAAATATAAATTTAAGACAATGCTCATAGAACAAACGTTGTAGTAAAACACAATTCTGATGGTGTATTTCAGGAATCGTGCATTTTTAAGTTAACCCTGTACTCGTAACCATTCATTTAACCGGCACAGAACCGTTTTATTCCATGTTATCCAGGTTCACAACAAAAGTTGAGGCCAAAGGTTGTGTGATCAGGGATTTTTCTGCCCTACGGAGCGAGACATTCTGAAGGAGCTCCCAACAAGTGCCTGGGCTCGGTTTTTCAAGGGTTTCATTAGCGGGCCGCGTGCAAACATTTTCTTTTACATTGTGTGTCACTCAAGGAAAATTGCGATGCAAAAATGTCTATGGAGTAGAAATAGGTAGGTACTGTAGCGATCTACTTATTGAAACGCTTATTTAGCATAATGATATCTTTTTTTATTATCACTTTTTAACGAAACCCTAACATTGCTCGACACGACTGACACCTAAAAAAAATTTTAATCCTTAATTTTTTTGTTCTCCACCAACCCGGACTTGGCCCCCGTGGTGGAGTATGGCCTAACCTTCCTGCGATGCAGGAAGAGACCCGTGCCCCAGCAGTGGGGACATACGAGTACAAGGGTTGATAACGATTTTTTTGTTATCAAGTCTATTGTTGTAGTCACCATAGAATTAATTGTAGTCATAGCGTGCTTATAAAACTGAAATTTAATTTCTTACAAAGGTAAAAAACAATTTTAGTAGGTTTTTACAAAAACTAAATAGTCAGTTACTCTGGATGACGTAAGGATTCTAATACACACATAGCATACTTCTATCCCCTGTTTCTGGCAAGCTAACATGTAATCTAATGTTTATAGCTGTCACTTAATTAAAGAGCATATACAACGAAAAATGGCAGGTGTTAACAGTAAGTATATTTATCAGATTATTAGGATAAGAGAGACCGGAGGTTAATCGATAAGATAGAATAAAGAAATTGACAACCATACAAGTTACCCCGAAAACATAATACAATTAAAAAGTACCTAATAATTGAATGACGCAAAACAATGTCTTAATTAGCGATAAAGTAAGCAAAATGTAACAAGGATGAAATTAGATGAGACAAGGTTCATTAACCCTGATTCTGTCTGTTATAATAATGACGTCACAAGCTCCTCGTGCCTGGGGCGGAATTCAGCTGACGTCACGACTTTCGGCCTTACGCGGGATTTAGCTTCTGAAATAGCATTTGTAGAAAGGACCTTTTAGCGAGAGTGAGCCATGCCATTTTAGACCTTATTCGTGATAAGATTAAATGTCATAATTAGATCATTGTTTAGTAGGTATTTCGATAAAGGGACGCATTTCCCGGGGGTGAAAGTCACATTTTGAAACGGTGTGTATGTACGTAACCAATGCCGTGCTCTATCGGAGTCGTTTTCTATTGTTTACTTGCGTTAAAAGCTTTCCGCAATTTCCATTCCAAGTTTCCATTAAACTTGATTTAGATACGCCTTTTTCATGATTTTTATCGATCTAATTTAATATAATAGTAGCAAAGTAGCAAACACTAACTCATCATTTAAATATCATCTGTTAGTATTATGATAATTATCTACATACTTACCTAAGTATTTGTAGCTACATTCTAATTTAATTAAGGTACCTAGTAATAATGATAGCTTGGCAAACAACCAGGGAACTAATACACTAATGGGAGTGGTGTTTGGCTAAATGAAAACATGCGCGAGGACAACAATTTTAAGAACCAACGTCCACGCTTCTCTTTATTTAAAACTATTGCAAGTAAAATTATTGGAAATACGACTGAAACTCCTTAAAATAAAATAAAAGTGAATTTTAGCTTATAGCGCAGTTGGAAAAGAAACAAAAAGAGGTTAACACGCGGGCTCGTCCGGGATTTGAACCCGGGACCTCTCGCACCCGAAGCGAGAATCATACCCCTAGACCAACGAGCCACTGAGATATTGAGCCGAAATAGCGATATACATGCTCTGCGCCGCTCTGTAGCCAATCACAGAAATAATAACAAGACGTCACCTAATGGAGAACTTGCAAAAAAATGTTTTAAAAAGTCTTGTATAAATATTCGTTGTTTTTTTTTCTACTTATGTACTGTTTTTAATTAGAACATGTTGACAAGTAATTCTAATCATGTACGACAGAAACGCGCCATACAAATCAGGTTGAAGCTTCGACGTCAAATTAATAATATTTAAGTTATCCCGTGTTAAAAATGTTTTAATGAGTCCACGTCCTTATAAGAAAATATTAAGAATTCAATGATAAAACTAATTCGAACAAAAAAAAACTTTGGTGTATGCATCTCCGTAATGAGATGATTTATTACGGCCGAAGTCAGTGCGGAGCCAATCAAGACGCGGGTTTCCTCACGATGTTTTCCTTCACAGTTAGCGCATGGTATAGCTACTCTAAATTCGTAATGTACGTAACTTTGAAAATAAACAAAGTCATAGGTACACGCCCGCACTGGGAATGGATCCTGGGTCAATTGTTCTAGTCCATGAGTTCATTGTTCTAGCCACTGGGCTAGGTACCGCCGCGCGCCGCCGCCTCTATAAAACGCCCATTCTATTAGGAATTTTATTATTGAGTAACTTGATTTTTGAAATTGTTTTACACGTAAACCCCTAAAAACATGATGTGTCTGTTTTACAAATAAAAACCATGTCACTACAATCTAAACTTGAGGCGAATTCCCTATTTCTTGACCTACCATGAAGAATAACATCCGTTAGCACAATCATTTTGTAATATCAATGTCATTATGTAATTAAACTAGGTATGTAATAAAAAATACCACTTCTTGTGAATTCCACGTGTAGCAATGAAGTTTGAAGTGAAGTATATACCTAAAAGTATTTTCCTAAAATAATCTAGGTACCGAAAACTACACTACTCTAATAGAACAGGTTCTGAAAATGCTGGTAAGTGGCCGCTATTACCGAATATGGTTATAATGATAATGCCAATAAATAGTGTGGACCATTTTCCGAGATAGTTTTGCCAGATTTACCCACTTATAAATAAACAAAGGAAATAACGGCCATTTTGAGTGAATGTGATATCTACACCTAGCCGTTATGCATCGTGCAAAACGTAAATGTGAATTAGTAAGTAGATTAAGAAGGTACTGAGTGAATAAACTGAGGTGTCACTCGAAAAGCAACTTTATATTCAATGCCATATTATATTATAATTTAGTTCGGGCTAACTGCATTAAAGGGTATTTGTCAGCTCACGGCAAATGTAAGGAGTACAAAAAATTCACCATAATCATCAACTCTATTTCATCATGCACATGAAGGTACTTAAATTAAATCAATCTACTGAAATTCCGAAAGAAATAGCAAAACACTACTATAGCGGAGTCACCCAAGCGCAAAGATAGCAAGTATCGCCGTAAGATGAAAGTAATCTACATTTATGAAACTCGAAGATGAAATTTTCTTTCAGGTGTTAGGTTAGGTTAGCTTTTCAGTTGCTTTTAGAACGAGCGACACCTCGAGCGCAGCTGGAGATTAGGCTGAAGAGGTGAATGTGAACGGAAGTTGTCGAAGTAGAAGTGAAGTAGGTAATTCTGGCAAAATCACCTCATGGGCCAGGTCCACGTCGTCGTCAGGCGGCGGCTCGGCTCGCCACGCGCGCCCGCTCCTGCCCCCAACAATGCCAAGGTCACCATTAACGTTATCAATCACTACCAATCTACAAGAGAACACAACACTACATTATGCGAGGGAAATAAACATGAAAATCATCACGTATCTTGGTGAGACGCTTCTTATCGAGATAGTCCAATCGAACGGAAAACTGCGATAATTTACGCTCGTCTCTGGAAAGATATGTTGTTAGGTAGCTAGGTATCTTGTACGGTTATGTAATGCGGGTTTTAACGTAAAGAAAATAATAAAATCCCTTTATAGATATGGCGGAAGGCTGAATGTTTTCTTTATTAGAACTTAAACGTCGATTGTGCCGCGCCTTTACGAGGTAGTAAATTTAAAAGCGCCGCGCGGATGCAGGGCGGCCGTATAAAAACTCCGGTGACAGTAATTGAGAATTGTTATTCAGCTATAAAGCAATCGATTCGGAGAGCGAATAAAAGTGGAAGTGCTGGCACTTGGCCAGCGAGATGGCCGGCTTACTGGTGTGAATCAGCGACACAGGGCCGGCTACTCTCGTCAGTCGCAGAGCTAAGCTCCTCGAGGACGCGTTCTTTGCTTTGCGGCCAAAGAGCTCTTTGCCGCTTAAAGCGCTTCTGAATGAGGTCCCGGCTTCACGCCTCGCTCTTTTGAATAGTGACTGAGTGAGGGAAGCGCTCTAATGACGATGTCTATTTGATTTCCAACTTTGATTGCTGAAAGCCAACCGCACTGAACTTGATCGCCTGCCTTTGAAAGAGATTCGACCAGAAATTGTGTGTGCATTTTGCGGCTAAAATGAACAGTGCTTTATTCGCAACTAATAGCCGTAGTAATTAACAAAGTTTGGTGTTCACTTATCTTGCTTTCAACAATTTAGTGATGAATATGCATGGGGACTCTGGGAGTATAGTCCAATTTTTGGGAGAATGTAATTGAAATCGTTGGTCTGTCACAACAATACCACCAGCATAATAAGCAAGTTAGGAAATTGATTGTTTTTTTATGTTAGTGTTATTTTTACAATTTCATTGTTTATTAAAACTCCGAAGGTTTCAATTTAAACCTTGTATGCTTTATACTTCGCGGAGCCGTATATTGGCGAGCATATTTTGCTTTTAATTTTTTATACGGTTGCGCATAGATAGGTATTTGATGTCCAGTAAAATTACCAAGCCAAATAACTTTGTCGTCAGTACAGGCGCTCGCGAATATAGACGAGAGTAACGTGAGAGCGGTACAGTTACCTACATTTTAGAAGTAATTGGTTTATAGCTGGTTGTGTGTTAGGTTTGGTCACCTGTAGGCGTGCTCGTGTGGCGGGAGGCCCAGGCCGGAGTCCTCCGAGGGGGAGCGGTGGTCCGCCACCAGGGGCACCTCCGCCATCCCCTCCTACAACAGACCACCCGATATCTGAACCCCAGGAAAGTCTCTTCTCCTCCACGTCGACGATGCAGCATAACCATACGTTTCACTGTGATGTAGTGTACACTGTCTGCGAGTTTTAGATCCCCTGAGCCATATAAAACATATGCGTCCCTAGCGAACGTTATTATCAGTTCGGCAAATGTTTGAACAACAGTCTCAAATCGCGCAGCGCCAGGTAATTCGAGATATCAACAAGAAAATCGCAATTTTGCACTTATGAATTTTAGACGAGTGGTTAGTTAGCAATTACTTCGACTTTCTAAGCGTGCTAATTGGCTTTAAGTACGTGCTCATGTCGTTTGTCGACTTAAAACGGAAAATTCCAAGGCATCGTGGAACTGTTAGCGGATTAATAAAATAGGAACATATTGACGAATCGCTACACTCCGGTACCTTATTAAGGAATAGGTACATACAAGCCGATCATGCAAAGCAACGACACTGAGGGCAAACAGTTTCGTGTGCAAAACTCACCGGGTCGTGCAACTCATGCATCGTCGGGGAAGTCTGCAAGTTAGCCCGCTCGCCACCGCGCTACGAACAAAACGTCATTGCTACTGGGAAGCAGGTCGTATTCTAATCTACACGCTAAACCTACTCTGTTGTAGGTATAACCTCCATACTCTCGACTCTTATATGGCCATCTTGCGTTGCAAATGTGAGCGTTTATCTACTAATTCAGCCAATACCTCTATGCCTCTATATGGTGCTTTACTTTACTTTGTCCTTTAATTTTCGAGGCTTTCCAAAGTAACAATTAGTATAATGTTATTTCTTAAGACTAAATTATTTCTGATACATTGTGTCTAAATCTGGCGAAATTTGGAACACAATAAGGTCAAGAGTAGAGGGGCAGAACTTTATACAGTGAAATAATCTACTGAGATACTTCTAGTTACTTAATAAACTATTTTGATCAGTAAGTACTTTGTTTTAAGCTACGTAAACGTTGTTTATTAACATTAAGAGTCAGTCTGAAACTAAACTATCTTCAGTAAGCGCCGGCAAATCTCAAAAAAAAAAAACAATCGAACCTGCATTGGGCCGGCGATGTTGATTAAAAACAAAACCGAAGGAGAGAACGACTAAAACCCTTACTGTGCTGCTAACGAACCACAAAATTGTAATTAGAGCCTAATATTATTATTATTAAAATTCTTTGTTGCACTAATAAAATTAAAAGTACGGCAAACTTAATGCTCAAAGTATTAACTTCCTGTTATCCAGCCTACTCTCAAAGTTCGACGAATTCTGCCGCGCTTCTTAGTGTTGTACCAGTGAGTAGCGATGTTGTGAAGCCACCCTTATTCTTATGACGAATTGTCACAACACTGACGCTTTAGAATCGAATTAGATATCTTAGATGTAGGATATTAAATTCCAATAGGAGCTGACATGAAGACTTCAGTCAATTATTCTCGTAATCTGATCATTGCACCATCTATTAAGTCCAATAGACAAAGTGTATTGAGAAAGGAGATAGCAGCGACACCTTAATATCCCATGTAAGCTCCGAAAAATGTTAAGCTCTGCGTAGTTCTACTGTACATGTAGCGAACCAATCGCGATTTTAGTTATTTATAAGGTAACCCGTTAAAATACACTGTGCGACAATTCAATCAACTAATTCACATAATTTTACAGTTGTACTTCACCTATAATTCTATTAAATATGACTTTATTATTCTGCATGCAGGCTTCATACGGCCGTTCCAATACGATTAAGTGTACCTGGTAACAAATAGAATCGCAATTTATAAGAATCGTCATCAGTCGGTAGTATGTATAGATAATTATGTAGTAGACAGAACTACATTTCTGCAGCGTTGCAGTTACCGTGGTCACGGGCGAGTCGGGCGACCCATATACCTACCCACTGGAGGCCCATGAAACAGAACAATCTGTAGAACTGTATATGTATTGCGAGTAATTAAAAAATACTGAGATCTACAAATATAAATGTACAGAAGTTTCTCCTCGAAACGTTACACTGCTCATACATAAATCCAACACTAGTTCTCAAAATCATGCCACCATAGTCCCGTTCATATTCATCATGCCACCTACTCACTTTACTAAAAGGATGCATTCTCATTTGCTGATGCATTATTAGTTGCTTAGGTATACGTGCTTTCTAAATTATTATTAGGTTTTCATCGTGATTTATAACGATTTCTTCAGAGAGGGGTGCAGCAAGAAATTAGAGGTTCCCGTGTACCTTTAAGTGGTGGTCGGGCTCCTCACCCCTCCTGTACACAAGCTCGTCGAACCGCGGCCGATCCTCCGGTAATAGGAATTCACGGATTTCCGTCAGAAGCGTGTACTGGAACAAAGCATTTACATTAGCTCAGTCTGATGTTTCAGTGTATTTGGCTTAATAACACAGCTACCTTAGTAACAGTAAAACCGTCGATCTCAGAATACATCTTTTAAATTTTTGGTTATTTCCGAAATAAACAGGCCTAATTTTAGCTTATTTAATATATAAACTTAGGTAATTTAACTACTTACATTTTAAAAACAATAAATTACTAAGAAAGGCTACCATTCGTTTTCGTTTATTAGGAAATAATCGTCTCTGCCAATATGGAATTAATGAAACAAGGACGTACCATCCATGTCGTTTAGGTAACCCAGTTATCTCCTACGCTTTTTACCTTCGTAATGTGTTAGGGATGCTCCTTCACCCGAGTGACGTGTACCTACCCTCTTAAAGTACATTAAACAATGTTCCGTCATGATTTACTTATGTGTTATACTTACTGCCTCCTTGGTTTAACGGTATCACGTCGGTTTACTAGGGTATCCTAGTTTGCGACCGGGACAAGTGATTGTACTGTGTGGATGTTATTTATTTACGATTATAAACAAATAAAAGTAAATCTTCATTCATCATAAATGTTCAAAAAATACTTTTTTTTTTAAATTAACTTCAGCGGAGTATTCAACAAAGACCCTCAGTAGGCATAGTGAAAATTAGGTCAGGCGGCATCCTCCACGCAGCATACTCATACATGCAAAATGCCAGCGCATAGAGCTCGCAGCGGCGGGGAAGAGAAAACAGCGTGTGACGTGTTTTCTTCTTTCGTAAAAAACTAAAGGTTCACCGCGACTGAACTTCTGTAGCCAGTTCAGGAAAATCCCTTGACACGTGATATAGTCCTTAATGTACCTAGTTTGATATAAGTGAAGGCAGGTAAGTGTTTCCATCGTAGGCCGAAAAACTCAACCTCCGTGACGGCGGCATATTGGGTCTCCGCAACTCGTCTACTATTGAGCCTAGCCCGAACCTCAGTGACTTACCTTCTGCGGCGTGTCTAATAAATCCCTTAGCACAGTAAGGAAGGTGTCGGGCGGCATCCTGCGCGCGGCATACTCTTCCATGTAATATGCCAGCGCAGGCAGGTCGCTCTGAGGCAACAGCGAGCGCGCCTTCTGTTCCACCGCGGTGGCCGCCGCGCCGCGCCGCTTGCCCCAGCCGCCCGGGGCAACGCTTCTGGGCGGAAACAACCATATTTCAGCTATGTGCCTATACGAAAATATAGAGCGGCGTTGGAATTTTAATAGGAACTTCAAGACGGCGAGATGAAAGTCGAATAGCGATACAAATAATCTGTGCCGGTCCCAGTGTCGGTGGTCATATTATTGGGCTGGATTAGACAACTGCTAGATTAGGCAACTTGTTATCAAACGATGTAGGCCTGGCAAATATTGCAACAACATCGTATCTTTACCACGGTTGTTCCACGGGATTTTGGAAAAACACCATCCGTTCCTAAATTAATATAAATTCCAGGAGAGTGAATACGAGCGTCAAGCTTCGACATATGCATCATAATGAACGAGACAATACGTCGATCTTTTTACGGATATCTGTTGTTTAGTTCCCCGAGGAAAGTATCTATACCAAACCTGTGTAAAACTACGAACAGTTGCTTTTATTACATACAACAAAGAATTGTTGCATTTCTTTTTATGGATTTAAGAGTGTGCATTCTTATGTAGCGACGAAATAAAACATATTCTATCAAGGACAGTGGTTTCAGAGCAATGTTACACTTACAGTATCTAGGGATTAAATTCTACTTCATGCCATTGCTTTCTAAATATGGTCAAGCTTCGGTTACAACGAGCGCACACAAATCAAAATTAATGTGCCAGTAAATTTCGAGAAGCCCGGTGGGCCGACAATATTGTAAAAGCGACTGGGAAACGTTGTACGCCACTAGCAACTAGTCCTATGGGTTGACGTAAAAGAGGCCTATGCCCAAGACTGGGATCTGTTTATGAACTGGTTAGAGAGACAGATGGAACTTTCGCGTACCTACGCTAAAAGCGTTAGTTTTTTACCCTTTGATGCAGGATCTTAACTCGTTCGTAATGCAGACCAAAACCGAAATCGCCAATATTAATTTAATTCCGGATGGACTTACATTAGCTTGTCATGTTTTCGTTCGAAGCGTCTGACAAAGTTTCGCTGTGATTAGTTTGGTTTAATCGTAGAGATTAGCAACGGTGGCCGGAGAGGGCTAAAAAAAAGGAAGCCTTTTCCTAGCAGTGAGACATAAATGTGACATATGTTTAAAATTATAAAAGAAAATTTAATTTAATGCTAAACAAATTATTTTACACGGACATTGCCTGAATATAATACAGTATTATATGTGACACTATCTATTAAAAAACGTAACTATAAAACAGAAACAACAGGCGGTCCGACTTGCGCACCGAGGATTCCGTACAAATATGTAGGTATACATAAATACTTTAAATGATTTAGGAATCGTGTATCGCAGTTTTTTCGAGCTCTTTCTTACTCCGCAGATTTTTTTTATCAGTTCTAGATTAACGGGAAGCACTTTATGAATTTTGATTAACTTAAATGTCGAAATGTACATTTATTGCGACATAAACGGCCGTACCTTTGTTTTGCGTTAACTTAGAACGCGTTCCCGTGACAAAGGGTCTTGACAGACAAATTATAGACAGTGGCGGGCCTTACTGTCAGAAGTTATCAAACCGCCCATAAGGCCTCTGTCATGGCATGACATGACGGCCGGCATCAGGGGCTTAACGTGCCTTGCGAAGCACGGAAGCGCTCGGAAAAATGCCACTAGGGACAGTCACGGGACGGTCACCCATCCTGCACCTGACCGCGCCTGTTGTTCGGCCTTGGTCCGCCTAGGCCACGAACGCTTCTTATATGTAATATGTATAGGTAATACATAAAATGGAAGTGCACGTGACTGTACATACTATTTAAGATCCCGCAGTTCTAAATGTATTTAGGCAAGTACACAGTAGGCTCACCTGGGCGGCGCCGTCTCCCGCTCCCCGTAGGCGGTGCAGGCGTGCGGTACCTTGCCCACATCCCGCACCAGCAGCGACATCCGCTTGTGGTACTTGAGCTGCGCGACCGCTTCGTCGTGCGTCACGTCCACGAACGACTGCCCGTTCACCTCCAGGATCTGGTCTCCCACCTGAGAGGCAACGACCCGGAATTTATTGAAAGCTCTGATGCGGAATTGGGAGTAGCCGGCTTTGGTAAGGTTGCATTGTAAAAACGAGAGAAATTAATCAAGTGCCCAATAATCCTAGACCACGATGCAGTTTGGTTAGACATAAATAAAAAACGTAACCAAGTATTGTACCTACTGCTTAACGTAACACAAAGTAATTCGGTAGCTCTTCATTGGCTGTCTAATTATTATTATTTTTATTGCACTTAAATTTAAAAAATAAAATCGTACAATGCGGCGGACTTAATGCTTAATTCTTTAATCAAAACACTCACTATATAATGTACTCTAACAATGATCATAATCGTAATGGTGTTGGATAATTTAAAACCAAATAGGCTAGAATTATTATTCAGAAATCTGAAAATTAACATCTATTCTTATTGGAACACATTTTATTTATCGACTAATCGAAGAAATTTTCCGCGCGCCACTTTTACTCAGTTAGCTTTTAGCAGTTTTAGAGGCGGCCAGATGTTTTGCGACATGAAAATTCTTCATAAAGTTGCGGAAGTGCGGCGCGTCGACGGCACTATCGCCGGCGGCTAGGAAGCGGCGATCGCAATCTCCAAATTAGAAACATCAGAATGTCCGTGCTGCGATAGGCTCTAAAGTTATCGAGAGAAATCATCATCAGCCATTTCACGCTCACTTCAGCACAGACCTGTCTCATGATCTTCTAACCGCTGCCTAGCAACCCTACCACCACAACCAAGTCGCCAGACCATCTGGTCTGGCGATCGTCCTAGCCTACGCATCGTCCGTCGTCCGGCGTCTTCCAGTCTGCAGTCACCAGGGAAAATAAAGAAGTACAAGAATAACACGCAGTAAAAAGAATCTTCTGTTTGAGATTGGAAGTGTGTAGGTTCGAATCTTTAGGTGACCATCTTGGACATAGAATAGGGCACGTACCTAAAATGAGTCACAAAATGAGTCAGAAAATGGTGCTAGCATGCACATTTAGACTATTTATCGCCGTCGTCTGAGAGACTTAGTGCGAGCATGGCAGTCGAGACTCAAGATGGCCAATAGAACGCAGTTTTCTCTACCAAAAAGTAGTTAATACCATATTAACAAGAAACGTTCACAATATTCGTATTTTTCCTGTTGAATCTATGATTTCGAGGGCTTTTCTTCACTTCTGTAGGTACCAGACATATCTCAGTCGCATTATATCGAAATTCTGTGTAACTCAGGCGAAATTATCTCGGAAATGCCGCCGTGTTACCAGTTGTAGACAAGGTTGGGTTGCCTCCATAATATCGGTTGCGGTCGCCATGCTAGCGTCGAGACATCTCGTGCTCCACAGAGAAATTGTCTTTTAGCATAGAGTACGGCATTTCTTGACCGTGGTATCTATTCTCAGCGAACTAACATCTCTATACACCTTCACTACACCCCCAAATTTCAACCCATTCAAAATCATGCTCAATACGTCTTTCATTCAATTGTGTTGACTAAATAAATAAGAAACTGGCATTTAATACATAGATAAGACAAGACTTAAATACATAGATGTAGGTGTTTGCTAACAGAAAATTTTGGTGGTTTCTTTTGGACTCCTTTCTATGGTAAAATAATAAATAGAAATGGATAATGAAGTAACCAAGTGATCACAACATTTTTTACTGCATAAAAGAAATATTTCGGATCAGAACCTCTCCTTTTTTTGCTGTTAGTTTAGTTTGGTTTGGTTTGGTTCGGAAAATTAGTCGTATAAACGATGGAGCTGGAAGCTAAATTACGTAGAGGGAATATATCTATCCTGTAGGTACCAGCAATCTGCCTCAGATATTCGTCCAACTCGCTGGGCGCTTTGCACCTATTCCTGCTCCTATTCCTTTCTCATTCGTCAGTAATTGGAGTAATTGCCATAATTGAAAATAGGCTATTCCGAAGCTAGGTTCATTAGTGAGCAATTGCCCGCTTGCTCTCGGACGTTGTGGGTGGTCGTTTTGTTGTTGCCTCCCCACTCACTATAAATTTTACCGGCACACCTCGGGCATTTATGTTCGTAGCGACGATTTCTTTCGCTTTCGTATTTCGGGCACGCCTCAGCGCCGATGCTCCCAACTCATCCAGTGCGATATCATAAGTTTATTAAAGGTGAAGACACATGTTTAAGGGGCTACCCGGTGTTAACTAGCAACCAAGAAATGAAATAATATGTGCCAAAACTTGCCGTTTTAGCAGTAATCGATTATAGTTCTACGTTATAGGCTGATCCTAAAAATAGCTAACACAGTTATTGAGATTTACGACGTTGACTCTTTGCATACCGTATTATATAATCAGAAATGGTTTTTTTCTTTCAATTGGTGGCGTTAGCTAGGACCGGGTCGCCCCTTAATGAAGCAAACCGTACCAAAATCATAAATTCAGATTTACGATTTGCTTCATTAAATGATAAATCTTAAGCTTGCCGGGTCAACTAAGTAGTAGTACGAGTATTATTATATTAAAAAAAGAATCATTTAAATCGGACTACTTTACAAAATGTTATGGTCACGCATGACCACATGAAAAAAAAATACCAGACGACTAGATTTACTACAGCATTAGTAAACACACTTTACTAATGCTGTAGTAAAGACCTCCAGTAATAATTATTTCAGTCCACCACCGCCACTATTCCCCAGCGAAGTTATTCAATCCGAATCCTCTTTTGAACTCTAGAAACAGTTAATTAGCTTTCACACTTTGCATAAAATTATGAACTTGCAAACCCCATTTGCAGCTTTGCATACCCATCCGGAACTCCGAGGAAAGTTTTGTAAAATAACTAAAAATTAATATCCAGTAAAAGGGAGGGACACTTCCAGGCCATCGTGGCAAGTTTAATGGATGGCAAATAAGCAATTTACCGGGCAAGCGTACTCGAGGAAAACTTGGCCATTCCGAGCTATTCTGAGGTCGCACTCCAGTTTAAAACTAGTAGGTCAGAGGATCCGCCAGTACCACCAAAGATTTTTTTTTGCAAAAACGTACATTTATTTCCAATAACTTAATCCAACTCTACATTATCTGGAGGCACCTACACTAGGAACATGACGTCTCGATCAGAAAAAAGTAATGAACTATTAAAACATTGCCTATGATCGAATTATTAAAGTAAGTAAATGTTTTTTTAGCCTAATAATGTCCCACTGCAGGGCTTCTCTCCGAGAGAGAGTATGGGCTTAATTACCGCGCGAGCCCACCGCGGATTGGCAAGTTAAAATGTAAGTAAATAAATATTAAATTGTCTGTTCAATGTAATTATTAGTATTGCGTTATATTTTCTAATAGGTAGCACTCATATTACAATAGTAAAGTCTTATTAGCTACTACGGACAGTGACTTCAATTTGACTGGGACGCTCCCCAAAGCAAGAATGCCTTTGGCAAGAACAAAGTAGATAGATAGATAAAATCATTTATTTACACTTTTCACGCACACAGCAAGACCAGCATTAAAGAGACGATACAGTAACACAAGCAAATAACACAGAGAAAACACAATGAACAATTTACAAAAAAAAACATTTACAGTTTGTACACACAGCAAGGCATTATCCTGGTAAGTACTGTATGTGTGGCAAATGCAAGAGGGCTCTGCATAAGTAGTGAAATGTCAATTCTGCGTAGACGTTCTGTGTGTTCCTATTTGGCGCTCCAGTTCTGCCTTTGTACGAGCACTATAACTCGCTCAAACTGTCGTTTCACGAACTTCGTCATCGCACTTCTCCATGTTATGACGGTTACATTCAAATCTTGTCGACCGAATGCATTTGTATGTTGTGTGGCTACTAGAAGTAGCTACCGACTTAGCTCGAGGCTCTTATAACAGTAAATCTAATTACATCGGTTGAGTAAAAGGAAGACCCTGTGCTAACTAACGCCGCTCGTAGTAAAAACCATTATAACAAATTTTCTTCTAAACGTTATTGCAGAAAGTGAACATGTACATGAATTTCAATAATAATGAATATTTATTTAACGTTGAAACTAGGTACAAAAATTTCAACCAAAAACGACCGACCTAGAGTCAATAATGTTTGTTCTAGATTGTAGGTCCTAAAATGGCTTACCACTGTGGTAATTTTTTTACGAAAACGTATTACAAGAAAATACCTACATGATTTTTTCAATGGCGGTGCTAATTTCCAACGTCTGAGCTAGGAATAAATAAAATACAATTCTTTTTAAAACACAAGTCTTTTTAAATTAAAATCTTGAATTAACTGCAAATCTAATTAGACGGTGAAGCAGACAATAAAGTCAATTACGTTCCTCGCAAGTAATAGGTACAAGGATCTTTACTGTTAGCAGTTTTTTTCTTTATACTGTTTACTGTACGGATCTTTACTGTTTACAGTTTTTACTGTGTTGAAAAGACTAAGTTTGGAGTTTTTTTTGTCCATTTTGTCTCATGATCTAGATTTTGAAATGGACACCTAGTTTAAATTGTAACGTTCATTGAGCCGCAGTTTCTGTGCTACTTTGAATAAAACCTTTTCATTTCATTTCGTTTCGTTTCGTTTCGTTTCGTTTCGTTTCGTTTCGTTTCGTTTCGTTTCGTTTCGTTTCGTTTCGTCTCGTCTCGTCTCGTCTCGTCTCGTCTCGTCTCGTCTCGTCTCGTCTCGTCTCGTCTCGTCTCGTCTCGTCTCGTCTCGTCTCGTCTCGTCTCGTCTCGTCTCGTCTCGTCTCTAATAAGTATACTATTACTGATGCTATCAAGGCACCCTGCGTACTGTCTCCAGATAAAGCTGTACTACATTGCGTTATGTATGAGTATGGTATACAACTATATTGTAAAACGAGTAGACCTTATTTATATGGCGGGTGTGGACTCAGCCTTTGCCTACAATGTATTGCCCTAGAGATAGCTCTTCTCACTATGATTTATTAATAGCACTTTCGTTTTGTCTTCCGAGACAATTTACTTACGATGACTTTTCAATCGCGGTATTATTCTATGTAATTTTCCTCTACTTCAGAAATATTCACTGTAGGTTTAGTGTTCCTATACTGTAGGTTGAGTACATTCTTGCGCCCTATAGAACTACATACGATGTGGATGCAGTGTCTAAATAAATCACCAATATATGGGATCTCACTTTTATGAACAACTTTTACTGAAAAAGCTGTTTCGCCACCACCTGCGGCATCAAAGTATCAGGAACAGCTGTAATTTTTTCGCGATTTCGAAGCTTTCTTCATGACAAAAGTCGTTAACGTATTGACTTGTAGGAGATCCCGAATGTATGTGGCGATTGTCACACCCTGTATGATCACGATTACTGATCAAAAATCCAATATATTTACTGAGGCATGACTGAACAATACTCGCAAAATCATAAATACTCGGGCTCCGACCTCGACCTCAATAAAAACAAAACATCGGTTATTCAATCCGGCCCTGAATACAACGCACTATAGGGAATATGAACGTCCCGCGTGCCGTCGACAAATTACACCTTTTACCTCTCCATATTTACATTTGTTGGGAAAGTCGGGCAATAAAATTGTTTTTTTTTTCGGCTCGGAAAATTGTTGGAAAATAGTGTCGTGCGTCGGGTCGGGCGTCATTTACCAAAACCGCCGCCGGTATAAAAGACGAGCCTAAATAGAAATATTGCAGGCGACCAAGCGTTGAGTTAATCATCCTAGTGAGCATTGTATTATAAAAAAACAGAATTCTATTTTGTTTGATTGAATAGTTAATTTTGAGAGCCGTATACGTAATTCGATTTAGGCTGCTTCAACTAATTTTTAAGAAAACAATTTCCTGTAGTGTAGAGTTGCCAACTGTGCGCAACTAGTCTGTCAATGCAAAGAAATATTCATTCATCAGCATCATTGCCCACCACTGCCCACTGTTAGGCATATTCCTCCAGAATAATAGTAACTTCCTTACATATTTCCTGTATCGTCCTTATTACAAGACGTAATCGTTAAAAGAAGATTTAACCAAAACTGTTCAACTGAACTTTGAGGGTGTTGAAATCTTGCATTCAAGGTGAAATTATTCGTCTCATTGCAATGTTGTCTTTTCAGAGCAAAATACTTTGATTTTTTCCACCTAAATATTAGGGATTGAAATGAAATGAAAAGGTTTTATTCAAAGTAGCGCAGATACTGCGGCTTAATGAACGTTACAAGTCAAACTAGGTGTCCATTTCAAAATCTGGATCATTTTGGAGAAAAAATGGACAAAAATAACTCCAAACTTAGTCTTTTCAAATTCCTTAATTAACAGAATTTACACAGATTCTACAAAACTCGTGAATTTTACATGCTTGAATTCCAGACATCATTGTCATCTAAATAATCCTTAATATTAAAGTAGCTCTTTTGGCACGAAGTGTACTTTACACATTTTTTGAACCGCGCTTCAGTCAAACTTAATATATCTTCAGGGATTTTATTGTAGAAGCGTATACAATGCCCCATGAAGGATTATTTATGCTATTTTATTTATTTGGTGTACAAAGCAGATCACAATTATTTTACACGATATAATTATAAGTAAAACTAGGATATATGTACTAAGTTGTGGTCTAAATCACACACAACATCGGCACATAATTTTAAGGATCTTAATAAAGTATACAATAGGGATAAGCATTTTAGATAAAATCACACCACTCTATGAATTCAAGATTTTGGCTGAGCATCTCTTAAACTTAGCATTATACGCGTTGAAGATATCGACTTCCGAGTCCATTGCCACACTTCGTTGCAGAGGCTACACATTCGTATAATAGACAGCATATAATTAAGCGAGGTGTTCTTCTGAGCATTGCAAAGGCTCCAAAACCATATATCGCTGTTACTTAATACATGTAACAGCAAGCCTAATCAATAACGGAAGCGCGGCCTGAATTAATCTACGTAATCGCCGCATCGATCCCTTGTGTCAGCGTGATAAAGCTACATACGTAAGAAAGCCTGTATGGACTGATTACGCTGACAAATTGAAAGCGATGGCATAGCATAAGAATATATTATGCTATGCCAGTGATAGTCTGTTAAATTTTGTTCTTAATTTTTAAATAGCGTGATGGAGCGCTTTTTGTAGTGCTAAAATATCAGAATTTTACTCAATGTACTACGTAGAAAGTCGCGTCTACTGACATTTGCGCCAGTGCAGCGACTCGTGATACGCCCTTGATTATATTCACTATAACATATTTAACTGAATAGTACGAATCAGAGCTGTGGTTTTGCGAAAATAAATTGTTAATTACAAAGAAAGAAAAATTTCGGGCCGAACCGGGATTCAAATTCGCTCTCACCAAATAAGTCATTCGGACCTCTCCCCAACTGCATTTTTTTCTTTGTAGCCCGCGAACATGGCATGCATACTAGAGACGCGGTTTCAATTCCCGCTTCGGCTCGGATTTTTTCCTCTAGCTTGTTAATAAAGCCTCGTGATGATGCTTCTGTTCAAATAAAATGTAGGCCAAGTACGTAAGCCAATTAAGTTTTCTCACCATCAGCCCCGCCCGGTCGGCCACGGACTCTTTGTCCACGCCGGTGATGTAGATGCCCAGGTTGTACTCGAGCCCACCTCGGATCATCAGCCCCAGCGACTGGCCCGGCTCTATGCACAGGTCCACCTAGGAAAAAAAATATGTTGTTAACAATTGTGGTACACCTGTATGTGATCTACCCACAGGTTATTTCGATTGTCTCTTCTATAAAATTGAACTGCACCCACTGACCAACCAGCACTAGGCACTTATTAAATAGGCATGATGGACATCATCGCTGGTTACCTTTTTGTTGAACAGGAGTGTGCGATAGGAGCTGTCACGTCGAAGGACGCTACACTATATCAATATGGTTTAGAACTTCTAATTAATACACATTATTACGTGTTCTACCTTTCCTACTACATAAATCCTTGAAGAATTTATAAGCAGTTTCAATAACTGTGTTATTCATGGCTGTTCATAAATTTGTACTCCGTCGGTAAATTCTGATATAGAGATATAAACACCTCATAAGCCTAGATCCAAAAAACGGACCAAGTATAAGTCGTGCCACGCGCAGTGTAGGGTTCCCTAGAAGGAGAGGGTTTTTACCTGCTTTACAGAAGTAACAACTACATCAAAGTAATATACAATGGAATTTGTATAATATAGTTTTTCTTTGTAAGGTCACATATTACTGGTTAACTTACAAAGCCTCCACAGTCCTGATAGTTTTACTTTTAAGTTTATTATATGTGCTATGCCTTGAACTTTTCACGTTTCTACAAACAACCTTTTAGCCACCAAAAGGAAGGGAGGATTTAGAGCTTAATATTTTGTGTTTCTACACTCACAATGCTATTAAATGACTGGCCCAACGGGACCCCACCCTATGGTCGTAAATTGCATTTCTAATTTAAGTGTAGGGAAGGTACCCAACTAATTGTTTTTCTTTAGATTCGTTCCTAATTGCATATCTATGTCAAATGCTAAATTTCAGCTTTCTGTTTTGTGCTAAGCCACCTACAGATAAATGGACGGACATGGCGAAACTATAAGGCACCCTTGTTGACTACGAATGCCTTAAAATGGGGATGACAAAAATATCAGTTTTTTCGAACTTTTCTCCGTAGTAAAAGTCAACACCAACAGGTGTTGATGAGAAGAATCATATTATTATACTTAATTGCACACGTATCATTAAACAGGACATTACATAAGAAATTACATGTATTTTCAACAATGTAACAAGAATTTTCTGTTTTTGGATGTATATGAGGAGTTTGACCTTATCTACCTGAGAGAAGGCTTGTGCCCTGCATTGGGACGTATAAGTATATAGTAATTAGCCTCCCTACAAAAATGGGGAGTTTGTAAGGCAGATCTACTTGAGATGTAGTGAATGACCATTGTAAAAAGCAGTTCAGTTACGGGTCGATACTGGGTTGGGTCACGCGGCGGGCCCATTACACCATCTAACGACAGTTTAGTGGTCACTCCAGCCGCTATTAGCATACCAGCTGTCCCAGAAAATATTCACCATCAGGCTGTTAACTCAATACCTAAGGAACTTACTTTTCTTGTTACATGCACCATTACCCTACGGCCTTAATTTTTAGTCTTTATATTATATTTATTCCAGTAAACCGTGCTAAGGACAAATTTAAAAACCTATTTAGAGGCTTATTCCACCCATGCCGGGATTCGAACCCTCGACCTCTGGCTATCCGTGCCAGTCTTTATTGGCAATAAGAAGAGAATCAAATCTTTAGATATACGAGAAGATCTGGTGAAGATTCAAGACTGAATGCCAAGAACTTGGTTAACTTTCTGCTTGCTAATTCAACGCTACTGCCCTAATACTTGATGCTTTCACGTTTTTACGAGCATGATAGGACGATATAAAACTTTACGACGTGGCGGTTGCACCTCATTACGGTCTCTACCGGACGGCTGTGAATAACCGATCGCCAATTAAAGATTTATGTATACCAATTGATTGATGGGCTGGGCCTTTCAAGTTACAATTGGCTTCGTTTTATGCTTTCAAACTTCGTTAGCAGCATGGAATCTTTTTATGACTAGATTATTCTTCAAGCTATTGACGATGAATTTTAAATGGTGTGAAGTTGCTTGCCAATCCGACGATGCGTCGCGTAACTCGCGTAAAAGGAGAGACTATCATCACAAGCGTAATCCGCTGTAGACAGGCAAGTCACGTGGCGTCCGCGATCTGGAACTGCACTCAGTTTCAATATAGATACACACACATCATACGGATCTAGGTACTTTTTAACCGACTTCATTTGCCTCAATTTTAAGCTTATATTGCCTTAGCAAGATCGTAAAAATAGTATACAGAAGATTTATTTGCTTACGAGATTCTCAGAAAATGTCCCTCAAAGCTGGACATAGGCGTTTCGTTTCCCATATACCACTATGGCTAATGAGTGAATAGGAAGCACAAGCCTACTTTAAACAGGAGTTCAAAGTTCCACCAAATCTGTAATCAAGTCGGCGGCGAGGCAGGTCCCGTACCGGTTTATTCTTACCCTTCGTGTAGTAAGTACCATTCTTGCTAGGGGACCGCATTGAGGGCAGCGGCGGCAGCAAGAAGATTCCCTTGCCTGTTCATCCGTTCACCCTTCTTACAAAGCCGACCTTGCTGGACGGCGACGTGTAAAGCAGGAAAGGCGAGGCAGGTCTCGTGCCGGTTCATCCTTACCCTTCGTATTGAGCGGTCCTTGCTCGCGGACCGCGAAGGGCGCAGCGGCGGCGGCGATGCGGGGCGCCCATACCGGTCCATCCAAGAACAGGAGGCGCGGCCAACCAGCGCGCCCGCCGTCCGCACCGTCATTGTCAGCTGCCGACACGACTTTAGCATCTGCGGGCAAAAGTATTCTTACAGCAGTTTGTCCCTGAAAACATCTAAAGTGGCCCCACAAGTTATTATTATTGGTAGTACTTAATTCTAAAATTATTAAATAAACTAGCTGTGCCTGCGACTTCGTTTGCTACGAAGTGCCTTTACTCCTTAATGAAGGACTATCTCCATTCTAAATCTCGTGTGCCTTGAAACCCTTTCACGGTTAAAATTTAGCCGATTTGTAATTTAAAGTTTAAAGTTAAAATTTAGCACCTCTTTGGTGCAATATATATTTTTTTGCGTTCGTGCCTACGCCAGTGTCAAGTATTTGAGGGATTAAGATGTAGGGTAATGGAGTAGGGAAATGGAACGTAATAGACAATTTTACGTAGAGGGACTCTATCTACGCAATTTTACTTTTTTAGTCTGTGATGATCTTTTTTTTTTTTTTTTTAATAAAGGGTTTTACGGCCCTGGATCCGTGTCCTTTTGAGCCTTCTGTGATGATCACGCTCGGTCCACAGATTAAATAGACAAGACGGGCTTTGTCTTTAATCTGTGGCTTTGTCTTTGTAGTCGACATCACAGCGGCCACTGATCGAATTATACAAAACGAGACAATATTTCGATCAGCGGCCGCGAATCTGAATTATCCACCGGAATTATCTAGGCACGACTGATGATGATAGCAGCTGTAGATATTTTTGACGGGTAGTGCGTACACAGACTGTTCCTCATTAGGTACCTGGTTCATTGTATCCGTCTTTACGGCGCAAACCACTGTTAATGGACCTTGTGAGGCCTATGGTGATTTCCGTAGCCCCAAGGACCTAAGCGTGATGTTGTGTAGCCTAATGTCACACGGTAATCTGAGCTGTAATCATGGTGAGTTTTATTTAATTCAAGTCAGTGTTTAAGTGCACAATACGAGTACTATACAGAAACGAAATATATAGATTTCACGTTAATAAAGAGGTATCTGAGATAGGTATAGATACATAGATGACGCTTTTGAAAATGCTGATAACATTTTGGAAAATAATATGAGGCTTGTTTCTGAGTAAATTAATATGTGTTTTTGTAGATAGACAATATTCCTCAAATTATTCGAATGGCCTGACAGCCCAGATCCCCAGGACTTAAGTATTAGCGTAGCTACAGGAAAGACGAGTGGGCCATTCCCATCCAGAATGGTCTGGTGCCCACCCATGTTGAGTGACTACACACATGCCTGGGGATACCTTGTGACATTGCTTTTCAGCACCAGGCCACTTTGGAAAATAACTCTAGACACATTAAAGGTCCTGTACTGCTACATAAGAGAGTAAGTAGATCTTTTTGTCGCGACCAAATACCTACTCTCGGTACGCAGACTGTAGCGACTCTATCAACACTGAGAAACATCGCACTAGAAGCTTCTTGGTAGGGACATCGTACGATTGTGATGAGAAGGTTACTTGATGCCTAAGTGCCTACTTTGCTAATAATAGCACAGATCTTCCTTTCGACTACTCTTTCAGAAAATACTTCAAAGGAAAGAGAGAAGTTTTCTATTCGGTAAGTAATTTGCAAAAAGTTGCCTCACATCAAATGGAACTTAAATCCCCCACAAAGCGGGAGGGGAAAGGGAAACGAGCGAAGTTGGAGAGAGATCTAAAAATATCCACTGTTCTCGTGCAAGGACGAAGCCATTGCATAAACAATAAAAAACTGAATAACATTGTGTCTCTATTATCACCACAATAAGGAGAGCCGAATGATCCGCTTGTATACGAAGAGCAATTGAAATATACCACTTCCAAAGCAAAAGTTTAGCGGGTTTACAACATGTTTCGTATAAAACACCCCTCCAATACAGGTTAAATACTTAGTTGTAAGCGTTTTCCTTTTACCACGGATTATTTAATTTCACGTGAGGAGCGTTTTAAAAAATCGTGTTTATATAAACGAGACTGAAAAATTCTTAACTTTATTATTTTATGTTGATCGGTATACAAATTGATCGGTTCAACTTTCAACACTGTATAAAAATAAAACATTTCCACACTGATTGGTTTACATACTGAAGAAAGATTTTTCAGGTTGTGCGTTAGTAAATAACACGTTGCCCCTTTTCCTCAAACTAATCTCAAACAGCTGAAAGATATAACGAGTATTTGAAGGCTGATTGCCATAAGTTTAGTGGCATTACAAGCGGATATCGCTCCGTTGAACAATCAAGAGACAGGAATACAATACCGTAATCCTGTTTGTTTGTTTTTGTTACTAAGGACACACCAGCATGCGGTCAAATGCTCGCATTTATAGAATGTAAAAATGTATCGAATCTCGCGGATTTTCGGCACGAACATAAGGACTCTCTAAGGGTTGCTGGAAGAAATCTTTTTCAGAGATAAGCTCGCCTTTGTACATGTTATTTTTTATGTAAGGTCCTGTTAAAGGTTTCGTGTGCAATAAAGTATAATTATAAATAAATAATAAAAAAAAACATATTTTCGAACGTTTTTTTTATTTCATTCACCCGCACCCGTGTCATTGCCAGCACGTGCGTTCAGTCCCAATAAAAGCGAGTGAATAATTTTAACCTGTGGCGGTTTAATCCTCAGTACAGATAAGATTAGATTTGTTTTATTGCACTCTAACCATAAGATAAGATAAGAATATTCTTTACTGTACTGATTTGTACAACGACGAGGTTAATACCACCGAGTATTTTTTTAGTAGCCTTGTGTTGTATGGATAGTGGTAATTTTTCGAAATCACTCTTTCCTGGCACTACCCCTGCCAGGAAAGAGTGATTTCGAAAAATTACGTAGACTATAATATAATAATTGCCGTCTATATTGTGTGAGCGAGAGGCAAGAGGATTCAGTCCGACACTTTAGTTAAAAGTGCTATATTTTCAGAAACATAGGGTACACCCACGCAATATTCAAATTAAGCAAATTCCTGTGCACACAGACGATAAGTACCTAGCAACGTGTGAAAATTTGTTTGTCGCTGCCGCTTGTATTTTCGTGATACCTACTCAGACTGCACATCCCATACTCGCAAAACTAAACTTTGCCCAGTGCAAAATGTCAGAGGTATTGTAAAGTTACACGTTTCCGCAGTTTAAAAATAATTCCTACACAACAAGCGCTCATGGCCTAGTAGAACCGAGTGATTGGAATCAATCACTAAGGTTAAGCAACAACAGGCTTCTTATGGGTGGCTTGATAACTTCTGATAATAAAAATCCGTCAACGCCTTACAATCCTCCACCAAGCCGGACTTGGCCTCCGAGGTGGAGTATGGTCTAACCTTCCTGCGATGCAGGAAGAGACTCGTGACAGCAGTGGGGACGTACAAAAGGGTTGATACCATACACAACAGCGGACGTGAAGTTTATTCGTAGATTGATAATGCACGTATACCATCACCGTCTCATATAATTATCTTTTATCATAAATGTTATTCTGTTATGGAGATAAGTCACGACATTTAGTTTGAGGAAACAAGTCGTATCGATTGTGCTCCGATAAGGGCATTTGCCGCTACTGGACGGCTGCTGTATCGAGCATTTCTGCGGGCGATATACGAGTAGATAAGCGCCTCCTTATTCTACAAAGCGAGAACGAGAACGGAATTTCATCGCGTTGTCGCACTCGATTGCTAATTCCCGTTTGCCTCGCTTGCTGGGACGGAACGAACCACGGTTTTAAGGGGTTTAATTCAATAGTTGATGTCGTTGGTGTTTTCGGGAAAGCCGCCCGGGTAGGTAAGCCACCATAATAGGCATGGCGAATGATTTTTAAATTTTCTTCCATAATCGATATCAACCCTTGTAAGTCCCCACTGCTGGGGCACGGGTCTCTTCCTGCTTCGCAGGAAGGTTAGGCCATACTCCACCACGGGGGCCAAGTCCGGGTTGGTGGAGGATTGTAAGACAGTGGCGAGCCTTACTTTCAGAAGTTATCAAGCCGCCCATAAGGCCTCTGACATGGCTTAACGACTGCCATTACATGACAGCCGGCACCAACGGCTTAACGTGCCTTGCCAAGCATGGAAGCGCTCGGAAAAAATGCCACTAGCGGTAGTCACGGGACGGTCACCCATCCTGCACCTGACCGTGCCTGTTGTTGCTTAACTCATGTGATTGATTACAATCACTCGGTTCTGCTAGGCCACGAGCTCTTTCATAATGTGGGGAGACATTTATTATTTACAAAAAATCTATATTTCAGTAATAAACTAAAGATTAACGAAGGTTAAAACCATTTTTCTAAAATTATTTAAAATCTGTGGGAAAACAGCTCGCAGTGTCATGGCGTCGAATCTGACGTCATGCTTAGCTAAACAAAATATCAAACAACAAACATTAACGGGTGAAGTTTACCAGTGTTATCCAAGCGTGACGTTACGCGGTGTGACTAGTTTCAGTCAAAATGGCTGAAAGCAGTATTATAATCTTTTATTTTATTGAAAATTTTGGTGACCCCATTTTTTTATAAAACTAAATCAGTGTTTTAATAGTATATTTCATTACAAGTGCGGAAAGGCTGTCATTGCAAAGAGTTCCGACAAATGTCTACCCGAGCCGAGGCGCAGCCGAAGGCGAGGGATGACAGTCGGAACAAGTTGCAATGATGATTCCGCATGTGTACTGAACGACTATTTTTAATACAGTTGCGAAAAAAATAAGCAATTTAATAAAGAAAAAATATTTGGAAAATGGCGCGTAAAAAAATATAAGCAGAGATTTTTTTTCTTCACCCATTCTGGTATGAAATTTAATGAGATGAAATGAAATGAAACCTAACCTAACTCATTCAATCAAATCATTAAATCTGATATTGAAACAAATTAGTAGCTTCTTTTGAGAAATATACGTATTTGCATGAATCATAAAAACTTCTATGATTTTTTTAGTAAAAACTTCATGGTTGGTTTTTCTTTTTAATAGACATTATTTTGACAGTTGGGAAAGAGAACGCACGAGTGCGGGAAAGGTAAAAAAAAAGCACGAGTGTGTAAGTGTGAGTGTGCCCACATCCCGCACGCTATACGTCCCTGCAATGTGCCACTTTTTGAGCAACTGTTTTAAAAATTCTTTTTTTATGTACTTTCCCATGATATCGTTAAATCTTTCATTATTTGATACTGATACTGTCGTCACTTTTGTTGCTTCGCTCTGCTTCTGTATCTCCATAGGTACATACAGAATTAAACTAGAGTTGAGTACACAGTTCTATGACGTCACATGATGGTCTGACGGCTAAAGCAGTCAGCATGGCGACAGCGCGTCACCTTGAGGTCTCGGCTAGAAATAGAATACATAGGTCTAATTAATTCTATCTATTCAACTGCTATGAAATACCTACTATAGTATTTTTCATAAATTTGGCTGGAGCCATTACATAACAAAACTACGGACAATTTAGAAATTCTATTATTTTTAATGCACTAACCCGTTCTATAGGACAATTTTTGAAAACCTATTTACAGGCTAAGAATACCACCCATGCCGGGATTGTTTTTTAAAAATTTCGAAATTTTCCATTATCATTTCTTAAAACACTTTAATCTTCACTTTTTTCATTTTTTACTTAAATTAAAACTGTTTATGGGCTATTTGCCTGTACCCGAATCTATTTAAACTAAGCCTGGCGAGTGTTTTAGAGAAATCGTTGGTTTTTATAGGTTAAAAAAATCTTTGATCTCATTACGAGATAAAGCATACGTATCAGTTGGTATCAGTGACGTCTTGTGGCAACTTCCCTTAAATCACACTAGGTGAGTCGCTCACTAATCCGAGTAGTCACCCATGATGAGTGAAGGGACTACTCGGACACTAGTGTCTGAGATATTGTTTTTTAACTAAAACCGTTCGTTAATATCCTTCAGCAGCTTTCCATCGAAGGTTGTCTGCTTTTAGCAGGAAGAAATTGCTTTTAGCAGCAAGGCCGACAATTGTACTATGTAGCTTTGTAAATCATTTCTGTGATATTTGTTCCGGTGTATTATAAAAAATATTCTTATCTTGTCTTAGTTTTTTATACAGAAACTTGTAAGAATAATATTAGGGGCCTATGTTCATTGTAAACATCAATATTGGTTAACAAAAAAAATATCAGATTTTACTGACTATCACCGCCTCGGAGTATATAGTTATTTTATCATATTATTAAAAGAATACAATCACCAAAAATTTTTGAATATGCGAGTGATAAATATGCCAGAAGTTAATCTAAAAGCAGGCATTCTTGACGGATAACCTCATTAGTGCACACAAGAACTTAATCAGGTAAGGACTTCCCGCTCGGTTCCTATAAAAGCTTTTCGTTTGAAAAACTGGCAAGGGGCCATAGAATAATTACCTAAGCAGAATTTAAGCAATTATTAGGCCCCTCCTCTCCTCCGCTTCTTAGCACCCCTTCTATGCTTACGTACATTGGTCATCTTGTATAATCTCTATTTCTATTTCCTAACATAGACCAGCAGGATTGTCATGTGTTCCAATCAAAATCGCTCAAATTTAAGCAAAGAAAATTGAATAGTATATTTATTAAGAAATATTGCAGATGCAATCACCATCTAGTCTGCCGATAAGTCATCAGACTAAATAGGACTTACTACTACGAGTATATTACAGTGCTACACAAGAAATAAGTCTCGCGGATGTACCTGCGCAGATGACCAAATTTTGGATGTGCGGCAAGTTGATCGATCGACCAATCAGATAGTTTCATTCAGCCTAGCGCAAGTAGGAACTTTAATTTTTTTGTTCGCATTTAGCCCCGTTTTAATGGCGGACATATATTTGTCTCACTCTATAATACTACTTACTCTTTCTTTGCTGTCAAACTGAAAACTCAACAAATGTCATGGCGGAACGCGGCATTATTATAGAAAGTTTTCTAGTTAATTTTTTTTGTATTTTAAGTTTTTTCCATATCTAGCTGTTCACATCTTGTTCTAGATATTCACATCTTGTTCTAGAGTGTTTTGTTATAAAATGGCACCGCTCGAATGGTGTCGAACTTGTGCCATTTGTACAATAAGATATAGCCGGTCCAAGGGTACCAGAAGAAAATTTATGAGTAAATTTCCGCGGGATGAAGACCGGTAAGTATTTCTGGCTACAGTTTTTGTCATCTTGCACAAGAGCAAGAGCATAAATTATGATAAATAACGTAATTAATACACTATGAGAAAAATATTAAGTTGTTTGAAAATCATAGTGATGTCCCATACACATATTCAATATCGATAAAAAATTATCTGATAAGTATCTTGGTCAGAATTACTAGCATGGATATTAGTAGAGATCGGATAATCGCATGCATGTTTATCGGATGCTATGTTTTTTTTTATTATATATATATTTGTTAATATAGCTACATTCGATTTGATTCCATAATAAAAAAAACTAAATTTGTCGATCTCGAAATCCCGGGATTAGCTCAGATGAGAATGATGGCGTTAAGATTAATGCAATCTGACATTACAATCATTCCGCACTTTACACATAGTTAGTAGGCTGAGCTATGAGGTATTAAGGGTTAGACAGACATTTCTACTTAGTGTACGACAGGTGAATAGCTATAACAATGTTTCAACGATGCACTAATAGTGGCTGCATTGAATGTGGTATTTATTTTAGATGCAGGTTATGGGTGAAAGTTTCTGGTAAGGAAGATCTTGCATATGTCCCCATAGAAAAACTCCACCAACATAAATATGTTTGTGGAGAACATTTCCAGGCGAAAGATTTTAATAAAAAAGGAAGCCGATTAAAGAAATGGTGAGTTGCGTTATAATGTAACACTTTTACTACATTTAATGAATAATTATGTAATTATAAAACAAAATACCCTGCCTTGCTTTACGTTGAACATTTGAATGTATTTTGGTCCGTTATTTAGAACGGAATATTATTATTACGCCTTAATACATAAATACCATTACTTAGATAAACATTTTTTACAGGGCTGTACCTTCTTTACTCTTAGATGCGCCTCCTCTTCCTGACTGCTTACTAGCTGAGTTTCCATACCATGTAGCCACGTCTGCATCACTTGAAACTGGTTAGTGATGAAATTAATTAGTGATATAAATTGAAATTTTTTTTTACTAATTTTAACTTAAAATCATTTTATATAAAAATGTATTTGATAGTTATATAGTCAATTATGCAGTTATATGGTAAACAGGAACAAACTATTTATTTTTCTTTGGACTTGCAATTATTTATTTTAATATTCAGCTTTACAAAAACCTATTAGTTGTCTAGCTTCGAGTTTTCAAGCATATATGAATAATTTATAATAACCTTCTTATTTATAATTTCAGGACCTGTACTTGACCATAATTATTGTGACCTGCAATCCCAGGATAGGAATCAGGACCATACCGGTAAGTAATCAAATAGGACAACTAGTATCGTTTACAAACTTAAATCAATAATTTATAATAACCTTATTATTTATAATTTCAGCACCTGCACTTCATCACAATTATTGTGACCTCAAATCCCAGGATAGGGATCAGGACCATCCCGGTAAGTAATAAAATAGCACAACTAGTATCGTTTACAAACATAAATGAATAATTTATAATAACCTTTTTATTTATAATTTCAGCACCTGCACTTCATCACAATTATTGTGACCTCAAATCCCAGGATAGGGATCAGGACCATCCCGGTAAGTAATAAAATAGCACACCTAGTATCGTTTACAAACATAAATGAATAATTTATAATAACCTTTTTATTTATAATTTCAGCACCTGTACTTGACCATAATTATTGTGACCTGCAATCCCAGGATAGGGATCAGGACCATCCCGGTAAGTAATAAAATAGCACAACTAGAATAGTTTACAAACATAAATGAAAATTTATAATTACTTTTTTATTTATAATTTCAGCACCTGTACTTGACAATAATTATTGTGACCTGCAATCCCAGGATAAAATAGGACAACTAGTATCGTTTACAAACGTAAATCAATAATTTATAATAACCTTCTTATTTATAATTTCAGCACCTGTACTTGACCACAATTATTGTCCCCTGAAATCTCAGGAAAGGAATCGGAACTATTCCGGTAAGTAGTAATATGAGTAGTATTGTTTTATAACGTAAAAGAATTATGAATAACAACCCCTTTAAACTTCTTTATGATTTCAGCACCTGCATCCAAACTACCTGTTTACGAAGTTCGTTTAGATATGACACCTAGGAAGAAAAAACTATTGAAAAAATTGCAAACACGAAACATACAGTTAAAAAATCTCCAAAAAAAAATACATGTAATCGAATCCATAGAATCGCCAGTTTTAAAAACTCTAATAACATCGACAGCAAAGAATGAAAGACGGAAGCACCAGGCGAGACACTGGAGTAACACAGATAAAGGATTGGCATTATCAATATATAAAAAATCTCCAAAAACCTATAGATTTTTAAGACATATTTTGCCCTTGCCCAGCATCCGTACGCTACAGTCAATTCTCCAAAAAATGACCATTGAACCAGGAGTAAATGAAATTTTACTCACACACTTGTGTAAAGCGGCTCAAAATTTACAAGAAAATGACAAACTTTGCGTTATTTTATTTGACGAGATGGCACTCAAAAAACGACTCATCTTAAACACGGCTATGGACAAAATTGAAGGATTTGAAGATTTGGGAGAAGAAGGACTAATAGAGTGGCGAATCATGCTTTAGTATTCATGATGCAGGGAATCCGAAAAAAATACAAGCAGCCTTTAGCACATTATTTTGTGCATGGGACTATAAGTACAGAAAAGTTAACAGTCATCCTAAAAAACGTCATTCGTAAAGTAACAGAGCAGGGTTTCACTGTTATAGCAACTGTTTGCGACCAAGGTCCCACAAATGTTGGAGCATTGAATTTGCTTAAAAGATTTAGTGGCAATGGTGCTGAATCCAATTATTTCGTGTTGGACGAAAAAAAGATTTTCATCATTTACGATGTGCCACATTTATTTAAGTCGATCCGCAACAATTTTTTCCAGGCTGGAGAAGTACAGTTGGAGCACAAAAAGGCAAAATGGCGTCACCTTATCCAACTGGAAGAAAAAAACAAGAAGACTCTCCACTTTACAAAAATCACAAAAAGAGCTGTGGAGCCTAAATTTAAAGGAAAAATGAAAGTTAAGCTAGCAGCACAGATCTTGAGCAATACTTTTGCTGCAGTTTTAAAACTGCAAGCCGAATCATCTGACGAACTAAATAAAAAGGAACTGCAGGAATCCGCTGAAGTGATACTATATTTTGACCGTCTCTTTGATTTAACCAATGGCCCTGCGTCGTACAAAGATATAAAAAAAACATAAGGGAAAATGTTAAAAAAAACAAGCTTTCATCACGAAAAATGGAGAGTCGTCAAAAATAAACTTAAGACTCTAAAATTTCTTAAAAATGGTCAACCATTAAAAAATGTGAGATGCGTGAAAGGATTTTTAATCACTTTGACATCTCTTCAGGATATATGGCACGAAGTTGACCAACGAGGAATGAAGTATTTGAACTTGCGTCAACTAAATCAAGATTCTCTTGAAAACTTATTTGGATTGATTAGACAACACAGTCCTACCAACAGGAACCCAACATGCCACCATTTCACAGCAGCCCTAAAGTCATCAATTATAACCAGACTAAGCACACCAGTTTCACATGGAGCCAATTGCGAGCAAGACAATAATAGTATAATTTTTGATTTCCACAAACTAGTTTTTCCAGAAAGAGAGTCACGAGATGCAGTTACATCGGAAAATTTCATGGACCATGAAAATTGTAATATACGAGCCCCAATTCCAGACAGAGTCAATGATTTTGATGAAGATGACTTCCCACCACTCTATAACACCACGGACATCGTCGAAAAGGAAGAAAATCTGTTAAACATTGATAACCAGCCAGTGGTATACGTCAGCGGATATGTGGCAAAAAAAATGTTGACTGGTGTCACTTGTAGCAGATGTAGTGAAGTGTTGCAATCACAAGATAAAACACACGAGGCATACAAGTTTATTTCTCTGAAAGAATGGGACGATAACCCTCGCTTGACTTATCCAAGCATTGCCTTATGCAACGAAGTTATAGCAATGACAAAAATATTCGAAGAAAATGTTAAAAACTGTCTGCATGCTACAGATATATCCCAATATTGTCAAACCGTCATGCTAGGATGTCTTAACACGTCATGGTTGTGTGAAAACCACTTTGCTGCGTGCTCTCAAAAGTTAGTGGAAATATTTTCGCTTTTGTTAATAAGGAATGAGTGCCGCAAGATTAATGAAACTATTTCATTGTCGGAGGATAGATCGGCTGATATATTAAAAAAAGCTCACCAAAGTGGCACTGCGAAGTAATTGTAACATAATAATTATAATGTGTTATAACTAAGTGTTGCCACTCATCCCCGTATTGTTTGTAAATACTTATAGATGATTTGTAGATATTTATTACTTGTACACACATAAATGAACTCAAGTCTGTATTCTACTGCACTATAGATAGAGAGAGATAGATAGAGAATAGTGCCAGCTGGGGTAACTTCACCTCATTTAGTGTAAGTAAAGATGCCTTCTAGAGGCTCTGTGGAAGGCAGGCACCTTTCTTTACACCATGTGATATTTGTAGATAGCTGTAGATTTTGTAAGTGTGCTGCAGTGAAGTCAAATAATGATTTTCTTATTAATGATAGACCATTGCTGAAGACTTCGTCAATTTATAGATTTCCATTTGATTTTTGTAAATAATAGTTCCTGGATACTGAGAATTTGGTAAATATAATTGCGGCATTCCAGTAACAGTTATTAGTAAAAATATTGGTGCACATTTCAACTTTGTACTTATCTCAGTTTTATGTTGTGTATTAGGGCTGCATCACGTTCAACTGCAGGATGTTTCGACACGTGGCTGGATTTTTCATTTGAGTATTCTTGCTGATCATGACTTAAGTATCGTGCCGTTTCACGTGACATCTCAAAGATAGAAAGTGACGAAACGATAATTAAGAAACATGCAGTCCGTATAATAAGAGCCCTTTGTAAGACTACCTTTAATTATACCTACTGTTTGCTTATAGAACCGCGATTTAGAATAAGTGTTCAATTGATCTGATTTAATGATTTGATAATAAATAATAAAATACAAATTTCATTTGTCGTTTTATTGTAAACATTGATTTTTATTATTGTTATAGGGGTAACTGCGGAGCCCCTGGATGATAATTTATCGATATCGATAAATGTAGTAATGTAAGTGGACGTCCCTAATGCACAGACAAGTTGTTATGTTGGTAGCACTTACTTTTGACATTGCATTTTTGCTCTATTGGTTGGTATTGCTAACGGGGCTAAACTCATTACAAAAGCATAATAGGGAGGTCCCGTCTCTTAAAACGTAGTGTTTATATACTCTTTGGTTTCATTATGGCAGGCCGCGCGCCTTTGTTGCTATTGGTTGATTCAACGTCATCGATGCAGGTGACTATTAGTTGGGCAATATTAGCGTGAGCGAAATAGGTAGCGCCACTGCGGCAATCAATTCTGCACCTTAACCGTATCGGTTAAAGATCATGTTGAATGTACTTATAGCTTCGGGTACTTTCGTTACACTTCTTCCTAGTCTGCGCGAACGTAGATTCCCGAAGGTACTTTTATGATGTGTTGTACTGTACCAAACTTAAGCAAAGCAAAGCTCCCGGCTGGTGACGACTGTATGGATGCAAAACAACCGGTCAAGTGCGATCGGAGTAGCCTACCGTACAAATTTGTATGTCGATATCAACCCTTTTAAATAATGTCCCCACTGTTGGGGCACGGGTATGTTCCTGTATGGTAGGAAGGTTAGGGCATACTCGACCACGGGGGCCAAGTCCGGGTTGGTGGAGGATTGTAAGACAGTGGCGGGCCTTACTGTCAGAAGTTATCAAGCCGCCCATAAGGCCTCTGACATGGCTTAGCGACTGCCATTACATGACAGCCGGCACCAACGGCTTGACGTGCCTTGCGAAGCACGGAAGCGCTCGGAAAAAATGCTACTGGCGGTAGTCACGAGATGGTCACCCATCCAATACCCGACCGCGCCTGTTGTTGCTTAACCCAAGTGATTGAATCCAATCACTCGGTTCCGCTAGGCCACGAGCGCTTCGCGTATTTGTATGTTCTTACATCTTATAAATAGGTTAAGAATCGAGTCTTGCGGCTTTCCCGAAGACAATTTATTACCTAACTGCAAAGTAGGTAGTCGGGGCTGTAAGTAATGCAATTTGCTTATGTCAGATGTCGCTGCCTGTACGTAATACAGAGAATATTGTAAAGAGGTTCGAAATTTCACTGATGCCGTGAGTCGCCCATTGGCTCAATTGGTAGAGCGCTGGTACGGATAGCCAGAGGTTGCGGGTTCGAATCCCGGCATGGGTGAAATTTTTAGCCTCTAAATAGGTTTTAAATAAAAATAGTGTAATCATGTGGGTACAGTGATATCGTTCCGATGTTAAACCTAACTGCAAAGTAGGTAGTCGGGGCTGTAAGTAATGCAATTTGCTTAAGTCAGATGTCGCTGCCTGTACGTAATACAGCACAGAACAATTAAACCAATAGAAGAAACGATGGTCACGTGACAGCGTACAGGCCTAATTGTCAAAACGATGCCTTAATACCCTGAGTAAGAGTCCAAATTAAGATGGTAATGTAACTTACAATAGTGGCAGCACTCTAAATGTTTTCAAATTTAGTCGGGTTATCGCAAGTGCAAAATCTGTGAAGACGTCGTCGGATTATTTTAGAAAATTGAAATAACTAAAATATTTTAGTGCACACAACTTACCCTGGGATATTGTACAATAAATGCACAACGAGGTGAAAAGTGCGTGGTGGCTGCAGGTCACATAAGAAACAAAGAAAACGGAGATTATAATATGAACTTCCAAATGTGAGTACCTAAAACCTATGTTTTCTCGCATAAAAGGACCAACGGATAAAATATCACTTTGTAAATAAACTTCCTAATGACTCATTAACCAAAATTACCGTAATTGTTGCTTCTCGAACCCTTCTACGCTCTAAAATTAAGAAAATAAACCAATCCATTTGTAGGTTGTCCTAGTGATGGGATGGCAAAAGCATGGTCGATGAAAATTCGCCTCAGTAGTAGTATAGTCGATACTTGTTCATCACGCCTTCTTAATACATAATCCATTGTTTCTTCTTGTTCAAGTTTTCCCAAATTGATAAATGGAAGCAAAAGCACGCAAAAACGCAGAAATAGGACAAAAACGACTGTAAACTGCGCTCAAGGCACTTTAGACCCGAGTGATTGGGACGAAGAAACTTATTGCGAACACGCCTGAAGGAAGATGTGGTGCCCACCTTAGACCAGTAAAAATGGAAGTAATGGTGAGAAAGTTAAACATTTGTTGCAGAATATGTACCTCTACCTTTTCATATACACTTATCACATGTTTTTACAAAACAGGATGCTCCCAGGAATTTATTTTGTATTCGAGCATAACGAGAATAACTATGAAAACTTACAATATTTTTTTTCCTTTGCCATACTTCTTTAGTTAAGTCTAGTACATCCAAACAGTGTCCCAGGCACCACAGCGTCCGAGTGGTGCCTTCATCCATTTAATTCATTTAACAGTTTATCTTTATTTCAAAATTTCTAAATCGTAATAAGTAAACAGTGTGATATGAGAATTGATAATATAAAAAAAAACATGCCCGAACATCCCACATCACGATGTTGCTTATATTAAGACTTCTACGTGTACACAATTTGTTTTCCAAACCCCATCAGCTGTTTTATGTTTGTCCTGAATTTAAATCTCACCCAACGACAATACAAACTACCATAGACTTACCCACAAAAAACCATCTCTCCAACAGTGTAAATCATAGATAAAGAAAAGTTGAAAGGTAAAAACAAAATGTTAAATGAATGGACGTCAAAGCTGTTAGTTTCACAATTAATAAATTATGTGGTGATCACCTTATTGCAAAAAATATCTGACTATATAGATGCAAATTGTACCTTACTTCAAAGTATGTAATTAATTATCAGGATCAGTCAATAATAGACGTAGCTTGTAACCCAAATAGCTTTTATAAAGAGATCTAAAACGAAAGTGTTTAAAAGTGGAATACGTTATTATTTAAGCAGCTCTCTTTTGTAGGTACGCCTTTATTAAAAGTTTCTGTTTGTTTTCAGGTCAGTACTGAACATGGGAAGTGAGCAAAATGTCTGTTATCTGCCAATGCCACGGTCATATTCTTCTTTCTTGATCAAATTTACTGCAGCCTGACGTAGTTGATGATCCTTATAGTCTTGCGTTCGAAAATTCCTTTGTTGATGTGGTCATCAACCCCTATACCTGTTGTCTAAAATCTGTCAATGAAACGTATTCAAATATCAGAATTCATCACTTGACACATCAAATTACTGCATCCATCGAATTACTGAATTATTACTTGCAATAATAATATAATATTGTGATAATTAAATACGACTTTTAGCGACAGATTGCGGTCGAAGATGGATTTACCTAGTCAATATTAGCAATAGTAGGTATTTTCCTTTTCAAATTTTATTGCAAGATAAACAACTTTTTAATACAAGGACCTAACTCGATCTGTATTTAAAAATTGGAAGAAGAAACGTAACGTAAATTTGGATGTCGTTACGGATTTTATTCAGGAAGAAATCTGAGACGGAGTATTATGCTGACGTTGACGAATATAATTGTAAATTCACTATTTTGTATAAAAAAGTGTTGCTTTTTAAATTATTGTTACTTATTTTGATTAAACATGATTTAAAACTTATATACAAAGCAATTTATTATAATTATTTACATGATTTAGTCCAAGGTGTCTTCATTTTTCAACGTTTCTATCGATATCGATGGAGAGTTAGGCCTATCCCTAGTCGGTAGCGTTTGACAGTAGGGCCTGTACGCACCTTGAAATCGGTGCATTGATAAACGTAGTGCCATCTCTTTTTTTCTTATGGAAGGTTGGTTAGCGAAAGCAGGACAACATTCTGCCCTGCTAATTAAGAATGCAGTAATCGTCAATTTTGCGATTTTCACTTTTTTACAAAAATGGCATCCCAAAGGTTTTATCTACACGGGAAAAATATATTTTCATCATTTTTTTTAATGGAAATATGTTTTTTTGCTAAAGTTTTTTGCAGTAATTGCATGGAAAAAGTTATTGTACTAAAGATAAGTGGGGTAATAATCATGTGCTAGAAAAGAATGCAGTACTCGCAATGTATACTAGAGCAAAATGCAGTACTTGCTACAATTACTGCATTTTGATCTAGCATCAATCGAATAGTTCCTAAATTAAAACGCGGTATTTGACATTACTGCGTTTGGGCGTAGCATTGCTTGACGGGAGTCGTAGGCAATCATCATGTGCTGCGTATTGTCTTAGTAAATCAGTGCGTTAACGACATCCGTCGAGGTGACACGTCGCGACGTGTGGCAGGTCATTGGTGACTACAAAAGAAGTTAATAGACGTATTCGGGACAGCCAGCAGCTACGTAAGCAAACATACGTATATTTTATGGACATTGCCAATAAGAAAAAGGAAGTTTGTAAAACTTTCTTTTTGACAACTCTGGGATTCCATATGAATAATGACAGACGGGTATTTGATATTTTACACAAGTCCCTAGACGCGCAAAATGACCGACGTGGCCAACACCAACAATCGAAGCACTTGAACAGAGAGAAGCTTAGAGTACATATTGATAGTTTTAGACCAGCTATTGCGCACTACAGACGAGCACATGCACCAAACAGGAGATATCTGCCGAGTGACTTGAATGCATCCACTATGCATAGTGATTTTTTAGAAAAAAATCCAGATATTAAAGTATCGTATGAACTGTACAGAAAATTCTTGAGAAATGATATGAATATATCTTTTGCTCAGCTAGGCAATGAAGAGTGAGAGCAATGCGAAAGCTTCAAACTACACCAAGTAGCATGCAAAGACACTGAGAATTGTACTGAATGTATTTCATACCACAACCACCGTAATAAGTATCAGACAGCACGTACACATTATCAAAAAGATGTTGCGCAATCCACGAGTGAGACAGAATCTTCCAAATGTTACTATTCGGCAGATTTACAAAAAGTAGTCATGTTGCCTAGGATGGAGATGTTTAAAGTTGTGATGTTCTGTCCTCGTATCATAGCTTTTAATGAGAGTTTCGTACCACTAGGTTCAAGTCAAGAAAAGCCTTTCGCAGTGTTGTGGCATGAAGCAATATCAGGCAATAAACAAGAGGATATAATAAGCACTTACAGAGCCTTTTTTGAGAGTAAACGCGACTGCAGTGAAATAACCGTTTGGACAGACAACTGTACTAGCCAAAATAAGAACTGGGCATTCTTCACATTTTTGGTACAGATTATAAACAGCCAAGTGATTGCTGCTACCAAGATCATTATTAAATACTTGGAACCTGGTCATACCTTTATGTCTGCTGATAATTTTCATCACCAAGTGGAAAACCAGTTGCAAAAAGCAAAAAAAGTATACGATTTTTCGGATTTTATCGATTGCGTACAACTTGCGAATTCAGGAAAGGTGATTGTGAAGCCTATGGAAGTTGCCGATTTTTATAAATACGAAGACCACTCGTCTCAATATAAATTGAAGAAATATGATGAAAGAACCTATTTAAAAGATATTGTCTGCGTTGAAGTACAAAGAAGCAGCATGAAACTATTTGCGAAAACTGCCCATGATGGAGATTTAATTGAAATTGATTTTCTTAAAATAAAACTCATGAAACAAAATTCAATACCGGAAGCAGTACAAAATAAGAAGCCGAGAGGAATAACTGAGGAGAGAAAGACTGGTATACTTAGAAAATTAGGTGACATACTACCTCAAAACAGGCTGGTATTTTGGGAAAATCTTCCCGTAAACGACAATTCTATTGATCTCGTAGAAGCTAGAGAGTCAGAAGAGATGAGTAGGTGAAGAGTATTTCTCGAAGAATTTTATTGCTTGTATGTATTTATATGTTTTAACTTAGTTGATAATTCTTTTTTTACTTAAACGTTTTAAGAGTTTATAGATTTTATTTTTGTTGATTGTCCAAAGTTGTTAAACAAGTTTTAGGAATTAAAGAATAATGAGTATTATTTGTTTGTGTTCAAAACTTTGATACGTTCTTTTTTAAACAAATTACTCTCTTATTCATGAGACTGAATTAAAAGTGATTGTATTTTCTAAGAGTAAATAGTACCTAAGTACGAACTTATATTATGTCATGCGTTACACGGATCTACTTTAATAATTTTTATGTTAATGTCTTGCAAATATGCATGTGATTGGACCTAGACTATAGAAAAATACAATGATGTTTTTTTATTAGAAACCCGTCCTGATTGTGAAAAGAGAATAGATACTATTTTAAGTTATTTTTATAAGTAAAAATTGTAAATTTATAGGTAGGTATACCTAATGATCTAGATTTTGAAATGGACACCTAGTTAAACTTGTAACGTTCATTAGGACGCTGTTTCTGTGCTACTTTGAATAAAGACTGGTTGTTGATAATATTAAGAACTACCTAGATTTAAATTACCTAGTTTAAGATACCTACTCAAATAATTAAAATGTTATTTTATTACTTACCTATTTTCTACCAAAGGTTGTTGTCTTAAAGAGGTCTGATTGTTCCTAATTATTTAGAGTCGCTGCTGATTTTGTGATAATATTGTAAGTCGTTATTTCTCAATCGAAATAAAGTTTGATTGCTACGATTTTGTTTCAATTGCAATATACCTATAATAGAAACACAATATACATACAAATCATCCTAGTAACCCCCCAATTTAGGGTGGCACAAGACATAAAAATAATGAATAAATACTAACAAATAATGCAGTAATCGACAAGTGCTAGGGTAAAATGCAGTAATCAGCGCAAGTACTGCATTTACGCTTAGTTGTAATCTAATTCTCACTATACCTCATGCTAAGCTAAAACGCCGTAATACACACTATAGTTGGAACCATCGGTAAATGGAATAAAAAATAAATGCTATTTAAAAGCTTGAATTTTTTCCCATTTTTTTCGTATAAGTGTATGGTTAAAAAACCTAAATTTCTTACTTAAATAACTAAAAATATGTTTACCGCGTTTTTCTCCGAACCGCCTTTTTGCAAGTGCTGCGTTCTTGATTACAAGGGCAGCATTACTGTCGAAGGTTTCTGCGAAGTTACTGCTACCCCTTGTAATACAGAGAATATTGTAAAGAGGTTCGAAATTTCACTGATGCCGTGAGTCACCCATTGGCTCAATTGGTAGAGCGCTGGTACGGATAGCCAGAGGTTGCGGGTTCGAATCCCGGCATGGGTGAAATTTTTAGCCTCTAAATAGGTTTTTAAATTTATTACCTATATGATTTATATGCAAATGCATAGTTTTCAGATATTTTCCTGTACTTCTAGTATAAAACGATATTGCTTGCCAAATTTCTAAGGGTCGATTTCTGAATTGGGAATTTCACTAAATAAATACTTAAGTAACGTTCTGTCTCGCTCTTTTCTGAGAAATTCGAAAGTACAGTACTAAAGTAAACTATCTGCTTTAGAGAAATTCTCAATTCAGAAACTCAGGCTAAGTCAACGGTAAGTACCCTATTACATATTTAGATTCGGAAAAAACGGCCGCATCCTTTTACGCCAACTTTTTCCTCTATGCTTTTTTCACAGCTTCAAAGGATAATTTCACCGCGATACCGCCACGCGTTCCCGAGATAATGTTTCTTGAATGATAGGAGGACGGACAACAAAAAGATACCGTTCAAGGGGTTCCGTTTTTTCCTTTTTAGGTACTGTACCCTCAAAACTATTTTTTTATATAAAGGGAAATCGATCATAATGGATATACTTTTCTTAAACTTCAAAGACCGATGTGGATCACTCAAAACAAGTTGAATAATACATGTTTACAAAGTTTAATATACCCTAGTGTTATATTTGTCAGGCTGAAAACATATTTACAATAAACCGCTCAGCCAGCCCATTTTAAACTTTGTACACCTCTATTATATAAGATAAGAATATTCTTTATTGTACACCAGAGCACATATTATAAAACATGTAAAGATACAAAGTAGAATTGGCGGCCTTATTGACAAAAGCTAATATATAATTATTCAGTAGATATTTGTATAACAAAAATGTTATTAAACTTTATTGTACACAAAGATATATGTTATATATATGTTATAGAAAACATAAGCGCAATATAAATGAGTAGGCGAGAAATATTAATAATTTAGTAGGATTCATGGTGAGTTCTTTAAACCGCTCATTAGTACTTATATATGTATCATAGAAGTATGTGTGGTGTGTGTTACTTTGAATGACAGGATCTTATCGTATCTTAGGTTTCCAGGCCTCACAATCGACAAAAGACGCAGTATCATATTCGACGCGTCACCAGCAGGGTCACAGTATCATACGATTGTATAAAAAATTACAGATGTTAGGAAAATTTATACGTATAGAAAGAAAGTACAATGTATGTATGTATGTGCGTGTGTGTGCCTCTGCTCAGCCTTACGACCGGAATCTTGGTACCTAAATAAATAAATATCAAAAATAAACAATGGTGGTGAGTCATGAAAGTGATACCGACCGGAATGGCAGTATGTAGAATTGTAGAGTCATCGTAAATAACCTGATAAAGTGGAGAAGGCCGCCGGAAGTAAGTACCTCGTGCCAGGAATGCGATAGAGTGGGCAAAAACTATACTTATACAGGGTGTAATAAAATAGAATAATTAGTATTATTAAATCAGCTTGTATGAGCAAAATAAAGTTTATAAGATAAGATAAGAATATTCTTTATTGTACACTGGAAAAACAACAAATACAAAATAATTACAAATATACATAGTACAATTGGCGGCCTTATTGCTAAAAGCAATTTCTTCCAGACAACCTTACGATGGAAAGTTGCTGATGGAAATTAGAAAGACGGGATATAGATACAGTTTACATGAAAATACGTGTATAGAAGTATACGTAACTGTATATGTAGAGGGTAGAGAGTAGAAGTACATTATTGTACATGGTCGTGACAATTTTGAGGTACTACACAGTGCTGTACGATTGTGACAATTTTAGGTCTTCGCGCTAATTTGGACACTATAACAGGTTAGACTCGTATACCTATACACAAAGGATTGCTCACTCAAGATCGTTCTCTGACGTACTTACTCGTACAGCAATTTTGTGGGAAATGAGATTTTGTTCTGGATATAGAACGAATCTTTCAAAAAGCCATGGCTTTTGTCAAATAGCTTACTCACGCGTGACCTGCCTATTGATCCGCTGATGTACGAAACACTGCTTTAACTACATCGAGATGTTTTCCTTTACCGTTAGCGAGCATGTTTCTCTTACTGATGCCGGCAAACATCTCAAACATAAAGCTCCATGCGGGAATGTGCTGATTGGGGTGTTCGACTTATCAATCAATCGCGAGGTAGAAACGATCTCCTCCTTCTACGCACTGCCTTCAGTTCGCCAAAGGCGTCAGTAGTACAAAGACCACAGTGCTTGTATTGTGGCTGCTCTGTAGTCTGTAATTGTCTCAGAACATAATTCTATAGCTCAGATGACTAAAATTTATTAATGTGAGTTATATTTATAGCTTACTATACAGAACGTAACGCTTATTTATATACAACGTAACGCCTCTTTTCCGTGCCCTGTCCCATGACCTTTATGTATAGTCTACGCTAGAGTCCCACAAATGGTCTACTGCACATTTTGTATTTTTAATCTGTGCTGCACTAGTATCTTTATGTAGTCCGTGGCTGCACATTGTACTTGTACGAGATGATTGACGACATCTGTACCACGTTCAAAGTTCAAACGCAATCAAGCAAAAGTATCTGTATGCCAATTCCTCTGGCAACAAAAGTAGAAGTGGGATGAAAACAAAAGGTGAGAGTAATCCAAACTTTGCTGCGACAAAAGAAAACTTCGAGGTACTATTGCCAATACCAATCCGAGCAGAGAGTAAATCAAACGAGAGAATTATCTCGACTAGAATAAACAGTGCATAGTATCTTATAAGAACTTCCACATGCTGCCCCTCTGCGGTATGTACCACACTTTATTCTGTGGATTAGTACGTATCTACCTACCGAATACTATGGCCACACTTTCTTGCTCACTCTACGTACAATACCAAGGTACCATTTTCATATAATTTTCATATAAGAGGTGTACCTACGTATTTGACAGTTCAGAGTAGGTTACATCGGAATAGTTCATACAGGGGACAAGTTAGGTATGTAGTAACGCCCCAGTTGTGGTTTAGCCGCGGGCTCAGCCATTTTGGCTGGGATGCTCCCCCCGAAACAAATATATAATGAGAATGTGAGTGGAAGGGCTGGTACTCGACCAAATAGGGGATGTATAGCAAAGGGAAAGATGAAAAGTACCCGGAACCGGCGTGCGTGCATGCAACGACTTATGAACGTTGATGAAGCGAAGATGATATGT